>LR994579.1:10085000-12594019 GCA_905187575.2 Celastrina argiolus | reverse complement strand
TTAAAAAAAATTAAGACCATAAGTAACTTTGATAATGTAATATAATATTAACTTATTTATTAGCTTTTAAATTCCAACATAAGGAATATTATATTAGTAACAAAGTCTGTTACTATCCAGTAATGTATGACAATAAAGACTAAGATACAGAATATACAAATACATTGTAACGATTTAGTTACAATTCTATTATGTAAAACTTCACAGAGATCAGTGACATGTCAGGACGATTCCATGATACTAACTGTTTGCTAATAGTCATACAGATGACACTAGGCTGTTCCTACATCGCGGCATCGAAACGCCGAGCCCTAGTAAAGAGGCTCACGTATGTAACATAATATGCTGTGCTGAAAAATAGTACGCAAGCAAATTGCCATAGATATAACTAATGTTTCTGACCTTTATTTATTACATTAATTATCTAATAAGATATTGACTCCATAAAATTCAACCATTTTAATTCCAGCCACCGAACGAACAGGTTTACTAGTATCTATAACAGTAAAACGCCATCTAGAACAAATTCCAATACTTGTTTCAATATCAGATATCAGATTGTCTCTCTTTGCTGGTGTTTTAATTGTATAATAATATTTTATGATGAATTCCCCATCCTACCTTTAATGACTTTTCTGTTACGTCTCGGTACCATATTATGGTTTTCATTTGGACTGAAGGCTCATACTGTCATTTGACACCTTGGTTACTACTCGGTAACATATGATTTTCATTTGAGAATGAAGGCACATACTGCCTTTCAACACCTTAGTTACCACTTGGTAAAGTATGATTTTCATTTGAGAATGAAGGCACATACTGGCTTTCAACACCTTAGTTACCACTAGGTAAAGTATGATTTTCATTTGAGAATGAAGGCACATACTGCCTTTCAACACCTTAGTTACCACTTGGTAAAGTATGATTTTCATTTGAGAATGAAGGCACATACTGCCTTTCAACACCTTAGTTACCACTTGGTAAAGTATGATTTTCATTTGAGAATGAAGGCACATACTGCCTTTCAACACCTTAGTTACCACTTGGTAAAGTATGATTTTCATTTGAGAATGAAGGCACATACTGCCTTTCAACACTTTAGTTACCACTTGGTAAAGTATGATTTTCATTTGAGAATGAAGGCACATACTGCCTATCAACACCTTAGTTACCACTTGGTAAAGTATGATTTTCATTTGAGAATGAAGGCACATACTGCCTTTCAACACCTTAGTTACCAAATGGTAAAGTATGATTTTCATTTAAGAATGAAGGCACATACTGCCTTTCAACACCTTAGTTACCAACAGGTAAAGTATGATTTTCATTTGAGACTGAAGGCTCATACTGCCTTTGTACACCTTGGTTACCAACAGGTAAAGTATGATTTTCATTTGAGACTGAAGGCTCATACTGCCTTTGTACACCTTGGTTACCAACAGGTAAAGTATGATTTTCATTTGAGACTGAAGGCTCATACTGCCTTTGTACACCTTGGTTACCAACAGGTAAAGTATGATTTTCATTTGAGACTGAAGGCTCATACTGCCTTTGTACACCTTGGTTACCAACAGGTAAAGTATGATTTTCATTTGAGACTGAAGGCACATACTGCTTTTGATCATCCGTGCTCCTATTCAATGCACGGTTCGCAGTTTAATCCGGGTTCGTACTGCCAGTATTTTATAGTAGAAGGGATGAGACGGTGAGAGATTCTAGAAGATATGAATGAAGCTCGAGGTCCTTGGTAGATTTTAGCCATTAAGGCTTGCTTAGCTCGCAGGTCGTAATCATTATCTGTACTCAAAAGTTGTGATTAGATTTGTACCTACCTACGTTATTCATGTTCTTCACAGAACAACATTTTATTACTTTATTATTTCTAATAAATAATAAAGTAATAAAATGTAATAAAATATGACACGTCATTTCAATTACCATAGCGTAAAATATAAAGTTCTTATCAGTGCTACTGAGTATTTTGAATAATAATTAAAATATAACAACAATATAAATATCAATTTTAAGAACTATGATGGCAAATTTCCCTCTCCCAGGTTGTAGCCATACCAATGAGATACTTCCAGATTCTAACGTATATTACGGACGCCTTGTTTTGCTTTCCATCCGATTCCGGTAACAGTCATTCAAACCAGTGGCCAGCTATGCCGGAGCCATCTTTAAAAAGGTCAAGTACAATACACAATAGTAATCCATCATCCCTCAACATCGCATCCAGTGGAACGGACACCTGACACGGCTGGAGGGAGATAAGGCGCTGAACCAACCTGAACCAACCCTCCTCACACCTGTCAGATGCATGGATCATCTTCTTTTTCAGACTGTCAGGTTATCAGCCCGTATTGCTCTAAACAATTTAAAACAACTTTTTTTTTCTTTTTTACGCGGAAGTCCATTGTTCTCACCCACCACCTCTAAGTTCCAGACGAATTGGCCGACCATTTTATGAGAATTCAAAAAAAAATATTTAAAACCATCATTGGTCACCGCTTTCCAAGCACTACATTATAAAATATTTCTAAAGTAGTTCTCACTCGTAGAATACTATAATTATAGATTATAGTAGTAGATTATATAGCACGAGGAAAGGCCTAAACTTTTAATCCTAATAAAAGCTTAATTTTCAAACTCATTCAACCACATCAATATATAATATTCGAGTAGAATTGAATATAATATGTATGCAATACACAAGCAATAGGCAGTTTAAAAAATCCACTTACCATAATTCCACTGTCTTATAATATGTACAATGTACATACCTACATTCTATAGCTCTATCCTTTTGTCAAGTAATTATTGTTTAATTAGGTTTTTTCATACTCGGTAATTTGTAGATACTGACTTATTTGACATAGTATTTCAACACCATATTATAATGTTAATATTATGTATTTAGAGCATAACATTATTATAGATAGAAGGTTAATTAGAATATAACTAATATATTGAAATATGTGTAATAATGAGTATCTGGTGGTATTTAATAGCACACAACAAAGTTTATTTTTAGACTCTTGTATGTTTCGACTTTTGAAGATACAACCCAGTACTGAGATATATAAAACAGTACTCTCACAGACGCCAAATAAGTCTTGTAAGTCCTCAAAACCCAGTTAAAAATGCACAAGAGACTTTAGTTATGATTCAATCAAAGTAACAGAAAAGTCTTAGTTAAATAGAATAGTTCATTTACATCTTAACTTGTGCATTTACCATGTTTTTTGTTAATTTTACACCGGTAGCAATGACTCTGATATCAATGTAAACCTTATCCTTCATTAATATTATTTAATAATAAAATACATGAAAATTAAGATTGTACCTACATTTTGGCTTAGCTTTGCATTGCTGTAATTGTCAAAGATTTAATTCCTGCATTGTATGTAACAACTTCATATTCATATTATAATTAAATAATTCATTCTGAAGCAGACGCTTTTTAGAATACTGCGTAGCATTGCAATATTGGAGCTAGATAAATTTTCCTTGCATTGTTCTATAATAATATACAATATACTAACTCGCTTCAGACAGTTTGTACCACCCAAAGCTACATAGTATTTGAAACTTCTTTTTTTTTCCAATTTTGAATATGGGTTGTACTTATTCGCAGAAATGAATAACACATTTTTATAGTTTTCGGTCACGGTTAATTACTGATTTAGAACCCATATCTAATGCGATTAAACTAACATATAAATCTATTTCATCTTGCAGTCACTTGTAAGATACAAAGACAGTATTTATGAGAAGGGTTTTTAAAGGTTTCTGTTTATTCACTACAACCTGCTATATACCTATGTATTAACAAATTCAATAAACCAAGTAAGCCAGCCAGCCAGTCTTGTAAGGGGCTTACAATATCCTTGAGTTATTCATATATTACTTGAAATTTCAAGTGACTTCATATAATGAAACCTTAATTATTTTTTTAAATTAAAGGAATCCCAATTATGCATGGTGTATAATAATAATTAACATGTTGGTCTTAGATTATGTTTTGTATTAAGAGATATAATATAAACAACAAAACCAAGGACAGACTACATGTTTTTGCTTAAAAAGTAATAGCTGTTGCGCCTTTTACAGTATAACTATTACAGTTGCAAGTGCACCGCACAATACAACAATTGATGTGGACTTTATAGACACTGCCTATCTACGCTGTATTAATTTAAGTTTAAACTATTAATTTAAGTTTATATTTCCATTTTACACATCATAGTTTACTACATACGTATACTATAACTAACTGTCGGTTCTCTAATCTGGATGCCTTATCGACCCGATATTACCATAATTATAATAAATATTTAAAGATCAAGTTTAAATTTTCCATATAATAATATGAACTGAGCTAGTATTAGAGTATTGTCAAGATCCACTATACGCACATATTTTAGTGCAATGTAATTACACTTTTGGAAAAACCCTTTTATTTGTTGGTCTGTTTATAACTAATATTGTAATGGAAAGTAACTAATTTATCCATCTTCCAACTATCGTTGCGTTATAGAACGGCAACTTTATGTAGTTCTGAACAATATGATACTGTCGAACTGATGTGATGATGGAGTCGAGAGATAGGCTCTTGCCTATCATTGCCTTTCATGAGGAACATCGTATCAAAATCGTGCTTGCACTTGTGAGAACACTGTAATATTGAAAATCCCGATGAACCCTTAGACGGGCATTATGCAGCTTCCGCCATCTTCATCTTTTTTTATACAAACGTGTTTTAACTATTAATTTTTCGACATTTAGAGGAGCTAGAACTTTAGATGTCATTTATTTTACACGTCAACCTTTAATTTCAATAACGAATTCGCCATCTTAGACAACCATATAACTTTGTTATTTTATTACTCACTGTTGAATTCAGCATATTCGTAGAATATTACTTATTTGAACGGATGATTTTAACCCCTTATCCTGATACACTTTTTGTGCCCAGTTAAATAGACTCGTATTAGGGTGTAATGAACATTCTTACTAAACAATTAAGCATTTTCTTATCTTTTAAACTCCTATGAAATGCAATACAATTACGCCAGTAAAACTAGTTTATAATCATGATACTTTAGTGTACTTTAGGTGTCAATGAGCTCATCCTTCCTTTTCAATTTAGTTTTTCAATACGCACGTGATTTACAAAATTAATTATTTTTTTCACTGACCTTATTACTGACTTACTAGTATTATAGGTTTATCCTCGTCGCCATTTGTAGTGTGCACTAAATTATACGAAAGGCGGGCTCCTTTTACCGTCAACAATTCTAGTACGTCTTACTCTTAGTACGTCTGTCTTAATACTCATTGGGTGGGGCAGCCCCCCACCAATTATAGTACTTATATTGTCCACGATATAGAGATCACCATTTAGCCAAACACTACAATATCATATCCATATAATCTTATATAAAAATTGTTCGACACTTTAATAGCGCGATGCAGTAGTCTAACAGTGACATCTATGTTTAGAACTCTGAAACATCTAAACACAAACATTTAACAGTCAGTAACGTTATAACTTATAATACAATGATAACTATAAACGAAAAACAAACGATACATAAAACTAAATTTTATAAGTTTCAATAATACACGATCAATTTATTTATACAATTTTAGTTATTACGCCTCCGTGGTCTAGTGGTTAGAGGCTGGCTCTCGACTGTGGTCATCGTGTGGGTTCGATTCCTACGTTGGAAACACGTTTTAAGTTTGTTTAGGACAATGCAGGCTGATCAACTAGGTAATTGTCTGACAAGAAAGATGATCCATGCGTCGGATGGGCATGTAAAAAGTCGGCCCTGCGCCTGATTTCTCGTCAGTCGTGTCGGTTATCCGTCCCACTCCCACTTCCCACGGGTTACGAGAGTGAAGAAAGAGCGCGTGCTTCTATGCATTGCGCACACACTAGGGCACTATAAAATAGCTCCTGCGTAGTTGGCCTAGTTTCAATGAAACCGGCCACCGTTACCGAAATCGGTGTGGGAGGGATTATTATTATATTAGTAAACACTAAAATGATTAAACAAGCTTATGACTAAACAACTAGCCACCCGGATAGTTATATAGCACTTTCGAAAAAAAACAAGAATATAGAGAGTTCAACAGTAGTGAGGTGTTTTATTGAAGTTCAGTGTTACACAGCGACAACGGAGACTTATCGTTTTCATATCAACCCCTACGGCTACAATACAATTTATACAAGATTTCATGAATGCCGCCATTTTTAATCCAAAATAGCGATTTATCGTTTTCACAGGTACTTCCACAATATGGGTATCAAATGAAAGAGAAATACAATAAATTATCTTAATTCCAGACGAAGGATAAGGCGAAAGTAATTGCCCGGGGTCAAATTAGGTTGTGTTTGAACTCAAAAAAGTATATTAAGCAACTTACAAAAATAAATGAAATCCCACCAAAAACATTTTCATGTAAAAATGTTGTCAAGACGAGTCTACATAGCTTACCCTGTGAAAAAGTTATCAGATATCGTATAAAGCCAAGCTCTAAAGACTGCACGCCCTAAATCTACAAGCACCTTAATCAAAATCTTTAAAAAAGTGTTCAGATCTCATGGAGAATCAAAGTTCTTGATCTATGCGCCCATACTTTACTAGGCTTAGCTTCACTTACTCTACATTTCAGTTAAAACGTGATACTTGACCGTTTTGCTACCGTTACGAAGATTCCGTAGGCATTCATTTATCGTGTGTGAAATAAAACGGCCAAGCATCACGTTTTAACTGAAATGTAGAGTAAGTGAAGCTAAGCCTAGTAAAGTAAGGGAGCATAGATCAAGAACTTTGGTTCTCCATGAGATCTGAACACTTTTTTAAAGATTTTGATTAAGGTGCTTGTAGATTTAGGGCGTGCAGTCTTTAGAGCTTGGCTTTATACGATATCTGATAACTTTTTCACAGGGTAAGCTATGTAGACTCGTCTTGACAACATTTTTACATGAAAATGTTTTTGGTGGGATTAGTGATTTTAAATATCCAAACGACAGTGTTCATAAACTAAAAATGTATTTAAACTGCTGCCCTAAATTACTTTTCCACGCGTACGAAGTCGCGGGCACAGCTAGTATGGAAATATAATTATTATATAGGATATATACATTAAACATGTTACGATGCTACAGATAGACTGACAGACACCATATTTATAATTTCCACCTTCTTTTTGTGTCGAGAGTCAATTATAAATGTGAAAGTGAAAAACTCCTAAATTAGCCATATTAAAACTAAATCATCTATATCAAAATGTTTCGTCAAATATACACGGTTTATGATTAATATACCGTACTAGCTGACCGGTGCCCACTTCGTTGTGCATATGTCGCAGTCATCTAATTGAAATCGCCATTTTATTGAGTGACTAGCGTTTTTATCGAATGACGACATTAAATTGAAAGACTAAATGACAACTCGTCAAGATGTTTATTGTAACGTTCAACGTCTTGATTGAACGTCATTTATTCATTTAGCGTAGTCGTTGAATTACCTACTTATGCGTTCATACTGCCGATATTTTATCGATAAATGTAACTTTGCAATTTCTACTATAAATAATTCACATATAAATATTTGTGGCTTCAGAGTGTTTTCACATTTTTTAAAAATGTCGGATATTGGTCCGGAAACACTAGTATGTCCTCGGCATATTATGTGCGTTATTCCATTATCCAATCTGTTATAATCCGATATCGCGCTGATAACGATAGTAACATATAGTATTCCTATTAATTACATATTCAGACATATTATTTCTCATTATTGTATCATTATCAGTATGGTTTTCAGAAAAACCTAGGGTTCGCAGGTTCCGCGTTGCGAGCTCTGCAATGCGGATTCCGCGTTGCGGGTTCCGCGTTGCGGGTTCCGCGTCGTGGATTCCGGGTTTGCGGGTTTAGGGGTGCGGGTTCCACGTTGCGAGTTTTGTATTCCGCGTTGCAGGTTCTGAGTTGTGGGTTCCGCGTTGCGGTTTCCACGTTGCGCGATCAGGTTTCCTATTAATTACATATTTCGCATGTTTGTATCATAATCGGTATGATTTTCAGCAAAATGCGTATACCTAGAAATAGATATATTCCCGGTTTGCGGGTTCTGCGTCGTGGATTCCGGGTTGCGGGTTCCGGGTTCTGAGTTTTAGGTTCCGCGTTGCGGGTTCCGGGATTACGGGTTCCACGTTGCGGGATCCGGTTTGTGGGTTGCGTGTTGTGGGTTCTGGGTTTGGGTTTTTGTTTTTTTTATCGAATTTCATCTCAAACTGTTTGTTTGCTCAACGAAGTGGGCACAGGTCAGCTGGTTAGAAATAAAAATAAATAAAGAAGCTTCTCATTACATTATTATACCTAACTATATCTAATTTTATTTTAATAAAAATTAAGAGTAGTATCTATTCTATATCTTTTAGTAGAAATTAAAAATAATATTCAAAAATATATTATACTGTTAGTTCTTGATGGAAATAAATGTTCATTCATGTCAAATATAAGAAGTTGTGTATTATTATTGTGCTACTATAATTTATCAATTATTTCATGATTAAAATCACTTTAATAATATTCATTTAAAAACTTAACAAACTAAAAATATATTACTGTACTAGTAATATATTACTGTACTAGTAATATATTTTGTAAAACGTTAATGCTATGGAAACACTATTCGTCTATGTAAAACCATAGAGCAACAATAATTTCGAAAATGTATTTCCAAAATTCTACTATTTTTTTGTATGATTTTTTGACATTTTAACAGATTTGTGTCGAGGCCACAAAAATCTTGCCCGATATACGTAAATGCCGAAAACGTTTTTGAATCAGACCTATACGAGTCTGTACTAGACCTGGAACTATGTATGTTCCAAGAGAAAATATGTTAGTGCGTATAAAAGAAATAGATATTATGAAATAGATAGTCGTTTGGATGATTTCCACAAACAAAATAAATGGAAAGTAGATTGAATAGGCCTAACAAATAATACTACATTACTGCGCTTATTTACAATTTTATATCTAGAAACAGGTTTTCGGTATGGTATGGCTGTAGTAGCGTGACTAAACGCCGTTGAAAATAAAATATCAATGTCTCACTGTCTGGTTTTTGTTGAGTCAAATGATTTTGAAAAATATATTCTAAGGGGGAAGGCGGTCGACGGCATGTGACATTGCGTGACAAGGAGTTTAGAGGGCTCCTAAAGAATATGCAAAGGAAATGCAAGCATATTATTTCCAAATGTAAAACTCATCCTTCTCTGGACATTCTTATGATAGCATCCTAGAGAAGAAAAATATCGATTCTTCTTATTAATTTTATTTTCGTAAATCACAATGACGATCATTTAAATCGTAGCGGCATTTGTTAATTTTAAATTAACCGCTTTGAAGCATATTTAATAAAGATAATATTATGGATCGATCTAATGATGGAGCCGAAAGACAGTCGAAGGAGAAGTTTCTTCTTCGATTTATTGCAATTTTTCGGGCTTGATTAATTTGTATTAATAATAATTTTACATTTAAATTGGCTATGACTGTCAAAAGGGTGATGAACGCGATTGACAACCTACCTAATGCTTTTCACACGCTCACCTGGCCAGAGTGGCCGGGAGCGGGGGAACCACGACCAGGGGCTAATGAGCCCCTCTACGTGGGGTCGAAGGACCCAGTATTGAGGATACCGAGCCGTATTATACTTTATGTTTTTCTAGGGAAAACCCCCCGCAGCAGAACGCAGGGCAAAACCATGGCGCTAAGGGAGAAGAAGCCTTGAGAGGCTTATTCCTGAATGGCGAGACGACAAGTGGCGAGTGAGGCCCCGGTCCTGAGACCGAGGAACGTGTGTGGTTCCACTCCTCCCACGCCTCTCATCGTCCCGCGGACCAAAGCCCTAACAAGGTGGGGGCAAAATAAATGACACGACAAGACGTTTTTTTGAAGGCAAAACCCCCGCGTCAGGGCGCAGGGAAAAACCTTCTGTATTACATTTTATTTAATGTGCGACTGCCTGAAGGGCTAGACTTTGACGAGTCGGTCTTTAACCGACTCGCGGACCCAGCCGATCCAGGGAGTGGGGGGGGCTCCGGGAGCTATGAAGGGGGGAGGGGGCATAAGGATGCCAAATGGTGAACGCTGCGGAGAGCGTTGCAGGGAGCGCCGGGTGCGCGCCCGCGCGTCGTGCGGCCTTCCCCTGGTGCCGGGCGGTGGGCGGCAGGTGGCGCTCGACCTTACGGGGGGTGCGACGTCGTCCGGGGCCGCCATAGGATCCCCGCCAATCTCCCAGGTTCCTTCCCTTCCAGGGAACCTTCTGGTGGCAGGGATGTCCACAGGCTGGCGCGGGGCTCCGTCGCAGGGCTCCTTCGCTGCAGCAAAAGGAGCGGTGTGATGGATATTAATCCTGGCGAGGCTGCTGGACCGTTGCGCGACGCGGCGAGGCGGCTTCGCGGGTCCACGGCGGCGTGACCGGGAGTCAACCCAGGCAGGGGAGTGTTGTCCACCAGCGTGGCGGGGCCGGGATAATTCGGCCCCCCCTGGCAAGGGGGCGAGTTCGCACGGCGCGGCGAGGCCGGCGGACGCGGCTCAACCCAGGCGAGGGCGAGTCACCTGACGTCAGGCGGGCACGTGGAGGGCTCGGCCGCCTCAAGCGGCGAGGCGGAGCCGGGCAGCAGCGGTGGTGCTGTGTTGGCACTGGTGGTGGTGAGGTGGTGGTGAACTGCGGTGTGCAGCGGTGCAGGCCGGGTGGTCTCCGGTGTTGACGGCAGCGGCAGGGCGCTCACCGGTGGCCGGGAAATTGTTCCTCGGCGGCAGGAGCGGCAGGTGGGTCTGCCGGGTGTTGGGCGGGCTCAGGCGGGTTGCCTGAGGGTGGTGATGGGTGGCTGCGGCATGAGGCGCAAGCCACGAGGCAGCGCTGTGTGCGCTGCGGCAAGTCCGTGCACTTCACGGCTGGATGGGCGGGATCCGGGACGCGTCGCAGGTCTCGGCCGGACATTGGGGTGGGGGGCTACCACAACCCCCCCACGAGAATGCCGACGGGGGCCCGGCGCGAACGGTGTCCACTCCATCACAGCTAGGCACGGTACAGGCTCGGTGGTGTCGCAGGTGGCAGCAGGGCGGCCACGGGACACGGCAGGCCATGGTCGAGGCGACGGCACGGCGGTGTGGCACCAGGCGAAGACGCTAGGTGGAGCTGGCTTCCCGTGACCACAACGCTACGTTGATGTAGCGGGGCGGGAGGGCAGTTCGTCTCCCCGGCAAGGCGGCAATCCGCGCTCAGTTCGAATGAACCAAGCACGGATTGCCGGACGCCATCAGGAGTTCACTGGAACTGCTCCAAAGTGGTCGGCACGGACGCGTCACGATCGAGACGCAACGAACGCGGCGGATCGACGTGCGCGCGCGACGAAAGCCAGGACGATCCGCGATTGACAATCAGAATCCTTAACTTTTTATAGTAGCTATAAGCTTGTTTAATTTTCAGTGCATTTTCAATGTTATTTTAGATTTATCATAGCGCACTAGAATTCGATTTCTACATTTTTGTTGAATGTAATTATATTTAACGCCATCAAAATAATTAAGATGACAAAGAGCAAAATAAATAAGAAATATTCCTCCAATTCGCCATTTCAATGCCTTCTCTGTATTGGTTTCAGGATACAAAACTGTATGAAAATATTATAAACAAACTGGAAAGGACTATGCAAAAAATCGTCCCCACCCACCAACAGACCTGAGCTATGTCTCTGTTAATACATCTTGCCAGCTGGATGATTTTTTACTATGACGACATCCGCCGCAGATATGGGGTTTTCGTGCAAATCTCATATTAAAATAACAACATTTTAACACATTTAAGTGCTAATAAAATATACTAGAACACTATTTAACTAATAAAAAGCTATTGTAAGAGACCAAAAGTCACATTTTGAAGAGTTTTCTCAATTAACTGATGATGACATAATATTATTTGCTTTGGGGACCTATCGTAAAAAACTTGCAAAATCATATTGTGCGGAACACATTCGCAATGGAATTTATTATATAGAATTGTTCCGAGATGATCAGTTAGATTTGTCAACGTATAACATGCCACATGATAATGCCTGGTTAATCAGAGGACGCATACAATCTAGACACGTTAGGTCACGCGTTTACTATAGTTGTATTTTAATAAATCGTGCTGTAACTGGCAGAAATGATATCACACAGTGGTATTGTTCATGTTTAACAGGGGCCCGTACTATTGGAACATGTGCTCATATAGTCTCAATAATATGGTATATGGGGGCAGGCCGTCACATGGAATTTAATCTGCCAGCAGAACTGTTATCCAGTGTGATAATAGACGAACTATAACTATAATACTAACTCTTCACATTATAATATACGTAAGGCTTGATATATAAACCATGAAACACGCTGTAGAACCTAAACAGTCAGTCGAATCGAAAAATGTTAAGAGAAAACACAACTGTCGTTTTTCTATACAAAAACAGAGGACTACGCGATTCCTGTATCCTCCCTAGATAATGCCACAACAGTATTTGTTTTTTCTGAGTATCTATCTATGTATATTATTAGTACGTTCCTAGGTTTTCCTTTTTTTCATAAATAAATTATTAAAAGAGTTATAAGACGTTCAAACCCCCAAACGTCGTGTTTCCTCTTAACAAGCCTTTCTGAACGCTGATTGGTGAAGGTAGCGAGTGAGCATAGTTGTTGCGAGTGATGTTCACCAATGAGCATTCAGAATGTTTGTGGTTGTTAACTCAAATATTAGCTGATTAATGATTTGATCAGCCTTTCAGATTCCGTAGGTCTACCTATTACACTACTATAATAAGGGTGTGAATAAGTTCGTTTCGTAAATTATATGAGACCATAACGACTGTGAAACTGCTTGGAAATCTACCTGTTATAGTACGTCCGAGATAAATTTAACCTAAACGTAAACATACTCCTCTATGACACAACCAAAGACTAGTCAATGATGCCAATTGGCCAATATTAAATACAATGATTTTTGTTTGCTATGAATCCATAGACTATAGGCTTATATTCTACAATCGGCAGTATTTTTTCTGTGAAAGATTTTCATTTGATGTTTATACATATTAATTATTGTTTAATTGTTATAAAATGTATTGGATAATGAAGTGTAATCCTTTAATATACCTGTGAAAGTGTTGATAAGTGTGCACAAGGAGTGAATAAGGGAAAATTTCGATATTTTCGATTTGTTTACCTTTAGGTTAAATTTATCAGCGAAGAACTAGACAGAAATTCAAAATTTGAAACCTGTATTCTACCTACCTGATACCTACCTGATACTTTTGATGATCGATCAGTGAGTAAGCGAGTGAGTGAGTCTGTCAATTACAAAATTAAGAAATTAATAATTGAATAAAATTTGAATAATACTGTGTTTTTACCAATACCTGCTAGGTTTCTAAAAATACAGGCTTCTAGTTTTACCCACAACGAAGTTATGGGGAGTCGAAAATGGAATTCCTTAGATAAAAGGATAGTACGGCCGTGCTCAACTTGGCCGTGCACCTAGCACTACCGTGCTCCCCGATACGGGCATACGAGTAAAACTTATGACACACTTATGTTTTGTCGGGGGTTAAAAAATATAACAAACTTACTAAAATGTTGATTAGTTAGAAAATACAGACGAAAATAATATAATTAATCATTAGAACTTTAATTACTTATTCTCTCAATAGATGGCAGTATTCAATAGATGTTTTCATTCAATAGATGGCACTATTCGTATTTTTCGAATCACGCTATTCACCTCATGATACACACTACACACACTGATCAATGTGTAGATCATAATATAATGTTGGATGTATATTCTTCAAAATCTTTGTAACAAATATTTTGTTTCAATTGATCTTTAATAATATAGTAGGTAGTTTGTATGTAATGCTTAATTTTAATATAAATAAATGTATATTGTGTAAAAGTATGAAAAAAAAGTAAAAAAGACGTGTGGCACTCGGGGACTGCCGCGGTAAAGCTATTGCATAGCATTTTTATCAACTTATCCGATACAACCAATGCCACCTAGAGGCGAGTTGTTGAACTAAAGAGACAAACGTGATATTTCAAAAAACTCATTAATAGTTCTGCTATTCATCGATAGATGGCAATAAAAAGTATCACCGCTGTGCCGGTTGGAGTGGGGGTGTCACGGCTCTACCTTGACCATTTTTGTACCTATGCATTTCTGGTTTTCTGTCTGAATATCTATTTTCTGGTTTTCTTTAGACCCCTCTTTTGCGAAGTCTGCTTATAGTTTTTAAAAACGCAGACAGTTACTTTTTTACAACCTGTATATTAATTTAAAAATAGACGTGGACGTAACTTTATAATCTCAATAATAATTATAATACGCCTCGCGTATACGACCGTAACCAGTAAAAAAAGCATATTTTTTTTACTGGTTACGGTCACAACTATACACTAAAGTCCTATCGTTGATTTCCTGTCACACAGATTATGCGCTATCACGTTTTATTAATGAGAAACAGATAAACATCTTAATAATAAGCACCCGATTGGATTACACTACTACATGTTTATTATAATGAATGTATGTGTTTCCACTAACCTCCTATCACTATAATATGTACACTGAAAGGTTGTCAAAACACACAAATTTCAGGTTAGACTTTTATGTAATGTTAGATAGCGATTAGCAATGTACTGATTAGTATTTTTTATCATGGTGATGACTAATATTACAAATAATATTTGTAGACACAGCTATGTTGAATTGATTTCGTAGTCTGGTCTAGGTTTTTGCGTATGCAAGAATTTTGTTTATATATAGGTTATTATCATCTAACCTTGTTTGGACGGGTCCCCATCTAACGCATACCAGTTTGCATAGGATTTTCACGTTCTTTGATTAATGTACACGCGATTTTACCCAGCCAAACATTGTCACGCCAGGTCCAAATAGAAACAGTTAAATATTGTACGGTAAGTATACAGAGAATAATACTGTTATAATATAAAATATAATAACTCAAAAGTTAGTTAGTTAGCAGTAAGTTTTTTTTAAATAATAATTTATTATTCGTCGTCGTTTCTAACTCACATAATAAATTTTCGTTCGATCAAGACCATAATGATACACGAGGCGCGTGTTCTCTTCTACGTCTGTAAACTTCTAGCTAACGCGGTTCATTAGATACGACTACCTGAAGCCCGATTAAATGTGAAGAAAACAGCTTATTAACACAGACGATTCTACGAGCTTAGTATTTTGGAAAAAAATATAGTCAATAACAAGTTTTCCATAATACAGCGTGAACTAAAGATTTAGAATTTAAAGATAACAAGACACGTCATGAACAAAATGGAAGGCTATTTATTATAATGATAGAAATCATGAGATCCGGTTGAGATTAAAAATATTATTTTATCTTACGATGAAATTAAAAAAGTAACTTTTAGTCAGTTGAATAGAGATGTAAATCTACAGTTTTTGCTGCTGCCTTATGCATAGTGACTAGTTAAGTAGTAGTACTACATTGTGAAACGTAATTATGAATAATTTTACAATACTGTAGCATAATATTCATAATATACACGTACTATACTGATCTGGTCTAACAATAGATATACATACATCTATTATAATAGATATTATATACTAGGACAGACAATGGACTCTTAGTAAAAGGGAAGGTTCCCTAAAAATTAGTTGCCGCTAAAACTAATTTTATGTGTTTAAATTTTAATAACTAATGTTGTGTTTCAGTTTCGTAGTACTTCAGTACTAGAGAAATGAACTGAATGACCTTATTTTTTGTGATGATTCATCATCACAATACCAATTATTTGCGTGTTATTATAATTTATCAATTCTTATTTAATTAAAGTCACTTTATCAACATAATCTCAAAGTAAAATATTTATAAACAGTGTATTTGATTCTAAAATACCATTCGTATATCTGAAATTGTAGAACAGCAATTCCGAAAATGATATTTCGAAAATCGTTTTGTCTGTTAATTGTTGGCATTTTAACAGTTTTCATGTCGAGATCGCAGGCCACAACGCACTTGCCCGATATAGATTTTGAAAATGCATTTGACAAAGACCTATACGAGTCTGTTCTGGACCCGGAATTATGTGAAAAGCAGTTACAGTATATAAGAACTGAAGACTTAGCTTTAAGACTTGAATGTAAGTAACTATAAGCTTTTTTAATATTTTTGATAAGACAAACGAGTTGATTGGTTGCTGGTAAGTGGTAAGCAGTACCAAAAACTTAGGTCCTAAAAATTTTGTCCAGACCATTATTTATAAATAAATGGGCAAGACAGAAAAAGTGCCACATTACAATATAAAAATGTTTAAAATCCAAACATATAAGACATGATAATATGATCTCCTACCCATTAAAAATAAGCCTCGACTTAACCCAGTAAATGTAAAAAAAAAAGACAGAAATTAGCTAGACGAAAAGATGGACGTTCCACAAAGTAAGTAAAGTAGTTCAGTACCTACTATGAAACCTAAATGTTATACATTCTGCATAACATTTAAACGTATGCGTTGCTTTATTCTTAACGATTTATTTCTTTGTTATTAACGATTTCAGTCTGCAGAGTTTAATAATTTTATAATATATAACGTTAACATAAGACAATAATAAATCTTACAGTAATGTGATGGTTTTCTTAAGCACCTTCCATGTAATACGGTCATAATATTATTACAACACATTTTTATTTTTCAATTTTTTATAATATTATATAATATGTTTTAGTTATGGACGCTGGCTTACGTCTCCCTAGAGGTATTTTAAAAGGTAATCTTATGGACTTTGGCAATTTCCCTCAATGTTTATCAATTAACAAAGAACTAGAAGATATGACCATACAGGGAAAATATTGTATGATAAATGTGCCACCGGATTTAAATCTAGCAATGAAAATAAATAATTACAGTTATAATATAACGGATAATCTGATTACGATATCCAATGAAAAATATCTTCAAGTTATGAGACAATTTAAGAAAGAGAAGGAATTGCTTTTGGCAAGAGAAGGAATGAAAACTGATCTAGTTGGGTATGTTTTGAAAATTACTATTAATTACTTTTATCAGATTGATAATATTATATTTTTAAGTTATGTATTTTAGTGATTTTATAATATATTATAATATTATGGAGATAATGTTGTTTTTTCTTTATTTTTAGCCGCCTTTTGCCGGGTACGTCCCTAAATTTTGTATTATCAGTTTGTGTACCACAGCCATGCACTTCTCAAGAAGCATTTGGAGCTAATATTCTTAACTTAACCGGTGATAATACAGATATGATTCACGAATCTTGCAGACTGCCAAATGATAAGCCGTTAGTAGCTGCAGACTACATAGCATGGTAAGAATTGTTTGTACCAAAAATAAATATTTTGTTTTCGCCTTTTTTCCAATTCGTCGTTTTAGCTTGGATGTCCAATGAGACTTTTCAGGTCGTCGTTTTCCAATTAGTTATTATAGTATTCTAAGTAATAATATTGTATGTTTTTCCAGGGTTATCTTCAGTGTGCTTGGATTAGTAATTATTTTTAGCACAATATATGATGTTCGCCATACATTAATTATGAAAAAAGGTAAGCCCGTACATTTTTTACTGTTTCTTTATGGGCTTTTATACTATAGAATACCAACAGAACTCAGATGTACTCTAGCTTTTATGTCTTTTTATTTGAATAAATATTTAAATTGGACTTATCTAGCAATTTTTATAACATTATAATATTTTTTTACAGATCCAAAGCAGGCCAATGAATTATACAGTGCATTTTCTGTATACAAAAATTCTTGCAAAATAATAAATATGACTCCCAGGCCAGGTACTTTAGAATGTTTAGATGGCTTTCGAGCTCTTTCAATTATATGGGTAGTACTGGGTCATACATTTATGATGGGCATTTTCTTTCCATCAAATCCTATCGATGTATTCAATGTAAGTACTTACTCATTCTAAGCAATAACTAAACCATAACAAATTTCGGTCTTTGCGATAATATTTAATGGAAACATATATTTTTTTAAATTCTAGTGGTACACATCAATAAATGCTATATGGATGAAAACTGCACCGCTGGCGGTAGATACATTTTTTCTTCTTAGCGGGCTTTTACTTGTTTACACAGCTGCCTCCAAATTTAATTCAAGTAAGTAATTGTGTTTACGATTATAACATTCAGTAAAATCAAATTACATTATATGGTTACTATGGCAAACTGATTTATAAAACATAACATCCAATCTTAATACGATAATTTCAGCATATAATATAAGAGCAATAAATATTTTTAATCCCTTTATTATTAGTCTAAAACTTTACTAAAACAAACATGAATTTCATTTGTTACAGTGAATTTACTGAAAAACCTACATCTATTTTATCTTCATCGTTTTCTACGAATTTGGCCTGTATTAGCCGTAGTAATCTTATTTGTTACGTCATTCCAACATCACCTTGGAGATGGTGCTCCATGGACTGTGGTTGCTCGAGAGGTTGAAGCTTGCAGATCATATTGGTGGTTAACGATGCTGCACTTACAAAATTTCTTTAAACCTCACGGCATGGTATGTTTTATTAAACTTCGATATTACCTTACTATCAGCTGGTTTAAATCTATTTACTATTTTTATGTCTCTATTTTCGTAAATCTATAAAATCATATTTTACTGTTTCAGTTACCATTCCATTCCATTATCCAAAAAAATTATTGACCTATAATTCCTGAATAATCTTTTTATAATTCTTTACAGTGTCTAGCTGAGTCATGGTATTTGGCTATAGACATGCAGCTCCATATAATTTCACCGATTGTATTATTTTGGGTATTCTCGGGTTTAAAGAGAGCGGCGTATATAGCTCTTATATCTTCATTAGCTATTACTCTTACCGTAACTACTACCTATATATTTGTTAATGAAGGCCATAACAAAATTTTATACGATTTCGTCAACATTCTTACAAGAGCACCACCATTTTTGATCGGAATGATCATTGGTTATTTGCTCCATATATTTCGAGACAAAAGATGTAATCTGTCTAAGGTGAGAATCATTATATTAGAGCAGTTGATAATATTAAAATGTATTATATAATTTTAGTTTTACACACTTATGTTTTTGTGGAGTAATCGTGAAACTTCATTTAAAACTACAATATTAAGTAATGTACATTTTTTCAGGCTGTGGGATATTCAATAACACTTTTCGTACTTGGACTTACGGCTCTGGTTCTATATTGTAGTCATATCCACCTTCATGGCGATATAAGTTTGACTATCGAAAAAGTTTTCATGTCGTTTGAGAGAACATCTTGGGCTATTTGTGTAGGGTGGATTATATTCGCATGTGTTAAGGGATATGCCGGTAAGTTGAACAAGTACATGTAAGTTACTACATCAATCTTAACCTTCATAAGGTCTTTAATTTTACTAACGTTGCCGTGCTTTGGGTCAGATTTGACCGAGTTGTAGAATTACACGAAATGAACCAAAATTAAAGATAATTTGTTTATTGGACATCGTCGTCGTCGTCGTTTCAGCCTTTTACTGTCCACTGCTGGACATAGGCCTCTCCAATACATTTCCAGTGCGACTGGTCCATTGCCACCTGCATCCAACGTGACCCGGCAGTTTTCACCAGGTCGTCGGTCCATCTGGTAGGTGGCCGTCCCACACTGCGCTTGCCAGTACGTGGCCTCCACTCTAGGATCTTTTTGCCCCATCGACCGTCCAATCTTCGTGCTATGTGGCCGGCCCATTGCCACTTCAACTGACTGATCCCTTTACCTGAACCTTAGTTCTTCTACGGATCTCCTCATTTCTGATTCGATCACGTAGAGAAATACCGAGCATTACCCTCTCCATAGCACGCTGAGTGACATTGAGCCTTTTGAAAAGATCCTTCGTGAAGCACCACGTCTCAGAACCGTAAGTCATCACTGGTAACACACATACCTTTGTTTTAAAGCACTGAGGTAGTTTGGACGAGAAGACGTTGCGTAATTTACCGAACGCTGCCCAGCCGAGCTGGATCCGTCTACTGACCTCTCTCTTAAAGTTGGACCTACCTAATCGGACAGCCTGCCCTAGGTATATATATTCGTCAACAACTTCAAGAGTAGAGCTCCCAACAGTTAGTGCGGTGGGTGCAACATGGACATTGTGCATGATCTTTGTTTTGTCCATGTTCATTTTAAGACCCACTTGTTGAGAAACTCTATTGAGGCCACCGAGCATGCGCCCCAAATCTTCCAGCGATTCTGCCATGACATCACTCACCTTCGATTTGTCGTCGGCAAATCGAAGGTGAGTGATGTATTCGCCATTGATATTGATGCCAAGTCCTTGCCATTCCAGGAGCTTGAAGGAATCCTCCAGAGCAGCGGTAAACAGTTTCGGGGATATGATATCCCCCTGTCTTACTCCTCTCTTTAAAGGGATATCCTTCGTGCAGTGCTCCTGTACTCGGACTGACATGGTGGCGTTATTATACAAACACTTCAACACTTCGATATACCGAGAGTCAATTCGGCAACGCTGGAGAGTCAATGCGGCAAACTAAGGACCGCCCATATTTCGACGGAATCAAAGGCTTTCTCATAGTCCACAAACGCCAAGCATAATGGCCGATTATACTCTTCGGTCTTCTGTATAATCTGCCGCAGCGTATGTATGTGGTCTATGGTACTATAGCCTTTTCGGAAACCGGCTTGTTCGGTAGGCTGAAAGTCATCCAGCCTGCGTTCGAGACGCATCGTAATAACTCTCGAAAACAGCTTGTAGATATGGCTCAGCAGTGTTATGGGCCTATAGTTCTTCAGTAAGGTTTTGTCGCCTTTTTTGAAGAACAGGACCACAACACCCCTGTTCCATGCCTCTGGCGTTTTCCCATCGAGTAAGGAGGAATTGAAGAGTTTCTGAAGGACTTTTAGTACCGGCGTGCCGCCCGCTTTCAGAAGCTCTGTAGTGATTCCATCCTCGCCCGGAGCCTTGTTGTTCTTAAGCTGTTTCAGAGCTACCCTAATCTCGTACAGGCTGATGTCCGGGATGTCTTCGGTATAGTGTCGTGTTAGCCTGGCTCTTGGGTCTGCAGCTAAACTAGCAGGTTCAGCTGAGACCGAGGTATACAGCTGTCCATAGAACCTTTCTATCTCCCGTAGTACCTCGGACTTATTTGACGTTACGCGTCCATCTTCGGTCTTCAGCTTTGTCAACTGGCTTTGCCCAATAGATACGTCTCTTGCAAACACTTTGGAGCCTTTGTTCCACTCTATTGTCTCTTTAATACGCTGGGTATTAAAAGAACGGATATCGTGTCGCAAGGACTTCGTAATTTGTCTATTGAGCTGCCTATATGACTCAGCGTCACTCGAAGTTTGGAGCGTCATTGAACGTCGACTAGCCATGAGGTTCCGGGTTTAGTTATTGGAAATACTTATACATAATTACTATTTATTTTCCTATTAATTATAATATATAAAAGTTAAGCAAAACATACTAATATTAAAATATAAATATTAAAATATAAATAATAAAAAATGCAAATAATATTATATCTTACTACACTGGGTACATAGAACAACTGTATTAGAATGTTTTTTGCATACGAATTTCTTACAATCTACACAGATCAAAGGTGTTTTATTATCAGTTTTAGCACATAGTTGGCAACGACTTCATTTGGGAGCCTTTTTAGCTGAACAAATGTTGTTCTCCTCTTCTGGGTCGAAGTTGATGGAATCTGTACATTTACACTTGATTGACGAATCTTTTTTGCGATTTCTATTGAAAAAGGTGCCCTGGGTAATGCTTTTCTGTTTTTTATATATGGTATTACCAACAGCTGCATTCCTAAGTTTTCCAAATAGTGTCGCCGTTATGCTAAGCAGCCTTCCTTCCAGCTGCTGTTGACAGTTGTGAATAATATAAATGCATTGTAGGCTGATATGTCTACCATATTACTAAACACTACTTGTGGCCATAGTTTGGTTTTCCTTTTGCAACTGTAACAGGAGACAGCTTTATCTAATGTATCCACGCCACCCTTACATTTGTTGTAATCTAAAATAATCTCCGGCTTTTTGTCTGCCCGATTGCTCACTTCTAGGCTGGGATGCAATGTGCTGAGAAGATTCACAGACTTATTTTTTTTGGGTATGTAAGAAATAAGTGTAGTGTGTTTGGTAAAAGGAAAACATGAGGAGTATATTGGTCTTCCTTTTATTGCTACTATTTCGGGAGGTAGCTCCGGCTTATTCTTTTGTATAGTCCCTACGACAGTGATGTGTTTTTCTAACAGTTTTTGCCCAAGTTGGTGCGATGTAAAAAAATTATCCACCGTAAGATTATGCCTCTTCAGGCCGCGAGTCAAATCAAGGACTACACGCATGCCTTGAATTTTTCCTGGGACACCTCCTATTTCTTTGCCAGTGTAGGGTTGGATATTCCAAACGTAACTTGTGGCAGAATCACATAAAACCTTAAGTTTGATGCCATATTTAGCTGGTTTTGATGGCATGTACTGTCGAAATGGACATCTTCCTCTGAATGCCACAAGCTGTTCATCTACTGTTACATTTTCGGAAGGATTATAATATTTTGGTAACAGGTCAACCCACTGATCCCACAGATCTCGAATTGGAGTAAATTTATCCAGCAGTCGCCGTTCAGATTGGGTTTCTTTATTGTCAAATCTAATCAACCTGAATAATTTTTTGAAAGTTTTTAGTGACATGACTGCCCCAAAAATAGGTCTTCCTTACTCACTATCCCATAAGCTTTCGGTACTTTCATTATTTGATCGAAATACACCAGATAGTAATAGTAGCCCAATGTATGCAAACAGATCAATATCACAAAAGTCATTCCAATCATCAGCGAAAATACGCTTACCTTCCAAATTAGTGTATTTCAATATAGTGTGTATCAAAGGTGGAGGGAAAAATAATTCAAAACTTAATTTTTCTTCTATGGTAATCCTGGAGCAAGAGTATCGTGTCAACCCTGGTATCAAGTTCATTACGTTTTCTCTGGAAGCTCTTCCACAAGACTGGGTGACTGGGTTACTGGAATATTTTATTTCTCCATTCTTTGACGTCATTGTTGGCACCGCCAGTAATGCACTGTCACTATCCGAGCTATCAGATGGTTCAGCTGCTTCGATATAATCTTCTGTTTCAGAACAAGATTCATTACTATCCGACATCTCTTCTAATAACACCGCTTCTATATCACTGTCTAACATTTTTACAAGCAAATAAATATTTCTCCACTGTAAACTTGGATACGTGTTGTTTTATTGGTGTAAAATACAACACTAAGTCTTATGTGGGTACTTGTATGAAACAAAAGACCCTCTTATACAATAAGTTACACGAATACATAAACAATTCGGGCGATATCAGATGCATTATGCGCTTGTTATTAGTTGAGGTCAATTTTATTCTGACCCGAAGACCGTTAGAGTGAAAAAATTCATATATGGATAATTATTATAATTTTTGATAAACTTATTCTCTTAATAAATAAATTGAAGCTAATAATTAAAAGTCATACAATACCAAACTCTTTGCACGCTTATTTTCTGAGAAAATTACATTTTTATACCAAAACGGGTCAAATTTGACCCGAAGACCTTATAAAGGTTAGGTGTAGATACAAAATAAAATTTGTAATAATTCGCGAATTTCAAAGCGTTTTTACATTTTGCGATACAATTTCGATAACACTCATAATATTATGTCGTCGGTATCCCATTATGCTATACGATTTTCCCACCAATTTAATTTGCAACTAAATATACCGTCTTTTATGTATTTATCACTATCGGTCTGATCTCAGGCTTTATCCTATCGCGGAATGTGAAAACTAGTTGAATATGTAATTTGTGTTCTAAGCCTATTTGGGAAGTCTGTCTGTAGGTCTATTTTTTATAGAATTTTGCTAAAATATCTACATAATATATACTTTATTTCAGGTCCAATAAACTGGTTTTTGTCGATGTCTGTATGGAAAATACCTTCTAGAATATCTTATTCTATGTATCTAAGTCACATGACCATTATTATGTACACGTACCATGCGAGTGCTTTGACGCCAATATATTTTTCAGTACGGTTATTCGTAAGTACACCTAACTTAATTTATAATTTATATTTTTATAATAAACAATAAATGAATAACGTTACATAGGTACTGTACTGTATTTATACTGTATACTATACAGTACTTATACTTGATACAATTTTATCGCAAGTTGACGTTTGTCGATTTCACATTCAGTGCCTACCTAATATTAATATATTTATTTTGTGTAATTATTTAGCAGGCAAAGGGACCGTTACCAAATTGAAACTCAACAATAATATTCATTACCTACAAATTTCAATAAATATTAAATCTAAATAAATCTTTTTGTATTATTTTCTATACTTGTCTTATTAATATAACTTACAGTTTACATTATTTAATAATACTTATTATGTACCTATTTTAAATTACCCAATTTTATTTTCAGATGTTCGACTTCATGGGTTTCCTTTATCTGACTTTATTCGTTTCTTTCTTCCTGACTGCTATGATTGATCTGCCATTTGCAACATTAACTAGGATTTTACTAACGGGAGGTAAGAAATTAAATTATTGTTCATACTTTCTTCATAATATTATTATTACCTGCTACCTAATGTGTGAACACCTGATAAGAATGTGCATGTTTGTATATAAAAATATTAAAGCTTCGTTGACCTTAATTGTCCACATTTCAAACAAATAACGTTAAAATCTTTACAAATGACTTAAAGAGCATAATTAATATTGCTTTATATTGTTACAGGAAATAAATCTCATAAGAAACCAATCTCAAACTCAGAAATGAAGAAACCAGAGGAAGGTGGAGTTTAACTGAAACGTATAATGTTAAAAAAAACTAAAGAAAATAAATAGAAAGCGTAATGTTCTGTTTTAGATGTTTAGATGATTTAAATATCTCTGTTTCTGTATTAGTCAATACAATATTGTCTGTTAACTGATTATCTGAATCCCTATGTAAGAGGGTATTATGTTTAAGAGTGCAATATTTGCAATGTGAAAGTTTACAGCGCTTGTCTGTGTGACCTGGAGCATGATTCTCGGGCAGTGGAAAAAAGTTCGAATATTGGTATATCCCGCTCGCACGCGCGGTAAATCTCATTTGCATGAGCGGGACAGACCGATAGTAAAAACTACGTTCGAGGCCTGAGAATTAGGGCCCTGGCCGTAAGCAATTCATACATACATTGCTATCTGATGCCTTTTTAATGAATCGACATCTAAATTTCTGAGGGATTGACAACTAACTTTTAATACCCAGCGTATTAAAGAGACAATAGAGCGGAACCAAGGCTCCAAAGTGTTTGCAAAAGACGTATCTATTGGGCAAAGCCAGTTGACAAAGCTGAAGACCGAAGATGGACGCGTAACGTCAAATAAGTCCGAGGTACTACGGGAGATAGAAAGGTTCTATGGACAGCTGTATACCTCGGTCTCAGCTGAACCTGCTAGTTTAGCTGCAGACCCAAGAGCCAGGCTAACACGACACTATACCGAAGACATTCCAGACATCAGCCTGTACGAGATTAGGGTAGCTCTCAAACAGCTTAAGAACAACAAGGCTCCGGGCGAGGATGGAATCACTACAGAGCTTCTGAAAGCGGGCGGCACACCGGTACTAAAAGTCCTTCAGAAACTCTTCAATTCCTCCTTACTCGATGGGAAAACGCCAGAGGCATGGAACAGGGGTATTGTGGTCCTGTTCTTCAAAAAAGGCGACAAACCTTACTGAAGAACTATAGGCCCATAACACTGCTGAGCCATGTCTACAAGCTGTTTTCGAGAGTTATCACGATGCGTCTCGAACGCAGGCTGGATGACTTTCAGCCTACCGAACAAGCCGGTTTCCGAAAAGGCTATAGTACCATAGACCACATACATACGCTGCGGCAGATTATACAGAAGACCGAAGAGTATAATCGGCCATTATGCTTGGCGTTTGTGGACTATGAGAAAGCCTTTGATTCCGTCGAAATACGGGCGGTCCTTAGATCTCTCCAGTGTTGCCGTATTGACTTTCGGTATATCGAAGTGTTGAAGTGTTTGTATAATAACGCCACCATGTCAGTCCGAGTACAGGAGAACTGCACGAAGGATATCCCTTTTAAGAGAGGAGTAAGACAGGGGGATATCATATCTCCGAAACTGTTCACCGCTGCTCTGGAGGATTCCTTCAAGCTCCTGAAATGGCAAGGACTTGGCATCAACATCGATGGCGAATACATCACTCACCTTCGATATGCCGACGACATAGTAGTCATGGCAGAATCGCTGGAAGATTTGGGGCGCATGCTCGGTGGCCTCAATAGACTTTCTCAACAAGTGGGTCTTAAAATGAACATGGACAAAACAAAGATCATGCACAATGTCCATGTTGCACCCACCGCACTAACTGTTGGGAGCTCTACTCTTGAAGTGGTTTACGAATTTATATACCTAGGGCAGGCTGTCCGATTAGGTAGGTCCAACTTTAAGAGAGAGGTCAGTAGACGGATCCAGCTCGGCTGGGCAGCGTTCGGTAAATTACGCAACGTCTTCTCGTCCAAAATACCTCAGTGCCTTAAGACAAAGGTATACAACCAATGTGTGTTACCAGTGATGACTTACGGTTCTGAGACGTGGTGCTTCACGAAGGATCTTTTCAAAAGGCTCAATGTCGCTCAGCGTGCTATGGAGAGGGCAATGCTCGGTATTTCTCTACGTGATCGAATCAGAAATGAGGAGATCCGTAGAAGAACTAAGGTTGCTGACATTGCCCGTAGGATCAGTCAGCTGAAGTAGCAATGGGCCGGCCACATAGCACGAAGATTGGACGGTCGATGGGGCAAAAAGATCCTAGAGTGGAGGCCACGTACTGGCAAGCGCAGTGTGGGACGGCCACCTACCAGATGGACCGACGACCTGGTGAAAACTGCCGGGTCACGTTGGATGCAGGTGGCAATGGACCGGTCGCACTGGAAATGTATTGGAGAGGCCTATGTCCAGCAGTGGACAAAATAAAAGGCTGAAACGACGATTGACAACTAAATAAATAATATTTTTGTGAACACATAACACAGTTAATGTTATTGTTAGATGAGTAAGAATTATTGTTATTAGAGTTATTAGTTTTAAAAGTTGTAGTTGTAAGATAGTTTTTATTTTTATTAATGTCTTGTATAAATTTTGTGTTTGTATTATGTACTAGTTTTATATTTGTATTAGTCACGACATCCAGCCTGAAATCTTAAAGCAAATAATGAAACTCAAGCCGGAAAAGAGCCCAGGACCTGACGGAATTACAAACGAATGTATTAAAACAGCAAAAACTCTGCTATTAACACCTATCACTCTACTATGTAATAAAATACTCGACGAAGAAGACGTGCCACATCTATGGACTGAGTCACAAATCATTTTACTTTATAAAAAGGGTGACCCAGCAGATATAGCGAATTATCGTCCGATCAGCATGATGCCGTGTCTCTACAAACTATTTGCTTCCTGTCTCTTAGGAAGAATATCCCCAGGTATAGAAGAGCACCAACCAATCGAGCAAGCCGGATTTAGAAGCGGTTTTAGCACTGTTGATCATATACATGTAGTTGAACAAGTGATAGAGAAATATCAAGAGTTCCGAAGACCATTATACGTAGCGTTCATAGATTACAAAAAGGCTTTTGACTCTATCACACACGACAGCATCTGGAGAGCACTGAGAAGCCAAAAAATAAATGAAAAATACATAAGTATCTTAAAAAACATCTATAAAAAATGCTCAAGTAGAGTTAAGCTGGATAGAGCAGGTACAGTAATCAATATAAAACGAGGTGTGAGACAGGGTGACCCGATCTCTCCTAGATTGTTCTTATCAGTTCTACAATATGTAATGACAAGCTTACCGTGGTCCAAACAGGGAATTGATATGAATGGAATATACTTAAGCCACCTAAGATTTGCAGACGATATCATCTTGTTCTCAGAAACACCTAAACAGTTAAACAACATGATTGACGACTTGCATGAAGCCAGCATAAAAGTAGGGCTGGAAATGAACCTCGACAAAACCAAAGTTATGACGAATGCACGGATGGTACCTATTCTAGTAAATAATATTCCCCTTGAATTTGTACAAAAGTATGTATACCTGGGTAAGCAGATTTCGTTTAGTAAAGAAAAAAATGCAGCTGAAGTGGACAGAAGGTTAGCAATCACTTGGAGCAAATACTGGGCCCATAAAGAAATTTTTAAATCACAACTATCGTTAAGTATAAAGAAAATTGTTATGGACACAGAAATATTGCCATGTCTTACTTACGCTTGCCAAACCTGGACTTTCGACTTCAAAACCCGAAACAAAATTGAGACTACTCAAAGGCGAATGGAGAGAAGTATTTTGGGAATAAAACTGAAAGACAAGGTGAAGAATAGTGACATCCGCAATAAAACAAAAATAAATGACGCTCTATTATTTGCACTGAGACAAAAATTTAGATGGGCAGGTCACGTTGCTAGGTATAAGGATGAAAGATGGACCAAAAGAGCAGTGGAGTGGACCGGACCTCAAGGCAGTAGAGCAAGAGGCCGCCCGTGTGCCAGATGGGCAGACGATATAGTCGCGACGGCAGGACCACGATGGCTGGCCACGGCTACAAATAGAGAGAAGTGGCATTCTTTGGAGGAGGCTTTTACCCGAAGGGGGTCCATACAGAATAAATGACTTTTTATGTTAACATAGGATTGTATTATGATAATATTGTAGTGTAATTATGTTTTTTTTGTTCATTCATATTTTTCTATTTTGTATTTAATATTTCACTTTCTTTTATTATTTTGTAATTTTATTGTAATGCTAAATCATAATCAATCCTTATCATTATTTTGTTATTCACACAATATGTAATTTAATTTGTATGGAATTCAACAAAGCTATATTATTATTATTATTATTATTATTATGTCCAGCAGTGGACAAAATAAAAGGCTGAAACGACGATTGACAACTAAATAAATAATATTTTTGTGAACACATAACACAGTTAATGTTATTGTTAGATGAGTAAGAATTATTGTTATTAGAGTTATTAGTTTTAAAAGTTGTAGTTGTAAGATAGTTTTTATTTTTATTAATGTCTTGTATAAATTTTGTGTTTGTATTATGTACTAGTTTTATATTTGTATTAGTCACGACATCCAATTTTTTGGACATCATAAAAATGATCAATGTGTCCCAATGTGAAGTAGGCTGCCCAAGAGTGTCAAGGGCTCTTAAATTTTTGTTAGTTATATCAATCATGTTACGTAACGATGCACTCGATTCTTTAGCTATTTGTTCAAAATTAAATAAAGATTGGATATGATTATTTATGAGTAACCTTTCGTTATTGTATCTATCTGTTAATAATTGCCAAGCTATACAATAGTTATCGGCTTTGAAATCTATGCTTTTAATAATAGATGCTGCGCTGCCTTTTAAGGTTGCTAGCAGATAGTGAAATTTATTTATATTATGTATACTACTATTATTGTGTATTAAAGAAATATACGTATCTCGGAACTCGAGCCAGTGCTGATAGTCGCCGTTGAAATGGGGCAAGTCAATCTTCGGTAAGCGCACAAAATCATGCTTGCAAGCAGAACCGTGAAGATTGTCACCAGCGGAGGTCGCGGAGACGAGCGCAGGAGAAGAGGGACGCGGAGGGTCGAGCAGCGACCGCGCGTAGCCTATCTGCGCGTAATACAAAGACTCGAACTGATCCCGCTCAGCGTATACCTCGTCTGTGTTCTCCGACAGCAACTCCAACTCCGTCTGTAACGTATCGAAATCATTATATAGCGTTTGCATCACACGGCACTGTAACTCAGATAATTGAAAGGAGCTCAACTGAGAAGTAGGTAATAGTTTTAAAAAATTGCCAAAATAGGTAAGCTTAGCTTTATAGCCACCACGCCTCTTAATAAGTTCCTTTAGTTTAGCTTCAGACATGATGAAGGCTTAGCGTACAATAAGAGTATAAAGTGCTAAGAAAGGCAAATGAAATAAATGAAAGAAAGAAAGAATAATTACAAAAATAAAAATATGATAACAACGGCCAATGACCTGATTATGACTTACGCAAAGTATACGTAAATAAATCACCTGATGCAATAACTCGGTCAATAACCTGTATTTTATAGATAAGAAATTGTAAACAATAAATGCCTACTGCAATAAATGAAATGGAAGAGTGAACAATAGAACAATGGCGAGCACGTGCTCGGTAATTAGTCACCGACAATATTATTTAAAATGTTAAGAATTTGTTGATGTTATTGTCACGACTTTGTAATTAATTTTAGATAAGAAAATTTAATATAAATATAAGCTGAAAGTTTAGGTATGATAGTAGGCTACGTATGAAGAGGTCATATATGCCTGACCCATATAGCACTATTCTATTTTCCTGGAAAAAGGCTTTAAAATAGGGCAGGAAAATAATGAAAAAGGACGGTTTCACTCAGAACTATTGTATTCCTTCTTGAATGTCTTCGGATTATTCTCAAACACGTGGAATGCGGCGCGATCGGTGCAAGTGCATCTCCTTATCGGCGTGTCTCGGTCCAAAGTTCAGTCCGAATGATATATTGCACTTCGCAGCAAAAATAAGACGGCTATTCTTCTGATTTCCTCGCGAAGGACCACTGTCTGGGGGCAGAGCTCCAGGGGATATTCCTGGGGGTCTCCGCTAAATGAAAGCCTTGGATAACGTATGCATGAACTGTATATTGGTAAGCCGCGGTGCGTGCGTCGCGTATGCGATCGTGCGAGATATCTTGGGCTCGCGGCTTTGTTCTTTGCTCAGCCGCGGTAGTGTGGGGAGGGTGAAACCGGTTCGCCAGCCCGGCGCGCGACGCGATGAGACGCAGGAACAAACCTCTTGATCTATTACAAAGTTACCTAAACCAAAGGACCCAATCAGTTAAAACTGGCTCATATATTAGTAGCGATCACGATGTTTCATGCGGTATACCACAAGGAAGTGTGCTTGGGCCAACACTTTTCCTGATTTATATTGATATATGTATAGTCATTGATGACTTCTGCAACCTTCAACTTAATTGTGTCATATTATGCAAACGACGCAGCTTTAGTTTTCTCGGAACATTCATGGAACGCTACTCGAGCAGCTGCAGAGGCCGGATTGAGAGAGGTAGCCCGGTGGCTTGAATGTAACTTACTGACGTTGAACGTTTTAAAAACGAATTACTTGTGTTTTTCTAAACAAATAGCACCTCTCCCAGTGTAACCTTCAAAATCACTCTATACCTGTAAAAACCCAGAGCCATGCCATTACGCCGTTCTCCAACGGCTTAGTGCTACTAGATACTTAGAGGTACAAATTAATTACAAGCTGTCATGGTACCCCCAAATATATATATTAGTAAACAGGTTAAAGGAACCCTGAAATGAGTGCTCGAAACATTAAGAGATATCACTTCTTTCAAATTAATAAATCAAATTTACATTAGCACACTCGAACTTATCATACTGTATGCCAGTTTGGGGTGGCGCTTGTAAAATCAAATTTATAGAAGTCAAGCGAGCATAAAGATCTTTATTAATTAAAAAAAACTATAACCCGACTTCGCAAAAAAGGGCTCTAAAAAGGCTGAAACAAGAAAATTATTCAATTTGAAATCCAGATATGCATAGTTACAGATATGGTCAAGGTAGAGCCGTGGTCGTACCCGCTAAAAAATCTATAATATTCGTCTGCTGTTGTAATATACAATCCCAATAGCGGGTACGAACACGGCTCTACCTTGACCATATCTGTACCTATGCATATCTGGATTTCAAATTGAATAATTTTCTTGTTTCAGCCTTTTTAGAGCCCTTTTTTGCGAAGTCGGGTTATAGTTTTTTTTAACTTTTATTTTATTTTACATTTTTCTGTTACCACATGAACTATAACAGTATATGGTCACGAAACTAACGGTAAATTTACACATAGAAAGTAACTAAACAACTTCTAGATACTATTTGTACGACCGCATTTTAAACGTTTATTTTGAATTTAACAACAAAATATAATAACTAATTAAAATTTTAAATACATATTTGTAATGTGCTTGCCAAGACCTATCTTTGAATACCAAACACGATACAATTATCTTAATTTTTTTTTTGGAGATAGTTTATGAGGTATAATTTTCAAAATCCAAAATTTTTCGAAAAATTATATAGCCTATGTTACTCGCGGGACCACTACAAATCGATTGACACCTTATTTATTAAAATCGGACTAGTAGTTTAACCGCTACGAGGGAACATACATACATACATACATAGACTGCCAAAATCATTAGCCTTCCTTTTGGCTTCGCCGAAGTCGGGTGAAAATGATGTATAATAATCCTAATATTAATCTAATAAAGGTAATCCTTACAAATTCCACAACAAATAACTATATTATAACTTTATTGGACTAATGTTGGTTAAAAATGTATACATTTTGAATGCAGTTAAGAAGGTACACAGAAAATTGCCCCTTTAATCAAAAGAAGGAGTAGCAATAAATTACAAGGCATGCAAAAACTATTTTGCGTCTAGGCAATTCGAGGCTCAATTCATAAAAATCTAAAATCAAATAAACTGCTATCTAAATCCACTGAATAACAAGGAGTCTAAAAATCGCACCCATGAGTGGCTCAAGACTTTGTCATATTATGAGAATACTGAAATGTGTGTGTGGTGTCTGTGTATGTGTAATTGTATATGACATGTGTAATACACAATTACACATACCTACACAGACACCCATAACATAATAATAGCTCCCCTCACCGATTTCGGTGTCCGGTAGCCGATTTCATTGAAACCAGGCCAGCTACGCAGGAGTTATTTTATAGTGCCCAAGTGTGTGCGCAATACACGAAGACACTCTCTCTCTTCCTTTCTCTCTTTCTTCCTTTCCCGCTAATAATCGCACTACGACGCACTAACAATAATCTGTAGTAATTACTTCTACACCCACATACTTTAGTGCGTCTGTCTTCTAAACTATTTGAGCAACCATTCTCATATTTTTACATAATATTTTCATACAGGGCATGTTTAAAGATTAAAATAAAAAAAATTAAACTCGCCCCATAAAAAAAATCGAAGTTTAATAATAACTTCCGGTTTACTGTGTGAAAAAAAAAATATTTTTCTTATTTCAATTTATTTTCTATCAAATCAATTGAAATACTTAAACAAACACTATTTACTTATTATTTATTCCATCTGATTACCTTCATTCACAGCTTTAAAAAAATCAGCTTTTAAAATTTTGATGATTCATTGAAGCGCATAAATTAAAACTAGGTATCAAAAAAGAAAAATAAGACCGTACATTTCAGGTCCTATGAAAGTGAAATTTGTCCATCCAATCCAATTATGAACAAAATCCAAGATCTGATTTTATTTTTGTCTTGTCCGCTTGACGTGAAATGAACTTACCTATTCGAAATCTATACCAATGTAGTGTATGGTTACTGAATATTTTTTTTTTACCCCTGTCACCTGAGTATTTGATATGAGTTTTAATTTAATATCTCTAATGCTCAATGAAGCTGTAACAAAAAAAAATCTATGTCAACAAGTTTGTACAGATTTTCGACTTCAGAATTGAAGCTAAAAGAACCGGCCAAGTCGGTTCTTTTAGCTTCAATTTGTCACGATTTTGTCTTATCTGCTAATCGAAGAACCCTATATCAATAATATGCTTTACTGTGAATTAGTATTAATTATTATTGAAATTAGATTATCGTTATTGATAAGAAAAATGTAGAATGTATCGCTTACGGTACAAAATACTCATTAATTGAACTAACCTAGAAACCATTAGATATGCAATAGATAGATAATATTATATTATATTATCTATCTACTATTCTATTAATTTTACCGAACTTTGTATTATTTGTGTATAAAGTATTAATAATACAAATAATACAAATGATACAGTATTATCTTTATTTGACAAAGTTAAACCTATTATCACATACACACACTCAAAATATTTTGCCTTTATAATATTAGTATAGTAGTATGGTAAATAGTTCCGAAGATAATATCGACAAGTACAAGTTGTAAAGTCGCGTGCACTAGTCTAGTTCGCGTTCATGTATTGTGTTGTATTCAAAGTGATGTTTTTTTCCCTTTATTTACCATTTAAAACAATTATTAAATTACAATGTTTGTATAAAATTATCATCAAGAAACCACAGATGTTTATGAAGATGATATTAGAAGTTAGCACCAACTTACAGGTAATTAAGTCTTAAAGTAAATAACAATTACTTACAAAATAATAATATTGTTTCTTACTAAGCCTATTAATATGGAGAATAGGAGCTAAGCTATTATACTGTCATGAAAGTGTTTTTTTTAATATGTTTTTAATAATATTAGGTAACCCATATACCCAACGTGTTTCAAAATTTTGAATACATTATTTTCACAATGAAGTAAACAGCAGTATTTCAGTGAATAGTATATACACTTAAATTCGTAATTATCAATACGCGACATGTTGTTTATTTCATTACAATGTAAACAACAATTGAATCAATAATATGGATACACTTATAAAGTTTAAGCACTTTTCACTTTTCTGCAAATATGTTTTAATTGTCACAAAAATGTACTGGGGGTATGATGCAATACGGTGTATACATTCATTTTTTCTTTTTCTTTTCGCACAGCCGTAACTACAAATAGTAGAAACATGAAATTAAGACTGCTGTATTCGTGAAAAATCCCTTTTTGCAATTCCGACAAAATTGAAGAGTTTTTCGAGTGTGTATGTGTGTCTGTGGCATCGTAGATCCTTTTTCATTGTTCCAGGCTGTGGGATGTTCAATAACGTTTTTCGTACTTGGACTTACGGCTCTGGTTCTATATTGTAGGCATATCCACCTTCATGGCAATATAAGTCTGACTTTAGAAAAAATTATCATGTCGTTTGAGAGAACATCTTGGGCTATTTGTGTAGGGTGGATTATATTCGCATGTGTTAAGGGATATGCCGGTAAGTTAAACAGGCACATGTAAGTTCATCAAACTAAAACGTAGATACAAAATAAATATTGTAATTATTGGCAAAGTTCAAAGCGTTTTGACATTCAGCGATACGATTTCGAAAACGATTTATGTCGTCGGTACGAGTATACCTACGGTATCCCATTATGCAATACGTTATTGACATAAAGCTTTTTGGGAAATCTGTGTGTAGGTCTGTTTTTTTCTGAAATTATGCTAAAAATATCTCACAAAAAAATTATTTCAGGTCCAAGAAACAAGAAAAATGTCTGTATGGAAAATACCTTCTAGAATATCTTATTCTATGTATCTAATTCACATGCCCATTATTATGTACGCGTATAATTTGAGTGTTCTGGCGCCAATATATTTTACAGTACGATTATATGTAAGTACACACAACATAATTAATAACTTATATTTTTACAATAAATTATAAATGAATAACGTTAGATACTGTACTGTATGAACCAGGTGTATGTTATGGACCAAGTGATTATTGCGGGCAATATGAATATTATATTCATATATCTCTATCAGGCTAATTTTAAGTAAAATCAGAATAGTTATAAAAAAATATGTTTTATCGCTCTGTTCAAAAGGTGATGAACAATATGCTCGATACAAATTAAGTCTTTGTATATAATTAAACTGCACTCTCATAAATTTTTAAAATTAGCCAATTTTGTTTTCAGATGTTCGACTTCATGGGTTTCCTATATCTGACTTTATTCGTTTCTTTCTTCAGGACCGCGATGATTGATTTGCCATTTGCAACATTAACAAGGATTTTACTAATGGGAGGTAAAAAATGCAATTATTGTTCAGTCTTTCTTCATAATAATATTATTCTAACCTGCTACCTAATGTGTTAACACCTGATAAGAATGTGCATATTTGTATATTAAAATAATAAACCTGCGTTGGCCTTAAATTGTCCACATTTTAAAAAAATAACGTTCTTAATATTTAAAAATGACTTAAATAACATAATTAATATTGCTTTATATTGTTACAGAAAATAAATCTCATAAAAAACGAATCTCAAACTCAGAAATGAGTAAGCCAGACGAAGTTGGAGTTTAACTGAAACATTTAATGTTAAAGAAAACTCCAAAGAAAATAAATAGAAAGCGAAATATTATCTCATTCTTTTTATAGAAATATAATTGACTAGATTTAATAATTAAACATAAAATTTATTATCATTAATAATTAAAACCATTAGTAATTAGTTATGCTTAATCTATATCAAAATAAATAAATATTGTGTATTGAGAATTTTTTATTTCTTTCATTTATCATATCTAGAGTATTACCATTATTTTTAAAGCTAATTGTGAACCTCTGTCTTATCGACTAAAGTATGTGTACAAAGAGAGCGTTGATTATAATTTATAATCAACCTAATACAATCATTAGGCTCAAATCACATCGAATAGGCAACGGCGCGCAGCAAGCGGTACCTATTTATTGTAATGTGAATTTAACGTCACAAAATATGTAACTACCTATAATTATTTAAGGGAGAGCGGAGATTTCTGGCACAAGTTTAATACTTACGAGTATTATAAAACTCCACTAATGTTTGTGAAATTGTAATGTACGGTTACTGAATCAAATCAAAAATCAAATATATAAATAAAACCTATATTTTTTAAACACCTGTAACCTGAGTATTTGATATGCGTTTCAATTTAATACCTCTAATGCTTAACCCTAGAATACTAATCATTGCCTGTTAGGCAGCGTGCGGTAATTTTTTCCGATTATTTCAAAAACGCACTCACGATTCAAATTGTGCTCTCGTGCCAATTCTGTATACACCACCTCGCAGACCAGGGCGCAAGTGGAGACGTCGCTTGGGAGGCGATCATTAGTATTAAGAAACTAAAATTAGTACAAACTAATTTTAGATCGTAGAAAAAAATATGTTGTTACTAAAAGTTTATTGTTGTGATTTAAAAAAAGTGTAAGTACGAGTATATATACAGCATAGTGCTATAAATGCCAAAAAATTAAAAATAAGTTTCTTGAATCAGCTTTCACATAAATAAGAGAACTTGCATTTGGCGAACCAGCCATTATAAATAGGTACGATTGAATGGAAAATTTACTAAACAGATATAAATAAACACGAGGAGACGCAGGGACTTAGGTTAGTATTTCTTATGACATTTAGCATCATGTTGACATTGGACAATGCTCTATTTTTAAAATTGTTATGTATGGCAAGACCAGCAATGGTCTTGCCGGCCGATGATGACGTCATAGATCCGAAAATTAAAAAAAAAAAATATTAAAAAAAACTAGCAAATGAATTTCAAAAATATTGAATTTGTATTCTTAAAATACCCTATTTCATTGAAAAAAAAAATATAAAAAGACATAATATAAGTAATTTTTTTTGGACAATGCCCTTAGATGTTATCCTTAGAAAAATATAATATGAAAATATTGTAATAAATAAGTTTTATAAGAAAAGTAGCCTCCCAAGCGCTCATTAGTATACTACATTAAGCTGTGGTAAATTTATATTAGTATTCTAGGGTTAATAAAGCTGTATCAAAATAAAAAATCTATGTCAACAGGTTTGCACAGAACCTACGGTACGCGAGTTCGACTCGCACTTGGCCGGTTAGTTAAACCTATTATCACAATATATCGACGGTCCCTACGTATAAAGCGACATGTCAAAAGTAGTGGTTTTCAGAAGAGCGTTTTAAAGATTCAAACTCTTCGGTAGAATTATCATAAAACATAAACACAATATTTTTTGTTGATCTGTAAAGCTTAATGTAGGCTGTTTTTAAATATGTAACACAATTTGAAATATTTACAATATTTTCGTCAAAATTGCGAGATGACCGTTTTTACGCCGACTATTTAAGGCTGCCCTTAACGTTTAAGTCATACATGTCCGTTTTCACTTGAAACAATAAAAACATTATATTAAGCCCTAAATTCATTCTGCACTATAAATTTGATTAGTATTGTCATAATTTATAAATTTATAAAATATAAATAAATAGAATTTCTGGCTCTCCATTAAAAAAACCAAAAAAACATGGACATATCTGTTTATACGCTGTTAATATAAGTAGTTTTTTGTATGTTATAATGCAACGAAAAAAAGATATGTTATTAATAACTATAGGTCTATAATGTAAAATACTAATAAAACTAGATTATTAGCTATATTAAACTGTTTAATCGTAAAAAGTCTACACATTTTTGTATATTTTTTTTAATTAACATTGTAAATTTAAACAGAATCACCTTTATTTGTAGGTTTATGTTAATATAGTAAATATTAGTAATATAATAACAGTAATAATTCCATTTTCACTAAAGAAAAAAAATACACAAATACCTACTTCTCTTTATAAAAAATTAAGTAACATTACTAAATTTAGTAATAATACACTAAATACTTGCACTTTTTTCCCACTTTATTAGTTTTTTCACAAGTTATTTATTAAAATACACGACCGGTTTCGATGCTGGCAACTCTAAAAAATTCTGCACAATGTTTACAATATTTTTAAAAATTTAAATCTACCTACACCTGATGATGACTATGTCGAAACCGGTCGTGTATTTTAATAAATAACTTGTGAAAAAACTAATAAAGTGGGAAAAAAGTGCAAGTATTTAGTGTATTATTACTAAATAAAATGTATTTCCATCAAGAACCTACGGTACATTCAATAACAAACATTACTAAAGTTTTCAGTCTGAACTCTTAATAATGAATTATATTAATCATCGTAAATCAGAGCCGTACGTTTAACTAGGGTTTAATATTTACATAATTAATAAAACTTTTGGGAGTTAGTAATTGGCATTAGTGTACGAGAGTGGGAAGGTTTGCCTGTCTATGAATACCTAAAAAACCAAATTAATGACAAATGCAGACAATGTACCTATTATAGCAAATGACACATCGGTGGAGTATGTTAATGATTACACGTATCTTTTTAGTAAAGTTAGATACCTACAATTTAGTTTACGATAATTTTCTTCAAATAAATCGTATTTAAATTGCACGTCTGGTTAATCTGCAAATAAAATTAACTCTTTTTTAAGAAAATATTTTAAGTAAATAACAACAGGTATGTGACATGTCTGTGTTTGCGCGAAATGGTGCGCAATTTCAAACGCGGTACAAGACGGTAAGTCATACATGTCCGCATCTACCACAGTAAAATCTATAAAACTCTCAACTTATCTTTATTATCCATTGTGATATTACTTGTGATAGAAAAAAAATAATTATGTAGAAATATGCGTCTCAATAAATGGATTTATATGGTTCAATAAAAACAATGCGATTTTGGACTTGTCTTTATATACGTAGGGACCGACGATATATAGCCTTTATATTATCAGTATTGTAAATAGTTCTGAAGATAATATCGAAAAGCACAAGTTGTACAAAGTTACAAGATAGTGTCAACATGCGTTACAAACGCGCGATGGCGTTTGAAAATCTTGTTTTTCTCTAATTCTTAATATTATTATATAACATGTTTTTTGCATCAATACTTAATATTTAAAATATAACACTAAGATTCAGAGGTAAAAAACAAGGTTATCGAACGCCATCTACATTTACAAGTTGAGACTAGTACAACTTGTACCAACTTAAACAACATTGCACGTAACAACCACGTCAAAGTTTTCGTAACTCGGTACAGATGGCTCTTATCTACGGACAACGATACTTTTATGCAGGGATGTTGGGGAGCTCCGTAACCGTAACCGAAACTATCGGATATCCGATATAAAAAAATATTCGTAACCGTAATCGAAAACGAAATGAAACTTTCGCTACTGTAAAAAGCGAACCATAATTTAATAACTGTAACCAAAATTATCCGAAACAAACAGATAATCCGAAATAATTTAATATCCATATCCGTATCCGAATCTGAAATTTTATATTAATTTCATCCCTGCTTTTATGTATTACAGGATACCCGAAGGGACCTTATTACTAAGACTTGGCTGTCTGTCTGTCACCAAGATGTATAAATTACCTCGGTAGCTAGACAGTTGATGTTTTCAAAAAATATGCATTTCTGCAATAACACCAAAAACTAAAGACAAAATAAAATAAAATATTAATAGGCCACCCACTAAAAAAATCATGTCTTGGATCGATTCTAAAAGAAACACAATTAATACAAACCTAAAGCGAATGGTAGTCTGCGAACCGTTTAGTTGTTATTTACATTAATTTTAGCATTTATTTTACAATCCAATATTAACAAAATTGGGTTATTGGATGAATATTAAATTTATTTTCTCATTACACAGAAAATACAAAAGGTGAGCAAAATCTAAAATAAGAATTACAATAAGTTTTAAAACATTTGAGTTTTAAGCAATTGAATAAAGTTGTCTATCTCTATACGCAAAAATATTTGTACGCAGGTTAGTGTAATGTATGTGCAACATAAAATTATTAATAACGTGACGTCACAATCGGTTGTTCCCTTCTCATTCGGTCATTATATTAAAAAGTTTATTATTTTTTTAATGGTACTTAAATAATTTTAGTTGTACATTATTTTTGTTTGCCAGGGGTACCTAAACCACACTGCAGCCGTAGAGTGATGTCACTTATCTGGTGGATTAATTTGTTAACATTTGGTAGATACTATTAGAGAGTAAATAACTTTTTGCCACTAATGCTATTCCACGCGGGCGAAGTCGCGGGCAAAAGCTAGTTTATTAATAAATAGATAAGGGATCCACGTCTATTTTATTTAATAATATTTGACTTGACATTGATACAAAATTCACATGCGATTCTCGAAATGCGCTTCTAACGATCAGTAAACCAGGAATAGAGACAGAATCTGTTTCTATCTATCGTCAAACCCATTTGTTAAATCGAATAAAAAATGTGAACGAACGTGAATTCAAACTTTTTGTCGCACTTTCTAGGTCATACAGATTATGAATCCAGCACTGTGATGATACGAAAGAAGTAAACAAGGATGTTACAAGGGCTCTCTAGTACAGTCACGAACAAAGAGTTAAAGCTTTTAAATGTTACAAAGGGTAATGCATTTTCCTCTTGTATAAAAATGAGACTCGTCGGTAGGGTAGCCATAAGAAATGAATCATGAGTAAAAGTTTACTTTTATTTATAATTAGGATTTCGTACCTAAAACGAAAGTAGACAATACGGAACCCGTATTGTCTGTCTATTTGTCTGTCTGACTCGCACTAGACCAGTTTTTTTAAATATTGGCTAAATGTCGAAGACAAGTTATTTTTCAGTTTTAAATAGATTTGATAAAATAAAACTTCAATCAACTTTGATCAAGTTGAAAGTACATTTCTATCAAACTCACTCAATTAGAATCTCAAATAGAAGGTTTTTTACTTATTTTTAAAATTAACAATACATAATTAAACTGAAACATAATATGACTGATGAAGCAAATATAAAAAATATTTAAGTTTATTCTATCTCTATTATTTTATGTATGTATTTTTGGGACTTGTCCTAAATTTCTGTCGAATATGGTTTACAGGCGACGCTCATACGGAAAACTGCGATATGTAAAAAACCGCAAAACAACGAAACCCTTTTCTGAACTCTAATGGCGGTCTTCCTGATGGAAAATAATTGCTCTACATTTATTGTATCTACATACTTGATACTGAAGAGTTTTGTATAATTTAAGATTCAAGTTTATACCACTTCCAGCAACGAAATTTATATTTTATAAATTGAAATTTAAATACCTTCATCATTATTCAATGTAATAATTTTAATCAGTCTTTGCAAATATTAGATATTATAATGTAACTATAGATACTATCTTATTCTTCTTTCTTCTTTTCTTTCTTATATATAAATGAATTGCTGTTCGTTGGTCTCACTAAAACTGTAGAACGGCTATAATAAAATATATTCGTAAACGGTGAGAAAAATACTGTTTGTATGCTCAACGAAGTGGGCACGGGTCAGCTAGTAATATTATAAAGGTGAAGAGTTTGTTTGTTTTCTGGAAAGCGCTAAGGAAATTTTTCAAATCGGAGGAGTGTCTGATTTGAAAAATACTTTCAGTGAGGATCTTAGATATTTTTATATTAAGGAAGGAAATATAATAGTATATCGTCACGCTAATAAAAAAAGACAACAACAATAAAGAATGAAAGTAGCGGTGCCCCCACTAGCTTAGTTTTGAAATATATTTTTAGGATGACAAATATATTACATTAGTTTATATAATATTATTACATAAAATAGTAATGTAAATCGAATCATACTCAATTTCGAATTAAAATGTTAGATAAATATATTTTACTAACCTAGTATTATTTTTACAATGTTTGTTATAGGTAGCTCAAAATATTATGAAATTAACAAACATTTTAAAATTGACGTAGGTTTTGTTGAAATAATATTATATTTTTTATAAAATGATAAACTTGAACTGTATGCACATGTATCACGACTCAAAATATAATTTAAAATAACTTGTTTGTACTTTCTTGAAACTGTGCCAGTGAATTTTATATTAATAAATAAATAATTTCCCTACCCATTTTCGAAACATAAGAAACCACAACAAAGTACAATAATTCTGTAATAATTTGCCTTTGAACAGTCGCCACAGCCTTCTGTGAAAATTCTTTGTGGGTTTGTAAAGGGGAACCGAATAGTGATACTTTCTTTTTATATTGTACACAAGAAATATTTTGTTAAGCATTGTAAAGCCAGGTGCATTCCTATGAAATACTTAGAGTTTTACTTTTCATTATTTCTCAGTAATATTTTAATAAAAGTGGTTTAATAAATAAATTTTGAGCGCAATTTACAATTAAGTTACTTTTGCTTTTACTAATAAAATAGAAAATATTTGTTTGATTGTTTATTGCTTCAAAGAAACCTGACCTATCTTGAATTGGGATAAACATCAGCACAGATTTATATCTATACTGGATACGTCATAATATTTTTAGTAGATTATAAAATTAATCTAAAAAAAGACTTTCAAAATTATAATAATAACATATATTTTTTTACTTTAGGCGTGATGGTACGTAAAATAGTGTAGAAATTAATTTTAACCTGTATATATGTATAATGTTATTTCACGAGTGATAATCGGTGGACGACTTTTTGTTGGTGAAATAGCATTAGTGCAATTAGTGCAGTATGCGTGAGGCTTCCACATAAATTTAAAATTAAATACTTACTTAAATAAATAAAATACTTAGTATTTAGGCTTAGGTATATATTTTGTAGCTTTTTTTTTTAGTTTTAATATTCAGTTAATATTTTCAATAAATGCTGTTTCACACCTATTAAATTATTAGTGAGTAGGAGAGAACATAAACATTGTTAATAGTGTAAGGTTTAAAATGTAATAATTCTACAAACTGTTGGTGTGTCAATAAATAAATAAATAAATAACAAGTCATACAAAAGTCGGTCAGAAATAATATTATGGAGGATAAGTCTCGATTTCACCAACGCATGTTAGTGTTTACGGTTTTTTAAAATAGGTACCATGCCTTCTCATTCATTGATAGGAATTACGAGAGGAACAACATGATATTCAACGAAGGATTAACTTTAACATTGTTTGGTGAAACACGCCCTAAATCTGCTCGATTAACGGACTTACAAAAAGTATACATACATAGGGCCATACATGTATTCCGAGTTCTTACGTGCAGAGTAAAGAATTAATAAATCCAAAATAAAAATATTTTCAGTGTATATTTTCTGCAATGAAACAAAATCCCTTTTTAAATGCCTCATTCTCGGAAAGCTGGGATCATTTTATTTAAAAAAATAAGTTGCACTTGGAATGAGTTTATTATAATATGCGTGAGGCTTCCACATTAATTTTTATTGAAAATAGAAATTTGTTATAAAACAAATTTCTATTTTCAATAAATTTTCGATTTCTTATATAAATAAGAAATCGGATGAAGGGTTTCAGCTTTTTACTCTTCGCTGTAAATGATTTTCAATTCATATATTTTAAGTTATTTGAAATATTTTACTACAAACATTTTCTTTCGTTTAAATGTTAGATTAAATTGATGGATGATAAAAATAAAAAAAGCAATATTTTATATTCTGGCTTTATAAATAATCGTAGTGACTAAAATATAAAAAAATTTATGTATCCTGTAAATTAATGTATTATTATTGAATATTGAAGAAAATTTGCTGCCAATATTTAGTATGGGAATAAGTCAAAATATACTTAAATGAAGCTAAACAACAAAAAAAATCAAAGTTGAGAAATATTTCTGCAAATATTTAGTACGGGAATAAATCAAATACTTTAGATGAAGATAAACAACAACAATTTTTATAAACCTATTACACGCAACGTAGGTTTTAGTAAGCAGTATTTTACCAAGTTTTACACTTTAACATTTCTGTTGAACATTAAGACTGTTCTATAAAGAGCTTTCTCGTTACCACAAAACAGTTACAGTGCAGTCTATTCAAAAGTATATTGCGGTAAGTTTCTTATCCGCCTCTATAACTATTACAAAAGTTAGCTTTATTTCTTCACATAAACACGAGATAGTTTTGAAAGACAAAAAGCTTTTCGTATTGGAATCCTTTTGATAACTTTGTATTATAAATATGTTATATTTTGCAATCGCTTAAAATATATTTGAAGTTTTCGTACTGTATTTTTAAGATCTTCTTCAGAAGATTCATGAAAGTTTATTTTAAAATAATTTTGAATTTAATGTAAGTATTTTTTTAATACAGTAGACGCTTGTATATATTATCTCCCTTAAAAGGAAAATAAAACATTTAAAAATGAAAATAAATAAAAAATATGTTTAAGTTCGTCTTTGGAGACAATTTTATTTCAACAATGTCATCGGCTTTTTACAACAAAATATAATAATTAAATTAAAAATTATAGCTAGCTATTTAGGAGATATTGGAGACGAGTATATTGTATTTAAAAGTCGAAGATGATTGACTAATAGACAGCGCGCTGTCCAAATCCAAAAGTCTAGAAACTAAGTCCACGAACTAAGAAAGTATTTTTTGAAATTCAACCCTTAAGGAGATGAACTTTGCACCATCTGTGCAAAATCGGGAGCTAGTAACATAATAATTATACTCTAGGCATATTAGGAATTGCTAGGAGTTTCAAAAGTCGTTAGCAATGTGTACCCGACTCTAACTTTCCAACAGTGTTCCATTAAGTAATTTGAGAAAGGTCATTCTATACCTAAAAGGTAAAGTTGACAGCAAGTCGCACCAAACACTACCTTAGACAAAAATGTTCCAACTACTTTGTTGAGGAGGATTAAGACTCAGGGAGGCTCAGGGCTTAAATATTATGTAATGTTTTAATATTTATGAAGTTAATCTTATATATAAAAATGAATTGCTGTTCGTTAGTCTCGCGAGTTTTACTCGAGAACGGCTGAACCAATTCAGCTGTTTTTAGTATTGAAATATTCGTGGAAGTCCAGTGAAGGTTTAAACGGTTTTTATGCTCAACGAAGTGGTTCAGCTAGTTTTTAAAATAAAATTCGAAGAGATTAAATCCTTAGTAACTAAGGATGGAACTGTTCCATTCTCTCCGTAGGATTCAACTATTATGTAATGTTTTAACCATGGATTACCTCTATTATTAAAATACAATCAAAGTAATTCACAAGTTTATTCACGAATTCAATTATCTTAAAGTTTATTGTCAAATTAAATCCTCTGTTCATATCAATTCAATCTTGAAGTTCAGCCATATTTGCGAACTGTCAAATGCAACTCCTATTTTAACGCTATGCTTATCTTTCACATCGGCATAATATAATGGATTCAAACCATTATAATAGATTCATAATATTGTCTAGACAGAAAGTACTACCAGCCGTGATTCGATCTAAATTCAATTTTGGTTCAATCTTAGCTCGATCTTTTAATCAAAGATAGTAGATTAGTGTAAATATAGTGAACTGGTTGTATTTTTTGAATGAGTAGATTTTATGAATTAGGGATACCATTTTGAGAATCCAGCTCATTTTTACTTATAAGCGACTTTAAAAAATGAGGAAGTTTCGGAATTCGGCTTTATAATAACATCCTATTTTCCTTATTTATGAACCTTTTTTTTGTAAATTATACTCCTAAGAGTGTTATATGTTAGGTTTTCTTTGTTTACACATGTCAATTTCAAATTTTGCTTAAAAAACAAAACTTAGATCAAAACAACTGTTAGTAACACATGCACGTATCTAAGCTAACATATTTAATTTTCTCCTCGAATATCAGCGAACTTTGGACCCGAATAATTTTCATTCTGCGCATAAACTTATAACAAGTTAACACCTCATGTACCCGAAACTAAGTTATAACATAATCAACATATTATGGACCTTTTGGTATGAAAGTTTTACCGCTTCAGTTTAACGAACACCGTTGAAGTTAAAAAGCATGTATTCTAAGATTTAAAATATTTAAGTATTTAACTAGCTGACCCGTGCCCACTTTGTTGAGCATACAAACCGTTTAAACCTTCCCTGGACTTCCACGAATATTTCAAGACCAAAAATAGCCAAATCGGTTCTGCCGTTCTCGAGTTTTAGCGAGACTAACGAACAGCATTTAATTTATATACAGGGTGTAAAAAGAGCAGTCACTATTATGGCATGGGGTTATCACCAGGCATGAGGTATATCCACTGGTACTAGTCATTTGCTTTTAATCCACTGTTTTAAAAATTTTAAAATTTTCAATAGGCAATGTATAACGTGCACAAGCTCACGCGCGTCCTCACGCGCGTTAGCGTGGTGAGGGCGGCGGAGTTCCCACCGCGCACGCCTTGTTTGTTGATAATCACTTCATTGATTTCAAATAAACGTAAACACAATAAAATAAAACTAAAATTAAGCCATCTACGCAGAAGTATTTTTTATAGTGCCTAAGTGTGTGGGCAATACACAAGGACACTCTCTTCCTTTTAGTCTCATAGCCTGCATTGTCGTAACTAAACTTAGAAACATTTATTTTTAACGCGGGAATCGAACCCACGACCTCTGAACTACTTGACAACGGAGGCGTTAATACTTTAAAATACCTACTATATTATTAGTACTGGCTATTGCCAACGCGAGTTAAAATTAAGCCGTTAAGATCGAACTAATTCGATTCTCGATTGTGTAACTGGGGCCAAACTCTCCAAACTGATTCGATTTTGATTCAGATTCAATCTTGCCACGTACTCCCGATGAAATTGACATTTGTTTATTTTGATCTTCAGTCGATTGATATGGTCCTTGTACAAAAAGTTACGATCTAACGATTTACTTCTCGTGGTTAGTTTCAAAGTATTCCACCAAATAAAATACCAAAAGCCGTTGAGATCAAACTGATTCGATTCTCGATTGTGTCGGGGGTAAGCCTGCTGATTGATGTTTATTCGTGTAAAAGGTAACTAATAACTAATAACTTATAAACTGACCAACCTCAAGTTTATTTTTCTCGCAATATTTGTGTTTTAAATCCTCTTCTTCTTACGTAGGTACTTAAATGTATGGCGAAGGCTTTAGACACACACAAACACAACAAAAATAGTGAAAAATAAATAATACTAATTAGTAATCACAAAAGAAACGCCTAAAAGAAACGAAACCGTATAAACACACAAATTAAAACATTTAAAACAAATAACAATGATAATAAATTGATCGGGGACAAATAATTTTCAACCATACGGGTTACCGCCACGTGCGAACTGTCTAATGAAAAAATATTTTACGCAAAATACTAAGGATGGCCCCAAAGCACTTAAAAGTATCGATAGGTTTTGATATCGATAAATTATTAGGTACCGTACCCATTTTATTATTCATACGTGAATCATTTTAATGGTAAGTAACATAATTAAATATGTTTAAATAATACTTCATTAAGTTACCGTATACTCACATGAGGTAATAATGAGAACATATTTAAATCTTACTAACAAACTTTTTTAATCTATTTTCAATTAGACTTAAATAGATATGAAAGAAATTCATATAAACTTAGCTGAATCAATCTAAAACAGTAAGTTACTTATTAAGTATTAAAAAATATCGACTAGTCGAAGTAAATTTTCATAGATCGCTTCACTAATAGTACCGCCACCCCCCGTGCCCCTTGCAACGATCGGCGCGTGCGACGGCCGGCGGCGCCCTTTGTTTGTTGTTTGTCGCGCGGCAATACGAACTTTAATACGAAGTGCAGAAAGTAGAAAATAGCATTTTCTAAAAGACTTGTTTGTCGGTATGTTTTGAACGTCGACACAAAGTATTATCGAATTCAGTTGTATTTTATATCTTGAGGTGAAAGGTCGGTTAATTTTTTTTTGTTAGGTATTTTACTATTACTTATTAAGTGTTTAAAAGCGTAAATTGTTGTGATGTGTCCATGTAATAATAATGTGTTATGCTGCTCGGATTGCTAGGAACTATTATTATCGAAATACGATTTTTAAAAGTGAGACGTGACATTGGAGATGCGACTCAGTGAGCCATTAACCCATTTAGTTTATTATGTTTTAGTGTGCATCTGAATACCTACCTACTTCATTCACGTAATTGTAAATATTCGTAGTTTTACATACTTAATTAATCTGAACTGTGTAGGTACGTAGGTATGTTACGTTTTATTTATCTTTCAGGATTCTTCGCTTTTATGCATCGTCTGTATAATCCATAAAAAAGCGATGATTGAGGATTGACATTATGAAGTTAGTTAGTATGTATGTACCTACACTGGTTTTGTTACAAAGGAATGAAACATGTGTTATGGTAACAAATTCGAGCGAATGTACGATGCAGGCGATCTAGGAGTTCATAGTTCAAAACATCTCATCCTTCCCCTACGGTGACCACACTAAGTGTAAGATCGACTTGCGCCAGTTCTAACCCAGAGTTAGTTTATAACTAACACTTAATACAGAGTTATTTGGAGCAAAGCTAATAGCATTCGCATGTAAATTACAATAATTACGGTAAGTCAGTACTATGAGTCTGACCGCCAAGCGCTGATGTCGCTGGGTCAGCTGGTGTCAGTGAACTATTGTATAATACTAGTGAACAGCTGAGAGGCCAATAGCGCGCGCATCGCGATCATTACGTATTGAGGCAAAAATTATAAAAATTAGGAATTTAATGCAAAATGTTGTTCTAAACAGTTTACCCTTGCTACTAAAAATAATAAATCGAGGAAAAAAATTTTTTTTTTGAAAAAAAAAATTACATTTATAGAATGAGTAAAGGTCCTATAATCTTATCCCAAAGTTATCGTGACCGGTCTTTTTACACCCTGTATATATATATGTATATGTGTATTTTTATGATATCTTGTATTAATGAATATCTTCTTATAATACAGTGATGAATCATAATTAATCTAATAGTATACTTAAAGTATGCTAGACATTACTTAAAATTATGTTACCTCATACGGCATACCTAACATAATTTATGAAATGTAAAAAATGTTTATCTACAAACACATTCTTTATAGAAACTGTAGTGTCCTCGTAAATTGCTGTATGCACTAAATAACTAAACCACGTTTGTAGCAGAATAAGGCGCTATATTTTAGTGTTCAGTGTTTATCGAAAAGTGCGTAGGTACTATTCTCGGCTTATTTATGAACTGCGAGTAGCTATTATTATTCCCTATTCGTATATTATTTATTAGCTATAAACTTGCATGATTTACACGTCGTGTTATCGCTCGCACAAATTGCGGGCCCTACTCTAAGTTATCGAAATATCGAAAACTTTAAGTTGTTAGTATTCGTGGCGCATACGCGAGTTCGGGTACATTTCATCGAGTCGGACATTTTGTGGGGTAAATTATACCCTACGGTACCAATTGCCCGTTCACGGACGTAACATAATGCCTTCGGTAATGGAAATATTTACTTGTAAAAGGTGTTATAGAAAAAGAAAGAATTTCTGATTAGGTATTCAGGTCATGTTACGTATGAAACACTGTTTGTTGCTATTGAATAATGTAAGTTTTGTTTATTAACGATTGGTAATAACTCACTTTATTCATGGTGCTATTAGTGATAACTAATTACAGTAGGTACAATCAAATAGTCAAACAGATTATTTTTTATTAAATCAATTTCAAAGAATATAGGGTTTGTCTTGTAGGAACAATGTCTAAAACTTTTCATAGACCAAGCAAAGACAAAATGTGTGGGGATTTTATAATATTATGTAGTGATAAACGACACATAATATTATAATATAACAAGAAATAAAATAATATTGGTAGTTTAAATAACGGGTGACTTTACCTAGTTAATGAAAAAGATTGTGAAAGTTCTAAGTATATTCCGAGCTATGAAATTACTTACGAAAACTTTCTCGTTGTGTAAAGTTATGGCACACTTGACACTTGCTAGCGAGAAATTTAAATTTGTCTTTTAGTTTTAGTGTGAATTTAGCGAAATTTAAGGCAAATTATAAATTAGATGGTACGTGGCCTTGCGACGCTTATGGATCGTTTAGATAACCTATATAATTTACTAGCTGTGCCCGCGACTTCGTTCGCGTAGTTTTTGAGTGACTTAAACAGTTTATGCAGCGCACGCAACAAAAGTTCCCAAATGTTAACAATTTTCCCTATTTTCGCAACATTACTCACTGACGCTTCGATCCTATTTATAAAATCCTATTTATAATAATTAATTGTTCGTAGCGTAATGTTATATAGCCTAAAGACTTCCTGTATAAATAGACTATCCACCAAAAAAAAATTTATTTCATATCGGACCAATAGTTCCTAAGATAGGCCTGTTTAAACAAACAAACTCTTCCGCTATATAATATTAGTATATACTATATCTACTATAATTCAAAATTAAAATACCATAAGCTGTTTTAGTTATCGTGTCGTTTCAACGATGACTTCCACGGCTGGGGGTAGTTGCCCAGGCGGGTTAGCAAGTAGGAGGAGAGTCTATGTTTTCCAGATCCAGGTTACTCCCCCAACATAACAGCTGATGGCAATCCGCAAATGGTTTTAGTCGGCGAACCAGCCGTAGAGAGATTCCGGGAGGATTCGTAATGCATTTCCCTTGCGATATAAAAAAAGGCGGGTTAGATTTCACTTTAAAAATATAAGTACAGAATGTCCATGTCCACGGAAACCGTTTTAACGTTAACTAAACGGTAACTTAACGGTAACTTAACGTCGCAAGGGAAATGCATTACGCATAATATTATGTAAGTATGTATATTATGTTGTTGAAACTTATTCTTAGATAGCACGATACTCAGGTTGATTCTGGTGTAGGTAGTAATTAGTACTCATAGCATTTTTGTTTTCAACTACCTACTTTTTAAATTGACGTTGAAACGGAGAAGGAAAACATGGCGAGGAAACTTTAGTCCCGATTTCACCAAAGCTTGTTAGTGTTAACGGTCTGTTAAAATATCATGCCTTCTCATCCATTGACAGGAAATACGAAAGGGATAACATGATATTTCATGAAGGATTGATATGCTAAAGTTATTAGCATGTGTTGGTGAAATCGGCACTTAGTCTGAGAAAGCTGCAACACTTCTCTTCATGATAGGTGCGTAAAGTTTTTTGACCAGCAGAATAAACTAACTTTTTATTCATTCTGAAATTCATTAGCTAAGTATGTACAGTAAATAAAAACCTTTTCGACCTCAACATTAAATATTTATGAACTTTTTATTCAATGAGGAACAAAAAATGGCTTATTTCTAAAAAGTTGATAAATATTGTCTGTTTATAAATTGAACCAGAATATCAGGAAATGCTTCTGTACTCAATTATTAAATCTATACTATATTTTTTTAACCATTTTCTTTGGTGACGTTAGTTATAGCTCAACATTGGCGTAGAGGTAAGCGTCATCTTTTTCATCTCATTCATAGTATTCATCTTTATTTTTTCATTATTAAGGTAAAAATTTATATTATGGAAATATGGAAGATGCGCCATTGCTTACTACGATAATATTTTCATAATACACAGATAACGCTCTATAATGTAACGGCCATGGAGTAGTCAACGAAAAAAAAGTTACCACAGAAAAAATATTCTGTATGACTTCTTCTGTAAAGTTATCTTACTGTTGGCCAATAACTTGATTTCGTGGTCCATAATGATCCTTTACCTAGATAATGAAGAAGTAGGTAAATTAATTATGAATATAGACAAATATTAAGTTTAAGGTAGGTAACTTGTCTCTGAGTCACTGTATTTTTCTTCTGTATACACTCTAATTTAATACTTCTATAAGCTTAAGTCCCGATTTCACCAACTCATGCTAGTGTTAACGGCTTGTTAAATTACCATGCCTTCTCTATTCATCGATAGGAATTACGAGAGGAACAACATGGATTACCTTTAACATTGCTTGGTGAAACACGCCCTCACCATGGTAGAAATTGTAACGGTAAAATTTCGCAACATATTTATTACTTTCGCTGATCTTATGAAACTCAAAACAGTTCCGGGTAACAGATATTGATGAAAGGAAATAAAAAGAAATGCGTGTACGGAATAAGTAAGTGACATTGATTGAATAAAATTCGAATGAAAATGATACTGTCAGTCGCGACTCGCGACTAACTCGCGATAACTATGATTGATGCATTTGAATATTATTATTAATAATAATTATCAAATACATCAATCTATAGATAATTTTGCACGTGCTCATTTGTTATGAGTTACGTGTATTATTACATTAACTATACTTGTGGTAATTTATGTAGCATAATATCTAGAAATTATATTCTCTTATCTTCTATACGTATTTATAAAAATGAATTGCTGTTCGTTATTCTCGCTAAAACTCGAGAACGGATGAACCGATTCGGCTATTTTTAATCTTGAAATATTCGTTGGAAGTCCAAGGAAGTTTTAAACGATTTGTAGTGGCTCAAGAAGTGGACACGGATCAGCAAGTACAACATAAATGTATGCCACAGATTTTAAATCGATAGCAGTAAAGTGATTTAAAATAACTATAATCTACATGCTACATTGATCTTCATCAAATTTCTCTCCAAATCAAATGTTGTATGTAGTTTCTGCTGACACTTTGTAGATACGAGTGACACAACCTACAACTGAATTTGACATTAGACAACCAATACTAGTAGATAGGAATGGGACAAGGGAATGTAAAGTGTAAACCTACAAGGTAGTTATCGGAAACTACGTTGTACCAAATTTGAAGATTCTGAGTCTCTGATTCTGAGTCTGAGATCGAGAGAAGATTGAAGCGTTCATGAGGATAATGCCAGTAAGTTTTAAAAAAATTAAATATTTTTTGTTATATTATGATGTAACTAAAATTTTATTTTCATTCATCTACATATGAATGAAAATAAAATTAAATTGTTCGTAGTCTTCTTTCCGATTCAATGTTTTAAAGTTGTGAACAAAAAAAAACTAGCCAAGTGCGAGTTGTTAGGTAAAGCGTTGAGATAAATAATTATTTTTTTAACAGCTTCAAAGTAGTATTATAGTTTGAAATACATCAAAGCGTTCATGAGGATAATGCCAGTAAGTTTAAAAAATTAAAATATTTTTTGTTATATTATGATGTAACTAAAATTTTAGTTCAAACTATAATACTACTTTGAAGCTGTTAAAAAAATAATTATTTATCTCAACGCTTTACCTACCGACTACTTAAGACCAAAATTGCTCAGCAACGCTGACTTATTGTCTCTGACACACTTCAACCACGTCTGCAGTCGATGCGGTCAATGCTGTTTAAAAATTAGAGGCGACAGTTTCTTAAAAAAATTCCTTTGTAGTACATCTAGTGTGAGACTTTTATGGAAAGCTAAGTATTCTTAGAATTTTGACTAGATTGTGGTAAAATCCCATGGATACGTAGTAACGTAAACAGTAGTTTAATATATTTTAGTTTTAAAATATTCTTCAAAAGTTGAGCATTTTCCCTACACTAATCTTGTATAATATATTACATCAATAAATGAAAAATAATTATGTAAAAGTTAATTTTTATCAAATTAAATTGGTTATTAAGTTTTGAGTGGCGTATAAATTATTAACTTTGAAACCACCCGATCAATATTCTGCGTTTTGATATAAGTTTTAAATTAATGAGAGAGTAATTGACAGATATTAATCCGAAACTTTTAGAAAGTAATTGACAGAATCCGCAACTTCTATCGATATCTTTTAATGAAGAAATTAGATGGAAGGCAAACAACTTTTTTTTAATTAAATCTAATTTAACCATGATATTAATATATTATATAAAGACGCTTCACACCCCGTCTATCTGTATCCCAAAGTAGAAGTACTTACGTACTAAATGTATCCCAAAGTAGAAGTGCATACTTACGTAGCTTGTGTTACGAGGACCAGACAACGAAAACATAATATATTTATTACTATTAAGACCAATGACCTAGCAACATAGAAAACTTTTGGCGACCATGCCGAAGCCGATCCGCGATTTTTATCAAATCACTTTAGAACTAAAACATTTTTTTAAACCGCAAGTATTTTAGCAGAGAGCTAGGTGATGATGTTAAATATTAGCTAAGAACAATTGCAGCCCTCTGATTTTGGCGAGGGTTATAAAGGAAGGAAATGCACTCGAACTTCATTATGGTGTAGATAAAATAATATCAATACTACTAGCTGACCCGTGCCCACTTCGTTGAGTATAGAAACCGTTTAAATCCCTGGACTTCCACGAACATTTCAAGACCAAAAATAGCCGAATCGGTTCAGTCGTTCTTGAGTTTTAGCGAGACTAACGAAAAGCAATTCGTTTTTATATATAAGAGATATTGCCTATCTCTTCGATAGGCAACGTCTATCTCAATTCGTTTCAGTGTTTGCCTCTTATTCAATTTATAACTGCTCGACAGATTTACATGAAATCTTGTGTCTAAATTCTGTAAATTAAAAGAGTAGTTTTTGAATAGCATCGTTTTCTCATTATTAGAAATACTTTCCACCTATACGTTCCACAGCATACATACTTTTGTGACCGACTTAAGGAGTAAAATAGAACATACTTATTTTAAATAGTGCAACTAAAAGAAAATATATTATATGGTGGAACAATCTGACGTAAAATCGATGTATAAATCCTAAAGGTGATGATAGTTACCTAGTATAAATTTGATACATTCCCGTCTTGTCTTCTATTATTCTGTTTTAAACTATAATGTTCCCAGTGGGAATCATTTATACCGGTGAGTTGCTAACGATGTTGGTAAATCCTTTTTGTTCTAACTTTAAGTAAGTTTATTGGGGTTAGGTAAGAAAAATTGACGCAATTATGAATATAGGTATTATAAAAATCAAACAAAAAACTACATATTTTCACTTCATGGATGTACATCAGGTAGATAATAAGCAGTAACTTAATTAAATACTTAAAAAAAGTTAAAAAAGTTACTACTATATCAATCACAGAACAGATAAAAGGTTAGAATGGAAATAGTTTCGAATTAGTATTAGAACACGCGTCGCCGCTTGTCTCCCACTCTTAATTCCACTACAAGGAAGTAACCCAATACATACGACTTACGGGCGTTACGCACACAAATAAACCTCACGCACTTAGATCACTAATTTGTAATTGGTTGTCACACTAACGTAAACAATGCATCAGATGTACACTTACACACGCGCACTTTTCTCATGCACGTTAGGGCGACCGAAGGTCGATAATTAATATCGATAAAATTATTTTCACATTTTTGCAATAGTTCGGTTAAATTTTTGAGGGGTGACAGGGTACCGTACGACTAATGTAATGTTCTTAATATTCTATTTATTTATTTACTAGACAAAAAAAAACTTACATTAATCACAGATATAACAATATAATTATAATAATGTCCGTATGAAATTTTCTTTTATTTCTTAATAGAAAGGTAAATTAAATAAACAATAATTGATGGTAATTATTTTTTTATTTTTATTTATTTTATACACTTTATGCACAATGTACAATGGAGGACTTAATGCCACAGGGCATTTTCTTCCAGTCAACCATAGGGTGATGCAGAGAAAAAATTAAAGAGACGGTGCTTAATCATAATATGGGAGATAAAAATATGTACAGACAACAAGAAAAAATATTTTTAAGAGTCGAAGGAAATATAACTAATAGTACTAATACCAATTATATATTATAAACAATATTATATTATATGATATAATTATAACAAATACAGATTAAAATAAAATACCACATACTATACTATATAAATACACAGTTACACATATACATAATATTAATATATACATTCGAATGTAATATATATCTATAATCTATACTATTCATAAAGATGATATTACAATGATTAGGATTCTGCCAACAGATTAGAGTACCACTGTCGGAGCTTCCGCTTAAACGTTTCTCTAGTTGTTGCCATTCTGATTTCAAGAGGGAGAGCATTCCAGAGAAGAATTGCTTGTATGTGGAAAGAAGAATGAACGAGACTAGAGGTATGAGGAGGGCACAAGAGAAGGGCATTGTTTGATGAACGAAGGGTTTTATCATGACTATCACAAAGGTATTGGAAATGAGATGTTAAGTAAGTGGGAGAATTGGGAGAATGAAGGAAAGAGAAAAGCGTACACAGGGCCCGTATTGAGCGACGTTGGCGTATAGGGAGCCAGTGCAGTTTGGTGCGAAAGGAGGCTACATGGTCATATTTCCGAAGATTGTAAATAAATCTGATGCAGTTATTTAGAAGCCGGTCATATTTATCGAGCTTGTCCGCATTGAGGTCAAAATAGCACACGTCACCATAGTCGATTTTAGGCAAAATAAGAGTCTGAACTAGTAAGACTTTAATAGTTACTGGTAGAAAATTTTTGAGTCTATAAAGGGAGCGCAATGCACCAGTAACTCTCTGGCTAACGTGAGCTGTTTGCGATTGCCAATCAAGAGTGGAGTCGATGTGCAAACCAAGATCTCGAACGCAAGAGCTGAAGTTTATAACAGACCCATAGAAAATCACAGGTGGTATGGAGCCTATATCAACCCTGGATAAAAATCGTGGACTGCCCAATAATATCGCCTGGCATTTACTAGGATTCACTAGCAACCCGAAGTTATTACACCAGTCTCTAATGGTATTGAGATCTCTGTCGACCTCCTCTATTGCACTCGCCAAATTCTCAACTCTTGATTGGCTATAAATCTGAAAATCGTCTGCATACAAATGATACGTACAGCGAAGTCTGGGAGTAACAAGATTTATAAATAATGAGAAGAGTAGAGGAGAAAGAATACCGCCTTGAGGCACGCCAGTGTCTAGATGACGCCATGATGAGGTAGACTGTTCCGTGCGTACTGACTGCTGTCGCCCACGAAGATACGATGAGATCTAATTTAGCGCTTCAATAAAGAGAGTTGCTTAAATTATAATATCATTTTCTTATATCGACATTGTTTACATCTTGGTACAACACTATCGATACGCACGAAGTACCTAGAATTGAAGCTATGATTCGGCGTGCGCATTGTTCGCCGTGAATGCAATACATTGCGCACTCGCAAACACATTATACAAAATGGTACCCACGTATTGCAAGCAATGGATAATTTTGCGCCTAAATACGAATGTATCGTTTTCGATCACGAAGTACATAATGCTATGGAAATAATTACTAATATCACATAAAATTAAAAGTTTTTGGACTTACCGGTGGAAAGAAATTCCTTCTCGGGCTACACTACACACTTGGCTTCTTTACCGACACGTTAAATCAGCGCAATACGGCATTTTTAACGACTTTTTATGGAGCTCCGTACGCTGTCACAGTAAGAGTGTGACTGTTGAACGATGAAACTGGTTTCGGCTGACATATGATCATTTGATCATAATATGTACGGCGCGTCTGCCCCGCCTACAATGCCATTCTAACCTCTTTTACTCTTCTGTGATATCAATACTACTTAATTTCTTATAGATTTTTTGATGACATTTATGAAGTGAAAATATGTAATTTTTTTAACTAACCATAAGTCTAAAAATAGTTAATAGTCTAATCATTTTTATAACAATAATAAGTAACAAATTGCCTACAATTACAGCGAATATTTCTATACCTCTATTTATTTAAGATCGGAAAATTCCATAACTTTCACCTACATTTTGATTAAACCATCATATTGCATAAAATTACGAAGCAATCTGCTGTTTACGAAGCTAAAGTAAACCTAAATTTAGAAATTAATTATGAGTTTAATTTTAATTTCGTACCTTCAAACAAAATCCGACTGCCAAATTGCTAAGGTAAACATAAAATGTAATTAGTTTAAATATTATTATTGGCGAAATTGGCAAGTTGCCAAATGAAAAGTAGATAAAATCTGACCAGGAATTGCACACTTCCGTACAATACGTCGGAACAAAATTAATATTAAAGGGGGGGTTCAAAATTAATTAATATTAATTTGATTCCGATTTTGGTTTTTATATTCATTGTTATAGCGGCAACAGAAATATACCATCTGTGAAAATTTCAATCTATCTATGACGGTTATCGGACTATGACGGTTCATGAGATACAGCCCGGTGACAAACGGACGGATAGACGGACAGTGGAGTTTTAGTAATAGGGTGCCGTTTTGCACCTTTTGCATACGAAACCCAAAAAATTAAACCGCTATCACTGTGGTCCATACAATTATGCCAATAGCGAGATTAAAATCTCTTTAGACAACGGGAAGGCACATTTGCATTAATTAATTTCAGTCGACGTAGCACTTGTATTTGGATGGACGTGATGTGAAAATAAAAAGAGTCAAATAATTAAAAAATGGCGACTTTTGTTTGCCAGAATGTTATCTGTCATAACGTATTTTACGTACACCCTACTTACCAATGTAAAAGTATTAAGAGACGTGACGTAATATTTTTATTATTATTATTGTTAAGAGACGTTCTGTTATAAGGCTTTGTGCGATAGCCTTTTTAAAAAAGGATTTTGAATAAAAGACGAATGTTATATCTAGACAACCGCCCGAAATGAAGGATGAAGATAGACTGAGGTATGGGAAATGAAAGTGGGAATAGCTTAAGGCTAAACTGCTGATAAGGTATTAAGGAAGACGGGGTAAGCAAGAAAGGGTACAAGGAGGGTTTATAACAGTTCGAAATTAGTTTGCTCTGCACCGTGATGTTAGGCACAACTCTCATTGGTTATTTCGTTTTTGTCCCATAGCATATTCATCTCTATTTTCCAATTCTTAAGGTACAACTTATGATTATGCATACAGAGTGATTCATGGTTCATAATAAATTAACCCTTAACCGGAACCGTGGGTCTATTTTGACCCGACAGCGAAAAAAAAAACCGTTTTAAATCGATGCGGTCCTGTCTACACTTTTGTGCTTCGATGTAATGTCGTCAGCAGGGACCGATTAATCCGCTATACGGCTGTAGCGGTATCAATACAAACCGTTTTATTTTAAATACCCATATTAAGGGTTTTTAACTATGCGCTTGTCTTAAACGGTATTAAACCGTTTAATACAGTCGCGCCAATAACAGAAAGAGACAAAAAATTTGTGGTACACGCCGTGGCTGGGATCAAATCTATGAAAAGCGTTTTTTTTCATCACTGACTTGAGGTTTCAATAGCCTTGCTGTGCATTGTGCAACATTGATTTGGTCACTTTAAACATTAGTTTAAAGTGACCAAATCAATGTTGCACAATGCACAGCACTTATATTTTATACTAATATTATACTTATATTTTAACATACTTATATTTTATAGTAATTTGAATTACCTAAATTACAATTCCGTATAATTAGAAAAAAAAATAAGATGGGAATTAACTTTTCGCTCTTTACCAAATCAATATCAAGGAAAGACTAAGAATGGAAAAAAAACAATAATAAACAAAAATGGACGAGAACTTGCATTAAATAACATCATCTTATAACTTATGTCATACGCAATTATGATCATTTTTGGTATGCATCACGATTGCTTCGTCACGGTAGAAATATGATGAAAATGTTCGCCCAAAATTTAGGCGAAATTTGACAATATCGATGACGAAAAATTTGTCGAAGTAGAAACAAAGAAATTATAAGGGTTTTAAGTTGGCCGTGCCAACGTAACGTCCACGATGGCGCGGCCATGGAAATCTCAGGAACTACGTGGGTTAGAGATCTAATTCTTTTTCTAGTATGAAGATTGAATTTGGCGAAAATTGTCGAAAAAGAAATTATAAACTAGAAATCGATATTTTAAGAGATATTTACCTCAGAAGCCGTGGCGGTGCAGACGTGCACTTCGTGTTTCTTTAATGTTGATTATTTCTTTATATCATAATACTTAGTACAAAAATATGATGCAGGAAGTAAGGGCTTAATTTGTCGAAACTAATGAAAGCAATAAATACAACGAAATGTTATTTAAACAGACAAATCGGACCGAAACAAAAAATAGCATGGCCGCGCTGATATCTCATTATCTGTAATTGCTAGGATTTCGGTTTTTATATCCATTTATTCGACACATTAACCTGATTAGAATCGTATCGTTTTACCCTCAGAATGGTTTTCAACGCGTGTAATCTCCAAAAATGTGCTCTCTCGTACAATGTTTGAGTAGGGTAACCATAATTTCGATTTTATTTGGGAATACATTTTACTCTACTAGACGAAAATGTATCTATTTCCTTAATAATGCCAACAAACGGAACAATTATTATTAATCATTATTTCACACTTAAACGTAAGTATGTAGTACCTATGCCCGTAAGCGATCAGTTGTAGATAGGATAATAATATTATGTTAGGTAAGTATACTGTACCTAGGAAGGTTACTTAATATTATGCATTTCTTGCCCTTGATCCGTTTTTGCGAAGACGGGTTATAATTCTTTTATACACTCATCTATATTTTTTGTCTCTATATCTGTCTGTATGTGCAACATCAAAAACCACGGAAGGGATTTTAACCAAACTTATTACGATTGTAGACCATATTCCTAGGCAGGTTATAGAATATATAACATAACGCTACGGTACATAGGAGTCGAGCAGTGACAATAACTTTGAAGCAAGTCGATGAATTTCGTGCGCGACTGCGGACGAACGGTTCGGGCGGGGCGCGCGGGGGGATCGCTTACACAGTGACGCGAAGCTATAGAACGTGGCACTAAAGTAGATTAGAACATTAAATAAGTAACTAACATGATTTTATTAAAAAGACAAGTGTTTCCACAGTGTCAATAATATAAAAACTGTATTTTTGAACTTGCTTCACAAACTGAAATAAATTATCATTTATTGTATAAAATCAACTTTTGGAATTATTAAAAGAAAGCCTTTCGGGATAAACATAAAGAAACAGACAATTTAGCGGTTTTGAGAAGCTATAACGGGTGTAAAAAGAGCAGTCACTATAACTTTGGGATATGATTATACTATCTTTTCTCTTTTTTTTTTTAACAATTTATTGTACACAAGAAACACTTAACAATAGTACAAATTACAGAGAAAGACGACAAAAAGGTACTGCTTATTTCTGAAAGAAATTTCTTCCAGCAGCCCTACGGAAGAGATATGGGATACAAGATATCAAATAGAGCGTGCACAATAACATACAAATACATTACATCTAAATTATATTAAAATCAGAATAGATACATGTACAAAAATAAATACAATAATTAATATAAATTATAATACATATATAATAAATAAAATAAATATATAAATAACTACTAAATACATAAATAAATACGTATAAAATAAAAATATAATATATATAATACCGTTTAGCTATGATATGGATTGGGATTCAAAATAGTACTTCTTCAAACGTCTTTTAAATATGGCAATGGTGGGACTAACACGGACGGTGTGAGGAAGCGAGTTCCACAATCTGACCGCATGAACGGTGAAGGAGTAGGAGTAGAAATTAGAGCGATGTGATGGGAGTAAAATGTTTGTTCTGAATTTGGACCTACAAGGGATATCAATGGGCCGGGAAAAGTTAAATCGATCACGAAGATAGGAAGGAGAGAGAGGGTTATACAGGATATTGTAAAGTAAACAGAGGATATGGGAGTTGCGACGGAGACGCATAGGAAGCCACTTGAGTTTTATCCGAAAGGCTGATATGTGATCAAACTTTTTTAGACCAAAAATGAAACGGATACAGAGATTCTGCAAGCGTTCCAGTTTAGTTAGCAGCTCTTCGGTAACGTCTAAGTAGCAGGAGACGGCATAGTCGAGGATAGGAAAAATGAGAGTTTTGACGAGGAAAATTTTGGTTTGCAAAGGCAAAAAGTTTTTAAGGCGCCTCAGCATGTGCAACGATTGGTGTACCTTTCTGCTGACTTCACTAACCTGCGGATTCCAGCAGAGATTGCTGTCCAAAGTTAACCCTAAATTCTTAGCTGTGTCTCTGAATTCGATAATAGTACCATCATATTTGACCACATGCACATTGTGTAAACGTTGCGTTATATACTTACTAGTTTACTTAGTAGATTTTTTGGGATTTACCAACATACCAAAAGAATTAAGTATGGTAAGCTCTGTAATAAAGGCTATGAATAAATAAATAACATACCAAAAGATTTAGCCCAATTTGATATGCTCTGCAGATCATAGTTAATACCAGCAACTGTAGAATCAATATCAACAATATTAGAATGACGATAGAGTTGCAGGTCGTCTGCGTAAAGATGGAAATTTGAGTTTATTAATGAGGAAATAATATTAATAAATATTGAAAACAGGAAAATACATTTCCGAAATGAGGAAAGGTAGTATAATCGTATCTCTAGTTATAATGACTGCTCTTTTTACACACTATATATATAAATATGTCATTCGATAAAAACAATAGTCACTCAATGAAATGGCGATTTGAATTAGATGAATGCCATCTACCATCACGGTATTAATACTTATCATTTAAAATACGTTATTCTGCTTAAGCATTTCTGAAGACTACATATTTTGCCCTTTAGACCATTCAAATATAATGAATACTTTAGGATATAGCAAAATTAAAATCGTTTCTCCGTGATTCGACCGGGCGCCGCGTGATGCTGGCTGCTGCGTGACGTGTCTTACGTCCGAGCCGGGCTGGAGTACTGTTACGTCTATTGGGGTTAATCCTATGTCTTAATATGGCATATCTGAGCCATTATTTGAAACTATTATTATTACTTCATCGGCCTCCGTGTGACCATGTATAAAGAAGCATAATACCCAAACCACAGTGTTCATAAACTAAAAATATATTTAAAAATACTAAAGTGCCCTAAATCACTTTTACACGCGTACGAAGTCGCGGTCACAGCTAGTACTTTTATAAACATCATGGATACAGAAATAAATGAAATAAAATCTAGGTCTAACAAGGCTCAAACAAGAAAGTTAATATTAGGCAGATGACTAAAAATGCATAAGTACAAGGTCGGACTCGCTAATAAAATCTAAGCGTCACTTCATACCGAAATACGGTAAAAAAGTGCCTTCTTGAAAAAGCATATTATTCGTCTGCCGTTGGAATAATATTAATTCCAATAGCGAGTCTTAACCACGGCCATGGGTCTCTATGAAAACCGGCGTTACGCCGGCTTGCTTTGCTGCAGGGAATGAGGATACTTGTCGTAGATAAGTATGTACTTAATTTCAAGGGCAAGAAACCCATAATATTAAGTAGCCTGCCTAGGTACAGTATGCTTACCTAACATAATATTATTATCATATCTACAACTGACCGCTTACGGGCATAGGTACTAACTACATACTTACGTTTATGTGTGAAATATTTAATAGTAATAATTCCATTTGTTGGCATTATTTAAGAAATAGACACATTTTCGTCTAGTAGAGTAAAAAGTATTCTCAAATAAAATCGAAATTATGGTTACCCTACTCAAACATTGTACGAGAGAGCACATTTTTGGAGATTACACGCGTTAAAAACTATTCTGAGGGTAAAACGATATGCCATTCTAATCAGGTTAATGTGCCGAATAAATGGATATAAAAACTGAAATCCCAGCAATTACAGATAATGAGATATCAGCGTACAAAGAAGCGTTACGTTGGCGCGGCCATGTTATTTTTTGTTTCGGTCCGATTTGTCTGTTTAAATAACATTTCGTTGTATTTATGGCTTTCATTAGTTTCGACAAATTAAGCCCTTACTTTCTGTATCAGTTTTTTGTACTAAGTCTTATGATATAAAGAAATAATCAACATCAAAGAAACACGAAGTGCACGTCTGCGCCACCACGGCTTCTGAGGTAAATATCTCTTAAAATATCGATTTCTACTTTATAATTTCTTTTTCGACAATTTTTATCAAATTCAATCTTCATACTAGAAAAAGAATTAGATCTCTAACCCACGTAGTTCCTGAGATTTCCATGGCCGCGCCATCGTGGACGTTACGTTGGCGCGGCCAACTTAAAACCCTTATAACTTCTTTGTTTCTACTTCGACAAATTTTTGGTTTGGACCCATCGATTTTGTCAAATTTCGCCTAAATTTTGGGCGAACATTTTCATCATATTTCTACCGTGGCGGAGCACTTGTAACGCACACTCATTTTTGCGTAAAATGGTGCGCCAGTCTAGTTGTGACATGCATGATGGAACAAATTCAGCCAATAGCGTTCCGCGGTACTTACTTATCACGCATCCTTTTTTAACACAGAAAAACGAACGAAAATGAACCTTATTCATAAACGGTTTTTTATACCGTTGATTCAGCCGTATATACGGCTGAAGCGCATGTTAGGGTTTTTCAGAGAATCGTATAAATTAAACAGTTTAAAACACCAAAATGGGTAACCATTTCGGTCCCTGGTCGTCAGATCGCTTGGTGCGAAGGGGGCCGGAAGCTCGACGCCTTAAATTTACTGGAAGTGTAAGTACGAGAAACCGTTGGGTCCAATTGGACCCACAATTCCAGGTAAGTTTTTTTTGATGTATATGAAAGTATATTTTTTAATTGTTTTAGACATTTTATTGGAATGATGGCGCGTAATCTTACGGAAAACCATATCCAGAAACTGTTGTTGGATGAAAATGACTTAGAACCAGAACATTTGAGGGATTTTGAACCTTGTGATGAGGAAAATATGTGAAAATGAACCTTTCACTCAAAATGAGTCCCGGAAAAGAGGAAGATGCTATTTATGCGGGTTTTTTTAATTGACAATAAACAAACGCAAAATTGTGGCAAATGTTGCAAATTTATATGTAAGGTACATGGTCAAAAAAAGCATTGGTGTAACAAGTGCCTTACATAGAATACAAAATACTGACAAAGATTTTACAATTTTAGAATAAGTTTTCATTTTTTTTATTTTTACATGATATCACAAAGAATTTATATTTTTGTTAAAAGGAAGATACGTAAAACCCTGTGACATTATTAAATATGAAGTTTTTTTCTTTTTTATTATTATTTGATATGGTCAATGTAGTATACTAAAAATAATTAGCCAAGTGTTCAAGAATAAAAGTTGATTTATTTTATATTACATAAAACTTGTTTCAATGCATTTATAATCCACCTAAGTCCGAATTTCATCTATATTATAAAACAGCTTAGTTTTAGTTTAATGGGTCCATACTTACCCACGATTCCAGTAATGTATAACTGTTTAGTGATTCCGGTTAAGGGTTAAGCCGAATATAGTGTGAAGAGAATGACGCGTAGAGCATTTTTTGTTTTGGCACCTCATATAAATTACTTACCTTAATCTAAAAAAGTATATACAAAGGTCTAAAATGACCGCAAGGAGTGAATGTTACTATGCTGGAGCTTACTGGCTAGTCTATATATAAATGTAAATACACACGAACGCACCAGGATTGATCGGACGAATTGACGGATCAGGGCCCTAATTCTCAGGCCTCGAACGTAATTTTTACTATCGGTCTGTCCCACTCATGCAAATGAGATTTACCGCGCGTGCGAGCGGGATATACTAATATTCAGAACTAAGTTCGAGGCCTGAGAATTAGGGCCCTGGGCGGCGATTCTCAGTCCTCGAACTTATTTCCGAATATTAGTATATCCCGCTCGCACGCGCGGTGAATCTCATTTGCATGAGCGGGACAGACCGATAGTAAAAACTAAGTTCGAGGCCTGAGAATTAGGGCCGTGACCAAGAACTCATCTGTTTTGTGACTTTTATGGAGATCTTTAATCTCGATTTGTCGCGTTATGGTAAGTTATTTATATGAGTTTCGAAAACAAAAAATGCTCTACGCGTCCTTCTCTTCACACTATATTCGGCTTGATATATGAACCATAAATCAACTTGTATAGTATGGAGCGAACAGCACCAAGGTCAACATTAAAAAGCCCGAGATGATTTATCCTGAATATAGTAATCGTATAGAAAAATAACTCGTCGTGACGCTGTGACTCTGCACTCGTCTAAGTTGCGAGAATTTCAGCAGTGCGTCATACATTATTATATTTATTTACGGTGCACCAAGTTAGATGATTCTCCACAAGATTTGGTGCGGTCGCCATCAAGTTCGCGCGTGTGGACGAACCACCACATCGTTCAGCGTTTCAGTCACAAAACTTTCGTGTAATATGATTTTTATGACGTCAGATCAACAAGCCGTGAATATTTCGGAATAAAGATTAAGAGAAGAGATTACGAACATTTTTATTTTCAAGGTCTTTAACTTATTAAAGACCTTTATAATAAAAAGGTTCGTATCTTAATCTTTATTCCGAAACATTCACAGCTTCTTGATCTACATTTATGAAGTGAAAATATGTAATTTTTGTAACTAACTATAACTCTAAATATAGTTAATAGTTAATTTGAGTCAAGTCTTGTTTATGTTTATAACAATAATAAGTAACAAATTTCCTACACCTACAATGAATATTTCTATACCTCTATTTAAAAAAGAGTAAAACTCTCTTTAAAATTACCTCGTACAGTCATAATACTGTACGAGGAATTTTAAATAGAGTCTTTCTTTTTTTTTTGTTTGCTTTTCTTCGAGGCTTGGTAGCCACGACGGTTGCCAAAAATAACGCTATATTAGCTTGTTTGGATAAAATTAGACGCAGTCACGTTGATCACTGTCTAGGAGAATGAAAAGCACTGGACCGTCTTTATACGGTGCGGTGATGTGGCATGTCGAGTGCACCGAATCGTCCTTCGGTTCGATCGCATGAAATTCAAACGTTACCTACGTGAAACGAAACATGTTAATACTTTAACTGCAGTAGGGATGTTGCATAGTGTCAAATAGCGGACTCAATAGCACAGTTTTTTTATACCCGACTTCAGCGAAGCCAAATGGAAGGGTAATGATTTTGGCAGTCTATGTATGAATGTATGTATGTATGTTTGTATTTATGTATGTATGTTCCCTCGTAGCGGCTAAACTACTGGTCCGATTTTAATAAATGACGTATCAATCGATTAGTGATGATACCGCGAGTAACATAGGCTATATAAATTAAACCTCAAAAACTATCTTCTATACATATAATAAATCTGTAGAGGAGTCGTGTCTGTACATTGAAGATATTTGAGAAAAAATAATATAGCGGACCTTTATTTACGCAATAGTACCCAAAACTATGATTTTTGAAATTTTTGTCTGTTTGTCTGTGGGTTTGTGCACGCTAATCTCAGAAACGGCTTATCCAATTAAGATGTACTTTTCAGTAATATATTGCGGCAAGTTTCATTTAACATTTAGTGTTTGTTTTATGTAAATCGGTTCATAAATAAAAAAGTTATGACAATTTAAAAAGATCATGTCGTACTTGCTGGACGTTTGTAGGAATCGCGCCGGGCCCGGGAGCCGCGCGCCGCTTCAAATTTAATTCGCAGCAAACGCACCGCGGCTGCGGGGGCCGGCGGGGGTGACTTTATATTTGTTAGTTGTTATATAAGCTAGGGACAATCTAAGTTTTTTTTTGAGTTTCTTTATTACGAAAGTTATTTGTATAAAATCAGTTAGTACTTTTAATGTCCTCTGTGACAAGTAGGTACTGTATGTACATATTTATTAGTTAGAAATGTAATATAAATAAATAAATAAAAACCGGCCAAGTGCGAGTTGGCCTTGCGCACCGAGAGCTCCATACGAACCTGATTGACATATTGAGACCTGAGTATTTGATATAAGTTTCAATTAAATACATTCATGACAAAACGGTACTAAGTTTTAAAAAATCTAAATATTTTTATTATCTATATAATGTAACTAAAAACGTAATATGGTTTTAGACGTTGCTTGGTTTCAAATTTTATGATTTTAAGTTCACGGAAACCCTTTAGGTTTTGATTCCCTTGCGAGTGTCTAAAATGACGAAATTTAGCGACTTATGCGACTGTAGCTTTTGATTGCATTGGCTAAAAAGTCTGATTTATTCACTACTTCAAGGAACAGTAGATCCTGAGTATTTTATATAATTTTCATTTTAATTATACCTTTACGCGTTTCTGAGTAAAAGGGCCTTGACAGACAGACGGACATGGAAGTGTGTAATATGTGTGTGGATATTATGTATTTCGTTTTTTCCTTTTGAGGTACCTACGGAACCTTAAAAACAGTTCTAAGATTTTTTTTTAATATATTGCTCTTTTTCTTTGTTTTTTCTATTTAATAAGTTAGACGTTAAAACATCTTGATAGTTACTAAACTGTGTTACAGGGGAAAACTGTTAATTCTACCTTTTGTTCAATTCTAACCATTTACGGCCTGCCCTGGATATGTGTTAACAGTGTGATTATTATAGGTTTTTTTTGCCAAATATTATAATAATGATAAAATATTCTCTTATAAAAATCTATCTTACAAGAGATAGCGAGATGCAGAACCATAATAGCGACATCTATACGCCAACTGCAATTATAACAAAGTTGAGTACCTACATTTATAAAATACGTTATCCGAGAATCGAGTTTCGTATTATTAATTAAGAAAATCGAAATTCGGTCCTCAGCGTGTTATTAGCAACTAGCTGTGCCCGCGACTTCGTTCGCGTGGTGTTTGATTGACTTAACCGAAAACCCGAAATGTGAATTGTTTGTTTGTTTAAACGCGCTAATCGCAGGAACTATTGGTCCGATTTTAAAAAATATTTTTGTTGGATAGTCCATTTATAGAGGAAGGCTTTAGGCTATAATATAACATTACGCTGCGACCAATACCAGTCGGGCGTCGTCGTCGCCCGACGCCGCGACGCGATGCCGACGCTGCGACGCGATGCCGACGCCGCGACGCGACACCAACACCCGGCGCCGACGCCCGACGCCGCGACGCCGACGCCCGACGCCGCGACACCGACGCCGCGACTCGCAACGTCGAGACGCTGACGCCCGACGTCGCGACGCTGACGCCCGACGCCCGATATCCGCGAACAAACATATATACGGTTGAATTGAGAAACCTCCTCCTTTTTTGAAAGTCGGTTAAAATACTGTTTCTATTGCATCGCGTCGCTGTGTACTGTGTAAGTATATAAGCGATCGCCCCGCGCGTCCCGCACACCCCGCAGTCTACACGCGTCGAAATTCGTTCGACTAACTTCAAATTTATCGTCACTACTCGGCTCCTATGTGTCTCAGCGTTATGTTTTATAACCTATAACCTGCTCAGGAGTATGGACTACAATCGTACTAAGTTTGGTTAAAATCCCTTCAGTAGTTTTTGTTCCATGCGTGCACATACAGACAGACAGACAGACAAAAAATTTATTGATTGCATTTTTGGTATCAGTGTCGATCTCCAATCATCATCATCCAATAAGAATTTTGAAAAAATATTCAATGTACAGAATTGACCTCTCTAGAGTTTTATTATAAGTATAGATATAGATATAGATGTATAATATGTTGCATTCTATAATATTATAGTTCTTATTCCGTCCGTTCAAATTCATACAGCCTACTACTACTGTACATTTTTATAGTCTTCTTTGTCCAAATTATCTATATCTATACTTATAATAAAACTGTAGAGAGGTCAATTCTGTACATTGAATATTTTTTCAAAATACATATTGGAGGATGATTGGCGATCGATACTGATGCCAAAAATGCAATTAGTAAAATTTTTGTCTGTCTGTCTGTCTGTCTGTCTGTCTGTCTGTCTGTCTGTATGTGCGCGATGGGAACAAAAACTACTGAAGGGATTTTAACCAAACTTGGTACGATTGTAGCCCATATTCCTGGGCAGGTTATAGGCTATATAACATAACGCTACGATACATAGGAGCCGAGCAGTGACGATAAATTGGAAGCAAGTCGGAGGAATTTCGCGCGCGCGGCCTGCGGTCGAACGGTTCATGCGGGGGGCGCGGGGGGATCGCTTACACAGTGACGCGAACTTATAGAATGTGGCACTAAAGTAGATTAGAACTTGAAATAAGTACCTAACTAACAGATATTTTTTTCTGAGAAGAGTGTTTCCACAGTGTCATAATAATATAAAAATTGTATTTTTGAACTTGCTTCACAAATTGAAATAAATTATCATTTATTGTATAAATCAACTTAATTAACTGTATTATTAAAAGAAAGCCTTTCGCGATAATCTAAAAAAAACGGGCAATTAAGCGGTTTTTGGTAAACTATTTATACAATCACGGTATTAATCCTTATCATTTTTAATACGTTAGTTGGCTTAAGCATTTCATGAAGACTATATTTGGCCTTTATACCTAGCAAGTATAATTAATAGTTTAGGAGATAATATAGCAAAATTATAATCGTTTCGCCATGATTCGATTTCGATTTTCATCAGCCTGTATCGCCGCGCGATACAGGCTGATGCGTGACGTCTTACATCCGAGTCGGGGTGTAGTGTAGGTATCAGATGCTGGTAGGTAGGAATTTTGGCGAAGGTCAACCAAAGGAACCCCACTGCTGGGTAAAAAATACTATTAAAATGTGCTAACAGGCAGTACCGGTAGTATGAATTTAACCACGCACAGCCGCTAACTGTGCCCCCAGTAATAATCGTGTTAAAAGTACGGCATAAGGCGTATAGAATTATAGATGTCGCTTTGATTTGAAGATATATGACAATAAAAAAAATACTGGACGTTTGTATGAAGCGCGGCGGGAACCGCGCTGCTTCAAACATTCAAATTTTTCTTTTTTTATTTTATATTTTGTTTAAAACAAAATTTCATTTATTTATATTATTATTATTATACTTAGGGTAGGTTATAAAAAACGCTACTATAGCCGATCGGCGCGGCGCGCCAAGCTGGGGCCTAACTCTCCAAACTGATTCGATTTTAATTCAGATTCGATCGTGCCGCATACTCCCGAAGAAATTGACGTTTGTTTATTTTTATTCTCTGTCGATTAATATGGTCTGGTGTACAAAAAGTTACGTTCTAACGGTTTTCTTAATCCTTATTAATTTCAAAGTAATCTACCAAATAAAACAAAAAAAACCGTTAAGATCGAACTGATTCGATTCTCAGTTGTGTCGAGAGTAAGCCTGCTGGATCCTCGGCGGGGCGTGCCGCTGCGCCCATGTCTAACCGAGAGTTCCGTTTTAAAGACCTTAGTAATTGCAATATAAGTTTAAATTTAATAATACTTCAAAACATTAATGACAAAAACGGTAATATGTTGAAAAAATTGAAAATATTTTTATGGTTTCGCAATTTATCCTATGTCGTTTAAATTTGATATGAAGCAACATTTTAATAGTGCATTAAGATGTTGCTTCATATCAAATTTCTATTCCCGGGAAGTACCCTTTAGGTTTTAGTTCCCTTTGGCGTGTCGAAAATTGCGAAAATTAGCGATATAAACGGCTGAATCTTTGGGTAGATGTGGCCAAGATGCCTGTTTCTTTTCACAGCCAGAAGGGACAGTAGAACTGAGTTTTTAATATGATTATTAGCTTGATACCTACACGTGTTAAAGTTTTGACACCCAGACAGACAGACGGACATCGAAGTTAAATACTTTAAAGTTAAATACTTTACTAAATTAACGTGAAAAATTGTCTGGGTCTATACGGTGCATTCGAATAATATTATCCTAACTTCGAATACCTTTGCTGACTTCTACATATTGTTCGAAGGCCTACTTCTTTTGCCGAGCTCCGAAAGGATAGTAATATATTATTATTATACCCTGCATACCAAGAGGCTTGCCGGGTACGTGACTTGCTGGATCGGGATCAACACTGGGATGCACTGGGAAGTACCTATTAGCGAAAGTTCTCAGCGGTTGCGCCAATAAACTAAAAATATATTTAAAAATACTAAAGTGCCCTAAATCACTGTTCCACGCGTACGAAGTCGCGGGCACAGCTAGTCTCAAATAAAAATTAAATTATGATAATTGTCTCGTGTTTGGTATCAAAAGATAGGTCCTTGGCAAGCGCTTAACGAATATACAAAATATTTTATTAATTATTATATTTTATCGTTAAATTCAAAATAAACGTTTAAAATGCGGTCGTACAAGTAAGTACTATATCGGTGTTGCTTAGTTACTTTCTATGTAATGGTCAATTTAATAAAAATATAATAATTGTTATACTACGTCGCTTCATTCTTCAGATATAAACAAGGTAGTCCCCTCATCATACAGGCAACTTCGCACGTCTTTAGAGAATATTGACTTAGGATGTCAAATTCGTCTGTCAGCTGTCATTACTCACTGTACTGTCAAGTAACAACTTCATTCCTTTTTCGTGTGAGGCAACGAGCGCACGCGCATTTGAAAAATGTCTAAACGTAGTGCACAGGATAAACTAGAAAACTATTGCAAGAAGATTAGGAATATAGAAGGAAAGGCTAAGAACGAGAAAAGCGTTCCCGCCGATTACGACGTCCGTTAGATTAGTCAGATGACGAAAACAATGGAGGTATGTAAAGTTTTGTGATCCTAAAGTTCATAAACATATTTATTTCATGTAATAGTGTTAGATGTCTATAATATATCCAGATGGACTGCGAGTTCATTTCGATAACACGTTTAGCTGCGAGCTATTTGTGAGACACTTCAGTGTCGTCCGTTAGATTCGTCAATATATTTTTTTTTTTTTTTTTTCTCCTTATATCTGCAATCGGCTCAATAAAGCCATAATCAGATCCTAGCCGCTACTATTGGATTTGGAAGTTGTTGTCCCAGCTTCACTAAGCCAGGTCCAGATTTTTCAGGTGTGGCCAATTAGAAATATTATCTTTTGTCTATGTCCAGTATGTTGCACTTTTTTAAGCGTGATCTTTGCGTATTACTATTAGTGATTAGGGCTCTTGCAAGTATATTAGCATGTTCTTGTAATCTTTTTTTTGTACACTATACTATGTCGTTTAGCTTCTTCTTTGACAGTTGGGACGTTAAGATGTTCATGGATTTCAGTATTGCGTGTGAACCAAGGCGCGTTGGAAATAGTTCTAAGCGTCTTATTTTGAAATCTTTGAAGCACTTCAAGGTTCGAATTACTTGCTGAGCCCCACAACTCTATTCCGTAGGACCAGATTGGTATCAGTATACATTTGTACACCAGTATTTTATTCTGTAATGACAACTGTGATGACCGTCCTATGAGCCAATGAAGATTGTTCAGTTGCATTTTCACCTCATTTTTCTTGGCCTTTATATGCGCTGCCCAGGTAAGTCTCCTGTCCAAAGTAAAGCCCAGATATTTGACGACTGTCTTGTGTGGTAGTACTTCTCCAGCTAGTGTAACTGGCTTACAGTCTTCTTTGCGAAGAGTGAAGGTTACGTGTGTGGATTTAGAGCTACTGGCCTTGATTCGTCACTTTTCCATCCAGTTTTGTATTTTATTTATGTGGATTTGTAGGGTGTCTGAGGCTTTATGTGGACATTTGTCACTCGCAAGACAGGCTATTTCGTCATATGACGAAAACAATGGAGGTATGTAAAGTTTTGTGATCCTAAAGTTCATAAACATATTTATTTCGTGTAATAGTGTTAGATGTCTATAATATATCGAGATGGACTGCGAGTTCATTTCGATAACACGTTTAGCTGCGAGCTATTTGTGAGACACTTCAGTGTCGTCCGTTAGATTCGTCAAATGACGAAAACAATGGAAGTATATAAAGTTTTGTGATCCTAAAGTTCATAAACATATTTATTCATGTAATAGTGATAGCTGTCTATAATATATATCGGGATGGACTGCGAGTTCATTTCGATAACACGTTTAGCTCCGAGCTATTCGCGAGACAATTAAGTGTCATAATATTAATGCAATAAAACGTATTATCTAAAACAGATAAGTACGTTCATAACATTATATTGTCTTCGAGACAATATAAATATTTTTAACAAAATATTCATCTACCCACATTTTTTCCATGTACCCACAAATTAAGTAAAGAAATCGAATTTATTTATCGATACATGTATTGTGGATCTTTGATATGCGGGTCAGCGTGACCCACCGATTCCACTAAGTGAAGTGACACATGTCACACAAGAACCTGACGCACAAGCGCAGGAACTTATACTATCCGAACTTGTCACGACGGAACCTGTCTCCGGGACTCCGTCTGAAGTTGTTTTAGATTAGACGGAACTGTTATCCGTCCTAGGAGCTGCTTTGTCAGACACGCCAGAATTTGGCGACCCATGACAGTTTCGATAGCTTATGGAATCCTATCTTAAAGAAAGGGCTCCCAAAGGAGGCTAAGAGCAAATTTTTAAAAGAGTATAATTACCATGTAAGCATGGTAATAGTAAAACGTTGCAAGCACCCAAGCTTACCGCAGAAATATCTGCCGCCGTGTCAGACGTGGTCAGAGGGCGTGATAGGAAGTTGGATCCCAACAACAACTTGCTGTAGGTACAGCGGCAATAAGTACATATTAAGGTTTAGAATACCTTACTTATATATTAAACATTCTCATTTATTAAACTTCAAGCGACAAAGCTAAGGCGCCAAAACAATTAAACGATGGGTGCCACGTCTTAACCGACCTACACCACATCTTTTCCAAAGATAAAATTATACTAGTCAATACTAGTTTAGAATATAATTTTCTGACAAATTATTCAAGATGCCGAAAGAGACTCATTGTCTGAAAAAATCAAAGCCAGCCAGGCTATTAATAAACAAAGTTTACATATTAAGACCAAGCCAGAAAAATGGTAGCGACATAGTTGTCTGTCGTTCGTCCTGTCCAGGGAATCTGGCCAGGACCTTCTTACTACCAGAAGAGCAGGGGGGGGGGGCGGGAGTGTCAGAGCAACCCACCAGCGTCAACGTGACGCCATACTTTTCCCCAGACTCATGCGAGAACTTACAATCAGTCCAAAACGCTACACGCGCGTTGTTGAGATATTTAAATATTTTGATTGATTTATGTGATATCACAGACAGGTGCACCCCCACACCAGCCCAGGTATTAAAATATTGTACCTTGACTATTGGTCACTACTAACAATGTAGTATTATGCAGATTAAAAATAGATATACTATACCTTATTTTATAATATTTCAAACAAGAAAAGTTAGATACGTTATTTTATATCTAAGATCATTTTGTCACAAATCGTTTATCGGCAAAACACATTTTAGATGGAATACTTTAGGAAACACTAAAAGCGTTGGAGTGTTTGTGTTATGTCATTAATTTTCACAAAAAATATTGAATATCATCTCAAATATGTAAATTTCTTGGTTTTAACAAAAAGATACATTTTCAGAATGGGAAAAGGTAATATTATAATCATATCCTAAAGTCGTAGTGACTGCGACAAAAAATTTTACAATGTCTTTGCCATCAGATACGAGGTATAATACTCAAAATAATTTACTTCAAAAATATTCTAAATAGACTGTGCTTTATGCGATTTTGCTCTATTATTTGGTGTTCTAATTGCCGCTAGATACGGTTTGTATACACCAACATTACAAAGACAAAAATGTAACTTACTTTGTAGTGCTTGTGCACATAATAATAAGTATGAATCAAAGATTGTTTACAAATTGTGATTTTAATGGATCTTAACTGGTGGATTGAAATATATTTATAATTTGCAGTCCAATGAGGACACAGTCCTATAGGAAATACATTTTTACAGGCGCCTCCAGCACCGGCTGGGCGTGGTACGTATAAGTACAATATTAAGCAGTAGGTGGAAATTAGATGAATTGGAAAACTATATTATTAATTATCTCTAACTACTAGCAGTATTTTACGATTAAAAAGTTTAGCTAATACCTACAGACTGATATCTGATATTGCTTATGGTTAATACTATATCTATAAGTTATAATTACCTACTAGTGGGTATTCAATTTCAACATCTTAATTACTTTACTACATCTATTGGGCAGTGGTGTGAGGAGCGAAATATTTGGCTATTAGCATCCTACGTAAATATAAAAGAGAACTGCGCAGTCGCAGGATCCAGATAGGTTAGCCCAGATACCTACCGACTGGGTGTCATCATAATTTTGTATCCCCAGAAATTAATCTTTTTGCTTCTCGCAGCAACGCCAAATGTAGCTTGTTTACCTCTTGGAAACAAGAGCCAGATGGCTATGCCATAAACGCATTCACTATCGACTGGAAGTCTAAATATTTTTACACATTCCGACTATTCTCATTAGTCCATAAACGCTTACGGAAAACTATTGACGACGAAGCCACCGGTATCCTTGTTTTTCCAAACCGACCTTCACAGGTTTAGTTTCCCTTACTAGAGGTACTTAGGGTTTCTCGTAGTGTTTAATTTAAACCTAGTAAATTACTTTTACAATCTAATTTCTAGAAGTACCTACCATCCTCTCCACCACAGTCTTACTCTGGGACCGCGAGGCTGTGCGGGTGTCGTTCACGCGCAGAGGCGCCCCATCGGAGATGCTCGACCTTTGTCAGCGTCTCCGTCTGACAGTGTAACAGTGTAACACAGTAAGTGTAAAGTGTAAAGAGTTAACACAGCTTAAGAGCTGTGGTGGCAGTTTTCTACTGTACACAGTGAATTTTATAATTGTTCAATTTTTTCTTATCTTTTTGAACAGAACTATTTACAAAAGGGATGTGTAAGGCTTAACAGTTACCGTTTGGCGCTGTAGGTGATAATTTGGGCTCCTATTAAACGATACCTAAAGGAGGCATATAAGTTAAAACCGAATCAACCGATATACATATCGTCTTTATGGTATCCTAATTTAGATCTAGAGAGATTATTGAAAAAATATATATAAATACAAAGAAGCTAGTTACTTTTTTTCACGCATTTGCACAGCACATCGGGTACAAACTTTTTCTTTAATAAACTTGAAAATATTTTGATTTTCAAGAACGGAGTTAAGATAGGCATAACTGACTGAGAGCTGACACTTCAAAATTCAAAAGCCGCTGGAACAAACAAGTGTTGTCCGACAGCGGCGTAGACGTCGCCACGTACGGCGCGCACGGCACGCGGCCGTCAGCTGCGCGCGCCGTCGCGGCGTGTCGGCCTGGACGTGGTCCGCCGGACAGCAGGTTGGACGAGCGCGTCCAGCGCCTTTGCTCCTTAGCTTTGCTCCTTAGCTTTGCCTGGTTTTACAATTTTACAATACAATTACGGTAGCATTACGTAATTGATTATTTAGCTTATAATTATTTTCTGCTATTATTCCAGTAGATATTAAGTATAATATTTTCTGGATAAAAATATTTAATAATTTATCCTGTTTGCATATGTATTTCACTTTAAAAAGAGAAACAAAACTTAAATCTCTAAACATCTACCTTGTTTATATCTGAAGAATGAAGCGACGTAGTATAATAAATGATCAAACGAACTTCTAAAGTGAAGTTCGATCATTATTATATAAACCCATGATTAAGTTTTGTTAAGACCTCTAAAGAATGAAGTTGTTACTTGACAGTACAGTGAGTAATGACAGCTGACAGACGAATTTGACATCCTAAGTCAATATTCTCTAAAGACGTGCGAAGTTGCCTGTATGATGAGGGGACTACCTTGTTTATATCTTCGAATGAAGCGACTTATATAATAATGATCGAACTTCACTTTAGAAGTTCGTTTGATCATTTATTATATTTGATTTGGAAACAGAAAAATATTAAATAAAAAAGATTAAAAATCAACCTGACTTCGCAAAAAATGGGTCTAAAAAGGCTGAAACAAGAAAATAATTCAATTAGAAATCCAGAAATGTATAGGTACAAAAATGGTCAAGGTAGAGCCGTGGTCGTAGCCGCTATCGGCATCGAACCTTGCAACGGCAGACAAATATTATGCTCTTTCCAGTTTTTTTTCTACCGTATTTCAGCGTGAACTGATGCTTAGATTTTACTATTGTCTATCTAAGATTGACCATGACATAATGTGACTTACTAAATTAAGCCGATCAGACAACAATCTCCATAAATAAGTGGAAAGTTCTGTCGCAGGATTTAGTTTCACTTGAGTCAACAGACGTAGTAACCTTATCTTAATTCGCTTATGGGTTTGCTTTACAACACTAATATTACTAAGATACTTGATACCTTGTATTAGGTCTTAAATGTCATAGAGTTTTTCACAAAATATATATTATTATATGGCTTCTTATCTATATCTTTTTTTATTATCTATATTTAACGGCTTTACATCACATAGATTATGTCAGCTACCTATATAATATAATTATAAACCTTCTATACATGTGTTAACAGCGAACTCGTCGGCTGAACCGATTTGATTTTTTTGTCTGTGTTCATGTGAGTTCGAGGATGCTTGAGATTCACAGTTGGTCCCGATAGGTGGCACTGCTGTCATTGCTCATCTTACTAAGGCAGTAAGAAGTTCGTCGGGACAGCTAGTATTATCTATACTTATAATAAAACTGTAGAGAGGTCAATTCTGTACATTGAATATTTTTTCAAAATACATATTGGAGAATGATTGGCGAACGATACTGATGCCAAAAATGCAATTAGTAAAATTTTTGTCTGTCTGTCTGTCTGTCTGTCTGTCTGTCTGTATGTGCACGATGGGAACAAAAACTACTGAAGGGATTTTAACCAAACTTGGTACGATTGTAGCCCATATTCCTGGGCAGGTTAAAGGAACGTGGCACTAAAGTAGATTAGAACATCAAATAAGTACCTAACTATCAGGATTTTTTTTTCTGGGAAAACAGTGTTTTCACAGTGTCATAATAATATAAAAATTGTATTTTTGAACTTGCTTCACAAATTGAAATAAATTATCATTTATAAAATCAACTTAATTAACTGTATAGTTAAAAGAAAGCCTTTCGCGATAAATTAAAAAACGGGCAATTAAGCGGTTTTTGGAAAGCTATTTATACCATCACGGTATTAATCCTTATCATTTTTAATACGTTAGTTGGCTTAAGCATTCCATGAAGACTATAATATTTGCCCTTTATACCATGCAAATATAATGAGTAGTTTAGGAAATATAGCAAAATTAAAATCCTTTCGCCGTAATTCGACCGGGCGCCGCGTAATGCAGGCTGCTGGGTGACGTCTTACGTCCGAGCCGGGCTGGTGTAGTGTAGACTGCTGGGTAAAAAATACTATTAAAATGTGCTAACTGTGCCTGTGTTATTATAGGAGACTTTTATTTATGCAATAGTACCCAAAACAATTTTTTATTTTATTTTTGTCTGTTTGTCGGTGCATTTGTGCACGCTAATCTCAGAAACGGCTTATCCGATTTAGATGTGGTTCAATCATATTTGTAGTAATCTTGACTTAACATTTATTTCATCTCAATCGGTTCATAAATAAAAAACTTATGACAATTAAAAAAAAATGCTGGACGTTTGTATGAAGCGCGGCAGGAACCGCGCTGCAAACATTCAAATTTAATCTTTTTTTTATTTTATATTTTCTTTAAAACTAAATTTTATTTATTTATATTATTGTTATACTTAGTGTAGGTTAATAAAAAAACGCTACTAAAACCGATCGGCGCGCCGAGCTGGGGCCTAACTCTCCAAACTGATTCGATTTTGATTCAGATTCGATCGTGCCGCATACTCCCGAATAAATTGACGTTTGTTTATTTTTGTTCTCTGTCGATTGATATCGTCGGGTGTACAAAAAGTTACGTTCCAAAGGTTTTCTTTATCCTAATTAGTTCCAAAGTAATCTACCAAAATATAAAACACCAAATCCGTTGAGATCGAAGTGATTCGATTCTCGAAGTGATTCGATTCTTGTGTCGAGAGTAAGCCTGCTGGATCCTCGACGGGGCGTGCCGCTGCGCCCATGTCTAACCGAGAGCTTCGTTTTAAATACCTTGATAATTGCAATATATTATGTTTCAATTTAATATCTCAAAATATTAATGACAAAAACGGTACTTAGTTCAAAAAAATTGAAAATAATTTTATGGTTTCGCAATTTATCCTATGTCGGCACTATTAAGACGTTGCTTCGTATCAAATTTAGGTTTTGGTTCCCTTTGGAGTGTCGAAAATTAGAGTGATACGGCTGAATCCTTGGGTAGATGTGGCTAAGGAGTCTGTTTTTTTCAAAGCCAGAAGGGACACAAGATCCTGAGTATTTAATAGGATTGTTAGCTTGATACCTACACGTGTTAAAGTTTTGACAACCAGACAGATAGACAGACGGACATCGAAGTTAAATAATTTACTAAATTAACGTGAAAAATTGGCTGGGTCTATACGGTGCATTCGAATAATATTATCCTAACTTCGAATACCTTTCTACATATTGTTCGAAGGCCTACTTCTTTTGCCGAGCTCCGAAAGGATGGTACTATATTATTATTATACCCTGCATACCAAGAGGCTTGCCGGGTGGGTACGTGACTTGCTGGATCGGGATCAACACTGGGATACACTGGGAAGTACCTATTGGCGAAAGTTGTCAGCGGTTGCGCCAATAAACTAAAAATATATTTAAAAATATAAAAGTGTCCTAAATCACTTTTCCACGCGTACGAAGTCGCGGGCACAGCTAGTATCAAAATAAATTCCTTAATTCCTAGGTCATGACGCTTCCGAGTTGCGGGATCTACGTTGCAGATTGCACGTTGCGAGTTTCACGTTGTGGGTTCGTAATGCGGAACCCACAACGTGAAACTCGCAAAAAAAACTTGTTCCAAGTTTAAGGATGTACAACAAAGTGGCCACGGGTTAGCTAGTTATATTATAAAACTAAATGTGCCCGCGAATTCGTAACTTGTGCATTGTATAGATAGATGAGATCTAGGGCGATACATAATATTATGATTGATATGTCGTATTATAAAGTTATGTTTTGTATAACCATAACCCATCAAAAACATAACTTGTAAAAAGTGCCAAGCCTCGCAACTAAGATCTTTTGCCGTAAAAAGTTATGAGATCCATGTGATTTAGTATGTATGACTTGTGAGATAGATAATAATACATACATTGTATATTCATGCGATTGCCATGTCATTCTACTATGTTTTATTTAAAACATAAAAGATTTTTAATAATATTGATATTATGAGCACTATAAGATGTTGTTAGAACAACCGATTTACCCCAGCTTGGCATCACATGAATCTCATAACTTTTTACAGCAAAAGATCTTAGTTGCGATTTGGCGCTTTTCAACCGACTTCAAAAAAAGGAGGAGGTTCTCAATTCGACCCGTATGTTTTTTTTTCTATGTTTGTTACGCGATAACTCCGCCAATTATGAACCGATTTGAACAATAGGCGTATAGGTAATACCTCAAGGGTGGTCCCATTTTAATTTAATAATAAAAAAAACAACCCCCAAGGGTGGAAAATTGGGGATGAACTTTTTTATACGCAATATCTCCGCCGATTATAAACCAATTTGAACGATTATTTTTTTGTTGAATAGGTATTATTAAAAGGGTGGTTTCATGCGAATTTGAAGAAAATATTTCACCCCTACGGGTAGAACTTTAAGGGTGTACCCTTATCTCTGCGATATCTCCGCCGATTATGAACCGATTTGAACAATTCTTTTTGTGTTCACGCATTTGAAGTCGGTTTAATTTTTTTTTAAAGTTAATTTATTACAAGTTATGTTCTCTCAGTCTCAGTTTACAATTGCTTACTTAGTAACTAAAAATGCAGGCTTCATGTTTTATGCACAACGAAGCTATAAGGGGTCGAAAATGGCCTGAACTGCTCCGAGAAAAGGATGGTACGGCCGTGCTCAACTTGGCGGGGGCACTGCCGTGCCCCCAGATATTAATTAACTATAAATATCATATTTTGGAAGCTCACATTACAAATATTGTAAAAGTTTACCAATTATAACCAAAATATGGTTAATTAAATCAGCCTTAATTAAATTACCTTGCGAAATAAGTACCCACAAATATCGGAATTATTAATTGATTATTTCCGCGAATTAATGCACTATGCCTCATTTATAGTATCATTGTATAAATTGTAATATTATGTTTATACGTTTAGTAACCTAAATTTCTACAACGGAGTGAAAATAGAAAAATGTTGCATTATGTTACATATTTAACTATTGTAAAGATTTGAGACATCCGCAAAATAAGGTATCTGTTACAATTTACAAGATTAGCATAAAAGTATAATATTATTAAATACAGAGTGTAATGTGGGTCATAATTATTTAAACTAACGTTAGGGTCCACTATAACGTACGCAATACATAAACAACATTTCTCTTTATTTACTATATTATTAACATGATTAACTTCCTTTAAAAATCTTATGTGTGAAGCATGGGACGGCACGGGCACGGATGTTGGGATGCTTTGAGGCCATTGAATTTCAAGCGCACTATGTATAAAAAATATTTAATCCATAGGATTCAATAATATACGAAAATTAAGATCATATTATGTTATATATTTTTCGAACTAGAATCGAATGCTCATCACGCTCGTCCAATAAGTCCCCTGTGCTAGATTACACCCAGTATAATTATTATAGTACTACAAGTAGCCTAAGCTGCTGTTACCTGTAGGTACCGTAGTGCATTATTGAGACATTCTGAACCACCCCAGTGACCGTAGCGAACGGTCGGAACTATGAAGCGAAACGAACGTGTTGACGTGTGACGACGATTCTTGCGTTTTCGTAACTTTATCGAATGTCAAATTTAATGTTCGCGATCATTTTTAAACAATTCTCTTTAGATGAAGCTATAATAGCTCCCCTCACCGATTTCGAAGTCGGCCAGCTACGCAGGAGTTATTTTATAGTGCCTAAGTGTGAGCTCAATACACAAAGACACTCTCTCTTTCTTTTACTCTCATAACCCACTGGAACGGTAATTCGACACGACTGGCGAGAGAACAGGCGCATGACCGACTTTTTACATGCCCATCCGACGCATGGATAATCTTTCTTGTCAGACAATCAGGATATGAGCCTGCATTGTCCTAACCAAACTTGAACAACATTTTTTGTTGTCCGAACGCGGGAATCGAACCCACGACCTCCGGGTCGAGAGCGAAGCTCTGAACCACTAGAACACGGAGGCGCTGAAGAAGCCATGAACCTATGAATGAGTAGCTGTCGATTGTTCCTGCCTGGCCTACAAAACCGCCACTCGTCCGTTTCGTTCCAGATACCCGACCGATTTTAAAGCTCCCTAAAGTAACGTTATCGAAAAATAATTGCATGGAAAGGGACAATGCGATTGCCAATCGATTACTTTACGGAACTTTCAAATGTTCCTGCTTCAGGAACAATTAACAGCAACTTCACACGAATTAAAAACTATACGAAAGTGACAATAATACCCATCTCAGAACGTAATTTAATGATAGAATTATAACAAAAATTAAACTGTAATAAAACTGGAACCCTCCAAAGATTACGCAGAACATTTTTCTGTTGCTTCCCTTCCTTAAGCCTAGTCCGAGTGACTAATGGACACTCGTTAATAACTCAGGGGTTAGGGTTCCGGTTTCATATCATAAAGCTGTTATTTTTTTAAGATACTCATAATTTTCGTTAATTTTCATCGATCTGTGATCATACAGTTAATTCTACATTTTTGACAATACAAAATGTCCCAAAAATAATCTTCTTATATATAAAAATTAATCGCTGTTTGTTAGTCTCGCTAAAATGCGTGAACGGCTGAACCGATTCGGGAATGGCTGACCAATACAATAGTCTCGCTAAAATTTTTCCCACCACGCCCACTTCGTTGAGTATAGAAACTGTTTAAACTTTTCCAGGACTTCCACGAATATTTCAAAACTAAAAATAGCCGAATCGGTTCAGCCGTTCTCGAGTGTTCGTTACACCAATTCATTTTTATATATAAGAAGATTAGTTTTTCAAGTAATTTAAATAGTTATTATTTAATGCTACTACAGAACCAGATTACAATCCGACGTACATGTCAGTTTTTTCTTACATTTTATTTCGTATCTCCACTAAACATTACAGTTGAGGTCACAATGAAAAAGATATTGTTGATATATTTAGAGCATTTTTACACGAAAAACGTAACAAAAGAAATACATAGTTGAACATTTTAGTGTTATTTATATTAATGCTGGATAACGATATGGCACGGTGCTTAATATATTCAATTAAAGTTGAATTAAATAACTTTGAATCTACTATTTACTATGATTTTAACAGATTTTTTTTACAAGCTATGAGTGCCGGTATGGTGTCGTAAAAGGTGACAGAGTGAGTATTATAAGCGGAAATAAGCAGCAGCGTTTCCGCGGGAATGAGCATTTTGCTGCCCGGGCTAAAAAAAGTGATTAAATAATTCCGAAAATAAGTGTCCATTAGTCTTTAGCTTTTTAGTAGCTGCCCCCCCCCCCCCCCACCTTGCTTGCTATGCTTGCCGAAACGTAGGACGCAGCGCCCGGGGAACAGCTTGAGGAGAAGTTTATTATCATCGGGTATCGCCGGGCGGAAAAATGCTGACCGCGTGCCCACTCACGTTAGTAAAAAAAGTTTACATTCCAGGTAATGACGCGACCACTCTAGGGTTAACAGTGCAATCGCCAACCCGCCTCTCAAAAAGTCTCGAAAAGAAAATAAAAATAAAAGAATTTGCAAAAAAGATAAAAGAAAATAACGAGCCCTGACAATGTTAGGGGCGATCGAAAAAAGAAAGAAAAAAAAAACCCGCCGCTCAAGTGTGGCGAGTACCTATACGCAACTACCCCCCATTAAATACTTTGAGGGAGGCTTATGTCCGGCAGTAATCGTCATAGCTTAAACGACGACGAAAATAACTGAGCTTGCCTAAAAGTTGTGTGTAGGTACGACCAAACATACATTTTATTTTTTACAGTTATGATAGAAGTCTAATAATCAAATGTAAAACTTTTTTGATGACCTCAGTAGCGCAGTGGTTGAGCCTATTGCTGCTCGAGTGAGAGGTCGCGGGTTTGAATCCCGCCGAGGAAACAAAAAGTTTTCAATGTTCCTGGGTCATGGATGTGTATTCAATTTGTATACATATAATGTAATAAAAATCTTAAATGTGTGTATAGTACAAAAGTATTGATTATATTTCCGTTGTCTGGTACAAGTTCTTCGGATACTTAGCACGGGGCCAGATTGACGTGGTGTGAAGCGTCCATAGAAAAAAAAACTGTAATCAGACTACGCGGATATATTATGGCCTATATTGCTGACATTATTAGGAATCGATTGATACAATATCATTCATTAAATTATAGGAGTAGGTATTTTAGGGGTGACGTTGGAAAATATATAGAGCAAAACCTTTTTCGGCTTGGTCGTAGTCGGACATAAATAGAAAAAAGAAGAAACTAATGAATAAAGGAATCTAGATAATCGACCCAGTAAGTAGAAACTATAACTGCCATTTAAGCGCTATTTAAATGGTCGCCAGCCGGGGGAATATAATTCTTCAGGGACATTAGCACTTTCATTAAAGTACGTTAATTAATTTATCTAGGACGGAGGACGAATGCTTTGAATACTAGTGCCTATATAATACCTACCATTAATATTGTTTTGTAGGATAATGTAGAAACTCAAACGACTCTTTGAAATTAACATTGAGAAATGGGATCCTTTTTTGATATCTAGATATTATATTATTAAGATTGCGGCATTATTTGTAAAAATAACTTTTAATGAAAAATTGAAATAACCCCAATTTCACTCAGTGAACTAACTGATGACGATGAATAATTATAGCTAAGAACACTCGCGATAAAATCAGCTTTCAAACAAAAAGAAACAAGGACCAAATCGGTGCATCCGATTTTCCGATCCGACATTGGCTGCTACGATGCACAGACAGATTGGTATTAAACACATACTTGTCAAACATATAACAGCCCTCGGTTTTAATGGGGGTTGAAAATGTAAAATAATGTAAAAATTATGTTATGTATTTTATATATAAAAAGATTTCTTCTTCTTCTTCTCTTATATATAAAAATGAATTGCTGCTCATTAGTCTCACTAAAACTCGAGAACGGCTTAACCGATTCTGCTATTTTTAGTCTTGAAATATTCGTAGAAGTCCCGGGAAGGTTTGAACTGTTCAGCACAAACTGTTTTTATGCTCAACGAAGTGGGCACAGTCAGTGCTTTATAAATATATATTTTACATTTTCGATCAATTTTTTTACCACAATTTTGTCATCTTTTGCTAAAAGGTGGCACCTCACTTAGTTTGTTTCATCTGATCTTTCCAGTGGATATTTTTTCTGTTGGAATTCCAAGAAAAACTTTGTAGGTTTCATTTGGAAATAAATTTATCATTTTGTTCTCGGTCCGACCGCGCCAAATTTGATTTGTCATAAGTAATATTATGATCCTTCCTACGTTTTTTATATTTCATCAATGTATATGTCGCAGTCATCTGATTGAATCCGCTATTTAATTGAATGACTAGCGCGTTCATTGAATCCTGTTTTTACCAACAAATTTTAGAATCCGAGACTAGAACAACCATTTAATATTTTAGTTTTAAACTTCGATATTTCCGAATGAGTACTAATAAAACGAACATTAAAGTAAATGAATCAAAAAATATATCAACACATTGCTATCTGTACGAGCTGTTTGACGATATTATATAACCGCCTAGTGATTCAATTACCTAAATAACCAAATTCAATAAGATGACTGCGATATATACAATATAAGTTTAACGCTTGCGTGGTCTAGTGGTTCAGAGCTTCGCTCACGACATGGGTTCGACTCCCACGTTATAACAACAAAAAATGTTGTTATAACGTGGGAATCGAACCCACGTTATAACAACACTTGTTTTCAAGTTTGGTTAGGAAAATGCAGGCTGATCACCTGATTGTCTGACAAGAAAGATGATCCATGCGTCGGGTAGGCATGTAAAAAGTCGGTCCTGCACCTAATCTCCCGCCAGTTCGGTCGATTATGCGTCTCACTGGGCTACGAGAGTGAAGGAAGAGAGAGTACTTCTGTGTATTGCGCACACACTTGGGTAATATAAAATTGGCTCCTCGTTGAAAAATTAAACGAGCCATCGTCACCGAATCGGTGTGGGAGCATATTATTAAAGTTATTTCATTAAGTCGTCATAATTTGAACTGACTTAGTGTTTACTGTTCACAGCCTAGTGAATAATTACTTTCTGGCCTGAGGATTTGTACAGGGGATAATGGATCATGGCGACCCGGGGGACTGTCACTACGCCACAAAATATTCCGTGACATTATCCGGGTGTTTGTTCTTTCTACTAATGCTTTGGACCTTTGTTTAAGTCATTTATTTAGTTGGAAATATTTCCGCATTCACCCGATTGTTATAAATGTGGTACCTAAAACACTTTTGACGACCTCCGTGGCGCAGTTGGTTGAGCGCGTTGGCGCTCGAACGAAAGGTCGCGGGTTCGAATCCCGCCGAGGGAACAAAAAGTTTTCAAAGTTCCTGGGTCATGGATGTGTATTAAATTTGTGTATAATATAATAAAAATTTTAAATATGTGTATAGTATAAAAGTATTAAATATATTTCCATTGTCTGGTACCTGTAACACAAGTTCTTCGGATACTTAGCATAGGGCCAGATTGACGTGGTGTGAAGCGTCCATAGATATTATTATTATTATTATTACTTTGCCAGAAATAACTAGATAAATTATTATTCACTCGTAGTTTTAGCACTTAAATAAGAAGAATTGAGGTTAGTAATCTTTTTTTAATATAAATGAATCAAGTTAAAAAAGAAAGAAAACAGTAAAATGAATATTTTAGGAGCTACAGCGACTTATTTACAGAATTTTGCATGTTTCTTAAAATATCACGTCATACAAAAAATTTTCACTGCCGGATAATCACCGTCATTTTAATTACACTAAAGTAAAGTCATGAGCGTTGAAATAGATATAAAACTATTTGCCTACATGGTTTTTATTCACACATTTACATTCACACATTTTTTTTAACATAATATAAATTCATAGATCGTGATAAAATATAATAATATGCTTATAATATGGACCTATGTAGCCTGAAATAAATGAATTTTTTTAATAAAAATAAAATATAATCTTTATGTTAATATTAATTAAAACATCAATAATAGTCCGTCTTTTCCCCTTGGTTTTGCCCTAGTTAAGCATTTAGTAGAAGTTCAGCAGGGCTTTACCATCTTTTCTCAAAGCACTTTAGGCCATTTTCGATCCCTTATAACTTCGTTGTGCATAAAACTAAAAGCCTGCATTTTTAGTTACTAAGTAGGCATTGTAGAAACACGGTATATTCCAAATTTCATTTAATTTGAACAAGTAGTTTAAAAATTATAACTTCTCAAAGTTTCTTCATTTTGTCAGTCACTCACTCACTCACTCAATGACCGATCATCAAATTTGGATCACAAGTGGTATTTATATTTTTCTCTAGTTATCTACATACACCAACTGCATAAATAACTTTTTAATCTCATCTATATGTATAGGATTACATCATTGGCATCACATGTATCTCATAACTTTTTACGGCAAAAGATCTTAGTTGCGAGACATGGCACTCTTTACAAGTTATATTTTTGATGGGATTAATAATTACATTACAATAATATTATCTTAATGTCCGCACCTTACTCATAAAAATTAGCCCACGAGACAAACTAACGGCCTATCAGTGTCGCGTATAATATAATAATATGTATGAATATAATATTCTAATATAATATGCTAATAACTAATAATATCTATTATCAGTAAGAGTCTGGCAGGGCTAAGACTCAATATATTGAGAAAAGTAAAGTTTACGGATCTCGGGCGCGTAAATTGAAATCTCGTGTTAAAACGTATCCTTTTTTGTAAATTGGTTAGACAGAAGTGAATTAACGAATAAAACATGTTTGTTGGTTGACGGACGTTATATTCTCGTGAATTAGATGAGTGTCTGAATATTATGTTTTTCAATATCACATTTTTAGTTACACGTGGTCATACTGAAAAACATTAAAGTAATGAATATGTATTCTGTGGGTGTATGTAGATATTGTTTTACCCGACTGCGCGATTCAAAGGAGTGGTATTTATAGTGTAGCCTATGTATGTATGTCTGACGCCTGGGCCGATTTTTTTGATTCGCACGTCAATCGATTCCTCTTAGTACGGTGAGTGTCACTAAAGACAGCGTTAGTGAAAATTCAAAATGGCGACCATCAGGATCTTATTATTCGACAGCCAATCTAATTTTCTAATGGATCCCGACTGTTTAGTTGTAATGTTTCATTCTAGACCTCCAGACATTTCAGTGCTTGTTTTTTTCTTTTCAGATATTTTTATTATGTACGTGGTTTTGTTCACTTTTAACGCAATCGAGTTTTTTGTTTTTTTTTTACTTTTGTCGAGTCAACTCGTAGTAAAAGTGGTATTAAAATAACCGTATGTTTAAGTTAAACTTCGAACTCTTTCAGCAAGGCTTTTTTATGAAATCAAACTGGCAGCACGATTTACTTTTTACTTATACCCATGAGTGATAATTGGGGCCGATTTTTGTAGGAGAAAAATAGAACTAATTGTCATAACAAGTACTACTGATATGTCGGTCAGCAATAATATGAAGGAACAATCTGTCCTACAGAAAGTATCCCGTGGGAGCAGGCATCCAAAATAATAGCAAGAGCCTGTGCAAGGCAACAAAATGTTATTGGTTTGATATATTTATCATGTACACTGTACCTACTAATTAGTAGTGCTAATAAAGATTTGAAAGTTAAAGGATTCAAAATAACTTCTTAGTAGCCAAGTGGCAAATTTCAAGAGCAGTTTTACTTTGGGCTGTACATTAATCTGAGTGGAGATTTTGACTTTTACAATAATTGCTCGTGGTGTGAATTGGCTAGTGCTGACTCGCACTTGTCCGGTTCTCATAGGACAGGGTTTTGCTACCAACGCTAATTGAATGACGTACGACGCTCGTCAGAAACTGTACGAGTGTATGGAAATATTTTTATGGCTTATTTTTAAATTCGCGTATCCAATTAAAGTGATTGTTTTCTTCAGTTTTGTTTGTATTTTATGAAAAACCCCCAAAAATATGAGAGTCGCTGATGGTATGTACCTATTATTTAGTGCCTCAGCATATGTGTTATTGTTATTAGGTTCAAATTACACGTCCAATAATACACTTCTAGTTAATCGTATTTTACTTTATTCTACTACGTAGATAATACAATAAACAGTATCTTATAAATAACTATGTAGGTACACTGACCCCACTAACCTATCCGGGCCTCTCAAGGAGACTAACTTAAAACTATCTTAGGCATCAACGTCAATGTCATCTTTGACATCTAGTTGTTTTAAATACATGCATAGCATTATGTAACATCTCCCTTTTTCGAGAAACGCATACAATTTAATAATGCTTAAAATATACATGATTACAAAATATAACTTACTAATTAAATTTCTCATGTATGTACAATTTAGGTTGTTTTACAGTTCTACCAGATCTGGTAACATAATCTGTACCTATTTGCCTTTCCACAGGAACACAGTTGTCATTATGCCTACTAATATCCTGAGAATTTTCACTCGTGAAACAACTAGGATTTATGGGAAGTATATTGCACGTATCATGACCATTATAAGAAGGATCTATTTTTTTAAATTCATGTTTACCGTCACCCGCAAAAGAGGAAGGAGGATTTATATTTTTTAAACTATTTTTCCTATGTCTAATATGCGCTCTATTTCTCCTATAGATAACACCATTCATATCGGTAATATAATGAGACCTACCACAATCTAGATTTCCGTGTATTACGCCAGGAGTCCAAAAATCTTTGGGATTCTTTTTAAAATAAATGTCATCTCCAGGCTTAAAGACTTCATTCCTTTGCCTTGCACATCTGTCAAAGTAATATGTCATTTTGTTTTTATTTTTGACATAAGATTTTTTGTAAACAGAAAATTTTACTAAATTCGGTTTTAATTTTTTACACAGGACAGGTATATTCATACGTAAACTCCTAGACATTAATAATGATGCTGGGCTGGGAAAGTCGCCTTTAGCTGTGTTCCGGTAGTGTAGCAATGCTAAATACACATCAGATCCATCCTGAGCGCATTTACGTAGTATATTTTTGGATAGTTTTACAGCGCTCTCCGAAAAACCATTACTTCTTGGATAATATGGACTCGTGGTTATATGCTCCACGTCCCATTCAACCAGAAAAGATTTGAACTTACATGAGTTGAAAGGTGGACCATTATCCGACACTAATGATCGTGGGATGCCATGGCGTGCGAAAAATGATTTCAAGTGTTTCACCACGTTATCAACGTTGTAATTCTTATGTAAAGAAGCTAGCTCAAAATATTTAGAATAGTAATCTACACAGACAAGGTAATTCTCCCCATCAAAATAAAATAAATCAACCCCTACTCGTTCCCAAGGGAGTTGTGTAATATCATAACATTTCAAAGGTTCCTTATTCGTGCTAGGTTTAAATTTAGCACATACCAGACACTGTTCAATTAAATTTTTAATGTCTGCATTTATATTGGGCCAATAAACTGTTTCCCTAGCAATGTTAAGTGTTTTATTTATACCTAAATGACCACAGTGAATTTTATCTAATATTTGCTTTTGTAAAGCCTTTGGGACTATGAGCCTATTGCCCTTAAAGAGTAAATCATTCATTATATGTATTTCACTTTGAATATTCCAATATGGTTTTACCAAACAGTTAATTTTGTTTTTGCTTGTTGGCCAACCATTTTTTATATAAGATTTAAGCAAATTAAATGATTCATCTTGTTTACTTTCCTTTAAAATTGACTCTAAATATGACTTTGATACTGAAATATTAGAAAAAATTGAATTGACATGATATTGCAAGTCTTGTTCACATTGTGGTACATATGTATCAGTGAGTGAAGCTCGTGATAGCGTGTCTGCTATATACATATGTTTACCAGGTACATAAATTACTTCTAAGTCATATCCTTGCAACGCAAGCATCATTCTCTGCAACCTAGCTGGCACTTCATGAAGAGGTTTTTTAAAGAGATAAATTAAAGGTTTGTGATCTGTATGAACGGTAACAAGACCTCCATAAATATATTGATGAAATTTATTACAACCAAACTGTATAGCAAACAATTCCTTTTCAATCTGAGCGTAGTTTTGTTGAGAGCTTGTCAATGTTCTTGAGCTATATGCAATTGGTCGCTTATTTTGCATGATTACGGCGCCCACTGCATTCTTGGATGAATCTACTGACAAAATTAAAGGTACATTGCAATTATAGTTAGCTAATACAGGTGCTTTAGTAATAATATCTTTTAGTGATTCAAAACACTTTTGATAATTATCATCCCATAGGAATGGTATATCCTTTTTTAACAAGTTTCTTAAGACATTAGTTTTGTCTGCTAAGTTTTCAATGAAAGGGGCTAAAAAATTTAACATGCCTAAAAATCTTTGTAAATCCTTAATGTTTTTAGGTGTAGACATATTTTTTACAGCTCTAATTTTATCTGGATCAATTTTAACACCATCTTTGCTAAAAATATAACCCAAATATGTTATTTCTTCTAAAAGAAACTTACACTTGAGCTTGTTTAATTTCAAATTTACCTGCCTAGCCCGTTCTAAAAATAATTCTAACCTCTTATTGTGTATTTCAATTGTCTCCCCATATATTAAAATGTCATCACACCAAATAATTATGCCTTCAATGTCCCCAAATAAATCAATCATAGTTTTATAAAATATTTCTGTTGCAGTATTAATCCCAAAAGGCAACCGTAGAAATTTATAGCGACCAAATGGGGTCTGAAATGTGCACAAATCACTACTTTCTTTTGTTAATTTTATATTATAAAAACCAGAGAACGCATCCAAGTGGGAAAAATATTTAGCTTTAGACAATTTTGACCTGACTTCATCAATATTTTTAATAGGATAATGACTTCTCAATAGATTTTTATTTAAATATCTAGGATCTAAACATACCCTTAATCCTCCTGCCTTTTTCATGGTAATGACTAAACTACTTACCCATAATGTGGGTTTGTTAACCTTTTGTATAATTCCCAGTTGTTCCATGATTTCTAATTCTTTCCTTAACGGCTCGATGAGAGCAAACGGTACCTTCCTCGGGGGATCTACTCTTGGTATGGCATCCTTCTTTAATACAATACTGTGTTCATATGGAAGACATCCTAGGCCCTGAAAAACATCATTATATTTGATTACAATATTGTCACATGTTTTTTCATATAGGTTATGTATATTTTTCACAATTTTATTGTCATTTTGACAATTTACAGAGAAGTTTTTTGTTATTAAATTTAACTTTATACAAGTTGGTAAGCCAATTACAGTTGGACAATTCAAACTTGTTATTACAAAAGTAATTGTTTCAGGCTCAACTTTATTATCTAATAAACAGGATACATTAGATACTGCCACTATGGGAATTTTATGACCATTGTAAGCAAAAATATTATAATTTTTACACTGTTGTTTGTCTTTATTTTTAATATACAACTTTGAGCTTTTACATGTGTCTAAAGACATCATATTTATATCTGCTCCAGTATCAATTATGCAATCTACTCTTTTATTGTTTATATTAAGAAAATAATGCCAAGAATTATCATTTTTACTTAAAATTGTGCTATTTCTATTACTTTGTGATTCAATGTTGAACAATGTCCCTATAGTAAATCTCTCAGCACTATTTTTTGTTACTTCATCATCGAGATTTGAGTTGTCTACTTCAGAAACAACATTCCTGACATTATTTTTCTTATAACATAAATTAGTAAAGTGTCCATATTTAAAACATGACCTGCATTTATGCTTCCATGCTGGGCAGTTGCGATGAGCATGTGTTGTGTTGCATCTCCCGCACGTTGTTCTGGACCCGGGTGTGGCTGATCTTTGTTGATAATGCGGCACTGGAGATCTGGTTTTTCTCCTATGCTGGTGCGATGAAAACGATGATGACGGAGAACTGTTCGGACGGTTTCTGTGTATCTTGTATACGGTGGCATCTTCTCTTCTTTCACCCCCATTGATTGAATCTTCACTCTTCTGTGCCATAGTGAGTGTTCTACACAGCAGCTTGGCTCTTTCCAGGGAGAGATCTTGTTCTTGTAGCAGCTTTTGTCGAACTTGTGAGAAGTTTGTGGCCATGTTAGCAATGAGAATATCTTTCACCAGGGACTCACGAAGCGTACCAAACTCACATGAATGACTTGCATTTTCTAGCTCCATCAGAAAATTGTCCAATGATTCGTTCACACGTTGTTTTAATGTGAAGAACCTGTGTCTTGCAACTGTCAAATTCTTCTTTGGTTCAAAGTATTCAACAAATTTCTCCTTAACTTGTTTGAATGTAGAACTGCTTAGGTCCAAATTGAAGGAGTTGAAGATGTTTAGACCCTTTTCACCCATAGAGTGTAGCATAATAGCAATCTTCCTTTTGTCTTCGGTTTTTTCCATTCCCGACGCCAGCAAATATATCTCGAACGATTGAGTCCATTTTCTGAAGTTTTCAGCATTATTGTTGATGATTTCCGTCGAAATTTCCAGCTTTTGTACTCCGTTTGCAGCCATTGTCGTCATTGTTGTTGAACCACACCCAGCCGGTCTCGAAATTTCTTTTTTCGCCGTTCTCGACGTACCCTCTCTTTGGTTAATATTTTCTTTTTCTTCTTCTGACACCATATTTAGTGCCTCAGCATATGTGTTATTGTTATTAGGTTCAAATTACACGTCCAATAATACACTTCTAGTTAATCGTATTTTACTTTATTCTACTACGTAGATAATACAATAAACAGTATCTTATAAATAACTATGTAGGTACACTGACCCCACTAACCTATCCGGGCCTCTCAAGGAGACTAACTTAAAACTATCTTAGGCATCAACGTCAATGTCATCTTTGACATCTAGTTGTTTTAAATACATGCATAGCATTATGTAACACCTATCTGTGTTTATGGTATTTTTTAACAAATACAAAATATATACTTTATTGTGCACAAAACTATACATATTGACAATACAACAGACAGTCTCATCTCTATGTTCTATTTTTCACGTACGAAAAGTGTGTTGTGGTGGGCAGCTTTATACTACGATCCGATTCAATGTCATAATCATCATATTCATTTAGCTATGATGCGGCTGCCACATACTTGACGAGTAATTAAGAGCAAAAGCTATGAGCAGCGCGACGAGCAAAGCAATGAGCAGCGCGAGGAGCAAAGCAATGAGCAGCGCGAGAAGCAAAGCAATGAGCAGCGCGAGAAGCAAAGCAATGAGTAGCGCGAGGAGCAAAGCAATGAGCAGCGCGAGAAGCAAAGCAATGAGCAGCGCGAGAAGCAAAGCAATGAGCAGCGCGAGGAGCAAAGCAATGAGCAGCGCGAGAAGCAAAGCAATGAGCAGCGCGAGAAGCAAAGCAATGAGTAGCGCGAGGAGCAAAGCAATGAGCAGCGCGAGAAGCAAAGCAATGAGCAGCGCGAGAAGCAAAGCAATGAGCAGCGCGAGGAGCAAAGCAATGAGCAGCGCGAGAAGCAAAGCAATGAGCAGCGCGAGAAGCAAAGCAATGAGCAGCGCGAGAAGCAAAGCAATGAGCAGCGCGAGAAGCAAAGCAATGAGTAGCGCGAGGAGCAAAGCAATGAGCAGCGCGAGAAGCAAAGCAATGAGCAGCGCGAGAAGCAAAGCAATGAGCAGCGCGAGGAGCAAAGCAATGAGCAGCGCGAGAAGCAAAGCAATGAGCAGCGCGAGAAGCAAAGCAATGAGCAGCGCGAGAAGCAAAGCAATGCGCAGCGTGAGGAGGCATAGTGCGACAGGCGTATAACGTCCACTACAGTCCATAAGCCTACCTTAAGGTATTTCATGGGGGGAGTCTCCTATACTTGTTGCCACGCATGGCAGGTGGGTTGGCGAGCGCTGTTTTTCAGATTCAGACTGATCAAGAACTGGTCACATGTCTATCTGAAACAAAATAAAATAAACGGATAGTGATGAAAATAAAAAAATGTTTTTATTTACGACTTGTATTGTAAAGTACAGCTAAAGTTGAAAGAGTTTGTAACCTTTTGTGTTAGAAAGTCTGGATTTGAAACGTTGATAGCTTTTGTATTGAACAATTCCAGGAGCAGTAAGTACCCGAGTTAAAGTAAGTAAAATGGAGAAAAGATTGGTACTGTTATGACGTATAGTTTAAATTATTATTATAGTTAAAATACATGGCAAGGTAGTTTTAGTAAACTACCCATCACTACGAGCAGTATATTGGTGGTAGTGATGGTATGATAGTGGTATAAATTACACAAATTTTAATTGAGAAAAGGTATTTCAATTCACGCAATTAAAAAATTTAAGCCAAAAATAATTATCTGTAATATCTTTCTCACAAAATCATTATGGCTATAGACAATACGGCAGATTATCTCATGACGTCATATGAACCGTATTTCACTCGCTTATGCCTCTGTGGTCTAGTGGTTTAGAGCTCAGCTCTCGACTCGTGGGTTCGATTCCCGCGTTGGAACGCGGTTAGGACAATGCAGGCTGATCACATGATTGTCTGCCAAGAATGATGAAGCGTGTGTTGCGCACACACTTTCCATTAAACCGACCACCATCACCGACATCGGTGTGAGAGGCATTAATATTATTATTTCACTCGCATTCGTTTCGTATAGTTCACAGTAATTAAATAGTTTGTATCTTTAGGTATAACTATTTAACAAAAAATGGAATTTAGATTGTTTACTAATTTACCATGACATTTTAATTTTGTAAAATAGGTTAGGTATCATATTATATTATTCATCTTTAATCCTTTATTACTTCAGGGGTCTAAGCACTTTAAAAATTAAGCGCTAGTTGCAGTCCAATTGATTCTGCGCCCCCCGCGCCCTGTCACTAATTCGTGTCAAAATTTGCAAAACAGTAGCGATGAATTCACAGAAGTAGATAGAAATAGCCTCTTTGTGGGTCAGTGACTCCGTGCGGCCAGTACGTAATTTTAAACAGAGATAAATTGAATACGTTTTTGTTTAAAATAAAAAAAGGCGCAACAAGTCCCAGTATATATGTCGCAGTCATCTAATTAAATCAGCTATTTCATTGAGTGACTAGCGTTTTTATCGAATGACGACATTTAATTGAAAGACTAAAGGACAACTCGTCAAGTTGTTTATTGTAACGTCCAATGTCTTGACTGAACATTGATTGAACGTCATTTAGTCATGTAGTCATTGACTGGACGTCATTTAGTCCGATTTATTGACCGACTTCCAAAAAAGGAGGAGCTTTCTCAATTCGATGAATAAGTAGGTTTTTTTTATGTTTGTTACCGAATAATTCCCCGATTTTTTAACCGACTTCCAAAAAAGGAGGAGCTGGAAATTTTTTTGTATAAATCCCTCTTAATTGGGGGGTGGAGGGAGGGGGAGGGGTAGGAGGGGAGGGGGAGAACCCCCCTTACCACTCCCACCTTTAGGAGACTACTAGTTACTACAGTATTTATGGTTGAAGTTTTGAGTTTATGTCTGTGTTTCCGGGATATTTCCAGGAGTAAAACAGGGGAGAAAGGTGGAGACGGCGGTAAGGGGACAAAGGAAATCCCCCCTACCCTCCCCTCTACTCAGCAACCACTAGTTAAGAAAATATTTACAGTTGTAGTTTAGAGGTTAGATAAAACAGACAAGTTCTACGTGGAGATTTGTTTTTGGGACAATGTCGGTCTGTCACGTCTCCGGCGCTGCGGGAAATGCAGCCCCTTCGCCCATGCGTAACGAATGACATCAACCAACACTCGCCTTAGGCAGCTCCGGCTTTCTGGTCGCCGAAGGCGACCAGCCTCCGCCGCCAGGGCGAGTCCTGGTTTCTGCATTTCGTTACGGCGGGCGGGGGCTGCTCTCCCTCCGCGCCTACGCGCTTAAATATACACTCTAGGGGTTGACAGACAAGTACTACGTGGAGTCGGGGTTGATAAATTCGCTTTTAGTAAAATTCAGTCACCTGACTGATTTTATGTCCGCTCTCATAATATAAGGGCTATGTTACAATCCGCTAACTAATTGGACGTTGAGTGACGATTGTACAATCAATGTTCGGCCTAGTCTTTCAATTAAATGTCGTCATTCGATAAAAACGCTAGTCACTCAATGAAATAGCTGATTTAATTAGATGACTGCGACATATATATACTAATTTATTGTCATTTGCCAACAATGTCTAATAAGTTTTTTTGAGTTGCTAAAATTGTTGTTCATAATGTTCACTATTAATATTCATTCTCAGTATAAGTATAAAATTGATAGTTTTGATTATTATTTTCCTAATAATTATCTAGTTGTGTGGTTATTAGTGTTTGATTAAGATAGATAAATATAATAGATAAAGAATAGATAAATTACTTTGACAAGTATAACGTGATAAACTGATGACAAACATATGCGTGTGAAAAACTATTATTATTACCTTAAATAATTGATAAATATATAATATAACTAGCTGAACCGTGGCCACTTCGTTGAGCATACAAACCGTTTAAACCTTCCCTGAAGTCCAGGGAAGGTTTAAACGAATATTTCATATGGAATAATTCAGAATAATACATAAACAAGTAACAAAAATACCCGAATCGGTTCAGCCGTTCTCGATTTTTTGCGACACTAACGAACAGCAATTCATATTTATAAAATACTAGCTGTCCCGGCAAACTTCGTATTGCCTTATTAATTAATTGCTTGACATACTGACTGCAGCGCCACCTATCGGTTCCAATTGTAAATCTAAACCATTCTCGAATCTCCACGAACACACACAAAAAATTTCATCAAAATTGGTCCAGTCGTTTAGGAGGAGTTCAGTCACATACACACGCACACAAGAAATATATATATTAAGATATGGATTATTACGCTTTAGGCGCAGATCATGACGCTTCGACAGTATACCAGTGTGAGAAGAGCCTTAGGGCGTGTTTCACCAAGCAATGTTAAAGTTAACGCCATGTTAAAATAGCATGCCTTCTCATTCATTGACAGGAAATACGAGAGGGATAACATGATATTTAACGAAGGATTAACTTTAACATTGCTTGGTGAAACACGCCCTTAGAGTCCCTGTCCCAAAACCAATATTAAATAAGATATATTATTATACGCCCTCTTGGATGGCTACACAAACGGTCAACAATTACTCATCTATCAATACGACCCCGAAGAATCACTCGATCAATGTGATAGAAGCCGAGAAATTGAGTCTGTCATCTAGATTGGGTACGATCAATTCGACGGATTTACCGATTTCCAAAAATGAGGTTTTGTCTGTACAAATGATTGAGACCCGCTTTTTTTAATTCGGTATTAATTTTGGTAAATCGTTATTAGTATTTTATATAACACTATTCATTATTTTGTTTGTGCAACGTGATTACTTCGTTAATTATGTAGTAGGTAATTTTAAGGTCGCTACAGACGTAACGATTTATCGTTGCTGTTTAAACTGTGCATTTATTTGCATTTATGCATTTTGAATTAGTGTCCAGGTCATTGGCGTTGCCGTAGTCGGGTAAAAAAGACGTGTGGCACTCGGGGACTGCCGCGGTAAAGCTATTGCATATAATTTTTATCATCTTATCCGATACAACCAATGCCATCTCGAGGCGAGTTCCTGAACTAAAGAGACAACCTCGATATTTCAAAAAGTCACTAAAAGTTCTGCTATTCATCGATAGATGGCAATAAAAACTATTACCGATGTGCCGGTCGGAGTGGGGGGGCGTTAGGCTATTTTCGTTACGGAATTTCTGGATTCGGTCTCCACGCTCAAGGCCCGCGATAGAAGCTATATAATAGCTTAAAAGTATCACCGCTGTGCCGGTCGGGGTGGGGGGTGTCCAATTTGATATGGTTCAATAAACTTAATATGTAAGTTTTAGTTCACAATGTTAAACCTAGATGGCGTTGTTACTTTTCTGCAGTTTTCTACATCGCGCTATCGAAAACATTAGTGAAATATATAAGTATAGTGAAGGACTTTGATGCTGTGTGGGACTCTGTTCAGAAATATAATTTTAATAGTAACGAGTTTGAGTTATTATTCGAAGATTAGAACCGCACCACTCAAAGGACCAAGTGAGTGTTGTGTAGGGTGTTAGGTTTTTTTCGTTACGGAATTTCTGGATTCGGTCCCCACGCTCAAGGCCCGCGATAGAAGCTATGCGATAGCTTAAAAGAAAAGCTGAAAACTGTGCAGTTTCTCCATCTTAGTACGAACAATCAACTCATACTACGTCGTTGGCAGTTGCAATTTCTTGTTACATAAATCGCTGTGGAATTACAAGACTGCAGAGTTTTTTGTTCGTTCTTGCGAGCTTTGTAGAAAAGAATGACCAAAATAAAAATCTGAAACTGTTTTATTATTACCGTAATGACGGTGGAGACTAGGGGCGTTTGATTATTATAAATACGAGTTTGTTTGCAACTATAATTCACTACGTGTATAGCACGCATCATATACCGATAGAAATATCGTTTAAGCAATTGCTATTATAACTTAAACAAAAACAAACAGACGAATAATTGATTGTTGTTTCTGGAAGTTGGTTAAAGTCAATAACATTTATATCTTGAATATAAATATAATGTAAATTATTATTGATGAAATATTATTATCACAGTCGTACAATAAATAGGCTTACAATTACGTAACTAGTTATGGACGCTATATTCGTAGTTCTCCTTTGGGGATATGTTCGGTCAATATAATATGTGTGGTTTGTAGTCGGAGTTTTCAGCAATTATAGGACATTAAAGACAACAAAGCCAGTAATAGGCTTTAATTTTCCTCCAAACATTGTTATGTTAGTCATTGTTGAGAGACCACATGCACAGAATCAAACGGAAAAATCATATTATGTCTCTATGTTTTCAACTGTAGAGCATCAGTTAGATTCTTATAAAAATTTTAATAGAATGGGAGATAGGACTATATAACCAAACCAAACTTAACCTGTTATATAAATTGGTTTTTTGACTCTACTGAAAAGTTGTAGTTTTATAGATATGAGTATATATATATATATATATAATACAATACCCATATTTAATACACATTCAAGAAACAACGAATTTTTTTTTCCTTAGCTTCGATGGGATTTGAACCCACGACCTCCGACTCGAGCACCAATGCACATAACCTCTGTGCTACAGAGGTCGTTACGTTCTTAATAATTTTGATAAATACCAAACGTGGTATCACGGGGTGTTGAAGGCAAGCACTCAAGCGTCAATACTCATGTATCTCAAATGAATCGTTTGCAAACCTCAAGATAGCTTTCAGATGACCTACATTCTGGAACTAAATTAGTAACAAGATCGTACCTAGTATTTCGTTTCGTTCTTAATTAAATTTTGGATAAAATATAAAATCTTTTTGATGCTCCTTACTCACGTAAGCAATATTTTACTTACTTTTACCCAAACCATATTTGATTTCGACTTTGAACATTTTTTTGCAAGAGGCGCTGACTGCCCTTCTTGCAAAGAAACGTGTATATTTTTACGTGGGTAATGAATAAAGTTCGAAATTGAAAATTTAATTTCTTCAAAAGCGCGCACTGTGGGCCGCGTCGCGTCTCATTTTATCTCGATTTAGGTGACTCATACTTAACAAGAGAAAATTATTGTTCAAAGTCCTATAGTAATGACTTAGATATAGAAAGAGCTAGTCTTACCCATCCTCTATCTATATAACAGATAGACATAGAATATCGATTCCGTAGTCTAGTGGCTTAAGCTTCACTCTCGACCCAGAGGTCGTGGGTTCGATTCCCGCGTTGGAACGACAAAAAAATGTTGTTTTCAACTTTGGTTAGGACAATGCAGGCTGATCACCTGATTGACTGACAAGAAAGATGATCCATGCGTCGAATGGGCATGTAAAAAGTCGGTCCTGCGCCTGTTCTCTCGCCAGTCGTGTCAGTTAACCGTCCCACTGGGTTATGAGAGTAAAAGGAAGAGAGAGTGTCTCTGTGTATTGTTCACACATTTGGGCACTATAAAATAACTCCTACGTAGCTGGCCTAGTTTCAATAAAATCGGCTACCGACACCGAAATCGGTAAGGGGAGCTATTATTATTATTTATATAACAGATCTTTGTTATAGTATATTATTTTTTGTAAATAAGCCTCTCTGTAGTTCTCAAATATTATATTTGTTTTGAATAATAATAATAGTGACTATTCCAAGTAGGCTATGCCACGTTATAGCCTACTTGGGATAGTCACTAAAACTTTGTTTTTTAATGGTAAATTGTAAGTGTCCGTGGCCTAGTGGTTAGACCGTTGATTAGCACTCGAAAGGGTGCAGGTTCGATTCTCAGATTGTGACATGTTTATGAGACTTTGCCATAGCGGCAATAGAAATACATCCATATCAAATGCAATATGCGAAAACATGTAAATGGTGTTTCTGTTAAGGTACGATTCCACCAAAATAGTGTTCAGAACATTTGTTAGCCAACATTTTTTTCAGAATTCCAGCTGTGCCAATTTGTGTTCCAATATGTTAATGTTGCGTTAGCGAGTCCACTGGAACAAACATCTGTTAAGGTGCGATTCCACCGGTGTTCTGAACTGTTGCGAACATTGTGCGTAACAGAATATGTTTGTTCCGGTGGACTCGCTAACGCAATATTAAAAAATTGGAACACACACAAATTGACACAGCTGGAATTCTGAAAAAAATTTTGGCTAACAAATGTTCTGAACACTATTTTGGTGGAATCGTACCTTTACGCACAATATTCGCAACAGTTCAGAACTCCGGTGGAATCGCAGATTTACGTTATTAGTTACTTATATCAGCCAATGAATGTATACTGTTTGTTTTCCTAAATAAAATAAAATAAATTAAACAATCTGTAAAAAATTCAACTATACAGATGTACAGTAAGAGGGTCCCGGTTTTGCTTTTTGGGTACGAAACCCTAAAAATAAATTGTTAATGTTAACGATATAATTATTCTTTTACAGTCTAAATGAAGCTATAGCAAAAAATTTCTTAATTTATTCTGAGCACATTGCGTTACTTCAGGGTTGAGATTCCTGTAGCAGGAACATATATTTTTTAATGATCATCAAATTTCATAAACATATTAGAGAATTGAATTACATTTTAAGCCGTATATTATTAAGGAGCTCTGCATAGTAAAATACAATAAAATCAGTACATTTAAAAGAATATACAACTGTATTAAAATTTAAACGTACTGTTTTGGATATATACAACCATATTATTTGTATTATTTTATTAACCCCAGACAAAACAGAGAGTTGTTATAAGTTAAACGTGCGTGTGTCTGTCTGTAGAATCGTAGCCTCCGAACGGATGAACCTATTTGATCTAGTTTTTTCTTGTTTAAAAGCTGATACGATCACGGATATATTTAATCATATATTTATATATACCTATAATATAATCATTCATATTAATTCGTTTGCTCATTGCTTGACGATTTAAGGTTTTCTTAATATTTTTATTGTGCTTATCACGGATATTTCTATACTAAATTCATCATAATCCATTGGCTCGTTGATTGACGATTCAGGGTTACTTAACATTTTAATTTTGTTTATGACTGATCTTATGAAAAAGTGTTTTCGACAACCCTACTTCAACAATAGCTGACTTGTAACATGTTGCCATAGTAATAACCAAGTTTAGAATGAGCAAGTTCGAGTCCCGGGGGAACGCTTCGAGTCTCAATTGTCCGGATTGTTAGAGATTGTTTTACATACTACAAGCTCGAATCATTGTACTGCTATTCTGATAAGTATTACCGAGGCCACACGAATGAAATTAAATAACATTATTAACTAAATTTTCAATAACATTCCTTTTTCTTTCTGCCTGAGTTCATACATAAAAAACGAATATAGGTTATTTCCTTGCAATTGGAACGCATCTTAATAGGAAATGCTGTTCTAAGTTCTAAGTTCATTGAATATTAGTTATCGGTTCAATTCTTGATTCTCTGCAACAAGCAAAAACATTGTGATTTATAATAATTGCCACGATCAATTGGACCTTGTCCGCAATTTTTATTCAAATATTAAAACCTAACCCACGGCAAAAGATTAAATCTTCGATCAGCTATTATTTGAGTTAACAAGCCATTCTGAATGCTCATTACTTGACATCAACAACTTCGTTCACTCACTTCATTTAAGGAAGTGTGAACGAAAAAGTTGGCGAAAAAATGTACCTATGGGATTTTACATAAGGTTCTTCAAAAGACAAGAGAATTCGTATGTCGCTTAGCAAAGCTTATGTCAACATACATTTTTTTTTTGGAAATTTTAAAGTAACTAATAATAGCGATGGCATCTTAAATCAGGGCTCTAGACCGACTTTTTTCATGCGTATTCAACGCGTGGATCACCTTTCAAGGTGATAAGCCTGCATTGTCCTAACCAGCCTGAAAATAATATTTTTGGTTGTTTTAATGAGTGAATGAAACTCACACCCTTCTATATAATAATATGTATTCGATAGGCTATAGAAATAGACACATAATAAGTTCAATCCCTAGCTTTATACAATTTGATAAGTCACTTGACAGACAAGGACAAAACATTAAGCTTATCCAATATGAATTTAATATTTTTAGTAAAGTGGTGAATGTATTAATTAATTCAATTTTACAAAAAAGTCTCGAGTCACATTGGAATGTGTTTTTATGCAAATTATTTTGATCCTCGGGGAAACCAAAAAAAATGAAGACATTTTTCAAAGTAAATTAATGAAGTCGTTAGGAAAGAAAGTAATTTAAAGTAACTTTCGGTACCAGTTAATAATCTTTACTTCGTTCGCAGTGACTGATGTTATTTATTATGATGTTATATATTACATAAAAATGAATCATAATAATCTTTATATAGCTCAAACTATATTTATATAGTTATATTATAGAATAAGGTTTACCTTAATCTATAATATTATACAGTGTAACATAATATTCGTTTCATAATAATATGTAATATGTATTTGGATCGGAAACGGCAGTTTAGCTAGGTTACTGTGTATTAGTGTGTATTTTAAAGCTACTGGTATTTTTCCCAACGCCATATTAATATTAATCAATTAAATACATTTCGTAGTTGACAAGTACCTGGTCACTAATCATTGTAGTTGACAAGTACCTATATATTCAAAATATATTACTTCAAATCTATTTGTGCCGGTGTGTGTAACACCTTTATGGTCCCGGAGAAAGAATAGCACCTATTAACCGTCTTTTCCGTGGGTGTCGTAAAAGACGACTGAGGAAATATATTATATCCGGAAATGGGTAACAGAATTTCTGCGGATATTGTTATTGTCTGAAAACTGCGCTCGCCAATCTGCCTGTGAAGTCGGCTATATATTATATTGCCCGAGCATATGCCAATGCGAGCGTCAGCAAATAGATGCAAGGCGAGTGCTACCGCCCACAAATTCGGCAAATGCACACAAGTGGCCAATGCAGACGAGTGTTTGTAAAGCACACGTTGGTCTGACAGCGATAAATGTCTCATAATACAATGGCGGCTATACAAACTTGTGTACGCTATTGGCCGAGCGCAGGCGAGCGCCTTTGATTTGTGTACAAATACCGACACTGATCCGAAGTGAGGCGAGTGGTCCCGAGTGGTCACGAGCGACGGCGAGCGAAGATAAGTGGCGGCAAATGAGCCGTACATACGTTGGCGCTTGCCTTCACTCGGCCAGCTAGGCGAGCGATGCAAGGCAAGACAATACAAGGCAAATAGACTATCACGTTGGCGTTGGCGCCGCTTGTATAATAACAAGTAAAGGCAACTACCCATATGAAATACTTTGAGGGAGGCTTATGTCCAGTATAGCTGAAATTACAATATCATAGTAATAATAATTGTTGCAACTAGGCAGTAATTAGGTTACATGCATGACATAATTGATATGACAAAGTCTATCGAGTTAACCGCATAATCACATCCGTAATTTGAAACCATTGTTATAATTTGCTACAAAATTTAATATCATATTATAGTATACTAGCTGTGCCCGCAACTTCGCTCGCGTGGTTTTTGATTGAAATAAACCGTTTATGCAGCGCAAACTACGAAAGTCCCCAAATGTGAATAATTTTCCCCGTTTTTGCAACATTTCTCACTGACGCTTCGCTCCTATTGGTCGCAGCGTAATGTTATAATATAGCCTAAAGCCTTCCTCTATAAATGGACTATCCACCTAAAAAAGAATTTTGCAAATCGGACCAGTAGTTCCTGAGATTAGCGCGTTTAAGCAAACAAACAAACAAACAAACTCTTCCGCTTTATAATATTATAATATAGTAAATATAGTAATATAGTATATTGCATTTTACTATTAGTGTACAATATTGTTTGCACTAATCACGATCTCGATAAGCGTTTTAACCCTCAAAGCAGTTAGTCTGTCCCATTTGTTCCCGTCGATTGAGCGTGAGCGAACTGACGGCCGACAGCCTATTGTTGGCAACTAAAACACCGCGATAGTCATCTCGTCAATTCATTATACAGGTTTAGATTTGACCACGGCCTTTGCTTGTTTTGTACAATTTTAAATCAACTATTAAATATTTAGGCCACGTGATATATAGAGTTTACGCTAATTCAGTGGCAGTAACCGGTTTCATTAAAACCAGGTCAGCTATGCAGACTTTATTTATAGTGCTCGGGTCTATAATATCATGCCCAACACACAACACTTACTCCTGGTTTCTGAAAGGGTGATTAAATCGTCGATCAGCTAACATTTGAGGTAATAAGCCATCCTGATCGCTTATTGATGAGCACAGCGAGTGAGCAAAGTTATAGCGAGTAATGTTCACCAATGATCGTTCAGAATAGCTTGTTAACACAAATGTTAGCTGGTCGACGATTTGATCAGTCTTTCAGGAACCGGGGTATAAACGATACTTTACTCTCAAAACCAGAAACAAGGCTCCGAGCATAATTTTTACATTACAGACCAGATGGCTGGCGTGGTGTGGAGGAGCGGAAGTGATGATGATGTAGGGGACGTGTTCTGTCGAGGGTTACCAATGTAGGAATACGAGTGGAAGCCCCAAAGGGAGATCTCCGACCGAGCGAGATGATAAGCTCGGTAGCTATAAGCGCCGGACTTAGGAAATTTCGATAGCGCGATGCAGGATTGTGGCGCTACTAGCGCACCACCTCAAGTTTATTACTAAAGTTGAAAAATTTTGCAGGATCGGACGTCTTGTCGTGCCATTTATTTTTCCCTTACCTTGATAGGGCTTTGGTCCGCGGGATGATGCGCAGCGTTCGGAGGAGTGGAACCACACACGCTCTCCGGTCTCAGGACCGGGGCCTCCACACGCCGCATGTCGTCTCGCCATTCAGGAATAAGTCTTTCAAGGCTCCTTTCCCCTTAGAGCCATGGTTTTCCCCTGCGTTCTGCCGCGGGGGGTTTTCCCTAGAAAAACATGATATAAACTTCGGCTCGGTATCCTCAATACCGGCCGGCGGTCGTGATTCCCCCACCCCGGGCCATTTGGGCTCGGCGTGCGAGGACAGCTAGGTATCGAAACATACGACCGAAAACGACGATCGACGATTTTTTCGAGTCAAGAGCCAAGCTGTAACCAGTGAACCACATAGGCGATATTACATTATTACGATTATTAAGATAATCTACGAAATACCAAATTATGTACTCGATAATTTTTATTAATATTGATTCAATCGAAAGACTTTTGCCAAAAGCGTAAAGTAAGATTTTGATCGTACCAAACTTTCTAAACCCAGTAGTAATCAGGCGAACTACATACATGTGTGTTTCCGTAGGGTCTGGCGAACCGCTAATTTCCTCTGAGAAAACAACTTATCGACCTTAGGGGATGTAAGATAAAGAAAAGAGAATCCGTAATGTCGCACGACAATCATGTTTGATAGGAAATCTCGTAAAGTTTTATTTGTTTTTCTATTATTTTATCCGGTCGCGTCGCAGCGGTGTGCCAAAAATGTTTATAGTCTTGAATTATTAGGTTTTATTTATGGCTGTAATGTATTGTTGATGTCTTTGTTCTGTTACATAAGTAACTGGTTGGTTTTTTGGCGTAGGGATTTTTACTGATCGCTTCAAATATAAACTTGTACGATGTACATTTTATTCGGAGGTACTATAGCTTATGTCAGACCTTTACGACGGTACTTAGACCTTAACGGGTGGGTAGTTGTAAAAATGACAGATATGATTCGTGTTTTCACGTTCGTTTCGGAGCGCATTTCAGAACGGCAAGTGTTATTTTCTATAGCCTAAACTATACGCATGCAGACAGATATTGTAAAACGAAGGGAGTCCATTTAAATCCAATTCCAAATCCTATGATAGTATGATACTGACCTCCGGGGAAAAGCTTGTATCTTATAAACAATACTTCTACATATCATATCAAAACTTTTAATATACATATTATACACTACATGATGCCTACCACCGGTTCGGAAACTAGCACAGCGAGTAGAACCGGCGCAAAAAACTCGAAAATATTATATTATATTGATAACAATATTATGACTTTTTTTTCTATGGACGCTCAACACCACGTCAATCTGGCCCTGTATATATACACATATTTAAGATTCTTATTTATTATACACAAATTTAATACACATACATGACCCAGGAACATTGAAAAGTTTTTGTTCCCTCGTCGGGATTCGAACCCGCGACCTCTCGTTCGAGCATAAACGCGATCAACCACTGCGCTACGGAGGTCATCGGGGTAAAAATAAAACTATAAAAACATCGCGTTGACAACATTTTGTGGCGTGTACGAGGGCTGCTATTTATGTATCCGGAATTAAAAAAAGAAACAAATATATATCATTTAATATGGTTTTATTGCTTTTCAAAATATTCGCCGCGATGATCGACACACTTTTGCATACGCTGGAACCAATTTTCATAGCACTTTTTCCATTCTGATTGACGTATCTCCAAAACGTGCATTTTGAACGCATCAACAGCCTCTTCGCGGCTCGAAAAACGTTGACCACGTAATTTGTTCTTCGCGTATAGAAATAAAAAGAAATCGTTAGGTGCCAAATCAGGGCTGTACGGCGGATGACCAGTCAATTCGATCTTTTGACCCTCCAAAAACTGAGTTGTTTCAGCTGAGGTGTGACAGCTAGCATTGTCGTGATGTAATATGATTCTGCGTTGTCGGTTGTCCTTTCTTATTTCTTCAAAGACTTCTGGTAAACAAATGGTCGTATACCATTCAGAATTAACCGTTTTACGATTCTCTAATGGCACTGTAGCCACATGTCCATTAATTCCAAAAAAACAGGCGACCATTTGCTTCAAAGTACTTTTTGCACGAGTAACTTTTGTTGGTTTCGGCTCATCTTGGAACACCCACACCGTTGACTGTTGTTTAGTTTCGGGGTCATATGCATAGATCCAAGATTCATCACCTGTGTAGATATTATAAACGGCTTTTGACGTACCACGGTTGTATTTTTTTATCATTTTTTTGCACCAATCGACACGAGCCCGTTTTTGATCGATTGTCAAGTTGTGCGGAATCCAACGCGAACATATTTTTTTTACAGCCAAATGTTCGTGTAATATCTTATGTATGCTCGTCATACTTATGCCTAAGGACGCCTCTATCTCGCGATATGTAACATGACGATCACGCATTATTAGTTCCCGCACAGCATCTATATTTTGTGGGATAACAGCTGTTTTTGGGCGACCTTCTTTATTTTCATCCGTGAGCATAGACCGCCCACGATTAAACTCACTGTACCAGTGATAAATGTGAGTTGAATAAAGCACTGTTGTTGATTTAGCCCACGCCGAAAATCGTAGTAAATCATTGCACGAAAATGTTCACGCGTTAAATCCATGGCAAATGAAGACACGCAATTTTCAAAATGACGCCACAATGGAAAAATAATTGACAGTCACATGAAACAAAATGTATTCTTCAACCAAAGAGTTCTATTTTCAAATGTTGTAATTACTTTTTAAATATTGTTCTTGTAAGTGGCCAGTTCCGGATACATAAATAGCAGCCCTCGTATCAGGTAGATAATATCGTCCGTTATTTCCGTAACTCGTATACGTGATGAGAAAAGGCCGGAAAATATTTGTGGACGTTTCAATAAAATCTAGTTACCGCACTTAACAATGCGGATCATGTTACCCTTATCATGATTTTGGTTTCTATATTACGTCTCTTCGTGGACTTTATCACAAAATAAATAATGTATGAATCAGCTCTCTCATCGAGGTTTTGCATTGCTTTCTATTATGTTTTATTTTGGTACAGTTACTATACAGGTACAGTTTGGTACAGGTACAGTTACTATAATATCTTGCAATGTCTGTTTAAATTTTGTTGTGTTAGTTATAATAAGCTTTGATATATCGTGTATGAGTGTTGTGTTTTATTATTTAACATGACGTCATGATAAAATTGTGTGTTTGAATAAAATACACAGAAAATATATTTTAATATAATTAAACTTAATTATAAAACATGAAAAGAAATCGTACTTTCTGTAATTATAATAGAGTGTGTTACGATTTCTACTAAGAGGAAATTGTTAAAACGTATTTTATAAATATGAAAACTGTGCTTTTAAAATGTAAATCAAATGTCGACATAAAAGATATTTAGGTGCCAATATCTGTACATTAATGGGAACAATATCTATTGCATTTTATAGCTAAAGTGATCTTCATACCAGCTTCATACATTTCAACAATATATCGGCAATAAAAAAAGTTATTCAGCAAGCATGAAACCAGTGAACATGATAAATTATGCAATTTGCAAGCTACTCTCGCCCGGGGCGACCGCAAAAATGAAACCACAAATGCGAAGGCAACGCTACTGAAAAAACTAACGGGCTGATATTGAAATGTTGGTATTTTGAATATGAAAACTTTTAACAATATGACGATAACAATGGGGCATGATACCCATTCTATGTATTTTAACGACGAAAAATATAAACCAGATAAAAGCAACAACTTTTTAACACACAAGTTTATATTCATGTTATAGTAACTAACATTTTAAATCGTATTTTTTTATGAAAACAGAGGGCAGTTACGTGTGACGTATCTGCGTGTGTGTATGTGGTACCGTAGCTCCCAATCGGAGAAATAAGATCTAGTTTTTTTAAGCTGACGTGATTGCGAGTACTCTCAGCTATAATTCACCAGTTCACTCACTTAACGATTCGGGGATTAGGAAAATCTTGTATTTTTTATATAATATAATATTTGGAGCATTCTGTAAAAATATCGAATGCTGGTACATCGCACAGCTTGTCTTTTTGTATGGTAAAGAATTGGCATGTATCGTCGCTATATTTTTCTATTATAAAATGGAGAATATTACATACCTAGTATAATAAAAAAAATATAAAATTGATAAATTGTTGTCACAGTAGGGCTGTACAAATACTCTAGTTTTTGTTTCATAGAAAAATACGAAGAATTAAGGAATTTACAGACATTTTATATTTGCAGACGTTGAAAAATGACGTCATCTGATTGAGAATTTGAAATAAAATATTTTGGAAACTATCGTTATAATTTTTTTAATCATATTTTTGTTAAATTTATACAAACAAATTAGATTTATTTTATTGAAAAAACCTATAACAAACAAGTAATAGGCATTTCAAATTTCAGTGTTGTAACATGACGTCATCGCGTCGAAAATATCTCGGAAACTACACGACGTATTGTAATATATTTTTCAGACATATTTTCAACATAAAACTATGTTCCGTAAACACGGAGAGCTAAAAAAAAAATTTGTGGACAGTATCCATTGAGACCAATTCCAAATAGGCATTACAGTGCGATTGTTGATTTCTCGGACCATGAATGGGCTCGAGGCAAATACGCAAATCTCGCTGCAAGATGTAGGCGTGCGGTTTGTTAATTGACTGTTTAGATTCGTCGTATTTGTCTACTTGATTGTGTGCTAGTGTCATAATTTTAGCTAAATCTAAATTATGACACTAGCACACAATCAAATCACACAAATCAAATCGTAGCGCCTCCGTGGTCTAGTGGTTCTGAGCTTCGCTCTAGACCCGGAGATCGTAAGTTCGATTCCTGCGAACAAAAAATTTTGTTTTTAAGTTTGGTTAGGACAATGCAGGCTGATCACCTGATTGTCTGACAAGAAAGACGATCCATGCGTCGGATGGGCATGTAAAAAGTCTGTCCTGCGCCTGTTCTCTCGCCAGTCGTGTCGGTTTACCGTCTCACTGGGTTATGAGAGTAAAAGGAAGAGAGAGTGTCTTTGTGTATTGCGCACACACTTGGGCACTATAAAATAACTCCTGCGTAGCTGGACTGGTTTCAATGAAATCGGCTACCGACACCGAAATCGGTGAGAGGATCTTTTAAATCAAAATGTACTCAATTAGTAAAATAGTACGTTTGGTACCAATTATTATGTAACCGCTCCGCCAAACTGTACAGTAGTTTAGGGGGTTAAATAAAATTATAGCTCTACTGGTTATAGGCTACATGACGTAAAGTTAAAATGGTTACAGTAACTTCTGAGGGACATAAAATAATGAAGTAAAAAATAATTAAGAGTGTCGAGTGAAGTATCAAATTATATAAAATATATAAAAATAGCACATTTTAAACACGCACATATTATTAGCTAATAGTTCACTAGCTTTGCATCAAACCGTATATAGAGTGAAAAGAATGACGGAAGTAATTTATATGAGGTGCCAAAACAAAAAATGATCTACGCGTCATTCTCTTCACACTATATTCGGATATGACTCATGAATCAATATGTATATTTCTATATTTTACGCACACGGCGTAGCACGTAACGTAGCCTTGTAGCTATGCTACGAAAGCGTAGCACTAGCGTAGAGTAATAATGTAAATGTAAAGGTTTTCATGAATTGGGGTGTGAGGATGGATGGATGTTTTTACAAACACCCATCACAAACACTCAACGCAAGGTTATCCCTTTCACGCAAAAACCGCTAAACGGATTTCGATAAAACTTGACAGTAATAATAATATTAAAAGCTATACTATAAACACTCGACTTTAGATTCATGTTATGTTATGAGTTATGAAAAGTTAATAAAATAAAACTATGAAATTCAATTCCATGCTAGTGAAGCTAAGGAATATATTATAAATAAATGTATAGGTTATTTTGAAAATGACATAGTGTAATTGAATTAATTTACTTATTATTTAACTATGATAGAATATATCGAAAATAATAATTAGTATTAATATTGTTTCACAATTTTATTTTAGCTATTAAATCAAAATTAACAGCTGCCTATTTGACTTTACTCAGTAACAGCTTACAAGAATTTTAGGTCCAAACCAGCGGGGTGTATCAGTTCAACATGTCTGTGTGTCTGATTGTGGCATCGTAACTCATAAATCACAGATATTATACCCACAATAATTTTGATCTAGTTTATTTTGTTTAAGATCTCATGTGATCACAAGTGTATTTTTATTCATCATCATAAGCTCGCTTAGTTTTTGAAAATATAATTAAAATGATGTCACTTGACTATAATTACTTAGCATAATTATTATGCATAAGTAGACATTTCGATTAATTAACTATTCATGTTTGATATTGCTTAATTAACAGTAACGTTAAAACATATATTAACGTCAAAGTACTTATCGTATTTCACTTTGATTATCTTACGTCTTACAGTAGCTTTACACCTTGCTGTCTATCGTCCTATCGATAACGCTGCACGCTGGATGCAGTGTGCACCGTGCAGTTCACATAAATAAGTGCATAGATGTTTAAAAAAAAAATCTCTTTATTATAATAGTATAAATCTAAACTAAAACTAAACTAAAATGTTGTTTTCATGTTTGGTTGTTCTCGTTTTGGTTTTCAAGATGTTCCAATCAAAGAAAGATTGGAACATATTGTGAGAATTACACTACCTTACAGTAAGTACCTACAAAAAAACAGAAAACAAACAAAACCAAAAATATAAAAAAAACAAAGTAAAGTACGGTATGTAGTAATTTTTCTCGCCATTCGCGTTAGGTAACTGTATTATGAGAGTAAAAAGAAGTGATTAGGTATTCGGAAATATAAAAATGGTTTCTGGGTAGCTAGCCTCTTTTGAAAAAAACGCTCACCGTCACCGAAATGTAGGTTTTATTGTAATAATATAAACGAATGTATGTTCTAAATGATCCAATCGGCTGCTTCATGCCGATTGCGCGATAGGCATTATGGTGTATAGCTGCTCTTACTTAAATACATAATATTGTAAAAGTTTTTGATCTAACTAATTTTATGTTTACTTGTGTGTTTCTTATTAAAATATTAACCTTACGTTCTATTACGGTATGAATAATATTTGAGTATCAATCATAATAGCGCAGTAATACTTGTTACTACCAGGATACTAAAGAACCGGTACATGTGTGGAAATATTTACCATTACTCGAGAGCAAACGGCGAACAATTTTAAAGTAGTGAAACTGCTAACATTAATTTTTCTTGCACGTACAAAAATACTCGGAAATAGTTAAACAACAGTTTTTGTTTCACATTCACTTTCGTCAACCAGGATGCTGCATGTTAAATTCAATACGTTAAATATTAAATTCGAAAATCGGTTGAAGTCTGAAGATAACATCGTAGATGAAATAAAGCACATTTTTATGAAAATAATATCGAATATAGTTTGGATCGTTTCCTTTTCATGTTTGTAACATTCATGTCAAGTTTTTGATAGTTTGATCAATTGGTGATAAAAACAACGAAATGCATATTATGTGTGTTTGACCGAGGCGGGGAAAGTCAGCGTCGCGGGTTCGAATTCCAGCGAGGGGACAAAAACGTTTTCTGTGTTCCTGGATCAGATTATTTATGTATGATATAATAAAAATCTTAAATATGAGTAGGTATAAAGTAAAGTATAAAGGTGAAAAATACATAATATTTCCGTTGTCTGGTCCCAGTACCTACAAATTCTTCGAATGTTGGTTTATGTGAAGCACGAGGCCGGATTAGCGTGGTATGAAGCGACCATTGATAAAAATGCAGATTGTTGCAATTATAATAATGAGTGGCTAAATTTTGGGAGCGAAAAAACTTCCTCAATTTTCAAATCATACATTTTTGTTCTCTTTCTGTCGACAACATCAAGCTTACGGAATTGCTATTTCGTGGCAACAGTTTTGTTATACGTAAACGCTTAGTCTGCATAACGTAACCAAGTAGTTGAATTACAAAATAAATGAAATAAACCAAAGTCTAGTAAGTCATAAATAAGTAATGGATGAAATCTTCATCGGTCTCCAGAAACGAGAAAATATTATTAGATGAATGAATAATAGTCTGTTTGAAATTGCTACAAATTACTATGAAGCTATATCAACCAACTTGTCTAACGAAACGTCGTTTTCTAGAAAAGTCATTTCTTTATCTCGATCAACCATACCCGACTATTTCATTAAACTAGCAAAAGACAGAATTGAGATTTTTCTAAGATTGTAATTAAAACGTTCTAGGAAAACGCCTGGGAAGAATAACATTTATTTTAATAAAATGGATCTCTTATTCGAGTAATGAAAGCAATATTTAATCTGTAAATTGAAGTATTTTATGAGTACAATTTTCTAGTATTTCCTAGTCATTTTAGACCGCTACATTTCAAACATATTATATCACATTTAATATGATTTAAATTTCAACACAAGTTGAACTTAGCTCGAGATTAGACTGGCGTGATATAATAATAATAATATCTATAGATGCTTCACACTACGTCAATGTGGCCCCGTGCTAAGTACCAGAAGAACTTGTTTTACGGGGACCAGACAACGGAAACATTTAGTACTTTTATAGTATACACCTATTTAAGATTTTTATTACAGTATACACATATATTTCAATACACATCCACGACCCAGGAACACTCTTACACAAACTTTTTGTTCCTTCGGCGGGATTCGAATCCGCGACCTTTGGGTCGAGTACCAATATGCTCAACCACTGAGCTACGGAGGTCGTTAAATATATACCTATATTGTTACATAATTATTAATACTCTGTTATGTATGTATTTTTAAAACAAGAATTTGATAAATAAAAAATATTTAATAAAATCGCTTACTCAAACAGTCAGTAAAAAGATAAACAGCTGTTTGGTTTTAAATCTCAGTTCTCCTATGATATATAATTAAAAACATACGTAGCGAGTGAGCGCAGTTGTTGATAGTGATGTTCACCAATGAGCGCAGTTGTTGAGAGTGATGTTCACCAATGAGCGCATTTGATCAGACTTTCTGAAACCCGGAGTTATTGTTACTATAATAGATATAATAGCTCCCCCCACCGATTTCGGTGGCGGTAGCCGATTTCATTGAAACCAGGCCAGCTACGCAGGAGTTATTTTATAGTGCCCAAGTGTGTGCGCAATACACAAAGACACTCTCTTCCTTTACTCTCATAGCCCAGTGGGACGGTAAACCCACACGACTGGCGGGAGATCAGCCGCAGGACCAACTTTTAACATGTCCATCTGACGATGTCATCAGCCAGCATTGTCCTAACCAAACTTGAAAACAACATTTTTTGTTGTTCCAACGCGACCCATGACCTCCGGGTTGAGAGCGAAGCTCTGAACCACTAGACTACGGAGGCGTTTATGTTACTATGTTATAGTGTTACTATCATATTATAACGGCCGAAATACAGCAACCGAATATCGCGGTGTGCGAACATCTTATATGTTAACAAAATGGCGCGGTTTCCTAGAGAGCGGTGACCGTTATTTACATATACATCAATGGTGTATCATCATCATTTCAACTATAATGTTTTTATTTAGGTACGCTGGACATAAGCCTCCCCCAAAGTATTTTATGGCGAGTAGTTGTAGGCAACTCCTACAACTAGGTATACACAACACGCTTGGCAGGCGACTTGGCGAGCTTAGTGCTAAAATAATAACAGTGTTGCAGAAACGCTGCTGACGATTTCCGGATATAACATATCGTCGCCGACACCCATGGAAAAGATGGTAGAAAGGTGTTGTTCTTACTGACATCTGACATCCCATGGATAACTGCAAGCAGCTGTCATAACATGACATCCGCTATAATAAGACGGGAACGGGGACGTCGTAGAAAATCGTTGGGATTGGATTAGAATTAATAGTTCTCTATTTTTTTATAAGTTGGTATGAAATTTATACCAGCATTGTGATTAAAATTAGAAAAATGTTAAACCCAATTCACACCTAATGTCGTTCCATTAAATATGATTCAAGTGTACTTTCATACAGGCTATAATATTAATGAGTGATTATACTTGTGTGTATGGGTCCCATCACTCACATATATAGGTATAGAGTTTATTGTGAAAGTACCAGCGTTGAAAGAGGTATTTTTTAATTATTGTATCGGAAAATTTATGATGTTGGGGCATTTCTCATACAAACATGAAAGTCAAAAGTAAGTACGTACATACCCTACATAGGAGGCACATACACACCCTAAAGTATAATCACTCGTTTATTTTACACCTTGTAGAATTATATAAAATAAAAACGACTTTTCCATTACCTTCATTCATAAAAATTTAAGGAATAATTTACTTATGATTTATAAGGATAATATACATGCGCATAATACATGAGAGGCGAGTCTTACACCTCCCATTTTCATGTAACCTGACTGAGACAAATCCTCAACCTAATGGCTCTCTGCATTTGACGCTCTCATATTTTCTTGAACTAAATCCTGAACACTAAAACTAATCATAACTTTAAGCTGAGCGATAAAACGTGCAGTAACCATATAAACGAGTACCTAAATATTTGAAAAACACAATTATGGATAAGTAGATACAATATTAATATTTGAATTAAGTTAAGATGCTAGGAAAATAACTATATAAAATTGATTAGACTACAAATTAAAACAAAAATATTATTATGTTCCAAATGAAACTTAACAAACTTTTTTTGGATAAAGGCTGGAACGTATAATAAAAATTAAAATTCAACAGCTGCTTAATATATTGAGTACCTTATAACATATTATATGTATATCTTAATATAAATGTATAAGTTACAAAAAAAGACAAAATTATAATATGTACATTTTTATTTTTAACCGACTTCCAATTTAATATTTGGAGTGTGTGGTGTCTGTCAGTCTGTATGTAAAATCGTAGCTACAAACGGATATACTTAGATACACTAAAAAGTAAAAAATAAACTACGTTTAAAAAAACCGACTTTAACAACTAAAAAGCATTTAAAGGTAAAAGAACAACATCCTAAAGTTGCTGACTTGCAACTCACCTTTGCTGACACCGACTTCAAAAAGAACATTCATTGTAAGTACATTATAAAAGTATTATTTAATGCTTATTAGTTGTCGAAGACGGTTTTATGTAAACGTAGTTTCTTTTTTATATATATATTAAATTAAATTAAATATTAAATACCATTTATTGCAGGCTGCATAGGCCCATATTATAAATACCTTAAAGACTAACATACATAATATTTAAAATACTTAAAAACTACACTACACGTGTTGACGGCGACGTGTAGCGCGCTTCATTCCGGAGTCTCCCCCGGAACTTCCGGTAGACCACACCCGTCGGCCAGAACTCCTCCGCCTCAAAGGTCGATAGAAGATGCGTCGGTACTCTCACCACAAAGGAACTGAAGTTGACCTTGTGGCGAGACTCCAGACGCTCAACCCTCAAGGGGAGGGACGTCTTCTTCCGGATGTAGTCCACGACGTCCTTAACCTCCATGGACCAGTGCAGGCGAGACACGTACAGCGGCGTGGAGCGCACTTCACACCGCAGGCGCTGCTCGGGTCCACAGGGTGCGGTGCCGCGATGGTTGCGGACGGCGGGCTTCTTCTTCCTTCTCTCCACCAGTATGAAGCCCTCCTCATCGCACCTCCTGCTCTCGTCCTTGCCAGGTTGCGGTGGCTGAGCCTTGCGGCTCTCTTTCTTCCCCTTTGTCTTCGCCCGCGGGGGAGGTGCGGGGTGAGCGGCGATACTCGCAAAACTTTTTTGCTGAGTTGCTTGTTTACTCGGCGACTGCGCGACCCGGAGGGGAAGGCGGGCGGAGGCGGCGGCGGTTGCCGACGCATCAGGTTCTGCTGACACGCAAAACGATGTGTCAGCGCGCGCGCCACCACGACGTGTGTTGACGTAGGCAGTTGAATGATCGGGTGACCCACTTAATGAATTATTACATTTTAATTGTAATAATTCACTACGTAAGTCACTGATGGTAGATTCCGATGCATCCAATCTACCCCGCATCTCGTCCAGCTCTGCCTTCATACTGTTGAAGTTCTTCAACAGGCTGGAGACGTCGACGTGGTCCATCGTCACCACCGGCAGCTTGTGGAGATCTTTCGCCACAAAGGCCGGCACGTCGTCTGGATCCGTCTGCTTCAGCAGGGAGATAATGTCCTGCACGCTTCTCTCTGTTCCATCTCTCCGTCGCGATGGCATATTCGCGCTCTGGCCGAGCGTATCGTACAGCAACTGCTTACCACTGCAAATCTCCTCGCTGGTGAAAGAAGATTTGCAGATCTGCATTATGCTGAGCTCGTCCATGGTGTCTATGGCGTGCTGGTTGAACGCCAGCAACTCGTTGGCCACGAGCGCCATGGTGACATGCAGCGGCACACAGCCGCGCGACTCGCAAACAATTAAATTTTGCTTCTATAGTGTAATGCGGAGCGCGTCCGTTCTGTAGCACTCAACGCAAGACACTATATATATATATATATAAGCGTGGCGCGTATAGGTAACTAGCACCCAAGATATACTTTGGGTGAGGCTTATCTCCAGCAATGGACGTCATAAGGGAAACGGCGACTTTTATTGAACTGCACTTTTACACGTTTGGGACCTTAGATCAACAATATATCAGATAAAGTCAATACAAGAAATCGGTCTTGGCGAATATCACTCATTTGCAAAAGTGAGCTGTTATTTCATTTCGTTTGCTTGAAGCACTGCCTACGTCTATACGTGTCACAATTCTTGATTGTAAATTTAGATTTTTTTAATTTTAAGTGATGTAGCGTTTTCAAATCACCAAATCAAATTGAAATCTTTTAAAACTTTTGACTATGTTATTTTAAACAAATGTATCTTTTGAAATATACAATGACAGTATTTAGCCTTATTTTTGTATGGGTCACGTTGTATTGTTGATCAAAGTTTGGAACTAACAAATTATTGCCGCCAATTATTATGTACTGTATTCTATGCAAACTCACAGCTACGAGCTTAATCTCAATAAGCAGAAAATCACTACCAATTAGTAACTGAGAATGGTAATGTTGCACTGTATCTACGAGACCGGTTGATTCATTTGTCTCTGCAAAACTTTGGCGTCCACATTAATTTCCCTCGTGCGGTATTCAAAGCTGCCACGTGTGGTGGTGGCGTTTACTAAAACTGATTTAACTTGAGCAAATTCTTTGCTAATAGTGACTGCGGTCAAACTTGGACATATTTTGATAACTTCGTGAATTGAATAGTAAGTTTGTGAACGTTTGTCGAATGACAATTGTGTTGTTGTTTAATACTAGAGTATCACACACATATTATACAGGTAAAAGCGTGTATTTACAAACACACATGTTTGTTACTTCTTAAGGTGCTAACGACTGGATCAAGTTTGATAAAATTTGGTTTACAAAATGCTGGCACCCTGAATTGACACAAGCTATTTTATTCCACACTAGCTGTGCCCGGGACTTCGTACGCGTGGAAAAGTGATTTAGGACACTTTTATATCTATACTTATAATAAAACTGTAGAGAGGTCAATTCTGTACATTGAATATTTTTTCAAAATACATATTGGAGGATGATTGGCGATCGATACTGATGCCAAAAATGCAATTAGTAAAATTTTTGTCTGTCTGTCTGTCTGTCTGTCTGTCTGTATGTGCGCGATAGGAACAAAAACTACTGAAGGGATTTTAACCAAACTTGGTACGATTGTAGCCCATATTCCTGGGCAGGTTATAGGCTATATAACATAACGCTACGATACATAGGAGCCGAGCAGTGACGATAAATTTGAATCAAGTCGGATGAATTTCGCGCGCGCGGCCTGCGGTCGAACGGTTCGTGCGGGGGGCGCGGGGGGATCGCTTACACAGTGACGCGAAGCAATAGAACGTGGCACTAAAGTAGATTAGAACATCAAATAAGTACCTAACTATCAGGATTTTTTTTCTGGGAAAACAGTGTTTTCACAGTGTCATAATAATATAAAAATTATATTTTTGAACTTGCTTCACAAATTGAAATAAATTATCATTTATTGTATAAAATCAACTTAATTAACTGTATAATTAAAAGAAAGCCTTTCGCGATAAACTAAAAAACGGGCAATTAAGCGGTTTTTGGAAAGCTATTTATACCATCACGGTATTAATCCTTATCATTTTTAATACGTTAGTTGGCTTAAGCATTCCATGAAGACTATAACCCCTTTATACCATGCAAATATAATGAGTAGTTTAGGAAATATAGCAAAATTAAAATCGTTTCGTTTCGTTTCGTTTTAAATACCTTAATAATTGCAATACATGTTTCAATTTAATATCTCAAAATATTAATGACAAAAACGATAGTAAGTTCAAAAAAATTGAAAATAATTTTATGGTTTCGCAATTTATCCTATGTCGGCACTATTAAGACGTTGCTTCGTATCAAATTTAGGTTTTGGTTACCTTTGGTCTTTGGAGTGTCGAAAATTAGAGAGATAAACGGCTGAATCTTTGGGTAGATGTGGCTAAGGAGTCTGTTTTTTTCAAAGCCAGAAGGGACAGAAGATCCTGAGTATTTAATAGGATTGTTAGCTTGATACCTACACGTGTTAAAGTTTTGACAACCAGACAGATAGACAGACGGACATCGAAGTTAAATAATTTACTAAATTAACGTGAAAAATTGGCTGGGTCTATACGGTGTATTCGAATAATATTATCCTAACTTCGAATACCTTTGCTGACTTCTACATATTGTTCGAAGGCCTACTTCTTTTGCCGAGCTCCGAAAGGATGGTACTATATTATTATTATACCCTGCATACCAATAGGCTTGCCGGGTACGTGACTTGCTGGATCGGGATCAACACTGGGATACACTGGGAAGTACCTATTGGCGAAAGTTGTCAGCAGTTGCGCCAATAAACTAAAAATATATTTAAAAATACAAAAGTGTCCTAAATCACTTTTCCACGCGTACGAAGTCGCGGGCACAGCTAGTTTTTAAATATATTTTTAGTTTATTGGCGCAACCGCTGACAACTTTCGCCAATAGGTATCCCAGTGTTGATCCCAATCCAGCAAGTCACGTACCCGGCAAGCCTCTTGGTATGCAGGGTATAATAATAATATAGTACCATCCTTTCGGAGCTCGGCAAAAGAGGTAGGCCTTCTAACAATATGTAGAAGTCAGCAAAGGTATTCGAAGTTAGGATAATATTATTCGAATGCACCGTATAGACCCAGCCAATTTTTCACGTTAATTTAGTAAATTATTTAACTTCGATGTCCGTCTGTCTATCTGTTTGGTTGTCAAAATTTTAACACGTGTAGGTATCAAGCTAACGATCAAGCTATGAGGACATTTATCATCAAAAAATGGAGCTTCAATCCCTTGTTGACGGGTTTGACCAGTGCAGAGAGGAGTATGAAAACACTCTCAAGAATTCTAATAACCTCAAAGTGAAGTTGAATAATGCAGAGGAATATATATTGAAATTGGAAGAACAATTGAACATTGAAAACTCCAACAATACACAACTCTTATTCGACAAACTAATTTCAAACAAGAACTGTTTAGTTTCTAACACAAATTGTGATAAAGACATTTATACCATTGACTTAACAGGTGACGATACATCCACAGTGTGCTTAATGAATAGTAAGAAAAAATTAAAGAAATATATTAAAATTAAGAAATGTATTAAAAATTATTGCCATCTCTCACAGAAAAACAAAAAACATTTGAATATATTGTCTAAGACTATTAAAAAAAATCAATTATTAAATAATAGTATATTACACTGCAATCTTGACTTAGAACAAACTAAGTCCAATTATGAGGCAGATGTATGCAGCCTTCAGGCAGAGATTTCCACTTTACACAACACTTTGGATAATATAAGTAAAAAATATGAATTATCACAAAAGGAAATACAGGCACATATATCAGCGATGGATGATTTGCTTGAAGTGACTCGTTACAATGAGGAACGGGTTTATTCTTTATTGAGAGTCAACAGTTCCTCAGATAAGCTAAATCATTCTGCTTTTAAAAGCATACCTGATATATGTCCCAGTCAGAATGCTCATACTGAATGCCCAACAAATATTCCTATTCCTAATATTACAATATTCAGTGATGAGTTAGGTAAAGACCTTGGTATATATCTAAATAAAATTTGTAAGGGCCAATCTATTTGTAATAATTGTATGCCCGGATCCAGTTATAAAGATATAGTAAGTAGGGCTTTGAATATGAAATATTGTCCCAATACAACATTAGTACTAATAGTCGGGAGAAAAGGAAAATTAAACAGAAAACAGTTGACTGAACTATATGACAAGTTGTTTGTAATTGAAAATGTTAAAAATATCATATTGTTTACTTTTCCTTACATACAGATGTTGCCACAAAGTAATTCTAAAGAGAACTTTTCTAGATATAAGTTGAACAGCCTAATGTATAGTGCTGCTAATAATAATTGTATCCTCTTAAATGACACACAACAAAAATGTCAAGTTGTGGACATAAATAATTTTAGTTTTAATATGAGTAACATAAAAAAAAATAAGTATTTCTTATCAAACTATTGTAAGAGACATATAGCTAGGTGGCTATCAAACTTTTTATTTTTTAAACCAGCCAAGGATTTGGCTTCTTCGACTACTGCTTTTATTGAACAGAATACTAGTTGTAGTATTAACGAATTGGAATATGTTCCAAATACTTATTTAAATTAGATAATAAGACAATGGAGGACGTCTCTTGCAGAAATAGGTTAAGTCTAAGTGTACAAAATCCTACCAATGACTTAAAAAAAATTAAAGTTTCAAATAATAGCAAATGTAATTCGATTAATCTGGTGCATCAAAATTTACAAGGAATGGTAGGTAAAGAACTTGAAATTGAGTTATTCTTAAAGGAATTTAATATTGATATTATTTGCATATCTGAACATTGGTTCAGAAACCATGAACTCATTTTCAATTTCAATGATCACCAGGTAGCTAGCTCGTTCAGTAGAGAGAATTCTATTAGAGGTGGCTCGTTAATATTAATTAAAAAATCCTTGAAATGTAAGGAACGTAAAGATATTGTGAGTCTCTCAACTGAACGAGTAATTGAAGTGGCCTGCATAGAGTTGAGTCATCTTATTATTGTGTGCGTATACAGGCCTCCATCTGGGTTATACGAATCATTTGAACAAATTATGGAACAATTATTGTCAAAAATATGTGCATCTAACAAAAACGTTATTATATGTGGTGACTTTAATATTAATTTGTTAGACCTAAACTCCACTACGGTTAGATTCACATCATTGTTTAGATCATATAACCTATTTAATTTATTTCAAGAACCAACAAGAGTATGTGATACGACTGCTACTTGTATTGATAATATATTTACTAATCTTATTCCAAGTAAAAAAGATATAATTAATAAACTCAGCTCTGATCACTACGGACAGTTAGCTTCTTTTAATATATATTGTGACACTAATCTAAAGGAAAATCAAGTGTTTATTCCTGTGAATACTAAACGTATTGAGAAATTTAGGAGTAATTTAAGTTCAAATATTAAATTATTAGATGGGTCAAGTAGGTCAGATGAAGCTTTTAGTAAATTGTTTAAGATAATAAGAACCCAATTTAATTTAGTATTTACTCCTAAATCGGTTAGAAATAGCAACAAAAAAGGTAACTTTATTGAGTGGGCAACTGCAGGAATTAAAATAAGCAGACAAAGACTATATGAATTATACAGTGAAAAATGTATAAATAACAGTGAAACTTTTAAAATATATGTTAAAAATTACTCAAAAATTTTCAAAAAAGTTTGTAAAGCTGCAAAGGCTCTTCATATTAGAAATAAAATACAAAATTCTAAAAATAAGATCAAAACTACATGGAAGATAATAGCTGGTGAGACTGGAAACGTCACCTGTCGTAACACAAATTATGAACTTAGTTTTGAAAATAAAAAAATAACTACTGATCTAGAGGTTGCGACGGTATTCGAAAAGTTTTTTGCTGACATTCCGGTCTCAACTACAAAAAGTCTAGATTCGTCTCCTGCAGCTGCTGAAAAAATACTTAAAGATAATGTAAAGGAATGTGATGTCAATTTTAAGTTCAAAGAAATTGATTCCAGAGAAATTGTTAATACATTTAAGATGTTAAATATCAAAAATACTGCTGATCTCTGGGGCATGTCTACAAAAATTATGAAATCAATAATTGACATCGTAGCTCCTCATTTAGCAATGATTTTTAATGATTGTACAAAGAGTGGTGTTTTTCCTGACTTAATGAAGCATAGCAAGGTTATACCCTTATTTAAAGCTGGGAATAAATCTGATCCGACAAATTACAGACCTATATCGATTTTGCCGACTTTTAGTAAAATATTTGAAAAATTAATTTTAAATCAGTTATTAGTACATTTTAATATAAACAATATATTACATAGTAATCAATATGGTTTTACTAAGGGTCGATCCACAACGGACGCTGGTATAGGTCTGCTTTGTAATATTTTTGAAGCTTGGGAGAGGTCGCAGGATGCGTTAGGTGTGTTTTGCGACCTTTCCAAGGCCTTTGATTGTGTTGAGCATGCTACATTGATCAGGAAATTAAAGCACTATGGCATAAGGGACTCAGCCCTCAGCCTTTTGAGTTCTTATCTTACAAATAGGATTCAAAGGGTGGAGGTAAATAGTAAACGGTCCACTGGGACTAAAATAGAATTAGGTGTCCCACAGGGATCCATTTTAGGCCCATTTCTTTTTCTCATCTATATTAATGACTTACCTTATCTAGTTAAAGATAAACATGAGATAGTATTATTTGCCGATGACACTTCACTAATTTTTAATGTGAAGCGACAACAGTCAAATTATGACGAGGTAAATAGTGCTCTCTCAAAAATAGTACATTGGTTTAATGTTAATAACTTATTATTAAATTCTAAAAAAACTAAATGTTTAAAATTTACTTTGCCCAATGTTAAGCAATTACAAACCAATATACTATTAAATGATGAGAAAATGAAACTAGAGGATTCCACTGTGTTCCTGGGTATAACACTTGATAGCAAATTACAGTGGGGTCCTCACATTGCCAATCTTGCAAGTAGGCTCAGTTCTGCAGCATATGCGGTTAGAAAAATTAGAGAAATTTCTGACGAAGACACGGCGCGATTAGTATATTTTAGTTATTTTCATAGTAGGATGTCTTACGGCATCCTCTTATGGGGAAATGCCGCCGACATTAACACAATATTTGTGCTGCAGAAGCGGGCAATACGTTCAATTTACAAAATGTCCTCTTTTGAATCTCTAAGAGAGAAGTTTAAACAAATTGGTATTCTGACCGTTGCTTCTCAATACATTTTAGACAATGTGTTGTACGTTAAAAAGAATTTAAGTAATTTTAAAATGAAAAGCGACAATCACAATAGGAACACTAGAAATAAGCACAAGCTAGATTTACCGGTGATCAGACTGAGTAAAGTTAGTAAATCATTTAAAGGTCAATGTATTCGCCTGTACAATATAATCCCAAATAAAGTTCAGAGCCTCCCTATCAATAAATTTAAAATTGTAGTTAAAGAACGTCTGTGTGCTAAAGCTTATTATAAGGTCAATGATTTTATTGACGATTGCACACCTTGGGAATAAGATGGCCACATGCAAGGCTACCTCAATGTACTTTATGTACTCTGACTTTTGTTAAATTAAGTTTTACATTGTAAACATATTATGTATACACTTTTTTTAAAAAAAAGAACAATTTTCCATCTTTTTGCTAAAAGATGGCCCCGTCCGAGTTTCTTACGCCGGTTCTTCTCGGCGGGCTAGGGTTGAACCGGTGGTAGCCTTTTTGTTGACTTTCCGAAAATAGCTTTTTAAGTTTTATTTGGAAATAAAATTTTTTGAATTTTGAATTTTGAATTTTGATCCTATTAAATACTCAGGATCTTCTGTCCCTTCTGGCTTTGAAAAAAACAGACTCCATAGCCACATCTACCCAAAGATTCAGCCGTATCTCTCTAATTTTCGACACTCCAAAGGGAACTAAAACCTAAATTTGATACGAAGCAACGTCTTAATAGTGCCGACATAGGATAAATTGCGAAACCATAAAATTGTTTTCAATTTTTTTGAACTTACTACCGTTTTTGTCATTAATATTTTGAGATATTAAATTGAAACATAATATATTGCAATTATTAAAATATTTAAAACGAAACTCTCGGTTAGACATGGGCGCAGCGGCACGCCCCGTCGAGGATCCAGCAGGCTTACTCTCGACACAACCGAGAATTGAATCAGTTCGATCTCAACGGATTTGGTGTTTTATTTGGTAGATTACTTTGGAACTAATTAGGATAAAGAAAACCTTTGGAACGTAACTTTTTGTACACCCGACGATATCAATCGACATAGAACAAAAATAAACAAACGTCAATTTATTCGGGAGTATGCGGCACGATCGAATCTGAATCAAAATCGAATCAGTTTGGAGAGTTAGGCCCCAGCTCGGCGCGCCGATCGGTTTTAGTAGCGTTTTTTATTAACCTACCCTAAGTATAACAATAATATAATTAAATTAAATTTAGTTTTAAAGAAAATATAAATAAAAAAATATTAAATTTGAATGTTTGCAGCGCGGTTCCTGCCGCGCTGCATACAAACGTCCAGCATTTTTTTTTAATTGTCATAAGTTTTTTATTTATGAACCGATTGAGATGAAATAAATGTTAAGTCAAGATTACTACAAATATGATTGAACCACATCTAAATCGGATAAGCCGTTTCTGAGATTAGCGTGCACAAATGCACCGACAAACAGACAAAAATAAAATAAAAAATTGTTTTGGGTACTATTGCATAAATAAAAGTCTCCTATAATAACACAGGCACAGTTAGCACATTTTAATAGTATTTTTTACCCAGCAGTCTACACTACACCAGCCCGGCTCGGACGTAAGACGTCACCCAGCAGCCTGCATTACGCGGCGCCCGGTCGAATTACGGCGAAAGGATTTTAATTTTGCTATATTTCCTAAACTACTCATTATATTTGCATGGTATAAAGGGCAAATATTATAGTCTTCATGGAATGCTTAAGCCAACTAACGTATTAAAAATGATAAGGATTAATACCGTGATGGTATAAATAGCTTTCCAAAAACCGCTTAATTGCCCGTTTTTTAATTTATCGCGAAAGGCTTTCTTTTAACTATACAGTTAATTAAGTTGATTTTATAAATGATAATTTATTTCAATTTGTGAAGCAAGTTCAAAAATACAATTTTTATATTATTATGACACTGTGAAAACACTGTTTTCCCAGAAAAAAAAATCCTGATAGTTAGGTACTTATTTGATGTTCTAATCTACTTTAGTGCCACGTTCTATTGCTTCGCGTCACTGTGTAAGCGATCCCCCCGCGCCCCCCGCACGAACCGTTCGACCGCAGGCCGCGCGCGCGAAATTCATCCGACTTGCTTCAAATTTATCGTCACTGCTCGGCTCCTATGTATCGTAGCGTTATGTTATATAGCCTTTAACCTGCCCAGGAATATGGGCTACAATCGTACCAAGTTTGGTTAAAATCCCTTCAGTAGTTTTTGTTCCCATCGTGCACATACAGACAGACAGACAGACAGACAGACAGACAGACAGACAGACAAAAATTTTACTAATTGCATTTTTGGCATCAGTATCGTTCGCCAATCATCCTCCAATATGTATTTTGAAAAAATATTCAATGTACAGAATTGACCTCTCTACAGTTTTATTATAAGTATAGATATAGATTGCAGAACGTTCCACGTTCAAAAGTTAAGCACAATATTTTTAATAACAATTGCCTACAAAACTCTCATATTAAAAGTAAATATGTGGTGCTCTTTAAAAGACAGGCAATGTTAATTACTTTCCAAGAGCTGATCCGTTTGCCCGTTGAAAATGTATAGATAGACCTTTTTGGGACGATCTTAATCATCCCTATCTTTCACTTGTCTTTGTTAGTGGTAGTAATGGTTTCGGGGGACAATATTTTTGTTTGTTCTTAAAGTTCAGAATTGTAAAAACATAACCCGTAAATACAAGACACACGAGAGTTTCCTGTCCGTCCAGATGGACGGACGGAAGATATGTATCGACACCAGTATCTCGTAAACCGTGATACCTAGACAGTTGCATATTTACAAACTATATATTTCTATTGCCCCTAGAATTAAAAAAAGAGTAACTTTAAAACATAAAGAACTTAAAAACTGAGTCTGCGCGATTCCAAATTACGCTTTGCCAGTTTTTGATCATTATAATTAGATTTTTTACTTACATTATTACTTACTGCTTAACATTTATCAATAAAATACTTTTATTTTAGCATTAAAATACACATTAACGTATTTATTAAAACCTACTCTTTCCTCACCAACAATAGTCTGTCTAATTTGGTGGCGATAAAGCGTTGATTTATGGAATTAAGACTGCATTATTTAGCTTTAGCATGTGTGTCACGTGCCATTAATACTCCGAAACCTTGTAAAGGAAACATCAAGGGTTAATTAAAGTAATTAAGTTAAGCGTTACTGTTAGGGCTTCGTGACAAATACACAGAAGGCGCTAAATGCCCTACCCGAGACGTTAAACGGGAAAGACGTTTGTAAGTATTTAAGTCAACTGCTGTTGTGTGTTAAATACTCATCACATTGTTTTGCTTAACTCCACAGTACTTATATACTGTACAGGCACAGAAATAGATTAGACATGTAGCTACATAATCCAGTACTGAACGGATTTTGATGAAATTTGGTATGCTAGTAGTTTAAGACTCTGGATGAAAAGTTTAATTGCGTAAATACACAAATGTAAGGTTTTCGCGGGGTTTCCTTCAGTGATTTCATAGTCGCGAGCAACGTTTCAAATGTACCTTTCGTATGCGGACACAAATACTAAGTCATTCCTTATTATAGTAATGTATAAATTTAGACTATAGTTTCTATAGTTCTATGGAGATTCAAAAGTTTAATGAGGTGTTTTTACAACTTAGTTTTAATTATTCTTAAGAAAACTCTTGCCAATAAGATAATAAATTTTGTAACGTTTCTTAGAAGTACCTAGCTTTGGAATTCTTGTTTAAGTTTTCTCTCACAACGGTTTGTTTGTTAAAAATTTCACAAAGACTCGATCAAACAAAAGCAATGCGGGGAAATATAATTACCTATCTTAGATAATTTTTTAAAATTGCAACTTACATTTTGCACTGCTAAGTGCAAAATTTAAGGACAAATTAGTAGATAATAATGCTATTATCTACCAATTTGGCCTCACAGAATACCGAGTAATATTGCGTCACTACAACATAAGTAAATCTATTTTGCCCTTCGCACTATCGTATAATAATATTTAATTAAGAACATAAGCAGCATAAGAAGGTGAATTGTATCATTTGGTGCCTTATCAATCAAGTGATTTCAAGATTGGCTATATACTTCAAAGGTGTGTTGGATAAACAAAATAATATGTTATCCAGCTAGGACAATGTAAGCAGATTGTCTCACAAAAAAGATGAACGATGCGTGGCATCGGATGGGCAAAAAGTCCGTACTGCACCTGCCTCTAGCCACTAATCTGCTTAGATTATACTAAAATAGGATCTAAGCTAATCTGCCTCCAGTTGTGTTGGTTAGCCGTCCAAAATTAAAAGACAAATTAGTAGATAATAATGCTATTATCTACCAATTTGGCCTCACAGAATACCGAGTAATATTGCGTCACTACAACATAAGTAAATCTATTTTGCCCTTCGCACTATCGTATAATAATATTTAATTAAGAACATAAGCAGCATAAGAAGGTGAATTGTATCATTTGGTGCCTTATCAATCAAGTGATTTCAAGATTGGCTATATACTTCAAAGGTGTGTTGGATAAACAAAATAATATGTTATCCAGCTAGGACAATGTAAGCAGATTGTCTCACAAAAAAGATGAACGATGCGTGGCATCGGATGGGCAAAAAGTCCGTACTGCACCTGCCTCTAGCCACTAATCTGCTTAGATTATACTAAAATAGGATCTAAGCTAATCTGCCTCCAGTTGTGTTGGTTAGCCGTCCAAAATTAAAAGACTAAAGAAAAAGAAAATGCTATTGTATACTGCGCTATGACAGTTACTGCGTAGCGGAATTGGTTTTAGCGTTACGAGCCACGGCCAAAGAAATCAGTTTTGAGAACAGAACAGAGAGTTTAATTCCTCTCATGTACTCATCTCTTGTTAATAAGTTCTAAGGTTTCTCGGTAGTAAGGCTGAACAGTGAAAAAGGTGAGGAGGGGTGTATTTTTTTCTTACGGAAGCCCTAACCTATCTGGTAAAGCACACAATTGATTTTACTGAGGAGTTTATTATCATAATATACAATATGCAAGATAAACAAAATAAGACATTTTAGTTACCCCCAAATTGTGAAGCAGTGTGTAGGCTGATGATTATAAGTTATAGCCAGGAACACTCTCGATCATGCTTTCAAACAAAAAAAAAACAAGATCTAAATTACTTTATCTGTTTGGGATTTACGATGTCACAGTAAGAAAGAGACAGAAAGAGAGGTCAGAGCCGTCAAACTTAACACGCCTCTGTTTTCGTAGGTGGTTATAAATAGTCGTATATTACAATGTGGTCGGGCCTTTTTGCTGAAATCGTATCGGTTCGGAAACACGCAGTACAAACATAATTTATCGCAGCCTCATTAACAAAAACGTTCCACCAAGACAAAGAGTAATTAATGATCTTTGTGTATTTAAGTAAGTCTAACATACCTCCGCGTAAGAATTTAATTTGGACACAAGGTGATTTAACGCGTACTTAACAAAATAACAGGTATTTTGGTAATAATAAATGGGTGGAGATTTCATTTTGTGCAGAATATTTGGTTGTAATGAGTCTTCGTGGGGTACCGGAGTCATAAGAATATCATCTTTATTTTTGATGTCACAAGGGAAATTCATAATGCATCCCACAGGGAGAGTCCCCTTGGGGTATGTGGGACTTACGGCTCGCTACGGCTGGTTAACCCACTAAAACCACTTGCGGATTGCCATCGGCCCTTATGTTGGGTGGAGTGCTCTGGATCCGTCAAAACACAGGCCACTCCTCCCGATCGGCCGGTTCACCTATAGGGTCCGGACTTCCACCAAATTAAGAGAGCGCTCCGGAAAACTAAAAATAGCACCTTTAATACCAAATTATCCATCATCAACCATCTTCATCGACCACCTTTCCCGTGAGTATCGTAAAAGGTGACAGAGGGAATAAATATAACGGGTAACCTTAAAACTGCGCTAGTCAACCCACCTGCCAAGCGTGGTGAGTATAGACAACTGCCCTTTATGAAATACTTTGGGCCCACCCCCTTTTTTGTAACGCCGAGAAATGCGCTTCCGAGTGATGCACTTCTGCGTGTGGATGCGGAACTCCGACCGCGGATATGTGGACTCGCCACGCCCGAAGAGATGGTAAATAGGTGCGGCCACTATGGGCCTATAATGACGACGACGAGTCTTATTTTGCTATTAGGCTATGTTTTAGTAAGCATTGGTAGTGTTTACTGACAAATTATCAAGACCTAAAATTTATTCTGTTAACAATGAATATGACACAAGATAACGATAAAAATATAGATTCAATTGTTGAATTGGTCTACTCTTAATACACTATAGTAAAAATATGATAGTAAGATTCATAGAAAAAAAAATCCTTTAGTAAGCTTTAGCGCGATAGAGACAAATGCAGCTCAAACTGAAAGTACAAGAAATCGACGTTTGGGGGATTCCTGTTTCCTCCTCCAAAACTTAACCGATTTAGATATTTATTTCATTATAAACTAAAAAAATACTTGAGCTAGGTTTCTATGTTTTGATTGTATTGTATAATGCAGTCGAATTTGTATCCTGGATGTTTAAACAAAGCGAAAACTCTGGTAATTTTTTTGATTTTTGAACGTTTATATCTCCTCAACTTAGTAACATTTTAAAAAAGGATACGTGCAAATAATATACATAATATAATATATTCTGGAAAAAAATTGTTACTCTAGCGGCATGATCCAGGGAGTTAACAGGGGTCGCGTAGACCCCTATTTTTGTATGGAGAAAACGGGCGTGATGTTTCCTCTTAAGGCTTAAGCTTGCCTATTTTTGTGGTTCGTACTGAACCCTAAATCTACTTCTTAGCTGTAAGTACTGCACGATGTTTGCTGGCTTAAGGTTAAATGTTCATTACACTTCAATCTTCTCCCATAAAGATAAAGTTTTATTTCCACTACGTTGAACGAACGCTGCATCGTGAAGATTGCATCCATGAATTTCTCGCAAGTAGATTCAGCATTTTACTTTCAAAGCAGAGTGTTGTTTCGCATTCCTACTAAGTCATTATAGGCTTAGTTAGAAATGGCTAGAATATGGTAGGTACGTTTACATATAATAATGACTATGAATAATAATGGCTATCAAGCCGAATTTAGTGTGAAGAGAAGGACGCGTTGAGAATTTTTTTGTTTTGGCACCTCATCTAAATTACCATAACGTGACAAATCGCTATAGATCTACATAAAAATCACAACTCAGATAAGTTTCAATTGTGGTCCGGTTAAAACCTGAACGTCAACGACCAGTGTGTTCGTGCGTATATAATTTAAAGAAAGATTTACTACTTGTGGTCACCTTACGTTTTCAGACCTTTGCATTTTTTTATCACGTATGGTATATATTATGGTATTATGAGGTGCCAAAACATAAAGTGCTCTACGCGTCCTTTTCTTCACATATTTGGCTTGATATATGAACTATGAGACAACCTGTATACAAATATTTTAGAATCGAGAAGATATTAAAATATCCACCAACAGTGTATCACAAGTATCTATTTTACTTACCTTTGATCATTACAATTATTATATTACCCAGAGAGGAATAGAAGAAATTGAAGGCTTGATTGAAGTTCGAGAAACTAAAGCACTTTATACTCATGAATAAAAACAATAAAAAGTTTTATAACGAAGAAAACAATTAAGAATCGGGACAAGGTTTCAAATTTTTGCCTTTGAAATGAATAAGACTGGTTGGTAAGGAAATATAATTTACATAATTACTAAAGGTTCTGTTTTCTTCGGATGAAATTAAATACACTTGAAATTTGATTGAAACATTTTGTTCTGCAAAGTTTCGATGTATTAATTAGCATATTATTATTTACAAGATCTGTCTTGGAAGTTCCGAATGCTCTCCGTCCTTATCTGTACTATTAATTTCGAATACAGTTTGCTTTTGATGTCATTATTTTTATTTTTATTTTATATACATTTACAATTTATACTTGCTTGCCGTAGATACAATTTTAAAACAAAATGCTGGTCACAAGAGATAATATAAAATGTTGTGATTGTTGTTAATTCAAAATAAAATAAGTTACAATAATTTATCAATGTTTAAAATATGTACCTTGATTTATGTATATATACGTTTTTACATAACGTTTTTGATGTATGAAGTTAGAAAAATAATTATATTGTTTTCCTATTAGACGATTACCTAAATATAATGCTAAATTATAAATTAAATGTCTAATCGTGAGTGATAATAATAATTGTTGTTTTGCTCATTGATCCTTATCTTCCACAAAAGAGCATTATATTTATGATTCTATGAATAGCAGTTATATTATAAGCATCCATTTCTACCTTCTTTTAATACCATTCAAAGGATGTGTGAAATGTGAACATAATATATTTATTTATCATAAAAGTGAAATAAAAGACAGTGATACTGAATAAATAAAAATAACTTTATTTCTATATTTAAATTGCATATTTTATATTTTAATAACATCAATTTACTAACATGTTAAAATATTTACAGATCTTAATTAAAATATTTTAGAACTAATTTTATTTTATTTACAAATGACTTTGGTCTGTACTTATTATTATTAATTAATTCTTATTTATGTATCAAAGGTTTACAAATGTATTTAAGTAAAGGGTACTTACTACTTAGGTATAGGATAGGTACTAAAATTCGAAGGACAAGTAGTGTCAAATCAAATGTGATTCATGGTCGAATATTTTAATATTTAGCTGATATTTTTCTCAGTATACTTAGTAAATATGTACCGAAACTATCTATAAAGTGATTTTGACAGTATTTGACACATATGATATTATAGAGGAAACCACGAGGATATATAGGCTACTTTTTACCGTGGAAAATGTCACGCTGAATTTCATTTTACATCGAAGCATGCTAATCAAATAAAAAAAAAACTCGATAAATGTATGACTGTTTTTTTTTACACACTGTATAATTGATCCATAAATTTGATATTGTTATAACTTCTTATAAAAAAATATTAATTACATATTGTGCGAGAAAGTAGATAAGTAATAAAATAATTGTAACTAGAAATGTGGAAGACACTTGGAATTTTATATAATTATATCAAATAAAAGATAATGCGTTTTTAATGTTAACATATAAATATATCTAACATGTCCGTCCTTTCTATCTATATAATAAATACCTAAAGGCAAACGTTATTGACTGCTCTGTCGACGCACTAGGCCAAAACCTTAAGGCTACAGAAATGAAATTTCTCAGACGTATTTCACATAGTACCATGAAGGCTGTTTGTCAAGGATATTTATATCAAAATTCAAGGGTGAAATCTATTTGAAGAAGTTGCAGGCAATAGTTAATTGTCAAGATTGCACCACTTAAGGCATATTGTATTGCCTTAAGTGGTGCAATCTTGACAATTAAGTAATATAAAAATACCACAAACTTTTTAGAGCTCGCCCTACTTAAAGGGCCGAAACTTGAAAACAGCTCTGAGGAGTAATGGCGTCATAATATTTTAAACATTCCAATTTAAGAAACAAAAGAATTTTGTGATATTATTTTAAGCAAAATAAAATCGGTAATTATAAGCGCTAAGGGACGATTTCAACAATGAAATTAATATCGCTCAGTATACACTGAGCTCGCTTTACGCGTTTAAACGCGTAAATAGTTAAAACGTAAAGATATTTTACATCTATACTATTTGAACTCAGTTTTGGTAAAGCACGCTTAGTGCGAATTAAGTTTTGTAGAGAGGAGCTTACGTTATAAATGGTGAAATCGTCCCATAGTTGTGTTTTGCTTCACCTGCGAAAAAAAGCAACATTTTATACAAAATTATAACATTATAATAGGGCTGACATGTCCTAATCCCAAAGCCTCTATAAGAAATATAGAATTAAAACTATCGTGCGTTTAGATCGTACGTAGTTGTCAATCGTTATTTCAAATTTCATATTTTTCATAAACATTTACATATTAGGTATTATGTTATAACTTAGAATAAAAATGAATTTACTATCTGTGAAGTGGAGAATAAATAACACCAATATTTTATAATTATGCTAAGAATATTTCAGTTTAATATAATATTATTTATATTCTCATTTGTCTCCTATATTTTATACTATCGTGTTATTTGACAGCACTAAACTTAAAAGGTAATTTTTCACAAGGCACGAAAATTAAGGACTTTCCAAGTAATATAAGCGACGTATTCTGACGTACTATTTATTATAGGGGTAAAAATCGGGGTAAAAACCTCGACAGCCACGTAGCTTACAAATTTATAAGCAAAAACATAAAACAAAATTGGCTTAAAAACAAACTCCTGGCTTTACAGGCTGGCACGGATGAGAAAATATGCTAACATTTTTGTTGACGGTGTGTTTTCTAAATCAATGTTGTAAAGCAATTTTATTTTCTGCTGTCCAATCTTGTTACATTAGAGCATCTGCACTTTGAAAATAAAATACGAATCTAAAGCAAAAGAAAAGAAAAATATTTGCTTTGCTCATTCTATGACTCTTGCTATAGTAAAAAGTATAATCAACTGAACATAATTATGGCACATTATTTAGTGCTTATTTAAATACATTTAGGCAAAATTATATTGGAATCCAGTTTGAAAATCTGTGGCCTTTTTTATTATTTTACCTAAACATATTTACTTTAGCAAACAATCATGTGCTCAGATATTCTGTAGTTGATTTTACGTAAACCGTTATATTGTTAATTTTACTTTATTTGGTATTTGTACGAGACAAATACCTAATTTAAAAATTGCTTTTTACACGACTTATATAATAATAGAACAATCATTTGTACTTAATTTAATAGAACTAATTCACATTTATACAATATTTACAATTTATCGACCACTTTCACATAACTAGCTTAGAAAATAAACAAAATACATTCACGTGCCATAATGCACATCACTAACAATCGTTGTAAGGAGCGATAGGAAACAAAGTATCGACACTGAAACGTCCAAATACGATGTGGCACAGCTTTGTTGCATAGCAGCGGGATGTTCACCTGAAAACGTGTAAATATTTTATAGTTGCTCATATATTGCTCGCTTGTATCGATGTCGACAGACAACACTTTCGATACTTTTCACATTGTTACACTAATGTTTATGCTCCAAATTGTATTTCAAACTAGGAACAGTCAATTCCATCTTAATTAACCCGGCGTCAGCACAAAATCTATTCGAAATTAAAATTAAATATATTTTGAACATCAATGAATGGGAAATAAGTAACTGGCCGATCCTGGGGCCGATTCACACCGAATTGATCGCGGCCTACAGCAGGTTGATACTAGTCTTATAAGTAGGTCGATATGTAGATAAATTTCAAAAGTGTCACTAGCTCCGGACTGATCAAATCGTCAATCAGGTAATTTTTGAATTAACAAGCCAATCTGAACGTTCATTGGTGAACGTAGCGATTGAGCGAAGTTGTTGCGGGTGATATTAACCAATGAGCTTTCAGAATAGCTTGTGCTTGTCGCGTCGCTGCTGGCCCCCTCTATTTTAGTGTGAATCGGCTCTACCCTTGGAATCAGGATAAAAATCACGAACGGGTGTTTTTATAAATCACGATCTTTTTAAATACCACAAAGGAGATATGTATCAGAGACACGACCTTGTACTAGAAAATGGTACTAGCAATGCGACTGGCAAAGGGTGAAGTCCCTCATCACACACCACATCCGAAAACCGCCATCTATCGTCACTATTGGAAAATACTAATTACTAATTTCGTTTTGTATCTTCTTCTTAATTAAGGAGTTGAATTTAGCTTAATGTGATGTTATGCTTAAAAATATGCTTATCTTTCTTTTAATGTCAATATTTGTACTTAATTCGGCATATTTACATTTTAAAATTTAAAAACGTTAATAGTAGTGACATCTATTGCAATTTTTTTGTATTAAAGATAGATTGTATGGGATGGCAGGCCATGTAAATACCAACTAATGATTCATTTTTATAGTCTTACCTGATAATACATGGACCCTTATTGCAGCAACGGGTGCGTTATTCGGGCCACAGATGTACATTCCAGCGTCGGAGCCTCTTGCCCGCTGAACCAAAAGACGACTTGTACTTTTCAGGCCCTTTTCCGTCACTAGAGATATCCCCCCACGTGCAGAGTCGAAGTTTATTATCTGTACAGAAAGAAAATTAGGAGCTGTAAGTGTTTAAGTTAGCTATTGAAAACTGCAACAATGTCCAAGAAGACACAGGTTTCATTGTTTCACAGGGGCACCGCGATACGCGCTGTAGAGCGAAATAATTGTAACCTTTGAAATGTGAATCTTATTGTGTGGCGAATAAATTTAAATTTGGAATCCCTTTTTTTATAAAGTAAAATTCTCTGTGTTAACTGATATAGTCCATATGGTTCAGTGGTTAGCAGCCAGAGATATCGGCTTCAAATTCTTCTGAGGGAGCAAAATATGCAATTTATTAAAACCTTAAATATTTAATATAATATGATTATTATTAAATGTAACCTACATCCCGTTATCTGGTACCTGTATATCTAATATTATGTGTATTATTAACACAAGTTCTGCCGATACTTAACACGGCACCAGATTGACGAGGTGTGAAGTGTAGATTCAATAATTTTTTTGTATAATAGTATATTTTTAGACTAAAAACTATGTTTCCTCGACAATTTATTTAGTTTGACTCACAATAAAACGCCGTATAATCAAAATATTAATAAAACTAATAAAATTTACATATTTTCAGTCAGAAATAGTAGGAGCATTATATCATCCACCACACAACTACTGGTTTATCCAATCTATATCAACAGATTATCGGAAATAAAAGCCAAAATTAAACCGTTTAACAAATTGAATCTAGTTAGCTAAATTTCATTTACAAAATGACCTTTAAAATCTAATCAAGTCTTTCAACGGAACATTCCAGAAACTGGGCTAAGCGAATATATCGTAATTTATGAACCAGCTTCGGATTCAGATTGTGGAGCTCGGTCAAGGAGGCTTACCGCATAGCAGTTTGATATTCGAAATTTCGTACAAAATTCGATATAAAGTTTGGTACATTTTTTTCACAAAATATATACACTTTAAAATAACAATTGTTTAAAATGCGGTAGATAATATGATTTGGGACCATTCGATAACAATAACCATCTATGTAGGTTGGACGGATATTTTAGACAAAAAAATATACCTAATACCTATCTAAATATTATATATTTTTTTCAACAATATTTTTTTTTATATCTTCAATAATATCGTTAGCTATTTTAAACTAAAATGAGTCATTAAATAATAAATAATATATTGCCCAAATTTAGGGATAGGATATTTATATAATTTTTATGTCACTTTTGAAATAAAAACGAAGCAATCTCAATATATTAATTCAAGCCTACATTTTCACCTTTTTCATCAGTAAAAAGCTATCGAACAAATGTAACAATAATAAAATTGTATATTAACTCGCAAAAAACCATTGTTTGAAATACAAGTGCTCCTATTGTACGCTTTGAAATATTTGTATTCGTGCTTTTTAATAAATATAATATTCAATGTTAAAATTCTCTTATGAATAGGCTGATAAGGCGTAAAAAAGTCGAACTTAAAATAATATCTATGGACGTTTTTACACCATTTCAATCTGGTCTTATGCTGAGTGGTCAGGTTAGTAACAAGTTAGTACTTGTCTAAGGATGCCCAGTGTCCACCCGATTATCAGTCCTACAAAAGTATAATAATAATAATAATAATATTACATATAGACGCTTCACACCACGTCAATCTGGCCCTAAGTATCCGAAGAACTTGTGTTACAGGTAGCAGACAACAGAAATATATATTTAATACTTTTATACTATACACATATTTAAGATTTTTATTATATTATTAACACACAAATTTAATACACATCCATGACCGACCCAGGAACATTGAAAACTTTTTGTTCCCTCGGCGGGATTCGAACCCGCAACCTCTTGGTCGAGCACCAACGCGCTAAGCCACTGCGCCACGGAGGTCGTCAACGATATATAGGTATTTATTATATTATAATAAATAATAAGTGTAAATAAAATACAATAATATTTAATAATGTGGGCGGACTGCGAGTACCAAACAATGAATATTGTAATATATTTAATGCGTTATGTACTATAGGTACTTACACTTAATTAAGGTTTTAATTCTTATATACCAATATTTAAAATAAATAATTATCCTTAATCCAGGACCAAAAAAACATGTTATTTTAGCGGAATTCAAACATGGTATACAGCTTGAGTACTACCACCCCAACCACTGAGATACAAAGGTAGCCAACATTATAATAAAAGATTATGGTTTTTGCGCAAGGGGAATCAGAAAATTGTGAATCCTGTGGGATATATCGGGATGTCGGTAGCGCAGCATCAATCAAAGATACAAATTGTGCCGAAGCTGCTTTTTGCTTGCGAATCGATACTGCCAAATCGAATTTTATTTTTCTCGCGTTTTATTCTAATGAGAACAAATTTCGAGTTTCATATTCGTCTCGTAATATAAAATGTCAATTGAGATATTTTTAATTTTAAAGTGCAATGATTTAAATAAGCAGTTGTAGATAGCAGTTTTGGTAAGTTAAAAATTATAAATGGCACATTTTATAACTAGTACAGCAGTTAAACTTCAGCAGTAAAGTCAACAAAAATCATTAAATGGATCAGTGAATATATTATTTAAATGGATCAGGAAAATAATTAAATGGGCGGTAAAAAATATTGAACAGTTATTAATTAGAATATTGACATGACAGCTCAAAAAATTTGTTCTCATTTAACCCGGCGCGCTTATGTAATGCCTTTAAATAAAGATTAAAAAAAAAAAAAAAAAAAAAACCCGGCGCGCGGCGTCAGCACAGTGAAAATATGCAACAGCGACAGTAGGGTTGGGTCGACAGGACCCGTATAAGAAAACGCCATAATTACAAAAGTTAAAATAAATTTGGTTTGTGGTTGTATTATCTGTATAATACGATTATCGTTATAGGTTTTGAGTTGAAAAAAAAAAAACATCATACGAAACTATCTTTTTAATGACTTTTTATAAAAGTATCACAAAACAATAGCAAAATAGACAACCTCTGTCTAAAAGTAATAAAATTTTTTACATGTTTAATTTGTTACATGTTAATCAAGTATTTAATATACTAATAATATTATACCATTAATTGTATCAGTCACGTATGTCAGTCATAGTATCGTTATCATCTGCGCAATATTTAATGATTAAACGAACTTACCTGTAAGTGAAGTTCTATCATAATTATACGAGGTGTTTCGTCCGAAGAGATTAGTAGATATATTTTAAAAACACAATGTAGTATCGCATAAGTGATACCACTTCAGCACTATAGTTGAAAGCTGGCAACACAAAAAAAAGAAAATATTATCCCTACCTACCCCATCAGACTCAACTTCCACCAAGATCAGAAACCCGGCTTCATTTAGTTGAGATAAAAAGAAAAATACATCAAAATTGTGATATTTCTTGTAGCTCATATTAGGGTTGTAATGGGTGGGCGGGAATTACTAATCTCTTCGGACGAAACACCTCGTATAATTATGATAGAACTTCACTTACAGGTAAGTTCGTTTAATCATTAATTATACTCGTGTTTCGTCCTCGAGATTAGTAGATATATTTTAAAAACACAATGTAGATGTTTAGAGTAAGAAATATCACACTAAACAAATATATGTAATATGTATGTAAATTGGTATTACATGTATATATTATCATATTATTATGTACCTAATTATAAATGAAACCTGTATAACTAATCAAACTGTTTATTCAGTATAATATTATATAGATATTTATATACCTAATACACTTTAAATTATTAATTACTGATAATCATATTTAATAATAATAAATTATAATCTACATATAGTTTTAGCAATAGCTAGATTATCATTGTCTACTATTGGTCTATCATAGTATTTAGCAAAGGTAGTGGAATTGCCGCTCCATCCCGCAGTTTGCCTTATGGTGTCGAGGCTAATGCCCAACTTTTTTGCCATTGAAGTGGCAGCATGGCGTGTGCTATGGGATGAAAAGATGGACACGTCAATTCCACTATCTTTTAGGGTTGATTTTATCCAACGGCTAATTGTTTGGCTTGATACATTTTTGTAAGGCTTACGAGTACTGATGAACAGTTCTTTAGATCTACGCAGATCTTTTGTTATTTCAATATAAGTTTTAAGGGTATTAGCCGGACAAATTTCAGGGCGTTCTTCAAAACATGGGAAGTATAAAATCGGTTGCTTTGTACCTATTCTAGAAGACTTAATAAGATCATCTATTTTAATAATATTTCATTTAAGATCATCTAATTTAATAATTATTTGATTATTAGAAATAACAATTTCATCTATTTTTATTTTAGAAATAGTTTGCACTCTATGTGCAGTAACAAGAGCTAGTAATGTGACGCACTTTCTTGAGATTTGATTAATAGATAAATTTTCATTAGGGAACCATAAAGCTAAATGATTAATCACGACACTAACGTCCCATGTAAAATTGTAACGTGGCAATGGTGGTCTTAATCTATAGACGCCTTTACAGAATCTAGAAATATTGTCATCGTCCGATAGGTTTTGGATAATTAATGACAAAGCTGATCTATAGCTATTAATAGTTCCATATTGTCCGCCGTCATTAAAAACTTCCGTGAGAAACTTTAATACAATAGGAATAGATGGTTGATAAATGTTAACAGAGTTAAGGTTACAAAATGCATACCATTTTTTAAAACAGACGTCATATTGTTTGAGTGTATTATCCGACAGGGAAGCAATCATTATGTCTATGGAAGATTGAGAGATACCTCTCTGCAGTATCGCCTGCCCGATAAAACTCCTGCAACCAGGGTAAGGTGGCTGTGAATGTTTCTGGAATCAGGTATAATAAAGTTATTAGAATCCATTTTTACTATTTTTGAGGTCAATAATTGTATAAACATGGGGTACCAGGGCTGTATAGGCCAATCGGGTACAACTACAATCCCTTCTGCCTCGTCTGTAACAATCTTTCTTAATACTTTCAGAACAATTGACACTGGAGGAAATGCGTAAAGATTTAAATTGGATCAATCTAAAGTAAAAGCGTCAATGGCAAAGGATTCTGGATCTCTATGCCAAAAAACAAATTTTTCACATTTTTTGTTGATTCTAGTGGCAAATAAATCAATTTTAGGGTTGAATGAAAGGGTTTTTATCAAATTTCTTAAGTTCTATAGCTATCCACAGATAACTCCCATTCCACGTCAGGATGGATTCGTCTAGATTCTTTATCAGCTATAGTATTTTCAGATGATTTTATATAAGAAGCGAAAACCATTATTTTACGAATTTCACACCATTGCCATATATCTTTAGTGACCCTAGTGAGATGAGGATACTGTATACCACCCATACGGTTTACATAGCTGACTGCCGTAGTGTTATCAATACGCATCAAAATCTGACAGTTGCTGTAATCCTTGCAAAATATTTTAAGGCAGTAATATGCAGCCAAAAGTTCGAGATGATTAAGGGCAGGTATTCCTGAAGAAGTAGGCATTTAGCGCAATCACGGCAGCGCGCGCGCTGCCCCGCGCGGACGAAGCGATTGTGAACTCACATGACCCCCGCCAACGACATAGTATACAAATATGCAGTAGGATAACTATAGACATAAATATTACGAGTGAATAGAATCTATTACGCCTTTCACAAAAAAAATATAAATTTAAGTTTTCAGTATGAAATTTGATAGCAAAATAGTTTCGACATGCAAACTGTTTTTGTTTACTCAAAAGTAAACAAAAACAGTACTAAAACCTAAGTGGCCAACTATATTTAAAAAGTGGGTATTTAATACAGTTTACAAAATTGGTAAATGGAATACATCGTTTTACTAAATACTATTACGAACTTATTAGTATTGAAATGCAAAAAGCAAACGTCCGCACTTATTTATATGCCACATATCCAAATAAATGGATCGGTCGTTTGGGGTCTCATTTGTGGCCTACTCGATCCCCAGATTCCATCTTGATTTTTTTTTACTGGGGCTGACTAAAGGAAGAGGTGTACTCAAAAACAATTTCAAATTTGGATGAATGGCACTCAAGGATTATCCAATATACAGGGTGTAAAGTAAATGAGTGATAATACTTTAGAGTGTGTATGTGCCTGCTATATAGAGTTTACTGCGAAAGTATCAGCGGTGATAGACTCACTTTTGAGTTTTATGTTTCTACGAGAAATGCCCCACCATCATAAATTTGCCCATACAATAATAAAAAAAAGTATCTCGTTCAGTGCTGGTACTTTCACAGTAAACTCTACATACGGGACCCATACACACCCTAAATTATTATCTCTCATTTATTTTACACCTTGTATACGGGACAACCTCTTTATTATAATAAAAATATAAATTTTGTTGACACAGTACTAAACAGGGTGTAAAAAGAACAGTCACTATAACTTTGAGATACGATTATACTGCCTTTCCCCAATTTGGAAATGTACTTTTTTACACAGTATATAACGGGTGTAAAAAGAGCAGTCACTATAACTTTGGGATATGATTATACTACCTTGTCTAATTCTAAAAATGATTTTTTTTTTTAATTTTTTTTTACAAAATTTAAAAAAAAAATTTTTTTTTGCTTTATTGTTATTATTGCGACAGAAAAATAAGAAATGGTCAAAAGTAAAAAAAAGTTTTTTTAGTTTTTGACAAAAGAAAAAAAAAAAATACATTTCCAAAATGAGGAAAGGTAGTATAATCGTATCTCAAAGTTATAGTGACTGCTCTTTTTACACCCTGTATAGTATATATGACCCCTCCATAGTCACCCCCAAGAAACTCCCCCCCCCCCCCCCCCTCCCCCATTAACCCGCTATCAGGTATTAGTATTTACTTGCCAATACAAACAAAATATGAATTACCATAGCGAAATTCAGTAGTAGTACTACTGATAGTCTTATACAATGGCACTTTTGCTTGCGTCATTTATTGCCCACGACGATCTTGAAATTGTCGCGGAAGACATTGTCACGGAATAAACTGACGCAGGTCCGTCGTCCGTGAACGCCCGCGGACGACTAACGGGCTGGGATTGCCACCGCTCTGGCGCATTTCGTAGTTAATAAAACTTTGAAATTAAAACAAACATTTTATCAGAAGTAACTCTACGAATTTTACTAAAAATATTTAGCAGCTTTATTAAGTACAAAAATCTAATTTAAAATATAAGTAATTTAGTCATGATATTGTAAACCCGTCACGAAAAGAGCTAACTTTACGATTTTTTTCTATCGAGTGAAGTTTATTAAATCTTGTAACTGAATACGGATTTTAATATATTATATCCTTAAATAATACATATATTTATTTCAGAACTCAAAACACTTTTGCATGTGTATCAGGTTGTTTTAAAAAATTTAAAAGCGCGGACTTTGATGGACTACCTGCCCTTAATATGTAGCTCGATTTCACTATTAGACCATCGACCACTAGCCGTTTGGTTATTACAGCATCCGCCCCACCCCGTCAGAGAATATTTCTAAGCAATATTTGTCATTTTTTATTTTATGAGAAGAGTGATCGATAGTATCAATCCACCAATTAATGTCCGGCAATACTGAATTTGGCAAGGACATATACCTATTTATCGTAATCGTCATTATTTAATAGTTTAAGGTACTTACACCTTTCCAGTTCCTTTGTATACAACCAACCATATTCTATTGCCGGGCATGCAGAAACTAACAATCCTATCAGTTTAGCTAGTGTTCTAATTTTAAAACGATTTAATTTTTTAAAATTTATAAGTTCAGACTTAATACGTACTCTTTTTTCTGTCGGTAAACTTAAAAGTCCATTTACTACTATCTATAATATAACCTAAGTATTTTACTGACTTTGATGGCCGTATCACACTTTTTTCTGTATTTATAATAAATCCTAAATTTCTTAGTAACTTCTGAGTAATGTCTACATTTTTGACACATTCTTGATATGTACCCCCAATTAAAATTAAATCGTCTAGGTACAAAGACGATAATAAACCATTGGAACGTAACAATTTTACAACCGGTTTCATAATTTTAGTAAATATATACGGGGCTGTACACAAGCCAAATGGTAAAGCATTAAATTCGTATAATTTTTGTCCAACACAAAATCTAAGATATTTTCATGAATCTGGATGTATATTTATCATAAAATAGGCGTCTTTTAAATCAATCGTAGCTAAATAACAATTTCTCGATACAAGTTTTAAAACTGTACGTATATCCTCCAACTTAAAATGACAGGTATCTATAAAGGTATTTAATTTTTTTAAATTTAGAATAAATCTCATCTTTCCATTTGGCTTAGGTATTAAAAATACACGGGATACAAATTGTTCTTGAGAAGGTTTACTACGTGAAATAGCGCCAATTAATAATAAATTATCAATCGCTTTTTCCAATTCTATTGTATCAGAATTTGAAGATTTGTATAAATGTGTTACACAATTTTTTTTTTTTTATAGTGTTTATTTAAAGTTGCTTTTAATATCTATGGTCCTTAACGACTACTTATTATATAACATTTACAAAATTGTATCGAGTTAAATCAAAGTGTAAAAGTTAATTATTTTTAGAAATTGTGCAGTCTTTTTATAGTCAGAAAAACAATCTTGTAGTGTATTAGGAAGGTTAACATTCATTCTTTCAGAATTAAACATTTGGCAATCAATTAGTAAGTGTTTCATACTCAACTCACAACCGCACCTAGAGTTCGGCATGCTCAAAGTCGCAGTCGATTTAGTATCAAAATCCTGGTGTAATTCGATTCAATTTTGATGGTAAAGGATGTAAGCGACGGCGTAGTTGAATCAGAGGCTCATCGTCGCTGTTATTATCAGCTTCGTCTTGATTGGCTTGATTTGTTTGTATCTTTCTATGTTTATTTGGCTGCGAACACTCAGATGGTCTTCTTTTTCAGTTTCGAATGTACAATTTCCATATTCGGAGTCAGATTCTTACTCTACCCTCAAATCTACCCGCAGTCTACCCTCAAATTTGTTTTTTTTTGCATATACCCTCAAATTTGTTTTTTTTGCGTCTACCCTCAAATTTGTTTTTTTTTTTTGCATGTACCCTCAATTTTTTTTTTGCGTCTACCCTCAAATTTGCTTTTTTTTGCGTCTACCCTCAAATTTGTTTTTTTTTGCATGTACCCTCAAATTTGATATTTTGCATCTACCCTCAATTTTTTGCATCTACCCTTAAATTTGTTTTTTTTTTTTGCGTCTACCCTCAAATATGTTTTTTTTTTGCATCTAGCCTCAAATTGGTTTTTTTTGCATCTACCCTCAAATTTGTTTTTTTGCGTCTACCCTCAAATTTGTTTTTTTTTGCATCTACCCTTAAATTTGTTTTTTTTTTGCATCTACCCTTAAATTGGTTTTTTTGCATCTACCCTCAAATTTGTTTTTTTTGCATCTACCCTCAAATTTGTTTTTTTTGCATCTACCCTCAAATTTGTTTTTTTTTGCGTCTACCCTCAAATTTGTTTTTTTTTGCGTCTACCCTCAAATTTGTTTTTTTTGCATGTACCCTCAAACTTGATCTTTTGCATCTACCCTCACACTAGATCTTTTGCTTCTACCCTCAAACTTGATCTCTTGCATTTTGTATCTTTCACCCCCTTGGGGATTGAATTTTGATCCGTCGCTGTAACTCGCCACTTCGGTTACGTTAGAACGCCGACGCTTACCACTGATACATAAGCCCTTAATTAATTATCATCATCAATCGACTTCGATGTTGGTGACCGATTTCGTTGAAGCAAGACGCAGGAGTAATTTTTATAGTGCCCAAGTGTGTGCGCAATGCACAAAGACGCTCTCTTTTCCTTTTACTCTCGTAATCTTACTCCCGACACAATCGAGAATCAAATAAGTTCGATCTCACCAGCTTTTGGTATTTTATTTTGTAGATTACTTTGAAACTAATCAGGATAAAGAAAATCATAAAGAAATATGGACGAGACATATTTCTTTATACAAATAAAGAAATATGGACGAGACATTTATTTGAAAAATTTAATTCTGAGTCCATCGACTCGACATCGACCGAGAGTACAACAAGTTACGATCTAACGATTTTCTTTATCCTGATTAGTTTCAAAGTAATCTACAAAATAAAATACCAAAAGCTGGTGAGATCGAACTTATTCGATTCTCGATTGTGTCGTCCATATTTCTTTATTTGTATAAAGAAATATGGTCGTCGTCGTCGTCGTCGTTTCAGCCTTTTAGAGTCCACTGCTGAACATAGGCCTCTCCAACACATTTCCAGTGTGTTCGGTCCATTGCCACCTGCATCCAACGTGACCCGGCAGTTTTCACCAGGTCGTCGGTCCATCTGGTAGGTGGCCGTCCCACACTGCGCTTGCCAGTACGTGGCCTCCACTCTAGGATCTTTTTGCCCCATCGACCGTCCAATCTTCGTGCTATGTGGCCGGCCCATTGCCACTTCAGCTGACTGATCCTACGGGCAATGTCAGCAACCTTAGTTCTTCTACGGATGTCCTCATTTCTGATTCGATCACGTAGAGAAATACCGAGCATTGCCCTCTCCATAGCACGCTGAGCGACATTAAGCCTTTTGAAAAGATCCTTCGTGAAGCACCACGTCTCAGAACCGTAAGTCATCACTGGTAACACACATTGGTTGTATACCTTTGTCTTTAGGCACTGAGGTATTTTAGACGAGAAGACGTTACGTAATTTACCGAACGCTGCCCAGCCGAGCTGGATCCGTCTACTGACCTCTCTCTTAAAGTTGGACCTACCTAATCGGACAGCCTGCCCTAGGTATATATATTCGTCAACAACTTCAAGAGTAGAGCTCCCAACAGTTAGTGCGGTGGGTGCAACATGGACATTGTGCATGATCTTTGTTTTGTCCATGTTCATTTTAAGACCCACTTGTTGAGAAACTCTATTGAGGCCACCGAGCATGCGCCCCAAATCTTCCAGAGAAATATGGACGAGACATTTATTTGAAAAATTTAATTCTGAGTCGATGGCCGAGAGTACAAAAAGTTACGATCTAACGATTATTATATTATATAAATTATAAAATATACATTATTTTATTGCTGGAGTGAAACTTCTTATTCGGATATCCTGGAATGCCACTAGTATAAATTCAACACTAATAAACATTCGAGAATTTGAGAATTACTTAAATATACGAGGGAGATTGCTTTTAATAAAGCATGTTGATACTTATTAAAATAATACAGTAAATCTATAATAATATCGTGATGTAGACGCCGGTCACCGCCATCTGTTGGTCACTAGAAGTACTAATTCTTGTACGGCTCTTATAAACTTATGCTAAGTGCATACACCTAAGTGCAACTTAGCATTTTTGAAGGAATAAAAAATGTAATTATTTTAATTTTTGAAAAATAGCTTTAAGGTTTTCTTTTGATTATGTCCATCTTTAAACATGACGTGACGTGTTAAAAATCATAATATTATTATGTTAATAGTCATAAGATTAAACACTAAAATTATTTATACATTGATCGTGTAATATTTTCATTTGTTGTTATCATTATAATGTTACCGACTGTTAAATGTGTTGATAAATGTGTGTTTAGATGTTTCACAGTTCTAAACATAGATTGCGCTGTTAGCTATCTGCATCGCGCTATCGAAGTGTCGAACGGTTTTTACGTAAGATTTTATGGAAATTTAACATTGGTATATAAGGTTCCAACTCTCCCTCTATTAACAATATTATGTTAATATAACATCAACCGGAGCTTATGCCGGACCGATTTAATTGATCACCGTAATATTTTGTTTATATATTCTGACTACAATTTACTACTTGCTGCCTGTTAATTCTTACCTAAATTTTACTTTCCATAAAATTAATACCTAATTTTAAATAAGTAGATAAAAACTAATTTTCTCATAGATATATATTTCATTTACAAAAAGTCGGTCACCGATTAATAATCGGAATAAAATAGAGCATACTGATTGCAGTAGTGCAACGCACTCAAATAAATAAAGTCGGATACAAAATAATATGGAGCAAAAATCTGACCGATTATCGGTCCTACAAAAAGTAGGTCTTATTTTTTTATGTACTTGTATAATTTTTTTTTTTATGTATAAAAATATTTTTTTTATGTATTAAAGATCATATCCGTATAATAAACATATTAAACATCCAATTGTACCGTCCACCATATTGGATTCAAAATGGCGGCATTTATATTTTAATAATTTTTTTGTTGGTTTTGTAGCAATAACAGCTTACATAAATAATATCAGCTTACTAGGACGTCAGGAAGTACCTTATGAATTTTGATGATCTATAAATGAGTTAGTGACTAAATCTGGGGTTTTTAGACATTGATAAAATCTAAAGTATAATAGCTACAACATTCAAACTTTGTATGTTTCATGTTTTTACTGGTGTCATTATATGTTGAAATGTTCAACTATGTAGCACCATCCAAAGCAAAGTTATGAGAGCTCAAAAAAACGACGAAACCTTTCGAGAAAAGGTAGGTAGTGCCCTTGCGCTTCGCTTGGCTCGTCTTGACGGGGGCACTCCCGTGCCCCCAGACCCAACTGTGCGAATGCCGGGTTAAAAGCAAAGTTCATTACTTTGTGATAATAATATTATGTCCACATTTTCTAAAGTTCACACCTTATCAGGGCCTCAATTCTCGTTGTACGAACTTCGTTTCGAACGACAGTCTATGCCGCTCGTACGCACATCAAATCATGAGCGTGCAAGCGGGACAAACTGACAATAGAAACCATATTCGAGTTATGAGAATCAGTGTCCTCAATCCGCTGTTTGATGATCAACACAATTTGCTCTTATGCCTATTATAAATAATTATAATGACGTCATGGATTTTGTAACGCTAAAATTTGTATATTAGAAATATAATAGCAAGCGTTGGCACGTCTTTGCTTACCACATTTATATTTCGGCAATACAAATTGTACCTTAGTGATATACCAATGGAGTTGATAATACTTTACGCCAATGTCGCTTAAACTCACTATAATAATATTCAGACGCATGGATTAAACAATCAATTCCTCGTTAAGGCGAGGAATAACCGCTACTCTTTTTAAAATAAATTTTACAACGCCAATAAATTAGTTTAACTATTTACTTAGAGTTTTAACCAATTACTTTTTTTAGTAAGATCTTTGTGTCATTGTAAAATTTATTTTAAAAAGAGTGGCGCTAGTAGCGGTTATTCCTCGCCTTAATCAAGCGTATTAATTATTATCTGTCGTTGGTTATTCTGTACCTGGTCACCGTGGGTCCACGTGATGGATGTGGGCGGCTCCGGCGTGTGCTGGACCGTGCAAGTGAGATTAATCGTGGATCCAGCCTGTATGAATAATTCAGCTCCACTCGATATTGATGTTTCTGGTTCTACAATTATGAATCTGGCATTAGGCATCGTGAATGAGAAAATAAGGAGTGATTTGTTTTTATATAAAAACAATGATTAGACGGTTTTCGTTGTATCGATTCTGATCATAATATTTATTACGAATTACTGTATACGGTCGTACGTAGTACACATCTGTATACACATACATACAATTAATGGTAGTATAATATACGAGTATTTAATAGTTGTGACAGTTGGAGTAGGAACAGTACAATATAATATTATGCAAAATATTTTCTTAGATATCCTAAATACTTTTAAAAGCAAATAATTCTTTATTATGTTTTGAATTTGAAGTAAGGTTAGGTTAAAACAGGTAATATATTACGCCATAAGCCTTTTTCTGAAACGCTATTGAAATGTATGATCAACTAACATGGCCTACAATTTAACAACCCATATTCAACGCTGATTGGTGAAGCATTTATCAGAGAGAAAGAGAGGAACAGATATTATGCTGTAATATTAATAAATGATAATACTTTAGGGTGAGGATGGATCCCGTATATCGAGTTTACTGAGAAAGTACCAGCGCTGAAAGTGGCACTTTTTTACTTATCGTATTAACAAATTTATGATGTTCAGACATTTTTCACAGAAACATGAAAGTCAAAAGTAATTATTTTAGCGCTGGTACTTTCACAATATACTCTACATAGGAGGCACACACACACACACACACTAAAGTATTATCACTCAGTTATTTTACAACTTGTATAATTACTGTGATATTATTATCTATACATATAATAAATCTGTAGAGGAGTCGTGTCTGTACATTAAAGATATTTGAGAAAAAATAATATAGGGGACCTTTATTTACGCAATAGTACCCAAAACAATGATTTTTGAAATTTTTGTCTGTTTGTCTGTTTATCTGTTTGTCTGTTTGTCTGTGGGTTTGTGCACGCTAATCTCAGAAACGGCTTATCCGATTTAGATGTACTTTTCAGTAATATATTGCGGCAAGCTTCATTTAACATTTAGTGTTTGTTTCATAAAAATCGGTTTATAAATAAAAAAGTTATGACAATTTAAAAACATCATGTCGTACTTGCTGGACATTTGTAGGAAGCGCGCCGGCCCGGGAGCCGCGCGCTGCTTCAAATTTTATTCGCAGCGAACGCACCAGGGGAGAATGGCATTCGATAAAAGAGAGTTTCATTTATTTATATTATTACTATTATAAAGGGTTTGTAAAGACAACAATTATTTTTTTATAGGCGTAGGATAGTTTGTTTTCAAGTAAACTATTATACAATATACCTAATAAATAGAATTTTGATTTACACGTATTATAGAACTAAAAAAGTTAGGTCAATATAACTTAGATTTATGTATTTCTTGATCATTCATTTCTTATTTTTTATAACTACTAGGTAGGACAATCTGAGTTTTTTTTCTTGACTTTCTTTATTACGAAAGTTTTTTGTATAAAATCAATTACGGTAAACGGTAGTAAGCTCAAAAAAATAAACTATTTTTATGGTTTCGCAATTTATCCTTTGTCAGCACTAAATTAAAACGTTGTTGCTTCATTTATCTTTAAAGATTCAGAGTTCCCGGGAAGTACAAGAGTCCCTTTAGGTTTTGATTCCCTTGCAAGTGTCGAAAATGACAAAAATTTGCGACATAAACGGTTGTATCTTTTGGTTGCGGTGGCTAAGAAGTCAGATTTTTTCACAGCTTCAAGGGACAGTTATAGATCCTGAGTATTTGATATGATTTTTAGCTTGATGTCATGCATGAGGGCATGTCACTAACTGGATCGGGATCAACATTGGCAAGTACCTATTAGCGAAAGTCCTCAGCGGTGGCGCTATTTGTTTGTAGTCATGATGGTGTTATATTGTGTACTTTTTGATGCTGAACAGTTATGTCTGACTATTCAAGATATAATTACATCTATTGGGGGTAATCCTATGTCTTCATATATCATGTCCGAGCCATTATTTGACTGTAAACTATTATTATTACTTCATCGGCCTATTTCCTTTGCCTATGCACGTCTATTGTTAAAAATGTATGCTTTTAAAACAGATTTATTATAACACTGCCCTAAATCACTTTTCCACGCGTACACAGCTAGTATAATATATGTCTCTTTCTTTCTAGAGTTTCAGAAACCAGTATTTAAAGTACATATTAATTTTCTCTGTATAAATCACTCCCATTTCAATATCATTTTGAATCGGAGCTGTGGGTGATATTACAAGTGAGGAGCATTGATATTACGTATTGTACTTCAAACCCAATACAACACCTGAGGGAAACATAAACTTGAACATTCGTGTATGTAATAACGTACATATAACGTACTATCATCAACAAGACATATTATACTGGTATTGTTGCGTAAAATGATACTTATACTGGTATGTGTAAATGTAACTAATGCTTATTATATACAAAGCTCTTTTAAATTACAGGATTTGGTTCATAATTGGGTCAATTGTATACGTCTTATTATAGGGCCATAGGATCTCAAAAAATTTTCGTCGTTTTTTTATGCCTAGTTGAGAATTTGAGTGACTGCAAAGAATTATATTTTTTTAAAGCCACCTTTTGTGTCCGCTTAAAATGTTCCATTGATTTTTTTCTTCCATCATCTTTCACCATTACATTATGCACTTTCCAGTTTCTCTACTTTACAAGGACGGCTTTTGCCTCAAAAAACAAGATTAATCTTTAAAAGTCGTGAACGGCTGAACCGATTCGGTTATTTTTAGTCTTGAAATAGTCCGTGGAAGTCCCGGGAAGGTTTAAACGGATCATCATAAACTGTTTCTATGTTCAACGAAGTCTATGGGTCAACGGGTAGTTAATAGTTATGTTTAAAAAGTACGTACCAACAATATTGAGAAAAACAGCGTGTCCAACGGGCGGGGTGGTGGATATCTGGCATTCGTATTGGCCGGAGTCCCGACGCTGCGGGCTTCGTATCCGAAGCGCCCACTCCTCAGAACGGGGCTTGTGTTGCGCCTCGAACCGCTGGTCCGACGTGTAGGTGTATCGACCGACTGTCAGGAGGTGGATGTCACGGTGACGAACCCAGGATACCTTGAAGAAGACAAAAATTTAAATCATTGACTGCAATAAAAACTATAACCCGACTTCGCAAAAAAGAGGTCTCATTAAGGCTGAAACAAGAATTTCTTGTTTCATTCAGATAGAAATCCAGAAATGTATAGGTACAAAAATGGTCAAGGTAGAGCTGTGGCCGCACCCGCTAAGTAGAATAAGTAATCAATGATTTCAATTACAGCCAATTTGAACTATACGATACAATAAAAGTTAAAAAGTTTACATGTAGCATCTTATAACATATCCGTCTTTATCTGTCTCCGTAACTGGTATTAAACTTTTAGTTAGAAAGGTTGTTGAAATCATAAAATTATTTATAAGAAACCCAACTCTATTTTTTTATTATTTTTATTATTTGCGATTAGTGACACGACGTCGTTATTAGTGCAAACAAATTATCGAGATGATCAAACATTAATTCGTCTGAATGTACACATTTTGGTAGACGACTATTTTTGTCAAATGAAGCTTCCAAATGTTAACACAGTCGGCCAATTAACAGCAGTTACCGAGACAGAACGCGTCAGTGATTGAAGGTTGATTGTTAATACTCTACTGCTTAATTGTTGACTGTAATAAAATACTCAAACGATACTTAAATAAAGGGACTCCTGGTTGTGATCTGCTGAGTATACATTAGTACTAAGCAGAGATAGAGACACTATGAGGAGCTCTTACTATAGCCTAATAAGTCTATTTAGATTATTCATATTATTATTACCATCATATTATATTTCATATTATACTTGTCACTGTTTGAAATAATTGATATTTTTTACCTTATCTGAGTAGAGTATTACAGTGTGTCCCACGGTTCATATAGCAAATCGAATATAGTGTGAAAAGAATGACGCGTAGAGCATTTTTTGTTTTAGCACCTTATATAAATTACCTACCATAACGCAAGAAAAAAAATACAAAGATCTAAATTGACCACAAGGGGTGAATGTTACGAGATGAGTTACGTACCTACTATGCTGGGGCTTGCGGGCTTTTAGTCTATATACAGGAACGCACTGGTCGTTGACCTAACATCATACCAGGGTGGAAACTCATATGTTTAGTGACTTTTATGGATCTTTAATCGAGATTAGTCACGTTATGGTAAGTAATTTTTATGAGATGCCAAAACAAAAATACTCTACGCATCTCTTTACACTATATTCGGCTTCATATATGAAATAAAGACACGCTGTATATGCATAAAAAGAAGGTCTACATAATTTTACAGTAATTAATAGTAACTAAAAAGTATTTAAGTTTCACCCATGTATCAACATTAAGATGTAGGGGAGACCAGGTCAAAACCGTATAGCTAAGGATTTAGGGTTGTGGTTTATTCATTCGAAACACAAGATGTATCAAATTAACATTTTTAATTAGTCAGTCTTACATAGGATGTAATCACAGTAACTTATTTTTAATAATTAAAATTTTAAAGTGAAAAAATAACAAAAATAGAGGACACTACCATTTACGGTTTTGCCCCAACATGTGGGTAAAATCGTATACTATATACGATATTGCCCCGAAAACTACCGCGAAATAATACATGCTCTGCAATGCTGGTGAAAAAGTCCGTTTGAAACGTCCTAGGCCTTTGCTAGTTGAAGACTCTAAATTGTTGCTTTCTCTAAATTAACACTCGGTCTTGCAGAGTTGATTTTGGTACCTAAAACACTTCGGATGCTTTCAGATAATCCATTGTGCCGTCAAACACGGCTTGAACGGCTTTCTTCATAATGTCCTGGTCCAATTATTGCCTTGTCGTGGTCCTTTTATAGGTACGTGGCATCTTTGGTGGATCTTAGAAAAAGAAAAAGCAATTTAGCTTATATTTACCTGCCCGTGGCTTCGGTTTTACCCCATACGGTTTTTACCCAAAGGTCAATGTATAGACACAGCCTACTCACTACTATAAACCTAAACATATACCGCCGGTAAAACAAAATTTGTAGAGAGTAACTCTTACCTTGTGGTTTGTAAACTGAACTGAACTGGTTTAAAATTTCCGCAAAATAAGTTGAATTTAGCCAAAAAACAATAGAATGAAATATTTTGAACCCGTATGATCGCTCGACTTCGAGCATCTGTTGACTTTGAGCTCACATTGGTCGACGCCGCTGAACGACATAAGCGCGGTAAATTCGTAGGATTTACGGAAATAATCGTGCTATACGATTTTACCCAGGTATACGATTTTGTACAGGTTTCCCCTACGAGTAGTTCAGTGCCTATTAGAAATTAAATTACGCAGTAAAAGTAAGTCGAGAATTAACAAATGGAACTTACTCCCACACGTAGTTTATTTTATTGATCACATGATACTTGAATGGCGAAAACATATTATGTATGACAAGAATATATTACACATATTTTTAGTACTCGTCTCGATACATTATTAGTACAGTAAGTACACTCGTTACATTAAAATATGAACACGGTCAGAGGAAAAACATTTTTTATGTATTGGGTAGTATTTATAACAGCATTTTACTTATCAAGTTCTTGGTTATGATCATGTACGAGTGGACTAATTAATTAAAGCTGATAATTCTGGCTTATTATTAGCAGTAGAGCGATTTAAAGTATGATCATCATAATACCTATATAAAAGAAGCATTTTCCATGTAAAACTACATACAGTGTGTAAAAAGAGCAGTCACTATACCTTTCCTCATTTTGGAAATGTATTTTTTTTGTCAAAAAATATTTTTTTTTTTTACTTTTCACCATTTCTTATTTTTTATCGCAAAAATAGCAATAAAGCAAAAAAAAAATTTAATTTTTGAAAAAAAAAACATTTCTAGAATGAGAAAAGGTAGTATAATCTATACTAATATTATAAAGCGGAAGAGTTTGTTTGTTTGTTTAAACGCGCTAATCTCAGGAACTACTGGTCCGATTTGAAAAATTCTTTTTTTGTTGGATAGTCCATTTATAGAGGAAGGCTTACGACTATAAAACATTACGGTGCGATCATTAGGAGCGAAGCGCCAGAGAAAAATGTTTAAAAAACGGGTAAAATTATTAACATTTGAGGACTTTTGTTGCGTGCGCTGTATAAACGGTTTAAGTTACTCAAAAACCACGCGAACGAAGTCGCGGGAACAGCTAGTTATATATAATATACTTATATCCGGTTGCGATAAAAAGTTGCCTATGTGTTTATCTAGCACCTAAGTAGCTTACATTATAATTTTTACATGCTCGATAATAATATATTATGGTATCAAACCAAATTTCATCAATATCCGTTCAGTAGTTACCGTGTGAAATAGTAACAAACATTTATACTATGCAAGTCTTATTAGCCTTAATAATTACTAATGATGGTATAAAAGCAAAATAATAACTACCAGGTGGCTGAACCTACCTTATAATAATTAGAGATAGCAAAATACTTAGCGCTTTATAACACAATAAATTGTATTGTTTAGTCCCAACAGGACTAAACACGCAAACGTTAAACATCAAACTCCTTCTACAAATGTAATTTTAATTATCGTCAAACTATTCTCCGTTTTGCTGGATGAACATAAAAATAAATTGAGCAAGTTTTAGTGTCCAAACGAAATGATTGTCACAAAACGAGCTCTAAGTAACTGCAAGCGAAGCTTTTACCGTACAACTGCATACAATTCTAGTTCATTACTAGATTACGTAGGTCTTATATGGTCTTAGATCTAAAAATATTTATAAAAGGAATCCTTATCTATTTTAGGAACGTCACTAGGGAAATCATTCACAAAATACCAACGTGTTATCACGGTGACGAAGTTTGAGAACAAAAATTTATGGCGTTGACGTAACGTAATATATAGGTAGCGCACGATAAGTCAATATAATTTTTTTTGTACCCTTCGCTTTGCCGTCGCTAATTACGATCGACACATCGTAATTAACGGCAACATCTTGACTAAGGGCCGTATAGGTTTTTGAATTGAATTCAGTTCAAAGTGAAAAGTCCAGACACACCATACCGCGCGAAGAAGTGTATAATATGCTATGGACCAGGTGATTAATGCGGGCATTATGAATAGTTTCTAGCTATATCGGGGGCATTAATCTATACTATAATATTATAAAGCGGAAGAGTTTGTTTGTTTGTTTAAACGCGCTAATCTCAGGAACTACTGTTCCGATTTAATAAAATATTTTTTTGTTGGATAGTCCATTTTTATAGGAAGGCTTTAGAATAGGAGTGAAGCGTCAGTGATAAATGTTGCAAAAACGGGGAAAATTAATTACATTTGGGGACTTTCATTGCGTGCGCTGAGCCACTCAAAAACCACGCGAACGAAGTCGCGGGAACAGCTAGTTACTATATAAAGTTTATTACATTACATTGCTTGGTCATTATAATACTTATTGCAACTTGACAATTATGCAATTTGATAGTAAAGGTAAATTAGATACGCTCCGGGGAGGGCAGCGTTCCTGCCAAGCTTTGACCTTCTATCACAGACTGTCATTCAGCACGTGATTCTGACAGCAGACTTCAAACAAGTACCAGGAACATACTCTCCAAACTGATTCGATTTTGATTCAGGTTATATTGTGCCGTGGACTTCCAAATAAATTGACGTTTGTTTAGTTTGATTTCCAGTCGATTGATATGGTCGGGAGTACAAAAAGTTACGATCTAACGATTTTCTTTATTCTGGTTAGTTTCAAAGTAATCCACCAAATAACACAGCAAAAGCCGTTGAGATCGAACTGATTCGATTCTCGATTCTGTCAGGAGTAAGCCTGCTGAGATACTTACCTTTGTATGAAGTCAGACAGTGTCTGTCTGACTTGTGGGAAATAACATAAGATATGATTTTAAGAACTATTTTAATATGATTTTCTTTTATGAATGTAAAAACTAGGGCATACAATAATTTAGTTGAAGCCCTTGTTTATTAATGCAAATAAAAATACTGATTGTTATTTAAATTTCAGTAAATTTGAGGTTTAATGAGAATAATAATAAAAAAAGCTATTTAATTTTTTACTTTAGTTTTACTTACTTAGCCCAAAAGGTGATGGCGTGCAATGAATGTGTTGGTTCAAATCATTGCACCAACGAGCGTGACACGTTCACATTATATGAGTAGCCTTCAAGCGATATACCTACGCATAATGAGTTTTAGCATGCCTACTAAACATATTTAATAAAAAAATGACTAAAAAGCAGCCGAGTAAAAGGGTATAAAACTTTTGAGATAAATAAGTTTAACTAAAGTTAAGGGACTTTTCGAATAGGATTTGGATAGCCCTAACTTCTTTGAGTTTCACGTTTGTAAACATTTCTATTAAGTCTTACTATTAAATAGTAATTCAATTTTGGATAGATATAATATTTGTGGACAATTTTTGGCACACTTTTGACAGTCGTCTATATATAGTCATATAATAATAATAATATCTATGGACGCTTAACACCACGTAAATAAGGCCCGTGCTAAGTATCCGAAGAACTTGTGTTACAAGTACCAGACAACGGAAATATATTTAATATTTTAATGCTATACGCATATCTAAGATTTTTTTCATTATATCATACACAAATTTAATACACATCCATGACCCAGGAACATTGAAAACTTTTTGTTCCCTCGGCGGGATTCAAACCCGCGACCTCTACGACTCTAGAGGTCGTCTACTGATTTACTTTAAAAAATTACAATGCGTACCTATTCTTATGTTATCGAAATTCAAAAAAATTTTACATGTTAGTTGAACAAGCTCGTTAATTAATAAAGATTAAATAAAAGTGATAATGGCGATGCCCGATGGCATCTTCCTAGTTCAATGTAAGTGACAGCAATGAGATAAAATATAACGTGGACATAATCAGTCGCGTGAATTATTTGGCAGAGTGACAAATACACAAGTTCCCGTGAAATACTTACAATATATCATTCTTATATTTTGTGGTATGATTTTCCCCTTGACTTTTATTATCATCTGACACACAAATATTAATAAGATGATTTTGATAACAAGCAATAAAATATTGCTTTTGTGTGCTAATGTCGTGTTTTGTTACTCAATACAATATTAGATAGTAGAGGTTATGGACGAAATAACTAATGGAGGGATGAATGAAGAATAATTTTAATAGCAACTGTATTTGATTTAGATAACTCCTACATATTCTTTACAGTCACGTATACAGTGTGACTGGTGAGACATGAGCAATACTTGAGGACGTGATATTTGGCTATTTTATAAGATGAAAAAAAATAATATTAATTAATCACTGGGAGATTTCAATGCGAAGCTGGGCTGCAGAAGCGATGATGAGCTGAAAGTGGGGCCATTTGGATTTGGGCAGAGGAATCCCAGAGGACAGATGCTGGCGGACTTTATGGAGAAAGAAGGACTCTTCATGATGAATTCTTTCTTCCAAAAGCCGCCGCAGAGGAAATGGACCTGGTTGAGTCCCGACGGTGTAACTAGAAACGAGATTGACTTCATTATGAGCACCAAGCGGCAGATATTCAACGATGTCTCTGTGATCAACAAGATTAAGACCGGAAGTGATCACCGAATCGTCAGAGGCATGTTGAATATCAACGTCAAACTTGAGAGATCGCGTCTGATGAAGTCTACGCTCCGACCGTCGAATGCCCATATCCAAAACCCCGAGAGCTTTCAACTTGAACTGTCAAATCGCTTCCAATGGCTAGACAGCTGCGCATCAGTGGACGATATAAATAGCAGGCTGGTAGAAACTGTCCATACGGTGGGGTCAAAATTTTTCAAGACCCACCGTACAAATAGACCTCAGAAACTATCCGACCAAACCCGGAACCTCATGGCTAGTCGACGCGGACGTTCAATGACGCTCCAAACTTCGAGTGACGCTGAGTCATATAGGCAGCTCAATAGACAGATTACGAAGTCCTTGCGACACGATATCCGTTCTTTTAATACCCAGCGTATTAAAGAGACAATAGAGCGGAACCAAGGCTCCAAAGTGTTTGCAAGAGACGTATCTATTGGGCAAAGCCAGTTGACAAAGCTGAAGACCGAAGATGGACGCGTAACGTCAAATAAGTCCGAGGTACTACGGGAGATAGAAAGGTTCTATGGACAGCTGTATACCTCGGTCTCAGCTGAACCTGCTAGTTTAGCTGCAGACCCAAGAGCCAGGCTAACACGACACTATACCGAAGACATCCCGGACATCAGCCTGTACGAGATTAGGGTAGCTCTCAAACAGCTTAAGAACAACAAGGCTCCGGGCGAGGATGGAATCACTACAGAGCTTCTGAAAGCGGGCGGCACGCCGGTACTAAAAGTCCTTCAGAAACTCTTCAATTCCTCCTTACTCGATGGGAAAACGCCAGAGGCATGGAACAGGGGTGTTGTGGTCCTGTTCTTCAAAAAAGGCGACAAAACCTTACTGAAGAACTATAGGCCCATAACACTGCTGAGCCATGTCTACAAGCTGTTTTCGAGAGTTATCACGATGCGTCTCGAACGCAGGCTGGATGACTTTCAGCCTACCGAACAAGCCGGTTTCCGAAAAGGCTATAGTACCATAGACCACATACATACGCTGCGGCAGATTATACAGAAGACCGAAGAGTATAATCGGCCATTATGCTTGGCGTTTGTGGACTATGAGAAAGCCTTTGATTCCGTCGAAATATGGGCGGTCCTTAGATCTCTCCAGCGTTGCCGTATTGACTTTCGGTATATCGAAGTGTTGAAGTGTTTGTATAATAACGCCACCATGTCAGTCCGAGTACAGGAGCACTGCACGAAGGATATCCCTTTAAAGAGAGGAGTAAGACAGGGGGATATCATATCCCCGAAACTGTTTACCGCTGCTCTGGAGGATTCCTTCAAGCTCCTGGAATGGCAAGGACTTGGCATCAACATCAATGGCGAATACATCACTCACCTTCGATTTGCCGACGACATAGTAGTCATGGCAGAATCGCTGGAAGATTTGGGGCGCATGCTCGGTGGCCTCAATAGAGTTTCTCAACAAGTGGGTCTTAAAATGAACATGGACAAAACAAAGATCATGCACAATGTCCATGTTGCACCCACCGCACTAACTGTTGGGAGCTCTACTCTTGAAGTGGTTGACGAATATATATACCTAGGGCAGGCTGTCCGATTAGGTAGGTCCAACTTTAAGAGAGAGGTCAGTAGACGGATCCAGCTCGGCTGGGCAGCGTTCGGTAAATTACGCAACGTCTTCTCGTCCAAAATACCTCAGTGCCTTAAGACAAAGGTATACAACCAATGTGTGTTACCAGTGATGACTTACGGTTCTGAGACGTGGTGCTTCACGAAGGATCTTTTCAAAAGGCTCAATGTCGCTCAGCGTGCTATGGAGAGGGCAATGCTCGGTATTTCTCTACGTGATCGAATCAGAAATGAGGAGATCCGCAGAAGAACTAAGGTTGCTGACATTGCCCGTAGGATCAGTCAGCTGAAGTGGCAATGGGCCGGCCACATAGCACGAAGATTGGACGGTCGATGGGGCAAAAAGATCCTAGAGTGGAGGCCACGTACTGGCAAGCGCAGTGTGGGACGGCCACCTACCAGATGGACCGACGACCTGGTGAAAACTGCCGGGTCACGTTGGATGCAGGTGGCAATGGACCGGTCGCACTGGAAATGTATTGGAGAGGCCTATATCCAGCAGTGGACAAAATAAAAGGCTGAAACGACGACGACAACGAAACGAATCACTGAGTAAATGTAGCTTAAACTTGAATAATTATTTACCCAACGCATGGACACCGCGCGTAGGTACGCGCCCGTACTACCTACGTTGATTTCGCACGCCGCCGCGCCGTGCCGCGCCGCCTGCATAGACATGCCTAAGTAGGCAATTTTAGTAGGTAAGTGTGGGCAAAATTACGCGGCTAGGCAACTGACTAGCCGCGTAACTTTCATAGTATCCATGATTCATTTATTAAAAGGAAAATTTGGTAAAAAATTAAGTACCTAATTTTATTACATATTTATAATGGGAATCGAGTAACAAGTATTATCCGTAAGTAATGCACATTGCACATGTCTCACCAGTCAGGCTGTAAAGACATTAGTGTACTACCTGTTCTAACAAAACGCCTACTTGTGTAGTAACATAAAGTTCATTGAATTGTCATCTGGAATATGCCGCGCTACGTTGCCCTTCAGTTGAACTGGCACATAGTTTAAAAAAACTTGTTCTATACTTTTACCAAGCACGATAATAAGATGTACAGAATAAAAGTTTTAAAATTTTATTTGTGTGATTTCAACTGGGTATTGAAGTTTAAAGCTTTGATCTATCGGCGACTACTCGTATTAATAAAAGCACTTACTGAAAATCGAAAACGTATTTTGAAAACGTAATAACACTAAAACATCTAAACAATTTCTCGAAACGTTTCGTATCTGTGACATCAATAGAGTTTGAGTGCTCACTTTAAGGCGAAAAGATATTACTTACCAACCTAATCATATAAATATAAAACTCTTAAGCCTATAATACTGAAATTTTACGTTCACTGTGAATAAGGAGCTTTTATGAGAAACGTTCTAAATCGTGACACATTGAAGCAAGAACAAAGAGACAACTGAAATTGGATGATTTCATTTTAAGAAGTCTGATGTCAAAACAAATTACTTAAAATTATGGAGTTACAACGTTCCTTTCATTTGTTTTGGTGTAATCTTTAACGAATCTCTTGTTTTTGTAATGTTTTATACATATTGAAATAAACAACTTTTAAAATATGATCTTTTATGAATGATTAAAAAAATCATAAATGTGAAAGTCTGCGTGGTATAATATATTTTTGTAATATCTACGAGTACTTTATCTGCATTGAAAAAGAAACAAAACTTTAAAAATTTTGAAAGAAATGTTATCTGAATTATTAAATACAAGTTGGAAGTTGGAATAATATTATTCTTTGTAATGTTTTATTTATAAAACTTTTAAAATGTTGATATTAATATTATCAGAATTGTTTGAATTCATTCACGTTCACAAATGTTTGCGATTAAATGAAAGGATACCAAAAACTAACGGACGGTATCAAAATTATATAATGTGGACGATCGCGATCAAACACTAGCAATCGAATTGAAAATGCTGCGATCATTATACTCAAACCATGTTTTTTTCCAAGAAAAATAGTAAAATCTGATATTTCCGTGGTAGCAACAAAAGAAATACGGTCTATAAAATATACACATTTTACCATTTCCCCTTAAGTCGGAGTGGATTATGAGGACTTTGTGGTATTAAAGTGATTTAAATCAGAATAGAAAAGAAATAGTTGTAAATAAAATAGGATAGCCTAGCCCAGAAGCATGTCGGAACATGCCTAAGAAGGGTTCCATATTGTGCAAACGTTTGTTTAACCCCCGACGCAAAAGCGACGAGGTGTTATAAGTTTGACGTTTCTGTATGTGGCATCGTAGCACCCTAACGGAAGAATTTCGTTTTTTTTGCTTAAAAGGTGAATTAGTCGGGAGTGTTCTTATTTCTCTTCAACGTGTTTGTTAAAAATCGGTATAGCCGTTTAAAAATTGTGAGGGTGAATGGGGAAGAACTAACAAATGTCAACAAATTTAATACTCGAGTGGGGTCTCAAAAGAAAGCCCATCACGTGCTCATTGCATAATAATTAGAGATGAAACGGATAGTAGTTTGGCCGGATACCGGATACCGGATATTCGGCAAGCTACTAGGCCGGAGCGCCGGATATCCGGCTGCCGGATATCCGGCCTTTTGATAATATACAGTGTGTAAAAAGAACAACTATAACTTTGAGACACGATTATACTACATTTCCTCATTTTGGAAATGATTTTTTTTTGGTCATAAACTACAAATAAAATTTTTTAACTTCTCACCATTTCTTATATTTTTTGTCGCAAAAATAACAATAAGGCAAAAAAATTTTTTTTTTTAAATTTTTGTAAAAAAAAATACATTCTAGAATGAGAAAGGTAGTATAATCATATCCCAAAGTTATAGTGACTGCTCTTTTTACACCCCTTATAATAATAAGTTTGATTTGAATATTGGCGCGGTGAACGAGATCGGAAATATTCAGACGCATTCGGGTCTCATGTAACCGGAGATGTCGACTCGGGGGCGTTCGAGTGTTATCGCGTAATATTTGGTATTTATTCATCACAATTTGCCACTTGTTTATAAAACAAACATTTTTGATGTGCGATTATAAAAATAAACGGTGTCCACAACCTATTGGAGTATGATTTGCCTATACAAAATAATAAGATTTTTTAATTCCGAGTGTCTTACGCCGGTTCTTCTCGGCGGGCTAGGGTTGAACCGGTGGTAGTATTTTTGTTGACTTTCCGAAAATAGCTTGTTAAGTTTAACTTGGAAATAAAAATTTTTAGAATTTGTATTTGAATAAAATTTTACTATCCGGTATCCGGCCGGATACTGTACTACTATCCGGTATCCGGTAGGATAGTGAAAACAAGGCCGGATAGGCTGGATACCGGATAGTTACCGGATATCCGTTACATCTCTAATAATAATATTATGTTCAATGAAAATCCGTTGAGCTTTGAAAAAGCTCTGTTTCTTACAAAGTCTAGGCTTCATTCAACGTTATAATTTAAATGTCCGGCTCCCAAAAAGCATGATTTTTAACCGACATTAAAAAAACGAGGAGGTTCTCAATTCGGCCGGTTTTTTTTAATGTATGTACACCGATTACTCTGAGGTCAATGATCGCGTGATTATTTATAGCTGCCACTTAGGCCGTGTTTCACCAAGCAATGTTAAAGTTAACGCCATGTTTAAACACCATGCCATCTCAGTCATTGACAGGAAATACGAGAGGGATAACATGATATTTAACATGGCGTTAACTTTAACATTGAAACACGCCCTTAGTCTCATAAAAATTTTACAAAGTTTGGCTTTGCACTTTTTTTTTTGAACATAATTGTGAAAAAACACAGATGAAATTTAATCATTAAATAACCATATTTAAATAGGGGTCTGAAGTGTGAAATTCGATTATATATATTTTACGCGATATATTAAGAAGGTACGTTAGGTAAGTTAAATAAATCACAACTGTATCGATATCAAAGACGTCAAATGTAAAAGCGCATTTCTCTTTAAGTGAACTCAGTTTAATAAATGCAATTAGCAAAATGTTTGAACGTAATGAAATAAGGATGAGAATTCCAACATCTTTTAACCCTTTGAGTTTTAAAAGGGAATTTTAAATTTTCAGTGCACGGGAGAGAAAATATTATGTGACATATTCTATTCCGACGAAATGCATTTCCTTTATGGGAGCTGTCGAGAGGTAGCTTTAACATTCTGATGGTTGCGAGGTATAAAAGTTACGAGTGTCGCAAATAAAAATATTAGCTTCGCCTAGGTTTTTTATATTTTCAACTATAGTTCCGTTATTTTTTCAGAATACCGACTGTAATAATATTATTTTATGCTTCTGGGGATAAATTATATTTTTTTCATTTCATGCTTAAAAGGTTAAAATATATACCTTTTTTAGGGTTACAAGGAAACCCTTAGGCCCACTACGGCATACTTTTTGTAGGGATAATTTTCCAACAATTTAGCCTCAAATTGTTCCACCATACAAATATAACCGATTAATTATCCCTACAAAAAATATGCAATATACTGACTCTCTGTATAACATGTGCGTTGCGCTATTGGAAGTAGGTATGTTCTATTTTTGACCTACAAAATATTATAATCGGTCATAAATGACTTATAGTTTCGCTGACTCCGTCCGTGATCCCCATGATACCTTCGGTAATTATGCAGATAAGACGAAATTTCGTATAGCTGTTATTGAATGCATAATATATATCATATTATCCTACTTTATTTTTGGTATCGTAAAATAATTAAAGACATAAAAGGATGAAGGCGATATATCGCAAAATTTCGATTTCGAGAAAATTGGGTTCAAACTGTCACCAAAATATTTTAGAATATTTGTGTAATAAGTACCTACATTAATTTTAAGAACTTTTTTTAGAATCAATGTAATCTTGAAATTTTTGTGTTACTTTAAACTCAATTTTCTCGATAAAAAATTTTGCGACATATCTTCATCCATTCATGTCTTCAAATATAATTTTGTGATTCAAGTAATGGTGTGATGCGAGTGGAGTGGGGATGAGTTTTCACATGCACTTCACAATTTGGATTTCAGGCTAATCCCACTATCATGCATGACATTTCTAAACCATGAAGCAAAAGACTTGCAATTTTTCACGCTGACATTGTTGATGCTATCGTCAAGTATTCTTTAGGAAATTTGAAATGAAATAATATTTTATGAAGTAGTTTATAATAAAATATTGTACGTTGAAAGCTACGGACCCCCCTAAGATATGTCCTAACACGAGATTTCGAAAAAAGTATACATGTTGTTAGTTTAGGATTCTTGATCGTACCAAATAAAATTCAATAAAACTTACCGTTCTATTCTGTAGATTCTTCACTCTGCATAACAAACGGACGGGATGGCCAACTAATCCTGTAATATTCCTTGGTGTAGTTGGGTCAAAAAAGGGTGAGTCGGCTGATCCTTGCCATTCCTGAAGATATTCGCTACGAAATTTTCTCGAAGATATATCCATCGTTGTATTATCTAATGGCGCGTCCGTTCCATAACCAGCTAGAACAAAATTAACAATTATACACTGATCTTTTTTTTCTAGTTTATTAATAATTTTACAATACAAATATACTTTACTGTGCACATAACAAGTTACAAAAGAAACAAAAAATATACATTACAAAAATCAGACATGGACACAAAGGCGGCCTTATTACTAGATAGCAATTTCTTCCAGGCAACCTTATGGTGTTAGAGAGAACATGGGAGTTGCGCAAAAGTATATTTAATAAAATAAAAGTTTTACATTATTTATTTGTTATAATACATAACCGGTTTCGACTAAGTCATCATCAGGCCGAAAATGGCAGTGTATTTTAACAAATAATTAATGTAAAATAACTAATAAAGTGGACACGCAAGTAGTTTGTGTATTATTATATATCATGTTATTTCAATTTCCACCAAAAACCTACAGTACATTTAATAACATATGTACACTGATTGTCATGGTAACCTGGCCACTATTATTCTATTAATAAAACTTATTGTGTTAGAACATATTTAAAGTGTTTTATTTCTTATGTGTATAAAATATTTCTTAAATGTTTTACGTGGAAATAAGTTAAAGTAAATAATTAACCACCGTTTATCAGTTCGCTTTACATTTTTTATGTTATGTATTATAGCTTTAAAAGTTGGTTGCATACAGTTTATCATGGTTTAGATGATATTAATAATATTTTTTACACATAAAGGCCAAAAAAATGTAATCATTATTTATTTTAAACGAATGATTGGTGTCTTAGAATAATCTCTTACATAAAACTATTATGGTCCACATAAAAAAATATTATGGACCATGCGTTCATGGTCCATAATAATATTTTATTTTTGTAGAATTTTTGCTACATTTACTACGTAGGAGATATAAGTTTTTTTTTACCGCGTGGGTTGTCTAATATTTAATATTATGTAATGTAATAGATAGTTCAATTCATTTGTGCAAGTGGCGTTGTATGAACGTGATACTCACTTATAGCGCTGCCCGCCTCACCGACACAGATATTTAGGATGTATGTAATATACTAACTTAAGTTTACTAATTTATTACTTACCTACCTACCTACTTCGTTATAATATTATGTATAACAAGATAATAAGCAGAATAAGATAATGTCTACATATTTTAATATATACGAAGCAAAAACTTAGTACCGTTTTCTACGCAAATTGCGCTGATGTGGAAGTGTAAAATTTTCTATACAACAACAACGTTAAAAAATGTAATATAATATTTGAATGATAATCAAACTTTGACCACAGAGTGTACTCTAGTTACAATAAATGAATTTTAAAATGTCACTAGGGGCGAAGCTGATAAAACCAATTTTGCATTTGTCTAAGAAATGCTGGCAGCATAGTTAAGATAATATTGCACATCTTCAAGCACTTCGCAGCCACGTATAACCCCTAAGTGCTTCACAATCTCTATGGATCAGGGCCCTGATTCAAGATGCCATCGCTATTATCACTTACGAACTTTGAAAGCAAAATGTATGGGGTTTGATTAAACGTATTGAGAAATTTAGGAGTAATGTAAGTTCAAATATTCAATTATTAGATGGGTCAAATAGGTCAGATGAAGGTTTTAGTAAATTGTTTAAGATAATAAGAACCCAATTTATTTCAATATTTACTCATAAATCGGTTAGAAATAGCAACAAAAAAAGTAACTTTATTGTGTGGGCAACTGCAGGAATTAAAATAAGCAGACAAAGATTATATGAATTATACAGTGAAAAATGTATAAATAACAGTGAAACTTTCAAAATATATGTTAAAAATGACTCAAAAAAGTGTTTTTACATTGTAAACATATTATGTATACTTTTTAAAAAGAACAATTTTCCATCTTTTTGCAAAAAGATGGCCCCGTCCGAGTTTCTTACGTCGGTTCTTCTCGGCGGGCTAGGGTTGAACCGGTGGTAGCCTTTATGTTGACTTTCCAAAAATAGCTTATTAAGTTTTATTTGGAAATAAAATATTTGAATTTTGACATAAGCTTTGCTAAGTGACATGCCAATTCGCTGGTGCGAATTTTATAATTGTTCGCACTTTTCTTGTAAAAGTGTACCCAAAGTTAAAGCTAGCGATAGCGTGGACTAGTAACTATTGACATTAACACGATAAATAATAGCAATAATTCATAAATATAAAAAAATATATTATATTAAGTAGACCCCGACATTCTCAATCACGTCAGTTTTCAAGCAAAAAAATTATAAGAAAATCGGGTGCACCGTTTGGCTGCTATGATGTCGCAGACACACACACACAGATACACGTCAAACTTGAAACATCCCTCTGTTATCAACGGAGGTTAAAAAGAGGCCACTTGCAAAACATACGCAATCCTGACATACTTTGATTCCTTAAAATTCATAAGTCTTTTGATACGGGCTCCGGGTGATCCCCATTTGAATATGTTCTTTGTATGACCGTTTCGACCTATTTTCTGATGAAGAATGCATTGAATCCATCGTGAGAGGATCTACTATCTAGCTGACTCGTGACATGTCTTAACTCCATCTAATCCTTGTACCTGCTCGATGCGTTAACACTGTGACAAGAAAAAAATATTTGTTCTATTCAGAAAATAATATTGTAGTATAAAAATATGAATACGATTTTATGTTGTGTTGAAATTGAATTTCACAGTTACGAAAAGTTGGTATATTTTGTGTGTACACTGTTAGTTAAAAAAATATTTACTTTAAATAAATATGGACATGAACGCATAAAGTATAAGCAACGGAAATGTTGAAAATGGATATTTCGTGGCAACATACGATGTGACGTCACAATAGGAGTGACTAATGTATGGGGCGTTTACGCAAGACCCATAAAAGTAATCCAGAGTATCTTTAAATGTCCAAATGTGTATTGAATAAAAGTCTATTATTATTATTATGTATGTGTACAGCATTCTTTGTTTACGGGAAATTAAGTACCTTAAATTAAGTATTAAGGACCTATGGAAGGCATGCGTAGGGCCGAAGCCAACACGCAGAGGCCCCGTTACACAATTTATTATTATAAAATATATTATTATTTTTAATACACTGATACTTTTGTGAATATCCTTACATATTTTACTACTACACCGTATAAAGAGTGGTTCTAGTTGATCTAGATCTAGATCTTTTTCATTGTAATAATTGGAACTGGTAGGTCCTGTCAGTTCATCAAGGTATAAAGTTTGCCGATAAAGTCTAGTACCAAAAAGACACAAAAATTTAAACTGTAAAGTGTTCCCGGAAACAAAAGGTTGCATCTTATTACCTGACACTTTAATAAGTGCTCTAATATATATTGCATTAAGCTTTAATATTGTAAATTTATAGTGCAGTTTAATTGAAACGCTCACAATTTACAAGGAAATATAGCCCCATTAGAGTCGGAGAATTTCACGGGGCGTCGGATTAAGTGGCCGTGAAGGTCATTTGATTTTCATTACAAACCAGTGAATTATCTCACACTTTGTTCCTTCCTTTATTCTTCCGCTTCAAAAAATCCATTTTCACTTATATTTGCTTTAATTGTATTGCCTCATTTAAAAACGTAATAAAGCTTATATTAATATGCTCCATGTTTAAAAAATGCCACTGCCCTAAATTATAAAGATGCACAATAATGACATCTTTATAATTTAGGGCAGTGGCATTTTTTAAACATGGAGCATATTAATATAAGCTTTATTTATCGAAAAAATAATTTGCTATAGTAATAATAATATTAATGGATGCTTCCTACATCGATACCAAAAAAGTTATGTTATCGAAGTCAAAATATTCGATGTCAAAATATACTATTTTTAAAATTATGTTTTAAAGCAAAGTATATAAACCGACTTCCAGTGTAAAAACAATAATGTTCTTTATATTATGTGCTAAAAAGAATTTAAAAAGATTCTCACATTTCTTCTTTTCAATGCGGCCAAATTAAACTATTTCTCTACTCAATCTTCATAATTTTAAAGTACCTTTTTATAAGTCGGTTAAATAGTCAAGTTATTTTATTAAATAGACAATAGTCATCGTGATCGTAGCACGTAACGCTAAAGTCGGCTCTCATTAATATTCGAACGAAACGAATAAAGACATTTTATCCTTTCTACGTGAAATAGTATTTAATGATAAAGGCATCGTCATAAAGTCAGCTCGGAGTTCAAGACGTTTTGTCCGAATAACTTATATAATGCAAATGAAAAGCACTTAGCGAACAATAGGCGTTTTCAAGCTTTAAGCCCGTGTTTACATCATAATGCCGACCACATTAATAATGCAAAAATGAAAATGTAAGGAAGTCTTCACATGGCTCTTTAAAAATTAATATCCCAAGAGTCTTTTAAAAGAGACAAAAGGCTGCCGACATGCCTTCATTCACTTTCACCGTCAGCTATACATTTCAAATCATGCCCATTCAATGTCAGTGGATCGTAACGACATAAACTCATACATACAATATTCAGATATTATAATTAAGATCCCTTTCGACAAAATAAATCTTTTTTATAAATATAAATGCTCAAGCACCAATGTGCTCAACCACTGCGCTACGGAGGTCGTCAAGACTCATAAAAATAAAAGAAAATTATTTGTTTTGCATTTTGAAAACAAAATATGTAGAGTTGATAATATATTATTATTTCAACGGTTGAAATAGCATTACTTGTAAAAACGCCTCTGTGGTCTAGTGGTTCTGAGCTTCGCTCTCGACCCGAAGGTCGTGGGTTCGATTCCCGCGTTGGAACAACAAAAAAATGTTGTTTTCAAGTTTGGTTAGGACTATACAGGCTGATCACCTGATTGTCTGACAAGAAAGATGATCTATGCGTCGGATGGGCATGAATATAGATATAAAACATAAAAAGTCGGTCCTGCGTCTGTTCTACGCCAGTCGTATCGGTTTACCGTCCCACTGGGTTATGAGAGTAAAAGGAAGAGAGAGTGTCTTTGTGTATTGCACTTGGGCACTATAAAATAACTCCTGCCTAGCTGGCCTGGTTTCAATGAAATCGGCTACGACACCGAAATCTTTGAGGGGAGCTATTATCATTATTTGTAAAAATAAAACTATAATTCCCATACTTATCTAATTTCAGTTTGTGCTAGTATTCAGTGAAATTCACAGATTCAAAGTAATTTTGCGGTACAATACCACAGTAAGTTGGCGAAACTTCTATGAGGTTGTGCGGTTGTATTTAAGCATCAAGTCATAGTTTACAATTGTTAAATTCCAGCTAATCTAACGTTACCTAGGCTACTACTAATTTTAGTGTAGTAACAAAGCTAACCATGAGAACAGAAGAGGAAAGATGTTAGGAAACTTGATATGGTACGACAACTTTATTAGAGGAATAATTATTGAAGAAAAGATATAAGGTAGAAGAAAACGTGGCCGAGAAAACTTTTATGGACCAGGTGAAGGAGAAAGTGATGGTCGTGTCGTATCAGGAGGTCAAGAGAAGGGCGGAGTGCAGAGAGGAATGGAGAAAACTCCATTGATAAGAGCGAAGCTCTTAAGTAAGAAGAAGAACGAAGCTAATTCATTGGAAAAAATATTATAACATTTTTTTTATATACCTATCTATCGCTTATTCTCCAAAATTATTTCAATGCCGATCCGAAATCAATCCGATTACAATGCTGTCAAGTTATATGCTACTATCTAAAACAACAATTAGATTGAAATATTTCCATCAAATGACACACAATTACAAGACTTACTGTCAAATTGAAATGCAATTCAAATGTCAATATTATTCAAGAGTCGGCCTACAGATTTGTTTTCAAATAATACATACCTTTAATTATTCATTTATTAACTAGTTTATACTAGCAATTATGGTGGTTACATGAAAATTAATAAATTTCAACTAAACTAAAAGCTGGGTATTCAACTGTAATCAGATGATTTAATCCTACTACTCTAATAAAGATTATGGATATAGGATAACTACTAAACAGATTATGATAAAACTTTCCAGCAATGAAATAGGCTAATTTATGAAAATAACGAAGAGGCTATAAATTATGAGTATATCGTGTTAGACCCAATTAGTAGGCGAGGCCGTAAGCGAATCTTAAAACTGCGCACGCCAACTTGCCTGCCGAGCGAGTAAGCAGGGCTAATGAAGTACTTTGGGGAAGGTTTAAGTCTAGCAGTGTGGACGTCATATATTAAATTAAAATGAAATATATTTAAAGACTTAAAATGTGTGTAACGTACCGATTAAGAAGAGGCATCCGTGCAGGAGACTCAGCCACAACGCGGATCTCACTCCATTCGCCGCTTGACCCATTTCGACCCCTTTAGCCACCGATCAGTTTTCTATAAACAAAAATAAGCAAGATTTAGTATGTTCCCTTAGCGTGTAATAAACGGTAGATATGTTTTTACTCGACTATAGTAAATCCAAAAGGAAAGGTAATTATTTTGGCAATGTTTATGTTATTGTAAAAGCTTAATATAATATTTGTATTGCCAGTTAGAGTACGAGAATATGTCACATATTATTATGATATCCAAAGTTTGTACAGTAGCATTACAATAGAAGTATGTATGCAAATTTTTACCAACTAACCGTCACTAAATTTAAGTTGACATTCAACATTGTTAATCGCAATTTGTCGCTTTATGGTAAGTAATTTATATGAGGTGCCATAACAAAAAATGCTCTACGCGTTCTTCTTTTCACACTATACTCAGCTTAATATAATATCAACCTTGAGATACCCTGTTTAGTATTCAAAATTTTATTTAGTATTTAAAGTACCAACTGAGTTAACCCTTAACTGTAGTTGAACGTCCAGCGAGCTCTTTAAAGCGCCATAAAAGTCGCAGTGAATTTGGAAATCAATGGTATTGTAGTGCGCACTAAATTATATAAAAGGGCAGGCTCTGTCTATCGTCAGCAACCTCAAGTACGTCTCTCTGTTAGCACGCCCATCATATAACTGACCGAGAGGGGGCAACCCCCCACCAAGCTATAATAATATGTATAGTACTTATATTGCCCACGATTAGGAGACCACCAGTTAGACAAACACTACAGGTATACTAATATATTTTAATGTTTTTTTTTAATTACTTGGCTCTACAGGACCCACGACCATAGATACGTAATTAAACTGTATTTTTACTCTAGGATCTAGGATTTAATAAAAGATTTTAGCTTATAAGTAAGTGAAATTATTTCTTCACGTCACTTTACGAAGCTACGTTCTATGAGAGCTTTGTAGTAGGGACCGAGACACGACAAATTAATTCTCATGTTCAACAAAGAAGCATCGAGAACCTTCAAGATAGTACAAGAGAATTTTCATAAGCAGCTCAAGTGCTACATCTTAATAAAATAATGGGTACTTGGTATAAGAGCAGAAAATTAAGTAGTTGCTTCTTCAAAGAGATCAAATGCATTTTGATGTAGTTACTTTATATCACACACCGTTCACATTAAAAAATATTATTGTATACTAGCTGTGCCCGCGACTTCGTACGCGTGGAAAAGTGATTTAGGACACTTTTATATTTTTAAATCTATTTTTAGTTTATTGGCGCAACCGCTGACAACTTTCACCAATAGGTACTTCCCAGTGTATCCCAGTGTTGATCCCGATCCAGCAAGTCACGTACCCGGCAAGCCTCTTGGTATGCAGGGTATAATAATAATATAGTACCATCCTTTCGGAGCTCGGCAAAAGAAGTAGGCCTTCGAACAATATGTAGAAGTCAGCAAAGGTATTCGAAGGTAGGTTAGGTTAATATTATTCGAATGCACCGTATAGACCCAGCCAATTTTTCAGGTTAATTTAGTAAATTATTTAACTTCGATGTCCGTCTGTCTATCTGTCTGGTTGTCAAAACTTTAACACGTGTAGGTATCAAGCTAACAATCCTATTAAATACTCAGGATCTTCTGTGCCTTCTGGCTTTGAAAAAAACAGACTCCTTAGCCACATCTACCCAAAGATTCAGTTTTTTATTTATGAGCCGATTGAGATGAAATAAATGTTAAGTCAAGATTACTACAAATATGATTGAACCACATCTAAATCGGATAAGCCGTTTCTGAGATTAGCGTGCACAAATACACCGACAAACAGACAAAAATAGAAAAAATAATGTTTTGGGTACTATTGCATAAATAAAAGTCTCATATAATAAAAACACAGGCACAGTTAGCACATTTTAATAGTATTTTTTACTCAGCAGTCTACACTACACCAGCCCGGCTCGGACGTAAGACGTCACGCAGCAGCAATGCAGTTACGCGGCGCCCGGTCGAATCACGGCGAAACGATTTTAATTTTGCTATATTTCCTAAACTACTCATTATATTTGCATGGTATAAAGGGCAAATATTATAGTCTTCATGGAATGCTTAAGCCAACTAACGTATTAAAAATGATAAGGATTAATACCGTGATGGTATTTAAATAGCTTTCCAAAAACCGCTTAATTACCCGTTTTTTAGTTTATCACGAAAGGCTTTCTTTTATTTAATTATACAGTTAATTAAGTTGATTTTATACAATAAATGATAATTTATTTCAATTTGTGAAGCAAGTTCAAAAATACAATTTTTATATTATTATGACACTGTGAAAACACTGTTTTCCCAGAAAAAAAATCCTGATAGTTAGGTACTTATTTGATGTTCTAATCTACTTTAGTGCCACGTTCTATCATGCCTTATGTAATGTGTATCTTAATTGTTAGTCTATGTATAACTATGTATAAATTGTATGACATTTAGGGTTGGGGTTTAGGGTTTTTATATTAGGGTTGTTATACCTACTCACACACCATTATGTTTTGTGTTTTTATAATATCTATATTGTACTGCATTCTTGTGATTGAATAAATGATGAAAATGATTCTATTGCTTCGCGTAACTGTGTAAGCGATCCCCCCGCGCCCCCCGCACGAACCGTTCGACCGCAGGCCGCGCGCGCGAAATTCATCCGACTTGCTTCAAATTTATCGTCACTGCTTGGCTCCTATGTATTGTAGCGTTATGTTATATAGCCTATAACCTGCCCAGGAATATGGGCTACAATCGTACCAAGTTTGGTTAAAATCCCTTCAGTAGTTTTTGTTCCCATCGTGCACATACAGACAGACAGACAAAAATTTTACTAATTGCATTTTTGGCATCAGTATCGATCGCCAATCATCCTCCAATATGTATTTTGAAAAAATATTCAATGTACAGAATTTACCTCTCTACAGTTTTATTATAAGTATAGATATAGATATTTTTATAACTGTGTCATAATCCTAATACAAAAATTAGAACTACATTAAAATAATAAGACTCGGCAATTGCACTAAACAATCTCATTTAATATGTATCACTTGTGAGATAGGTAATAATATCCCATACGATGTTGTCACTAAGAGCGATTAAGTCAATATATAAATAAAAAGTAATCAATATATTATTTTCTTAATAATATTAATATAATCACTATAAGATGTTGTTAGACCGACCGACTTATCCTAGCTTGGCATCACTTGGATTTTTTACGACAAAAGATATAAATAGCGAGACTTGGCACATTTTACAAGTTATGTTTTTGATGGGATTAAGTATTTTCCATTGTTTCGTCCCCGTAAACACAAGTTCATCTCATACTTAGAAAGGGTCCTGGTGTGTAATGCACATAGATTAAATATATTTAAAAAAAACTTAAGAGCTATTTGGCTTCGATGTTGTCGGGTAAAGGGGTATTTTGGCGATAAATATGAAAAACGGCAAGGAAATTCTAAACATATTTTACAAAATGTGTAAAAAATAAAAACTGCGAGAATTATGTTTAACCTCGTTAGATTTCAAACATGCTACCGTAGGAAACAATATTTCGCATCTGCTTCCTCAAGAAGGCACTTTGGCGAAACGTCCAAAAATATTATTTGAAAATTGTATTCATGCTTTGAATTTTTGTACGTAATTTGATTTTTAGCTTTCGTTGTGTTTGACTTTACGGAATCGGTTTATTTATTTCCCGATTTAAGTACGTTTTCCTTTTACTGATTGATCAATGTGCGCTTACGATTTCTATTTTTTTTTCCTGTCGCATCTAAATATTAATGATCATCACAGTCACACTACATCACAGATGATCACAATCAGTTAATGTTTGAATTTTATTTAAGTATCAGGACTCCATTTTTGGGCGCTGTAATTGATGCAATAAAGACATTTTTGTTGGCAGAATCAATTTATACTGCCTTTATCAATTTCATTAATTTGAACGGCGAGTCCGGTTTTAATTCAAAGCGATTTAACGAACTCATCCCAAGCCTCATCCAGATTGTTCGAGTTGAATTGTATCTAATTAAATGTAAATAAATTATTTTTACTCTGTAAATAATGAATACCAGATTAATTTATTGTTCAATAGGCTCGCTAAAAGAGAATAATTTTATTCGACACCATTACGTGACAAATTAAGAGGAATATTGTTTAGTAAAATATTATGTATTCAATCAAGACTTTCATTTTCCGCTTATCAACCAAAAATAAGTAGGAATAATATTATCTAAAAATATACCTTTTTTTACAATATTATGTACATTTTCGTTGTCAAGATTTCTAAGCAATGTTACGGTTAGCATAGCTCGGTAGCTATAGGTATTTAAAACATTTTTAGTAGGTACAATATTTTAAGGACACTCATAATGATCCTACATAAGAGGAAAAGATCTCATACATCTCACGTAGATACCATACAACACATAAAGAATACATGTATATGGATCTGAAAAGAATAGGGACGTCTTATAAATAAAACATTTTCATAGCTGTAGCTTCGATTGTATATTATATTGGTATATGTACATTTTTACTGTTACTAGGGTTGACACTTGGTGTTCCTTTTTATGTTTTATTAATTACTAGTACTCTTTACTTCATTTTTGTTATTCAGCCTATTCATTAATAATGGTACATTCTCGCTAGAATGAAACTTTGGACATTGGTTTTGGTCATTCATTAACATCATTAACGTGGAGATATCTACAAATCCAATCAAACAATCTAAAAAATGCGAAGATTTCAAAATGTCACATTTTCCGTCCGTCCACTGCTGGCAGTCCTTTTCAAACATTCAGCACAGACCCGTGCAATAATAATGCTGATCTGTTTTACAAAAGACAACTAGAGGATAGTTTGACCAGTACCCAATTTCTTAGTGTCAACCCTAAACCATACACCGCTTAAATCGGCGTTCATTGTCAGTAATTTGTGCGATAAACCGGTTACGTATCCGTCTTTTATTCAATTTGCCTGACGATATAATAATGGCACAATGAAAAAGCTCGTTCGGTTGATCGCCACATTCACTTCGCACTGTTGAATGGCGTTCGCGATGTTACAATGAAACGCTACGTTCATCTCATTGAAAGATCGGACAATACGGCGATTGTTAACTTTGACCTTCGTTTTGTCCCTACAGTCCATCTTATGTTTGTATGATGAAATGGAAACCGTTCTTGCTAATTTAAAGAATACGAGTTTTTATTCATAAAATATTATGTTCCTAATGAAATGAGTTTCTTAGTCCCAATTTCACCCACGCACGTTAGTGCTAAATTACCATGCCTTCTCATTCGTTCGTTTCAGCCTTTTACTGTCCACTGCTGGACATAGGCCTCTCCAATACATTTCCAGTGCGACCGGTCCATTGCCACCTGCATCCAACGTGACCCGGCAGTTTTCACCAGGTCGTCGGTCCATCTGGTAGGTGGCCGTCCCACACTGCGCTTGCCAGTACGTGGCCTCCACTCTAGGATCTTTTGCCCCATCGACCGTCCAATCTTCGTGCTATGTGGCCGGCCCATTGCCACTTCAGCTGACTGATCCTACGGGCAATTTCAGCAACCCTAGTTCTTCTACAGATCTCCTCATTTCTGATTCGATCACGTAGAGAAATACCGAGCATTGCCCTCTCCATAGCACGCTGAGCGACATTGAGCCTTTTGAAAAGATCCTTCGTGAAGCACCACGTCTCAGAACCGTAAGTCATCACTGGTAACACACATTGGTTGTATACCTTTGTCTTAAGGCACTGAGGTATTTTGGACGAGAAGACGTTGCGTAATTTACCGAACGCCTTACCTTCTCATTCATTGATAGGAATTACGAGAGGAACAACATGATATTTAAAAGGAATTTTAAATTTAAAGAAGGATTAACTTTAACATTGCTTGCTGAAACACGCCCTTAACATTGTTGTTAACAATGTTAACATCTTAACAACAAATGACAAAATTCTAAAAAAAATTAAATAGTCATCTTATCATTAAATAAGTACTTTTACTCCTAAATCATTAGCTAAATCAATCTAACTAAGAAGTAAATAAGAAAACCTATACTATCCCATTGAAACAATTAAAAAGTAATTTAGAAGAAAAGGTAATGCTTCAACAATGAATTTAGCTTAAACCTTAAGCCAGCATATTTAAATTTACCTCCGGAGTCTAAGTAGAAAATAAACCTTTATGGCGTCTTTATTTACAAAATTTATGTAGTGTAAATAATGTTTACACTAAATAAAGTCACACCCAATAAGCAGGTGACATCGTTTGGAGTACAAAATTTCAATTTGGCTAATGGAACTTAAATACGACATTGTGGCTTAAGTAGAATTTCATGACGACACTAATGGTTATAGGCTTCATAAATAGTAGTCATTTAATAGTATACAGCATGTTATAATTATTATGACAGTATTGTAATTTAAACAGTAACTTCATCGCATTATGCAGCGGAACATCTAAAGTGTAAAGGATTCAAATTTTTAACCCCCGACAATTTAAAAGGAGTGTTATAAGTTTGACACTCTCTTGAACCCTGTGTTCCAGTACCTAATAGTAAACGAAAATAACGTTTTTTTCGTTCAGATTAGCGTTCCATTAGCACTTTATAGCAACATTATAATCGTTTTGAACTGTTTTGACTAGTGTTCCACACGCAGCTGTCAGCTGTCAAAAACTGTTCAAAACGCTCAGAATGATCACGCCATTTTGCATAATTTTACCCATCTTGTTTTTGACGTTTACTTAGATTTCACAGATTTAACTGATCTCGATGTTATTTTTAAGTTATGGATCGAGCAAATTTATTCTAGATTCTTTTATAATGTAGTTATTATTGTTAATTTAAAATATAAATAGAATTTATGAGAAAAGGAAATGTTAAATTTTGACATCTGTGAGTCGTTCCACTAGCAGTAAAAATTTCATAATTTGTGTTTCAAAATATTGTGCTAAAGAAACGACTGTGTGCGTTATGAATGATCTGAGCGTTCAGAGTAAAAGAAGCGCTTAAAGGAACACGTCTCGTCATGTGTGTCTCTTATGTGCGTGCATGCATTCGTGTGTGCGTGTGTGTGTGAGAATGAATGTATTTCTGCCTGTTGCATCGTAGCTACCTACCGGATAAACCGATTTTGATTTAAATTTTAAAGCTGTCGTGATTGAGATCCTTGCTTTCGTCGAAAACAATTCGAGAGTTACCAAATTTTCAATATGTACTTATTTATTGTTCCATACATCAGTTACCAGACATAATATTAAAGAGACGAGAGGATGAATGAAGTATTTTAATTATAAGGCATAACAATGCTCAACACAAAGTAACAACTTTGTGTTACTTTTTTGTTCGTGCTTCAGTTATTACTAACCAGATGGATCTGGTTGTGTTGCTACAGACTATAATTATTTTGTCACCAACCATTGTGTACAAAAAGTGTGTTTTATCTAACGCTTTGTAACATATTATAAAATCATTGAGAGTTTGAAAAGTATATTTGTTAGCAACATTTTTCTATTGAGGTAGATACATTTTACGAGATTAAGAATGTTTTAAAGTAGTGTAATAAATAATATCAATGATTATTTTAACCGACTTCCAAAAAGGAGGAAGTTTCTTATTTCGACCATATAATCGGATACAATATGATTATTAATGAACAAAAAAATCGACCTTTATGAAAATAATGTATATTCAAAATGCATGGGCAATCGTCCTTTTTAAGCTAAGCGTCCGGTTTAGTAGCATTCTGTATACATTAGGGTAGGCGCTAAATCCATTTTTTAATTAAATGTTGTAATTTCAACAAGGAAGTAAAACGCATGGTTGTGTTTTAGCCCCCGAGGGCGTGTTACATGGGTTGAGTTTTAAAAAAGTGAACAATTTATTGTCCTTAGAATTTCTGTATTCAATTTTAAAAGTATTAAGTGTCTTTAATAAGTGTAAGTACTATTTTATAATAGCTTTTGTCCGCGTGGATTTAGTTATTACGACAGTCTAATTTCTCTAATCTGCTTAGTTTTTAAATATATTATTAAAAAATATTAATTTTATATAACTTTTTTTTTTATAATTTATTTAAGGTCGCTTAAACATCATTGGTCATTAGCGACCACTATAGGTTAACATTTTATATTAAATTATAATAATTAATTAACTTTATATGATACCTACGTATCGTATTGTATTATGGGTTGTTTCAACCTACATATTTGATGCGACTGTACTTATATGAGACTGTGACCTTTGAAACGTTATGTAAGCTTCCTGCTATTATAATATACTCGATTGAAACAGCTAGGTGACAACGATACTATAAACAAGGCACTTCCCACAGCAGTCGACATTCAATATAAATCTTGAAATAATAATAATTCGTCCATAATACATATTATAATTTTTTTAAGTTTCAACTTTCAAGGTTATTTTGCCACTTATATTATATTACTCGATAAAATATTATAATATGATGTTATTTATAGAATCTGAAGGAAAGAAGAAGAAAAAATATTTTGTAAGATTGACAAATTTGTCAAACCTTTTTTTTTTCAAGAATCAATATACCGGGGATCCATAATGGAAATCCATTATGGATCTCCGGTGGACTGGGAACGGCAGTCGGGGCATGTGAGTCTCCAGTACCACCAGTCCAGGTGCAGAGTAAGGTAAAAATGTGTGAAACCTACTGTTATTATACAATAAATGTAAGTGGAGTGAGATAGTGTGTGCGGTTATTATTTTTATTAATGGCATCTTTATAAGCATTATTTAAATAAATTCTACCATTCTTCAAATGTTCTTCCATAAACAATAATATTATAGCAAATTTCATACACCTATTAGCACAATTCTCGTAAAATTGCACCCTTGATCCAGAAATGCAGAAAACTTTTTCGTTCATCGGCGGTATTCAAACCCGCAACTTCCAGCTTTTTACACCTGTCAACACTACCAACTGAGCCACATAGGTCATCATTAAATATTCCTCAAACCCCATCCTACCTTATATTAAACATTATTTTAATATTCCACGAGGACCTCTTGCTAATAAGTTAAAGTAGGTCATCCTCGTTCATAGCGCTAAGATTGCCAGCAGATTACAGCCAGCAATACTAATTTACCCTCCTTATCAGCACGGCAATTATTCGCGAAGTGCCCAATTTTATTTTTATTGCACTCTTACAAATGGGAACCGGAGTCAAAGTAAGGACTTCACAGTTAATGCATAAGTACTGACCATAATAATTTACGATGTTGATTAAGTTAAAATGTTCATTGTTTATTCTAGGTGCATAGTATTTCATTATCTCCAGAAAAGGGCTTGATAACAAAACGCTGACTATTAGCCAGCCATGACTTTTCTTGAGTTACTTTTAAATATTTTTAAACTATGAAATAAGTTATGTCTACTTTATTGCCCTAAATTCTTAAAAACTAAAAAACAAATTTCTACAACTCACAATTTTTCTGCTAGTGGGCACGTTAAAATTAATGTGAACAAATATAAGAATAATATGTTATATAAATTATAAGACAATATATTATGTATTTTGAACATTAATATAAGATACGTTATGACAAAATCATTATGTTTTGGTAGGTATGTACAATGTAATGACACGTGTAAGTCATATGTTAAAAAATTCAAACAGCAATAATTATCAAAATATAAACAACCTCAAAAAGTTGCTCGGCGGATCTTTGAGCTGACATAAAGAAAAATAATAATGGATTTATGGATACCCACACTTTCCATACACGAACAGAATCCATTAGGAGCGTAAGAGTCATGATGACTCAACGTAAACAACAAAGACCTAATATTTACGATCATTCATCTCTTGTCACTGTCGTGACAGATTGCTCTTAATAAATAAAACTTTACCTACCTAAACACATCACTAACTCCCTCTAAAGTTTCGAGTTCATGCCATATCCAGAGGCGGCGAGGACGGTGAATGATTTAGATATTTTGACATGGGGTACGGGAGATTGACGCGTCGCGAACACGGGCTGTTCTCGTTCCAAACGTTCGAAACTGCGGGGCACAAAGTAGACACGAGTTGCCAGTGCCCACGCATGCGTCCTCCACTCGCCTACAACCGCAATTTTTCTCAGTGCTCCAACTAAATTATAAAACCGCAATTGAAGGTAACGCTTGGGATTTCCACGCAATGTAATCATCGGAACGACGTGAATGCATAAAATCCGAGGGGCACAAAATAATCGGGTCCTGCCGTTGATGTAAAAATTAACATAAAACTTATTAAGTTTCTACTTTCACAAGCAGATTTTAGGGGATTTGATAACAAGACTGGTACGGCCTAACTTTTATAACTTAGTTAATGAAACATTTACACTTGTATATTTTGCTAAACCTTAACGGGTGTAATTTTATCTTGAAAGTTTTTAAACAACGTTAATCTCACTGTGCTATGTTCTTTAGAATCTGTATTACAGGAAGGTACGAGAAAGAATAGGTATATTTATACAACACAAAAAAATATTATATTTAAGATATCTACGGGTGACCTACTGAAACTAGTTTTATACAACCGAAAGCGAAACCGAATTTCAGAAACTCACAAACTTTCACTTTTATTATTAAACTAGGATCAACCAATTTAATAGAATACAGATATATTAGTTTAGTTGTAAACTTAATATTATAATATTATCTGTTTTCATGAAACCACTATAATTGCCGTTATTAGCTGGCTTGTTAATAAATTAATAACTAAATCAGGAATTTAATATTGCAAACTTAATTAGTAGTATTAGCCTAGACAACGTTAAATCTTTATTGTTAATTGAATTTAACAATAACTGGAAACTATGGCTATAGTTTAATATACTCGTATTATTAACACACATAATATTTAATACAACCCAGAATCACAGAACTACTGTTTGTTACAAATATATTAGATTAAAGTAAAATAAATGTTTTATATTTTTAATTTTTAACTATACAATTCTATATTAAAGGTTTGTTTATTCCTTAATTTTAAGCACAAAATTAATGTAATTTCTGAGTGAATTCCAAGAAATATTAATAAGTCTAACGAGCGTAATAGGTTATGCACAATCAGCTATTAAGCAAAGTTATTTGAATGAGATCGGCAAATAAAAGTTCAAAGGCGTGGCGTTAATTAACAAAAAGACTAGCTTTATCGTTAAATGGAATTTTGAATCAGGGGATTTAATGAAATGAATGTTAAAAGGAATGGCCCGGGTTATTGCTCGATGTATTAATACCCTACTGTGTTTTAGGGGTAAGTCATATATTTTTTATGAAGAAGGTAGATGTTAGATTGGTTAGTAAATAACATAATACATTTATATCTAATGAAATTCTAGGGACACGGGAGCGCCCCGCCAAGTCGAAGATGGTATAAATAAGTTTTACCAGCTAAGATTTATTACATTGATTGCTACGGAAATTATATTGATTTGCATGTTTAATATCAGTGACTAGTGGCACAGGTATATAACGCTCATGGTGCAGCGTAAAAATATTAAAATGCATAAAGAAAAAAATAAAACTTTACGAAATTTTCGCGGATGAATGTTTTCCACGCTTAGTTTATAATATTATGGAGAAGTAGTGCAGGATACTAAAGAGCCCTGAAATCACGCTAAGAAATACATACAATTAATAAAAATAACAACTAAACATTATACCTAGTAATACAATTAATTATTTTTATTAATTGTATGCAGCTTTTTAAGCGTGATTTCAGGACACTTTAGTATCCTGCACTCCTCAAACACACTACCTTGCATTGCGTGCCAGTGAGTTTGTAACTGATTTTATAATTTTTTATTCATTCCAAGTACAGCATTCACATATTAATTTAACTGCTTATGTATAAGAGGTATAAAATTCCAAAAAAACTATAAAAGTAAAATATAAATTATTGTAGATTTTCGACTACAGGGTGACCTTTAGTAAGGCTACTCGCAATAAGGCGATTAAGATGTACAGCATTTTCTGTTAAACTATAGAGCTTAAAAGCTTGAAGCATTTTCACACCTGCTACGGCCAATTAAACGCTCTTTTGCGGCTTACGCCTCGAAAGAAGGTTGATTGACTGCTTTCAAACGAGCAGGACTAGTAGTGAACATTTTTTCCCGATAAAGTGCTCTTTGTTCATTGAACCGTGGAGCAGTGGACGGGTGGGACTCGCAACTGTGCTGTCTGACGAGCGAATTGAAATTGAGCTGCTTTTTAGTGTTCCCAGATTTGATTTCAAAGAGGCTTTATGGAAGTAAATGAGTTTGTATGTTAATGTGTTTTCTGCACCTTATTATAGACCATCCTGACGTTGCGACTTTCGGGTAATACTCGTAAGTAGGCGTTTCATTTACGTAATTACGCTAGGATTATTGGGCTTAAATAAATCTTTAGTTCTGAATCGGTATTGTTGAAATCTTTTTAAGTAACGTAAATAAAGCTAAGAACTAGATAGATGTTAACGTAAAATGCGATTATTTATTTCTAAAATTTTATTGGAAATACGTTTTCGGCGTTTGCAAGACGGGCGCAATTTTATATGAAGAAAAGAAAAAGTCAAATACGAATGCTTTGCAATCATTTAAATTGAATCTATAGACTTCCAAAAAAGGAGGAGAGATTCTTAATTCGGCTGGTTGTTTTTTTACAGTATAAAATTCATATAACATTATTTGATTATAATATAAAGAATAGTTAATAGTTATTTTTATATTAATTATTTTATTCCGTCTTTTGTAGCATGAAGAAGTGGATCAATGTATTTGATTCGCGAGTTTCTTACGCCGCGGCGCCGGTTCTTCTCGCCGGGCTAGTTTCCGAACCAGTGGTAGGCATCATGTAGGACAATTCTATAAGTGTTATTTAATAACCTATATGGAAATAAAATGTTTTGATTTTGATTGATAACCAGCTTTTATATTGTTTATTATTATAATTTATATGTATATCTACGTAGTATCATTTTAGTAGTCATTAACTTAGTTTATTAAATATAAATAATATCACTATAGTTACTATTAAATAATTACGATTTTTCAAACCAGAAGAAACATGATAGGCTAGCAACACGAAAGTGACGAAAAGTAACCCTTCAAAGATCAAAATAAAACGTATTCGCATAGCGAGCATTTTAATGCTTCTAAAGACGATGAATAGCAAAAATATTTTAGCGGTGGAAACCCGTCACGTACCTGCAGATCGACCTCTCTGAAGGGAAAATGCCGAAGCGTGCTCGAGTTCGATATGAGGAGATAGGCACAAAGATATAAATTTCATTAGACGAGGCTAATACATTTAGGGACAACGCTTTTATCGTGTTTTTGCTCGTCCCAAGTCAATTTGGAATATTACTTCATTATGTACGGTAGTTTACTTGATTTAACATAATAGGTGTACTCAATCTTAATCTACGTGGGATGCCTAATATGGTCCGTCTATGTCGGCGCCGGGCAACGCCCTCCACAGTATTATGTTTCAGACGAGATTGGACGTTACTTTTTTAAATAATCTTGTTAATGACTAGAAAATGAGGCATGATAGACGTATCATAGTTAAAAAGATAATATTTTTAAAATACAAAATTTTTTATAATAAGCGTTGTATGGTTACAGAACCCTCCTCAGACATGTCCTTGGTTAGGTCATGCTTACCCGACAGCGTGACGCAATTGTGTTTGTTATGTTTTTTTCATTTACAGAAAGGTTCTAATTACATATTACCTTGTGAACCTTTATAGTGATGCCGGAAATGAGATAATGACTCTTCGAAATATTCAAATTATGTCATGAGTATTAACTTAGAAACAAACCTTTGGAATGAAAGGGTTCATTCGATTTCAATATAATACGGAAGGTCTGTGCACACTGAACAGGGAACAGTAGACCCCAGATACAAAGAAATATTATGTAGAATATTACACAAAATTATATTCAATGTGTAGATAATATTATATTTCTGTGAGCAACGTGTTTCATCAATAATATTATTTTATTCTTATTATTTCTTTAATATTAATAATTTCGAATCACAAATTTATGTAGAGTCAATACATCGACAAAAGTTTTGATAAAAAAAAAACAAAAAAATCACATTATTATTATGTATTAATTGTAACAAACTCAAATTTAATAAAAACCCTATCAATATTTTTATTTTGTGACATTTGACAATTGAGACCAGCCTGATTAAAGCAGCAGTATCCAAATAAACCCTGAAATAAATAGTGACAAAGAGTAAAGGGCATTATGTAAGGACATTATTTTTCTTCCTGTTAATTTATTGCCGAGTTTTATTGCCGTATAGACTATGGACATTTACTACAAATAGCCCTTTTATTGCTTATATAACTTTGTCGCTTACTTTTTAGCAGTAGGTATAAGATTTCAATTTATTTTCAAGCTTTTTATACAACATGCAATATTTATGTGTATCAATTACTTCAGCATCGTACTCTGGTTAGTATGTGCGATCTAAACAATTGTAAATATAGTGTCGTTTTATAGCATGTCTACATTAAGACCTTCTTCCAGCTGCAGAAACACATCAGCACCATGTGATAATATTGCATTGTCACGTGATTTACAAATGCATGCAAAATTTTAGTTTAATCAATAAAACTTAAGAGGTTTTAAATTTGAAATGAAACTCACTCACTCACGTTACATGTGAAAGTAAATAAAAGCAATCATGAAATGCGTATTAAATTTATACTATTTAGCTATAAAGCCTATATTAAGACAATACATTATTCTTGAACAAAATTGCCATTGGAGTGAGCCCCCAGAAGTGGGTGATCGGTGAAGGTGGGATTGTGAACGTGAGATTTTTTATTCAAGAGTTTTTTTTTCACCCGAAAGGCCTCTTATAGTAATATTAAGATTCAAATATTTTTATTGCGTATATCACATCCAAAAGCGGTATGTTCCAAGTTATGCCGAAATGCTTTTTATTTAAAATTAGTAATTTTTCTTAAATAGCGTGGTATTTAAGAAAAATACTCTAGAATCATATACTTACATTACATTTAACACGGTGAATTTTAATAATACCTATGTAAATAACACATACTCAAAATTTCCTTCTTCGTTTTTTTTAAGTATATTTATTTTTAATAAGTTGAGGTACTACCTTTATTAGAATACGTAAGTTACTACATAATAATTTTGATAGGGGAGCTGATTGGAAGTTTCGATAAGTTGAGACAGCGTTTGAAAACCGTAACCAAATACTCGAGCTGCCAATATCTTAGTTTTAAAGCTCAGCGAGCTGTGTGTTACTTTTCACTTCATAGCTACTTAGAAAGCTATTTTATAGCAAACTAACTGACCCGTGCCAATTTTAAGCATAAAAACAGTTTGTGATAAACCATTCCCGGAACTTCCACAAATGTTTCAAGACTAAAATGGCCGAATCGGTTCAGCCGATCTCGAGTTTTAGCGAGATCAACGAACATCAATTCATTTTTATACATAAGAAGACGAACTTAAAAAACCTTCACACTTGCTTTATCCCATCCCCTGTGGGATGCTCAAAACCTTCTTCTTGGAAAAAAAAAGTAAAGTAAGACCCGTGCCAATTTTAAGCATAAAAACAGTTTGTGATAAACCATTCCCGGAACTTCCACAAATGTTTCAAGACTAAAATGGCCGAATCGGTTCAGCCGATCTCGAGTTTTAGCGAGACCAACGAACATCTTGGTGGAACGAACATTAATTATTTTATTCCGTCTTTTGTAGCATGAAGAAGTGGATCAATGTATTTGATTCGCGAGTTTCTTACGCCGCGGCGCCGGTTCTTCTCGCCGGGCTAGTTTCCGAACCAGTGGTAGGCATCATGTAGGACAATTCTATAAGTGTTATTTAATAACCTATATGGAAATAAAATGTTTTGATTTTGATTGATAACCAGCTTTTATATTGTTTATTATTATAATTTATATGTATATCTACGTAGTATCATTTTAGTAGTCATTAACTTAGTTTATTAAATATAAATAATATCACTATAGTTACTATTAAATAATTACGATTTTTCAAACCAGAAGAAACATGATAGGCTAGCAACACGAAAGTGACGAAAAGTAACCCTTCAAAGATCAAAATAAAACGTATTCGCATAGCGAGCATTTTAATGCTTCTAAAGACGATGAATAGCAAAAATATTTTAGCGGTGGAAACCCGTCACGTACCTGCAGATCGACCTCTCTGAAGGGAAAATGCCGAAGCGTGCTCGAGTTCGATATGAGGAGATAGGCACAAAGATATAAATTTCATTAGACGAGGCTAATACATTTAGGGACAACGCTTTTATCGTGTTTTTGCTCGTCCCAAGTCAATTTGGAATATTACTTCATTATGTACGGTAGTTTACTTGATTTAACATAATAGGTGTACTCAATCTTAATCTACGTGGGATGCCTAATATGGTCCGTCTATGTCGGCGCCGGGCAACGCCCTCCACAGTAGGTATTATGTTTCAGACGAGATTGGACGTTACTTTTTTAAATAATCTTGTTAATGACTAGAAAATGAGGCATGATAGACGTATCATAGTTAAAAAGATAATATTTTTAAAATACAAAATTTTTTATAATAAGCGTTGTATGGTTACAGAACCCTCCTCAGACATGTCCTTGGTTAGGTCATGCTTACCCGACAGCGTGACGCAATTGTGTTTGTTATGTTTTTTTCATTTACAGAAAGGTTCTAATTACATATTACCTTGTGAACCTTTATAGTGATGCCGGAAATGAGATAATGACTCTTCGAAATATTCAAATTATGTCATGAGTATTAACTTAGAAACAAACCTTTGGAATGAAAGGGTTCATTCGATTTCAATATAATACGGAAGGTCTGTGAACACTGAACAGGGAACAGTAGACCCCAGATACAAAGAAATATTATGTAGAATTAACACAAAATTATATTCAATGTGTAGATAATATTATATTTCTGTGAGCAACGTGTTTCATCAATAATATTATTTTATTCTTATTATTTCTTTAATATTAATAATTTCTAATCACAAATGTAGAGTCAATACATCGACAAAAGTTTTGATAAAAAAAAACAAAAAAAATCACATTATTATTATGTATTAATTGTAACAAACTCAAATTTAATAAAAACCCTATCAATATTTTTATTTTGTAACATTTGACAATTGAGACCAGCCTGATTAAAGCAGCAGTATCCAAATAAACCCTGAAATAAATAGTGACAAAGAGTAAAGGGCATTATGTAAGGACATTATTTTTCTTCCTGTTAATTTATTGCCGAGTTTTATTGCCGTATAGACTATGGACATTTACTACAAATAGCCCTTTTATTGCTTATATAACTTTGTCGCTTACTTTTTAGCAGTAGGTATAAGATTTCAATTAATTTTCAAGCTTTTTATACAACATGCAATATTTATGTGTATCAATTACTTCAGCATCGTACTCTGGTTAGTATGTGCGATCTAAACAATTGTAAATATTGTGTCGTTTTATAACATGTCTACATTAAGACCTTCTTCCAGCTGCAGAAACACATCAGCACCATGTGATAATATTGCATTGTCACGTGATTTACAAATGCATGCAAAATTTTAGTTTAATCAATAAAACTTAAGAGGTTTTAAATTTGAAATGAAACTCACTCACTCAGGTTACATGTTAAAGTAAATAAAAGCAATCATAAAATGCGTATTAAATTTAAATAATATTTAGCTATAAAGCCTATATTAAGACAATACATTATTCTTGAACAAAATTGCCATTGGAGTGAGCCCCCAGAAGTGGGTGATCGGTGAAGGTGGGATTGTGATCGTGAGATTTTTCATTCAAGAGTTTTTTTTTCACCCGAAAGGCCTCTTATAGTAATATTAAGATTCAAATATTTTTATTGCGTATATCACATCCAAAAGCGGTATGTTCCAAGTTATGCCGAAATGCTTTTTATTTAAAATTAGCAATTTTTCTTAAATAGCGTGGTATTTAAGAAAAATACTCTAGAATCACATACTTACATTACATTTAACACGGTGAATTTTAATAATATGTAAATAACACATAGGTACTCAAAATTTCCTTCTTCGTTTGTTTTAAGTATATTTATTTTTAATAAGTTGAGGTACTACCTTTATTAGAATACGTAAGTTACTACATAATAATTTTGATAGGGGAGCTGATTGGAAGTTTCGATAAGTTGAGACAGCGTTTGAAAACCGTAACCAAATACTCGATTGCCAATATCTTAGTTTTAAAGCTCAGCGAGCTGTGTGTTACTTTTCACTTCATAGCTACTTAGAAAGCTATTTTATAGCTAACTAACTGACCCGTGCCAATTTTAAGAATAAAAACAGTTTGTGATAAACCATTCCCGGAACTTCCACAAATGTTTCAAGACTAAAATGGCCGAATCGGTTCAGCCGATCTCGAGTTTTAGCGAGACCAACGAACATCAATTCATTTTTATACATAAGAAGACGAACTTAAAAAACCTTCACACTTGCTTTATCCCATCCCCTGTGGGATGCTCAAAACCTTCTTCTCGGCAAAAAAAAAAAGTAACAAGAGTCATGTTGTTTAATTTTTCTGCACTTATTTAATGTTTTTGTATCTTAAAAATAAAGAACATAGAAATAATTAAAATATTCAATATGAAAGAGAGCAGCCTCTTTCTTTCGCACATAGGTACAAATCGGTCTGCGCGGTCACAGGCGAAGAATTAGGTATAACTTTAGAGTTTAGGTTAGGTTGCAGGTTGAGGGCGTGTTTCACCAAGCAATGTTAAAGTTAACGCCATGTTAATTTTAACATGGCGTTACCATGCCTTCTCATTCATTGACAGGAAATACGAGAGGGATAACATGATATTTAACGAAGGATTAACTTCAACATTGCTTGGTGAAACACGCCCTAAAGATTGTAGTTTGCATTATTTTATGGGTAATGTGTTGCGTGATTCTCGGTAGGCGTTTCGGATTGCGTGTTTTGGGTTGCACAATGCATGATTGCGTATGTTGCGGTGGCGGACCGCGGGTTAAGCATTGCGGGTTGCGCGTTGTAGTTTACGCCTTGAGCGTTGCGGGTTGTTGGTGTAAATGAGCGTGATGAAAAGTAAGACTTTTAATACGCTCAACAATGTGGGACCTTGCCCAGCTAGTATCTTATAAAATATAATATATATATTTTTAAACTTTATTGTGTTTTATAAATAACTAATAATAAAATGTAAAAAACAATAAAATCAATTTTATTGAAACCGTTTCGGACTAACGCGATGGTGAAGACTATTACTATAATACAGTGGGTAGAGTTATTTGTTAAGGAAGTTTTTTTGCCACCAAAACTATTCCTCACGGGCGAAGCCGTGATCAGACACTAGTATGTTTATAAAACAAGCGAAATACCCCATGGGCTTGAATGCTAAATTCAGATAACGTAATCAAGTTGGCAACGATCTGTCAGATCCAAATATTCCGGCCCACTTGAGTGACGTGCGCGGTATAAAAGACAATGAGCTCGAGAGATATTTAAACATGTTAAAACGATCCTGGAATACCTGCTTGCTTTTACCGTGGCGAGATGCTTCGGAATGAGCGTTAAACAACACGGCCTCGCAGAAAACCATCGTGGCATAACGATTGTGTTTTACTGAGTGAGATGTTAATGAAGGCCAATGGTTGAGGGTTTCTTTATGGGTTCTTAATACATGTACTCGACGATTCGCAAGTTCATATTTTTGGGGTTTATTCCTAAGTTAGTTAAACTTTTAAATATATGCTCGAATTAATGCTTCAATTTTGAAAGTTTATTAATATGGCTATGAAACAACTTAACATTTGAAACGCGGTATGAATTTTTATTTACAAATTAGGTTATATAATAATATTATATTTTTTTAAACATAATGAATTATTGCTAAAATAATTACCGCTCTAATAAGTCTAGGTGATAACTGATATTATAACAAGAATATAACAGTTGACTTACTAGTATGATAGCAAAACAATTTAATGTTTATTGTGCAACAAAAAAGTACTTACTTGTTAAAAAATGTTGTACCTAACCTGAAAATAACTTTTTAAACTTCTTACGCTACCTGTACGTTTATCCTTATCCTAGCATGTGCCTCCATTGTTGGATATTGTGGGTGAAATATTTCGGCATCGTCACAGTTGCCTTGTTGCATTTGCATATTGATTTAAGTACATTTACCCCTTTGTTTCATGTTTGTTTCGAAATTCTATTTTAGGTGCTGGCGAAACGGTTTAGGCACGTGTTCCACGTATTCATCGCACAAAAGAAACTGATGTGTTTTCAGAAGCCGGCTTACATTTCGCAGAAATATATATTTTACATCAATAGGTACTCGTTTAGTTTTCCGAGAGAACCATACAGGCCCATCATAATAACCAAACGAATTCGTCTTCTTTTCAACTAATATAACCTTTTTTTTAGCGACCACTTTAGGTTTACATTTTATATTAAATTATAATAATTAATTAATTTTAGGTATTGTACAGTTTTATCTGTGTTTTATAGACATTATTTTAAACATACGGGGAGGTTCACATGCGATCGTTCAGTATTATAAATTGCACATTCAATTAATATATTGTGCTTGACAGATATGTCACTATCACACCTCACGTATTTTTTCTTAGGATCCTTGGTTATCAGATGGATATGACTTATTACATTAATATAAACTTTATTAAAATTACAACTCAATTTAACATGATCTTACAAAACGTCCCATGAAGTTAGCCATGTTCTGTAAACTTCCATTATTCCGGTACAAAGCTATCGCGTCGTGATGTAGGACGCAGTACGAGTGACAGCTAGGAGTTTCTCATTAACTTCAGGAAGGAACCTCCAGTCTTCGGCGATATTATAATGAAGTTCATACATTATGTTTGGCGCACTCGTGAAACTATATAGCTAGGTCAATACTGCGCTATCTGGAATTGTAATGAGACTGCATATTACTAGAAGCGATTGTTATTTTGAATTTTGACTGTGGAAATATTATTCCTCGTTCATTGAATTTTATCGAGTTGAACGTTTCGTAGCAAAAAGTTTTGCGTGGCGATTTGGGAGTAAATACACGCTAATATTTTATTTGCTAGTGTTTGCAGTCAAATTATGTAATCGAATTTTAGTGTTGTTAACTAATGAAAGTAATAGTTTATTCAAAACGTGTAGGAATAATATTATGCGTAACATTCAGAAAAACTAAAATGTGTATGCTACGTAATATGTAGATTCTTGATAAAAGCAATAAATAACTAAGGTACGATGCTTCTTGAAGGCACAAAATAATATAGGTCATGAAATGGAAAATAAACTTAGCGTAGACACGAAATTTCTGAAATGCGTTCGTAGTCTTCGAAGAATTCTTTTTCTCGAACATCTCCAATTTTATGTGCTATAAAACTGTAACATACAATACAATTGTCAATAAAACAACTTTTAGGCCTTCAAATAAAGAATTCTAGCTTTAAAAAGTCTAAAGAAAGCTCAGAAACGAATAAATAGTATGTATTTTTTTTCATTTACCTATTTCGTAGCACCTTTATCTTGGGTGTATTTGTATCTAAAGTTAATAATAATTAAGCATTATAAGAGAATAATGGGTAACTGTGACACTTGTAAATCTTTCATAACGTCTATAAAAAATAGCTTTTGAATAATTAACTTACTTACTTAACTTTTTAAGCTATTGCATAGCTTCTATCGCGGGCATTGAGCGTGGAGACCGAATCCAGAAATTCCGTAACGAAAATAACCTAACACCCCCCGGACTCCGACCGGATACTTTCTATTGCCATCTATCGATGAATAGCAGAACTTTTAATGACTTTTTTGAAATATCACGCTTGTCTCTTTAGTTCAACAACTCACCTCTGGGTGGCATTGGTTGTATCGGATAAGTTGATATGCAATAAGTAAGTATGCAATAGCTTTATCGCGGCAGTCCCCGAGTGCCACGTCTTTTTTTTTTATTTAACAATTTATTGCACACAAGAAAATTTTACAATGTTACAGTTTCCAAAGAAAGATGACACAAAGGTGCTGCTTACTAAAAATTTCTTCCAGCATCCCTACGGAGAGAGATAGTATAAAAGATAGCGAATACAGTAACGACTGAAGGTAAACGCAAAAGTACCGCACGCACTGCACACGTTTATGGTACGATAGAGTTATATTACGTTACTAGCTGTGCCCGCGACTTCGTTCGCGTGGTTTTTGAGTGACTTAAACCGTTTATGCAGCGCACGCAACGAAAGTCCCCAAATGTGAATAATTTTCCCCGTTTTTTCTCAATGACGCTTCGCTCCTATTGGTCGCAACGTAATGCTATATAGCCTTAATTTTCCCCGATTTTTCTCAATGACGCTTCGCTCCTATTGGTCGCAACGTAATGTTATATAGCCTAAAACCTTCCTCTATAAATGGACTATCCAACAAAAAAATAATTTTTCAAATCGGACCAGTAGTTCCTGAGATTAGCGCGTTTAAACAAACAAACAAACAAACTCTTCCACTTTATAATATTAAGTACCTATAGATAGTTACGTCATAGTAACAAAATTAAATAATTTTAATTTTATTTCTTTTCGACGACCTCCGTAGCACAGTGGTTGAGCGCGTTGGTGCTCGAGCGGGAGGTCGCAGGTCACAATCCTGCCGAAAGAACAGAAAGTTTTCTGTTTTCCTTAAATATGTTTTCATAGTATAAAAGTATTAAATATATTTCCGTTGTCTGGTACCTGTAACACAATTACTTAGCGCGGGGCTCGATTTAGATTGACGTGGTGTGACGCGTCAATAGATAAAAAAAAACGGGCCATGTACAATTCAGACTCGCGCACAAAGGGTGACATACAGAATATAGCGATGTATCAGTTATATCTTTTTTATTCTTCGGGTACAGAACCCTACAGAACCCAGAAAAAGTAATCACGAAATAAATTTATTGGGTGAATGTGAATGGCAGGGCTGGAAAGGGTCACTCATGAGGAACTCACAAGGACCGAATGTATTCGGAAAAAGGTCAAGGAGCACCCGGAAACGACGAGGAAGTATGAGAAGGGCTATGAATGTGGATGAAGCGTGGGAAATATGTCAGGATCGTAGTAGCCGAAGGCCAGTATAAAAATAATAAAAAATATTTATTACTCGAAATTACATGAGTAAAAATAATTGGCTTTACTTGTGCTATAATTTCTTAAGAGATTTTACTCATAGGGAGTTGCTGACAACAGAGTCGTTATTACGAATTACGACAATTCTTTGTACCTATTAGTTATTGATTGATGACTACTTGTGTCTGTTGTGTCAGTTGTGTGTGTGTGTGTGCTCGTCAATCTGAAACCATGCTAATTCCCGATTTCACCAACGCTGGTTAGTGATAACAGTTTCTTAAAATACCATGCTCTCATTAATTGACAGGAAATACGAGAGGCATAACATGATACTTAATGATGGATTCATTTTAATATGTGTTGGTGAAAATGGCACTAAGTCTTAACCGTCTTGAAGTACTTGTGTTACGAGGCAACAGATAATAATATATTATATATTTTTAAATGTTAATAACTATTATATTATATGTGTACTTACGAGGAGGAATCAAAAAGTAGTGAAAATGAAATAGAATATAGTTACTATTATTAACTTAATAATTTATTTTTACTAATATATATCTGAGTCATGCCTGCCAGTATTTTTTTTACCAAGGAGTATGTCATTCTCACAACTTTTTGATCCCCCCTCGGCCCTCGTATAACACAACCATGTCATTGAAAACTATTTACTCCGAAACCACGACCATCGGCTTGAGACGCGCTAACCATTGAGGCCGTCAATACAAATTAATATTATATTGTACTAACTGACCCTCTTCGTTGAGCATACAAACAGTTTGTGATGAAATTAAAACCAGTAACTCGGAACCCGCAACGTGGAACCCGCGGAATAATTTCTCACCGTTTGCACCTTCCACAAATATTTCAAACTAAAAATTGCCGCATCTGCTCAGCCGTTCTGGAGTTGTAGCAAGACTAACGAACGGCAATTCATATTGTTCTTCTTATATATAAAAATGATGAATTGCTGTTCATTAATCTCGCTAACACACGAGGACGGCTAAAACGATTCCGTCATTTTTAGTATTTGAAATATTCGTGGAAGTCCAGGGAAGGTTTAAACGGTTTGTATGCTCAACGAAGTGGACACGGGTGAGCTATTTTTTACATAATATATAGAAGATAGATATAGATAGAATAAGGTATCATATCCACAACACTAATATAAGCAATACAAAATGTATCATTCCTCTCCATAATCTGAGCAAAACACCATTGAATTAGTGGTTGTAACACGAAATGAGCTCGTGTTAGTGCTTAGTGGACGATTACGTTGGGAATGGTGCAAGTTTGCGTTCCAACGTCCGAAACGATCGCGTCTACGACCGCTGAATTTCCCGCTCCACTAATTTTGTATGAAACTAGCTGCCGAAGACTGCTGGGGCGACTTTTACGCTCATACGCGAAGTCTTTACGTCAGACTTAAGCATTAAGCAGTTGCTCGTCAGACTTAAGCATTCAGCACTAAACATCCTAATTAGGAACATTCAAGTAGGAAGTAAAGAGTTTTGAAAAATACTTTGGTAAAGTTTGATATTTCTCTGTGGTGTCGGAGTAAGTATAATCCCTCCCTCTTTCCCATGGGGATAGTAAAAGGCAACAGAGGGAATATATATCCGGAAATAGGGAGCATCGTTTCCGCGGATATTGTTATTTTATTCTGAAAACTGCGCTCGCCAACCCGCCTGCCGAACGTGGTGAGTATAGGCAACTACCCCCCACTGGAACAATGTTTTTTTTAACCCTACAGTACCGTTTAAGGGTAATCAGATCAATTTTATGAATTGCTGTTCGTTAATCTCGCTAAAACTCGAGAGCAGCTGAACCGATTCGGCTATTTTTTGGCTTGAAATATTCGTGGAATACCAGGAAAGGTTTAAGCAGTTTGTATGCTCAACGAAGTGGGCACGGGTCAGCTAGTATTTTATAAAAAGTATGTGTACATAAAACATCTTCTTCTCTTATATATAAAAATGAATTGCTTTTCGTTAATCTCGCTAAAACTCGAAATCGGCTAAAGCGATTCGGCTATTTTAATTCTTGAAATATTTGTGGAAGTACATGGAAGGTTTAAACGGTCTTTATGCTCAACGAAGTGGGCACAGTTCAGCTAGTATTTTATAAAAATATGTGTGCATTAACCATAATATTATAAGTATTACAATCGATAACATACATGTAATTATCGTATGATAATTCAAGAACAATATAGCGTTATTTAAAACGTTAAAAACAATTCGTCAACAACAACACAGTGTATTGCGATGAAAATCAAATTGAAACTTTCGACTGTTTCATTCAAGTGGTTGTTAAAAATTTAAGATTTTTACTGAATTTAAAGCCGACCTTTTGTACTATTTGCTTTGAGGTTAACGCTGGTTCGTGTTTGCGAAGTATTTAACAGAAGCTCCGAGTGCATGTGAACAAAACTTTATTTACGGAGCTATTGCGGTTCAAACTGAATTTGTCTTTACAGCGCTGGAGTGCGGCATTGCTTTAAACTCCATGAGATTTTATTGGAAATCCTTCTACTTTTGTTCATGTACTCTTCATATTGTGTGAATGTGTATTTTTAATACTTCGAATCATGTAAGCCACTTGGCTACGTTAAACGTTTCCTGTTGCTTGGCTTGTATTTATTGTCGTTCATTAACCCCCGACGCAAAAATGACGGAGTGTTAAACGTTTGACGTGTCTGTGTAAATGTGTATGTGTCTGTCTGTGGCATCGTAGCTCCCGAACGGATGATTCGATTTTGATGCGATTTTTTTGTTTGCAAGGTATATCAGTCGAGAGTGTTCTTAGCTATGTTTGGTGGAAATCGGCTCAGGTCTTCAAGGTCATCAGGACGTTTGCTGGGTGTGATAGGAATGTTAGACGCTAAGTCCCGATTTCACCAACGCATTAGTGTTAACGGCTTGTTAAAATACCATGCCTTCTCATTCATTGATAGAAATGACGAGAGAAACAACATGATATTTAACGAAGGATTAACTTTAACATTGCTTGGTGAAACATGCCCTAAGTGGGGTTTTTTTTTAATTTTTAATTTAGTTTATTATAGTGTTTTTTATTTATTTACTAAATTCTATTATATTAAAAGAAAGATTATTTCTAAAAACCAATTTCAAATTTTGTAATTTTTTAAAAACTCAAGTAACCGAAATGGACAGTTTTCACGATTCTGTTTGCGCTAAAATACTCTGATTTGTCTTGAGCAATATGTATCTAATGCAAAAAGCATTGTTATGTGCCATAAATCCGATTCCACATTTTGTTACTTTTTTAAAACTCAAATAACCGAAATGGACAGTTTGTACAATTGAGTTTACGCTAAAATACTCTGATTTGTCTTGAGTATCGTGTATCGAATGCAAAAAGCATTGTTATGTTAATAAATCCGATTTTTCCAAAAAACCGATTTCAAATTTTGTAATTTTTTAAAAACTCAAGTAACTGAAATGGACAGTTTTCACGATTGTGTTTGCGCTAAAATACTCTGATTTGTCTTGAGCAATGTGTATCTAATGCAAAAAGCATTGTTATGTGCCATAAATCCGATTTTTCCCAAAAACCGATTTCAAATTTTGTAATTTTTTAAAAACTCAAGTAACTGAAATGGACAGTTTTCACGATTGTGTTTGCGCTAAAATACTCTGATTTGTCTTGGGCAATGTGTATCTAATGCAAAAAGCTTTGTTATGTGCCATAAATCCGATTTTTCCCAAAAACCGATTTCAAATTTTGTAATTTTTAAAAAATCAAGTAACTGAAATGGACAGTTTTCACGATTGTCTTTGCACTAAAATACTCTGATTTGTCTTGAGCAATGTGTAGCGAATGCAAAAAGCATTGTTATGTGCCATAAATCCGATTTATCCCAAAAACCGACTTCAAATTTTGTAATTTTTTAAAAACTCAAGTAACCGAAATGGACAGTTTTCACGATTCTGTTTGCGCTAAAATACTCTGATTTGTCTTGAGCAATATGTATCTAATGCAAAACGCATTGTTATGTGTCATAAATCCGATTCCACATTTTGTTACTTTTTTAAAACTCAAATAACCGAAATGGACAGTTTGTACAATTGAGTTTACGCTAAAATACTCTGATTTGTCTTGAGTATCGTGTATCGAATGCAAAAAGCATTGTTATGTGCCATAAATCCGATTTTTCCAAAAAACCGATTTCAAATTTTGTAATTTTTTAAAAACTCAAGTAACTGAAATGGATAGTTTTCACGATTGTGTTTGCGCTAAAATACTCTGATTTGTCTTGAGCAATGTGTATCTAATGCAAAAAGCATTGTTATGTGCCATAAATCCAATTTTTCCCAAAAACCGATTTCAAATTTTGTAATTTTTTAAAAACTCAAGTAACTGAAATGGACAGTTTTCACGATTGTGTTTGCGCTAAAATACTCTGATTTGTCTTGAGTAATGTGTAGCGAATGCAAAAAGCATTGTTATGTGCCATAAATCCGATTTATCCCAAAAACCCACTTCAAATTTTGTAATTTTTTAAAAACTCAAGTAACCGAAATGGACAGTTTTCACGATTCTGTTTGCGCTAAAATACTCTGATTTGTCTTGAGCAATATGTATCTAATGCAAAACGCATTGTTATGTGTCATAAATCCGATTCCACATTTTGTTACTTTTTTAAAACTCAAATAACCGAAATGGACAGTTTGTACAATTGAGTTTACGCTAAAATACTCTGATTTGTCTTGAGTATCGTGTATCGAATGCAAAAAGCATTGTTATGTGCCATAAATCCGATTTTTCCAAAAAACCGATTTCAAATTTTGTAATTTTTTAAAAACTCAAGTAACTGAAATGGATAGTTTTCACGATTGTGTTTGCGCTAAAATACTCTGATTTGTCTTGAGCAATGTGTATCTAATGCAAAAAGCATTGTTATGTGCCATAAATCCAATTTTTCCCAAAAACCGATTTCAAATTTTGTAATTTTTTAAAAACTCAAGTAACTGAAATGGACAGTTTTCACGATTGTGTTTGCGCTAAAATACTCTGATTTGTCTTGAGTAATGTGTATCTAATGCAAAAAGCATTGTTATGTGCCATAAATCCAATTTTTCCCAAAAACCGATTTCAAATTTTGTAATTTTTTAAAAACTCAAGTAACTGAAATGGACAGTTTTCACGATTGTGTTTGCGCTAAAATACTCTGATTTGTCTTGAGTAATGTGTATCTAATGCAAAAAGCATTGTTATGTGCCATAAAGAAAATATCCAATTAATTAATGTTAATCGTTATAGCAAAGGCAAAATTTGTTAATAAATATAGCAACACAGTCCATTTATCATGGCCCGTACTTCAAATATCCGGATTATAAATAATGAAGCGGTGCCTCACCGCCCGGGGCTCCGCTAACAAGTGACGTGTTTTCCAACTTTAATATATGACCTGATAACTTATACACCACGTTTAAATTGTTTATACTCCGCTTTCGTTATCCGATTGCCAATGCTATTTTTATTGTATGTATCATGTTATATTATGCTCTCAACTAAATACATGAATGGATGAAGGTATGTATGTCGCAAAAATTTTCTACCCACAAATTGACTTGTTTAAACTGTAATTTAAAGATTTTATGATATATTGTAACGTATTAAGTACATTTATTCTAAAGACGAATCTTTAGATCAATATACTCGATACGTTACGAAATATTTTAAAATATTTAAGTGACAGTATGAACTCAATTTTCTAAAAATCTGTATTTTGCGTATATCACCTTCATACACTCATGTCTTCAATTGTTGTATTGACAAAGAATAAATTAACAGGTTTAGGTGATATCGAAAGCCAGTTTAAATATGAATATATTAATAAATTAACGATTTAATTAATCCAAATCACTGTGTTGTTGTTGTTGACGAATCGTTTATAATACTTAAAAAATGTACGAACTGTATGATGCCGATACTTATAATGCTTTCACAATCTTTTATAAAATATTGTTCTTTAAGAATTATTTCACAATTAAAATAGCATTATATCCGTCAAAGTAACCTTAGGGTTAAATGAAGATTGAAGAACAGTGTTGACTTCATCACATAATATTTAAATGACGTTCAACTCCGTGGTCTAGTGGTTCTGAGATGGCTCTTGACTCGGAGGTCGCGGGATCGAATCCCGCCGAGGGAACAAAAAGCTTTAAATGTTCCTAAATCATGGATGTGTATTAAATTTGTGTATTAATATAATAAAAATCTTAAATATGTGTATAGTAGTATTAAATATATTTCCGTTGTCTGGTACCTGTAACACAAGTTCTTCGGATACTTAGCATGGGTCCAGATTGACGTGGTGTGAAGCTTCCATAGATATTATTATATTATTATTATTATTAACTATAAGTAACGTAATATTTCTTATATATATATACACGCCATGTTAATACCTGCTACAAAACTGCGCATGTCGGTCGCAGTAGATCTTTATACTAGACTGTTTGAATGTCGATTCAAACGCCCGCATAAGTATATTTGCACGCCCACATAAGTATATTTTAAACGGCTGCTAATATAACTTCAATTTGCTCAAAGTCGCAATACTATGGGAGTCAGATTCGGGCTGTCTAGTATGAAAATGTAGTAATGAGATGTGTATGTGTCTCTTATGTAGAGTATACTGTAAAAGTACCAGCGCTGAAAGACTTACTTTTGTCTTTCATGTTTGTATGAGAAATGCCCAACATCACAATAATTCAAAAAATCCTTCTTTCAGCGCCGGAACTACTTTTTTACCCTCAGTAAACTCTACATACGGGACCCATACACACCCTAAAGTATTATCACTCATTTATATTTTTAGCCTGTATATCTTCTGTGACCGATCTGTGAAGTTTTATCGTTGTCGTCTGTAGCGGGCATAAGCCAGTAAAAGTTTCTATTCATTTATCACGACTAATCTACCGCATTACACGACCGGTTGGGACGCAAAATAGAACAAATAATGTGGACTATTGTAAACTCTACACATACTAAAGTATTTTTTAGCACAATAATAATAATTGTCGACAAATAGAAAGTGGGCAGTCGTGCGATGCATCATCTGATTGTAGATGATGAAGCAGGCCGAAGAAAATTTTTCTGATGTCATATTGATATACTAGCTGTTCCCGCGACTTCGTTCGCGTGGTTTTTGAGTCACTTAAGCCGTTTATGCAGCGCACGCAATGAAAGTCCCCAAATGTAATTAATTTTCCCCGTTCAACATTTCTCACAAATGCTTCGCTCTTTTTGGTCGCAGCGTAATGTTATATAGCCTAAAGCCTTCCTCTATAAATGGACTATCCAACGAAAAAAATATTTTTCAAATCGGACCAGTAGTTTCTGAGATTAGCCTGTTTAAACAAACAAACAAACAAACACACTCTTCCGCTTTATAATATTAGTATAGATTATCATAATTTCAGCTGTGGTGATTTCAACTACTGGTCATAAGCCTCCCCCAAAGTATTTCATGAGGGGTAGTTGCTTATATTCACCACGCTTGGCAGTAAATTTTTAATAAGCTAATAAGCAACATTAACTTTTTTTAAACGTAACTCTTTTATGTCCATGCCTCTGTTATATCATATTATCAACGTAATATTCTTTTGAAAGTTAAAAACGCTGCAAAAATTAATTACTCTCTCGTGTGCTCTTTTCACAAACAAATAGGTGTGTTGTTTGTGAAGTCGGGCTGGAATTAGTCGCAGTCGTTAGTGATTCCCCTATGACCTGATAAGAGTACCGGGGCTGTGTTTCTGTTGTTCGAGTAAATTCTTTTGTCTATTACCTATTAAAATTTTTATGTCTTAAAATTTTAAGCTATCGAATAGCCTTTATCGCGGCTTTTGAGCGCGGTGAAACATAATTATAATTGCATAAGTTGATATAAAATGCTATGCAATAGCTTTACCGCGGCGGTCCTCGAGTGCCGCCCGTTTTTATGAACTGTAGCCATAACAAAAATAGCCAGTCAAATTGCCAGTATTAGGGTTTTACCATTTTCTAGTACTAGGTCATGTATCTGTTATACAGCCTGACTGGTGAAACATGTGCAATACTTACGGAGAGTACTCGGTACTCGATTCCCATTATAAATATGTAATAAAATTAGGTACTTCATTTTTTACCAAATTTTCCTTCAAGTAAATGAATCATGGATACTATGAAAATTACGCGTTTAGGCAAGTAGGCATACCTCTGCGCGGCACGGCGTGGCGGCATGCGACATCAACGTAGGTAGTACGGGTGCGTATCTACGCCCGGTGCCCATGCGTTGGGTAAATAATTATTCAAGTTTAAGCTACATTTACTCAGTGATTAATTGATATTATTTTTTTATTTCATTTTTTTTCATCTTATATTATAATAGTCAAATATCACGTCCTTAAGTATTGCTCATGTCTCACCAGTCACACTTTATATCTACTTTGTGGCTGTAGCAAAAAGATTAATTATGCTTGACATCGATAATATTCGTCGTTTCACCTATGACGTGTTCAGAATTGCTACTACTGGTTATTTCCAGATATACATTCTCTCTGTCGGCTTTTACGATACCCACGGGATAGATGGCTAATGGGACGGTGATATTCTTACTCGACACCTCCCGGACTTATCGATAATATTATCAAAAATATTAATGATTATGTCGACAACGCTAAAATTGTACACTTAATCCTATCACATTCATCATAAAATACTGTTATATTTTATACAGGTTGTAAAAAGAGCAGTCACTATAACTTCGTGGTGTAACAACCAGGCAAGACATATATCCATTGGTACTAGTCATTTGCTTTTAATCCACTGTTTTAAAAATTTAAAAATTTTCAATAAGCAATGTACAACGTGCACAACACAGCGATCAGCTGATTACGCTGAGAGGTCAATAGCACGCGTAAGACGTTCATTACATATAGGACAAAAATTATAAAATTTAAGAATTTAATGCAGAACGTTGTTCCAAACAGTTCAGTTTTGCGACTAAAATAATAAATTGCAAAAAAAAAATTTGCAAAAAATAAATAATAAAAAAAAAACATTTTTTAGAATCAGTCAAGGTCCTATAATCCTATCCCTAGTTATAGTGACTGCTCTTTTTACATCCTGTATAGTATAATCTGATTTTATTCAATCTAGATATACTATACTTTAAGGACCGCCGAAATCTATGCATGTAATAAGCGTCATTTGCAGAGCCGCTAATATAACTTTTAACTACCTTATTTAGGTTACGTTAGTAGATATAAGTTTGTACTTTAATAAAAATATGTTTATTTTGTGAGCGGTAGTTTTACAATAATTTTTGTTGTGGTAAAAATATAATGTCAACATTCATTATAATATAAGTTTTCCGAGATACTATAATTGAGCCTATAGCATGCACTTACTAGAACCGGAACTATTTAAAATTAAAAATATTTCTAATATATCTGCCAAATATACTGCAAACGAGCATTTCGGAAAGTACTTGTAAGGTAACTGATATAACAGCAATTAATCGTTGAACTTTAATACCTATGAGAATACATAAATTTATAAAATATATCCAATAATTTATTCGGTTTGTAGAAAGTTTGCTATTTCGTGAAATTTATTAGTAGAGTTAAATAGTTGAATAGCGCATCGTAACTTCCTCCGCAATAATAAAGTTCCGAAAGAAGTAATAAATAGAACTTTTTTACAGGAGGTAGTAAATTAGGATTGTAATAAATTAATGATGTATAAAATATTCTCCTTTAGTACAACCTAAATGTTGTTTCGAGGTACTTCAATATTATATTTCTTTTTTCAATATTTCTCTTTATAATTGTTTAATTTAATAAACAATTAGTTGACATCAAATGTTAGCAATATACGCAAACCTTTTCTTATAGAAAAATATTTGGTGTAAAGTCCGAATGTTGAGTAATATAATAAAAAAATAATATATTTACTATCACAATGTATACTAATGAGCTAATGAACAAAACATTTACTAGATAACCGACACAACTGGTGTGAGAACCGACGCAGGACTGACTTTTTTCCCATCCTACGCGTGTAAGTTTCTAGAATGAGAAAAGGTAGTATAATCATATCCCAAAGTTATAGTGACTGTTCATATTGCACCCGTTATATATAATACACGGGTCGAATGGGAAAAAAGTCAGTCCTGCGTCGGTTCTCATCAGCTGTTGCGTCGGTTATCTATCACACTTTTAGGTCACTTGTTAGGAGTAAAGGAACTCAGAGAGCTCTTGTGAATTGCGCACACACTTGGGCACTTTAGGTTAACACCTGTGGTCTAGTTTTAACGAAACCAGCTAATGACACCGAAATTGTGGTTATTATTGTTTTGCTATATAAAAACTTTCGACAATATAGGGAAAAGAATATTCCATTCAATTTTTCTACGCTTGAGAATTGAGATTTCATCTCGGCCGATACGATCGAGCGAAACAACGGAAAAGTATATAATATCAAACAAGATGAATGGATCCGATATGGAAATGGGCGGGTTTTTCTAATCACATGCCAAAATATTGCAGCAGTAAATATTTTTATATTGTTACATACAAGAAAACACAGTGTGTAAGTAATAATTTTGTTCCACCGTAGTGCCTGACCTATAGATCATAATATTATTAGGAAAGAGTTGTCATTTCGTATTACTCGTAATAGCCCGGGTAACAACCTATTCACGTAGTCGGCTTAAAGATTTTTTTTTTAATTGTTTTGATATTTGAATATTTGTATACTTTTAAAAGAACATATTTTTATTTTCACATTCGACACAGTTGTCATCATCTATTAAAAATAAAACATAAAACTAAATAACGTTGCTGTTACGTAAAAAATACGGAGATGCAGTAAAAAATTGTACAGACATTGACGCAGTGTCACGGATTTTCGACTAATCCGAGAGTGCTAGTGTTCGGGCCAGATTAACAAACGCACACATATTGGTTACAAAAAATTTCAACCGGGACATGCTTCGCGTGAATGAAATTTCTGTTTCATGAGTACACAGAACTAGATTCGGTGGCCCAAGCAGTAACATTTGACTCCCGTAAAGTAAAGTATTACAATTGTATTTAGCGCTGTCATACTTACAATTACTATTCGTTAACGTAATTTACAGATCTAAACAAAACATTGGAAATGATAGTATAAGGGCGTGTTTCACCAAGCAATGTTAAAATTAACGTCATGTTAAATATTATCATGTTATCCCTCTCGTATTTCCTGTCAATGAATGAGATGGCATGGTATTTTAACATGGCGTTCACTTTAACATTGCTTGGTGTAACACGGCCTAAGCTTACTAATTAGTAAACGATATTCATTGTAATCATACTATAATAACAATATATTATGAAGAAAATAATAATAATAAGCTCATTGGTTTTGTTGTCGTCCAGTTTTGTTGAAACAAGGCTACGCAGTAATTATATTATAGTCTCCAAGTGTCTGCGCCATATACAAGGACACTCTCTTTCAAGCAATACCATACATACACTCACAATATACAAGGGCAGTTAAAAAAATAGTATGGCAGTAGACTAACTGACTCTGGATTAAGAAATGTACACTTTTTATCTTAGTTAAACGTAGTGTTTCTTTGAAATATCGTTTTTTATGTATGGGAAAAATATAACAAAAATGCCTCCTACACCGATTTCGTAATATTTTATAGTGTCCAAGTTCGTGTGCAATACACAGAAGCACTCTTTCTTTCTTGACTCTCGTAGCCCAGTGGGACGGATAACCGACACGACTGGCGGGAGATCAGGCGCAGGACCGACTTTTTACCTGCCCATCCGACGCATGGATCATCTTTCTTGTCAGACAACAAAGCTTGCATTCTCCTAACCAAACTGGAAAAAAATAATTTTTGCCGTTCCAGCGCGGGAATCGAACCCACGACCTCCAAGTCGATAGCTAGGCTCTAATCCACATGGAGGCGTTAAGGGCAAAATATGATGTAATAAAAAAAAAGATATCGATATATCAAAACAAATCGCAAAAACCATCCAAGTTCAAATGATTAGTTCCCCAGGAAGCGCAGCACTAATTTATCAAATACCGATAACAGCTAGCGTACTCAAAACAATCAATAACAAGGGATCCAACATAAGGACATTAATGTCTCCCCCATACCGTCATCAAGCGATACTGTCACCGCCTAATGTATTATAATCCGAGATGCCCGGTGCAGCCCGTCATTTGTTATTCGGACACTATCACAGGCCACCACTACTGCCTCTACTGTCTGACCTACTCCATATAATGTATCAATCTGGCACTACAAAGGGCGTAGTAACTCTTTGTGGCTACGTAGTCTGACTGGGGTTGATGACGGTTTTTCTTTAGCCATTTATAATTTTTGTTAGTTTTACATTAACTTGTTAGTTATTTCCTTTATTTGTAGTAATTTATTGAATATTGTTTTAGCACTTGATACGACACAACGAATTTGTTATGAATATTATGATATAACTATTATAATTTGTTATAAAAATTATAGTGAAGAAGAGGAAGAGGAAGACCTAGGATCTATTTAGTACAAGTAAAGGCGAAGATAAACATTGCGTCATATCAAGGTGTCAAAAGTAAAGCTAAAGAGCGAGATAAATGGCGATTACTAAACCAACAAGAGCCTAGCTCTTAAAAACGAATGAATGAGTTAATTTTAGATTTACTTTTTAGTTATAACCTAGTTAGTTGTATTATATTTCTATTGTTTTAATTTTTTGTTAAATTGTTTTCAATATTTATAACCAAGTGTTAGCGTCACTTTTTATGACTCGTCAAGTAATTGTCAGATTAAAAAATTAACATAATATAGGAAATGTTTTTATCGGAGTTAAATGTTTAACCTAACATTAAGCGATATATTGCGTAAGTAATGACACATTAAGAACCCAAAATTTTCTTAATGTACAGGAATATTGTATGATAACTATTCCAACCACCCTGGCTACGCGTGGACTCTCTTATGGGCTTATCTTAATATTTAGCGATTTATGAATCAAATGAAGAAATCTTGTACCTATTTCTGCTTTACTCAGCAATATGCTTATCATTGAACACTGAAGCATGAAATCTTATTATACCATAAAAACCCTTAACATTTTATGGGTGCCATCTTTTTAAAAACAAAACCAAAAGATCAGCCTATTACATTTTATTGTACATAAAATTTTGGATGAGCCCTGTGTATAATAATGATAATAGAAGAGGACTTTAACAATAAAGAAAATAAATACAAAATAATTGTTTGTTATTTCTAAATTTTCATACATTTATTTTGTTATAAGTAATGTAAAATTACAATGGTATAATTTATTTTATGTATATGTTTATGTTCATGAACAAAAAATAAAACTATAAAACCGTTTTACTTACGCTGTAATACTGTTTTAATTTACTAGAGATGTATAAGATGGTTCCATCATCATAAAAATTTAATAAACATTAAGTTAAGAAATATGATCAAGACTGGTGAATGAGGTTAAAATCCCAAGGGAAATATTTTATATAGCAGCTTTAAAATCGAGGCGAGTTTCTGTAATAACATCAGACTTTAAAACGTATAGGCTTAAAAGATATTCTGTGTTGGTTGTGATCGGTGTTTTAAGCGTAACAATTTCGTAACTTAAAATATTTTAGAAAAATAAAATCAGTGGAAGTTGGTATACCCAAGTAGGAACATATTTTGATAGTTCCGTAAAGCAATTGAATTCATGAGTGGGTGAAGGTGGTATGACGTAAAAAATTACCCATAAAATTGAGTTTAAACTGTCACTTAAACATTTTTAAACACTTAAACATTTGTATGTACTAACGTATTAAATACCTGCATTGATTCTAGCGACGGTTTTTTAGATTAATGAACTTAATACGTTACGACGCATTATAAAATGTTTAAGTGACAGTTTGAACTCATTTTCTCTAAATCAGAATTTTGCTACATATGGCCTTCATCCAATGTCTTCAATTGTATTGGCGCTGTCATACTTTCCATACAATTATTATTGTAATGATTATTATTCATTTACGTTACTTTACGAAGCTATGAAATGTTCCTGCTTGGGCTACTAATAGGACGACATCAAAAATGAGGTAAGGACTCTTGATAGTGTTTAGTTTTAAGTTAGTTACAAAGTATTATTTCCAGGATTCTATTATTCCCTAGTATGAACATATATATGCATCTAATTGAATCCGCTATTTAATTATACAATTAGCGCGTTCATTGAATTCTATTTTTACCAACAAATTCAATTAATCCGAGACTAGGACCATTCAATATTTTATTTTTAATCTTCAAAATTTCCGATTGTGTACTATTATAACGCATATTAAAGTAAAGTAAATTAATCAAAATATATATCAACACATTGCTATCTGTACGAGCTGTTTGACGCCATTATGTAACCGCGCTAGTCATTCAATTTAATAAGCAGATTCAATCAGATGACTGCGACATATATATTATTCTTGTCTACATCCTTTTCTTCAGCTTCATATCTGTATGACTTATTCTATAAAAACCATACCCAACTTAATCGACGTTCTGATGAAACTTTTTACATATTAAGAATTTAATAAAATCCAACGTCTGGAGCATATGGGATACATTTCCCGGGATCTTCATGCTCGTAGACGGTCAATGGACCGTTCGCAGTCGTTTCATGCTGCATGCCTCCGTATGTACGATTTATGAAGATACGCTTTGTTATTTATTAAAGAAAGTGCATAAGACAGACATAACGAGGGCCTTATGCGGATAAACTGAAATTTACGGACCGTACTCGAAATCTACATGATATTGTACAGCTCGCTACCGACCTTCGGTATAATAGGAATAGTGGTGATATTCGTCTACATACACTGCGTAAAGCTAAACTATACAAATATGATATGTATAACATAAAAAAAATTGTAAGCTTGAATTACAAAAACATAATTTTGTGTGCGTTATATTTACATCATAAGTTTTATCACAGGCTTTCTTCTTGAATCCTTGTCTTGAACCTTTATTAATAAAATAATATAACGCGTTATGCTACAATCATGTTAGCTTCATAGTTCTCAAGTAGCGCACATACACAATTATTCGGTCCTTTACCAGCCTAATAAGAATATAAAGTATAGTTTTAGCTTTGCTAGTACAATAATTATTGTACAATTACAATAATTTTATTAGTATTTCCAATATTGCTTTGATTCCAGTCAGATCAGCCTGATTGTGGAGTTATGTAGACCAATCATTAATATATGACTGTAATATCAATAAATGATTTTCATATGATAATAATGCGAATACAAACTATAGAATAATGCGATGTCGGTTATATATGACGTAGTAACGTATCATTTGCCCGAAATGTAAATTATGAGAAATCGAAAACCAATACCATAACTGGGCGATATTACACAGGCTTTGGTGCATAAATTAAACTCGCCATTGTTTCATAGTGTATGTGATACGTAAATAGATTGACTGATGCTGTCTCACCATAGTTTGAACCTAATTCCTTATCCATATATCTTCTTTCTTATTTTATATAAAAAAATTAATTGCTGTACTCTGTAAAAACTGTCTCGCTAAAACTCGAGAACGGCTGAACTTATTCAGTTATTTTTAATCTTGAAATATTCGTGGAAGTCCAGAGAAGGTTTCAACGGTTTGTAAGCTTAACGAAGTGGGCACGGGTCAGTTTGTCCATATATACAAAAATGAATTGCAGTTCGTTAGTCTCGCTAAAACTCGAGAATGGCTGAACCGATTCGGCTATTTTTAATCTTGAAATATTCCTGGAAGTCCAGGGAAGGCTGAAACGGTTTGTATGCTCAACAAAGTAGGCATGGGTCAGCTAGTAATACTATAAATACGAGTACTGTTAACCTTGTCTTGGTATCACATAATATGTATCTCACGTATTACGCTATCCACGAGGTTCAGGAGAAAGAATAGCACCTCCATATCAACCATCTTTTCCGTGTGTGTCGTTTACGACACCATTTATGGTGACAGAGGGAAAATAATACCTATATCCCAAAAAGGGGCAGCAGCGTTTATTACGCGGTGTTTTTGTCTGAAATTTGCCCTCGCCAATCCGCCTACTAAACATGGCAATTATAAGCAACTAACACCCCCCTCCTTCCCCCTGAAATACTTAGGGATTGGATTGGTGGCTTAGGCATAATAGCTGGAAAATGGTAATAATGAAATTTTTTAGTATAGAAGAACTGGGTCACAAGACTTGTAATTTTTACATTTAAACTAATTCATAAAATATATTTTTCCAGTTCACGAAATAACAATCATAAGCAAACAAAAATGTTGTCTTCCTCGCGAAGCTTCGAAAAATTTCCGGCGTACTACCGCAATGACGTCACATCGGCAGTATTTCGATTTCGTATTGCAAATTTAAATTATTTTTATCACCGTTATTTTCACGGACTTCCAAAAAGGGGCTTCTGCTTATATTTATGATATAAGGAAATAGATTCAATACTACATATCGTGACAATATTGTTTACTAGTATTGCCATAATATCTGGAACTGATGCGAAAAAAAAAGAGTAAAATAGCCCATGGCTTGCCTTTGTTAATCTGTTGTAACTTTGAAGCAACGGGGGAAATATTTCATAATAAATAATCTGTGCCTCAGATTATATCGATACGGGTATTTCATATGTAATTAATTGCATAACTCTATTATTAGGTTATCCATTAGCTTAATGCATGACCGGAAACATTGCTTATGAATTCCTTAATAGGTTAAATTGTATGTTGCATAATATACAATGTGATATGTGAAGTTTAATATTTTTGTATAAAAAATAGTTTAACACATTATTAGAATAAGGTTTTTCTCTTTTTAAGTTTAACTTTGTATTCTCATATTCTTTTTATTTTGTTAGATTGGTTGTTTCTTAACACCAAGAATTGTTGCGTGTTCAACCCATTTTCAACGCATGTCCATTTTATATTACGTTGGTCAAGGGTTGAAAATTTAGGGAATGACCATGAAAAAACAATACCAAAACTAACTATACCTCTCAAGTGATCTTAAATATTAATTATTAATACGTAAATCAAATTCTGTTGCAACGGTTTTACGAGATTATTGCGACTATGTTGTGTGTAAATTTGACAAATTTAAAGTATATGATAAGAAGATTAGCAGAAAGCTTATATTTTAAATTCAAGAACTCCTTAAAAAAATGAGCCACACACATTAGCTCACTCACTGCATGTCTTGTATAAAATAAAATTATGGTAGAATTTCAACAATACATTTGTGTAGACAAACAGAACTAACCAAATACTCTGTTAGTGATAGTACTCTGTCTATTTACACATCAGATGGCATAGTAATGATGTGGCTGGCCGCGGAATTTAGTCGCATTAGTAATTAAGGTGAAAGCAGAACACTTCCTAATTTGGCACAGAAGCTCTATAGTGGCACATGTTCTTAACCGCAACTGGATTTGCATACAATGTTTAATCGATTGGCAAGCATAGGTTGATAATGTGTAAAACTTTACTGGGTTGTTTGGAACTAAAATAGCCAGATTACAAATAAATTAACTGGTTAAGTAAATTTTATATTTACACTAACTTTTTATAGCTGACCCATGCTCACTTCATTGAGCATACAAACAGTTTGTGATGAATTTCAATTATATTACAGAACCTGCAACGAGGAACTAGCAACGCGGAACCCTCAATGCGGAATCCGCAATGTTGTAATTCTCTAATTTTGTTTTAATTATTTTCCTCCCATATTTACCATTATTTCTTTCCACTTACAATTCCTGGACTTGCACAAATATTTCAAGAGTCAATTCTAAAAATAGCCGAATCGCTTCAGTCGCTCTCGAGTTTAAGCGAGACTAACGAACAGCAATTCTTGTTTATAATATATTAGATATCCCGGGCACCGTTTTTATAAAAGTTGAACCCGTACTTAAGGTGCTATTGTCGGTCGAGCAAACAAATATAATTTATTATTATATGAATAGTACATTAACTATAATGCCAAAAATTTTTTTGGGTTTGTTGTCGTCGGGTAGAGAAACATCAAATTTTCTATTCATTATGGTAATATTCACGTAATAAATAGTGTGTACAGCAACAACGTGACATTGAGCATTGTATTATGGAACAATAATAATTGATCGTTGCGACCAAAGATAAAATGAGGTTAGGTGTAAGCGTAATTACACCTGCATTACAACGGCATAGGTCACTGATCTGCAGGCTTGTATTGTGGTACACAATAGTTTTACTATTATCACAAAGTAGATAATTAAGTAACTGTAATATCAACTATTTCAAGTTAATAATGACTTATGATAATTTCCATATATATCTCTGAAATGAAATGTTAAAGAAAATTATACAATTATAGCATTTTTATTGGATTTCACTTTTTACATACATTTAACATACTTACATTTTCAGAAAAGTGTATATTTCCAAGGACTTTATTCCTATTTATGAAGTGCCAAACTATGTTGGGGGTGGTTTGACGGAAGTCCATAACGAACAGTGATTAAAAGTTATACAAAATTGACGACTAGGCTGACACGTTTTCCGGACTATGGCGAGGCCAAATGGAAGAGAAAATCTAATTTTGTATGTTCGTACCACTGTAACCCTATGTCCCTATAGGATTTCTATGAATGAAGTGTCAATAGATTTGTGATAGCCCGGGTAACATTGGCTATATAATTTACGTAACAAACTAGGTTACGTAAATTCTTTACCTAACCTAGTTAGGTTATATAAATTATATAGCCTTTATTTATAGGTTAGGTTAGGCTAAATGTTGTAATAATAATTTAAAAGAAAAACAGTTTTGGCTATTTCTTCAAATTATAATTCTCTGATTAATACAGGAACAGGCAAATGTATATTATGTATATTAAAAAAATGTATATTATGTAAATATACTTTGCTCTTCATCACTTGTCTGTTCCTGTTTCTAAACAGCTTAGACCAACAAACAAGTAGGCCAACCTGATAAAAGTAAAGTTTAAATTTCGCGCACTATAAATTTACAAATATTGCTATGACCGCGCATAATGAAATAAGTTTTATTTGTGTTATATCGTTTGTTGCATAGCAACGGCAACTAAAATATCATTTAATAAATGTAAAGGCATAAATATTATGCATGTTGCGATCAAAACAGTCTAAAGTAGTTTAGTCTCGTAAAATAAGTCAATAGTAGATTTGACTGATAAGTACAAAAGTACGTTTAACATTCAGAATCTTTTGACTGGTCAAGAGTTTTGACTGCCCCATAAGTACCTTATTAACGTGGTACGCACAATATATACCTAATTATATTCTAGTTGCAAATAATATACCAAATATAATTTTACTCAATCGATTAGCTAGAGTTCCCGTCGCTCTTGGATTCCCACAAATTGCGGATTGTAATTTCGTCCAGTCAATCGACTGACAATACGCCGAAACGAGCTATACTTTACTCCAATCTCTGGTCGTGGTGTCTTTGACAACCAATTTGATTCCTACAACCAAAGATAATATTGTAAGATTTAATTCTAAAGCTGTTACGCTTGAATATTTTGTACTAAGTATATTTATTTAATATCCTGTACTGCATCAAGTAAACAAAATATATTAAAATATTATAAAAATTTAAACGTAATATAATTATGTAAATACTGTATTTTAATTTATTTATATTAAATATAGTTCCCGTTGTCTGGTATGTAACAAAGAAATCGGCTATTTTTCGGCTATATTTACGTGATATAAAAGCATACGTAGATATTATTGTTTATATTTTATTTAAGGTTAAAAAGGAGGTGTAACACAAGAAAAATTACAAGGGACTGTTAGTAAAAAACATACAAAACCCTAAGAATTACGTAACACCTTACACAAAGTATCCTAAAACACGTTTGCTTAATTTAAGTTCCGTTTTAACGCGGCTTAAATATTTTGTGCTATTTATCACACACTTTTTCAGTGTTAAAAACAAAGTGAAAAGTTAAAATATTTACAATGTAGTGAAAATGTGCAAATATTTTGCTACGTGGAACAATCTGACATTAACAAAGCGTTTTACTTAAGAGTTTGGGGTCCTGGCTACCTACAGCCATTTATTTGTTGTAAAAAGAAAATTTTCTTTACTGTATTTTACAGTTGAAAAATACGAGGTGATAATGACTCTTCCGACTTTGCGCAAACAGTTTCAAATTAAAATTTCGAACGGTTACGTGTTTTTCAGGTAGAAACAAAAACAAAGACATAGATTTCGTGAGCTGTGCGCAAACATGTCTGCTAGAGTTACCGTAAATTAATTTAAAGTATCAATATTTTCATTTTATCAAACTGAGCAATAGTAGTTGGAAACTCGATAAATTATATGTATTTTTTTTTGTATTTCAGTTTATATTGTTCCTTGGTAAGTTCATATTATATTTAATCTTATTAAAATTCAAAAACAAATTTACATTACAATCTATACTTATATTATAAAGCGGAAGAGTTTGTTTGTTTGTTTAAACGCGCTAATCTCAGGAACTACTGGTCCGATTTGGAAAATTCCTTTTTTGTTGGATAGTCCATTTATAGAGGAAGGCTTTAAGCTATATAAAATTACCCTGCGACCAATAAGAGCGAAGCGTCAGTGAGAAATGTTGCAAAAACGGGGAAAATTATTCACATTTGGGGACTTTCGTTGTGTGCTGCATTTACGGTTCACTCAAAAACCACGCAAACGAAGTCTGCGACTTCGCGTTCGCGTGGTTTTTGAGTGAAACACGGTGAGCACAGCTAATTACCAATAATTGCATTTAACTCCATGCAAAAATTTTCTTGCCTATAAAAGCAACTTTAAGTAAGCAGTTTTTATCGTCATTTGAACTGAAACTCTACACTCTACTTCAAAGTCTTAAGAAAAATTAATGAAGGTAGTATTTTTCATAACGTACTCAGCATTTAATATAATGTATTATTTTCTCGTGATAGCCACCGGGACATAAGCGGGACAATAAATCTACAACGTCTGCGCTTGACACACTACCTACGTCATGATACGGAAAACTTGTTATAAAATGAATGTACTTTAATTACCTACTTCATATATTATTTCACAGTCATAGCAAAAGTGAATTATAGTTTAACAACGATACTATAAGTATGTGTATTTTTCTGTACCAGTTTAATAACAATACTAATTAATTAAACTGGAAAAGTTTATGTACAGCAAATACATAAAGGACTGTAAGCCTTATACATTGTGTATTTTTAAAATATATCACCAGATTATTTTTGTACATTATTTATTTGTCTATCGATATAATATTATCTCTTTTATGATGCTCTCTTTTATTTACAAAAAAGTGACTAAATTCTGTAATATAAAACAATGTACTGTAAAAAACGCTAAAAAAGAAGTATACAAAATATGGTTGTTGTGTAAAACCTATGCTGAAACTGAATCTTTCGTAAGAGTCATGTCGTAATAAACACACTCACGCTCACACACATGCACGCACACATAAGCATTATTTCATGAAAAATATTTTGAGTTTTAAATTGAATGTGTAACTTTGTTAAATAAGTGTATATTAGTAATTAAGGTCACTCATGGACTCCACGAGACAGGCCCGACCTAGAGTGGAGTCTCCTAGTAATAATTAACAATGCTGTAATTTAATTTTATGAAACAAAAAATATATTTTAAATTTAAAAAAACTATTAATTTCCAATATCTAAGTATCTACCAAATAAATTAGTCATCGCTAAACTAACAGCGGTGATAAAGGATTATTTTTAAACAACTTTCACAAACGTTACACGAAAAGTTTATTGAAACAAAAAGTCAGGCTTTCATGTTTACATTGTTAGTTAGGATTTTGTTTGTTAGGTACACAACTCTAGTTATGATAAGTTCATCACGGTTTACGATTGTATTTAAATTTTATACATATTTATTCATTACTTTGAACCAAAAATAACTAGTAAACTTTTAAAACTTGATTTTCGAAGATTACTCTTAATTTGGGATGCCATCATCAGATCCTGGTCTTTATCATTGTACCATCCTCGGAATACGTTCCTGACAAAAAATTATCATAAAAATTTGGTCATAAAAGATGTGGTTATCCGCGAACACATAAAATAATATACGGTCGAATTGAGAAACTTTCCTATTTTTGAAGTTGGTTAAAAAGTAAAACATAGCGAGCTCTATTATTAAGAATGAAAAGATAATAAGTGTAATAAAAATAAGCTAGCATTATAGATCTCAGTATATTTTACTATTAACACATTATGTTACCTATTTTAATTAAGGTTTGAAATTTTTACTTCAAAATCAATAATAATTAAAAGCGAGAAGAAAAGAGTTAATAACAATATAACGACATAAGATGGCTCCACAATTTACTTTAATATTTAATGTACAAACTTCTTCGCTCTATTTCCCTTCCCATGAAATTCTTATAAGGGTAAACGGAAGGATTACCTACATAAATGTAGCACATTAGAAGAACATACTGGAAATATTATGTCAGTTCTAAAAAGTAGTATCGTAAATTTGTGAGTAATGTAATCCCCAAAACGAAAATGTCGAAATGTTGGCTTTATAACAGTCCGTTTCGGATTATTTTATGATTAATCCCTATTACCTCACCGAGCATTAAGGAACACCCTTATAAGTCTTCTTGAGGCTTGAGAAAATTCATGTGATTTTTCTTACCTTAGTAATTTCACATGATTTCAACGGCCTGGACTTTTGCCTGGTAGAGATAAAAGACTGGCCCCCTTACTTTTGGAATGAATTCCAATAAATCGGAATACAAATTTGACAGTTGGATAATCTTAAACATGACACAAGCGTCAGACTGATTAAAAATTGAGTATTAATTTAATTAAACTATCACTTAGTTAATTAGATAGCTGATATAGTAGTTTTAAGTATTTTCAAAGTATTTTCGAAGTTCAAGGCACTGGAACAATGTAAAAACTTTCGTGAAATACTCTTATCAAAAAAAAAAAACAATTCCTATGTTATTTTTTGCTGTTATTTCATTTGCTACTCTTGAAAACGGCATTTCTTCTATCTATAGGTTACATACGTAGTTACATAAAATCGTCACAAAATATTTAACCAACCTGATGCTGGTGTCGTGTTTAAAATAAAAAATACCCACTCAATGGGCGCAAAAAGGGTGCATTTTATGTTTAAAAATCAATATTTTGACCAAGAAAATGATTCATATATTTCATTTAAAATCTAGTGTGTTTTTGCTTTTTCTTAAATTTTCTTACTTTTTAGAGCATAAAGAATTGCACCCTTTTGCACCAATTAATCTATACTTATAATAAAACTGTAGAGAGGTCAATTCTGTACATTGAATATTTTTTCAAAATACATATTGGAGGATGATTGGTGATCGATACTGATGCCAAAAATGCAATTAGTAAAATTTTTGTCTGTCTGTCTGTCTGTCTGTCTGTCTGTCTGTCTGTCTGTCTGTATGTGCACGCATGGAACAAAAACTACTGAAGGGATTTTAACCAAACTTGGTACGATTGTAGCCCATATTCCTGGGCAGGTTATAGGCTATATAACATAACGCTACGATACATAGGAGCCGAACAGTGACGATAAATTTGAAGCAAGTCGGATGAATTTCGCGCGCGCGGCCTGCTGACGAACGGATCGTGCGGGGGGCGCGGGGGGATCCCTTACACAGTGACGCGAAGCAATAGAACGTGGCACTAAAGTAGATTAGAACATGAAATAAGTACCTAACTAACAGGATTTTTTTTTCTGGGAAGACAATTAGTGTTTCCACAGTGTCATAATAATATAAAAATTGTATTTTTGAACTTGCTTCACAAATTGAAATAAATTATCATTTACTGTATAAAATCAACTTAATTACCTAACTGTATTATTTAAAGAATGCCTTTCGCGATAAACTAAAAAAACGGGCAATTAAGCGGTTTTTGGAAAAGTATTTATACCATCACGGTATTATTCCTTATCATTTTAATACGTTAGTTGGCTTAAGCATTCCATGAAGACTATATTTGCCCTTTATACCATGCAAATATAATGAATAGTTTAGGAAATATAGCAAAAGCAAAATCGTTTCGCCGTGATTCGACCGGGCGCCGCCGGCTGCTACGTCTTACGTCCGAGCCGGGCTGGAGTAGTGTAGGTATCAGATGCTGGTAGGTAGGAATTTTGGCGAAGGTCAACCAAAGGAACTCCACCCCACTGCTGGGTAAAAAATACTATTAAAATGTGCTAACAGGCAGTACCGGTGTTTGAATTTAACCACGCACAGCCGGTAACTGTGCTAACTGTGCCTGTGTTATTATAGGAGACTTTTATTTATGCAATAGTACCCAAAACAATAATTTTTTGAATTTTTGTCTGTTTGTCGGTGCATTTGTGCATGCTAATCTCAGAAACGGCTTATCCGATTTAGATGTGGTTCAATCATATTTTAATGTAGTAATCTTAACTTAATATTTATTAATTCATCTCAATCGGTTCATAAATAAAAAACTTAAGACAATTAAAAAAAATTGCTGGACCTTTGTATGAAGCGCGGCGGGAACCGCGCTGCTTCAACCATTCAAATTTAATCTTTTTTTATTATTTTCTTTAAAACTAAATTTCATTTATTTATATTATTATTATTATACTTACGGTAGGTTAATAAAAAACGCTACTAAAACCGATCGGCCTAACTCTCCAAACTGATTCGATTTTGATTCAGATTCGATCGTGCCGCATACTCCCGAATAAATTGACGTTTGTTTATTTCTAACGGTTTTCTTTATCCTAATTAGTTCCAAAGTAATCTACCAAATAAAACACCAAAAACCGTTGAGATCGAATTGATTCGACTCGGATGTGTCGAGAGTAAGCCTGCTGGATCCTCGGCGGGGCGTGCCACTGCGCCCATGTCTAACCGAGAGTTTCGTTTAAATACCTTAGTAATTGCAATATAAGTTTCAATTTAATATCTCAAAACATTAATGACAAAAACGGTAGTAAGTTCAAAAAAATTAAAGATATTTTTATGGTTTCGCAATTTATCCTAGTATGTCGGCACTATTAAGACGTTGCTTCATATCAAATTTAAAAATTCTGAGTTCCCGGGAAGTAACCTTTAGGTTTTGGTTCCCTTTGGAGTGTCGAAAATTACGAAAATTACTAATTAATTTATTATATATTAATTTGGGTAGATGTGGCTAAGAAGTCTGTTTTTTTTCACAGCCAGAAGGGACAGAAGATCCTTAGTATTTAATATGATTTTTAGCTTGATACCTAAACGTATTAAAGTTTTGACACCCAGACAGACAGACAGACGGACATCGAAGTATTTTACTCAATTAACGTGAAAAATTGGCTGCGTGTATACGGTGCATTCGAAGCCTAACTTCGAATACCTTTGCTGACTTCTACATATTGTTCGAAGGCCTACTTCTTTTGCCGAGCTCCGAAAGGATGGTACTATATTATTATTACACCCTGCATACCAAGAGGCTTGCCGGGTACGTGAGTTACTGGATAGGGATCAACACTGGGATACACAGGGAAGTAACTATTAAATTAGCGAAAAATATATTTAAAAATACTAAAGTGCCCTAAATCACTTTTCCACGCGTACGAAGTCGCGGGCACAGCTAGTATGTGTAATATTAACTAACAATAGTTCTTATTTGCAGTAATAAAAATTAATTTCACTCTCACAATAAGCTCTCTTAGTTTGTAATTAAGAGGAAACCGAGTACATTAGAAGCGGTTTAGACTTGTTACAATATTCTAGTGAAACGCTTCTATCTAATTAAAATACTTAATATAATAAACATGTATTAAAATATAATACTTTTCAATTTTAACGGGAAAAAAGTGGGGTGTACCTAATACGTTTGGCAGGTTAAATTTAAATGTTATGATTAAATAACATGCTGTAAATCATAATTATGTAAAAGCACAAAAAAAATTTGGTGACCTGCAGAATAGGCCAATTATAACCATATATAATACATAACATGACACTGTTATATTTCTATCTTGTTAAAATTATTGTCATTGACTTTAAGACAATATTGTCAACAGAAGCTTATGTGTGTGAAATAAAATTTATTATTATGATGTCTTTGTGAATGTGGGATCGTAACCATTAATGAAAAGAGTGATTTTATAAGCATTGATTTACTTTTACCTCTTCTCGTATGGGTTTTTAAATCTTGCCCGTCAAATTTGACCCACTTTCCCTAGTCCCATTAAATTTAAAAATTTACATGCAATTGTATGTTGCGTGACAATGCAATGGAGCTGATCTGATGCTGGATCTGGAAGCTGGCCAGAGGAACTCCGCAATAAAAGAAACAACCCCGTCGAGTTTGGCCTCGTTTAATTTGCATTGACGACTTTGTCTTCATAAAATATTCAGGATCCGATAATAAATTGTTATATAAAATAATACTGTTTAACTTTTTTTTAAAACAATGATAATCTAATTTACAAAGTACATCTTATTAATAAAGTAGATATATTTTTTTAAATTTCGTTATAGTTTATTATTTTTCATATTTTATTAAAAGGTCACATACTGAATGAAAACGTACAATTTTTTTTAAATATTACCTTCTTCGATCTCAATACAAAGTGTTACATAAATCTATACCACCAAGTATGATCTGCTTTAACCGGAGTTTTGTAACTTTTGTTACACTTTTATGACGTCATAAACCAGTCGTAAATAATATCTGTGGATAGCTATGTTTTGATCATCGGGCATATTTAGTGTTATCTGAAAAATGAAGATACTGCAAAGGATTTATAAAGATATAACGTTAAAACCCAAATCCATAGAACAATAAAAAGTAAATAAAAAAATATTTAATAAGAAATACAATTGTTTTTCTAAGTATTTGCTTCGTCATCAAAGTGGTCCTTTATTGTTCTTATCGATAAATATAGGTAGTCTAATAACGATTTGCCTAAATAATTTATTTTGTTGGAAAATTAAAGGGACTCTAGAAGGCTCGATAACTAAGCACGATAAATCGTGTATACTTTGAAGAATATAATATAACTGACAACCTATACTTCTTACTTGTACAACGAAATATACAGAAATAGGGGTCTACGGGATTCCTGTTTCCTCCCTGGATAATGCTGCTAGAGTTAAAAAAAATCTTGAATATTTATGTATATTATTTGTACGTCCCTATTTTTTCCTTTTAAAAATTAATTGTTTAAAGAGATTTGGACGTTCTCCGCTATGTTTAAACACCCAGGAAACATATTTGACTACAATATACAACAAAATCAAAAAATAGGAACCTACCTCAATTCTTTTTTTAGCTAATACAGAAAAATATATTTAAATCAGTTAACTTTTGGAGGACGAAACAGGAATCCCCTAAACGTCGATTTTTGGTACTTTTAATAGGTAATTTCAGTTTAAGTTACAGTTGTCTCTATCGCGTTAGTGCTAGCTAAGGCACTGCGAGACAGTAATAGATTTTATAAATATACCTACTTTGTATTTCTCTTAACCGTGCTGTTTCCTCTTAACATCAAAAATTCCACAAAAGCTGCGGCATTTACACAAGAAATGCTGAAAAACCAAACATGTAAGTGCAACTTTACATTTTCCATAAAGTGACGAATTAAGATATCATAAATGCGTCCACTATGTCACCAGCTAACATTATTATTCCGCACTTGTTGTCTCCCGGGTGTCACGGGCGGTCACGTAGTGGTTTCTCAGAAGTCATTTGTCAAGCTTACCTTCTCCGTCCGCATCGCAGGCATCAAGTCATCTTGAAACTGTCATAGCTTATTATTTTTCACCCGACGACTTCGCATCAAGTGGGGATTTGACGCCGTAATAAATCTTTCAACTCATACATGCGAATTCAAAGTATTATAAACTTTGTAACTTTGGAGAAATCTTTGAGATTGTTCGAGCAATTTGAAGAATCACTGATATATTATATCGAGAAAAGACTCCTTATTCTGAAGTGAATCTGCCTACCGAGCACTTTATCCGTGGGGTGCCGGGAAAGAATAGCAATTTTCCATCAACCATCTTTCACATGGGAATGGAAGTTAGGGACGAAGGAGAGATGGAAGAAGAAGGGAATGCATATCCGGAAATGGGCAGCAGTGCAATAGACAGACATTTTTTTTAAACATAATAATATCAGAATATTGCGCTCGCAAACCTGGCAAGCGTATCTACTTAGTATAGGCAATTACGCTCATATATTTTTTTTGGGGAAAGGTTTATATTATTTGGATGAAGGTAGCTAATTATCCATTTAACGACCTCTGCAGCGCAGTGGGCAAGTTCGTGCCCGAGCGGGAGGTTGTGGGTTTGAACCCCGCCAAAAGAACAAAAAGTTTTCATGGGTGTGTATTAAATTGTATATTATTGATATAATAAAAACCTCAAATATTATGATTGTGTATAGTATAAAAGTAATAAATATATTTGTATTGTCTGGTACAAACACAATTTCATCGCATACTTAGTACAGGGCTAGATTGACGTTGTGTGAAGTGTCCATAGATATTATTATTATTATAGATATTACTAGCTGAGCCGTGCCCACTTCGTTGATCATAAAAAGACTTAAAAAACCGTTTACACATTCCCTAGACTTCCACGAATATTTCAAGACCAAAAATAGCCAAATCGGTTCAGCCGTTCTCGAGTTTTAGCGAGACTAACGAACAACGATTCATTTTTATCTATAAGATAAAGCTGAAATCTGATTGTTACATCACAATAGCAGCGAAGGAAATTATATCACGCAGTAACAAGCTTTACAAATTTTGACGCACCTTAAGAAATCAATACCGCTCTGTATACATACAGTCAAATGAGGGCAGCTGTGTCACAAGTCACAGCTCATTAGATACACGCAGTGTATTCGTGAATTATTAAATCTCGTCCATTTTATTACTTACAAAGTCGTCACGTTACGGATTTACCGATAAATTTTGTTTGAAACTATATTATTATATGTTTCACGATGATGTAACAGCTATAATTGTTATGAAAGTATATTCATTAAAGAATAATTTCTATAGAACTTAATACGCAATGTGTCATTAATTCATACATTTTCATTTATATAAATTTATATTGCGTTAATTATATAATATGGTGACCCCAATAACTTTAATTATACCTACATCCTTTATTGATTAATATTATATACTAGCTGACCCGTGCCCACTTCGTTGAGCACACAAACCGTTTAAACCTTCCCTAGACTTCTACGAATATTTCAAGGCCAAAAATAGCCGAATCGGTTCTCCCGTTCTCGAGTTAACGAACAGCAATTCATTTTTATCTTATACGGCTGAACCAATTCGGCTATTTTTGAGCCTTGAAATATTCGTGGAATCTAGGGAAGGTTTAAACGGTTTGTATGCTCAACGTAGTGGGCACGGGTCAGCTAATTAGTTATACATTTGAACACTTGCAGCAAAAGTTTTTAGTGGACTTGTAAGGCGAAATTTAATACTATAAGTTTTAGCGAAAAGTGCTCGTATAAGTAATAACTTATACGAACATAATTGAGCTAATAAGCTCAATTATGTTATCTAGCTCAATTTTGATAAAAAATAAAACTGTGTACCTTTTAACTTATTGCAAAAAGTCTCCAGCGGGGAACGAAACCCTTAAGGCTTCGATAAACAAGTCCACTAAAAACTTTATCTTTATTTTTAAACAATGATCGTAAAGAATTCTTCTTCTTCCAACTTAAGGGCTTCGCTCTTGTCGGTGGAGTTTTCTCCATTCCTTTCTGCACTCCGCCCTTCTCTTGACCTCCTGATACGACTCGACCATCACTTTCTCCTTCACCTGGTCCATAAAAGTTCTTCTCGGCCACGGTTTCTTCTACCTTCTATCTTTCCTTAAATTATTCCTCTAATAAAGTTGTCGTGCCGTATCAAGTGTCCTAACATCTTTCTTCTTCTGTTCTCGATGGTTTTTAATATCTCTCTCTTTTCGTTTACTAATTCCAAAACTGCTTCATTACTTTACTTTTCAGATTACAGAAACAAAGGATAGTTAGTATAGTGAAAAATATTCAGCAAAGCTATTATATTTTTTATGATCAGCTACTTGTTCATATGGCCCTAAATGACCTTTGTCATACAAGATTTATTTAAAAAAATATTAGTTCTGGATCTGCCAGGGCACTGATTCAAGGTGCCAAGCTCTCTAAATGACATACCATTTCACTTGTCATTTAGCGAATGTTATTTAAAATCCCATAAGTTTTTATTTTCGAACTATGTAAGTGATAACAGCGATCTTGAATCAGGGCAAACTTATTTGATTTTGATTTAGATACGATCATGCCGCGTACTTCCTAATAAATTGACATTTGTTTATTTTTATTCTCAGTCGATCAATATGGTCGGGAGTACAAAAAGTTACGACCCAACAATTTTCTTTATCCTGATTAGTTTCAAAGTAATTCACCAAATAAAATACAAAAAACCACTGATATCGAACGGATTCGGTACTCGATTGTGTCGGGAGTCGGCCCGCAGATTATTTTTTTGTTTTAAAATATGGCGCGTTTATATGCGATCTGTACGTATCAAAAATGCAACACCGTTTTACAACTGGCGAGAAAATCGACAGCCAGCTTATAAATAAATCTTAACCTAGTTTCGTGATAGGCTTGCGAAACTTTATCTAACGAAACTACGAGTACCTGCGGAGTGAATGTTTCAAGTGGGCTCGGTAGACAGAATCCAAATCATTTTAAACATTTATTTATTTATTTATTTACATTGAATCAATGTCGAGCTTAAAGTAACGTTAACAGTATTTTAACCCCCGACGGCAACAGTGATAAAAGTTTCAGGTGTATGAATCAGCTACGATAGCTGCCAAACTTATGAACCGATTTGGATCTTATTTAGTTATTTGAATTAAAATTTAAATTCAACAGAATTCAGGATCACGTTAGAAGTAAACAAAGTATTTAAGTTGACTATTCTAATATTATGTCATTATGTTGCAAGTAGCATTATGTGTTCGAGGTTCTTTTTGTACAGAAAGAGAGAGAGAGAGAGAGAACAAAGTATAGTTGCTGGTAAAAAGTTTTGTACTAATTTATAATTGAACAGATCTTTCCCGCTACTTAGTACGCATAAAATTAAATCCCGCAGGAATCGTTTCTTTTTCTAAGGTAAAAAGTAGCCTATGTGTTATCATATTAAATACTGCCATACCAAATTTGTTCAAAATCTTAGTTGCTGTATGTGAAAGAGTAACATCCATCCATACTTACAAACTTTCATGTTTATAATACATGGTGTTTAATAAATGAGGTATGTATTTGCTTCCTATGTAGAGTTTTCTGTGACAGTACCAGCGCTGAAAGACTTACATGTTTCTATGAAAAATGCCCCAACATTCTAAATTTGCGCATATAAAAGTAAAAAAAGTAATTCTTTCAGTGCTGGTACTTTTACAGTTAACTCTATATACGTGACCCATACACATCCTAAAGCATTTTCTGGATGATGATTAAAATAAATAGTAGATTGACTTGGAAATCGCACTAAACGATCATATTTAATATGTATCACTTGTGAGATAAATATTATGTTGTTTTCATGGGATTGCCAACTCAATCTACTTATTTATTATAAAACAGATTATTAATAACATTGATTATGATCACTATAAGATGTTGTTAGACCGACCGACTAACCCCTACTTGGCATAACATACGAGTATCTCACAACTTTTTACGGTAAAAGAACTAAGTAGCGATTCTTGGCACTTTTGACAAGTTATGTTTTTAATGGGGTTAATATTACAGAATATTAATAACATCGATTATGATCACTATAAGATGTTGTTAGACGAACCGACTGACCTACTTGGCAAAACATATCTCACAATTTTTTACGGTAAAAGAACTAAGTAGCGATACTTGGCACTTTTGACAAGTTATGTTTTTAATGGGAATAATATTACAGCATGTATAAGTAGGGCTAATTTATAATTTAACAAATAGTTTTCAAATATATTTCAAATTAGTTTTACGGGCGTCTCAGCTGAGGCTGCAGGCTGACGTGGCTGGAATAAATTTATTTTGCGCATTAGCGGCGCGAGGGACACGTGTGAACACCGCTGCACTTTGCATTTCAATGATTTACGTTGCAAGGCGTTTGTAATTATTGAATACTAGGTTTTGGCCATGGATCTGCATGTAAATTTTAATCCGTGCCTAGTTTAGAACCGCAATGTTCATGTTATTGCATGTTTTGTAAGTAGTTGGTGAAATTAATGTTAAATCCCACATAACCTACTCTTGCTATTGCTTGCTTATGCCCAATGTTGTGTTGGTGTCTTCCGAAGATTTACTTTGCGAAAAAATGATCTTGGTGAAATATAATGTGATAATAATAATTCTATGGAGGCTTCACACCAATCTGGTCCGTGATATGTATCCGAAAAACTTGTGTTACAGGTACCAGATAACGAAGATATAAAAAATATAGACGCAGCGTGAGTCAATTGATATTTATTTATTATAAATATTTATTGTAACGTCATGGTTTAATAATTTATAGTATTTATTAAAATTTTGAAACATCTCTATGTTTGGATGTGAATAATTGTGGATATATAAAATAACGCCTTTAAGATAATTAGATAATATTTTATATCAAATGTTTTTTGACCGTTGTGTCGAATGCCAGATGGGTGGACTGATTTGATTTAAACGCTTTCATTTAACGACTAAAGTATTTTACGTGCACGTTTTTGATAGATTGTGTAATTGGGTTAAAAATAAATCCGAATTTGTTGATAAAAGTTTGAAAACATGAACCGTTATTTTTCTCATAATATTTTCGCAACTGTTTTTGTACAAAAACAGAATTTATAATTTAAATTATCAAACAACTGTCATGTGGAAAATGAAAATATCAACATGGTATAAGTCTACAAATGCTAGAATGGCAAATTACAAATTAGGTAAACTACTCAAAATAGTTTACTTTGTATAAAATCTCGTCTTTAAATGTGCCGCCGGAACATACCTCACCCAAGGTATTTATTTATAGGTATAAAAACCAACCCATCCTCTAGTCAAATCCATCCTTATAAATTAAAATTACTATTATTTTATAACCTCAAAATAATATTATAGTCTTATTTTATATACGTCACCCAAACCTATAATAATAATATAATATAATAATATCTATGGACGCTTCACACCACGTCAATCTGGCCCCGTGCAAAGTATCCGAAGAACTGTTACTGTTACAGGTACCAGACAACGGAAATATATTTAATACTTTTATACTATACACATATTAGCCGTGTGGTGACGGCATAAGAATACAATTGTCACCACCCCCAATACTACCCTAGGGGAGTCGTAAGAGGCGACTAAAAGGAAGCACACACTCATAACAACAACTAGTGTGAGAGAAGGAAAACTCGAAACAAAACCCTGTACCAACCCGTCTAGCCAGCGTGGTACCAGTAGGCTTTAATACCTTCAATGTTGACGCACCAGAAAACCAGGTCCCTAGTCCCCGGCGGCCCTGCTATTCCTGGCTACGGTAGCGGCCACGGTAACGGCGGGGCGGGGGGTGCTAAGAATCCCCGGAAGAGATCCGGCTACCACCCCCCTTCTAAACGACAACTGGCCCTGGTAACACACAACGTGCGCACTTTGAGGTTGGACGAGAAGCTCGTAGAGCTGGAAGAAGAGATGAACAAATTGCACTGGGACGTTATTGGTTTATCGGAGATCCGAAGAGAGGGCGAGGATACGATAACCTTACAGTCCGGCAACTTGTTCTACTACCGGGAGGGAGAACAGAAGTCCCAAGGTGGTGTTGGGTTTATCGTCCACAAATCTCTCATCAACAACATTGTGTCCATCGAGAGTGTGTCAAATAGGGTTGTATACCTTGTACTGAGAATCTCAAAACGATATTCGTTGAAGATTGTACAGGTATACGCCCCATCGTCAACACATCCAGACGATGAAGTAGAAGCTACGTATGAGGACGTCAGTAGGGCCATACGTAGCCCTAAAACACACTTCACAGTTGTTATGGGAGATTTCAATGCGAGGTTGGGCTGCAGAAGCGATGATGAGCTGAAAGTGGGGCCATTTGGATATGGGCAGAGGAATCCCAGAGGACAGATGCTGGCGGACTTTATGGAGAGAGAAGGACTCTTCATGATGAATTCTTTCTTCCAAAAGCCGCCGCAGAGGAAACAGACCTGGTTGAGTCTCGACGGTGTAACTAGAAACGAGATTGACTTCATTATGAGCACAAAGCGGCAGATATTCAACGATGTCTCTGTGATCAACATGGTTAAGACCGGAAGTGATCACCGAATCGTCAGAGGCATGTTGAATATCAACGTCAAACTTGAAAGACCGCGTCTGATGAAGTCTACGCTCCGACCGTCGAATACCCATATCCAAAACCCCGAGAGCTTTTAACTTGAACTGTCAAATCGCTTCCATTGGCTAGACAGCTGCGCATCAGTGGACGATATAAATAGCAGGCTGGTAGAAACTGTTCATACGGTGGGGTCCAAATTTTTCAAGACCCACCGTAAAAATAGACCTCAGAAACTATCCGACCACACCCGGAACCTCATGGCTAGTCGACGTTCAATGACGCTCCAAACTTCGAGTGACGCTGACTCATATAGGCAGCTCAATAGACAGATCACGAAGTCCTTGCGACACGATATCCGTTCTTTTAATACCCAGCGTATTAAAGAGACGATAGAGCGGAACCAAGGCTCCAAAGTGTTTGCAAGAGACATATCTATTGGGCAAAGCCAGTTGACAAAGCTGAAGACCGAAGATGGACGCGTAACGTCAAATAAGTCCAAAGTACTACGGGAGATAGAGAGGTTCTATGGACAGCTGTATACCTCGGTCTCAGCTGAACCTGCTAGTTTAGCTGCAGACCCAAGAGCCAGGCTAATACGACACTATACCGAAGACATCCCGGACATCAGCCTGTACGAGATCAGGGTAGCTCTCAAACAGCTTAAGAACAACAAGGCTCCGGGCAAGGATGGAATCACTACAGAGCTTCTGAAAGCGGGCGGCACGCCGGTACTAAAAGTCCTTCAGAAACTCTTCAATTCCTCCTTTCTCGATGGGAAAACGCCAGAGGATGGAATAGAGGTGTTGTGGTCCTGTTCTTCAAAAAAGGTGACAAAACCTTACTGAAGAACTATAGGCCCATAACACTGCTGAGCCATGTCTACAAGCTGTTTTCGAGAGTTATTACGATGCGTCTCGAACGCAGGCTCAATGACTTTCAGCCTACCGAACAAGCCGGTTTCCGAAAAGGCTATAGTACCATAGACCACATACATACGCTGCGGCAGATTATACAGAAGACCAAAGAGTATAATCGGCCATTATGCTTGGCGTTTGTGGACTATGAGAAAGCCTTTGATTCCGTCGAAATATGGGCGGTCCTTAGATCTCTCCAGCGTTGCCGTATTGACTATCGGTATATCGAAGTGTTGAAGTGTTTGTATAATAACGCCACCATGTCAGTCCGAGTACAGGAGCACTGCACGAAGGATATCCCTTTAAAGAGAGGAGTGAGACAGGGGGATGTCATATCCCCGAAACTGTTAACCGCTGCTCTGGAGGATTCCTTCAAGCTCCTAGAATGGCAAGGACTTGGCATCAATATTAATGGCGAATACATCACTCACCTACGATTTGCCGACGACATAGTAGTCATGGCAGAATCGCTGAAAGATTTAGGGCGCATGCTTGGTGGCCTCAATAGAGTTTCTCAACAAGTGGGTCTTAAAATGAACATGGACAAAACAAAGATCATGCACAATGTCCATGTTGCACCCACCGCACTAACTGTTGGGAGCTCTACTCTTGAAGTTGTTGACGAATATATATACCTAGGGCAAGCTGTCCGATTAGGTAGGTCCAACTTAAAGAGAGAGGTCAGTAGACGGATCCAGCTCGGCTGGGCAGCGTTAGGTAAATTACGCAACGTATTCTCGTCCAAAATACCTCAGTGCCTTTAGACAAAGGTATACAACCAATGTGTGTTACCAGTGATGACTTACGGTTCTGAGACGTGGTGCTTCACGAAGGATCTTTTCAAAAGGCTCAATGTCGCTCAGCGAACTATGGAAAGGGCAATGCTCGGTATTTTTCTACGTGATCGAATCAGAAATGAGGAGATCCGTAGAAGAACTAAGGTTGCTGACATTGCCCGTAGGATCAGTCAGCTGAAGTGGCAATGGGCCGGCCACATAGCACGAAGATTGAACGTTCGATGGGGCAAAAAGATTCTAGAGTGGAGCCCACGTACTGGCAAGCGCAGTGTGGGACGGCCACCTACCAGATGGACCGACGACCTGGTGGAAAATGCCGGGTCACGTTGGATGCATGAAATGTGTTGGAGAGGCCTATGTTCAGCAGTGGACAGTAAAAGGCTAAAACGACGACGACGATACACATATTTAAGATTTTTACTATATAATACACAAATTTAATACACATCCATGACACAGGAACATTAAAAACTTTTTTTGTTCCCTCGGTGGGATTCCAACCCACGACCTCTCGTTTGAGCACCAACGCGCTCAACCACTGCGCTACGGAGGTCGTCAAATTTCATAAAAAAACCTATACTTTAAACTTAATTGTAGCATACGCGATCAGCATCTAGCAATCAGCATCTAGATTCGTAACGCGATCAGTATCTAGATTCGTAATGATAGTACACGCTCAATAAGAATCGTAACTCATGCGTAGCACCAATCGTAGTACACGCGTTTCAAGATTCGTAGTGTACGCGTAGCACGAATTGTAGTACACGCGTTTCAAGATTCGTAGTGTACGCGTAGCACGAATTGTAGTACACTCGTTTCAAGATTCGTAGTGCACGCGTAGCACGAATCGTAGTACACGCATTTCAAGATTCGTAGTGCACGCGTAGCACGAATCGTAGTACACGCGTTTCAAGATTCGTAGTGCACTCGTAGCACCAATCGTAGTACACGCATTTCAAGATTCGTAGTGCACGCGTAGCACGAATCGTAGTACACGCGTTTCAAGATTCGTAGTGCGCGCGTAGCACGAATTGTAGTACACGCGTTTCAAGATTCGTAGTGCGCACGTAGCACGAATTGTAGTACACGCGTTTCAAGATTCGTAGTGCACGCGTAGCACGAATCGTAGTACACGCGTTTCAAGATTCGTAGTGCGCGCATAGCACGAATTGTAGTACACGCGTTTCAAGATTCGTAGTGCACGCGTAGCACGAATCGTAGTACACGGGTTTCAAGATTCGTAGTGCACGCGTAGCACGATTCTTAGTACACGCGTGTCAAGATTCGTAGTACACGCGTAGCACGAATAATAGTACACTTGTATTAAGATTCATTGTACACGCGTAGCATGATTCAGAGTACACGCATGTCAAGATTAGTTGTACACGCGTAGCACGAATAGAATTATACGTGTAGCACGATTCATAGTACCACGTGCACGATTCATAGTACACGCGTAGCAGGAATCGTAGCGAAATACGTAGCCCGGACGTGGCACGATTCGTAGGACCACGTCTACGATTCATAGTACATACGTAGAAGGAATCGTACCAAAAAACGAAGCCTAAAAAACGTAGCATTATTCATAGTATCGCGTAGCACAATTCATAGTAAACGCGTAGCAGGAATTACAGCAAAATGCGTAGCCCACAAGTATCACGAACACGCGAAGAATTCGCATATTTAACAAACACACAATATGATAAACTTTAATAAGTAATTTCGTAGTCTTAAATCCCTAAAAATAGTACATTAGTATCTAGTAGACAGTATATAGTAGACAGATTATTAATAGATATCCACATAACATTTAAATATTCAAAAAACAGAAACACTAGTATTATTTTCATTGAAATGAACATAGTTATTTGTTTAATAATGTAACTGTGAAACAAATTAAACGGAGTAAAAAAGTAAATATAAATACAAAGTATTATGTACATTTAAATATTTCACAGTCGTAAATTTATCGTCGAAATTTAAATGTCAATTCGCAGTTTATGAAGATCCTTAATCCTGTTTCATGACGGTAAAACAGTTGAGAGTTTTCAGTAGATAATATTATAATAAGTATATTAAACTTAACTAATGTTTCTTTGCTGCTGCAATAAAAATTTAAGTGTTATGAACATCCTTAAAGGCCTTATACGTTAAAATAAAATTATTTTTAAGTATTATATCTTTGGTAATTGTTTTGAGGTTTAAAAATCACCACTCAGAGGTCACATTTTTAGGTAATACAAAATATTAGTTAAAACGGTATTTACAATCTTGCCGTTTGATTACGTACCAATTTCTTGCGAACTTTCCTCGCATATTTCTCGTGCATGTAATATGATTTTATTCAGTTCAATTAATAATTACTATTCTATATATATTTTTGAATAAACCCCAAACCGATGTCGGTGGTCATTTTTATAGTACCCAAGTGTATAACTGTACCACGGATGCGTTATTTTTTTTCTATATACTGAATGATTCAAGGTTCTATATCAATCAAGCTGAATATACTGCAAAGAAAAGGACGTCATGTAGAGCATTTTTTGTTTTGGCACCTCATATAAATTACTTACCATAAAACGACAATCACGATTAGTCAGGGTTCCCCCATACATGATTTTCACTTGATTAGTATCAAGCTAATTTTTCTTGAGTAGCTTCATTTCGATGAGTCGCCCAAGAATTTCTTGGACGGAACTCTCGATTGTGGTAGATAACAGAGTTACCAAGGATAAAAAAAAATGCTCAACTTTCGAGCGTAGGACCGGGATAACGTACCACGCAATTTTTAGGACAATTATGTCTGGTGAATTACATTAATGTTAACTAAGTAATAAAAACAAAATCAGCTGGTTACTAATAATTTAAGATGACCTCGTTATCAATTCAAGTTGGCAAGAGAAAACTCTTTGATCAAATCATAGATTTTGAAGGACAAATATTTTTTCGGATAATTTAGATTGACAATAAAAAAAAAATAGATATTTTGGAATCACCAATTCCATAAACTTTATTCTTCCTATCTCCGTTAGCTACCACAGACAAGAGTTCCGTCCAATAAATTCTTGGGCGACTCATCCAAATGAAGGTACTCACGAAAAATTAGCTTGATACTAATCAAGTGAAAACCATGTATGGGGGAACCCTGACTAGATAAAATATCTGCATAAAAGTCACAAAACAGATGAGTTTCGATCCCGGTCAAATCTTAGGTCGACGGCCAGTGCGTTCGTGTGTATAGATATACTAGGAGCCAGAGAGCCCCAGCATAGTAAGATTCACTCCTTGTGGCCTTTTTTGACCTTTGATTTTTTATTTAACTAATATTAAGTAATTTAATTGAGATGAAAAAATTATCTACGCGTAATTCTCTTAACACTATATTCGGGTTAGTATATAAACCATGAATCATTCTCTATATTATTATTGAAAACTAAATTCACTGCTTTGGTTGAGTTTGAACTCATTCTGAACTCACATTTTCTTGACACACGTAAATTTATATCTACTGTTGTAAATCCACGTTTAAATAAAATTTATTTGTTTGTTATCTAGACACTGCACCTCTGTTTTTTTTTGTTCCCAAAAGCTTTCATCGTGTGGAAAATAATAGTTGGAATTTATATTTATCTAATTACATAAAAAACTTACAGCTACGATAACTCTATGATCATAATATTCTAGTGACGAGTCAGCCAATTGAAAAAGTGAACTATCTTGATAGGAGTTAAGAACAGAAATCGTTGATTACAATCTAAATGTTTTGTATACAATAATTTAAAATATATATCTAAACGTGCAACAGCTTCTCAAGCAAAGTTCAATTTACATAATAAAAACAAAAAAAATAATAACAATACAATGCCACAGTTTACACAAAGTATGAAAGCTTAGTTGAAACTCAATCTTTTCCGTGCCAACGACATTTTAGTATTCAACATATCGAAATCATAATAATTATGATCCCTGCATATGTTATTGAAATTATGTCTTATACTTATATATACGTATACTTAATGTCTTTTTATTAATATATAATATATTTTTAACTTAACTGATTAGGCTGGTGATATCAATGATGACATAACGAACCCTTAGCGACCCTTTATAGTTCAAATTACGTAATCAAAACAAACCTATTGAAAATCCTTAGTGAAGTTTTAGAGCCGAAACTCAATTAAGTCCGATGTCACCAAAATAAACACGTCTAAGTCACGCGACACAATTTCTAACTTAAATAATTATCAGCCCCACGGAATTATTATGAGGTCAAGAAATGGGGGCATTTGCCAAGAAAAATATTTTTATGTAGCTAATAAGATTTGAGTTTTTTTCTGGTAAGTGTATTTTAAATTAAGTGCTTCTTTAAAAATTAATTCAATTTTACGTGAAACTTAATTATTTTAGAATTATATCAGGTGTTTGTTTATTATCATCCTATTCATCAATACATAGTATAAAACAAAGTCGCTTTCGCTGTATGTCTGTCCGTATGTATGCTTAGATCTTTAAAACTACGCAACGGATTTTGATATGGTTTTTTTTAATAGATAGAGTGATTCTTAAGAAAGGTTTGTATGTATAATAAATGCTTAATATAGTAGAGAAACACTGATAAATTTAAAGGTTTCTAATGTGATGTCGTAAATAAGCACGTTTTTTTGCGCTTATATTGCAAACGCTGGCTGAACCCTACGAGATAGACCATAATAATGTACTACAGTATTGTTCAGCTTAAAAAGTTCAACAAAAAAGTCCGGGATGGTATACGTCTATCTCTTAGGGATAACCCACCATAACCATTTTTATCCTTTACTAAAAAATGGTTATTTACGAAGTGATTTTAAACAATACAGCATTAATCCTTATCCAATTAAGTACTTTAAATAAATTGTGCATTTATTATAGATCAACATGCTTTTTACAGCATGTAATTTAAACGAATATTACCGAAGATATTACAAATTTAAAATGCAGGGTCGTAGTTGTTTGCGCCGCGGCGGTACCGAGCCGCGGCCGGCCGGGGGTTGGACGGCGTAATATATAAAAATGAATCGCTGTTCGTTACTCTCGCTAAAATTCGAGAACAGCTGAACCGATTCGGATATTTTTGGTCTTGAAATATTCGTGGAAGTCTAGGGAAGGTTTAAACGGTTTCTATGCCCAACGAAGTGAGCACGGGTCAGCTAGTATTAAATAAATTAAATTAAAAATAGCTTTCCTCTCAAGTGCTGAGGAAAAACAACATTTAGTTGTTCCAACAACATAAATGTTGTTTTTAATTATTATGATAATCCATTATCTACAGTTCCCTTCATAATATCATCATCACTTCCTATCTTATCTCTATATAGTGAAATATTTATAACATAATTATTATAATATTAATATAATAAATGAAGCAAAAACTTTGAGCACAGTTTAAATATTATAATGAACGCGCACATAATATTTTATTACTCTCACGTTTGTGAATCTGTCACAACATGTTTATCAGGCATCAGGCAAAAGAATATAAAGTTTAAACTTAAATATTGTGTAAATAAATAAGTGACCTCTAGTATATAAAAATAGGAAAGTAAATTAAAATGTTCTTATTTGCAATTGATTCTAAAATTTAAAAATTTTCCGGCAATATCCAAAGAACAACAGATAGTCGCATATTGTTACCAACTCGAGCATTATTTACATTATTTAAAAAAATTGTGGGAGACCAGCTTAAAAGAGGTGGCTTTTACCACGAAAGGCGGCTCTCATATAAAGGTAGTTTAAAAATAATCTTTAAAATAGAAACAATTTATATGTATTCAACTAACATTACTACTCGTAATTAAAATTAAATAGTAACAACAATACCAACATATGTATTTGAAACAAAATGTTTTGTTAAGGGACAATAAACTTTTTTTCTATTTATTTGCTTCGCATGCATGCCTTAAGATTTCATTCGCCCGATCAGGCTTTATCGAGCAAGTATATAATTCTGGTTATATAATCATCAGCCACTTCTAGTGAGTACCTGAAGTTGTTGATTACGAAACATTTGTGCTTAGTCTGAGAATGCAAATGCTCGGTAGTGCAATCTAAATTGCTCCCATGTTGAGCACTACCGAGGAACTCAAGAAAATACTAACAAATAAACGAACTAACGATTGAGAATATTTAAACATTTTATCAGGATTTTTTAATGGTAAGCAGTGAATTTATAATTATTCTAAAATGGCGTCTAGTATTTTGTAGTTAAAAATTGAATAGTACAAGATTGCAATAGTACTTACAGACATGTCATACAAAATGTTGGTCAGGAATAATATGGAGGAAAAATTTGCCCTGATATCGGTCACGATTGCCATGGGAAGGCACGCTTATAACATATATGTCAGAATGTTCCAGTAGTTTAAGATGTTAACCAAAGATTAAAACAGGGTAAATGTAAGCGTAATTACAACTATCGCCTCCGTGGTCTAGTGGTTCAGAGCTTTGCTCTCGACCCGGAGGAACAACAAAAAATGTTGTTTTCAAGTTTGGTTAGGACAAAACGGGCTGATCACCTGATTGTCTGACAAGAAAGATGATCCATGCTTCGGATGGGCATGTAAAAAGTCGGTCCTGCGCCTGATCTCTCGCTAGTCGTGTCGGTTTACCGTCCCACTGGGTTATGAGAGTAAAATGAAGATAGAGTGCTTCTGTGTATTGCGCACACACTTGGGCACTATAAAATAACTTCTGCGTAACTGGCCTGGTTTCAATGAAGTCGGCTACCGACACCGAAATCGGTGAGGGGAGCTATTATTAATTACAACTATATTACAACGGCATAGGTATATCTGCAGCATTCAATCAACGAATTGTGTTAAAAAATATTATAAGCAATTAATAGATTAATTATTTATGGATTTGATTTAAATGTTAAGGGTAAACGATACGTGACCGAAATTTATAAAAGAAGTTTTGGTCTAATGTCACATTTTTTTAACCGGTCATAAAATGCCCGTTTCTTATGTACTTCATACATCGTCATTTTCCACGGAAGAGAATTCTAGGAACAGAATAAATCTTTCTTTTTCAACTCGGTTGCAAAACAGACACGAAATTCTGTTATTTATACTTCTATTGACACTAAAACTGTCCACAGCCAATAATACGATAGAGAGTTCTACGTTTCATCTTTACTACACAAAGTGCTGTATATTTTTCCTTATTTCCTTTTATTTTCAGGTGCTAGATCATTTTACATGCATACCGTAGCCTTTTACTGTCGCTGGAAAGTACGAAGTGTATACAAAGACGTAACACAATACACGTTGAATTCTTTTTGTATATTTTATAAACGCTCTTTTACTGTTTTATAATACGCAAAATACGTAAAAAGTTTTTACGACTGACTAGTAACCTTGTTGTATAAACAGTCTTCATGATATTTTCCTTTTTCTCCCGTTTAAAAACAATAACCATTCTTGGCATTAAAAAAAAAACTTATACCGACCCCCAAAGTATTAATAATAATATATAATATATAATAATATCTATGGACGCTTCACACCACGACAATCTGGCCCTGTGCTAAGTATCCGAAGACCTTGTGTTACAGGTACCAGACAACGGAAATATATTTAATACTTTTATACTATACACATATTTAAGATTTTTATTATATTATACACAAATTTAATACACCCAGGAACATTGAAAACTTTTTGTTCATTCGGCGGGATTCGAACCCGCGACCTTTCGTTCGAGCGCCAACGCGCTCAACCAACTGCGCTACGGAGGTCGTCAGTATTAAATATATTTATTCATGCAGTCACCAGAAAAACACATCTTCATAATATCACAGTTCATATTAACTTATACTTCGTTTCAATAACCCATATGTCTATAAGAAGGTAGAGAATTCCATACAAAGTAACAGCAGAAAGCTGAAAAAAATATAATATGGCGACTTATTTTTTCTTATAGATATAAAAGGTAAAGGAATCTTATTATTTATTACCAAATATTATAATATTATAACAATCTAAGCTGATAAAATGTAAGTATAATTAGTGTAAAATTAACTATTCTGTATTTAGTATTAAAGAGCTAAGTAAAAGTTTCACTATAATAATGTAATAATGTTTCACTATAATAATGAACGTTACAAGCACTACGAGTCCGCTAAGGAAGACGTAATAAAATTAGACACATGACACCACGTGTTGCAACTGATAAAACTCTCCTTAACAACTTCATAGTGAGAAAGTTTAAGTTGCATCTACTAGTAAAACTCAAATTTTAAATGGAATTATAGTATGCTAATATTAATAATTTTAAGTGATAAAGTATATGGATGTACGCGTGTTTATATTTTATTACCGTGCTAATACGACTTACCTAAATTTAATAAGATTATGCACACAATATTATTTTTGGCATAATCTGAAATAGCAAACAGTAAGTAGTGGGTTTGCCGTTGAAAGCACGTTCATAATTTTTTATCATAAAGCTTACATTATACGTTTTATTGCCAGATAAAAGTACCTTCGCGGGTTCATAAGTTAATAATCTGCTTAGTTGAGTTACGGCACTGTTCATGTATTTTGTAGAACGGAGAAATATGGAGGCGAAATATCGTCTTAGAAATTGTAAGATATTACGTTATATCGTTGCAGCCATATTCTCCTTTAAAGTAGAGTACGTTTTATGTAAAACACATTTTATATATTCTTCTATTGGTAACTAAATGTTCGATAAAGTTTGAAATAATATATTATAAGTACAAACAATTGGACAGATAGGTGAAATTTTATTTCACATCTGAAATTAATATGTATAATATCTGCGTGTCATGACCAAATAAAAAAGGGGAGGTCTGGTTTTTTATACATATTGAGCGCCAAGGTAAGGCGTAACGTAAACGCACCTAATAACGACCCCTTAAAATTCGCGCTCATTACCGTCTTAGAAAACTATCGTTTTTATGTGATATATTAAAGTTACACAATTGGTTGTTTAAAAAAAAAGATGTAGATATATTTTGTATTGCAAATATTCGCCTTTTGTATGTGTGGGTAACTCAACGATTTAAAGAATAATAGCTCAATTCGGCCGTGTACGTCGGTGACAGTTGCATTTTCCATACTGTTAGCAAAATATTATATCGTCAAGCTTTTAAATCTAACTTCCAGTACTTTGATACATTTTTAAATATTTTCAGGAACACAAGTAACAACTATTTATAATGAGATACTATTTTATTTTGCCTAAAATTCAATATTAAAAACAAGCGGTAATAGGAACAAAAAATACATTTTTTTTCCTATTATCGACCCTCGATCGAACTATGTCGCTGATAAGAACTTTTCGTATATTTTGTGTGTCCTGATTTTTGTTAAAAAGTATAAATTAATAGGCAGGAGGGTGTATTAACTCAGTTCCTTAATATATTAACTTGTATTTGAGCTATAAACGCCATATAGTCTAGAGCTTTAGGAGCCGTAAAAACTAACTTTGTTCTTATGTAAATATTTTGATGAATAAAGCGGGTATACTTTTTAAATAGCGTATTTTTTAAATTGAAATATCATTATTATTAATTTATGTAATAAAACATTAAAAATAATTAAAACTTACAAAAATCACATGTATTTACACAATTAATACAAATTCCATTAGGTCGGTAATCTGGGGGCACGGTCGTGGCCCCGTCAAAACGAGCCAAGCGAAGCGCAAGGGCACTACCTACCTTTTCTCGAAAGGTTTCGTCGTTTTTTTGAACTCCCATAACTTTCCTTTGGATGATGCTAAATAGTTGAAAATTTCAACATATAATGACACCAGTAAATATATGAATTATACAAAGTTTAAATGTCGTAGCTATTATACTTTAGATTTTTTATCGATGTCTAAAAACCCCTGATTTGGTCATTGACTTATTTATAGATCATCAAAATTCTTAGGTTACTGCCGGAAATCTTAGAAAGCTGAAGTTATGTGTGTAAGCTGTTATTGCAACAAAACCAACAAAAAAATTATTAAAATGTAAATGCCACCATTTTGAATCCAATAAGGTGGACCACCATATTGGATTCAAAAGGATGTATTATAAGGATCTGATCATCTTTAATTTATAAAAGGAATATTATATACAAGTACATAATAAACCAACGACCTACTTTTTGTAGGACCAATAATCGTTCAGAGTTTTGCTCCATATAATTTATGTCCGACTTTATGTATGTTGAGTGCGTTGCAATCAGTATATTCTATTATTCATCTACAAAAAGTTGGTCACCAATTAATAATCGGTGACCGACTTTTACCGAAGATGAAAAATAATATATTATATTATTTATGAGAGGAAAATTGGTTTTTTATCCACTTATTTGAAATTACCGCGAATATGCAGGCATAATAGTTGTAAATTTTCTGTCGGTCACAAAGGAGATAATATAACTTTCGGTGTATGGAACAGGTCCGGCACAAGCTCCATCTGTTGTTAAATTTATTTTCTGTAAACTTCTTTGTATGCTTAGCATTATAATAAAGTGATTTGTAAGACTAGCTTGTCAGTGACTCAAAATATTCTATAGAATTCCTTGTGCTAGTTACCATCATCACTACTACTATTAGGTATAAGGTACTATTGAAAATACAAGCTGGTATCAGCTAATATTAGCACTGGGCGTCGGTAGGCGTCGCGGCGCTGGGCGTCGGCAGGCATCGCGGCGCTGAGCGTCGGCAGGCGTCGCGGCGCTGGGCGTTGGCAGGCGTCGCGGCGCTGGGCGTCGGTAGGCATCGCGGCGCTCGGCGACGCGGCGCTGTGCGTCGGCAGGCATCGCGACGCTGAGCGTCGTGGCGCTGGGCGTCGGCAGGCGTCGGCAAGCGTCGCGGCGCTGGGCGTCTTGGCGCTGGGCGTCGGCAGGCGTCGCGAAGCTGAGCGTCGGCAGGCATCGCAGTGCTGGGCGTCGGTAGGCGTCGCGGCGCTTGGCGTCGCGGCGCTGTGCGTCGGCAGGCGTCGCAGCGCTGGGCGTCGGCAGGCGTCGCAGCGCTGGGCGTCGGCAGGCGTCGCGGCGCTGGGCGTCGCGGCGCTGGGCGTCACGGCGCTCGGCGTCTGCAGGCGTCGCGGCGCTAGTCGTCGCGGCGCTGGGCGTCGGCAGGCGTCGGCAAGCGTCGCGGCGCTGGGCGTCAGCAGGCGTCGCGGCGCTGGGCTATGAAAATACTATCATTCTAATAAAAAATAACCCATTAATATATTTTGTTAAAGCTTAACCTTACATAGAAATAAACATTTTATTTATTACTTATTTTTTAGTAATATTAACCCATAAAAAAAATCTAAGTATTATAAACATAATTATTATATTTGTCGCGGAACCCTAATGCACATTGTTCGTAGTTTCCTTAGACTTGGAAACTCATATTTCGCTGACGCGACGTTATAGCGCTCCGAGCGAGGTCATGCGCACATTTTATGAACACTTTTAATAATAAAGTTTTAACTACTCATCATCAACACGGCACTAACCACTCACTTGATTATTGAAGCTGTAGACTACACCGATGAATCCGCGGAGAAGGCCGGGTTTTGGGCTCCTTGTACCAACCGACGGACTGTCTGCTTCGTCATCTCCTCGCGCATCCAGCTGCGATGGCATTTGCGGTACAAATATATATCGGTAACACAAAATGCCAAAAATATAAGTCCCAGGAGGATGCTCTTAACCACGTTGTTTGACTTCAAGGTCTCGTGGACCTGTTCCAACTGTGAATTATTGTTTCCTCCAGAAGCGGTTTGGACTATGATGACCTCCTCTTTGCTCTGGGTTTTGCCCATTTCGTCTTTGAAGAAGGTTTTTTTTTTTTTTTTTTTTTTTTTTTTTTTTCTTCGCCCCTATCAGTGACAGGGCTCGTTCATTGCTTTTTTATTTTTCTTATTTTTCTTTTTAATGATTCGGTTTCATAAGTTTACAATATATAAGGTTACAATTATTATTATTTCCTTTTTTTAAAAATTTCAATGAATAAAATAAATACATTTTTGAATAGCAATTACATTTTTAAAATACAATTAGATTTCTTCACTTAATTACAATAAAATAAATTACAATTTTGAAGAAGGTTTATAAATGATACGGCTCACCTAACTGTATCTGAAGCTCGTAGATTACGCAGCGGCAGTCACGATGCGTAGCAGGTAGCAGGGCAGGTAGCTCGTAGGCAGCGTCGGCAGCGTCAGGGTCCGGGTCGGCAGCGGCATAGTCGGCAGCGTCAGGGTCAGGTTCGGCAGCGGCAGGGTCAGACAAAGCCATGAGGTGGCAGGGTCGCCATGAGGTGGGAAGTCAAGTAAAGTAAACTTAAGACGTGACCATCCTTTATTAGGTTTAACTACAAAATAATCTTATAGACTAAAACAGAACTTAAAGGTAAAAATACATTTTAGCTTACTCTACATATTAATACGATACTAACATTATAAAGGAACATACATAAATTACTTATACAAAGGAACTTACACACTACACTAGAAGCCGCGACGCCGAAGCCCGACGCCGCGACGCCGACGCCGTATTACGACAGTATTTAGTATCAGCATTGTACCCGTGCGAAGCCAGGGCGGGTCGCTATTCTTATTAATATTTTTCAAATCAGAACAGTAGTTCCTGAGATTAGCGCGTAGTACAAACTTTTCCGCTTTATAATATTAGTATAGATATTATGAGTTCTATAAAATAACTCATTTATTATTTTAAGTCGGTTTTCATTGTTTTGTTTGGCTAAAAACTATTTTTCCCCTTTTTTAATACTTGCCTATTTCATCATATTGTTATGATGGTATATATTATGGATACCTACTATCTGGTGAAGACAATTATGCTTGCAGTACTTTAAGCGATCTCGAAATTTCCAAACGTATATCTTCAAAGACTTAGTACTGGTATTACCTTGATAGTTGCTTTAAAATTATGTTTTTAGTCGGATATGCTGATGTTACTCGAAACAAATACAAAATTACTATGAGTATAGTAATTTTAAAACTATAAATTTCGAGGAGTTCCCTTTTTTTTCGAGGAGTTTAATAACTATAAATTTCGAGGAGTTCCCTCGATTCCTCACGACGCCATCATCAGGCAGCCACTTTTATAACTATGAGACCAAGTTCGACTGTAATTGACGTAGTGGCATATGCTAGCATTCCTTTAAACAACGCTGAAATCTTCAAACATGCATCTCTCATCTCAGAAGTTCTGTTCAGTACTTTTAGGTCCAGGATATGGTTCAAAACCTTACTGTTTGGTAACATATGCTTAGACTTCTTCAGAAAATATCAAAATCCATATATGTTTCCATATAAGTTTTGAGGAGTTCCCTCGATTCCTCACGGATCCCATCATCAGGTCACCATTTTGGTGACAATGGAAACAAATTTGAATGATACCCCATACAACATAAAACAATATTTAAAATCGGTTCATAAACGACAAAGATATCCGCGAACAAACATAAAAAACATTTATACGGTTGAATTGAGAAACCTCCTCATTTTTTGAAAGTCTGTTAAAAATACTGTTTTCTTTTGCTTTGCGTCGCTGTGTACTGTTTAGGTAGATAAGCGATCGCCCCGCTCGTCCCGCACACCCCGCAGTCCACACGCGTCGAAATTCGTCCGACTTACTTCAAATTTATCGTCACTACTGGGCTCCTATGTGTCTCAGCGTTATGTTTTATAGCCTATAACCTGCTCAGGAGTATGGACTACAATCATACTAAGTTTGGTTAAAAACTCTTGAGTAGTTTTTGTCCCATGCGTGCATATACAGACTGACAGAGAGACAGACAGACAGACAAAAAATTTATTGATTTCATTTTTGGCATCAGTGTCAATCACCAATTATCCTCCAATAAGAATTTTGAAAAAATATTCAATGTACAGAATTGACCTCTCTAGAGTTTTATTATAAAAAAAATATTATTATTATATTATATATTATATAAGTATAGATATGGCTGTAATCCATTATTTTGACGTCAATTTTTATTTTTAGAATCGCATTCTGAATAAAATATAAGAGGTAGTTTTGGTGTTCTTGCGACGGTAAAACGTTATTTTAAAATACAATTTCGTAGCTATCACTTTCTCGAATCACTCCCTTGGACATTGTTTGCGTAATATAATATAGTATATTGTAGGCGCTTATTCTTCTAACTTCATGATATACTGAGAGGTAAGCTGATTTGATGGCTTCGCTTCATAAAATATTTACATAAAACTTTTATAAGGAATTTTATTTATGTAACAAAAATATTTAGAGTGAAATATCGGTTTTGTTGTGTTATTTTATGTGATCTGAATTCATTAAACTTAAATATAATAAACGCCTAAACCGATTTGGCTATTTTTGGTCTTTAAATATTCGTGGAAGTCCAGGGAATGTTTAAACGGTTTGTATGCTCAACGAAGTGGGCACGGGTCAGCTAGTCCTCCTGTTTTAATATTAAAAATGTTTTATTACAGTTAAAAATACTAATAATTTAAAAAAAAAACAAGCAAGCGAATAAACAATGATTCAACATTATTAAAATGTAAGGACTTTCAAATAAAAAAGGTACAACAGTATTACAATACAAGTCGCATTACTTACTTACCTATTTCTTCCCGTCGTAAAGTTGGTTGAATATAAACGTAGTTTCCCCGTTATAAAGTTTCGTAAAAGCGTATTAAAACAACACTTTACTCGGTTTGTGTAAGGTTTATGTCATTCCCAAATGGGCGATGACAGATAGCATTTCCTGACAGCCGTAAGCCACGCAATGGTATTTATCGTATTTCAACTCAGCAATTTAGTAATATACAGGATGTGTCCTTACATAATATTATTACAAAACAAACAAAGTCTTCCGCTGCGTTTGTATGTTCGCGATAAACTCAAATACTACTGCACAGATTTTAATTTCATTTTACCCACGGATAGAGTGGTTTTCTAAGATAGTTTAAGTGTTTTCGTTGAACTCTCTCTATCAGTGCAAAAAAACTTAATTCTTAGGCGTTAATTCACCGGAATAACTAGTTCAAAATAAAAATAGATAGGTAAGGTGTAAAGATCGGTATTCGATTCTCGTTTATAAACTATAATTTTATATTGCTATAAGTGACCTTAAATTTTTACAAGATTCTCCGATGGAATGATAGTTAATTTATTTGTAGCTATGCGGTGAATACTGTCTGAAAAGTAGAATACTATTAATAATAACAATAATAATAAAAACATTTAATATATTAACAGTCACATTCACATTACACTACATCACAAAGTATTAACAATATCTAAAATTAAACTTAACATACATAAATAGACATACACTAAGTGGATGGGTAATGTAACGCAAAACAGCTGTTGAATTGGAGTCCACTCAGGTATACGATCGCGGCATAGTACCTAATGCCATTACCGCGAAGATGAAAGTTAGGCATATCTCTATTATGTTAGTTCTAGCTGTTCCCGCGACTTCGTTCGCGTGGTTTTTGAGTGACATAAGCTGTTTATGCAACGCACGCAATGAAAGTCCCCGAATGTAATTAATTTTCCCCGTTTTTGCAACATTTCTCGCTGACGCTTTACTCCTATTAGTCGCAGCGTAATGTTATATAGCCTAAAGCCTTCCTCTATATATGGAATATCCAACAAAAAAATAATTTTTCAAATCGGACCAGTAGTTCCTGAGATTAGCGCGTTTAAACAAACAAACAAACTCTTCCGCTTTATAATATTAGTATAGATATTGTAAAATTACATAATAATGTAAAATATACCTTATATCAAGCCGATAAAATACACCCTTTGTATTATTTGGTGATTCTTTCTTAAAGTTTCATTTAAGTAAATACTCAGTTAAAAGTAAATTATGGAACGTTCTTTGACCTACATTTACACATAATAGTTACTGTTTGTTTACAATTTTACTTAGAGAAATATCATCGTAAGACATCAACAACGTATCGATGACTACCAAAGACATACTTACATCTTCTCTTATATATAAAAATGAATTGCTGTTCGTTAGTCTCGTCAGTCATTTTAGTCTTGAAATATTCGTAGAAGTCCAGTAAAGGTTTAAAAGGTTGATCAAAAACTGTTTGTATGCCCAACGAAGTGGTGCCGAGTGGTGGGTCAGCTTGTATAAAATAAAAATACTATTGTCTCTATAATAGTTCTATTTAATTGTAACATTTGTTCAATTATTATTCATCAAATAGTACACCTAGTTCCTGATAAGCGAGGTCTAATTGATAACATTATACAAGGAGATTAATTTACAAAGCCTGATGCCTGGTACAATTACATACTGAAGCTCTCAAGAGAATACCTGTATTCTGTCAATTTGGGATTATTTGGTATATTATATTACTATGATGTTACCCACAACTTCATGCGCGCAAAAGGAAATCCTACGAGAATTGTACAAGTCACTCCACGCTACAATAACAAGTAGCCTAATTGTAGGATAATTTTTCCATCGATATAATTATATTACACTAAATATCGTCTACGATATTTAGTATTGATTCATGTTGTATTTGATCCTTGATTATTATATTAAGTATTTATCGTTGTAGACAACGATAAATGCGTAATATAATAATCATGTAAATTATTATTCTAGACTAGCTGACCCGTGCCCACTTCGTTGAGCATACAAACCGTTTAAACCTTCCCTGGTATTTGATGATCATTTCAAGACCAAATATAGCCGAATCGGTTCAGCCCTTCTCGAGTTTTAGCGAGACTAACAAACAGTAACTCATTTTTATATATAAGATAAGAGAGAAGAAGAAGATAGATGACCCGTGCCCACTTCGTTGAGCATACCAACCGTTTAAACCTTCGTTTAAACCTTCCCTGGAATTCCACGACCATTTCAAGACTAAATATAGCCGAATCGGTTCAGCCGTTCTCGAGTTTTAGCGAGACTAACAAACAGCAATTAATTTTTACATATATAGAAGAGAAGAAGAAGAAGAAGATAGCTGACCCGTGCCTACTTCGTTAAGCATGCAAACCGTTTAAACCTTCCCTGGACTTCCACGAACATTTGAAGACCAAAAATAGCCTAATCGGTTCAGCCGAGACTAACGAACATCAATTAATTTTTATATAAATAAGACTAGTTGACCCGTGCCCACTAAGTTGAGCATACAAATCGTATAAAAGTGTATAACGTGGAAGTCCTGGGAAGGTCCCAGGACTTCCACGAATATTCCAAAAATAGCCGAATCGGTTCTCGAGTTTTAGTTAAACTAACGAACAGCGATTCATTTTTATATATATGTGAGAAGAAGAATAAGAGATTAAGTTATTCATTTATTTGACCTAAAATATTGATTTCGCTCATATTAATGCACATTATTTAAATCGCTGTGAAAATGATAAAAATACGCCATCTTGTAAAAACCCGTGTCATAATTAATTATATCCTTCGACAAGTCTAAAAAACCTTAGGGAAATTAATTCTAACTCAGTCATTTTACGTTAGCAGCTTTATGATTTTTAATATAATTAATAGATAAGATCATGAACAAACTCTAACTATTTACTATTAATTACAACGAAATTACAGTGTGAAAGACCAGTCATAATAACTTTGAGATATGATTATCTTTTCTCATTCTAATGTATTTTTTTTTTGTTTTCTGTTATTCTTGCGACTAAAAAAATACATTTCGATAATGAGAATAGATTATAATAAGTAACAGATATTTTTACATCCTGTATTCTTATAGTTAAAAGGACGCCAGTTGCGTTACCTTGAACTGGGCTTGACATGCTTACTACGAGTACATAGTATCGTCGTCGTTTCAGCCTTTTAGAGTCCACTGCTGAACATAGGCCTTTCCAACACATTTCCAGTGCGACCGGTCCATTGCCACCTGCATCCAACGTGACCCGGCAGTTTTCTCCAGGTCGTCGGTCCATATGGTAGGTGGCCGTCCCACACTGCGCTTGCCAGTACGTGGCCTCCACTCTAGGATTTTTTTGCCCCATCGACCGTCCAATCTTCGTGCTATGTGGCCGGCCCATTGCCACTTCAGCTGACTGATTCTACGGGCAATGTCAGCAACCTTAGTTCTTCTATGGATCTCCTCATTTCTGATGCGATCACGTAGAGAAATACCGAGCATTGCCCTCTCCATAGCTCGCTGAGCGACAGTACATAGTATAACATTGTTAAATAAAATATTACACAATTCATGCAGCAATTTTATAATAAAAATTCTAAATGTATTATAAAATTTAATTAAAAAACGAGACTCTACCGTTTATCCCCTCGCTACCAGCCACTAGATTCCAGGCCGCCTCTTTAATTTTCGTCTTTCATAGGAGAAAATTAAAATAGAACTTTGTATAAAGAAAATCTCGTGAGGCATTAAAGAGCACAATATATTTTGTCACCAACTAGCGTTACTCATCCGACAGACACGCCAGGAGGGGGAAGTTTCTAGAAAAAACATAATAAGATTTGAGCGTGTTACATGAAAGATTTATCACTAAGCCGCGATAAGGGTTCGGACGGTGTAAATAAATTCATACCACTCTATTGAAAGTCGAGTCCCCAAACTGGCAGAAGTGTTTTCAAAAGAAACCTCTTTGATATTCCCGCCGTAAAGTGTTCTAATAAAACTGAAGTAGGCTGCTTTCGGAACTATTACGGGGAACCCTTTTCAGCAATAATTTCGATCAGCGCCTAAGTTAGCAGAGTTAATTATTTGTGTGATAGGTTTATTATTTGAAAGATTAGACTAAGATGAATAATTATAACCAACTCTTCGTTATTGTTAGTAAAAGAAAGTGATCTAAACTTCAATTTTTGGACGTGAATTGAAATGAAAATTGCGCAGACGATTATTAAATTGTATATAAAACACATATAACTTGCTAATATTGTGCTTTTCATTTTATTTCTTGAAATCATGCTTAGAAATTCGTAAAATTATAAACAGCAATACATTATACTACTTAGGTAGTTTACACACGACACCGGGCCGGCGCTAACGCCGCAGTAATCATCTTATCCTTAAGATTTATATGGAGCCTTATACACGGCACTGCGGCGGTGGTGATGAGTCAGTGCCGCGACGTCATGTGTAAACTATACGTAGTTTAGCCTTAGGAGGCTCTATATAAATCCTGAGGAAAATAATACAGCAGCGCCGCAACTGCCGCCGCGTTGATGTGTGAAGACTACCTTACATTATCATGAGCTAGTGTAACAATAGTAGGCTTGCATTACAACAAAAATTTACTTTCAGTCCATTATTTATAGTGTATCTAAGATGTAAAAAAGTTTAAAGTTTTAATTCAAAATTTGTCGGTCGGATTTCAAACACAGAGTCCTCAGGTACATTTGAATAATAATAGCGTATACAGCCTGACTGGTGAGACAAGTGCAACACTTACGGAGAGTACTCGGTACTCGATTCCCATTATAAATATGTAATAAAATTGGGTACTTAATTTTTTACCAAATGCTCCTTTAAATAAATGAATCATGGATACTATGCAAATTACGCGGCTAGGCAAGTAGCCGCATGCATGCCTATGTAGCCGGCGCGGCACGGCGCGGCGGCGTGCGACATCAACGTTAGTAGAATGAGTGTACAGTTGGCTGCACTAACATGGATACATCTACAAATTTGCAAAAATATGTCTACGCTTAATTTTTCAAAAATATCGTCACCTTATTGCATTCAAAGCGATGTAACCAGCAAAGTGTTTCAAAATTATGAATACATTATTTTCATAATGAAGTAAACAGCAGTATTTCAGTGAATAGTATACACACTTAAATTCATAATTATGAATACGCGACAAATTTCAATAATATGTAAACATTGTTTACTTCATTACAATGTAAACAATAATTGTATCAATATATATACACTTATAAAATTTTAGCATTTTTCACTTTCTGCAAATATGTTTTAATTGCCACAAAAATGTACTCGGGGTATGTTCCAATAAGATGTATACATTCATTTTTTCTTTTTCTTTTCGCACAGCCGTAACTACAAATAGTAGAAACATGAAATTTAGACTACTGAATTCGTAAAAAATCCCTTTTTGCAACTCCGACAAAAACAGAGGATTTTTTCGCGTCTGTCTGTATATCTGTCTGTGGCATCGTAGCTCCCAAACGTATGAACCGATTTTGATGTAGTTTTTTTGTTTGAAAGCTGACGTGGTCATGTTAAAACACTAAAGCTATGATTCAACAAAATAAATTTGCTTACTGCTGAACAATTCGAGTGTTACTTAAAAAATAGTTTTACTTTTATGACTAGAAAAAACCCAAAAAGAAAAGAATTATCATATTACAGTCGATCAGAAATTTTACCAAAACATATATTTCAGAAACTATTTTCGCAATAATACGTCATCAGTTCATTCACTGTTGGACTATTCAGGAGCTAGTTAAGAAAATAATTTTGTTACTAAACTAAAAACTAAAAAAAACACGAAAAGACAAGAATTATCCAATTTATTGCAATCGATCAGAAATTTTACGCGAACATATTATACTTCAGATACTGTTTTTATCAGGTTTTTACTTCTACCCTCAAACTATACATATGATGAAAACGAAACCAGAAATATTTAGTCACTAGTTTGTACAACAGAGGTCATTTACAGTCATCGTTCGCACTTCGCAATATTCATTACTCAGTAGTAATTTTTTTTGGTTTGTTGTTTGTTTTTAAGCTTAGGCTATACAAATGGAGTCATTTAAACTATATTATATTATTTAATATTACTTACATAGAACGATATTAACATCGTTTAGTTTTGATCATATTATAGTTTGAGGGTAGACAATAAAAACCGATGAAAGTAGTCTTTCAAATATATACAATCGCGTGAATCGCAGTTATACCTATTACACTAAAGAATATAATCGATATTCTGATGTATGTGTGATTTTTAAATAACCGTCAATAATAATCATCCCGTCAACATATCACCTCTATTATTTATAGAATTCATTATTTTATTTATTGCAATGTAATGAAATTTTGACAAGCCTTTTCTGAAACACAAAATTAACGTTTACATTATAATTGTAAAAATGAAATAAACAATGTTTACATGCTACTGAAATTTGTCGCGTGTTCATAATTATGAATTTAAGTGTATACTATTCACTGAAATACTGCTGTTTACTTCATTATGAAAATAATGTATTCATAATTTTGAAACACTTTGCTGGTTACATCGCTTTGAATTCAATAAGGTGACGATATTTTTGAAAAATAAACGTAGACAGATTTTTGCAAATTTTTAGATGTATCCATGTTAGTGCAGCCGACTGTACCTACGCGCGGTATCCAAAATCGTCGGGTAAATAATTATTCAAGTGTAAACTACATTTACTCAGTGATTAAATGATATTATTTTTTAATTATTTGTTTTTCATCTCATATAATAGCCAAATATTATCACGTCCTCAAGTATTGCTCATGTCTCACCAGCCACACTGTATAAAGGCTCAGTCACTGATGTATTAAATTTCCTCCAAATTACTGACGGCAGACTTTATTCACGAGCATATATCAACGTAACAATCCCATGCGACAAGCGTGCAGGTACGGAGCGTTTTCATGATAACGTCCGTCGAACGAATGGGTCATATCCGGGACATTGATGATAATCTGGAGCAGTTCGTGCCGAGCAGAACGCGATCATTTAGCTGCCGGACAATGAAATAAGACGGAGATACATTGCACGTAGGAAATGTTTGAAAAAGATTTATGTTAGGAATGTTTTTGTCTATTACGACATTTATTAATTGCAACTAAATGGTCCTGTAAGAGTAACGTACCTAGAAGGTTTGGTTATTTATAAGGCTTTTACGGCGAATCTCTACGTGTTTACTCTAACAGCGGGTACACATTTGGCACAGAGTACATTATCTGTACAGAACTCCTGGTTCTCAAAACGCGCGCGTTTGAAAGCGCGGATAAAGAAAAAGCGCGCGCTATATTATTAGTATGTATATGTTACCGGCCAAACCCGATTTAAGGACAAACTAGTTTTGCCTAGGCTCAACTAGTTCTTCCTATACGCGATAGGATTAACTAGTATAACCTAATCCAAACTAATTTGTCCTAAGCCCGATAGGATACACCAGTTTAGACTAGGCCAAACTAGTTTATTCAGATATAGATACGCACACTCTAGGATAAACTGGTTTGGCCTAGTCTAAACAGTTAAAACATTTGGTGGGGTCGGAAAGTAGTTGAACTAATTGCTTTTTGATAAAAATCAGTATTACTTGTTATAGTATGATTGTTTGTATTACCACATATTTAACAAATAATAAAATAATGTTTTTTTTTTAATAGAAGCAATAATGTCTCAATTATATGGTAATACAAACAATCATACTATAACAAGTAATACTGATTTTTATCAAAAAGCAATTAGTTCAACTACTTTCCGACCCCACCAAATGTTTTAACTGTTTAGACTAGGCCAAACCAGTTTATCCTAGAGTGTGCGTATCTATATCATGATCAACTAGTTTGGCCTAGTCTAAACTGGTCTATCCTATCGGGCTTAGGACAAATTAGTTTGGACTAGGCTATACTGGTTAATCCTAACGCGTATAGGATGAATTAGTTGAGCCTAGGCGAAACTAGTTTGTCCTTAAATCGGGTTTGGCCGGTAACATATACAAATAGTTACTATTAACTAAGAAAAAGCGCGCGCTATATTATTAGTATGTATACTAATAGTTACTATTAACTAAGAAAAAGCGCGCGCTATATTATTAGTATGTATACTAATAATATAGAGCGCGCTTTTTCTTTATCCAAAAACGCGCATCAATAAGCGCCTAATAGTACCCGCTCTTAGGTTCAACTCTCTTTGCCTCAGAGTAGATTCGACGTTATTATATTTTCCTACTGAATGTATAAAAAAACGACGCGTCGCGTTACCTCGATTCCGTGCCAGTGTGAATTACGCTATAGTTAAACTCGTTATTAGGTCGAAATTTGCTTTTTTTAATTTTGGACTTTATTATAAATTTTAATATGTATGCACTATGCTGCTAAATATTTTAAATTTTATGTATTACTGAGTAATATTAAAAAAAGGCTTTCTGCATAGTTTTTGTAATGTTCTGTAATGCATTGGTTTGGCACGTCGGTGCTCAAGGCGGAGGTCGCGGGATCGAATCCCGCCGAGAGAACAAAAAGTTTTAAATTTTTCTGGATCATGGATATGTATTAAATTTGTGTATAATATAATAAGAATCTTAAATATGTGTATACCTATATTAAAAATATTATATAATATATTTCCGTTGTCTGGACCCCGTAACATAACTTGTTTGGATACTTAGCACGGGGCCAGATTGACGTCCTGCCGCCCCGCCCGGCGCCCGCGCCGAGACCGAGGGTGGAGCGCTCAACGCGTCTCAGCGCAGACTTACTAATTATGTCTGGTGGCTATGCTCACTGTATAGATAATTAGTTCGTTACGATTAAATTGCCATTGTGTTATTTGTATATTGTTCTATGTGTGTATGCTTTGTCTTTTATTTGTAGCAAGTAGTGTGAATTGTGTTTGTGTGCCGTCTTAGTCGTGCGATCGCAAACTTACAAGGGGGCCACGGAAGACCAGGCACCATGGCTCGCCGTGGTCGAACCCTGAGTGGTTTCCCTTTAAATGCATGGCGGGGGCATTGCATAGCCTTGTTTCTGTTTATTTTATTATTCTTTATTTTTTTTCTTATTCTTAATATGTGCGAGTTAGTGTTTTGTTAACCTTTGGCTGTGTTATGTCCCTTTATATGTTTAATAAATATATTTTTATTCTTTTTATTTATTTATTAATATTCTCGTAATATTTAGAGTTCTGTTAACACGTATTAATAAAATTGCCTAATTTCACGTCTTTTGACCGCAGCATGTTGTAAAATTGTACTTAAATTTTTTGTTTTGCGTTTACAAATTAAAATAAGCATTATGCTCGTATGACATAGCCTTTAGTGTGAAAAAATCTATAATCTCGCGAACATTTATTAGATTTTTCTCTGGGATAGTCTGCGTTATTAGATTTCTGTTATATAGCCTCTCTTATAAAGCCCGAGGGAATCTAGGAAAATAATCAGTACAATATAGTGCAAAGTTATTTTGTACTAGATGTTTCCAGCTACTTCATAAGGGCGAAATGAAATTTCGCAGCAACCGTACATTTCTGCAAAAAAGTAGCGTTTGTATTAATCCAGAATGTTTACTACTATCATATACATATATACATACATGTTACATACGTATAGACGTAATGAGTATAATATATTCTGACAAAATTTAGCAGTATTTATATGGTTTTGGGTAGTTGATAAAATAGAGATGTTTTAGGTTCATCTCCAAACTGACTTCTATAGATTTTTCGGCGGCGCGGGAACGGTACTCGTTACCCGCTCCCGCGCCGCTGCCGCGGTTTGTTGTTTGTTTTTAAGCTTAGGCTATACAAATGGAGTCATTTAAACTATATTATATTATTTAATATTACTTACATAGAACGATATTAACATCGTTTAGTTTTGATCATATTATAGTTTGAGGGTAGACAATAAAAACCGATGAAAGTAGTCTTTCAAATATATACAATCGCGTGAATCGCAGTTATACCTATTACACTAAAGAATATAATCGATATTCTGATGTATGTGTGATTTTTAAATAACCGTCAATAATAATCATCCCGTCAACATATCACCTCTATTATTTATAGAATTCATTATTTTATTTATTGCAATGTAATGAAATTTTGACAAGCCTTTTCTGAAACACAAAATTAACGTTTACATTATAATTGTAAAAATGAAATAAACAATGTTTACATGCTACTGAAATTTGTCGCGTGTTCATAATTATGAATTTAAGTGTATACTATTCACTGAAATACTGCTGTTTACTTCATTATGAAAATAATGTATTCATAATTTTGAAACACTTTGCTGGTTACATCGCTTTGAATTCAATAAGGTGACGATATTTTTGAAAAATAAACGTAGACAGATTTTTGCAAATTTTTAGATGTATCCATGTTAGTGCAGCCGACTGTACCTACGCGCGGTATCCAAAATCGTCGGGTAAATAATTATTCAAGTGTAAACTACATTTACTCAGTGATTAAATGATATTATTTTTTAATTATTTGTTTTTCATCTCATATAATAGCCAAATATTATCACGTCCTCAAGTATTGCTCATGTCTCACCAGCCACACTGTATAAAGGCTCAGTCACTGATGTATTAAATTTCCTCCAAATTACTGACGGCAGACTTTATTCACGAGCATATATCAACGTAACAATCCCATGCGACAAGCGTGCAGGTACGGAGCGTTTTCATGATAACGTCCGTCGAACGAATGGGTCATATCCGGGACATTGATGATAATCTGGAGCAGTTCGTGCCGAGCAGAACGCGATCATTTAGCTGCCGGACAATGAAATAAGACGGAGATACATTGCACGTAGGAAATGTTTGAAAAAGATTTATGTTAGGAATGTTTTTGTCTATTACGACATTTATTAATTGCAACTAAATGGTCCTGTAAGAGTAACGTACCTAGAAGGTTTGGTTATTTATAAGGCTTTTACGGCGAATCTCTACGTGTTTACTCTAACAGCGGGTACACATTTGGCACAGAGTACATTATCTGTACAGAACTCCTGGTTCTCAAAACGCGCGCGTTTGAAAGCGCGGATAAAGAAAAAGCGCGCGCTATATTATTAGTATGTATATGTTACCGGCCAAACCCGATTTAAGGACAAACTAGTTTTGCCTAGGCTCAACTAGTTCTTCCTATACGCGATAGGATTAACTAGTATAACCTAATCCAAACTAATTTGTCCTAAGCCCGATAGGATACACCAGTTTAGACTAGGCCAAACTAGTTTATTCAGATATAGATACGCACACTCTAGGATAAACTGGTTTGGCCTAGTCTAAACAGTTAAAACATTTGGTGGGGTCGGAAAGTAGTTGAACTAATTGCTTTTTGATAAAAATCAGTATTACTTGTTATAGTATGATTGTTTGTATTACCACATATTTAACAAATAATAAAATAATGTTTTTTTTTTAATAGAAGCAATAATGTCTCAATTATATGGTAATACAAACAATCATACTATAACAAGTAATACTGATTTTTATCAAAAAGCAATTAGTTCAACTACTTTCCGACCCCACCAAATGTTTTAACTGTTTAGACTAGGTCAAACCAGTTTATCCTAGAGTGTGCGTATCTATATCATGATCAACTAGTTTGGCCTAGTCTAAACTGGTCTATCCTATCGGGCTTAGGACAAATTAGTTTGGACTAGGCTATACTGGTTAATCCTAACGCGTATAGGATGAATTAGTTGAGCCTAGGCGAAACTAGTTTGTCCTTAAATCGGGTTTGGCCGGTAACATATACAAATAGTTACTATTAACTAAGAAAAAGCGCGCGCTATATTATTAGTATGTATACTAATAGTTACTATTAACTAAGAAAAAGCGCGCGCTATATTATTAGTATGTATACTAATAATATAGAGCGCGCTTTTTCTTTATCCAAAAACGCGCATCAATAAGCGCCTAATAGTACCCGCTCTTAGGTTCAACTCTCTTTGCCTCAGAGTAGATTCGACGTTATTATATTTTCCTACTGAATGTATAAAAAAACGACGCGTCGCGTTACCTCGATTCCGTGCCAGTGTGAATTACGCTATAGTTAAACTCGTTATTAGGTCGAAATTTCCTTTTTTTAATTTTGGACTTTATTATAAATTTTAATATGTATGCACTATGCTGCTAAATATTTTAAATTTTATGTATTACTGAGTAATATTAAAAAAAGGCTTTCTGCATAGTTTTTGTAATGTTCTGTAATGCATTGGTTTGGCACGTCGGTGCTCAAGGCGGAGGTCGCGGGATCGAATCCCGCCGAGAGAACAAAAAGTTTTAAATTTTTCTGGATCATGGATATGTATTAAATTTGTGTATAATATAATAAGAATCTTAAATATGTGTATACCTATATTAAAAATATTATATAATATATTTCCGTTGTCTGGACCCCGTAACATAACTTGTTTGGATACTTAGCACGGGGCCAGATTGACGTCCTGCCGCCCCGCCCGGCGCCCGCGCCGAGACCGAGGGTGGAGCGCTCAACGCGTCTCAGCGCAGACTTACTAATTATGTCTGGTGGCTATGCTCACTGTATAGATAATTAGTTCGTTACGATTAAATTGCCATTGTGTTATTTGTATATTGTTCTATGTGTGTATGCTTTGTCTTTTATTTGTAGCAAGTAGTGTGAATTGTGTTTGTGTGCCGTCTTAGTCGTGCGATCGCAAACTTACAAGGGGGCCACGGAAGACCAGGCACCATGGCTCGCCGTGGTCGAACCCTGAGTGGTTTCCCTTTAAATGCATGGCGGGGGCATTGCATAGCCTTGTTTCTGTTTATTTTATTATTCTTTATTTTTTTTCTTATTCTTAATATGTGCGAGTTAGTGTTTTGTTAACCTTTGGCTGTGTTATGTCCCTTTATATGTTTAATAAATATATTTTTATTCTTTTTATTTATTTATTAATATTCTCGTAATATTTAGAGTTCTGTTAACACGTATTAATAAAATTGCCTAATTTCACGTCTTTCGACCGCAGCATGTTGTAAAATTGTACTTAAATTTTTTGTTTTGCGTTTACAAATTAAAATAAGCATTATGCTCGTATGACATAGCCTTTAGTGTGAAAAAATCTATAATCTCGCGAACATTTATTAGATTTTTCTCTGGGATAGTCTGCGTTATTAGATTTCTGTTAAATAGCCTCTCTTATAAAGCCCGAGGGAATCTAGGAAAATAATCAGTACAATATAGTGCAAAGTTATTTTGTACTAGATGTTTCCAGCTACTTCATAAGGGCGAAATGAAATTTCGCGGCAATCGTACATTTCTGCAAAAAAGGAGTGTTTGTGTTAATCCAGAATGTTTACTACTATCATATATATACATACATATTACATACGTATAGACGTAATGAGTATAATATATTCTGACAAAATTTAGCAGTATTTATATGGTTTTGGGTAGTTGATAAAATAGAGATGTTTTAGGTTCATCTCCAAACTGACTTCTATAGATTTTTCGGCGGCGCGGGAACGGTACTCGTTACCCGCTCCCGCTCCCGCGCCGCTGCCGCGCCGCTGTTTTCGAGAACCGGTCCATTTGATTTTAGGCGGCAGGATCTTTTGCGTAAAATCAAATGGACCGGTTCCCGCGCCGCCGCCGCTGCCGCCCCGCTGCCCGCAAAATTCGAGGCTGAGGCCTTAGAGAAACACATCTTAGATTTTTCACTATTATCCATCTTTAACGACAAATTTTATTCTGCGAAGGTATTTTTTAAATTGAAATATACGTATAAACAAACATACCAGAGAATCGGGTTACAAAAAAGAGATGCAACAAAAGGCAAAAACTGACTTTTTATGAAAACCTTTTATTTAGTATAGGATGTTTCATAGTCAAATCAGTCAGAAATTATCTAAACTATAGCCCCATAAAGGATCTAGGTTGTCTTACGAGGAAACCCTGTATAGTTTATTTAGTTTATAAAATAGTTTTTGTAAACCATTCGGAAAAAATAAATTTGAAATATTGCATAATATTTGAATTACCCTATATTGTATGGTGATTCTACAAGTGTATTTCAACTAGTTAGCCATTATGATTAACCACTCCACTCAAAAAAATAGATAATAGACTTATCTATAGATCTTCTTTGACTGTATGTTTGGTATGAAAAATATATTATGGAAATCAAAATGACTCTTTCAGCGTTGCTTCGCGTTTCGTCAGCGTTTGAAATCTATAAAAGAGATACATACCTATCCTTAAATATTATCATTTATTATATATGTAAAAATTATTTATTTGTTACAAAATGTTTATAATGGCAACTTAATAATAAGATTAAAATAATTTAAAATAATACTAATAATATACAAATAATAACTAACCTAACCTACCTCTAGACCTACTTACTAAATAAGTTGTACAGTTAAGGCCACGCGAGCTAATATTTAAAGATAGTTAATGACTCGCACGTAATTTAAAGCCTTGTCGTCATGTGGGACATAATGGGAAAGTCCCACCTTTCTTTATATTACGACCCGACTGGGGGCGGATATGTAATGAACCTTTTACGGTTTTTCCTTTATGATTATATGATCTATGAGTTCTTATCTCTCGCGCCTAAATATCGTTGTTATTAAAATTTATTCATTCGAATTTTTATGATGTACATTATACATTAAGGTGTTATATTGAATTAATGTTACGAGGGGTGATGTACGCTGTAATGAGGAATACATTTCAGATTACAACCACGGGATTATAATCTATAATGTATGTATTAAAAACAAATTACTTGCCAATTATAGTTAGGTACCTGTTAAGTATGAAATGATTTATACTTAACAGTGTACTTATTAGAGTTCTGCACGCGTACAGTTCGGATCGCGCATCGTGCGAATGCTGCGTGTGCGGTGGGAACTTTGGACTGTGGATCAAACTGTCGTGCTAATCGTCTACGGTTTAGACTGTCTGCGTCTTATGTTATGATAGCGCGTAAAACTGATGAGAAATCTGCTGACTGTTCGTATTCATCGTATGCTTTGGAGAGTGGGTTGAAACAGCAAAGTGCTTTTTTCCGCAGTATATTTGCAGAGCAGTATTCGTGAAAATGGTGTGCTTGAGGTATTCAGAAATTACTGGAGGATAGATTTTGTTAAAAATAGGCTTCCCCTATAATAGTGTAGGTATAATGCTGTTGAAGCTTAGGTACATTTTTTATTCGAATTTATTCGGCATGTCAACATCTCCGTGACGTCATCAATGTAAAACCATCTTCTACATCGGACTTAGTATCTCGGATGGGTTGTAAAGTACTATCGATACTCCTAACAATTAACTTTTACTGGTAACCATAAAATCGGTAACATCTGCTCCTCTTTGCTAAATAAAGTAAACAGAAAGCAACTTTGTCAAAATAACGGCCTTTTTGAACAACTTTATGCCATATACATAAAGCTCGTTGAAACTCATGTCTAAAATATTTTCTGTATAGATAATGAAAACATATACCTACCACAGATTTTAAATATTTAATTATGTTTATGGATATAAAAAATATTGATTACCCCCACTTCTATTATACTACATACGTAAAACGCCTACTCAGTATTATATAGAACATGGGCTTTAAATAACACTTGTAGCTAATACACTACTATAATATCATCACTACACACTACAATCATCATCATCATCATCATCATCAGCCTGAAGAAGTCTACTTCTGAGCATATGCCTCCCCCAATAATACACTACACGTGTAGCTAATGAACCGATCATAAATGATTTTATTACGTTCATAATTTTGATAACTAAATTAAATAATAGGTAACTTACGAAGTATATTAATATAGTCTATAACATTATAATTTATTATTTTATTTGTAGAACTAATCTAAAATTATTTTAGTTTTTAGATAGATATATAGCGTTAAATAAAATTTACAGACAGATTCAATAAAATAAAGTTTATTTTATCAATATGATATGTACGTGCAACAGATATGACTCCTATGAACAAAGTTAAATCTCTGCAGTATGATCAAATACTTTAAAGGACGTAACAAAGTGATTTTGTTCCAAACAAGATAGCAACGTTAGCCGGAAAACAGGGTCGATTCACATAGAAGAGCAGTGACATTAAATTTATATAATATTGAACTTTATCTTCATAACAATAAGGGTATGTATGTCACACGTCTGCTAGAGGCTTGAGGATACGTACTTTAGAAATAAAGTCTGAAATATTCACTGAATTCTTTTGTGAAATCCTGTATGAAGAGGCCCTAATGCGACTTGATACAGTATTATTGGATCGTTTGAGACGTTTATATTAGTGTAGTTTGCAGGGCCAATTGTGGCTTTGTAGGTTCCTAAAGGAATTCTCTCTCCTGTCAACTCAAATCTCTTATAAGGCCGTATGGCTTGTCTATGGATTTCCAAAGTTGGATAACAGTCTTTGGTGTCCTACATAAAATTTTGTGTCATTTTATGTAGGTCACCAAACCTGTTTTTCTTACTTTATAGTACCTAAGAGAAATTATCTTTTATACATAACCATCGGTAATTATTAGGTACTGTAATATTTTTTAATAAATTACTGAAGTGATTTTTTATCTTTTATCTATACTACTGTTACAAAAACCAAATATTTTATTGTTTGTTTGTTTTATTACATTGAGTAGGTTTCTTTCTTACTACTACCAGTCCATCAGAGGAGCTGGTAACATATTACTATTTTCATCATAATATTCTGTAATAGGTATGTGATTATTATTGATCACCAAAAGAACACTCGTAGTCAACAACTAAGGGCTGTCAGAGTGACTTTATGTTATAGCACTGTGACATGAAGAGATTAATGATTGTAACATTTCCATGAAATAAAGTTCATTTCATAGAATTTAGTTCACACGGAAGAGAAGACAGCAGAATTATAGAATTCCACGTAGCGAAACCTCACATGCGTCATTAATTAAGCCTACTTACTAAGAATTTTACTGTCACGTCCTATCTTTATTGTCCCGAGGTTATCAGAATCACCCATTGTGTTATAAACAAGATGCTGTAAAGATAATTACAAAATTTCACCCATTTTCTCCGAGCACAAAGGTTTTTGTGTTACGTCATTTATCTTTTACATTCCATTTATAACAGCGATATGAAAGTTCGCTAGGTGTTAATAAGATATGGCGCATGTGTTACAACAAAAGCTGTGAGAGACGTATTATAATAATTTCGTGTAATACGGGAAGCAAAAACAGTAAAAAAATATTCCATGTCCATATTAATAATATAATTATTTTCACTTCTGCTTTAATCTGAGATAAGTCATAAGTCAAGACATTAAGAAATTACAATTTCTTAATGTCTTGACTTATGAGAAATTACAATTTCTTAATGTCTTTCAGAAATTGTCGGTATTTTTATAAATTGTCAAGCTTTAGAATGTCGGTTTACTAACCGACATTCTAAGGCCCGTATAAATAAAACAATCTCAAACCCAACCTCAACTTGAGAACCTTTGTTACAGATAAAACAACGGTTCGTTTCACTTTTAAAAGTGAACATCATTATTAATGTTACTATGTACTTTTATTTATTTTATTTTTATACCGTTATATCATATTATAGATTACAGGAAACAATTAAATAAGTATAATGTATATTTTTATAATCTTTATTTTTACGTTTTAAGAAAGAAAAAAATTAAAGTATGTGACATAAGTAAAATTCTTTATTTTTATAAGTGAAACGAAACAAAAAGATCTGTCAAATAGGTTCTCAAGTTGAGGCTGGGTTTGATATTGTTTTATTTATACGGGCCTTAAAGTAGTATTACTTTATCTCCTTCTCTATCTGCCTTTCTATCTCCCGTTCTATTTATTTTACCATCTAAGTATTGTTATGTAAAATCTTAATTAATAATAATTCTTTATCCAAGTAAACAAAAAATACGTATTATAAAAATAATCACAATACGTCTATCTAGCCACGTAATAAGTATCTGAAGAACTTGTGTTACAGGACAACGAAAATATATTATTATAATAATACTTTTATACTATAAACATTAAACATAATATTTAAGATTTTAATACACAAATATAATACACATCCATGACCCAGGAACACAGAAAAGTTTTTGTTCCTTCGGCAGGATTCGAACCTGCGACCTTATAGTAAACTTATATTTTTGAATAGGCCCACTTCCGCCAAATAACTTTTTATTGTTTTTAAATGCAAGCGTTTAGTTTAGAGGTTTTCTTGTACAACTTAATATTTAATTGTTTTATTAAATATTTTACACAATTATGAAAATCATAAAGATATTTTTACCACTTTTTTACTGGAAAAGCGCAGCAAAAATGCTAAATAATAACATAAAGTGTAACGTACCTTTGATCTCTTTCATCTATATATTATTTTTGCTCTAAACAAACTTTTATCTTATTAAGTTTTTTGTGTAGGTAGACATCAAACAAAATATAAGCTGTTTAATGTTGAGTCAAACTTAATAGAGACGAAACTTAATTGTTTATGTTTGCTTAGGTTGAAAGACCCTTGAGAAGAATTTAAGAAGGATTCATATAATATATCCGAATAAAAACATTATATTTACGCGTAATTTACTGTACATTTAAGTATCTTCTCTACGTCTACTTTTATTAATAAAATATTAAAGAGTTTTGTACAAAATTATTAAATATAATATATTATATTTATTTACATTATATTATTACTTAAATATAAGCAAGGGGATTAAATATCCCCATTCAAAATTTACAGCACGGGTATTGGTCCGCGATTCGCACGGCAAGCGTTTATTGGTAGTCATATTATAGTGGCAAAAGTGTGAAGCTTTATGTGCAAATTACACATTGTCAATCAGGGCCCTAATTCTCCTAACTCTAACTTCGATTCGATTGTCAGTCGGTCCCATTCGCCAAATCATGTGTGTTCGAGCATGAGCGGAACAGACTGGGATTCGAAACAAAATTAGAGGCACGAGAATCACCCAGGTCTCAGGACAGTGAATGATAATTCACTGGTCGACACTGATTTTGCCACACGAACTTTGATAGCTAATTTTGTTTTATCAATCTTCCCTCATATTATGAGGGAAGATTGATAAACAAAATTGACTTATGGCAATTGTGATTTAATAAAATCACAATTGCCATAAGTCAATTAGCCTCATATTTGTTGTGATACGGTAATACTCATAACTAGTATTACGGCAGCAAATTAACAGAAACGCTTAAAAGTAACTATTATAAAAATATTTGTCGTTGAATTTGAACACTTTCTTGTGATTTATTAATTCTGTCATTATGTCGAGGAAGTGTAATAATGATCCTAACTCTTGTTGTTATGTCTGTAGAGAACGTACATTAAAAAAACAACGACAGAATTTTACGAATCTTTCGTTCTAGTGTTTTCACCAATGTTTTGGTTCTTTTTGTCGTTCATCCAGACAAATTCTGGCCCATATCTGTTACATAACGTATTTGTAAAAGTTACAGTGTGTAAAAGTGACTGGAAGAATGGTGCACGACCTATGCCGTTTGCTGTACCCATGATAAGGATTGAATAGCGAGATCAGGTTTCAGATTGCTATTTTTGTCTCACTGATATAAAAAGTATAATTTACATGAAGAAAAACATAGCTATTTAGCCTAACTTATCTTCGGCTATAAAATCAGACACTTATTGTAAAAAATCGCTAGAACTAATTCCAGTTACTACGTCTGTTGAGAACGACAATTCACACCGTCTACTTCAAGTATTGTAAAGGAGCATTTGATAACTTAAGTACATATCAACAACTAAAACATAATAACAACTAAATGATTTAGTTTGAGATTTAAATTTGTCAAAAAAGCAGTCAGAACTATTAGAAAATCTGCATGGAAGGCTTTTAAAATGTTGTTACAAATTTTTTGTGTAACCACAAGAGTCACAGCTACAGAGAGTTGGTTAGCGAGCTATTATTGTCATTTGAAGCATTGGGTTACAACATGTCACTTAAAATCCATTCTTTAGACTCACCTGGATATTTCTCCTCACAAAATTAGGGACTGTCAGTGACGAACACAGCGAGAGGTTCCTTCAGGACATTTCTAATACGTAAAAGCGGCACCAGGAAAAATGGAGCCTAAATATGTTAGCAAATTACTACTGGACAATTAAAAGGGACCAACCAGAAGCTCATTATTAAATAAAATCTTATATTAATAAGTCAATTATTAAAAAAAAATACTTTTGACTAACAAGATCTCTATTTTTTCGGAATATTTTAAATTACTCAATAGAAAAAAATCCTTGTCTAGCAAATTGTTTTTAACTGTTTACTTTTTCTTATAATCACTAATTAAAGTAAAAAATATCAAAAAAGTTCGTGTGGCACGAAAAAGTTGAAATTTTGTTGACCAGTTATAATTTTTCAAAAATGTTGACAAATTATTCTAAATTCAAACAACTCATAGTTTAAATATTTTAGTATTAGCAATTTATTATAATAAGTGATTGTTTTGATAAATCTTAAAAAAACTTTAAATGTCAAAAGATTTAAATTTGAATATATTGTTGATACATCACTTCAATTACATCAGTAGAACTAAAACTCTATTTGAAAGTATTTTCAGTGATTTACTTTAATTAAGTTATCTAAACGCGTTTCTTCTTTTTCATTTGCTAAAAATGTTAATTATTTTCAGTTAAATTTGCATTTTATTACACCACTACAATGCAGTGTTCTTATTACTTTAGATAGCTGGGGATCTTTAAGGAAATTGTTGGTATCACTTCTTGGCAGCCCCGAGCGTAAATATTTAATATTCGTGCAGAAACGCTGACAATACGAGACCAACTTGGCTTTTCTATTATGCTTTATTAATTTTGATATAAAACGTCGAAAGAAACTAAGTAAATTTTTAAATTTTGAACATTGGATTTATCACAAAAGTTTGCACACGTTGCGTTTTGGACATTTAATATTGTTTTATGAATTTAATATCGTCTACATGTATAATATAATTTTGTATTAAAAACTCGTAACAGTACTTTTATATGAATTGATTTAAATTATTTTAACTATAAAAAGTTTTGACTACAACATAAACGATTTAAACAATACTATATTATTTTATCCTGTGCCATGAACGTCTACGATGAGAGCTGGTCTTGGTAGACGCTCGATCTAGACCGCGAAAATTACGTAAAAGTACGTAATTTTCACAATGGATATATTGTAACAAATAGTTTGTAAAAGTTGCATCTTGAAATTTCTGCTTGTTTTATAAATTAAATATCGTCTACGTGAATATAATATTATACGATACGATATTCTAGTCTGTACTATGAGTGTCTACCGAACACGCTTGATGCAGATTAATGTTATATGACGTATTATATCAACTTTAAACGAGCCTAATTCATACTCCTCCCTTGTAAAACTATACTCAAAGTTTATACTTCACGTATTAATATAATAATTATTGCAACAATACTGAGTAAGTTATTACACACGTACGCAAAAATATATTAACTAACCGCCCACCAGCAGTAAATATTCTCTTTAAAATGTTATGTTGACCTCGAGTAATAAAGTTTAACATATTCGATGTATTTCGTATCGGTGTCAACGCACTCGTGCGTCTAGGGAGAAGGATCATATTGATGAACTAGCTGTGCCCGCGACTTCGTACGCGTGGAAAAGTGATTTAGGGCAGCAGTTCAAATACATTTTTAGTTTATGAACACTGTCGTTTGGATATTTAAAATCACTAATTTATAGTAATGCTTCTTTATACACGGTACTAGACGTGCATAGGCAAAAGAAGTAGGCCGATGGAGTATTAACAATAGTTTACTGTCAAATAATGGCCGTTTTTGTCGTAAATGTTTTGAGGTATTTTTTCTATGAAAATGCTAACAATTCCTACTACCAGCTCGAAAAATGACCGTGTGTGAACCGACTTCAAAAAAGGAGGAGGTTCTCAATTCGTCTGTATGTATTATATTTTTTTTTCTTTTATGCGAACGGGACCACTTGTTAGTACGCTCATATACGCGACGAAGATCTCTGTACTGAGATGTATGGACTTTACGCCGCAGCGACTACAGACGATGATCGTTTTCACACCGACGCTGCGCTGCTGGCGCCGAGCGCCAAATTTTTTAAAAGTCTACTCTCGGTGCGCAATTCCAACTTGGACTTGCCCGGTTTTTTATTTATTAATTACCTATGCTAACAAACATGTAGCCTACTTAGGGACTTTACGGTTAAAGGACTAACTTCCTTTAAACGACAAAATAACAAAAGTCCAAAAGAAAGAAAAAACCCAAGCCGTACCTAGCATGAAAACTTATAAATAAAAATATAATTATAAACATAAATCTTACTTATATTGACATAACTTTTCTAATTTAAATGTACCTATGACATCTCATTCATATCTTGAAAACAAAGTATCCTACGCCTATACTTTATTAATCGTATTTGCAAAACCTAATATAATAATAAATTACTTCGCACAAAGTAATAATTATTTTCACTTGTACTGGAAAATAAGTATTACTTTGTGCGAAGTAAATTTAATTGTTCCTTTTAGTTTACCTTTTAAAGTCGTTTTTTTTTTGTTTAAAATTATTTAATTTTCAGATTTTTAGTGATGGGTATAGACTGAGTAGGGATAATTCTCGAACGATCAGACGACGCTTATTTGAGAACGGTAAATGATAAACAAAAACGATTAGAAAAAAAAAATAGTAGAAAGAGAAAAAGTCTACCTAGCCTAGCCTGGCGTAAGCCAGAGCAGCGCGAAATTTTTCAATATATATATATATATATATATATATGTATATAGTTTACTGAAACGCGAAATTTTTTGATATTATAGATCCAGTATGTGGTGCAAAACCTTACTGTTTGGTAACATATGCTTAGACTACTTCAGAAAAAATCAAAATCAATATATTATTCCACATAAATTTTGAGGATTTCCTTCGATTCCTCACGATCCCATCATCAGGTTACCATTTTGGTGACAATGTGACAAAATTTAAATTATACCCTACATTTACGAATTGAGAAACCTCCTCCTTTTTTGTAAGTCGGTTAAAAATATTATGTTGGTTATTTCATGTTACAATCTACCTTTGTGCCAAGTTTCATTTAAATACGTTGAGTAGTTTAGCTGAAATACCGTCAAATAGGTAGATACAATTTTTTGAAGATCCCACGGGAAACCTTACGTTTTTCGGGATAACAATTTTCAATAATACACTTCAAGTCATAAGCTACCTGCCTGCCGAATTTCATTTAAATACGATGAGTAGTTTGGCTGAAATACCGTCAAATAGGTAGCTACAATTTTTTGAAGATCCCACGGGAACCCTTTCGTTTTTCGAGATAACAATTTCCAATAAAGCTCTTCAGATTATAAGCTACCTGCCTGCCAAATTGCATTTAAATACGATGAGTAGTATGGCTGAAATACCGTCAAATAGGTAGCTACAATTTTTTGAAGATCCCACGGGAACCCTTTCGTTTTTCGGAATAACAATTTCCAATAATGCTCTTCAGATCATAAGCTACCTGCCTGCCAAATTTCATTTAAATACGTTGAGTATTTTGGCTGAAATACCATCAAATAGGTAGCTACAATTTTTTGAAGATCCCACGGGAACCCTTTCGTTTTTCGGGATAATAATTTCCAATAATGCTCTTCAGGTCATAAGCTACCTGCCTGCCAAATTTCATTTAAATAAGTTGAGTAGTTTGGCTGAAATACCGTCAAATAGGTAGCTACAATTTTTGAAGATCCCACGGGAACGCTTTCGTTTTTCGGGATAATAATTTCCAATAATGCTCTTCAGGTCATAAGCTACCTGCCTGCCAAATTTCATTTAAATACGTTGAGTAGTTTGGCTGAAATACCGTCAAATATGTAGCTACAATTTTTTGATGATACCACGGGAACCCTTTCGTTTTTCGGAATAACAATTTCCAATAATGCTCTTCAGATCATAAGCTACCTGCCTGCCAAATTTCATTTAAATACGTTGAGTAGTTTGGCTGAAATACCATCAAATAGGTAGCTACAATTTTTTGAAGATCCCACGGGAACCCTTTCGTTTTTCGGGATAATAATTTCCAATAATGCTCTTCAGGTCATAAGCTACCTGCCTGCCAAATTTCATTTAAATAAGTTGAGTAGTTTGGCTGAAATACCGTCAAATAGGTAGCTACAATTTTTGAAGATCCCACGGGAACGCTTTCGTTTTTCGGGATAATAATTTCCAATAATGCTCTTCAGGTCATAAGCTACCTGCCTGCCAAATTTCATTTAAATACGTTGAGTAGTTTGGCTGAAATACCGTCAAATATGTAGCTACAATTTTTTGATGATACCACGGGAACCCTTTCGTTTTTCGGGATAATAATTTCCAGTAATCCTTTTCAAATCATAAGCTACCTGCCTGCCAAATTTCATTTAAATACGTTGAGTAGTTTGGCTGAAATACCTTCAAATAGGTAGCTAAAATTTTTTGAAGATCCCACGGGAACCCTTTCGTTTTTCGGGATAATAATTTTCTAGTAATGCTTTTCAGATCATAAGCTACCAGCCTGCCAAATTTCATTTAAATACGTTGAGTAGTTTGGCTGAAATACCGTCAAATAGGTAGCTACAATTTTTTGAAGATCCCACGGGAACCCTTTCGTTTTTCGGGATAGCAAATTACAATAATGCTCTTCAGATTATAAGCTACCGGCCTGCCAAATTACATTTAAATACGTTGAGTAGTATGGCTGAAATACCGTCAAATAGGTAGTTACAATTTTTTGAAGATCCTCCGGGTACCCTTTCGTTTTTCGGGATAACAATTTCCAATAATGCTCCTCAGATCATAAGCTACCTGCCTGCCACATTTCATTTAAATACGTTGAGTAGTTTGGCTGAAATACCGTCAAATAGGTAGCTAAAATTTTTTTAAGATCCCACAGGAACCCTTTCGTTTTTCGGGATAATAATTTCCAATAATACTCTTCAGGTCGTAAGCTACCTGCCTGCCAAATTTCATTTCATTCCATACAATGGTTTTAGCGTGATGCGACGACAAACATTCCCATATGGACAGACAGACAGACAGACAGACAGACAGACAGACAGACAGACAGACAGACAGACAGACAGACAGACAGACATTTTTTTCAAAAATGTAATTTTTAGGTTCTGTGGCTTATATAGACCCCCTTTTTTTAATTTTCACTTAAATATTCTTAATGTACAGACATGACCCCTCTACAGATTTATTATATGTATAGATATAGATATGTGATGTATACTAGTTTATAACCTCAACGTGACAACGTATAGAAATGATGGATTTTGGATCCTCAGTAAATAGATGTAGATTTGTTGTACAACGTGGAAAATGCATAATTACGCTGTCATGTTAAAATTATTATTTTCGAATTCATAAGTAAGGTTATTATGTTAACTACTTTTATGAAATTTTTTTTTAATTGAAAATGAAATTTTTATTTATAATTAGGTAAGCAACTCTCTTAGAATTATATACATGATGATTTACCATCGGTTCGGGGACTATTCCAGCGAGAAGAACCGGGAGAACTTTGGGAGAAATGCTTTAAACTATTTTACACAGATACAAAATAAATTCACGCACTCTTTAAGAGGAACATCACTACTTTTTCTTCCACACAAAAATAGGGGTCTACGCGATCCCTGCTTCCTCCCTGGATAATGCCGCTAGAGTAACAATGTTTTTCAGGTAAAACATATAGGTATGTTTTGATTTGATTTTGAGCTAGCGCTCAACCCTTTTTTAAATATATAATGAAAAAAATGTCTAAATCGGTTAAGTGATGGAGGAGGAAAGAGGGGTCCCCCAAAAGTCGATTTCTTATAGTTTTAACAGGTAATTTCAGTTCGAGTTGTCTCTATCGCACTAGTGCTGACTAGCTAAGGGACTGCGAGACAGCAATAGATTTTATAAATACTTATTTTGTATTTCCCTCAACCGTGATATTTGCTCCTAGCGTTTAATTTTTCTCTTTGTCTGATACGTTAGGAAAGCCATTCAGCTTATCCAGTGTGCAAATATTATGTTTATTAGTAAGGTTAGTCTGCAAGCATTGAAAGTCTGTTTAAATTTATCCAAGGTAAGATAGAGGAACGTGTGTATTGATCAGCATTTGCGAGGTTTCACTGAATGCGGTTCGTTAGCGCCGTGCCTCGCTGAGTGTTGTATCGTTCACCCTCCATATAAGTCAAAGGCAATATTAGATCGCGAAACATTTGATTAACGTGTGAAGTGCGAGTGTAAAGGTTGATTCTGTTTAATTCTCTCTATTATCTTAGAGAAAAAGGTACGGTGGAATAATATGGTTGTCGTGTTAGCGCTTAAAGATTAGAATAATAGCGCTTAATTGATTGAGATAATATTGAGTTTGTTGTTACAGATATTGTTATAGTTTGCTGGAACTTTAGGTAAATATTATAATAATATTAAATTGTAGTAATGCTCGCTGTTGGATCAAAATGTATAATTGAATTCAGATTTTTTTTTTTTTAATTAATTTATTTAAGGTCGCTCAAACATCACTGGTCATTAGCGACCACTATAGGTTTACATTTTATATTAAATTATAATAATTAATTAATTTTAGGTATTGTACAGTTTTCTCTGTTTTTTCTAAACATTCTTTTAAACATACAGGGAGTTTCACTTGCAAACGTTCAGTATTATACATTGGACATTCAATTAATATGTGCTTAACAGATTTTTTTTGTTACCTATACAGGCTGTAATATTAATAAGTGATAATACTTTAGGGTGTTTATGGTTACCGTAAATAGAGTTTACTGTGAATGTACCAGCGCTGCAAAGGTACTTTTTTATTATTGTATTGGAAAATTTATGATTTTCATACAAACATGCAAGTCAAAAGTAAGTTTTTCATAAGAGGCACGTATTGTCACTCATTTATTTTACACCTTGCATAGAATATAGAAAATACAATTGAATAGGGAATTTCACAATAATCAACCATGCTATAATGCATAAAAGTTAATATTTAATTAATTGTGTAAAAAAATAGAGGGTAAGGTTTAAAGAATTTATTCTCATAAAAGATACAATATCCACTTACATGAGAACAATATACAAATAGTTATAATACTTATTTAAAAAAAAGGGTACAGGGTATATATTTATGTACTGCTATTTACGTATACAACTATATATACCATAACCAACATTATGCAATTAGTTGATAGATTAATTAATACTTATTGATCGTTGTGATTACGGTAAGGTATTTAGATTATCTTGTGTTATCTCATTATCGTTGTATGAGAATCGAATTAATAATATAATTGATAATTATTATGTAGGATTCCCTATACAAATTCATTGGGAAATTCGTGGAAATCTGCTACCTATCTTAGATCTTCCATATCAGAGCTTAAGAGTTAAAAATCAACAAAGTTTATGTATATTATGTTCACGCTATGTATTTGTCACTTGCTGCTGAAAACGGAGGAAGAAATGCTTTTTTGATCTTGACTGTAAGGCCTCAGCCTCGAATTTTGCGGACAGCGGGGCGGGAGTGGCGGCGGCGCGGGAGCGGCAGGATCTTTTGCGTAAAATCAAATGGATCGGTTCTCGAAAACAGCGGTGCGGCAGTGGCGCGGGAGCGGGTAAGTGGTAACGAGTACCGCACCCGCGCCGCCGCCGCTCCCGCCCCGCTGCCCGCAAAATTCGAGACCGAGGCCTAACACTCCACTTGTGGTGTAAAGAAGGAGCATCGCGTAATTTTTCGTTAAGCAATCACTTAAAACACCAATTGCGATTACTGCTACAACCAGAACTTGCAATATCTTAAGAAACACAGTACGAAGTCGCGGGTACCACCAATGCGTGCCATAAACCTGTACGAGCAGTAAAGCAACATGACAATAAATTTTACGTACATTCTACGACCTGTCTTTGTGTATTATGTTGTAATTGTCTACAATAAATTGAATGACTGTTACATAAAAGGAGACTTTGACCGGTAATAAAATGGAGTGAATAAAAACAAACCAAATATTATGTTTCTCGTGATATTATAGGTATTGTAATATCAAATACTACATTATGTTATATAATAATTTCACTATGATATAGATTTCAACCAATCCTCAATCGATTTTGAGCCCTATAGATGGGTATTTTGTATTGTACTTGAGTATTTTTATACTTTCAAGTTTCAACAGCCTAATAAATTAAATTATGAGGTAAGCTGTCTAGCTAAAAAAAACATGAACTTTATATAAAAAACAATATTCTAAGAAAGTTATAAAAATATTCAAGGATTTAATAAATATTAGCTTTGAAATAAAACCTGTTTAATGCTTCTAGGCTACAACAAAATTATTTATTTAGTTTCATTCAACGTAACCTAAACATAAAGGGCGTGTTCCTTTAAGCGCTGTTTTTACTCTGAACGCTCATATTATTCTTAAGCTAGTGGAACGACTGTCAGATGTCAAAATTTAACATTTCCTTTATATCCCATAAAATCTATTTATATTTTAAATTAACAATAATAACTACATTAAAAAAGAATCTAGAATAAATTTGCTCGATCCATAATTTAAAAATAACATCGAGATCAGTGAAATCTCTGAAATCTAAGTAAACGTCAAAAACAAGATGGGTAAAAATATGCAAAATGGCGTGATCATTCTGAGCGTTTTGAACAGTTTTTAGTTTTATTTTTTTAGTTTTTAGACAGCTGACAGCTGCATCTGGAACACGAGGGAAATATTCAATTGCTTGTAGCTCGGGAATCCCGAAAAGGGGGTTTGTTATGTCGATTAAATAAACTATGCTCTGTTAAAATACCATAATCCCGAGATCCACTGTATAAGATAAAATCTTAGACAAATACTTAATACGAACGTAAACTTTCAGGCATGCGGAAAGTAAAACAAAAAAACGCCGACAAGAAAGTAAAAGGCAATAACAGTTCCGGTAGAGCTGACGCCCGCGTTCTACAAAAACTAGACTCGATAGATGACGACGACCAGGGGTTTAGTGGATGGTTGAGGTAACTTTCTTCTTGTATAGTACGTCCGAGATAAATTTAACCTAAACGTAAACCAATCAAAAACACCGAAATTTTCACAAATGCACACTTATCGACAATTTCACTGGAATGTTAAACTTCATCATCCAATATTTTTATATAACAATTAAACTATAATTAATATGTTTAAACATCAAATGAAAATATTTCACAGAAAAAATACGCCATTTTGACACTGCCCATTGTAGAATAGTCTCTGAAACAGCAAAGAATAATCATTGTATTAATATTGGCCAATTGGCATCACTGCCTAGTCTATGTGTCATAGACGGGTTTGTTTACTTTTGGGTTAAATTTATCTCGGACGTTCTATAATTATATAGCGTATTGCTGAGCTAGGGTCCATTTTTGGCATCGCACAACATATTATATACCTAGCTTTAGTTTTGTTTGTTTCATCTTGTTCCCTCTATTGTCCTTTATGTGTTGTGTGATGATGAAATATATAATTTTATTCTTATTCTTAATTGTATTAAAGAAAGTTTAGTACTTTCATGTCGGTGCTGGTTTCTCTCATCCCTAATCATATAAAATAAGGGAATGTCTGCTTTTTTATGCTTTCATGCGACACCTCATTTATCATTAAACATTGTACACATTCAGCGCCTTCGTGGTGTAGTGGTTCAGAGCTTCGCTTCGACCCGGAGATCGTGGGTTCGATTCCCGCGTTGACACAACAAAAAATGTTAAACCGACAGGTTTACCGTCTCACTGGGTTATAAGAGTAAAAGGAAGAGAGAGTCTTTGTGTAATTATTGCGCACACACTTGGGTACTATAAAATAACTCCTGCGTAGCTGGCCTGGTTTCAATTAAATCGGCTACCGACATCGGTGAGAGCAGCTATTATTTGTATACATATTCTTGGAACTATTAGAAATACTAGGATACTTTTCTGATTATTATGGTTTCGAATTTTATCAGCCATGCCTTATATTTTACTTACCCTATTGTTTTTTTTAACTTTTTGTCGTTTTGCCTAAGAAGATTTTTTGTGACGTTATAATTATGTACCTATGTACTTTAAATCTAAATTGCAATAAATGAAGTTACTATCTTTTGTAAATAACATTTTTAAAAGCTTCAAATGTAAATAAAATACAAACACAACATTCGTACATTTTTATCAAAATGCTATTTATTTGTCAGATATATTATTATATTATTAAAAAGCCCCAGTATAATCTTTATTTAATTCATAGTCAATTAAAATCGCCTATTAACTTGTATTATTATCCTGTCAAATACAGCCTGCCTTCGAGCCCGATATTTGAGTGGCAGCCGATAGATTGCTATGATATGGACATCATATTATGTTATTATTACTCTACAAGCTATTATTTTTGTCCGAGGCTCCTCTATACAATATTATATTATAATCTTATATCACTGTAACTCTGTACTTTTTAAGACGAATGGTCGCGCTTTACCTTCACAACCTCGTATCTATAAAACTACAACTTTTCAGTAGAGTTAAAAATAATTTTATATTTAATTATGACATTAATTTTTGATGTAATAATAATAATATAATAATAATATCTATGGACGCTTCACACCACGTCAATCTGGCCCTGTGCTAAGTATCCGAAGAACTTGTGTTACAGGTACCAGACAACGGAAATATATTTAATACTTTTATACTATACCTACACATATTTAAGATTTTTACTATATTATACAGAAATTTAATACACATCCATGACCCAGGAACATTGAAAACTTTTTGTTACCTCGGCGGGATTCGAACCCGCGACCTTTCGTTCTAGCACCCAACGTGCTCCACCACTGAGCTACGGAGGTCGTCATTAAATGTATACAGTACATAAGTGTACCTAATTTTAAACAAAATCGATGTCATGATAAAATCTAAAATTATTAAGTTTTTCGACTCTACTGAAAAGTTGTAGTTTTTTAAATACGAGGCTGAGAAGGTAAAGTGACGAAATGTGACGTGATAATCAATTTTATCAAAATCGGTCCAGCTGTGCGCAAGAAGAAATGCATAGACACACTCTCATAATATTCGATTAACATAATTAATGTGATATTTTATTTATAACTACATTTTATTTAAAAATATATTTTATTTCAAAATACTCAATATTATACGGTTTTTTTAATATTAAAAATAGAGATTGTTTTCATACTTCATAACACAAGTCTTAAGTAATGAAGCCCTAGTTTAAGTAAGGTTTCAAAGACGGAAAGATCACGTTAGTTGCAAATATTATATTTCATAGTGTTATTTTCAACACTGATTGTTAAACATATATTTTCTTACATCGTTTAAACTTACTAATCATAATATTATATTAATAATTATCATTGTAATAATTAAACGAAATAATCAATTTTATATATAATCTCTTTAAAAAATATCTTTAAGTATTATGTATTATATAAGATGATGTAAAAGTTAAATAAAATATTAGATTATAGTATATATTATAATCGAATTACAATTGTAACTATACTGTTTGAGTTATGCTAAATTACATAAGTTAGCATCAGCAAGCAAGGCTGCATCTTGTCCGATCTTCCAGCTAAATAACAATTGTAAATTTTGTATATTGCTATATAATATATAATAAAAACCCAAAAAGAGATTATAAATTGCTCATTTTTCTGTTTATATGTAGCATATTTTGTAATTTTAAAATACTTTAAGATATCTGACATAATCACTTTAATATGTATTTAAATAATACATTTCAATAACAATATTAAGCATTGGTTTTAAAGCATCCTTGCAATTTTCACTTGTTTTGCTATTATTAATGAATGTTGCATTTATTTTTCCACTGTCTTGATTTATTGAAAAAAACATTCCTAAAGGAATGTCAGCAACAAGCCCCTGTCAAACAACACATTATGCAAATTCCCTTAAGTCAATAATATCAAAATATTATGAAACTGAGTAGTGAACTGTAAATTAGTTTTCCCCTAACTGTAATAACATTTCTGAGTAATTACTGATTTGCTGTAATTACCAAAGCAGACTAGCTTTATTCAGATCAAGAAATACAACCAAACCAAATTAACTCGAAATAGAGGAAATAGAAGAACTACAAATTAGTGCTTACAACTATATCGACAAAATATTTTTTATTCTATATTTAAAAGCATGTATTGTTTTTTTTTAATGGCACGATATGTAAGTGACCTCTTATTTGGTTGCATTATAGTGGCCTATTGTGTTTTGTTTACATTATAAAATATTAAGTTGGATCTGTAGATACTGGGTTAAAAATTCTTTTTTTTTTATCCCAACTAGCACTGTCCATAACTCTGTTTTTCTTGGCAACATTGTTAAACATTCTTCTTCAAGTGATAACTTTCATAAAAATCTAACTAATTACAAAATTAAACTTATTTTGGCGCTCGACCAACTCAATTAGCAAATGTTCCAGCATTGTATCGTTTGTTTTAAGTATTTTGTTTCTGAAATGTAAAAGAATATTTGCTTGTTTAAAAATTAGTAGCCATTTTGAATAATAATATGTTGGTCATCTCTTTGAATATATTTATTTGATCATAGCTATTGTCTGAGTCTTCACGTAGATTGGGTTTATCACTTTTCTTTATAATTGATACAAAATCTAACCTATGTATTATACTATCCCTGAGTAGGAAAATATTGTAGCATTAGAATAATGGAGAAATAATTATTTATAACCGTCCACGTGTTTTTAAGTTTATTAGTAACAAAACAATTATACAGATCCTATATTTTTAAGTTAATTAAAATTGTAACTTTCATATTTTTGTAAGTTAATTAAAATTGTAACTTTCGTAGATGTAATTAAAACGCTATTTATTATTTTTATAAAAAGTATTCAGTTTGCACTTCTACGAATTATAAACCAAACATGTTGCCTTCGGAATCTCAATGAAGACTCAATCAATAGTCCCTTGTTTTTAGTATATTCTACGAGTAATTGCATCATAATAAATAATAATACGCTTAATACCTTAAACAAAATGGCTAACTTGTCAAACACTCTACTTTCAACAGTGCTAAATACCCAGCTATATCCCGCTTCGAACATAAGCAATAGGCTATTGAAAGCACAAATCGTTTGTATGAAACAAACAGAATTTAGCTGTACCAGCAGTTGCCAGTGTTAATTTTCGTAACGTGCAAAAAGCCGACGCGCTTGGCTTTCTCCCAAATATCTAGATAGGGATCAAGTTTGAATAGACAAGAAATCGCTTTACTAGCATTGAACTATTGTTCTAACAGGCGAACGACTCACTAAACTGTACACAATTTACTTCTATTTGAGTACACTTCTGTTCATTATTCAGTTGTTAATCAATTTTGTCTCATAATTGTGTTGAAAAACATTAGTGGATGATGGTGATATACTCAAAATACTGATTTCGAGAAAATCGAGTTCGAACTGTCACTTTAACATTTTAAAATATTTCGTAACGTATCGAGTACATTAATCTAAAGATCTGTCTTTAGAATAAAATAAATGTACTTAATAAGTTACAACATATCATAAAATCTTTAAATTACAGTTTAAAGTCAATTTTCTGTGTACAACATTTTTGCGACACGTATAGTAATATATACCTTCATCCATTCATGTCTTCAATTATGATCATCATTATCATCAGAAGTCAACTTTGGTGTCACTTCGCCATGATTGGTATCTTGCTTATTACTTGTAATATAACCTAACTGAGCTAATTCAAATTAGTTTTGTAACGCTGAAGAGTTGGTTTGTTTGTTTACACGAACGCGCTAATCTTCGATTTAAAAAAATCTTTTAGTGTTTGATGGCCAAATTATCGACTAGCTTAGTCGATAATAGCATCACGTGCTTTGAAATAAAACGATGCAATTAAACAATCATTTGATCTGTAAAATATAGAAGTGAGCTCTACAGTTGACATTAGTGTGCTGAATTCAAAATTGTTAGTAAGTACTAGGTTAGTAACTAGGTTTACACTTGAATTTTATCTGTTGTTTTGCGATTTTCTAGCAGATAGTAGCAAACACGTGAACCACTTAAGGCTATATCCTCTTACCACGTTCGAAAACCTTTTACCATGTTCATTATATGGGACTAAGGTGTTCGGAGAAAGAATCTAAAAGCAAATTGAATAATTTTGTGTCCAAGAAAATTCTGCTTGCATATCTGGATTAAGTGCATCGGTATTTATCAAATAAATTAGATCAAATTATTTTTGTTTCCGGTGATATATTATAGATTCATAATTTATATATAGGTATATTTGTCGAAGATCAAACGAAATCCCTATCACCACACAGCATTAATATGCATTATTTTTATTTTATTTTGTGTATTATTAATATTTTTATCAATGCACTAACTGTCCCCGCGACTTTGTTCGCGCGGTTTTGAGCGAATTAAACCGTTTATGCAGCGCACGCAACGAAAGTCTCCCCGTTTTTGCAACATTTCTCACTGACGCTTCGCTCCTATTAGTCGCGGCGTAATGTTATATAGCCTAAAGCCTTCCTCTATAAATGGACTATCCAACAAAAAAAGAATATTTCAAATCAGGCCATTAGTTCCAGAGATTAGTGCGTTTAAACAAACAAACAAACTTTTCCGCTTTATAATATTAGTATAGATATAGATAAAAAAACTTTTTAGGAACTTACTTTTTAATATTAATGTACTTTTCATTATTCGCCTGTGTTTCATATGATACAGGGTATAGGATTTTGTAACCAACTCGGAAATAACTCAGAGGTCGAACACTTGAATGAAAACGTTTGTTCGTGGAAGTAAGGCTGTGAGCGCACGTGCACCACATTAGGTAGATACATTACTAAATTATCCATCTCCTTGATACGCTCACGTCGCAAATACATTTTATATCAAAGTATCATCTTGACTTTTATATGGGCCTTTTATCTGTTGGCCTCGAAATTAAGGGATTTGACGTGAATGGGACTCGGATTCTCCTCCCCACAGGATTTGCACGATCCTCTATTGAATACCCCTATTAGTTAAATGATTTACATCGCTGTTAGCTCAGATCACCGTAATTAATCAATTACAGTTCGAATGTCATTGGAGCAAGAAAGTTCACATTTTAATTCACTTTTTTTTTTTATCTACGGACGCTTCACACCACGTCAATCTAGCCCCGTTCTAAGTATCCGAAGAACTTGTGTTACAGGTGCTAGACAAAATATATTGAATACTTTTATACTATTAATTTATTAAAGATTTTTACTATATTAATACACAAATTTAATACACATCCATGACTCAGAAACACAGAAAACTTTTTGTTCCTGAGGCAGGATTCGAACCTCTCAATCTCCGGCTCGAGCACCAACGCGCTCAACCACTGCGCTGCGGAGGTCTTCAAGACACTTTTTATCAATATTTGATTAAGAAAGTATAGATAAAATTATATATATATAAATAAAATTAAGAAACTAACGAAGGTCAAATTGTTTCTTTGTCTACGATTAGGTAACAATCGTAACGCTTTTACATCACGTCAATGTGTCTGTCTTAAAGTCGACGAACCTTTACCGGTGTACTAACTAGGTAGGTCACGTAGGTAGTTGACAACGAACAACTTATGTAATAAATAATACTTTAATATCTATACTAATATTATAAAGCGGAAGAGTTTGTTTGTTTGTTTAAACGCGCTAATCTCAGGAATTACTATTCACATTTGGGGACTTTCGTTGCGTGCGCTGCATAAACGGTTTAAGTTACTCAAAAACCACGCGAACGAAGTCGCGGGAACAGTTAGTCTATTATAATCATTAAATATATTTAACATTTTCATTAAATACTCGTATGTACCCGTTAATACATTTAAATGGTACAGATAAACAAATACTTATTTGCTCCTTCGTTTGATATAAACACGCGACCTTCAGTCTAAATGCCTACAATTTACATAATAATAACAATGAGCCACAGAGGTCATCAAATAGTATGATGATGAGGTAGATAGTTCTGATGATGAATTATAGGATTGGAATGATAGTGGCTCAAGTTGCTCTGCCCCAGAGGTAATTAAGTTACATTGGCGACCATATTGCTGCAGCCCATGGGTCACTAGAGAATGGATTTTGATGCAAATTCTAGTTAAATTCGGTTAGTCGTCATCGTAATGCGACTTGATAATTCATTGAAAAGCCTTGACTTGTGACAATTTTCTTCGCAGATTAGGTGTTTTTATTAAGTATTTAAATGACATAACAGACGTAAGTTTTTATTCAATCTTTAGAATAGTGCTCATACATTAAGTACTTAGGTACTTAGCACGATCGTGGTTCACTGAACCACGAATGCTTGTTTAGGGCTAGGCTATTGACTGGGAAGTTGTGGGTTTGATCCTGGGTTGGAACAACGAAATTGTTTTCGACACTTCGTAGCTGGACTGGTTTCAGCGAAACCAGCCACCACCGTCAAAATAAGTGTGGGAGCCATTATTATTATTATATAGGTATGGTTTTAACATCATCGCTTTAGCTTGAAGTCCACTACGGGACATAAGACAAAGTATATCATGGGAGGGTCTAAGCTCGCGCTTGGCAGGCGGGTTGGCGAGTGCAGTTTTCAGTCGCAGAAACGCTGCCTATTTCCAGATATCTATACTAATATTATAAAGCGGAAGAGTTTGTTTGTTTTTTTGTTTAAACGCGCCAATCTCAGGAACTACTGGTCCGATTTGAAAAATTATTCTTTTGTTGGATAGTCCATTTATAGAGGAAGGCTTTAGGCTATATAACATTACGCTGCGACCAATAGGAGCGAAGCGTAAGAAGTAGCGTGAGAAATGTTGCAAAATCGGGGAAAATTAATTTCATTTGGGGACTTTCATTGCGTGCGCTAAGCCACTCAAAAACCACGCGAACGAAGTCGCGGGAACAGCTAGTATTATAATATAGTCCCCGTGTCGCTTATACGACACCCGCGCTATTCTTTCTCCATCACGGATTATACAATATGATAATACTATTTTATTCTGGTTTCAGATCACCACAAGGCTTAGAAAACATGAAACTGTTTGTAATAGCGAATAGTATTGTCCTGCTGACGACACTCGCTATACCCCACGTGCAGTCAGTTGTCGAGATCATAGTACAAGTTGTTTTTGGTGGCGATTATTAATTGAGAGATTATTATACCATAAATAAATAAAAACCTAGATAGTGATTTTACGTAATATGTAACACGTATTTTACTTAAGTTTATTTTTAATAAAGCTGTATTCCATTATTATAAATCAGCATTATTATATTAAACAGTTTTCAGTTTATTTTTACAATATAATTAGGTCACATTTTAAAATAACAAAATGCTGGGTGTAATATTTCGTTTGTTTTTCGTTGTCGGTATTCTGTTTTGGTATTCAATAAACATTTGGAAAATGATTTCAAATTACTTCAACGAGGAGTTCAAAAAAACCGTTTTAACCAAAGTTGAAGAAGAAATGGTTGAAGAATTTGATGAACTTTAGATAATATTGTATTTTGGTTTATTACTGACAACATCTTTAGTTTTGTTTTATACTTTGATTAATAAAATATTTTTTTTTGGTAAAAACAATGTTATGACATTGTTAGGTAGGTAGGTAATTATATACATATTAGGTATATAAGTCAAATTATGTCAATTGATACTTATTTATTTTTAATCCTCTTGAAACGATGTTAACGATATTATGATTTCTATAGTGAAATAACTATGGTTTAGAGTATATTAAAATGTAATTTTGCTTTTTATATTTGCATATATTATATATTTATATTTTAGTTATATTATATATATATAAATAGTTTAGTAATATCATTATAATATCTAGGATGTAAAAATATATGTAATAAAGACTTGCCTTTTATTTATTTATTACAAGCGATGCCTACAAGCTGTTTTACTTGTGATATAAGTTAATTCCTACCGCGGAACCCGCAACGCAGAACACTCGCGATTACGTCATCTTTAAAAAAATATATAAAAAAATTTCATCCGTCTTTTTCACACAATTAGACAACTCTGTTTTCGTCAGAGGTTTAAAAACGAGCAACAACGTAGCGGCAAATAGCAATCAACTGCAACTAAAAACCATTTCAAAGCTAAATGCTAACCATAAAATGTTTCCAGTTCCATTACAACTCAATCAGACAATTTCAATATAAATCCTCGTTGCAGTACAACTTTACAGCTCAAATTTGGTGCTTTAGCAACGGGAAAACAATAATTATTATAAATAGTGTTTAATATACGCTGCACAAAACTTTGAATGGTTTTGGCTGTTGCTAAGTGCTTGGCGCGTCGGCGCCTTAGTTGGATGGACGGATTCGAGTCCAGCCAAAAGTGAGTATATGCTTCTACCACTGATCCTTCCTATGTCTTCCACGTGTATTAAAAATAATTATACGGGCTATAATATTAATGAGTATTATAGCCCGTATAATTATATAGATAAAGATAATACTTTATGGTGTGTATGGGTCCCGTTCACTGTGAAAGTACCAGCGCTGAAAGAGGAACTTTTTTTAAATTATTGTATGGGTAAATGTATGATGTTGGGCATTTCTCACACGAACAACAAAGTCAAAAGTAAGTCTTTCAGCATATCAGCGCTGGGACTTTCACAGTAAACTCTACATAGTAGTATACACACCCTAAAGTATTATCACTCGTTTTTTTTTCACCTTGTATATATTTTTTACTGGGTACCTACTATATATTTTTTATTCTGTGGTTACAGAAACCGAAAAACTTGTTTTACAGGTACCGGTTTACAGTTCCGTACCAGTGGGCATACTCTAGAATGAAACTTACATTAGATTGCATTTAAACTTGACAGTTAATTACGACATTAGCGCCAAATTGATTAGGAATTAAGAGTTTTTTTTTAACTATTCCAATCCAATGTCATCCGTATTGTTTTCGAGAGTAGCTCTTGACTTGAGGATTGGAATCGGATTGTTCTTAATTCAGCATTGTTTTATTGCTTACGCGAACCCCCCAAATGGACGTGGCTTAAAAGCGTCTAGTGGTATTATTATTAATTAAAAAAAAGGTTCTAGAGTTTATAGTTGAAATTGTAGATATATCTGATGCTGCGTGTTATGCGGGCGAATCGATACCCAAGGTTTTCTTGCCCCTGGCCGACAGCCAAATGCATTACTACAAACGTCGTGATAGTTGCACGATTTATTAGCGTTTCACTAGTAGTTAACTAATTATTTCCTCCATTTTGTTAAAAGGTTAAATGTTTTGTTAACTTTACAGTTTTAGGATGGCGTTTGTTAATTAAACTTAAGTGTTTGGTGTCAGCAAATGCGTTGTTCAAAGATTAAAGATAAAACAAACAACTTACAGTAAGGAATAATAGCTTCTAAATTTCAGGTGTGTTATCATTTCTAAGAACTGAACTGAAAAGCTTTTAGCAGTTCTTTTCCGACTTAATTTGAAACCATACAGAGATCGAATTATTTTTCCCCGAGAAATAAGAGATATCTCGTCTCTCAATAACACGATACGTTGCTAATGAAAAAGTTTGGAAGTAATTGTAGGTACCATCACTGACACTGACTACGATAAAATTACATAGTTCGATTATGGTGGACATAAATGTCCACCATAATCGAACTATGTAATTTTATTTTAATTCGATCGGAAAAATAATTCGATCTCTGTATGGTTTCAAATTAAGTCGGAAAAGAACTGCTAAAAGCTTTTCAGTTCAGTTCTTAGAAATTATTATACATCTCCGCACTAGACAGACTGAAGCAGCGCATGACACCGTGCAGCCGCAGCCGCTAATGCAACTTAAAACAGACAACATCCCAGTCCACTACGCTATACAACAGTGCGGAGGCGTCGTTTTGCGGCTCTCCCATATCCCATCTCACGTTTAGTACGGGGCTCCGGGTAGAGGGATGGGTAACCTCCCCGGCTTTGTCAGTCTCGGCGCCGAGGAGAGCGCTTCAGTTTTCCGGAGCGCTCTCTTAATTTGATGGAAGTCCGGTCCCTATAGAGGTGAACCGGCCGGTCGAGGGAGGAGTGGCCTGTGTTTAGACAGATCCAGGCACTCCACCCAACATAACGGCTGATGGCAATCCGCAAGTGGTTTTAGTGGGTAAACCGGCCGTAGCGAGCCGGGAGTCCCACATACCCCTCGGGGGGATGGGTAATGCATTTCCCTTGCGATATCAAAAAAAAAAGACTACAACAGTGTTTAAATCTCTTGTCTAGTTTAAATTCGGCCGTGCAACTCAACACAAATTGCCTGACTGACCTTATTTCGAGTCTTCACTTTTTGCTCATAACATAATATCAGCTATTAGTTATAAGAATCTGTAATGAAAGAGCGCTGGGGTCCGAAATACAGAAATAATCTTTATCTAGTTCGGACACAACCATCTCACTATATTTTAGATCAATTTGTAATATTTTTGTAATTTTAATCATATGTACACAATCCTTTTGATGATGAAATAAATAAATAAAATAATATTAAGTAGTATATAGGTACCTCGTTTTATATAGATGCCTATATCAATCGAAAGTATTACTCTCAATGAAGTTGTACGTAATAAAGTAATATTCTCTTTAAGGATTGGATAATAAGCTCACGATTAATTATTAGTTTAGTTTTGACCAAAACACATATTAAATCATAATCATAGGTTTATGTTTTGGCCATGAGCCAGGTCGTGTTTTCTATCTGTGGAACCATGGACTGTGTTTATTAACGTCCAGTAAATTCTGAAAGCCCATCATCACTGTCCCTTGTATGCATATAGAATGTGTTTGAGAGACCGCAGTAATGGCTCTGATACATATGCTAGTAGGCGTTCAGGCGTGATTACTATGTGGACTCAGCGGTCATTGAGTCTGTTTGAGTCAGACGGTTATAATATGATATAGTAACTTCAGAATCTATGGTATAGATAAAAGTAATAACAGTACAATGTCCTAAATATGTATGTAATGTCTGCGTAAAAGAATAACAGAGTTATGTATTTATCACCTATGCATAATAAAATAAACAATAAACACAGATAAAGATAAATTTAGCCGTGCGGAGCCGGTTAATGAATATCACCTCTTCATCAACCATCTTTCCCCTGAGTGCAGTAAAAGGCGACAGAGGGAATATATAATATATCCGGAAATGGGAAGCAATGGGTCTGGAGATATTAGGTTTAGGTTTAAAGATATTTATTATCATCAAAGGCGAGATGCCACTTACGTGATAACATATTATTATTATCTAAATTAATATTAATATTATCTAATGTCACAGACCATGTTGTAGAGGCACAATATGTCCAGTAGACGTCATAGCTGAAAAACTGACGATGATGATGATGATGAGACAAAAGGATTTTAGTTCGTTCTTAGAACAGTTAATGCTTTAGAACATGACATATTCCTTGTTTTTGATATTTTCAGCTGACATCAAGTATAATTTGTATACTATTAGTATACTAGCGCCAGCTACTAGTATGTATATCAGGGGCATAAAGTCCTTGTAGTCAACATTCACTGGAATATTAATATGCAAATCGGTAGGCGTCGTGCAGGCCTAAATAATAGCTACTTTAGCTCAATCTGACGGTTTGGGGCGGGATTGAACATTCAAGCAATCAAGGCAGTTATGGGAGAGTTGACTAAAATTTAAAAACTTAGTACTATATTATGTACTATATGTATAATATACAAATTGTAACAGAGAGTGATAAAAATTTCTGGCGTGACTCTGAATTCATGTTTTATACCACAAGTACCTGTACTGTGACCTGTGTAAACGATACATCTTTCTGTAAAACAAAATTGAAATATTAAAAAATATAAATTTGAATTTCATTCAACTAGATAATTTTTATTATATATTAACCACTTTATTAAGGGCCAATTTTTCAATCATCAGGTAACTTTTATCTAAGGAATAAATATGTTACTTTGACAGATTTTGTATGGAACAAATGTCAAAGTCACATGTTTATTCAACAGATAAAAGTTATCTGACAATTGAAAAATATGCCCTAGGAAAAGTAGATATTGGTTTGCCGCAAGTCTCTGACTTAAACCCAGAAAGTCTTTCACCATACCTACGTAAACAAAAGAAACTCGTTATCATAATCAGCGCGAACTTTACATTTATGAGCATCCTTAAATACTATCAAGAATCTAAAAATTCTTTCAAATTTAAAATGAATGATCACAGAAACGGTTATTAAAAAACAAATAATATTTTCCCGCAAACCCTCAATAGTGTCATGGCGGCTTGAATGACGTCACTCACGCTGTGCCAAACAAAACTGTTAGAGACTGTATATTATAGTGATTGTAATTCCATTATAAGTATAGATTGTTAGTGTACTAGTGTAAAACATTAAGGGCCGATTTTTCAATCTACAGATAACTTTTATCAAAGGAATAAATAAGTGACTTTGGCAGATTTTGTATGGAACAAAATATGTCAAAGTCACATGTTTATTCAACAAATAAAAGTTATCTGACGATTGAAAAATCGGCCCCAAATCAGTCGTACTAATCCCTATTTGTTTGTGTGTGTTTTAGATTATTCAACATTTTGATATTAACACAGTAAACCATCGTACCCTTGTTCCTTCACCAGACCTATAATAGAGCAAAGTCTACACAAACCAAGCACTTTGACATTGGCAATTCACCAAGGGTGCCATTATTAAAAAGAAGAAGAAGAAGAACATTAAATCACAGTTAAATAATATGGTAATAATAATATCTATGGATGCATTACACCACGTCAATCTGGCTCCGAGCTAAGTTTCCGAATAACGTGTGAACAGGTACCAGACAACGAAAAAAAATTTTATATAATAATATGTATTATACACAAATTAAATACAAAGTTTTTTTGTTCGTTCGGCGGGATTTGAACCCGCGATCGCCAGCTTTAGTACCGACGTGCAAAGCCACTGCGGTACTTACAGAGGTCGTGATTAATTTATTGTAGTTCCATAATCCAAAATAGTAGAGCCCGAGATGGGGCTTTTGAAGTAGCGAGCGCGTCAGATTACGATAAATATTATTATGTTGTGTCCAACACGCTTCTGATAGTCTAGGTGTAAACATTACTTTCTTTTCGGTGCAACTACACATTTAGCATCTCGCTATTCGGTCCCCTACTATGAGGAACCCATATTTAAATGAGAGGCCACGCTGAAATAATAATGTCATCTTAACAATGGTGTTTTGCACAGAATGACGTAGCACTTGAGAATGTTGTTCACTGTCATATGACTTTTTTTCTTTCGATTTCCTTTTTCAAAAATATTAATAACTAGCTGTGCCCGCGACTTCACGTTTGCGTAGTTTTTGAGTAACTTAAACCGTTTATGCAGCGCACGCAACGAAAGTCCCCAAATGTGAATAATTTTCCCCGTTTTTGCCACGTTTCTCACTAACGCTCCGCTCCTATTAGTTGAATAATGTTTTTATTTCTCTATAAATGGACTATCCAACAAAAAATAATTTTCCAAATCGGAGCAGTAGTTCCTGAGATTAGCGCGTTTAAACAAACAAACAAACTCTTCCGCTTTATAATATTAGTATAGATCTTTAACCTTTATTAATATTATCCAAACTTTTCCTTATATACTCGTACATATTATCATAATTAACAGGAAGTAGCATCCAAAGGATTAGTTCTTTGTGTCGTGGCATTTTAAGGACATCCTTAGTAGTTAGTTCGAAATTGACTCTTGTAAGAACATATCTTTCTAAATTTTCTCTGTATATTTCTGAACTTTTTCATAAATATATATTATGTTTAATTTTATGACACATCTAAACTATTCGTTTTATAGTTACTTTATCAAAAACCTATATCTGAAACTAAGTGAAGTTATAAAACTGACTATCTAAGTTATAACAACGCATAAACTTTATTTGTTTTTTGATTTACGGTCCCAAACGTGCAAATAATACAGGTTTTATAGTCCTCGGTGCTTAGCAACACAAGAATTGGTTTATAGGTACAATACTATTTTTGTTGTAACGCTTTTGGTAAAGTTGACAGCTTTATGTTCTGTAGAAGTGGCGCTTTATTCAGTGGTACCAAAGGTGAAATTTAACTTAACTAAAAATATATTATGAAATATACAACGTGTAACAGAAATGAGTGATAACGGGCGTAATTTTGCCATGGAATTTTGAACATAACTGAATTTAAAATATTGCAAACATTTGAAAATAATATTTTAAATATTAAATATTATAATAAAGAAATAAACGCAATAATCAATAAAATTACTGCTCACTGGTGATTCTACATCTGGATTTTCTGGATGTTACCACTCAAATCAGAAAAATTGTTGGCTTAGTTGGCGGCATTTATCTGACTTTAAACTCTAAATAAAAAGTTGTTTTACTTATTCCGTGCTTTCTCAGTGCACTCTACACATGGGACATATACACATTACGCATCCTATACTGTCAGGCGTGAACGTAATACCTATACTGTAAGACTATTGAATAGCATGACAAAAATATGTCTCATATCCAATAATTTAATGTTCCAAAAATCTTATTACGATTTCTCGTAAAATACAATAGAACAGACGCTTACTTTTAGGTTTCTTTTTATTACTACTTAAAAGTATAAAAAATATATTATTACTACTTTTAAGTTTTATACTCTCCTAAAAAGTTTACATAATTGAAAACATTTCAAAGTATAAGTATTGTTATATTTTTACCCGACTGCGCGTCGCAAAGGAGAGGTTTTAATATTGTTTTCGTTAAGTGCAAAAGCCGAGTGTGTGTCAAAACACACACTCGGCAAATACCGGGATTGACGTAGATTTTTCGACGCAGAACTACTGTAGCGCGCGCCCGCTACCGCTGCGGCACGAAATCTTTAAATTCACACCGCAGACGGCTGCGGCGGCGAAGGCTGCGGCGACGGCTGCGGCGCGGCGGCGGCGTGTGACAGCATACTAACGCATAAGTTATCATATAGGAAAATTTACAAAAGATATCAAATAATATTTCTTTAGACTATAAAAAAAGTTTGAATTTATTCTGAAAGAAACATTTTTATCGAGTAAATAAACATTAAATATACTTATTATCTACTAGATACGACTAGGTTAGTATAATATTAAGTCCATAAAATATTTCAAAACAGTAAAATAAATCTTAATTAATGATAAATCATAAAACCAATCACTATGTGTACCTACTTGAACGTGTAAAAACATTTAAATCTACATAATATATAAATAATATTAGTGTATATTATACACTAATATTATAAAGAGGAAAGATTTGTATTTTTGTATGTAACGACTTAACTCAAAAAGTACTGGACCGATTTTAATATATATTTTTTTCATTAGAAAGCTACATTATCACTGAGTAACAATAGCCTATATAAAAATCAATTGCTGTTCGTTAGTCTCGCTAAAACTCGAGATCAGCTGAACTGAACTGATTCGGCTATTTTTGGTCTTGAAATATTCGTGGAAGTCCCGGGAAGGTTTACACGGTTTCCATGCTCAACAGAGTAGACACGGCTCAACTAGTCATTAAAACTGAAAACAATAAATAATTTTAAGCTCAAACTTAAATATGTTCTAATGCAGGAACAACTTACAATAATATGAAAATAATAATAATATACCTACTTAATAATAATATAATAATAATATTATAATAATATATAATAATAATATAATAATAATAATATATATCAACGCTTCACACCACGTCAGTCTGGCCCCATGGGTACCAGACAAGGAAAATATATTTGTTACTTTACTTTAGACTAGGTACACATAATATCTTTAAGTTTCTTATTATATTAATACACATATTTAGTGCACATCCATGACCCAGGAACGGGGGAATCTTTTTGTTCCCTCGGCGGGATTCGAGCCCGCGACCTCCGGCTTGAGCGCCGATGCGCTCACCACTGCGCCACAGAGATCGTCAATTACATTGATACAATACTATGGGTATAATAAACATACTTACCTATTATAATATGTATTTCACTGTATCAATTTTATTTTAAAATTATAAATAATTAAGCACAGCACTTACCTTTCAGGTCATAAGCCGAGTCTTGTAATTTTTTGGGGGTATGTAGGTACCATGTTGTAGTCGCTTTCATCCACAACATGTGCCTTCACAGTAAAGGACAATATTATATTGTCACAGGTACATTCCTTAGAGCAATTTAGATACCCGCAGTGGCCAGGGGTTACATTTCGATGTAGTACTAATAATGCCTGGATACTCTGTTTTTGTCGACGTAATATTTTTAAACAACATCTAAGTACCTATATCTTGTAACACACACCTAAAAATATAATAATTATATGAATCCCAGTATTTTACGTATATTATTTAAAGTATGTTCGTAATAATATAATATAATATTATTATTAAACCAACCTCCCTTTCCTTCCTCGTAATTATAAATATTATAATATATAAACTTATGTAATTATACACATTACACAGTGGTATTATTCTTCATTATAGTATACGATCTTACTACAGTTGCTATGGACAGACCAACGGCATTTACCCATGCGCGCGTCGGCCCCCTACGACTTATCTGTAGTCACTATCGTCACTATGGCCCCATGGGTAATGTGCGCCGGCCGCCGGCTGCGGGGTGCGCGGACGGCGCGGGTGGAGTGATCGCCGTGTCTTCCATAGCACACACAACACACTTGACACTATATTTTATACTATACCTAATATTATTTAACTATTTCCCTTCCTGTTCCTGTTCCTATTACTTACTTGTTTGTGTACATATTTATATAACTTTCTGTTCGATGTTGCTGAGCGTAAATCTGTACTTCAGATGACAACACTTATGGAACCACATAATACCAGGCACTGTGGTGTTCACGCCGCGGTGATACGCCTGAGTGGTATCCTTTTTGGCGATATAGGCATTACACTGCGTACCTTCCGACCCGCACGTACACTTATTCTTTTTAATTTTTATTATTTTTATTGTCTTTAATGTTTTTTTTAGCTTATTGTGAATCTGTTTATAATTTAAGTATTTTAATCTTCTTATTTTTTTTTTGTATTTTTGTTTTCATTTTTTATTTTATTTGCTATTGTTTCCCTAAAGTGTATGTAGTGTGATGTCTAAATATGTCGAATAAATGTTTATTTATTTATTTATTTATTTATTAAATAAAGCCATAAATTAATGGGCCGTTCAAAAATAGAAATAACAAAAAGCATTTTTTGGAAATAAAAAAATACTTCTTTTTTCTCTTTTTGTGGATCTGCAGGCACAGGTAATAATGAAGGCAGTTAATTAAATAGCCCAGTTATTTATCATTCGAAATTTTAATATCACGAGGAGATATTAAAAATTCTTGGAAAAAAAGAGGAAAACACCTGCGATGAAATCTAATTACTTGAACTTTGTTCTACCAACATGCGTAGCAATCACGTGAAAATACGTTTTGTCTTCACAAGAATAGACAGTAGACGTACTTTTGATTGTATTGCATTTATCATGTCACCTTTTCCATTCTGCCGTAGAAAGAAAATAATTGCACATGAGTGGTCTTGCTATGCGTGCTGTTACCTTACCTTACCTTCTACCCTGTTACCTGTATAAATTACTAATATAAAAAATATAGGTATTTAATTAAACTAGTCCTAAACATACGCAATGTAGTGCTCCACTTACAAAAAAAAAGTAATAAGGTGCTAATTTTGGGTTTATCAAAGTTCATATTAAGTGTTTTAAATACAAAATAATAAGATTTCCTTTTAGGAACCTATATTAAGTACCGTACCGTAAGTAGTAGTTAAAACAAAAATCGAAATCAAAATATTTTATTTCCAAATGAAACTTAATAAGCTATTTTCGGAAAGTCACCAAAAAGCTAAAAAAACAGTACCCACTAACTAGCTCTTCATAGTGATTTCAGTGACGTTGTGGGACCATGAAGGTTTTTAGTGGATTTGCGCTGATTTTAAAATATACCTAATTACTGAAATTCTTACAAATAATACAGGCTTTATTATTATCACCTGTTTATTGGAAGCGAAAATGTATTCAAAAGTAATTAAAACGTTGTTTACAAAACTAGTCGTAGACTGCCTTAAATTAGTTAATGTAATCTAGAGTCAAAATGAAACGACTACATTGAAAGCATACTAATTTGAATAGTAATAACTTTAGTTCTTGAGAGTAACTATATATATAATGTTCAAGAGACACAATATGTTTATTCTCCGAATAAACAAATTGTGTCTCTTAAACATTATAGGTGGTTGGTAAAAGCTTTAATCTCAGTTTTTAAAGTGTGGCCAGTCACAAAGGCAGATTGGAAAAGTTTTTTCTTGTCCAATTAAACTTGTTAAAAGCAATTTCCTGTGTGCTTGCGCCGCAACGGTGTAAAATGAACGTTTGTTGGTTCTATCGGGTAATCGTCAAAACACGGGCAAAACGTGTGAAATTATTAAAGCTAACACCTTTGAACGTTGCCAGATTTCTGTTACGATTCGTCTGAACCCTGCACGTCAATAGCTCTAACACGAAATTGAAGCTTGATTCTGATAGGGATATGTTCGTTATTCTCGTGTAAAGGTGCTCCTAAAATGTCATCAAATTTCTTATGTTTCTTTAAAAATCACCTTTACAATTAGTCTACGCCTACCTACAACTAGATTTAAAGCACTACCATGGCTCCCTATCAAAATTAGCATAAAGAGTTTGGCGAGTTAATTGTTACAAAATTAAAAATAAAAATAGTTTATTTACAATAATTACTTGTAGAATCAAAAAAATAATATTATGAAAGAATATAAAGTGATATCGACAACCACGCGGGCTCTACAACAATAAATAATAATAAAGATCTTATCATTTAATTAATGCAAAATAGTTATTTCAATAACATCACAATTATTTTATCATCTCGAATATACGCGAACTGCGGTCGGAGTACTTTAAAATATCTTAAATGTCTTCATCGCATAGGTAATTAAAAATCTCATTAAGGTTGTAAATTTCCAATCGTATTATAGTCGGGAAAATGTAAAAAATTCTCGACCGTCGTATAAAATTGTATTTAAACGAAACGGAATAATAAAACCGCTTCATTTTTATATATTAATAAGGTTCTCATTTTTATGCACAGTTACTTCGGAGGGCCAAGTTCGTAATATTCGTTTAAGTGGTCCATTTCATCAAACACTGAGCACGCAAAAGCGCGATTCATTATTTTGAGTAAACGTTCTTCCTGGATTGCTAGATGGATGTTCCTACTTATTCTTTGCATAGACAAATTAATCTCTTATTAAATGTAGTGCGTTCGATCACTTGGGTTTAATTTGGCAGTTCCTGTTTATACAGTCGTCGCTTTTATCACCTATCGGCGGATCCCACAGCGGGTCTGACGACGCAGAACCAGGCGGATGTAATGTAAGTTCCTTTATATGACCCTGCCGATCATGCCTACGAGCTGTATGCTTGCTACGCGCTTCGTGAATGGAACTGCCTAATCTATGAGCTCCTGGTCCAGCTGGGTAAACTACATATAATTTATTATCATCATCGAAGAAATAGGCAAAACCCATAATAAAGAGGAAGTCACATAGCCCAGACCGCGACTGGTGGAAACAACAATTCAAGTCTACGAGACCTTGACGTCAAACAACGCAAGGAGATGAGGAAGTAGTCCATCGGTTAGTACAAGGAGCCCAAAACCCGGCCTTCTCTCCTCTCAAACATGGCACACTGGGGTTTCAGTGCGGTAACTCTAAATGCATTATTTACTTCGCACTGAGGAAAGAGAGAGAATACAGGATTTTCATATGAAAAAAAATCCTGTTTAGACACGATTAGCTTCTAATCCCTGCGAAGTTTGATAACCTGCAGTATATTTTTATGAACTGCCGCCACTACCTCAAATTCCATCACCAATTTCCATTTAAATATAGACGATTCAACGTCAGTAAAAAGCGTAATAAAATATGTAAATAAAACTACACAAATCCGCTCACTACATGAGATGTATGTCAACAGCGGAGCCCGTGGGATTTGGGTCCAACAGGCCAAACACGTACGTTATTAGCACATAAAGGGGTTGCACGACACAACACGCGCTGTTTACACGTCAAACTCCAACAAGGATTTTAATCACAGTCGGGCATTGAACGGTTTGGGTTTCGGTTAGGCTGTCGTTCAAATCTCTTTCTGATGTCATCATTGTCAACCCAAGGGCAACCTGAAATATCAATCGGATCACGGTAAAACAGCAAACAGTATGTTTGTAGAATACGTGAAGTGAAAACTTTGTACCTCGTAACTTGCTACGAAAACTGTGCGGAAGGAGGAGCATTAAATTTCTCACACTTGTAGTAGAGTTAAAGCACAGAATGCTGATATTTCTTAAAATCAAGCTACTATAAAATAACAACAACACAAACTACTTCACTCACACTACTGCATTTTTATAAACATTGAGACATTTCTCCATTTTTCTTTCATGTTTTATTTTTCTTGAAGTCCCTTATTATTTTTTATTAATTATGTTTTGTGACCTAATTTTGACAACAAGGTGACCTCTACTTTTATGTAATTTAGAAAACAATTTGCTCTGTAATAAGCTCTGTATAAATATTAAACATGCCCTGAAGAATATAAACCTGTAAATATTGCACTAAAAATAAAACGTAAAAGAATATTCATTTTATTTAACTTAAAAAATACAATATTAGGAAGGAAACGCAAGTCTTGTAAGGGCGTAAAGAGTAATAAATTCAAATAAATACATACCCACACTTCCAGGCCGTCGTTTGAAAGTAACATTTGGAACTCCGAATGTACAGCTGTAAATTATTTGTGACGTTTTGCGTTTTATTGTATCTGGTAGCGCACACGGCACCCTTTTGTTGGAATAAGTGACGCTTTCACCTTTCTAAAATACTCCCCGAGTAAGAACATGCTCTTGAGAATTTCTGAAATGTTAATGAGTTGAGTATGTTTATGTTAATGAAAATAAGTATAACTTAAAAGTAATTCATTTAGTACCAGCAAGAAGATTTGTAAAACTTTTGACCTTTGCCCGAAGCAGACCTTGTTCTTGAAAGTTTCTAAAAGGTTTATGAGTATAGTGTTTTTATTATTGAAAATACCTATAATATTATGTTATAAAAAAATTGTATGGGACAGTACCAGCAAGAAGATTTGTAAAACTCAGGTAAACCTAACTTTGAGACCTTGTCAAGAAAAGTGAATTAAGTGCGTAACGCAACAGACGCAATATAATATGGGCATCATCATATTAATATAATATTATGCGCGTTAGTGAAAAATACACCTGGGTGCAATGTGTGGCTTTGTACCTCGACTCACGCGTATTAAGTGCGCGAAGTGATCGCGGTATGCACATTCTAAACAAAGTGACGAATTAAAAAGTCAAAAGGTTTTATTATTATTATTAATTGCGCATTATCTATGGTGGACTCCGCGTCATAGCGCGTTTATTATCTATCAATGATTTCGAGCGGTAAAAGTGTGAGAGCGCCAGAAAACTTACCTACTACATTAAGAATCAGGACTAATAAAGAAATTCGTAAAGGTCTCAATTTATTGAAATTGGAGTCAGTCTTGTAGAGTAAGAAATTCATTACGTCAATTTCAATGAAATCGTTCGGAACTAATGTTAACGGTTCACGCAATTTTCTTCCTAAAACTCGTATTGGCGTTTAGTGTTTATCGATGTATTATCGTGAAAGGGACAAACAGACTTAGTTGTAGAACCTAGTCTTGGATTCTGTTTCTTGTAATCCAAAATTCTATGTAAAGAATTTATAACGGGTGTAAAAAGAGCAGACACTATAACTTTGGAATATGATTATACTACCTTTTCTCATTCTAGAAATGTATTTTTTTACAACAATTTTTTTTTTGCTTTATTGTTATTTTTGCGACAAAAAAATAAGAAATGGTGAAAAGTTAAAAAAAATTTTTTAGTTTTTGACAAAACAAATATTTAAAAAAATACATTACCAAAATAAGGTAAGGTTGTATAAACGTATCTCAAAGTTATAGTGACTGCTCTTTTTACACCCTGTATAGTAAAACACAAACTAATTGCACTTTTTTCCACTTTATTTGTTCTTTTACATTAATAATAACTTAAAATACATGACGGGTTTCGACATAGTGGACCTGATGATGACTATGTCGAAATCGGTCGTGTATTTTAAGTAATTATTAATGTAAAAGAACAAATAAAGTGGAAAAAAGTGCAAGTAGTTTGTGTTTTACTATAATATAACATAAATTTCCACCAAGAACCTATAGTAGGTACTTTCTACTTATTAATAGAATTTGTTCAGATGTCGCCAATATTACTGCCATTGACAGTCAAATAAGAAAAGCCTAATATTTAAAATTCCATACGTAAATAAAATGTATGAAGGTTTTCAATGAAAATGTAAATAGGACACACAATTTATTTCTGCTCTCTACACAAAGAATATTTAATGTGAATGAAACACCCAAAATAGATCTCACAAAAAATTTACGTATATACAACTTTTTCTAGAATAGACAACAATGGACAAGCAACATTGAATTATAAAATATTTAACCCGCGGCTTCGTTCGGGTTAAATAGATATTCAAAATCGAGGGTGGGGGGAATATCTATGGATATTGTACATAATTGGATTAATTGATCCACTTTAATAGGACCTGAATAAATGTTGTCGCGGAAGTTTTGTAGCGTGTGACTCCTAAGGTGGAGACGGAGTACCGTCGAGTTGTAGTGGGTAGGGTTGCGTCCGTTTACCATCTTTCGGACGCAGCGAGTCCTACATATCCGTGGAGGAATTCCCAATCCCCCACGGAATGCTTAAAAGCATTTCTCAACGTTAAAAAAGGACCTGAATAAATGTACGTCCTTATTTTTCTTTTTTTATGCCTAGTTACAAATGTATGCGACATCAAAGAATCATCAAAATTTTTAAATCATATTTTTCGTAAGCTGCTAGTGAAGGTAATCAGATGGATTACGGAATAATTAAATAGTGTTTGTTTGAGTATTTTAATTGTTATTTGAAAATAAATTGAAATTAGAAAAAAAAATTTCGTAAAGTTAATATTAAACTTTGTTTTTGTTTCAATTGGTCATTTTTTTATTTTAAACCTTTAAACATAATAAAAATATGATGTAAAAAATATAAGAATAGAGACTCGATTAGTTTATAAGATGCACTAAAGTACGTAAAAATCGATGTCACGTAGTATGACGTAGTATCACGTTTCTTTATTATGGTTTTTTTTCCGCTTGACGTGATATGCCCCTTATGTCGTAACGTATTAAGTCCATTAATATAAAGAACCGTCTCTATGATCAATGCACTTGATACGTTACGACATAATAATCCTAAGATTGTTTAAACTCGATTTTCTCGATTAAAAATTTTGCGACATATCCATTATCCATTCTTCCATTCATATCTTCAATTAAAATATATATATTATATATATATTTTAATAGGTGTATATTTTCGAAAAATAAAATTCAGGTAAAAAAATTCGTAGGTTGGTCGAATATTTGAGCAAAAAAGTCAACATCCAAATCAACTAAATTAAATTTCGCCACACAAACTGTCCAAATTGCACGAATGTCCACAAGCCCATTGAGACCTCTCGGTTCGGCCTTTTATTCATATGGAGGAACTTTTACTAGATTCAAGTAAATGACATTTCTAAATTCATCGAACCCAAACATTCTAGAACAGAAAACAATTTGGGGCGATTTAATTGGATGAGCTGTTTTATAAAATATGTAGTCTAGGGTTGATATTAACTAATTCCATTTATTACTTAATAGTGTGCTTGGAATTTAGGAACGAATTTACAATTATCGAACATGAATCCTAAAATTTATCAATCTATCATGACTTTTGGTGTTTTATATGGAAGTATTAATATACATGGAAGGGGTGCTAAAATCAAAGCCTTCAGCTGTTATCGGTCTCACAAAAAATAGAGAGAGTAAATCCATGTCTAAACGTCAATTTCGTAGTTTATTCATAAAAGTCTAATTAATTATTGATAAACTAGACGATGTTGGAATTACAACTTTATTGCACTGCAACGTAACTTTTGAATGTCCTAATGTTAGCTGCTGTCAGCAGCTGCTAATATCGTTTGTAATAAACAGATTCGGGACACTAACTTGTCTCTATGCCTTAGTTATTAATTTTGTTAATCTTCGGTGTATTGGGCCAGTTATTTATATTTTACTGCACACTATACACCTAATATACAAATTATGTAGTAGATAATATAAAAATGACGACTTCTGTAGCGCAGTGGTCCGAAACCCGCCGAGGGAACAAAATAAAGTTTTCTATGTTCCTGGGATATTAATGAATATTATTAAATGTGTGTATCATTAAAATCTTAAATAGGTATGTGTATAGAATAAAAGTATCAAATATATTTCCGCTGTAACACAAGTTCTTCGGATACTTAGCACGGGGAAGGATTGACGTGGTGTGAAACGTCCATAGATATTAAATTTGTATTGTTTCTATTCCGTACATGCACATTATAAGTAACTTGAAGTGAACAACACCGATAAGATATAAGTGCTCGATACAAATTGCGTTTCCCAAATAATATGCTAGCAACGTACAATACATACGCGTTTGTTTTTCACTAGCAACATCTTCCTCACATGTTGCTAGTGAGAAACAGTGTCTTATACACCTCGTTAGCATGCTCCGGAGAGAGCTTCGTGACGATATTGGTACCGCATACCGCTTTATCCCGCTATAGCGCTTATCGATTCTATCAAGCTTGTAGCATCAACATTTTTATTTTTTAACTGTGTATTTAATAATTGTACACCGACGTTGCTGTGTTTTTCCCGATTTTTTATTTTAACGAGGAACACTATGTAACCGAACTAAGTATAATATCTAAACTTCAAAACTATAACATACAACAAAAGATAATTTGTAAAAAAGTAACAAAATTTTCGTACAGTTTATTATAATAACAGCTTCGGTTTTTGAACCCTTATTAAAGCCATCGTTAAATAGGCTTAGACCTCCTGATCTATTTTGTAACTTTTAATGCCGCGTATATAGTAATTTAGGTTCTTAAAACCCGTAATCATACGCACGAGCCGGGCTTGCTGGTCATTATAACTTAAGAGTTAGCTAGTGTTCTAAGGGCGGGAGGTATTCAGGGTGTGAACAGTTCGAAGCTGAATAATTGATATTCGGGAGGCGTGTTAGCGTGTAGCCGCAAACGCGCTCATGTGCGAGACCGTTGTAAGCGAAATTAAGAACAATTGGTTTTTGTGTTACACCTAGCCTCTCCCGGTTAAGCGCTCCGCTTGTTTCATATCAAATTCCTAACTTTCCTATGTAATATTTTGTTCAGTGAATGAAGGAAAAAGGTTTTTTTTTCATAGCTAACATTATTATAATATTAGCGCTACCATGTCAATCTGGACTTTTCTAAGCATTCGACGAACTTGTATCTCAGGGATCAGACAGTGGAAAATGTTATCTTATATGAAAGAAAGTCGTAACTCAAGAACGGCTTTATCGATATGAGTGAAAATTGGTGAGGAGGTAGCTTAGAGCCAGGAGACGGACATAGGATATTATTTATACTATTTATTCCGTTCGTCAGCGTTCCCATGTGTCTTGACATAAAACATCAGTCACTATAAAACGTAGTTTAACAAAAAAGAATCGGCCTTGGAATAACAAAAAGCAAATGACAGCTTTGTAATGGACGTATGACAATTTGATTTTTGTAAGAAATCAATATGAAAACTATTTCTCTATACTAATATTATATAGAGGAAACACGTGTTAAGCGTTGCGAGTTACCCGCAACTCGCGTTGCGAGTTCCGCGTTGCAGGTTCCGCGTTGCGTTGTTATATTCAATACACACCCGAGATCTAGGGAAGAAGGAACACAGGGCCCTTTTTGTTCTATTGACGGAATTCGAACCCGCGAACTCCTACTTATGCGCTGAGCTATAGAAGTCGTCCTTTTTCAGTTCGAGGTTGATGATTATACGAGGATTCGTATGCTATAAGTACAGTGTTTGTAAGGTAGGAATACCGTACAGTGAAAAGGCTTACCCCGCCTGCCTGGTTAGATGTTAGTTGGCTAGGTATTCTAAAAATGTTAGCGTTATAACATACCTCTATACAGGGTGTAAAAAGAGCAGTCACTATAACTTTGAGATAGGATTATAGGTCCTTGACTTATTCTAGAAATGTTTTTTTTTCAAAATTTATTTATTGGAAAAAAAAATTTGTCCAATTTATTATTTTAGTCGCAAGGCTGAACTGTTTGGAACAAGGTTCTGCATTAAATTCTTAAATTTTATAATTTTTGCCCTAGTACGTAATGAACGTCTTACGCGTGCTATTGACCTCTCAGCGTAATCAGCATCATCATATTGTGTTGTACACGTTGTACATTGCCTATTGAACATTTTTAAATTTTTAAAACAGTGGATTAAAAGCAAATGACTAGTACCAATGGATATATCTCTTGCCTGATTATTACCCCACGAAGTTATAGTGACTGCTCTTTTTACCCGACTTCGGCGAAGCCAAAAGGAAGGGTAATGATTTTGGCAGTCTATGTATGTATGTATGTATGTATGTATGTTTGTATGTATGTATGTATGTTCCCTCGTAGCGGTTGAACTACTGGTCCGATTTTAATAAATAAGATGTCAATCGATTCGTAGTGGTCCCGCGAGTAACATAGGCTATATAATTTTTCAAAAAATTTTGGATTTTGAAAATTATAGCTCATAAACTATCTCCAAAAAAAATTAAATTAAGATAATTGTATCGTGTTTGGTATCCAAAGATAGGTCTTGGCAAGCAGATTACAAATATGTATTTAAAATTTTAATTAGTTATTATATTTTGTTGTTAAATTCAAAATAAGGGTTGAAAGTGCGGTCGTACAAATTGTATCTAGGAGTTGTTTAGTTACTTTCTATGTGTTAATTTAACGTTAGTTTAGTGAAAATATAATGTTATAGTTCATGTGGAAACAGAAAAATGTAAAATAAAATAAAAGTTTAAAAAACTATAACCCGACTTCGCAAAAAAGGGGTCTAAAAAGGCTGAAACAAGAAAATAATTCAATTTGAAATCCAGATATGCATAGGTACAGATATGGTCAAGGTAGAGCCGTGGTCGTACCCGCTAAACAAATCTATAATATTCGTCTGCTGTTGTAATATACAATCCCAATAGCGGGTACGACCACGGCTCTACCTTGACCATATCTGTACCTATGCATTTCTGGATTTCAAATTGAATTATTTTCTTGTTTCAGCCTTTTTAGACCCCTTTTTTGCGAAGTCGGGTTATAGTTTTTTAAACTTTTATTTTATTACATCCTTTATAAATCTACTGTGTGTGAGTTTGTAACTTAAAAATAAGAGGACCGTTTTAATGAAACGTGTCTGTTTTTTTATATGAATTCGAGAATGGTTTGGATTGACAAAATTTACCTAGCTACCATTTTATGAATCTAAACTATTCTAGAATTAGGTAGGTATGTACGTTGAGATGTAATTGTAGCTGTAGATGTCAGTGAAGGTTTATTTACATCTATTTATTTTTTTATTCTAGTTCATACTTACGACATTTTTTTTTTTGTTTTCACCGGCAAACTGCTATGTACGGGTCAAAGCCAGAGTATTATTATACCGGAAATTATTAACGTCGGAAAATAATTATAATATTAATTATATAGACATTAATTAATATTATAATTATTTTCCGCCTTGTAACGAAATAAACCACTTTCATAATTAAGGAAATTCAGAAGTTCAGGTTGAATTCATGAATAAGAATTTGAGATTTGTTCAAAATGGGTTTTGTTAGGAATTTTTCTCGGTCTAATTTTATCCTTCCATTAAGAATCCCGGTGTTGCAATCTTGTTAGGCGTGTTGTCTTTGATAAACAAAGTGATTGAGGGCTCCGGCTTTTTAAAGTTTGAGCATGCATATTTAATAAGCTGCCTGCTTTTAAAACCCCTTTTGTTTTTACAGCGAAAATTTGAAATCATAAATCCTTTTTGCTCGTTAAATATTATCTAGGTACGGTGATAAATTGTGTGTCATTTTGATAAAATATAGTTGATAATTATTACATTATTAATAACTGTAACATGCAATCAAAAATGTATGCAACAATTTTTATTACTATTTAAAAAATAAAAGGTTATTTAACCATAATCCTTTCGTACACATTATTTTATATTAAATCGCACAAATATTTGTTTTAATTAAAAAGGCGTGTTTGCATAATTCAATTTCCTCAACCAAACAAAATAAGACTGTACACTCACTTGTTTGTTTAGAAGGTCGCTTCCATTAGCTCAATTTTGGAGTTTCCTGAAACAAAAATCAGTTTAATGTAAAATGTAAGGCGGAAGCCTCACTGAGTGGCATAACAATGTATTATTCAAAGCCCAAAGGGCTTAAGATTATAAATGTGATGTCCATACTGGCGGGGAGAGACAGATTTATTTTGATTTTGTCTTTCCCTGAGTATTCATAAAATTGAAAATATAAATGTGGGTAATCTGTACCACCTCTCATGGGATAAACTTTACCATTATATAAAATGTGAAAGTAAGCTTTTTTACGCCGAAGCTTCCGAAGAGATTTGAACGATTAAATCCCTCTTGTACGATCTTGTATAAAGTATTAAGTTTAGCTTATTCACAATTAGGTTTCATTATGATTTTTAATAAAAAAATAATAGGTGAAATGTAGGTTCTAGGTAAGACTAGAAGAATTAGGTGTATAATATAATATTATACACGAAGTTTTCAAAATAGTTTTGTGAAACAAATTGATTTTGATTTACGTCACATAAAATTTAAAGAAATCCTGCTAACGGCCGAATACTGAAAAGATTGTTAAATTAATTGACGCTTAAAAGACACGCTATCCTTGACATTTTCCTACAGAGTGACAGTGACAGTCTGCGAATAGGAGGACTCTTAACTTTAATTAGCGTTTCAGTATTTGGCCATAAGACACTCAATACACTATAATAATAAACTATCTGACACGCAAATTATGCCCTAGTGCCTACACAGTTTGAAGCCAGAATTATAAAACATATAAAATACTATAGGCTACTTTATGTAAAATACGCGGTTCCCCAGGGATCAATATATCTTTGCTGTACTCGGAATCGCGGCGGTAGCTATTAATAAATAAAACTTTGTAATAAAGCGTAACATAAAATACTCACAATGTTTTATTATATTGACATTGTAAATAAGAGACTTATAAAGTTACAACTGTAGTCAAACAAAACTTATTATTTACCTGATTAAGTAAATTGAAAAGCTAGAGACAAAAGACAAAGCGATATAAGTAAATTGATTACAGGTTTTTTTCGTATTGGAAGGGTTAGCTACTGTTATGAAATTGTTTTTGGAGTTATTTTACCTTGGAATGTTGAAAATTCGTATTTGATAAAGATTTTAAAATAAAATACCTATATTAATTGTTTACTAATTGAGATATAGACACAGCAAGATTAGTAAATTATTTTTTTTATGTTTTTTTTCTTTCAAATGGGTGTGCTCTTTTGGATTATGAATTTGTATCTGGATGTTTTTTGCCGCGAAATCCGTAATATTCGTATTATTACTTGGATTTTTAATTTAAAAAAAAAATTGTTTAATATTATGTGTATAAAATAATCCCAATTATGGCTATAGAAATAATAGGTATACTGAAGGCACTCGAATATATAGAAACCACCACTTATCAGAATGTCGTTATTGTTACTGACTCCAAAAGCGGTCTTCTTCATTTGATCTCTTGTAGCAAGGGCAACATGGGTAGGTCAGAAGCTTTCCTCGCTATTAAATTTAATTTTCAATCTAATACGTAATGAGGTCCAAGTGAGGGCTACAGTCAAACAGCCTTCTCATGCCAGTAGGTATTCTAGGAAACGAGATTGCCAACGCTTTGGCAAGTGCAGCACGATCTGTAGGTACAATTATTGACGTGACTCCATGTTTCTGTGATTATTTAAGTTTAATAAGAAAAAATTGTTTCATTATGTGGGACCAATATTTTCAGCAAAAATGTGTAAATTCGGATATTTGGTACAGGATTTTAGTGGACAAGCCACCAACCCGTCCTTGGTTTGCAGATTGTAATCTCAGTAAAAGAGATTTAACTCTCTGCTTCCGAATTCACAATCACATTCCATTAAATAATTTTGCGTTTCTTTTAGGTAAAAGAGAACATCCCAACTGTACAGTTTGTAACCGATGCGAAGACCTGTATCACGTGCTAATGGACGAGAATTTGTACAGCATACTGAACGTACCAATTTGTATTTTTTTGTACATAACATAGTAAATTCAATTTTTAAATTAAAATTTAGTGATAGGTTTATTAGTTTTGTTATCCAGTCGTTGTATTTAAGGGAATTAGATTTACGCCTAATTTAATTTAGTTATTGTAATAATTATTTAATACGGCTGAGATAAACTTAATATGATGAATAGCCTTTAAATAAGGAATTTAAAAAAAGTGTATAAAATAAAGTTTGTGAATGTGTGCGTACGATTGATACTTTTTACACGCTAACGCATGGATTAATGATTTTGATAAAATTTGATATTGCGGAAGCTGACATCCTAGACATAGGCTGCTTTTTATAATGATAAAGTACAATGATCCCGTAGGCTATCGTATTTACGCGAGTGGAGTCGCGGGCAAAAGCTAGAAAAAAAAAACAAAATTCGTCATTCAAATATCGGCAAAGTTAGAAAATCTTTAAATATTTCTTCTTGTGTTAGAATCAAAATACGTTTGATTTTAATGAAATACAATCAACGATTTATGTTCAATACAATAGAATTATTTAATATAACATAATGGAGAAATCATAAAAATGGAAAAGCTATTTCCATTTCTCCCCGTCTTAACCGCTACGATGAGCTGTAGTTTCGTTTAACAGAAAAGAAAAAAGATTACAGAATAACAAGATAGATCTAACGGACCGTAAAGACTCGATCGGATCATTCAACCATGGTTTCAGGGTTCCGACGGCCTCATTATACCTTATCACAGTAACTACAATATGGTGAAAGTTTTGTGTGTTGTTTTGAGAAACGCTTTATACTTTTATCAATCCAATTATTTAATGTGATAGTCATGAACAATGAAGTTTACTTTTTTTTATTATAATAGGTAACAGATTATATTACCAGAAGAAATTACGTAAAAAGACGTAGGTGTTCTAACAACTTTGGGATATGATAATACTAAGTAGGTTTTCTCATTCTGGATATGTTTTTTTTATCAAAAACTAAATATTTTTTAATGTTCATCTGTGCGTATAAGTTACTTAATCTTTTTTTCTTTTTTTTACAGTGTTTAGTATAAAATATAGACTACCTCTCGTAGACTCCAATTTAACTTACGTGCTACACAAAGTAAAACCCTACTTTATTAAATGAGTTATCAAAGACTCTTAGCTCTTTTATATACCTTATGTATTAGGCACTCGTACTTACCTGATGATATCATGAAGACGGTAGTAGTCCCGATTCTAAAAAACAAAACCGGTGACCTATCGGATAAGATCAATTACAGACCCATATCGTTAGCCACTGTTACTGCCAAAGTACTTGATGCTGTGCTTGAGCGGCAGCTCTGTAAATATCTCAATTTAAGTGATGCGCAATTTGGGTTTAGACCCAAATTGTCAACTGAGTGTGCAATTATATCGCTCAAGCATACTGTTAATTACTATACGCAAAGAAAGACCCCTGTATACGCAGCCTTTTTAGACTTATCAAAAGCTTTCGATCTTGTTAGATACAACATACTGTGGAGCAAATTACGAAAGGCTGGGGTACCCGAACCACTAATCAGTATCTTTGGCTACTGGTACAGTCAACAGACCAATCAGGTTAAATGGGGAAAACGAGCTATCGGAAGTGTATAGGTTAGAGTGTGGAGTTAGACAGGGTGGACTCACATCTCCGTCCCTCTTAATCTTTACATGAATGATCTGATAGAGGGACTGGGCAGTACTGGCGTTGGATGCTCGATTGATGGTGTTTGCATGAATAGCATCAGTTATGCGGACGACATGGTACTGCTGAGCCCGTCAATCAGTGCGCTCAGACGACTGCTGTCCATGTGTGAGGCCTATGCGGATACACATGGTTTAAGGTATAACGTACTTAAGAGTGAGCTTTTGGTTTTTAAGGCTGGGAAAACAAGGCCGGTGTATATTCCACAGGTCACTATAAATGACACTGCTCTCAAATTAGTGTCACAATTTAAATATCTGGGCCATGTCCTAAATGAAAATGTTAATGATGATGATGACATAGAGAGAGAAAGAAGAGCTTTAGCCGTACGTTGCAATATGTTAGCCCGTAGATTTTCGCGGTGTACTGTGGAGGTCAAAATTGCACTTTTTAAAGCTTTTTGTCAGTCTCTGTACCCATGTGCTCTGTGGGTGGCTTATTCGAGGCGGGCGTTTGATGCTCTAAGAGTACAATACAATAACGCGTTCAGGATGCTGCTGGGGCTCCCGCGATACTGCAGCGCGTCTGGCATGTTTGCTTGCGCTAGAACTGACGATTTTCCGTCAATTATACGCAAGCGAACCGCGTCACTGATGTGCAGGATCGTGGGAGCGACAACAGCATGCTGAAAGCGATAAGCGGGCAAGCTGACGGCGCGATAGCGGGGCACTGGGTGCTCCCAGTCCACATGCATGTGCCCAGTTCGCCTATATTGTGGCGCAGATTTAAAAAATAAATTAAAATTATGTATAGATATTTAAGATACGAGGTATAAGTTTTAAGAATTAAGAAAAAAAAATTTTTATTACTAACATAGGTGTAAGGTTTTAATGTAATTACTAACGCTATGGACTATGGTCTGCAATAAACATATTTTATTTTTTTATTTTATTTATTTAATATATTCGTAATAATATCCGGAGTAGCATAGACTAAAGAATTTGCATAATCAGAATAAGGTTTTTTATAAAAATCGTGGTTTTTCTTAAATAAGTAAGACTTGAATGATGAAGTGTATCAAAAGTTTATAGCACGGAAAGGTTTGAATTATTGAGAGATTGCGGTGCTGACCTCGATAAAGGAGGCATTTTATCTTAGTTTCGCAAATAGGTTTCCAGCAAATGTCTATCTTTTATGAAAATTTGCTACTGGCGTTTTATATTAGACTTTTGGAAAAAAATATACACAGAGTGTTACAGTTATAAATAATAAAAAATACAAGGAAAAATAATACATCAATTAAGGCAATTTTCACACGACACCGCGGCGGCAACGGCACTTATCACCCCTAGGTTTGTATTAATAAAGAAGTCTCAAACTCAACCTCACTTGAGAACCTATTTGACAGATAAAACAACATTTCGCTTCACTTTTAGTGAACAAATTTATTATTGTTACATAGTACTTTAATTCATTACTTTTTATACCGTAATATTCATATTATAGATTACAGAAAAACAATAAAATAGGTATAATCTATACTTTTATAATCTTTATTTCTACATTTCAAAAAAGAAAAAAATTAAAGTATGTAGTAAATTTCTTCAGTTTTAAAGTGAAACGATTTTTTTTTTAATCTGTCAAATAGGTTCTCAAGTGAGGTTGGGTTTGAGACTTCTTTGTTAATACGGGCCTAGGATATATTATGGAACCTTACCCATGGCGCCGTGGCGGTGACGCGGCGGCGAGTCTCTGTGCCATGGCGGCAGCGTCGAGCGGTGCGTGCCCTAGGGCACTACTCACGCAGATTCTGCCGCACCGCGGCGGCGAAGAATGCCGCCACCGCGTTGTCGTGTGAAAACTTCATAGCACACAGATAGAACTAGTAAGGTCGTCGACATCCGCGTACCATTTTTGGACCCTAATTATATTCACATTTGATTACCAGATTATCTTTTCAATAAATATTTTTAGAACTTTACCGTGTGCTCGTGTGTCCCATGTAATTAGCTACAGCTCGATGTGACAACTGCTTTATCTGAAAATCAAATATATCAGTGACAAATACTAGTTTTGACTGGGTATTTCTAGTTTTAACAAAGGTATTAAGTGGAAACTAGTTTTAATACGATAAATGAGTTCTAAAGAAAAGCTGGTTTCAACTGTAACATACCTTTAAAATATATAGGTATATTATTTTTATTGAGCTACGTAATCAAACCTAAAAGTTATAACTCACTTATTAAAATACTAAATTGGATGATTAGGTAGAGTTATAAGCCTCGTGGACATTATTTCATTACTTTGAAAAAGTTAAAATTGAATTAACTAAGAAAAACGTAGAATTCGACGTACATTTTACGTTAAAAAGCACAAGTAACTTTCACAAGGAGACGAAGGTACAACTTCTGCTCCACCGAACTCACCGGATGTAATTAAGTTGCCTTCGAGTTTTGATCGCTAACTATCTAATAAGTTAAAATACATGGAACTTTATGTATTTTCTACATGTTTCTTTTTATCTGCCAACTAGGTAAGTATAAATAATAATAGCTCCCCTCACCGATTTCGGTGTCGGTAGCCGAGAAACCAGGCCCGCTACGCAGGACTTATTTTATAGTGCCCAAGAGTGTGCGCAATACACAGAAGCACTCTCTCTTTCTTTTACTCTCATAACCCAGTGGGACGGTATACCGCCACGACTAGCGAGAGATCAGGCGCAGGACCGACTTTTTACATCCCCATCCGACGCATGGATCATCTTTCTTGTCAGACAATCAGGTGATCAGCCTGCATTGTCCTAACCGAACTTGAAAACAACATTTTTTGTTGATCCAACGCGGGAATCGAACCCACGACCTCCGGGTCGAGAGCGAAGCACTGAACCACTTGACCACAGAGGCGATAAAGGCGACTAGGTAAGAGCTTTGTCACTAACAATCATTTAAAGGATATTTTTTCATAAATATGGCGCCTTTTAAAATGCATTATAGAGGAAACAGGGATCTACCCCCTGTGTTTGTATGCAAAACGGCTGTTGTGTTTCCTCCTTAGACGTTCACCACTGGCGGCAACAAAACTGTCCCCGTGTTCCAGATGCAGCTGTCAGCTGTCAAAAACTGTTCAAAACGCTCAGAATGATCACGCCATTTTGCATATTTTTACCCATCTTGTTTTTGACGTTTACGTAGATTTCACAGATTTCACTGATCTCGATGTTATTTTTAAATTATGGATCGAGCAAATTTATTCTAGATTCTTTTTTAATGTAGTTATTATTGTTAATTTAAATTATTAATAGAATTTATGGGATAAATAGGAAATGTTAAATTTTGACATCTGTCAGTCGTTCCAATAGCATTAAGAATGATCTGAGCGTTCAGAGTAAAAAGAGCGCTTAAAGGAACACGCCCTGTAAAGTGCGTATAAATTCGATTTAAGTACACGATTTTTTATTCTTTCTGTTTACCACTTTAGGGCGTGTTTCACAAAGCATTGTTAAAGCTAATCCTTCGTTAAATATCATGTTATTCCTCTCGTAATTCCAATCAATGAAAAAGGCATGGTACTTTAACAAGCCGCTAACACTAACATGGTGAAATCAGGACTAAATCTGTCTATTGCGTCTTATGAGATATCCAATAGTTAATTCTAGGGCTTGTCATCTCGTTCGTTGACGAACTCTGCGTTTTCCATCTCTTAGATAATAGTAGTAGGTAATTAGTAATTAAAAGCTATGCAACGTTTATTATCGCATATTATAAACTGTCAATCTTCACGTTCCTTGATCTATGTGTACGCTACATTATTATCACTATGTCGATTACATAATAATATTTGGAAGACATAATCATGAATATCATAAATGTATCAACGATTTTCCTATTTTCCCAAATATACAAAGGAAGGATGAAGCGAAAGATATAGCAATGTAGCAGTGGGATGAAAATGTTGGTTGAGCTAATAAATTGTGCTCGTTCTTACGTATCGAAACAGAATTATCGTGTAGATCGTGGCCGATATGAGCTTTGCGGGCGATCCTAGATCGGCTTCTTGATAGGACTCTACGTTATTCTTATCAATAATTAAGGTAAAGTTGTTTTTATATCAAAGAAAAAATATCAATAAATTGGCTATAAGATATACAGCGTGTAAAAAGAATAGTCACTGTATCTTTGAGATTAGATTATACTGCCTTTCCGCATTTTGGAAATGTATTTTTTTTGTCATAAATTAAAAAGTTTTTTTTTTACTTTATACCATTTCTTTTATTTCTGTCACAAAAAAAACTAAAAAGCAAAAATTTTTTATTTTTTTTGTAAAAAAAAAATACATTTCTAGTACCAGAAAAGGTAGTACGAGTATAATCATATCTCAAAGTTATAGTCACTGTTCTTTTAACACCCGATAAATGAAAATAAAATACTTTTATTTTGATTGGGGTTTTAATGACAACTTTTAATCCCTGTTAAATTTCAATATTATCAAAATAATTAGATTATCCCGCGTTTGGTCCACTAATTACTCGGGGGACGAACGCCAAATCTCAAAAGGACATATTAAAATTAATAAAGCTGTAATAGATGGCCAGCTACTGAAGGTGTAATGGACTAGCAGGAACTAATTGAGGCAGAAATGTATCATGAGTGCAGACTCTAGTGGTGCAAAGCCACGCACGCGCGCCTGGCACCAGCCTCGCAGTGGCAATCCCACCAGCAGAAGGAACGCCCGTAACACCCAAAACGCGAGATCGCACGAACTTGTGGAATGCGTCCCAAAAACATCTCTTTGTGCTGAAAGTGACACTTGCAATTAAAACTTGAAGTGAAGTGTTTTTTCATTGTTTCAAGTGTATTGTTTTAGTGTTCAGTGTTTTGGGAAATTAATAAGCGATAATGACTTGCCGTTCCTTTTCGTATCGAAGATTGTTTTTCTTCTGTTCAGACTTGTTTTCAGTGTAAAAGCGATTAAAACTGGTAAGCAATTTTGTTGTTTTTAATTAATTTCTAATCATAATTAATTAAAGAAAAATATATTAATATTGTTTTAAAATATCATACACACAGATGTAAGTTATGAACCACCTTTAAATAAAGAGCCTCTTTTTTGAGGTTGGTTGATAAAAACCACTAAGCGAAATTGAAGAAAAAAAATAATTTTATAGATTTTCATTTGCAGATTATTATTATTAATAATTTAGCCGTAAATTATAATTGACTGCTAAATTAAGTTTTAACCTCATTCACATTCCGACACGTCCCTTATTTTATTTTTGTAACTAGTTATACTAATTATCATGATGTTCATGCTGGACGACGACTGAGCGGTTGGTACCTAAAGCGGAAGTCGCGGGTTCGAATCCAGTCAAAGAAAAAAACTTTTATGTGATAATTTATATCTTAAATATATGTTTAATATAATAAAAATGATAAATAAATACAACGTTTATCTAGAAGTATTAAATACGCACCAGTTTTTCGAGAATTTAGCTCGGGACTAATTGACGTTGTGTGAAAGCGCCTATAGATTATTATACCTCTCGGAAACTTACATTTCCGGCTTTCAAGAGGAAGGGTCCAACGTGATCCTTATCGGCCTTCCTTCCATAAACACGATACCTGCCTCAAGCTAATTTTGATAATTATAGATAATTATACAGCGTGTCTCATGGTATATAAATCAAGCCAAATATATTATGAAGAGAAGGACGCGTAAAGCATTTTTTGTTTTGACACCTCATAAAAATTACTTACTATAACGAGACAAATCGCGATTTAAGATCTCCATAAAAGTCACAAAACAGATGAGTTTCAACCCTGGTTAGGTCAGCGACTAGTGCGTTCGTGTGTATAGACTAGAAGTCCGCGAGCCCCAGCATAGTAAGATTCACTCCTTGCGGTCATTTTGTACCTTTATATTTTTTATCGCGTTATGGTAAGATATTTATATGAGGTGCTAAAACAAAAATTGCTCTACGCGTCATTCTCATCACTCTATATTCGGCTTGGTATATAAGCTGTGAGACACACTATATACGAGTAAATACATAATAATATTACCCCTATAATTATCTACATATTCTCTATATTTCATCAGGCCTATAATTATCTACGCCTTACTTAAGCCTCTTGAATCCCAAGAAATTTATTTTTCTTACGGTCTGTCACACAAATTACTGATATAGCGATTATTTGCATGTTTTATTTCTTTCGCTTATTATAAAGATACAGCAAAAAAAGTCTCGTAAATTGTTACAGTCATCTAATTGTTTGAAATAAGAATAATAGTAATATTATCATCAATACAGCCCTTAAAAAAATATTATTATAGTTGTTAATTACGATCAATATTACGATTACTTAATTGAAATAACGATACTTATTACAGATGGTGGTAAGTAATAGACAGTCGCTATTCTCTTGTGTCCACCAATGGTGGACGAGAAGTGGGGATCATCGGAAAAGGACGCGATTTTGATGTACCGTACAATAACAATAATAATATCTATAGACGCTTCACACCACGTCAATCTTGCCCTGTGCTAAGTATCAAATTTAATACACTTAACACATCCATGACCCAGGAACATTGAAAACTTTTTGTTCCCTCGGCGGGATTCAAGCCCGCAACCTCTCGGTCGAGCCCCAACGCGCTGAACCACTGCACTACGGAGGTCGTCGAACATTACGCACTTGTTCTTCAGACACAAGTTTTACTAAATTCATATTATTTTTTAGTCTTGGACATTCGTATGTGTCATCCAAAAGTTTGCAGTCCTACTAGATTTTTCAGTGGATTCTAAATAGCACCATTCGACGCTAAGTGCTAATTTCACCAATACATGTAAAAGTTAATCCCTTATTAAATATCATTATATCCCTCTCGTATGTCCTGTAAATGACTGAGAAGGCATGGTATTTTAACAAGGCTATCTCTAACAAGCGTTGGTAAAATTAGACCTAAAGGGGAGACTTGAATAGCAGACAGCAATGGTTAATAATAATTTATTATCAGACAATATGGTACTAAAACAATGGAATGTTCTTGGTCGTTCCCAGGCATTGATTAATGATTAATTATTAATATACAATGATGATTGGACCTAATTGTTTGTTTAGTAAATTAGGTTGCATAATCTAGGGCAAATCGAAGTAAATAACAATCATACTATAGCAAGACTACCAGATTCATTAATTTTTTATATAGCTGCCGATACGAAACTATTCATCAGTCATTTCCGTCAAAAATCAAATTAGCACTGCTAGAAAATAAATGAGCCTTATGATATAATATATATCTTCTATTTTACTTACTTTTGGTTATCTATAAAATGGTAATTTAGATTTATTATATTATATTATATTATATTATATTATATTATATTATATTATATTATATTATATTATATTATATTATATTATATTATATTATATTATATTATATTATATTATATTATATTATATTATATTATATTATATTATATTATATTATATTATATTATATTATATTATATTATATTATATTATATTATATTATATTATATTATATTATATTATATTATATTATATTATATTATATTATATTATATTATATTATATTATATTATATTATATTATAATATAATATATTAGTGTTATAATATTGTGTTGTGCATAGCTGTCATTGGCCTTATGCATGTTAATAGTTATAAGCATTTCCTTTTATTGTAAAAATATTATGGCTGTTGTTATCCCTAATAAGCTAGAATAAAGTAATAATATTTCACATTTTAATTTGAGGTCTCAATTCAACAGCGCGCCGTTAAAATATCGTCAATTTTAACCTGAAATACGCGTTGAAATGATTAATGAAGACTAGCGAAATTAGAACGAAAACAGCGTGAAATATTTGTTATTGGTCTTTAAACGTTCCGATAACTCTCAGAGGGAATTCAAATTAAACCTACACCCGCTTGTACACTAAAATACTTGAAATCCTATCGACGCGACGGTCAATTTCAAATAACGTACGAATACCATGTTCGATACTAATTGCTACGAGCAGTCTATACGTAGAATTTTTCGATAAATTAGCTTCGTTTCATGTGAAGGTATTATTATTTTTACATTGAAACAAGGATGGTCGACTATTTAAAAGCCTATTCATTACTTCAAAAATATACTTTCAATGGATTTGGTCCGTTTCAATAAGCTATTTATAACTGAAAGTTAAAAACCATACAACGTGCAAGCCACTGCGCGACGAGGAAATTTCACAGGTCAGATCGTGTTTATTGACCTACGTATGTATGCATGTATGATTTACCTTTTTTTAAACTACCTATAACGAATGCCACAAAAAGTATAAAAGCTTGGGAAAATCGAAATTATAAATAAAAATACAATGAGTTAATTCAAGTGGAGTATCGTTGAATAGATACTTAAAATCATTTTCAGCTTTTTCATTTCGGATTATTTTGCGGAAAATAAATTAATATAAAAGCGAAATCTGAGTGTAAACTCTAAAGAAAAAATACAGTTGTCGGGTTCTTTAATGGGTCCTGACTTTTTCTTCTCAGTGTTTACCCAGTCGCGTTATTGAATTTATTTTATTGATTTGTAACCTCCATCGTATTTAGCGATACCATCTTGCCTTAGGGTAGCAGATCATTTAATAATAACAATTGAGAATATACTTTCTGTCTACTGAATACTATGGTTTCAATAGTTGGTAGCCAGACCACCATTAGCCTAAAGAACTTGACATGTTAAACATTTCTCAGTAGATCGATCATGACCTGCTCGAGTTATTATGTCAAATTATTATCATTCATGTGCGTTGTGTAATTTACATACAAATATGTCTGTTCAGGCCCACGCTACAGCCTCGTCGGTAATTGCGTCTGTTTTCATTTACAGACAAGGAGTATTTAGTACTTATATCTTTTGCGGGTTGTCTGACGCGTCTTGGGCACAGTTTACACCAGATCAGTGTGATTTTTTTTCTATCATAAAATAATAATAACTTTAGGGGGTAATAATAATATCAGGGATAGGGAACATGACATACCGTGTAATGTGTAAACATGTAAACGGAATTTTAAATTCTACTGTGTTTTTGAAATTATGAAATATAGGGCAATTGTTACTAATTGGAAATCAAACAGTAATCGATGTATAGTTTATGTATGAAATATAAGCGATTTATACATGACTATTTTCGAGAAATAACGGTTAAAACTTTATATTAGATATATAAAATTGTTTCTTATAATTAGAAAACTTTATATTGTGATGATTGTAAGAAGATATTTTAGGGAAATTTCGGGCTAGGTGTATGTTTAACAAAAATAAATTTTGCGCGTTGATAGTTACGAAACCCTCCTTAGCTACAATATTCTAGTCTGCTTTTCATAAGATTTATTATATTGCGATATTAAATGAAATAAAAGGAAGTAATTTTTATTACGAAACCATAAAATAAAAATACCTATGCCAAGTCGGAATCAGACGAAATAAAAAATAACATACGATTTCGTTTTTGTTACTAAATCATTTAGGTCGACATAACAACTTACAAATGTGTATCTAGGCCAAGAAAAGTCTTAAGTGTGTACGCGACCAATATTGCTTTGTTTAGTTTTGGCATCCATCTGCGCATCGTCAAACCAAGGTTGACATTTTTATGAAAAAGAAACAAAGAACGCGGGCAACAGATATGTTTTCCGGGTATTGTCGTTTATAATGTTTCCCATTCTCAGAGAGCTCTGGGAATGTGGAACGATATAGATTGACTCTAGTCAGTTTGATGTACCTAAAACATCTATAACGTTTCATATATTTCGGGGTATATGAAACAATAGATACGAATTATTGTTTTTCATTAGCCTACTTCCTTTACGATAACTGAATCGCCCCGAGGTGAAATAGTTGTAAACTTCCGGCATGTTTACACGTTTCAAGCTGTTGTGATTTTTTAAACAATGGTTGCCTTTTATCTGAGACTAGCTGACCCGTGCCCACTTCGTTGAGCATACAAACCGTTTAAACATTCCTTAGACTTCCATGAACATTTCAAGACCAAAAATAGCCGAATCAGTTCAGCCATTCACGAGTTTTAGCGAGACTAACGAACAGCATTTTATATACAAGACTAGATGAAATTCCGCGGAATTGTGCCGCGAAAATAAATATCGTTGTTTTTTTCCCGAGGTCGATAATCTGTCTGTGCGAAATTTTATCGATATCTAGAAAATAGTTTCGGAGCCAATTAAATGCAAAAAATAATCAAATCATACCTATTTATGATATCAGGGAGAATTATAAATTTATATCACAATCTTGACTATTTTGTTACAGTGTAGTAAAACAGTAAAACCAAAACAGAATATTTAACACTTTTATTATACCTTGACACTTTGATATTTATCACGCTAACGAGTCGGCTAATATGGCCCATTTTATAAAATCAAGTAACCATTCTTGTAATCAATTTAAAATTAAAAATGAATATTAATAAAAAACAGCACGATGGATATACTGTCCATGGTGCTACCGGCGCCTGACCTAACTTCTAACTCAAGAAGGTAGAACTGCCCGTGGATGGGGTACATAGTACAACTGTAGCTTAGATTGAGTAGCTCTTGTAGAGTATAATAAAATAAAACGACTTATGTAAATTACTATGGTACATAATACATAATAATATTAGAAATATATCATAATTTGGAGCACAAGGCTACCAACCTCTGGTAGGTAAAATATGAACACAAATATAAAATTTATATCGGCTTTTAACACATTTTCAGTTTACCATAATTTAATTTCCGAAACTTTATCTACTCGGAAGTGTTAATTTAAGCGCAACAAAATCCAATAATGTAGTTTTACGGTGGGTTATTATTACATTATTTAATAATAATACCTGGCACATGCTCTTCACAATATGAATTGATACTTATCTGTATAATTTTACATAATTTTATTATTTACATATAGCAATGTAATTTAAATAAACTCGTTAAGTAAATATATGGTTCATGGAGTCTCTGGATATAATACGGAACCACAATATGTCCGCCTTTACACAAAATGAGCATAATGTATAAATAAATAAATATGCAGTGACAACGATATTAGTGCTTTAATATGTATTTATTAATTTCTTCTCCACAAAAAGCCTACTTTTATATTATTTATGGATACTAACATTAAAATGTAACGGACTTTATCAAATAAATTCCACCAAAAATATAACTTGTAAAAAGTGCCAAGTCTCGCTACTCAGTTCTTCTACCGTAAAAAGTTGTGAGATACATATTATGCGAAGTAGGGGTTGGTCGGTCGGTCTAACAAGAACTTGTAGTGAACATAATCAATATTATTAATAATCTTTCATGTTTTAAATAAATAAGTAGATTGATTACGGATCGAAAATTGCCTGAATTGTTTGGAGAAAACGAACGATGGTACGGCCGTGCTCAACTTGGCGGGGGCACTGCCGTGCCCCCGAATGTAGCTCATGGGAAGGATTTAATATAGAACCGCAACAAAATATTATACGATGACGATGATATTAAAATTTAAAAAATATATAATAATAAATAAAAGTTTATTCAACAATCTACATATTATTGTATCTACATAATAATCATATTATGGTTATTTATAGTACGTCCGAGATGAGTTTAACCTAAACGTAAACAAACCCGTCTATGACACAACCAAAGACTGGTCAGTGATGCCAATTGGCCAATAATAATACAATGATTTTTGTTTGCTATGAATCCATTGACTATAGGCTTATATTCTACAATCGGCAGTGTCGAAATGGCGTATTTTTTCTGTGAAAGATTTTCATTTGATTTTTAAACATATTCATTATTGTTTAATTGTTATAAAATGTTTAGGATAATGAAGTGTAATCCTTTAATATACCTGTGAAAGTGTTGATAATTTTGATGTTTTCGGTTTGTTTACCTTCAAGTTAAATTTATCAGGGACGAACTATAGTATGTATGTATACTATAAACAGCCTCATCAATCCGATAGATGGGTGTTACATAAAAATACATTTTATGCAAGCAATACCGTGGCTCGCATCCGGCTGTACCTTCAAATTTAATGGTTTGCGAAGGAAATCCAGAAATGCAATATTTTAAAATGCAAGAATTTGAATTTCTAAATGTTTATTTGGGACATGCGAGACATTGCGTTACCCATTTTTGTAAGATATTGCAAGTAATCGAGATTTTGGTTTGGCACTTTATGTGTAAATCTTTATATTTTAGACTAGCTGACCCGTGCCTACTCCGTTGAGCATGGAAACCGTCTAAACCTACCCGGGACTTTCACGAATATTTCAAGACCAATAATAGCCGAATCAGTTCAGCTGATCTCGAGTTTTAGCGAGACTAACGAACAGCAATAGATTTTTATATAGCCTATATTACTCAGTGATAATGTAGCTTTCTAATAAAAAAATATTATTAAAATCGGTCCAGTACTTTTGAGCTATATCGTTACATACAAAAATACAAATCTTTCCTCTTTATAATATTAGTATATAGGTAGAGATTCTCTAGACAGAACTCCTACATTGATAAAAGTGGGGTTCTATAATGGTAATCAACATAGAAACTTCAAACTCAGCTATAAGAGTGTTTTTACTTAACTTTTTGTCTTTTTTCATTCGAACAAAGGTCTTAAATGTAAGCCAGTATAAAAATGAATGCGAACCCAGAGAAGCGGTCCTCCCCTTTGTTGGAAAATATATTGACTTTGATGATGGTACTCCCGACCGCTTTGAATAGCTACAGCATTCATTGGTGATTGAAATAATTTTATTATGAAACCTCAAGTTTGAAGGTTAATAATAAATTATGCTCGAAATGTTTTAATACGCCTGTAAAATAAGTAATAATATTAATAGGAAATTACTTTTATGGGTCACAATTGTTATATCATTGAGCAAATAATATAACGAAATAGTTTCCATGCTGCTTTTGGCCGTTGTGGATGATTTTCTTGAAAACAGTCTGCAGAATTTATTTTATAGTCCTGGTATACAAAATAACTCTTACAAAATAACTTCCTTTACTCTCATAATTCAGTGGGACGGATAATCGACACGACTTGTGAGAGACTGTTCTCTCCTGCATCTGTATGCAGGACGACTTTTTACATTCCCATCCGACGACGCATGTATCATCTTTCTTGTAGGACAAACATGTGATCAGCTTGCATTGTTCGATTATGCAATATATGTATAATTGTGCAACATTTTTGTTAATGCCATTAATTCAAAAGTAGTATGTGACCACGACGTCTGGTTTCGAGAGCTAAGCTCGGTTTTTTTTAACGCTTTTTATTTGATTGATAGAAAATTAAGGTTTTATCAACAAGTAACGACATAGTAACTAATATGGTTTTATGTATTGTTATGATTATAGAATCTAAGTATTTATATATTTGTACAGTAACAATAGTGCAGTAACAATACAGCAAAAATAATACAAAAATTAGTGACACCATTTTAGAAAAGTTGTTTTTTTTTCTTTCCACATACTTTGTTCACGATGTCTCTGTACTTTAGAACAAACTGATAAAACATTATTTTTTATACAAAACAAGTCAAGTAAGTCCCATAGCCGGCGAGTTATGAATATAGATAAAGCGAAAAAGTGTGTCAGATTCGCATTGATGGAGCCTTCTGCGATACTTCCGTAAACTGTAATACATTAATGTTTATGAATATAGGTACTAGGTAGGTAGTTAGCTTTTATATCTATGAAAGCTTCAACATCACGTCAATCTGGTCCGGTGGTGGTTCCTGTAACACAAGATCTTCTACTTGTGTTACAGGTACCAGACAACAGTAATATGAAAGACTAGCTGACCCGTGCCCACTTCGTTGAGCATGGAAACCGTGTAAGCCTTCCCGGGACTTCCACGAATATTTCAAGACCAAAAATAGCCGAATGAGTTCAGCTGATTTTGAGTTTTATAGACTGACGAACAGCAATTTTATTTATATATATGCTATGTTACTCAGTTATACTGTAGCTTTCTAATGAAAAAAGAATTATTAAAATTGGTCCAGTACATTTTGAATTAAGTCGTTACATACAAAAATACAAATCTTTCCTCTTTATTTAGTGTAAATTTATATCTGGGGCCCCGCTCTAAATAATCTGATTAATTATGTTTCACTTGTGAGATACATTATATATGTAAACTAGCTGTTCCCGCGACTTCGTTCGCGTGGTTGTTGAGTAACTTAAACCGTTTATGCGGCGCACGTGTCAAAAGGGGAATGAAAATATAATAAAATTAAAGAAAGCTAAAATATGATAAAGTAGAATGGCCAAAAGTTAACTGTAAAAATATATTAAAGTGTAGATTTACTAAAATCAAAATTCAAAGTAAAACGCTAAACCAATGTATTTATAAGTTTTATTGTATCACACTACTTATATTTTAATTACAAGAAATTAAGACAATTAGCAACACACCATTTTATATACTACACTTCCTTTTATCAATAAATAAATGTAAATGGAAGTAACCAAAATATCTTAAACAGCTTTGTAATATTTTTACTGTACTAGCAATAGAATTTAAACAATAAATTAATAAACTATGGAATAAAATAAAATGTATTTAACAACCTGGTAATTTACTTTTTATTTAAAAGTACCAATCACAGGATATTTTAGCAAATTAGACTATTTTTACAATATACCAATAATTTATCATCAAAATATATTTCCAAGTATTAAATAAGATATAACTCAATGACAATATTATTTTAAAGCGGAAGTTCGTAGAATAATTTACAATATTATGAAATACTGAAATTGACATTCAAAAATGTTTATAATGAATGTTCAATTATTTTCACATTATTTCAGAATTTAACCTTAATAATTACATTTTTATTAAACATCTCAAATTATCAAATTCTAGAACCGGAAATAATATTAACACTGACATAAATGTCAAAGTGACTTAAAAACTACTTTGCTAAGAATGACATAATTATTTGTGTTTATTATATTATTCACAAAATAATAAATTCATAGTAAGTTACAATTTAAATTTGTTACAAATTGCCATATTAATAATCAAATCTGACACACGCAACGAAAGTCCCCAAATGTGAATAATTTTCAGCTCCCCGTTTTTGCAACATTTCTCACTGACGCTTCGCTCCTATTGGTCGCAGCATAATGTTACATAGCCTAAGCCTTCCTCTATAAATGTACTATACAACAAAAAAAGAATTTTTCAAATCTCACCAGTAGTTCCTGAGATTAACGCGTTTAAAAAAACAAACAAACTCTTCCGCTTTATAATATGATATTAGTATAGATTGTGTCTCAATGCGATTGCCAAGATCAATCTACCTTTATATTTAAAACTTGAAAGATTTTTATTAATATTGATATCATAACACTGATGTTGTTACACCAACGGTCTTACTCCAGCTTGGCATCATAATATGGATCTCACAGCTTTTTACGGTAGAATTAAGTAGCGAGACTTGGCATTTTTTTTAATGTTTTAGGTGGAATTATAATAAGCACTAACTAGCTGTCCCAGTGAACTATGTACCTGTTCAGCTCGTTTACGCAGCAGATCCTTCCAAAAGGAAAAAAACTCGATTTTGAACCTTTTTTTATTTGTACTCCGCTTCTATCGTTCTTAGCGCGATGTTATGATATTATCCTAGCCTTTTCTCGATAAATGAGCTATCCAACATTGTTTTTTTTAATCAAAGCGGACCGGTAGTTCCTGAGTTTTCTAGGATTTAATCCTTTCATATTTATTAATAGTTGATATATAGTATCGTTCTATATCTGCTAAATATTAATCTGTCCTTCGAGCGACAGTCTATTCCGCTCGTACGAGTTTCAAATCGTGCGCGTGCAAGCGGGGCAGACTCACAATAGAAATAATATTCGAGGTATGAGAATAAGGGCCCTGAGACTGCGGTGCCTTGACATCGTCTGATAGAGATGTCTGCGTCACTCCGTGGCTGTCACGTCGTAGAACGAGGAAGTCAAGTGGTAATAATGTAGGCGAGAACTAAAAATTCGGGGAAAAACAGGTACGTAATTTGAATGACATTTTTGTGAGTCAAATTGTTGGGTGACGCCGAAAGGAAGGATAATTGTTCTTGGAACTGCTATTCTGACGTCAATGTCCGGCTTTATATAGTTTTTTTTAATTAGTTATAATCAATTCAAAATCAGTGCACGGTGCACAATTTCCAAACATTTTAAGCGCCCGTGAGCTGCAGCGGTAGTGTACACTCGTTAAAAATGAATGATAATAATTAATTATGTAGCGGTGGCGACTGCGATTGTTCGTAGTCGGTATAGCCTGTTAGGGTCAGCTCATAGCTAAGCGAACTTGCTGCAACAAACAGAGGTTATATCAACTAAAAGAGAGGTTGTAATAAGTTTAACGTGCCTGTTTGTATGTATATCTGCTCGTGGTAGCGTAGCTCCCTAACGGAAGAACCAAATTCAGTATATTTTTTTTTGTTAAAAAAGTGACGTTTAAAAAGTGTTCTATAAATCATAATCATCAGTTCACTCACTGTCAATTTAGGTTCATTTACAATATTATACCTATAGTTATAAAGAAATTGATTAAAAGTTTAACTTTATTTACTTACCAAAAAATAAGTACAGCGCTAGCTCTAAATTCAGACAAAGAGTCTTAATAAACGACGAAGTTATTCGTGAACGAACATAAAATAACCATATTATAATATACCGTCGAATTGACAAACCTCCTTTTTCGGAAGTCGGTTTGCCTGGCTGGCTGCGCCTCCTCCAAAATCGAGTAAAAATGCAGTGCCGTGTCGCATTACGGTGCGAATCGAATTTAAACGTCGAAAAGTTTTGTTTAATGTTTGATCAAGCCACTAGAAAGTACATAACATGTTTCATTTACAAAGGCTTGGTCACAGCCTAGGTCGAGACAATAGACACATAGCAGGCTTCCATCTTGCTTGCCCAGAATCAACATACATGACGCCTCTAAAGCCTTTAAGTGCTTTCCGAAGCCATGGGTCAATCGACTTGATAAAGCATAGTGGTCGACGTATGTGCAGATACTTTGCTAAAACATTGCTTGTGTGATTTATTACTAAGTAATTTCATGTTGGATTGTGGAAATATTAGGTAAACCATGGTTAAATCGTATATTGGAAAACCCACATTTATATTCGTTATATGAAGCTTCTCAGACTCAGAATTAGCACTTTAGGACGAGGATTATAATCTAACTCTGGGTTATATTTAACTGAGACTGGTGCAACTATAGTATACAATTATTTTCCTTCTCTTCTTCTTGACAAAACAAATTTATACACTTCCAATTTAGTTATACAAGGACGCTTACGTTAAGCAAATTACGTAAATCATAATATCTATTACAAAAGAAAGAAATTGTGTTTGTGTGTATGCTTGATTTGCCTGCATTTGACACTCAAACGGCTGAACCAATCTTAATGAAATTTGTGGTAGTTCATTAGACCCCTTGTTTACCATAATAATCTTTTATCAAAATAATCTTTTATCAAAAATAATAATGAAATAGACTGTGTATTATTTTTATGCGAGCATTATACTTATATCTATACATATAATAAATCTGTAGAGGGGTCATGTCTGTACATTAAGAATATTTAAGTGAAAATTAAAAAAAGGGGGTCTTTAGAAGCCACAGAACCTAAAAATAACATTTTTGAAAAAAATGTCTGTCTGTCTGTCTGTCTGTCTGTCTGTCTGTCTGTCTGTCTGTCTGTCTGTCTGTCTGTCTGTCTGTCTGTCTGTCCATATGGGAATGTTTGTCGTCGCATCACGCTAAAACCACTGTATGGAATAAAACGAAATTTGGCAGGCAGGTAGCTTACGACCTGAAGAGCATTATTGGAAATTATTATCCCGAAAAACGAAAGGGTTCCCGTGGGATCTTCAAAAAATTGTAGCTACCTATTTGACGGTATTTCAACCAAACTACTCAACGTATTTAAATGAAATTTGGCAGGCAGGTAGCTTATGATCTGAAGAGCATTATTGGTAATTGTTATCTCGAAAAACAAAAGGGTTCCCGTAGGATCTTCAAAAAATTGTAGCTACCTATTTGACGGTATTTCAGCCATACTACTCAACGTATTTAAATGCAATTTGGCAGGCAGGTAGCTTATAATCTGAAGAGCATTATTATAAATTTTTATCCCGAAAAACGAAAGGGTTCCCGTGGGATCTTCAAAAAATTGTAGCGACCTATTTGACGGTATTTCAGCCAAACTACTCAACGTATTTAAATGAAATTTGGCAGGCAGGTAGCTTATGATCTGAAGAGCATTATTAGAAATTGTTATCCCGAAAAACGAAAGTGTTCCCGTAGGATCTTCAAAAATTGTAGCGACCTATTTGACGGTATTTCAGCCATACTACTCAACGTATTTAAATGCAATTTGGCAGGCAGGTAGCTTATAATCTGAAGAGCATTATTGGAAATTGTTATCCCGAAAAACGAAAGGGTTCCCGTGGGATCTTCAAAAAATTGTAGCTACCTATTAGACGTTATTTCAGCCAAACTACTCAACGTATTTAAATGAAATTTGGCAGGCTGGTAGCTTATGATCTGAAAAGCATTACTAGGAAATTATTATCCCGAAAAACGAAAGGGTTCCCGTGGGATCTTCAACAAAATTTTAGCTACCTATTTGAAGGTATTTCAGCCAAACTACTCAACGTATTTAAATGAAATTTGGCAGGCAGGTAGCTTATGATCTGAAAAGGATTACTGGAAATTATTATCCCGAAAAACGAAAGGGTTCCCGTGGGATCTTCAAAAAATTGTAGCGACCTATTTGACGGTATTTCAGCCAAACTACTCAACGTATTTAAATGAAATTTGGCAGGCAGGTAGCTTATGATCTGAAGAGCATTATTAGAAATTGTTATCCCGAAAAACGAAAGGGTTCCCGTAGGATCTTCAAAAATTGTAGCGACCTATTTGACGGTATTTCAGCCATACTACTCAACGTATTTAAATGCAATTTGGCAGACAGGTAGCTTATAATCTGAAGAGCATTATTGGAAATTGTTATCCCGAAAAACGAAAGGGTTCCCGTGGGATCTTCAAAAAATTGTAGCTACCTATTTGACGGTATTTCAGCCAAACTACTCAACGTATTTAAATGAAATTCGGCAGGCAGGTAGCTTATGACTTGAAGAGCATTATTGAAAATTGTTATCCCGAAAAACGTAAGGGTTCCCGTGGGATCTTCAAAAAATTGTAGCTACCTATTTGACGGTATTTCAGCCAAACTACTCAACGTATTTAAATGAAACTTGGCACAAAGGTAGATTGTAACATGAAATAACCAACATAATATTTTTAACCGACTTACAAAAAAGGAGGTGGTTTCTCAATTCGTAAATATATGTTTGTTTTTTATGTTTCTTCGCGGATATCTTCATCGTTTCTGAAACGATTTTAATATTTTTTTATGTTGTGTAGGGTATAATTTATATTTGGTCCCATTGTCACCAAAATGGTGACCTGATGATGGTATCCTTGAGGAATCGAAGTAAATCCTCAAAATTTATGTGGAATAATATATTGATTTTGATTTTTTCTGAAGTAGTCTAAGCATATGTTACCAAATAGTAAGGTTTTGCACCATATCTTGGATCCATAATATGAAAAAATTTCGGGTTTCAGTAAACTATATATATATATATATATATATATACAGGGTGTAAAAAGACCGGTCACGATAACTTTGGGATATGATTATAGGACCTTGACTGATTCTAGAAATGCACTTTTTTTAAAACTTTTTTTTTTCAAAAAAAATTTTTTTTTCTTTAATTTATTATTTTTAGTCGCAAGTCTAAACTGTTTGGAACAACATTTTGCATTAAATTCCTATTTTTTATAATTTTTGCCTTAAAACGTAATGAAAAGCGATGCGCGGTCTATTGACCTCCTCAGCTGACTGAGCGCGCGGCGCTCACTCAGAGTACCTACCGACTCCCTACCGTAATTGTAATACATATTGTACCTACAGTCTACACGCGAATACTATAAGCCTTGTACCAAATGTGTTTGTATTAAGTGTTAGGTATTCAACTCGTAAGTTATAAACTAACTCTGGGTTAAAATCTGGTACAACTGGACCTTACACATAGTGTAGTCACCAGCGGACGGATGAATCGTTTTGAACTTGGAACTCCTAGATTGCCTGCATCGTATAGGTATTCGCTCGAATTTGTTATCATGACAAACTAAAACTTTCTCTGTAACAAAACCTGTGTACCTACATACTAACTAACTCTTAATGGCAATCGGCAATCATCGCTTTTTTATGGAAATTACAGAGTCTGTAATTATTAACTGTAATACAGACGATGTATAAAAGCGAAGATTCCTGAAAGATACCTATTTAAAACGTAGCCTACTCAGTCCAAATTCAGATTAATTAAGTAGGTATGTAAAACGACGTCTGTTTACTTACGTGAATGATGTAGCTAGTCGCATCTACAATGTCACGACTCACGTCTCACTTAAACTTTTAAAATTCGTATTTCGATAACAATAGTTCCTAGCAATCCAAGCAGCATAACACAATAATTATCATTAGATGGACACATCACACAACACAACATTACGCTTTCAAACACAATCTACCTATGATGTAAAAAAATACCTAACTAAAAAATAAATCAACCAATATTTTACCTCGAGATATAAACTACAACTGAATTCGAAAATACTTTGTGTCGACGTTTAAAACATACCGACAAACAACTCTTTAGAAAATACTATTTTCTACTTTCTGCTACTTTGTAATAAAGTGCATATTCCCGCGCGGGAAATATGACACCAAAGGCCTCCCGCGCCGACCGTTGCAAGGGATTGCGGGGCGCGGGGGGCGGCGGGCGAAAGAACCTACTACCTATTAGTGATGTGACCTATGAAAATTAACTTCGACGTAGTCGATATTTTTAAATAATTACTATGTAACTTACTGTTTTACATTCATTCAGCTAAGTTTCTATGAATATCTTTCAGACCACTAATTGAAAATAGATTAATAATGTTTGTAATATTAAGATTTAAAGATGATCTCATTATTACCTAATGCGAGTATACGGTAACTTAATGAAGTATTAAATTTTAAACATTTAATTATGTTACTTAACATTAAAATTATTCACGTATGAAAAATAAAATAGGTAGGTAGGTACCTAATAATTATCGATATCCAAATCTATCGATACTTTAAGTGCATTGGGTGCATGCTTAGCATTTTGCGTTTTAGTGCATTGGGTAGGTACATGTTTTGCGTAAATTATTTTTTTCGTAGACAGTTGGCACGTGGCAGTAAAGCCGTGTGGTTAGATTATTATTTTTCCGCGATAATTTTATAATCATCGTTTTAAATGTTTTAATTTTTGTGTTTATTATTACGGTTTCGTTTCTTTTAGGTGTTTCTTTTGTGATTACTAATTAGTATTATTTATTTTTCACTGTTTAAATGTGTTTGTGTGTGACTTTCATTTTTAAATACCTACGCCATACATTTAAGTACCGCGTAAGAAGATTTTAGGTATATTGTAGAGGCATTGAGGATTTAAAACACAACAAGGTTGGTTATTCAGGTTTTTAATACGTCTTTATTCTGTAACTGAATGATGTTTGATCGGTGAATTTGGAAATTGTCGACTTGCTGGTCAATTTAATTGTCGGACCATATTTTTCGTTTGTAAACTAAACTAAGAAGCTACCTACTGTGTCACAATCTCAATTAATTTTAAGTTTTAAATTTAATTTATTAAATAATAATGAGCATTGCGAATGTCGCATAAACAAGCGTCCATAGATATTATTATTATTATAAACGTGTTCTTAAGACGTTATAGTCGCCTCCGCTAACAGGTGGTATAAAGCTTGGCTTGGCGGAGGACGTGGGTTCGATTCCCGCGTTGGAACATCTCCTTATTGTCGACATGAAATATGAACCTGCGGCGTGTTCTCATGGTGGTCAATCGAGTTAGGTAAACCTCCCACTGGGTTATGGAAGTAAAAGGATAAAGAGTGTTCTTGAGTATCGCGGTATTATTAATATTAAAGTATTATCGCCTCAATCGTATAGTGGTTCAGAGCATAGCTCTCGACCCGGAGGTCGTGGGTTCTATTCCCACGTTAGAACAAAAGAAAGTATTTTCTTAGTTTACTGATTGTCTGATTAGAAAGATAAACCATGCGTACTGCGTAGCAATGGCATGTAAAAAATCGGCCCTGCGCCTGTTATTTTTCCAGTCGTGTCGGTTAATCGTCCCGGGTTATGGGGAGAGTAAAAGGAAGAGAGCGTCCTTGTGTATTGCGCTCACACTTGGGCACTTCTGCGTAGCTGGCCTGGTTTTAACGAAATCGGCCACCTACATCGAAATCGGTGTAAGGAGCATGCAATTTTTAGATTTATTCTATTATGTTTATGTTTATTTGAACACTATCAGCTGTTTTTCTCTATTTGCAATTCGTTTGGATGCACCTGTACGCGCGAAAACCGGCGCGGGGCGTGGTTACCCGCTACTGCCCGTGAGGTTGTGTACGTTTTACATTGCGTATTGCAAAAAATTAAAATTTTAAAACAATGGATTAAAAGCAAATGACTAGTACCAGTGGATATACCTCATGCCTGGTTATAACACCACGCCAGAATAGTGACTGCTCTTTTTACACCCTGTATATATATTGAAAATTTCGCGCTGCTCTGGCTTACGCCAGAGCAGCGGTAAACTATATATACAATATACATAATAATATTATATATATATATATTTAAAAAAATTGCGCCGCTCTGGCTTACGCCAGGCTAGGCTAGGTAGACTTTTTCTCTTTCTACTATTTTTTTTTATCTAATCGTTTTTGTTTTTCATTTTCCGTCCTCAAATAATCGTCGTTTGATCATTTGATAATTATCCCTACTCATACTATACCCATCACAAAAAATTTAAAAATTAAATAATTTTAAACAAAAAAAAAACGACTTCAAAAGGTAAACTAAAAGGAACAATTAAATTTACTTCGCACAAAGTAATACTTATTTTCCAGTACAAGTGAAAATAATTATTACTTTGTGCGAAGTAATTTATTATTATACTTAGGTTTTGCAAATACGATTAATAAAGTATAGGCGTAGGATAGTTTGTTTTCAATATATGAGATGTCATAGGTACATTTAAATTAGAAAAGTTATGTCAATATAAGTAAGATTTATGTTTTTCATGATATTTTAATTTATTAGTTTTAATGCTACGACTTGGGTTTTTTCTTTCCTTTGGACTTTTGTTATTTTGTCGTCTAAAGGAAGTTAGTACTTTAACCGTAAAGTCCCTAAGTAGGCTACATGTTTGTTAGCGTAGGTAATTAATAAATAAAAAACCGGGCAAGTCCGAGTTGGAATTGCGCACCGAGAGTAGACTTTTAAAAAATTTGGCGCTCGGCGCCAGCAGCGCAGCGTCGTCGGTGTGAAAACGATCATCGTCTGCAGTCGCTGCGGCGTAAAGTCTCAGAACAGAGATCTTCGTCGCGTTTATGAGCGTACTATCAAGTAGTCCCGTTCGCATAAAAGAAAAAAAAAATATATTATACATACAGACGAATTGAGAACCTCCTCCTTTTTTTGAAGTCGGTTAATAATACACGGTCATTTTTCGAGCTGGTAGTAGGAATTGTTAGCATTTTCATAGAAAAAATACCTCAAAACATTTACGACAAAAACGGCCATTATTTGACAGTAAACTATTATTATTACTCCATCGGCCTACTTCTTTTGCCTATGCACGTCTAATACCGTGTATAAAGAAGCATTACTATAAATTAGTGATTTTAAATATCCAAACGACAGTGTTCATAAACTAAAAATGTATTTGAACTGCTGCCCTAAATCACTTTTCCACGCGTACGAAGTCGCGGGCACAGCTAGTTAGACAATATAATTATTATAAGGTAGAACCAAGTGAAAATATTTTATAAATATGCTTTTAACTCGATCTTAGCCTTTAACATAACCTTTGATATGGTAAAATGTGGAGCATTATACGAGTGTATAAAAACGCCCCATCTAAAGTACATCAGAGATGATTGATTACTATCATATCGACGACGCTCTACATGCGAACATTAAAGGAAGCCTTTAGAAAAAATATTTACCAGCAGAATATTATCCACGATCTGCATTCACGGATAACCCAGGCTAATCACTATTGATGAAGGAAAAAGGCTACTGCGAGACCTCATTTGGTAGCGAAACAAACTTGGTGATTACGGTAATATTAGATCTGATGTAATGGGTTTAGGGGGTTCCGTGGGGTGTCGGAGAAAGAATAACACCTTCCCATCAGTCGTAAAAGGCGACAGGAGTACCCGGAAATCGGCAGCAGCGTTTTCGTGGACATTATTATTATCTGAAAACTGCGATCGCCACCCGCCTGAAATGATGATAATGATTAATGCATTTTGAACGCCTTCTCGGTGCAGTGGTTTAAAGCTCGGCTCATAATTTCGAAGAGCGTGGACTCGATTGCTACGTTGAAATAACAAAACGAATTTTGTTTGGTTAGGATAATGCTGGATGATTCAGGTGATTGATAGTGATAGCCAGCATTGTCCTAACAAGAAAGACGTTTTTTTAAACGGGCAACTGGCCCACCGCACATTCCCACCACTGCAACTCCTGAACTCCTGTGCAGCCAGGACAGTGTTAACCAACCTCGGGACCCGTAAGGAAATAAATCAGAAGAAAGAAGGAGTAGGAAGTGTTTCAGTTTTCCTTTAGTAATGACAAAAAGTCACAACTGAAAAAGGGGAATAATAAAATTATGTTTATGTGCTTCCCTTTTTTAATTATGACTTTTTGTCAAGAAAGATGATGCGTTGGATAGGTATTCGGCATGTAAAATGTCGGTCCCGTGCCTGATATATATAGCCGGAGAATTGGCTATATTTATGTCTAGTGATACTAGTATCGCTCACCGATCCCACTGGTATTCGAAAGTTAAGAAAGAGTGATATTGTGTATGCGCCACCTACTCAGGCACTGTAAAGTAAGTCCTCCATAGCAATGATCAGACACCGTCGCCGTAATCAGTAGTGGGTACAGAAATAATAGATTACTATAATAACACAACATATTCTTAGAAAATATTCTAATAATACCTTGTAATGAAGGTATTTGAGTAATTTGTATTGAGTAACTCGAAACGGTCATTATAACAACTCGAAATGTCTAAAAATTTTAAATTCGTTATCGCAGAGTAAATAATAATAATGACAATAATCATCCTTAAGTATTTTTAGCGATTGTGGCTGCGAAATCCCCACCCTAATATTTTACACAGAATCTGGAGCTTAAGAAAAATAAAACTCTAACGCGAACGATATTTCAGATGAACAAAGCCTCTTAGAGTAAGCTGTACTAACTTTGATTTTGTTTAACCATTTTAAAGAATTTTCCATACTTTCTTCGTCGAGAACGTGTTTTAATCCCTTCAGTGTTCGGATAATATTGACTTTATAAGTGGAGAGATTTAAAAATAGAATATTGTAAGACGCCTAAATCAATTTCAGAGCTATTTAAAAATAAGATATATAACGAGAAGATAGCCCAAAAGACGTTAAATTCTGTCTTCATTATACACTTACAACTATAAAATAACACCTAGAACTGCTTTATTAACCTCAACTGAACGCACCTAGTTTTAAATAGTTTTGACGACCTTCGTAGCGCAGTTGGTTAAGCGCGTTGGTGCTCGAACGAAAGGTCGCGGGTTCGAATCCCGCCGAGGGAACAAAAAGTTATCAAAGTTCCTGGGTCATGGATGTGTATTAAATTTGTGTATAATATAATAAAAATCTTAAATATGTGTATAGTATAAAAGTATTAAATATATTTCCGTTGTCTGGTACCTGTAACACAAGTTCTTCGGATACTTAGCACAGGGCCAGATTGACGTGGAGTGAAGCGTCCATAAATATTTAAAAAAAAAATGAAAACCTGAAAACTACATTATAATTTAATCCAGACGGGCACAAATTAAATCAAATCATATTTAATTCATTAAATGTATTATGTAATAATAAAAACTGCTCGGCACACCGGTAGGTTTGATCACCCATCAATTATAAATAAATGATTTGGAATTACGAATGTTAGGTAAGTGTATCAGATTTTACGGGCTTTTAGAGAGAATTTTACTTTTTATAAATGTTGACACCAGATTTTTAATCCATCCAAGCGCTTATTTTCTGAGCTAACCTATTTTCGTAGCTGGGATATTTCTTTCTGAGAAATTTTAATTTAAATTTTCCTTAATAACGACTGATTTAAAATTAAAATATTTAAAAATGTTTTTCGTTACTATTCATACTGCTTTTTAGTGTTTTAAGAGAAGGTACGTTTTTAATAATAGATTTTGACATTAGGTTTCTCTGCAGTCATTACTTAATGGATTAAAAGTATTATGATATTATGTTATTTAACTCCCGACTTAATAAATACTTTGTCGGCGCACAGTCTTTTTACCTGACTAAGGGCGTGTTTCACCAAGCAATGTTAAAGTTAACCCCATGTTAAATATCATGTTCTCCCTATCGTATTTCCTGTCAATGAATGACATGGCATGGTATTTTAACATGGCGTTAACTTTAACATTGCTTGGTGAAATACGGCCTAAAAGAAACAGACTGCGATACCAAAAGAGTGTATTGCATCATGGTGCATACATAGATGATCCGATTTTAATGAATTATTTCAAGAGTAGAATCTATTGACAAATATATTCGTAATGATGGCTCCGGTAATATAGGCTATTATATAATTTGCGTAGTCGAGTAATAGTTTTTCGCCTCCGTGTTCTCCTGATTTAGAGCCTAGTTCTCGACTCCGAGGTCGTGGGTTCGATTCCCGCGTTGAAACAACAAAAAATGTTGGTTTCAAGTTTGGTTAGGACAATGCAGCGCCCTCGTCCTCGCCAGTCGTATGGAGAGTGAAGTAAGAAATAATGCTTATATGTATTGCGCACACACTTGGGCACTATAAAATAACTCCTGCTTAGCTGGCTGAAATCGGTTTCAATGAAACCGGCCACCGTCACCGAAAATCGGTGTGGGAGGCATTACTTATTTATTTATTTATTTACACTTTTTGCACAACGTACAATGGCGGACTTAATGCCGAGAGGCATTCTCTACCAGTCAACCATAGGGTGATGCAGAGACAAAAAACGAAAAGGTGCTGCAAAACGATGAGAGAAATACTGTGGAAGAATAAAAGGAATAAAATTAAACTAAACGTAATATAATGCTAATACCATATAATATGAATTTTAAAAATATGTATATACTATAATTTTATAATAATACATACTAATAATACTAATTAAAAGAACAGGCTACATACTATACTATTAAGTACATAGATACATAATTTTATATTATATATACACTGTACAATACTACACTATATATAATTTTATCATTATTACTTAGTTAAAATTCATCAACATCACCTCGCTCACGTACAGGTCCAAACGTATTCCACTTCTCTGCAGTTTTCGTCGGGTGTTACAAATTTGGCTCAATCTTGTAAAAATACAAGGCACTGATCGATACCACGAAACGCGCTCGTAAAATGTTTGCATACCATTACGTCACACGACCACACGTGCCGCTAACTGCCGGAGAAAACAACCGGCAGGCTTATATATCTCACTATAACGCCCCCGTGGTCTAGTGGTTTAGAGCCATGCTCTCGACGAGGTTGTGGGTTCGATTCCCGCGTTAGAATAACAAAAAAATATTTCAAGTTTAGTTAGGACAATGCAGGCTGATCACCTTGTCATTTTTTGATTGTCTGACAAGGAAGATGATCCGTGCGTCGGATGGGCATGTAAAAAGTCATGCGCCTGATCTCCCGCCAGTCGTGTTATATTTCCGCCCCATTGGGCTACGAGAGTAAAGTAGAGAGTGTTTATGTATATTGCGCACACACTTGGGCACTACAAAATAACTCCTGCGTAGCTGCCTTGGTTTCGTTCGTTGAGGCATCACTATTATATCTCACTAGCTATCTCCTGCAGCACCGCCCCCGTGAATACAATATTAAGATCTGCCAAGTTAAAAACCTGTATTTTGCCATGCTGCCCACTCTTGGGTCTAATTTATTGAATCGACGTTGGGATCGGATTGGATTTTCACAGTTCTCTAATTTAAAAACCGATGATAGTGCCAAGTTGGAATGAAATTGACACGATGCACTGTCGATCCATTAAATTAGGTTCAAGAGCCTTCTATTGGGTTTCACGAGAACTCAGTTGCCCTAACGACTGATAGATCAAGTTCTATATACTCTTTGGGAATATCATTTTGAAGGAAATTGGGTAGCAACTTTTGATGTAATTAAAAAAAACCCTAATATAGCCCTTTGTTCGTTACTGAATTCTTTTTAGACATGGCTATAGACTCATATGCTATTGGTTAGGTTATTAGTAAAATAAATCTCATTTCGATTTGATCAGCGGTTGTGGGGCGAAAGATAGTTTAAAAATGTTACTATTCCTTCTTGTTCTTCGACAACATCATTAAAAATAGGTCATACAACAATGTATGTATTTTAAATAACACACATTAGATAACATATAGGTAATATTACGTTATCCTTGTTATAATTGGCTAGATTTTCACCGTGACTCCGCACGCGTAACATCCTACGGGGACACTTTTTCTGGATAATATATAGCCTATGTTTATAAACTATTACCAAACACTTTTCATCAAAATACGTTATTATATTTGCAATCATCTATCCATCGTCACAAGCTTTTATGTTAATAATAATACTATAGTAGTAGGATTTAATCCCTTGTATACCATTTAATAACCATCATACCTATGTTACTCATAAATGATAGAGTAGCATGTTTAATACGAGATGGTCCAGAAAAGACGCTAAGTATGATGAATCGTTAGGAAGCAATCCGTCTTGTTTACGCGAAAATACGGACAAATTGTACCACTTCTACGAAGTACTGCGAATATTTATTCACAGGTTTCTCAAGAATTCGTAAGGAAATAGAAGTTTTCAGGCACACACACAGACATACACATTATAATACCACTTTTTGTATCGAATGTCAATTATATGATTGTGAGAAACTAAATTAACCGTACGAACATCATCCATGTACAATCATAAAACGAAAATGTTCATAACTAAATCAAAAATGTTCATAAAATAAAAACTAACAAGGTCAAAGTATGTAAAATTTTAGGGGACCGAATGGCAGCTTCTCAATCGAATAAAAAAAGAATCACGAAAATCAGATCATTAATCTCAGCGTAAATGCTGTAAATACATGAAAAATTGAGGCCGTATTGAGAACCTTCTCCTTTATTTTGGACATTGGTTAAAAAGGGAGTATAACCTACACACCCTTTTTAACACGCTTATAATATATAGAATAATTTTATATATAGAATAATTTTCACCTATTTCCATAAATCTGATTAATTTGAAATTTTGCATACGTATCAAGGACAATGCAATTAAACGTGTTTTGTTAAAAATAGGATTGTTTAATTTGTATTCAAAATGTGTACTCTAAAATTAGAAAATGCATGGATTTCACTCTCAGCAGAAAAACTATAAAACATAAAATTCACTGTGCAATATGTTCGAAGCCATTCCATTCGAAAATCCAAACGGCCAAATTCATAGATCTTCATAAATAACGGATTAGGACATGAATAGCCAATTTTCAGCTCAAAATTTTCGTCGCGATGAAAAAATATTGTGACGTGCTATAAAACTTTTTGCTTTAGAAATTATTATTTATTGCCGTACCCGCGCCATTTTTATTTGTACAGCCATTTCTATCGACTAAATGAAATCCATTAAAGCAGCAAAAATCTGATGTGATAACATTTTTTATTATTTTAATAAGTCGAAACTTCTTTATCTCTCATCTTATACACAAAATAAATGCAATTTATAATTACTATTAATAAATTCAACTAGATATTATCGAATCATATTTTGTAATTCATCATGACATGCGGCAACCGCACCATCCGTGAAAATATTAATTGTCTAGCTCTCTTCACATCACTTTCCATGATAATAAAATATCTATAGACAGACAACTTTAGTCACGGAACCATAAAGAATAAGTACATTTAGAAGCCACCCTGCATTCCAAATTCGAACATTATTTCTGATTTTAAATTTAAACTTCTTTCGGGTCTCTTGCTTCTTAATTTTATCTATGGAATGTAATATAAAGATTTTACAACGCATGTTAGTGTGCTTGTTGTAATGTGGTTCCTCTTCGCCTCCTGCGAACGGGGTCTGCCTCTCTCTCCCGTTCTGCGCCCTCCTTCTGTGAGATCAAGCCTTGAAAAAGGTAGCCAAGCATATTATCTCGACCGGACCATACCAAAAAAGTGTGTTATTGTTATTTTCATTACTTATTTATACTTTTATGAATATATAAAATATATTAACATTTTGCAAAGTTCACTATACAAAATATACGTGTGTAAAATTGTACAATAAACATGTTTCATCATCGTCATAGTTTACAAATTTCACAATCTGTTCACGCAATATTCGTAAAGCAGTTTTTGCTCTAAATAAATACACTATAGCATACTACCACATTTTTTATTCCAAAAGAACTTATCACCAAGCCACGAAATACTCTCTATAGATCTGCCCCTACTCTCCTACCATTTATCTCTAGAAGAGCGCTCTACGGATTTACATACTGCACCATGTGCTAACAGAAATTTTGCGATTTAAGGGTCGGCTCACACCGCAACAAAACGCAGCGGTGAATAACACAGACACATTAGACAGCACAGCGTATCGTCTCTTCTGAACTGACCCTTTCTTTGGTTGCTATTGCACTGAAAGTCAATTAAAGAATGGTATTTTTTATAGTGCTATAACACAATTTTTACTATATAAAACTTGATTTATATGTTTATCCTAATCATCGAAATTATTGTTAAAACACTAATTCTTTATGTAACATTAATATAAAGAAGGATCGTATAATTATGTATTTAACACTTAGTAGATGTACATTATTTACTAGACTCTTATCAGGTTACCTTTATAATTGTTTATTTTATACTTTACTGGACATTACTACATTAAAAATATATTTTAGATTTTTCAATTGATTTTTTTTTAAGGTCTTTTTTTATTTTTCTGTATAAAGGTAAACATTTTCTGTAGGGTCAGTGCACATAGCAGATATCTGCTCTGTATGTCAGATTTCAATGTTCATGTTATTTTCTTTACGAGTAAAATGAAATAATAAACAAAGATTACAAATTAAAAAAAACATTATTTACGTGAACTTTACAGTGCAATTGAATCATAATACTTAATGTTACAGTTGAAAGCCATGACATTTTTTGAGATTGAATTTCACTTTAGTTCTACATTTCGCAGTATGCTGTAGTTTATAATTAATTATTGATTGTGTTGGTCGTTTCATAGACGGTAGACCGTGGATTCTTCCTATACGTATTATGTGGAAAATTGTGTTCTGCGCTCTTATCGCTCAGGTATAGTTCAATGTATAGTATAAATGACTATGAAATGAAAGGTATAGCAAAAATGACTATGAAATAAACGATGAACACGAAATAAATATATATTTTTTGGTGGTATTATTTCAGGTGATGTCATCTGCAGAATCGAATTGTAGTAAGTAGGTACATATTTATGATTCTGAACAATTTTATCATAAATTGTTTTTATTAATGACTAGCTGACTTCCACGAAAACTAAAAATAGCCAAATCGTTTCAGCCGTTCTCGAGATTTAGCGAGACTAACGATAAGCAATTCATTTTTTTATATACAAGATGTAAAATGAATGAGTGATGATACTTTAGAGTTACATTATTAATACTTTAGCGTTTTAAGTACCGACGCTAAAAAAATATTTTTTTTTAATTATTGTATGGGCAAATTTATAATGTTGGGGCATTTCATAAAAGTCTGATCTTCGCTCTCGACCCAGAGGTCATGGGTTCAAATCCCGCGTTGAAGCAATAAAAAAATGTTGTTTTCAAGTTTGGTTAGGACAATGCAGGCTGATCACCTGATTGTCTGACAAGAAAGATGATCCATGCGTCGGATGGGCATGTAAAAAGTCGGTCCTGCGCCTGTTCTCTCGCTAGTCGTGTCGGTTTACCGTCCCACTGGGTTATGAGAGTAAAAGGAAGAGAGAGTGCTTCTGTGTATTGCGCACACACTTGGGCACTATAAAATAACTCCTGCGTAGCTGACCTGGTTTCAATGAAATCGGCTACCGACACCGAAATCGGTGAGGGGAGCTATTATTATATTGATGTGTTGTGAAGCATCAATAGATATTATATATCAGATATCATAGCAAAATATTTAAATCAATATTTTTAATGACTAGCTTGCGGTAAGCCATCAGACGCGGTTTTATCGAAGCGGATATGGGGTGGCCGACGCACGGCGCCCCACTCCCTACCGTGGGCAGTCCTGATATTCTACATGAAGATCGCAAACTGCCAGGGAACCCTGCTCACTAAGCAGTACGTTCTCACTGCTGGACATTGTTTTAAATGGTATAGATATTAACAATATGTTTTTTTAATTATAACAATAAGGTATACAACTCTTTGTTGCAAAAACGCTAAACGCTTCTGCCTATTTCCGGATATAAAATACTAGCTGTTTTCGCGACTTCGTTCGCGTGGTTTTTGAGTGACTTAAGCCGTTTATGCAGCTCACGCTTTGAAAGTCCCCAAATGTGAATGATTTTCCCCGGTTTTGCAACATTTCTCACTGACGCTTCGCTCCTATTAGTCGCAGCGTAATGGTATATAGCCTAAATCCTTCTTCTATAAATGGACTATCCAACAAAAAAATAATTTTTCAAATCGGACCAGGAGTTCCTAAGATTAGCGCGTTTAAACAAACAAACTCTTCCGCTTTATAATATTAAGTATAGATTAGTATAAATTGAAGCAAGTTTCTTACGCCGTTTCTTCTCGCAGGGCTAGTTTCCGAACCGGTGGTAGGCATCATGTAGGACAGTTCTATAAGTGTTTTTCAATAACCTATATTATGAAAATAAAATGTTATGAATTTTGAATTTTTGAAGAGGGTATATTTTTTATACCCCGTGAAGATAGGAAGGTGCTGATGGTGGTGATGTTATTTTCCAATACCCAACGGATATCCTACTATTATATTATGCAAAACGCTTAGGTCTATTTTTTACGAAATGTTCGTAGGTATTTAAATGTATATCTGAAGATTAATATTTTTAAATAGAAGATTTTTTTAAGGTATGCAACGACCGAAATATTTACCTAAATATCTTAAAAACATTATTTCTACAGGAACAATGACATCATAGTTGATTATACGACCATTGTTCTTGGAGTAGATGATTTGCGAAAAATGGAAGGCGTCGAAAAGAGAAACGTTTCGAATGTTGTCATTCATGAAAAGTTTACGTCCACCAAAGACCGAGACGAAAATGATATTGCATTTGTAGAAATGAATGCTCCCGTAGAGTTCAATGACTGGATCAGACCAATATGCTTACCTCATGCAAGTTAGTACAACACCTTCCATTATACACTAATATACATACTCAGAAAACCGTAGCTTCTTACGGAATTTTACTCCTTCCATGTTTATCCTACTTTTAGCTAACCACCACCTGCTTGACTTCAATGAAAACTAAAACAAATTAAATATTATTTACAATAATATGACTAGCTAAAAATTAAAACAAACAAAACTAAATACAATAACTTTAAAGACTACAAAGAAAATAACCCCAAGGCTAACCTAACCCACCCTACTATTTTAAAGTTTTATTGATACATGTATAAGCTAAGTTATCTTAATAATCATGCTTGCCTACGTTTTTCGTTTTAATTATTTATATAGATCAAGATTTTACAAATAGAACGGCTACGATTGTCGGCTGGGGGTTAACTGAAAAAAAGAAATTCTCGAATGTTCCGCTGCAGGCTTCGCTCCGCGTGTTATCAGACGAGGAGTGTAAGATGAGCTATCTTGGCCAATACATAGTGCCAGAGACGATGATGTGTGCATTTTATGAAGGAAGAGACGGTTGTCAGGTAACATGTTGAACCAAGAATGAAAAATTGTTTACCCGGTTTCCCATGCGCTATTCAAATGAATGATCAACTAACATGGCATTCAAATCAACAACCCATATTGAACGCTGATTGGTGATATTATCAGACAGAAAGGAACGGATATATAATTACATCACCCTCCCACTTGCAAGATTTGTTAAAATTCCACAGATAAGGTTAATTCACCAAAGACACTGATTTGACATACGATTTGAATCAGCGAGCAAGGTGATGTAATTATAAAATATCTATCCGTTCCTTTCTGTCTGATAATATTCCACCAATGAGCGTTAGCAAATAATGTTAGGTAACTAAATTAGTCCTTTACTAATTTAGTTACCTAACATTATTTGCTTAGTAAATTGAATCAGGCGTTACGTTGCGGAAATCTATAGCATAAAATTTTAATATATTATATCTAGCAATATATTATATGGATATTGCTAGATATAATATATTTAAATTTTATATTATGTGCTTAGTAAATTAGTAAATTACAGGGAGACAGTGGTGGACCGTTGTTGGCCTATGAACCTAGTGGACATTACGTATTAGCAGGTAAATTTAAATAGCTGGGCTTAGGAGTGACTACTGTTTTAGACTAAATGTAATTTTTTTATGAATAATTATTGATTTGCAGGAATCATATCTTGGGGTATTAAGTGTGGAGAAAATCCTGGTAAGTATTTCTGACTTAATTGCAAGTGGCTTTACTAAGTAGCATAAGGCCGTGCTTCACCAAGCAATGTTAAATTTAACGCCATGTTAAAATACCATGCCATCTCATTCATTGACAGGAAATACGAGATAGATAACATGATATTTAACATGGCGTTAACTTTAACATTGCTTGGTGAAACACACCCTTAATCAGGTAAAAAGGCTGTTGCGCCTACAAAGTATTTATTACTTATCTACTATGTAAACAAGAAATTGAACTCGGTAGGTGCTTAGAAAGTAGGTGTTTAACAATAATTATTACTTATTTAATACTTACATAAAAATTTTATAATTTCCATTTTTTTTATTGTATATAAGTAGTCATCTCTCATCTTTTACTAATAACAAAATTATTGTTGCAGGAGTGTATACAAAAGTAAGCCAATACATTGACTGGATAAATAAAAATATACCAAAAGCAGAAACATGCGAATAAGTGTATCATTATAACATAATAAAATACAAAAATTAGTTTTATTTTGTTCACATATCATATTCTTACTACCCAAATAATATTGTCTTGACTTTTCACGCCTAATTATCTTTGTATTGTCATACATAATAATTATTATTTATAATATTATAAATCTGTACATGCCAGAGCCGTTCATTTAATATATTAATTTTAAAATGAAATGGTATCTATAAAAGACAAAAAACCTAAATAATGTGTGTGTGTAATGAAAATGTATGTCTGTCTGTCCGCCTGTCTTTGTTAACACTTTACGCCGAAACCACTGTATGGGATAAAATTATATTTGGCATTAGATAACAGTATGCTACATTTTATCTCGAAAAACACGGCTAAATTGCATCGTGGAGGGTGCACGGGAAGCTCAGTGGCCTGCCCACTCCACGTCACGATGTCGTGAACGTGCGGTAACGTGGCACGGTACGTTGACGTGACGTGTAAATTTACCTTACGTAACGTAAAAATGCACGTCACGACACAGCAAATCACAACTATTCGCTAAGACAATGAAGTTATAACTGAGCACTAGCACGACGCGGCAACGTAACATGGCACGATACCACACCGTGGAACGGTTGACGATGTCGTGATGTGGAGATATGGACAAGCCCTTTGTGGGGAGCGCACGAGATTTGCCTTGCACAGACAGCGACTGGAAATTCATATTTTATGGATTAGACTGGCCGTTGAGGGTCTATATCAATTTACAGTTGCGTACCAACCATTAATTTCAAAAAGTAGATAATAAACTCATGTATAGGTTTTTAGACAGTAGAAATCCACAATGAAAAGACGAAAATTACTTGCTGCCGAGCATGCTGTGCACGTTTCTTAATGAAGCAAAAAAAAAATAAACTGGTCAAGTATAATTCGAACTTTACTATAATAAAAGTGCGAATAACTAAGTATTGTAAGGAAAGCAGAGTTTTGTTTTTCCCTTTTAGGGCTTCTGCCGCGTGCGCAGGATTGCCAAGTCAATCTACATATTTATTTTAAACATGAAAGATTTTAAATAATATTGATATTGTTAGACCGACCGACTAACCTAGACTTGCACTCACATTTTTACGGAAAAAGGACTAAGTACTTAGAATTTTTCGCAAGTTATGTCTTTGATGGGATTATATATTTTGAAGCAATATTTTTAAAATGTGCTTTCTGCACTCTTCTTTACATAAACTTTAACTGTGGCAAATCTTGTACTCCTTCACAAAAAATCTCGTAAAACTGTTCAGGCGGCCTATTACAAGCTCTTAATTCCAGGCAGTTTACACCATACAACATGGCTGCCTGGAATTTTCGTATTACCATCACATAATAACTGCATGATGACAGCTAGTTAGCGCACCCGTGACACTTGACTTGCTTTCGAATGTCATTTTCAGACTACCAAACTAGGGTGGATCCATTCAGTTTAACGTGTCGCTGTAATATGAAAAAGAACAAGGCAGTTTAAGACCGTATTATTGAATTGCCTGGAACCAGGCTGGTATTGTAAAAGATCATAATACGGCCCCAGTTCTAGCCGCACGCATTAATAATAATAATTGATATAAGGTACATAAGAATTCAAAGCAAGGTATGACATTAAATTACTGATCGACTTTCGCGATTAACAACCGCCGTGCTCGCAATAAATATTTTTGTGGAGGTGTAAATTTAAATTTAAAAATTCAAAACAAAATTGTTCTAGCAACATACATCAACATGAAATATCGCTGCACCAGCAATTTATTGAGTACACGGTAAACAAAACATAATGCGAAGTTGCGAAATTGTTTTTGAAAAAATTGCCAAAACACGCTGGTTTCGTTGCGATCTAACAACAAAACGATTTCAATCGTTTATTTTTAAATCTCCTATTTGTTCCGTGATATTCATAATTTAGAAAACTTTTTAGTAAATACCTTTTTTGTGTTTTGCGTAGGGTTGCCATTTTTTAAAGAAAATTATTATTATTGTTTTTCACGCGCACGTAGTCATTGTAAAACGTGTCAGGTTATTTGATATCAAGGCTATCAGACCAAACTTCGAACAACGATCATATTTTGCGCTGTTGGTTCTTGCATAGTGAGTTTGTATGAGTTCTCAAACTTGTGGCAAAAACATAGCTTATAATTATATAAAAATATACCAAAAACAGAAACATGTTATTAAGTGTATTATTATATCATAATAAAATACAAAATGTAGTTTAATTTTGTTCTCCTATCATATTCTCATTACCCAAATAATATTGTATTGACTTTTCACGCCTAATTATCTTTGCCTTTTCATACATAATAACTAATTATTATTTATCTTTTATCTACACTAATATAATAAAGCGGAAAGATTTGTATTTTTGTATGTAACGAATAAACTCAAAAAGTACTGAACCTATTTTAATAATTCTTTTTTCAAATAGTTAATGGAATCAGGCGTTCCTTTGCGGAAATCCATAGCATACAATTTAAATATATTATATCTAGCAATATCCCGCGAAACAATTATAACCACAACCTGCAAGCAGATGAGTGAGTGTACGCATAGGCATGCGTTGATGCACCTCCCTCCTCCCACACTGCTTATGCGTACACTCGCAAGCAAAAACCATGAAAACACCACCACCACACAAGCAATAATGTTAACACGATCGTGCAAAGTTCCACCACCATGCAGGTTGCAAAACTCGACGCGCGTTTCGCTCCGACCCCGGATCCTGAGACTCTGTTCTTCTGTCTGTATAATATATTATATAAACTATACAGAGAGGACAAAAAATGTTCGACAATAATAAAGAATAATATATCAATATCTACATAAAACAAATTTAACAAATTGATAGAAATGCCGATCAAAATCAGACCGTGTCATCCATACCATTTATAATTTTTTTTCCATATAAATAATTTAATATTCAAGACTGTCTCAATACCTGATGATTACTTTTTGAATTATTGAAATCGGTCATTCCATTCAAAAGATATCATGAAATTAAAATAAATAATAAAAATTTTAAATATTTAATAAAAATTTTAAATAAAAATGAATTGCTGTTCGGTAGTCGTGCTAAACTCGAAACTGCTGAACCGAATCGGTTATTTTTGGTCTTGAAATGTTCGTGGAAATATATTGAAGGTTTAAACGGTTTCTATGCTCAACGTAGTGGGCACGGGTCAGCCAGTAGCTAATAAAGTATTTTTACTTACATCTTCTCTTCCGAGTGCTATCATGATTAAATTTCGAATTAACTTTTAAAGTTAATTAGACAATGAAGTGCATAGTACGACAATTGTTAGTCAAAAAATACGAGATAGATAACATGATATTTAACATGGCGTTAACTTTAACATTGCTTGGTGAAACACACCCTTAATCAGGTAAAAAGGCTGTTGCGCCTACAAAGTATTTATTACTTATCTACTATGTAAACAAGAAATTGAACTCGGTAGGTGCTTAGAAAGTAGGTGTTTAACAATAATTATTACTTATTTAATACTTACATAAAAATTTTATAATTTCCATTTTTTTTATTGTATATAAGTAGTCATCTCTCATCTTTTACTAATAACAAAATTATTGTTGCAGGAGTGTATACAAAAGTAAGCCAATACATTGACTGGATAAATAAAAATATACCAAAAGCAGAAACATGCGAATAAGTGTATCATTATAACATAATAAAATACAAAAATTAGTTTTATTTTGTTCACATATCATATTCTTACTACCCAAATAATATTGTCTTGACTTTTCACGCCTAATTATCTTTGTATTGTCATACATAATAATTATTATTTATAATATTATAAATCTGTACATGCCAGAGCCGTTCATTTAATATATTAATTTTAAAATGAAATGGTATCTATAAAAGACAAAAAACCTAAATAATGTGTGTGTGTAATGAAAATGTATGTCTGTCTGTCCGCCTGTCTTTGTTAACACTTTACGCCGAAACCACTGTATGGGATAAAATTATATTTGGCATTAGATAACAGTATGCTACATTTTATCTCGAAAAACACGGCTAAATTGCATCGTGGAGGGTGCACGGGAAGCTCAGTGGCCTGCCCACTCCACGTCACGATGTCGTGAACGTGCGGTAACGTGGCACGGTACGTTGACGTGACGTGTAAATTTACCTTACGTAACGTAAAAATGCACGTCACGACACAGCAAATCACAACTATTCGCTAAGACAATGAAGTTATAACTGAGCACTAGCACGACGCGGCAACGTAACATGGCACGATACCACACCGTGGAACGGTTGACGATGTCGTGATGTGGAGATATGGACAAGCCCTTTGTGGGGAGCGCACGAGATTTGCCTTGCACAGACAGCGACTGGAAATTCATATTTTATGGATTAGACTGGCCGTTGAGGGTCTATATCAATTTACAGTTGCGTACCAACCATTAATTTCAAAAAGTAGATAATAAACTCATGTATAGGTTTTTAGACAGTAGAAATCCACAATGAAAAGACGAAAATTACTTGCTGCCGAGCATGCTGTGCACGTTTCTTAATGAAGCAAAAAAAAAATAAACTGGTCAAGTATAATTCGAACTTTACTATAATAAAAGTGCGAATAACTAAGTATTGTAAGGAAAGCAGAGTTTTGTTTTTCCCTTTTAGGGCTTCTGCCGCGTGCGCAGGATTGCCAAGTCAATCTACATATTTATTTTAAACATGAAAGATTTTAAATAATATTGATATTGTTAGACCGACCGACTAACCTAGACTTGCACTCACATTTTTACGGAAAAAGGACTAAGTACTTAGAATTTTTCGCAAGTTATGTCTTTGATGGGATTATATATTTTGAAGCAATATTTTTAAAATGTGCTTTCTGCACTCTTCTTTACATAAACTTTAACTGTGGCAAATCTTGTACTCCTTCACAAAAAATCTCGTAAAACTGTTCAGGCGGCCTATTACAAGCTCTTAATTCCAGGCAGTTTACACCATACAACATGGCTGCCTGGAATTTTCGTATTACCATCACATAATAACTGCATGATGACAGCTAGTTAGCGCACCCGTGACACTTGACTTGCTTTCGAATGTCATTTTCAGACTACCAAACTAGGGTGGATCCATTCAGTTTAACGTGTCGCTGTAATATGAAAAAGAACAAGGCAGTTTAAGACCGTATTATTGAATTGCCTGGAACCAGGCTGGTATTGTAAAAGATCATAATACGGCCCCAGTTCTAGCCGCACGCATTAATAATAATAATTGATATAAGGTACATAAGAATTCAAAGCAAGGTATGACATTAAATTACTGATCGACTTTCGCGATTAACAACCGCCGTGCTCGCAATAAATATTTTTGTGGAGGTGTAAATTTAAATTTAAAAATTCAAAACAAAATTGTTCTAGCAACATACATCAACATGAAATATCGCTGCACCAGCAATTTATTGAGTACACGGTAAACAAAACATAATGCGAAGTTGCGAAATTGTTTTTGAAAAAATTGCCAAAACACGCTGGTTTCGTTGCGATCTAACAACAAAACGATTTCAATCGTTTATTTTTAAATCTCCTATTTGTTCCGTGATATTCATAATTTAGAAAACTTTTTAGTAAATACCTTTTTTGTGTTTTGCGTAGGGTTGCCATTTTTTAAAGAAAATTATTATTATTGTTTTTCACGCGCACGTAGTCATTGTAAAACGTGTCAGGTTATTTGATATCAAGGCTATCAGACCAAACTTCGAACAACGATCATATTTTGCGCTGTTGGTTCTTGCATAGTGAGTTTGTATGAGTTCTCAAACTTGTGGCAAAAACATAGCTTATAATTATATAAAAATATACCAAAAACAGAAACATGTTATTAAGTGTATTATTATATCATAATAAAATACAAAATGTAGTTTAATTTTGTTCTCCTATCATATTCTCATTACCCAAATAATATTGTATTGACTTTTCACGCCTAATTATCTTTGCCTTTTCATACATAATAACTAATTATTATTTATCTTTTATCTACACTAATATAATAAAGCGGAAAGATTTGTATTTTTGTATGTAACGAATAAACTCAAAAAGTACTGAACCTATTTTAATAATTCTTTTTTCAAATAGTTAATGGAATCAGGCGTTCCTTTGCGGAAATCCATAGCATACAATTTAAATATATTATATCTAGCAATATCCCGCGAAACAATTATAACCACAACCTGCAAGCAGATGAGTGAGTGTACGCATAGGCATGCGTTGATGCACCTCCCTCCTCCCACACTGCTTATGCGTACACTCGCAAGCAAAAACCATGAAAACACCACCACCACACAAGCAATAATGTTAACACGATCGTGCAAAGTTCCACCACCATGCAGGTTGCAAAACTCGACGCGCGTTTCGCTCCGACCCCGGATCCTGAGACTCTGTTCTTCTGTCTGTATAATATATTATATAAACTATACAGAGAGGACAAAAAATGTTCGACAATAATAAAGAATAATATATCAATATCTACATAAAACAAATTTAACAAATTGATAGAAATGCCGATCAAAATCAGACCGTGTCATCCATACCATTTATAATTTTTTTTCCATATAAATAATTTAATATTCAAGACTGTCTCAATACCTGATGATTACTTTTTGAATTATTGAAATCGGTCATTCCATTCAAAAGATATCATGAAATTAAAATAAATAATAAAAATTTTAAATATTTAATAAAAATTTTAAATAAAAATGAATTGCTGTTCGGTAGTCGTGCTAAACTCGAAACTGCTGAACCGAATCGGTTATTTTTGGTCTTGAAATGTTCGTGGAAATATATTGAAGGTTTAAACGGTTTCTATGCTCAACGTAGTGGGCACGGGTCAGCCAGTAGCTAATAAAGTATTTTTACTTACATCTTCTCTTCCGAGTGCTATCATGATTAAATTTCGAATTAACTTTTAAAGTTAATTAGACAATGAAGTGCATAGTACGACAATTGTTAGTCAAATAATTGAATACAATTTCAGTAACAAGTACAATATAGTCTAAAGGTACCATTTTGTGCATTCACGACTGTAAACACGGTTGTCTTGATAGCAACATTGTTTACAAAATGGAAAATGTAAGACAGATCTAGTGCATACTGTGGTATAGTTCTACCATACACACATATAGTTCTACTATATTACTTAACACCTCCGTGGTATAGTGGTTTAGAACCTATCTCTTGACTCGGGGTTCTTGGGTTCTATTCCTGCGAATACAACCAAAACTGTTATTTTGAATGTTAAGACAATACAGGCTAGTCACCTATTTGTCCCACAAGAAAGGTGATTCATGCGTCCGTGGGCACTGGGCATATTAAAAAGTCGATCCTGCGTGTGATCTGCCATAGGTTATCCGTCCCACTGGGTTACGACTTACGAGAGTGAAGGAAGTATTTGTACACACATTTGGCACTCCAAAAATAACTTCTGCGTATGGCCTGTTTCATAGAAACCATGGATTCAATTGTAGTAGTGTCAGCAGCAGACAAACAAATAAAAAATGGCGAAAAGTAAAAATTTTTTTTAAGTTTTTGACAACAAAAATATAAAAAAAAATACATTTCCAAAATAAGGAAAGGTAGTATTTTAATCGTATCTCAAAGTAATAGTGACTGCTCTTTTTACACCCTGTATAACCCAATTTATTAATATAATAAAGACAGTCTTATTGCAACCCTCGGTGTTATTACTTGTCTCCTAATCGCACCCTTACATCATAATAAACCTACCACCGTCACCAAAATCGGTGTGAGAGGCATTATTATTATTTACTAGCTGTGCCCGCGACTTCGTACGCGTGGAAAAGTGATTTAGGACACTTTTATATTTTTAAATATATTTTTAGTTTATTGGCGCAACCGCTGACAACTTTCGCCAATAGGTACTTCCCAGTGTATCCCAGTGTTGATCCCGATCCAGCAAGTCACGTACCCGGCAAGCCTCTTGGTATGCGGGGTATAATAATAATATAGTACCATCCTTTCGGAGCTCGGCAAAAGAAGTAGGCCTTCGAACAATATGTAGAAGTCAGCAAAGGTATTCGAAGTTAAGATAATATTATTCGAATGCACCGTATAGACCCAGCCAATTTTTCACGTTAATTTAGTAAATTATTTAACTTCGATGTCCGTCTGTCTATCTGTCTGGTTGTCAAAATTTTAACACGTGTAGGTATCAAGCTAACAATCCTATTAAATACTCAGGATCTTCTGTCCCTTCTGGCTTTGAAAAAAACAGACTCCTTAGCCACATCTACCCAAAGATTCAGCCGTATCTCTCTAATTTTCGACACTCCAAAGGGAACCAAAACCTAAATTTGATACGAAGCAACGTCTTAATAGTGCCGAGTGCCGACATAGGATAAATTGCGAAACCATAAAATTATTTTCAATTTTTTTGAACTCACTACCGTTTTTGTCATATTCATTTTGAGATATTAAATTGAAACATAATATATTGCAATTATTAAGGTATTTAAAACGAAACTCTCGGTTAGACATGGGCGCAGCGGCACGCCCCGTCGAGGATCCAGCAGGCTTACTCTCGACACAACCGAGAATCGAATCAGTTCGATCTCAACGGATTTGGTGTTTTATTTGGTAGATTACTTTGGAACTAATTAGGATAAAGAAAACCTTTGGAACGTAACTTTTTGTACACCCGACGATATCAATCGACATAGAACAAAAATAAACAAATGTCAATTTATTCGGGAGTATGCGGCACGATCGAATCTGAATCAGTTTGGAGAGTTAGGCCCCAGCTCGGCGCGCCGATCGGTTTTAGTAGCGTTTTTTTATTAACCTACCCTAAGTATAACAATAATATAAATAAATTAAATTTAGTTTTAAAGAAAATATATAAAATAAAAAAAGATGATGAATGTTTCATACAAACGTCCAGCATTTTTTTTTAATTGTCATAAGTTTTTTATTTATGAACCGATTGAGATGAAATAAATGTTAAGTCAAAATTACTACAAATATGATTGAACCACATCTAAATCGGATAAGCCGTTTCTGAGATTAGCGTGCACAAATACACCGATACAAACAGACAAAAATAAAAAAAAATATTGTTTTGGGTATTATTGCATAAATAAAAGTCTCCTATAATAACACAGGCACAGTTAGCACATTTTAATAGTATTTTTTACCCAGCAGTCTACACTACACCAGCCCAGCTCGGACGTAAGACGTCACCCAGCAGCCTGCATTACGCGACGCCCGGTCGAATCACGGCGAAACGATTTTAATTTTGCTATATTTCCTAAACTACTCATTATATTTGCATGGTATAAAGGGCATATTATAGTCTTCATGGAATGCTTAAGCCAACTAACGTATTAAAAATGATAAGAATTAATACCGTGATGGTATAAATAGCTTTCCAAATACCGCTTAATTGCCTGTTTTTTAGTTTATCGCGAAAGGCTTTCTTTTAATTATACAGTTGTCTTTTAATTAAGTTGATTATATACAATAAATGATAATTTATTTTAATTTGTGAAGCAAGTTCAAAAATACAATTTTTATATTATTATGACACTGTGAAAACACTGTTTTCCCAGAAAAAAAATCCTGATAGTTAGGTACTTATTTGATGTTCTAATCTACTTTAGTGCCACGTTCTATTGCTTTGCGTCACTGTGTAAGCGATCCCCCCGCGCCCCCCCGCACGAACCGTTCGACCGCAGGCCGCGCGCGCGAAATTCATCCGACTTGCTTCAAATTTATCGTCACTGCACGGCTCCTATGTATCGTAGCGTTATGGTATATAGCCTATAACCTGCCCAGGAATATGGGCTACAATCGTACCAAGTTTGGTTAAAATCCCTTCAGTAGTTTTTGTACCCATCGTGCACATACAGACAGACAGACAGACAGACAGACAGACAGACAAAAATTTTACTAATTGCATTTTTGGCATCAGTATCGATCGCCAATCATCCTCCAATATGTATTTTGAAAAAATATTCAATGTACAGAATTGACCTCTCTACAGTTTTATTATAAGTATAGATATAGATTATTACTAGGTATTTTACTTGGCAATAAAGTACAAAACTGGCACACCATATCTGTCAGAGCTTGTACATTGTAACTACAGGAAACTGTGTAGTAAAAGAACAACAAAGGCTTTGAGGAGTTATTAACGCTTTGTTTCAGGAACGATGAACTTCTGGCCTGGGGGTCTGTGAGCGATGGTGCGTGCTGCAGCCGTCGCCCTCTTCATAGTTCATTTTCTCGCTTGTATTATTGGTGAGTGCCTAATCTTATGCATATTATGCCAATTAGCTTTTATTTATTTTTTATTATTTATTTGTTGACTCACCAGAACATCATTTGGTACCTGTGTTTGGTACAATAATAAATAAAAGATTAAAAAAACTATAACCCGACTTCGCAAAAAAAGGCTCTAAAAATGCTGAAACAAGAAAATAATTCAATTTGAAATCCAGATATGCATAGGTACAGATATGGTCAAGGTAGAGCCGTGGTCGTACCCGCTATTGGGATTGTATATTTCAACAGCAGACGAATATTATAGATTTGTTTAGCGGGTACGACCACGGCTCTACCTTGACCATATCTGTACCTATGCATATCTGGATTTCAAATTGAATTATTTTCTTGTTTCAGCATTTTTAGAGCCTTTTTTTGCGAAGTCGAGTTATAGTTTTTTTAATCTTTTATTTTATTTTACATTTTTTTTATTTTCCCATAAACTATAACATTATATTTTCACTAAACTAACGTTAAATTAACACATAGTAAGTAGCTAAACAACTCCTAGATACTATTTGTGCGACCGCATTTTAAACATTTTTTTTCAATTTAACAATAAAATTTAATAAATAATTAAAAATTTATATACATATTTGTATTGTGCTTGCCAAGACCTATCTTTTGATACCAAACACGATACAATTATCTTAATTTAATTTTTTTTGGAGATAGTTTTTGAGGTATAATTTTCAAAATCCAAAATTTTCCGAAAAATTATATAGCCTATGTTACTCGCGGGATCAGTACAAATCGAATGACACCTTATTTATTAAAATCGGACCGGTAGTTTAACAGCTACGAGGGAACATACATACATACATACAAACATACATACATACATACATACATACATACATAGACTGCCAAAATCATTACCCTTCCTTTTGGCTTCGCCGAAATCGGGTAAAAAATAAAAAGAGCTAAAAAAAATTTCCGATGAAGTATTGACACAGAATAAATAAATTGCCTACTACTTAGAGCTTATTAATCTCCCCATCTTTCCCGTGGGTGTCATAAAAATCAACAGAGAGAATGTATTATATTATCAGGAAATGGGCGTTTCTGCGGAAGTCTACGCTCGCCAACCTGGCTGCCAAGCGTAGCGGCTATAGGCCCCCATAAAATTATTTGGTGTGTATGCCCACCACTGGAAGTCATAGCTGAAATGATGATGATTACTACATAGACTTGATCTGATTGAATCTTAATCATATCTTCTTCTTTTATATATGTCGAAAGGGGCTCTCATGATTTAATAACATTCCTTCGGATACTGTGGGCGTTCGTGGGTAAATCGTGAAAAGAGAACAGAGTAACAATATCACTTGTTTATTCGTAATCACAATTTCTTTATAAATTCACTATTCACTACACTTTATAAATTTACTTTACTTTAAATTCACTTTACTTTACTTTATAAGTATTGACACTAACGAAACATAACACGTTTCAAGACATCTCAACTTGGCGACCAAATCACGAATGAATTCAGTCTCGTCGAGAAAGTCCCGAGTCATGTCAAAGCGCGCCATAGACAAGTTGCGCCATTTTGCCACTTGGGGGCGCGCTTCCGTCTCGTTTTGTGTCCATATTCATATCCGGCTCCGACACGGCCATTCTGATAAGCCACACGTCCCGTGTGATGCTTCTGCAAAAGAGAAAACCAGCTGCAATATCACGAGCCTTTCGCTCGGCCAACTCTGACCAATCTCCACAAATCATCAAAAATAAAGTTCAGATCTCAATGAAATTTTGTTTCAAATAATAATCTTTCAAATAAAATTCTTGATCAAAAAAATTTCGACATGGAATGATACCCTGGGTCATGTTACTTAAATCATGTTAAAACTGTAGGAACTGTAACACAACTGAACACAAATAAACTAGTAAAATCTCTAACTCCACTACCATACCCAATTTCATAGACATAGAACTCACAAGGTTCATTGTCCCAGACCGCCAGTCAAACGCCCTCCTGACATAAAACGGACTTAATATAGTCCGAGTTACCGGTTACGAAATAACTGGACGGTCAACCTCATTACTCATAGACCCAGTCCCATATCGCCAGTCAAACGCCCACCGAACATAAAACGGACTTGTTACAGTCCGAGTTACTGGTTACGTAATAACTGGACGGTCAACTTCATATTCGCTCATAGTACGGTAGGTAGAGACTTTACCCAACAACTCAAATTTGTTCATCATTAGCAAAATCTTTATCATTATCAACTTTCACCAATACATGACCCGAAGGAATCTTTCTCTAACGTATGCACAGTCATAAGTACGCTTTGAAATTGCAACTTTTACAGCCTTATTTTCAACTATGAAAAACAACCAATCGAAAATCTATTTACTTACGCCTTATTGCTTTCATAAGGTGTATTATTTGAACTATCTTTTTATCTCGGTTACTCTATAAAACAGTCAATGTACCTTCTCAACTAAGATTTGTAAAAAGGGTTCATAGAAAAAGACTATACAGAGTCTTCACACTAAAGTCACGAGATAAACAATTACGCTCACCAAAAAAAAACTCAATATCCTAATCTGATACTTCAATGATGTACAGAGTGCAGGCCCCTTGGCGCCTGACGCCATCATCATAGGCCGATACATTGCAGCATTGCTGCATGGGCAGCAGTACCCAGCACAGCTCGACGCGCGCAGTCTGCGTCGCGTCGCGGCGCTCGTTCATTGAATCTCCGTCTGTACACAAAATTAAGCAGCACAAAAAAATGTTCAAACTGTCCAATTATGTTCTTTTTTAGGGTTCTCTATCCGTGGGGTGTCGAAGAAAGAGTAGCACATCCTATCAACCATCTTTCCCGTGGATGCGCCCGCCAACTCGCCTGCCAAGCGTGGCGAGTATAGGCAACTATCCCCCATGTAATATTTTAAGGGAGGCTATATCCAGGAGTGAACATCATAGCCGAAATGATGATGATCATCCAAGGGTAAATAACAGAAACAGAAAATTTTATAACTTTGCTGTATGTCTGTTTGCCACCAGGCCGCAGCTCAAGAACCAAGCTCCAACCAAGAACCAACGCAGTTCAAATATCGCGGACAATTATTATGAGATCAAAATGTTAAATTTGACTTTGCAATAAATTTCATTTCATTTCCTTTTAACGATCTAACTAATTGACTAAAGAAAAGCTGTTACAGTAACAGTCTCATATTAACAACTGATCAGCAGCTGTCCCAATAACACAACTTGACCACTACATTTTAGTTGCACCATCGCAGGAATTGAACCCACAATTCTTAAGTGGAAGCCAGGCTCTGGTCACGTGTGCGATCACAATACCAGAAGACTCCCAAGTGCGTTTACAACCTTGCACATGATAACCAAGTTCACCGAAGCTGACTGAAGTCCACCGATGAACTTTCTTATCCACCTCAGCCACAAGCTCACGGCCTCTGCCACTGGACCGTTTAGTGTGTGCTGCCGCGTTCACCATCAACACCAGCCACAGGCACCTAGTAGGCTTACATACTGCAGCTTCTGGAAACGTGAAATTAAAATGCGTCAATTCAATAAAGTTTATTTAAATCACAACCTATTTTCTTTTCGACGCATATTACACTATTATTGTCGTAACTTATAGTAATTCAAATCCGCCTAGTGTGAAAGTCATAGATAGACAAACATGTTTCAATTTTACAGCTTACAATAACAATATCATAAACTGACAGTTTTATTGCGGATGTCCTAGCACTTATTATCAGTTATCTGTTTGTTTAAACACTCTCAGAATAAATAACAAACACGACATTATTTAAAGTTACTTTTGAAACTGATCAATGGCTATTTCTTACTACGTATGCGGTAACGCCAAATAAGAAATAGAACTGTGTACAAACTGTATGTATCTTCTGTGATTAACACCCACTTGATGAACTTCACTATTTAATAGCAGGGATGTTAGGGAGCTCCGTAACCGTAACCGAATCCGAAATAAAACTTTTGCTACTGTATAAAGGAAACTAATATCCAATATCCGTAACCAAAATTATCCGAAACAAATGGGTAATCCGATATCATTTAATATTTATATCCGTATCCGAAATTTAAAATCCAATTCTTCCCGGTTTAATAGACATGGTAAGTTTACGGAAATTTTAATTTAAGTCGTTTCAAACTAGGTAGCATCTTCCAAACAATATTTGTACACGTCAATTGCTTTTGTTTATGCAGTGCAGGTGCACCGATACGTATACCGGATGTTGTTTATTTCAGGCACACCTAATAAGAATATAGTACATCCAATAACAAGTTTCAGGTATTGGTAACCAATGAATAACTGCCGCCCAGTAGTTACGATATCGACTCTATAGTATTATTCACTTTTCTTACTTTCTTACTTCACGTTAATGTGAATCCGTTAGAACTTTATCAATTCTGAATTAATGAACACCCAACAAATAATACGAATGCCTAATTGTATTATCAAATACACATGAGAATTGCTTATCATATTATGATTTTGATCACTTTTTTACAAACAGTACGATTTCACGAAATGAAATGTCGATAATGATCTTCTGCTGATCAAACTTTCAAGTGCTGCTGTATTACAGCGTGATCTACTTCGGTCAAGGAAACAGTAATAATGATGAATATCTGTAAGACGTATGTCCTATGTACTAAGTACTTGTTTTTACTTTGCGTTAATAATTGCTTATTCACTTAGATTTTTTTTTTTAATAATACTTTGGTTATAAAACCAGAACCATTTAGAACTTTATAACGAAATAAGTAACGATCATGATACAACCAGTTCACATCATTGCGAAGCGAGTAGAGAAGTCCATAAGATGCACAATGCTTGTCTGCGCTGGTCGGACACCCAGCACGCTGGTCGGTCACCCAACAGCCAGCACGCTGGTCAGTCACCCAGCACGCTGGTCGGTCAGCCAGCAGTCAGCACGCTGGTCGGTCACCCAGCACTGCTCGTTCTCCCCTTGGCGAGGCTATGCATCATCCGGTCGAACATCATCCCAGTGTTTTGTCCATCTGCACATAAAACAAAACAGCAAAACAAAAGAACACTTTAGTGTAGGTACAATTTATTGTAAATGAAATTTTGTGATAATACTCGTATAAGCAAGATATTTTATGGACACTTGAAATAAAATTATTTGAGGAATAAAAAGATGGCTACCACCTTTTACCAAAACCATAATCAAAGCCTGTCGTTAAAGCGCCACTGCTGGTGTCACCACCGTGTAGACGTCACGTCACTGTCATCATCACGTCACCGCTGTCAGTACTTCTACTCCTTCTTAATCATCGTGGCGGGATTATTGGTACATGGTATCCTTGCAGCACTCGGCTCACCGCTGTCCCGTCTTACCACAATTACGCCATGTACATAGCTTGCAAAGCAGCACGGGTTAGTACGTACTGCCCAACTCATGTGGATCGAGTTCGTATTGATTTGCAATGATTACTATTATCACTTTTTGCAGACCACACAAAAGATTAGGTACACTTTTTTTTTTTTTTACTACCCGCACTTTTAAGAAAAACCTCTCTCTCTTGCACGATTTAATCCCACTTCTGATGTCGAAAGGGGCTCTCATGATTTAATAACATTCCTTCGGATACTGTGGGCGTTCGTGGGTAAATCGTGAAAAGAGAACAGAGTAACAATATCACTTGTTTATTCGTAATCACAATTTCTTTATAAATTCACTATTCACTACACTTTATAAATTTACTTTACTTTAAATTCACTTTACTTTACTTTATAAGTATTGACACTAACGAAACATAACACGTTTCAAGACATCTCAACTTGGCGACCAAATCACGAATGAATTCAGTCTCGTCGAGAAAGTCCCGAGTCATGTCAAAGCGCGCCATAGACAAGTTGCGCCATTTTGCCACTTGGGGGCGCGCTTCCGTCTCGTTTTGTGTCCATATTCATATCCGGCTCCGACATATATAAAAATGAATTTATGTTCGATAGTCTCCCCTTGTGCTAATCCCACTACAAGTAATGATCTTGGTTTATCTAAATTTTACAACGTTTCTTTATCAAATATTTGTGTATCCGCCGAGGATATAGAATCTAAAATAAAATTAATTGATAAAAATAAAGGAGCAGGCCCCGATCACATACCACCTCGTTTTGTCAAATGCTGTAGTAGAGAACTATCAACTCCTCTTTCACTAATCTTTAATTTGTCACTGATTACTGGTACTTTTCCTACACGTTGGAAAACTGCTTACATAACCCCAATATACAAAAATGGTGATAAATCTAATTGTGAAAATTACAGACCCATTAGCATCCTATCCTGCCTCGCAAAGCTTTTTGAGTCCGTGGTGTATGGCCATATTTATAACCACATTAGGCCAATCATTTCTGATAAGCAACACGGCTTCGTTAAAGGTAGATCTACAGTAAGTAATCTTCTGGTTTATAAAAACTACCTGTGTCAAACCTTCGCATTCGGCGGTCAAATAGACGCCATCTACACTGACTTTTCAAAAGCGTTTGACAGAGTAAACCATTCTTTGCTCTGTCAAAAGCTATCAATGTATGGGATCAGTGGTAACTTATTACGCTGGATTAGATCTTACCTTAATAATCGAAGCCAGTTGGTAGCTCTTAGGGGATTTCTATCACTGCCATTAACGGTTACCTCAGGGGTTCCCCAGGGTTCCCATTTAGGACCCTTATTTTTCATCACCTACATAAATGATCTAATTACACGCTTATCCTGTCACTGCTTATTGTACGCAGATGACTTAAAAGTTTTTAATCAGATTGGATCCGTTGATGATTGTTATAAACTGCAAAGAGATCTCGACGCTGTAGCTGATTGGTGTCAACTCAATCATATGTATTTAAACATAAAGAAGTGCTCCATTATCTCTTTTACAAATAAAAGTACGAAGATCACATACAATTATAACATTAATAATCAAGTGCTTGCCCGATCCATTTTGATAAAAGACCTGGGTGTCTTGTTTGATGAAAAGCTATCATTCAGAGCTCATTATGAGTATATAACATCAAAAGCACATCGACTTTTCGGATTTGTTTGTAGATCTACTTTAGACTTTAAAAGGCCACAAACCCTACTTTATATTTTCTTTGCATTAGTCCGCAGTGTTTTGGAGTATGCTAGTGTCATATGGTCACCAAATTATAAAAATCACATAGCCTGTATAGAACGGATTCAGAAGAAGTGTCTTCGGATTGTTTTTTATCGGCATAGACCGGGTCGCTCAGACTTGGGCTATGCGGATCGACTTCGAACGTTCAATATTCAAACATTAGAAACACGTCGTATATACTTTGATTGTATTTACCTTTATAAAATAGTACATTCTATTATTGATTGTCCTGAACTTCTGTCCTGCCTTGATTTTAATATTAAATATAGTGCACGCAGAGCCAACAAGTGTAATCTCTTTATACTTAAAACTTTCAAGAATAATACTTCCTACTTTAATCCCTTAACCAGAATGTCTCGTCAATATAACGAACTCTTAAAAAGAAATAGTAATAATATAGATATATTTATTAACAACATACATAAGTTTAAAAACGGTCTAATGCATGTCCTTCGTACCACTCCTGTATAACGCCAACATTTTCTGTATTGTTTGCGAGCTTTATGTTGTTTCTTAGTTTTTACCACAAAGTAGATGTTAGGGTTCTTACATACTAATTTAATTTTAATCAGTTAGTATAAAATATTTAGTACTAGTAACTGTTGGATTGTATCTACACGCTTTTGTTCTCGTTAAAGTATCTATTAATTTAAATGTATAGTATGTATATGTAGTATATAATTATAGTTTGTCATTCTACTTGTAATGATGTGTACGTCTATAATTTGGTACACACATCAGATCAAAATTTTGTATCTCTTAATTTTATGTAAGTACTTAATGTGTGTACTGTTGATGTACCTTAATAAATAAATAAATAAATAAATAAGTCTCGCTAAAACTCGAGAACGGCTGAACCGATTCGGCTATTTTTAGTCTTTAAATATTTGTAGAAGTCCAGGGAAGGTTTAAGTCTTATATATAAAAATGAATTGCTGTTCGTTAGTCTCGCTAAAACTCGAGAACGGCTGAACAGATTCGGCTATTTTTGGTCTTGAAATATTCGTGGAAGTCCAGGGAAGGTTTAAACGGTTTCTATGATCAACGAAGTGGGCACGGGACAGCTAGTCTTATATATAAAAATGAATAGCTGTTCCTTAGTCCCGCTAAAACTCGAGAACGGCTTAACCGATTCGGCTATTTTAGTCTTGAAATGTTCGTGGAAGTGTCGGGATAGTTTAAAAGGTTTCTATGCTCAACGAAGTGGGCACGGGCCAGCTAGTATTAAAATAAAAAAGTCACAAACACTATCAGCAGAATCCCACGCGATGCTTTACAATTATAAATAGTCTATCAACATTTTCCAATGCAAAATTCTTTTAAAAGGGCGAATAAATCTCGCTCATAATTCTCTCAATTTAAACGCTGTCAGTTGCAAATTAATGAAGGCTAATCAGATTAAAGATTAATCACGCTATTCAGAGATGTGCAAAGAAATTGTGCGGAAAATACGCCCAGACTGAGATCTTGATGGAGTGATACGTTTTAAATATTGAGCTTTATCTTCATCACTTCCCAATTTATTTACGCATTGTTTGCGAAAAACCTTAATGAATTTTGGGGTTAACAATTTCAATCTATGTATTATTTTTCCCGTTGATCTATTGTTTAACAAACCGACTTCCAAAAAATGGAGGAGATTCTCAATTTGGCTAGTTTTTATGTACACAGATTACGCTGAGATATAATATAGAATATCAAACTAAAAAATTATACAGTTTGGTCTTGAAGTTTTTATTTTATGAACATTTTTGGTTTTGTAATTAACATTTTCGTTTTATGATGTACATGGATAATTGAATAATGAAACAACATCAAAATCCATGGTTTTGATGTTGTTTCATAACATGGAATACTTTCGCGTTTATAATTGACCCTCGACACAAAAAGTGCTGTTATAAATATAGTAGTAGGGGAGCCCATAATGCTAAACGTGTAGTTACTCGAGCGTCGCGGAGGCCTAGTACTTAGTAGGTTTTGGTGATAAGGAGTTAGGAGGAAAAAAACATATCATAGTTTTTTTTTATTTTAGTAGTAGAATGAGCGGCAACAGCCCTATTCTAAACTTTGGAACAAAAAAATTGTGATGAAATAGTATTTTAATATAGATTATTTATCTTTAGAATCGACAATACTGACAAGAGTATTACGCTGAGTCCAATATAAAATATTTGAGAAACTCAATTATTTAAAAATATTGAATTACTTTTTAAATTTTACATAAGTCCCTATGAGCTTACATGACATTTAAATCATCAGTGCTTTCGGTTGGAGCTTCTTTGGTACCTACTTAACATCTCCAAGCTTAATCTGGCGTATCGAATTAATTTTTTGATACTTTTTAAAAGTTATTTTAACCTCACCAATTAAATTAATAATAAATTAAACAAAAACCCTTTTTAAGAAAGCTTTTAGCCCTTATCTATATCATTTGATGCCCATATTGTTGAAATACATTGAAATCACTATTCTTGATAATGAAATAACCATCTTTGATGTTCCGCCATATTGAATTTAGAATGACGTCACATTACTTTTTGATTCACTCTCAACAAGCCCTTTCATTTGATACCCATATTGTAGAAATGCATTAAAAACAACTGTTCCGCCATCTTGGATGGTCCGCCATATTGAATTTAGAAAGACGTCACACAACTAATCGAGTATTGTCATGCAATCTAAACGTGTATACAAAATTTCTGCTTAATCGGTTGAGAGCATCTGCTTCAAAATCGGGTCGCAAGATTCCACCCGAACATCCTTACATACATCATTTGATGCCCATATTGTTGAAATACATTAAAATCACTATTCTTGATAATGAAATAACCATCTTTGATGTTCCGCCATATTGGATTTAGAATGACGTCACATTACTTTTTGATTCACTCTCAACAAGCCCTTTCATTTGATACCCATATTGTAGAAATGCATTAAAAACAACTGTTCCGCCATCTTGGATGGTCCGCCATATTGAATTTAGAATGACGTCACACAACTAATAGAGTATTGTCATGCAATCTAAACGTGTATACAAAATTTCTGCTTAATCGGTTGAGAGTATCTGCTTCAAAATCGGGTCGCAAGATTCCACCCGAACATACATACATTGCAAGTTAAATAAAAGCTTTTAAAAAATCACGTCTAGATTACCAGAAGCATGTGGGATACATATACTATCTTAATCTGACGCGCTCGAGTTACTACAAAAATCCCCTCTTCGGCTCTCCTACTATAGCGTATAGTATGTCTGTAGCGTCGTAGCTACCAAACGGATGAACTGATGTATCCTACTGTTTACGTTTAAAAAACCAACTTCAACAAAGAAAAAGTATGAATCAATATTTTTTATTGTAGTTACAATTGATCTTATTTTTGAAGATGGAGTCAGTGCCAGCTAAAGGACAACATCCTAAAGTTGCTATAAGTAAGTTTGTTACAAACTCATCTTTGCTGACAGAACGTCAAAAAACACAGTGGAAGTCGGCTTTTGTACACATCTTTTTTTGTATAAAATATTCGTCGTCGTCGTTCGTCGTTTCAGCCTTTTATTTTGTCCACTGCTGGACAAAGACCTCTCCAATACATTTCCAGTGCGACCGGTCCATTGCCACCTGCATCCAACGTGACCCGGCAGTTTTCACCAGGTCGTCGGTCCATCTGGTAGGTGGCCGTTCCACACTGCGCTTGCCAGTACGTGGCCTCCACTCTAGGATCTTTTTGCCCCATCGACCGTCCAATCTTCGTGCTATGTGGCCGGCCCATTGCCACTTCAGCTGACTGATCCTACGGGCAATGTCAGCAACCTTAGTTCTTCTACGGATCTCCTCATTTCTGATTCGATCACGTAGAGAAATACCGAGCATTGCCCTCTCCATAGCACGCTGAGCGACATTGAGCCTTTTGAAAAGATCCTTCGTGAAGCACCACGTCTCAGAACCGTAAGTCATCACTGGTAACACACATTGGTTGTATACCTTTGTCTTAAGGCACTGAGGTATTTTGGACGAGAAGACGTTGCGTAATTTACCGAACGCTGCCCAGCCGAGCTGGATCCGTCTACTGACCTCTCTCTTAAAGTTGGACCTACCTAATCGGACAGCCTGCCCTAGGTATATATATTCGTCAACAACTTCAAGAGTAGAGCTCCCAACAGTTAGTGCGGTGGGTGCAACATGGTCATTGTGCATTATCTTTGTTTTGTCCATGTTCATTTTAAGACCCACTTGTTGAGAAACTCCATTGAGGCCACCGAGCATGCGCCCCAAATCATCCAGCGATTCTGCCATGACTACTATGTCGCCGGCAAATCGAAGGTGAGTGATGTATTCGCCATTGATGTTGATGCCAAGTCCTTGCCATTCCAGGAGCTTGAAGGAATCCTCCAGAGCAGCGGTAAACAGTTTCGGGGATATGATATCCCTCTGTCTTACTCCTCTCTTCAAAGGGATATCCTTCGTGCAGTGCTCCTGTACTCGGACTGATATGGTGGCGTTATTATACAAACACTTCAACACTTCGATATACCGAAAGTCAATACGGCAACGCTGGAGAGATCTAAGGACCGCCCATATTTCGACGGAATCAAAGGCTTTCTCATAGTCCACAAACGCCAAGCATAATGGCCGATTATACTCTTCGGTCTTTTGTATAATCTGCCGCAGCGTATGTATGTGGTCTATGGTACTATAGCCTTTTCGGAAACCGGCTTGTTCGGTAGGCTGAAAGTCATCCAGCCTGCGTTCGAGACGCATCGTAATAACTCTCGAAAACAACTTGTAGACATGGCTCAGCAGTGTTATGGGCCTATAGTTCTTCAGTAAGGTTTTGTCGCCTTTTTTGAAGAACAGGACCACAACACCCCTGTTCCAAGCCTCTGGCGTTTTCCCATCGAGTAAGGAGGAATTGAAGAGTTTCTGAAGGACTTTTAGTACCGGCGTGCCGCCCGCTTTCAGAAGCTCTGTAGTGATTCCATCCTCGCCCGGAGCCTTGTTGTTCTTAAGCTGTTTGAGAGCTACCCTAATCTCGTACAGGCTGATGTCCGGGATGTCTTCGGTATAGTGTCGTGTTAGCCTGGCTCTTGGGTCTGCAGCTAAACTAGCAGGTTCAGCTGAGACCGAGGTATACAGCTGTCCATAGAACCGTTCTATCTCCCGTAGTAACCCGTAGTACCTCGGACTTATTTGACGTTACGCGTCCATCTTCGGTCTTCAGCTTTGTCAACTGGCTTTGCCCAATAGATACGTCTCTTGCAAACACTTTGGAGCCTTGGTTTCGCTCTATTGTCTCTTTAATACGCTGGGTATTAAAAGAACGGATATCGTGTCGCAAGGACTTCGTAATCTGTCTATTGAGCTGCCTATATGACTCAGCGTCACTCGAAGTTTGGAGCGTCATTGAACGTCGACTAGCCATGAGGTTCCGGGTTTGGTCGGATAGTTTCTGAGGTCTATTTGTACGGTGGGTCTTGAAAAATTTTGACCCCACCGTATGGACAGTTTCTACCAGCCTGCTATTTATATCGTCCACTGATGCGCAGCTGTCTATAAAATATTATATTCGTTTAACGGTCACTGGTTTATGAATTCAAATAATTGCATTAACTTTGCTTTGGTACATTAATGTTACATAAAAACCTTATATAAAATAAGTTTTTTAAACAAAATTACACAGCTTTGAAACCAAAAAATATTTTTTTATTTTCGCTAATAAAATTATATAAAGTTTTCTACGAAAGTCTTTGGCAGTTGATATAAATTCTGGGAGCTGGGAGTTCATTTTAAGTCCCAAAGGAAAGACACGAATACTTGTTACAAACTTGGTATATAGCCAGGGACTTGAGTGGTTCAAATAGTCAATATACATATTAATATTGGAAAAGTATCTTCATGTAAACAACATTTACTTTCTTACTATATTGTTCTTGAAAATGTGCTTAGTTTTCATAAACTTCGTATAATATATAAAGAACATTTTTATTAACAACACAAAAATATAATTTGTACTAAAGGTCATATTCTTTTTATATTACCAAAGAGGATAACATCTGGAGAGATAAAAATAAAGAAGAGACAATATAATTTTAAAAAAAGTAGTGAGTGACCACACGACAGAATTAGAAAGAAGAAGAGAAAAAACTTTACCAGGACGTGATTGACAATACGAAATCGACTCGCGCCGACTCTACCCGAACGAGCATTACATAACCGTGCGTTTCGGTTGAGTCATATTCACAGTCGTGATCCTTAAGAAACTTTTACTTCAACTTTTCATTTAGTTAATGTCCACAATACATAAGTTACACAGAACAATCCACAAGACTGACAAGGCTTATATGCCATAGGGAAAAATACAAGAAACACGACTCTTCGACTCTGTACCAATGTGACCTGGGGCCTTACTCTCCAAACTGATTTGATTTTGATTTAGATACGATCATGCCGCGTACTCCCAAATAAATTGATATATTTGTTTATTTTGATTCTCAATCGATTGATATGGTCGGGAGTACAAAAAGTTACGATCTAACAATTTTCTTTATCCTGATTAGTTTCAAAGTAATTCACCAAATAAAGTACGAAAAACCACTGATATCGAACGGATTCGGTTCTCGATTGTGTCGGGAGTAAGCGCGCTGAGCCTTAGTTACAATGCATTGGGTATTTAACTGTACATTTTTATTACTAATGGTTAAAAGAAAGAAAAATAATTATTTAAAAAATCAATAGAGTCTCATAAAACGCCCCATACGAAAGGCACTGCCAGGCAATTAGGACTTACTTTTATTTCGTTTTCTTGCACTTTCGCGCAAGTTCATACAATATAAATGGTCAACAACACAAAATTTCTAATTTCTTCTTAATACATAAATATTTTTTGCGACTTGGAAATTTACGTAATTTCAAAAGTACTATCATAGCATCTTGTCATTATCTTTATTTAAATTGAAATGTATTAAATTGTAATATCACTAAATGTACTTATTTAAAAGAAATTTTTTACATGTTGCCAAAAACCTGACAAAGGCATACGATAGTGGGCGTACACTTACAAACAAAATGTCATATTTATTATGTAAATAAAAAAATACCCATTTAAAATAAAATAAATAGTATCGTGCATTTTTTTAGGTAGGTTAATAATGTTTTTGTAATAATCTGCGTAATAACAGTTTTGCCTTCATGACTGTAATTTAATGAAACTAGCCACATGACTACCCATATTCCCTGACCTATCTAGCCAGACCGCCCGCAAATATGAATACAATATATTTGTGATTTTCTCGTTGAATGGACAGGTAGGCAATCGCAAGCACGAATAGTCTAGCTTTAACGACATGGCCTGGATTTCATATCGTATTTTTGGTTACGAATGCTGTCTGTGACCTATAAACTATCCTATACAGTTGTCCTAGGTTTAGATTTTAATAACGCTATCTTTATAAATATAAACCTAATATAATTTATTACTTTATAATAATAATAGCTCCCCTCACAGATTTCGGTGTCAGTAGCCGATTTCATTGAAACCAGGGCAGCTATGCAGGAATTATTTTAAAGTGCCCAAGTGTGTGCGCAATACACAAAGACACTTACTCTTCCTTATTGTCCTAACCAATCTTGAAAACAAAATTTTTTGTTGTTCCAACGCGGGAATCGAACCCACAACCTCCGGGTTGCTCCGAAGCTCTGAACCACTAGACCACGGAGGCGGTAATTAGTTTAACATGTATAAAATTTATATAGTTTTACATATTATTATTGTGTCTATGCTTCGTAGTAAAGATGAACCGATTTAGATCTAGTTTTTTTTTTTTTATATATCACAACCGAGTTTTCTTACTTATAATTCGTCATTATCAGTGCTTAACGCTCACTGCTTAACAATTCGCGGGTTACTTCCAATTTTCGATTTTGCTTATTTTATAAAGAATGATTTAATTAAGTTATGTGGATAAATTGTAGGGTTGAAATTGGAATGGTTGAAATTGGAATGGACTGACATAACGTTCGCTAATTATATATTATATTATTTATTAGAAAGGGGTCAGTCAGGCCAGGAGCCTCAAGGCACAGGGTAACTAGTTTGGGCTCCTGTTTCCCACATTTCAAGTGCAAAATAATTGTAAATATAACTTTTAGCTTTATTTTGTTATTTATATGTACTTGTTGTGGAAGAAATAAATTTATTTAATATTTTTATTATTTTTCCCGAAACAGTAGCGTATTTCCATGAGATACTCATTTACTTGGGCGAAGTCCTAGGTAAAAGTACACACAATATTATAAAGATGAAAGGTGGTAGAAAAAATGATGGTAGTAGTATACATGTTGGATTATATTAAGAGCATAATCTTTTTACGTCATCAAAATGTACAATACCTAATCATTATATTACTTTAAATCGTAATTATTACTAAGCTGTATTGTTACGCCTGAACTCTTTTAGTAGTTATTTCAAAAGGTTTTAGACTTTAATTAAAGCATGTTAAAATCATGAAATAATTCCAAGTGAGACCTTCCTAACTTTGTACTTTGGGGATTTCCTGAGTCCTAAAGGGAGTTTAGTGTCAAAAAGCTAATGGGTTAGTTAATATTAATGCTAATCGGGTAGCTTAGGATGGGGATGATTACGAAAAAGGTACAGGTAAGTTTTAGTATTTAGGGATCTATATCCCTACAATTTATTATGTAACTGAACATAATATTAAAATAACACACAATAAATTGTGTACTTAACGTCTACTTAGGAATACATTTATATTTAACTAGTGGTCCCGGCGAACTTCGTGTCCCCTTAGAATTAATTTGAGCACGAACAACAACATCACTGACAGAGTCCAATTGTCCAAACCAAAAAAAGTTCAAATCTAAACACTTGAAGACACACAAAAAATCATAATTTAAAATTGTATCATAATTTAAATTTCGGTTCAGTCGTTTAGGAGTTCACTGTCTACACAGATACAGGTAATTATAGTATGTATAAATATATGATAATAGCAGGATGTCGTCCTAAATACTATTAAGACTGACTGACTGACTAGTATTACCGGCTTAGTATAAGCAGGCTTAGTCACGATCCTTACACAGGTACTCACCGGACACGGATGTTTCGGTGCGTACCTGTGTAAGGTTGCCAGGAGGGAGCCTACGCCAGCCTGCCACGAATGTGGCGCTGCGGAGGACACGGCCCAGCACACCTTAGAGGTGTGCGAACGATGGGTCGTGCAGCGCCACGATCTAGTGGCAGTGATTGGGCGGGACCTCTCACTCTCGAGTGTGGTTCGCTGCATGCTCGAGAGCGATGAGGCCTGGCAGGCGGTGGTCTCCTTTTGCGAATTCGTCATGTCGCAGAAGGAGGCCTCGGAGCGGGACAGAGAGACTGATCCTCTCTCTCTTCCGCTTCGCCGGCGCAGGACGGGGGTGCGGAGGCGTCGTTTTGCGGCCCTCCCATCTCACGTCTAGTACGGGGCTCCGGGTAGAGGGATGGGTAACCTCCCCGGCTTTGTCAGTCAGTCAGCGCTCTCTTAATTTGATGGAAGTCCGGTCCCTGTAGAGGTGAACCGGCCGGTCGAGGGAGGAGTAGCCTGTGTTTAGACAGATCCAGGCACTCCACCCAACATAACGGCTGATGGCAATCCGCAAGTGGTTTAGTGGGTAAACCGGCCGTAGCCAGCCGGGAGTCCCACATACCCCTCGGGGACCCTCCCGGGGGATGCGTAACGCATTTCTCTTGCGAAATCACAAAAAAAAAAGGCTTAGTCACGATACCATCGCTGGTTAGCGATGCTTTGTCAAAGTTGTTACCTCGACAAATCTCGAAATCTAAAATGTATCAATTGAAGTATCACGAGCTTAGCTTATTTATATATATATTATTATATACAGGGTGTAAAAAGAGCAGTCACTATAACTTTGGGATACGGTTATACTACCTTTCCTCATTTTAGAAATGTTTTTTTTTTCTTGTTAAAATCATAAAAATTTTTTTTTTTTACTTTTCACCATTTCTTATTTTTCTTATCGCAAAAATAATAATAAAACTAAAAATTTTTTTTTTAATTTTTGTAAAAAAATTAATTATATAGAATGAGAAAAGGTAGTATACCTAATCATATCCCAAAGTTATAGTGACTGCTCTTTTTACATCCGTTATAATTAATTTTAAATTAAAACTACATACATGTTTTCTATAATACTTATTGAGTTTATACGTAGCAAATCTGTAAATCCAGGCTATGTTTGCATACCAATTTAATTAAATTGGTCCAGTCGTTTTGGCTAGACTCCTGAAGCGAAAACGGCTTGATTCTTCTCTTGACAACCACCAAATATAAACATACTCACACACATGCAGCCACTCACACGTTACACAATACACATACATACAACCACAAACCTTTATAATAATAGTATGCTATTTAAAATAAATCGACCTAAACTTCAGCTATGCTATATTTCACACAGTGTAAGATTCCAAAATGTTAAACTGATCCGAGACTTGAACAGATGATCCATAAAACCAGTAGGAAAGTAAATTTTCTCAACCGTGTAATAGAAACGTATGCTCGTAAAATTATTTTTTATGTTATTTGCGACCATAATATTCCCGGAAGAGCCTATTGATGGGATTGTAATAGAATTTTATAAAGAGTTATATTGTTATAGAGCTTATGTTACTTTTATTTCGTCGTCTAACTTTTTTCGTATAGTCTAGTATAATAAATAGTTCGTCCCCAATAAATTTAACCTAAATTTAAACTAAACGAAGACATCGAAATTTTACTTATTCACTTATATACTTTCACAGGTAGGTATATTAAAGGGTTGCACTTCATTATCCAATACATGTTATAACAATTTAACAATAATTAATATGTTTAAACATGAAATGAAAATCTTTCACAGAAAAAATACGCCATTTTGATGACACTGCCGATTGTAGAATATAAGCCATGGTATTCTTATTGGCCAATTGGCATCACTGACGTATCTATGGTTGTGTCAAAGACGGATTTGTTTACGTTTGGGGTAAAATTTATCTCGGACGTACAATATTAAGACTCTAGAATACGTTTAAAGCCATTTATCCAGGCACTACAGCATGTATTCTTACACAAGGGACTTATTGAACGAGCGTGATGAGCATTCGATTATTGTTTTTAAAATGTATTTATGTAACATATAACCTTAATTTTATAATCCTATGAATTAAATATTTTTGTATATAGTGCGCTTGAAAAATCTAATGCGGCCGCGGCAACTCAGCATTAGTCTAATTAATCGAGTCAAAGCAGCGTAGCACCAGTTCCCGCGCCGTCGCTGAGTGCAAGTCCTCGCATATAACGAAGGGATTTTTAAAGAAAGAAATTACATAGCAAATAGTTAATGTTATTTATACATAGCAAATAAACATTTTTATTTAAATTTTCCATGTCAGTCCCGAGAAGCCAAACTTGTAACTAGCTTAAAATTAGGTTTTAATGTAGAATACCCTATACAGTCAAGTAAAGTAGAAAAAAATAATTATTTTCTTACTATATTAAAATATAATTATCGTCCTTTAGCTTAAAACACCGCACAATTCATTTATTACAACTTTACAGGAGATGAAATAAGCTGTATATTAAAAAAATCCTTTTACTACTTAATGAATACCGTAATGAGCGGTTAATAAATTATTATTGATACTTTTTTTGATAATTTACTTTATTTTATGACTTAAGCGGTATTGACTAATATTATTAGATTTAAGCGTCGTTGTTTACGAAATTTTAGGGATAAAGTATGAATAGACAATTTACAAGGTAAAATTTTTATTAAAACATGTTTGAAGAATTAACCTAACATACAAAGTGTATCTTTAACTTAAATACTTTAACTTACTTTTGAAGAATCATATTTGTGAGAACAATTATTAGTCATTCATATCATCATAATTAGTTTTAAGGAGACACACGAATCTTTAAAGCGTTAGTCAAATTTATTCTGAATCCGTCTATATTATGTTATATATACCTATATGTATATAAACATACCTAACAAGTGCATCCTGATGTAACATTATTTCAGTCAGGAATCTTGAATAATATAATGTGATGATAAATTATTTGACGACTAAAGGATTACATTTTGTCCGTGTAGAGTTCGTTGTTAGTTGTCAGTTACTTCAGGTATTCTCACTACGAATAGTCCAAAAGCTAACTTGATTATAAGTTTAGTTGCCTAATACTTACTCTAGCGATTGTTGCTATTGTGATCACGAAGTTAGCACTTCGAATACAATGGTTGAGTTTTAGAAATTTTTAATTAAAGATTATTATAATATATTGACGACCTTCGTAGCACAGTAATGGAGAGTGGTGGTGCTCGAGCGAGAGGTGGTGGGTTCTAATCCCGCCGAAGGAACAAAAAGTTTTCAAAGTTCCTGGGTCATGAATGTGTATAAAATTTGTGTATAATATAATAAAAATCTTTAATATGTGGATAGTATTAAATATATTTCCGTAGTCTGGTACCTGTAACATGGTGTGAAGCGTCCATAGATTATTATATTATCTACTATTATTTATAAATATTTCAATTTAATAAAAATAATCAAGAACAACCTTTATCCTTTTAGTCCAACACAATATGTATATATTACTCAACGAAGCTAATGAAGCCCTACAAAAGGTTGGCATTCTCCTACAGTGAATAAAAAGTATTCGTATTTTCTTAGACGACGTTAAATGTTTTTTTTTTGTTATTTTAATCTGCGATCAACTTAGTCATAATCAAAAGTTTTGGCTTTGTGTTATACTTATTTTCGAGGGGCAAATTAACATTTGCTCCCTCAGTATTTCCCATGTAGTTTGGCTTTTATTGCCGTTTATCTAGTTGTAAAATAAAACGTAAAATGTATAAAAATATTAAATTGTAATACCACTTGGATTACTCTTCTAAAAGTTTGCCATAAAAACTCTGGATTATGAAATCCTGAATATGCGTGTAACCTGGATAAAGTTTTGCTTTTAAACATTTAAGAATTTTAAGTCTGTGCTCAACTTTTCTTGAGGTCTTTCTTTAAAAAGATCGTAAAAAGTATTATAATGTTTCACCAGGTACTTTCAATATTTTACAAAGTAATTTTTAATTTACTGTGAGCAATTTTTCTTTCCTTCCTTTCATATTTTATCAATTACCTTTACTATTAAAGTAGGTGGTAAAAATAATTAGATACGTATGTAAAAGCTGTATTATTTAACTTATATTTTAAAAGGAAGAAAAAGTAAAATAGCACATTTCATTTTTACTTTGCACAAAAGTAAAATCTTACTAGGTATTTGAACTTTACCGTTGTTTTTTGTATTTTTACTCAAATCATTTTATAAAATGGACTTTTAAACTATTCCTTAGTTTCAACTTAGACTGGCACACAGTCTATAATTTTTTTATAACATACATTCACTAGTAAAAAAAGGTAAATCAAACTTGAAAACAACATTTTTTGTTGTTCCAATGCGGGAATCGAATCCACGACCTCCGAGTCGAGAGCTAGGCTATAAGTCACTAGATCATGGCGGCATAGTCATAATTTATACCTTAATAGAAAATGGAGACGTATTTGCTATGGGGGATGAACTAAATTAAAAAAAACCCCGACTTAGCGTGTAACATTCCTATCACACCTAACAAACGACCTGATGACCTTGAAGACCTCAATAAATTTTCATTAAACATATCTAAGAAGACTCTCGACTAATATACCTTTCACACAAAAAAAAACCGCATTAAAATCTGATCATTCGTTTGGGAGCTACGATACCACAGACAGAGACATACACATTTACACAAACACGTCAAATTTAAAACTCCCCGTCGTGTTTGCGTCGGGGGCTATGAACTAAAATTGACAATATTTTTTTTTACACAATCATATCTCCTATATAAAAATGAATTGCTGTTCGTTAGTCTCGCTAAAACTCGGGAACGGCTGATTCGGCTATTTTTAGTCTTGAAATATTCGTGGAATTCCAGGGAATATTTAAACGGTTTGTATGCTCAACGAAGTGGGCACGGGTCAGCTAGTAGTCTATATTTTTGAATAGAGATTCACAAAAATAAGGAAAAATATGTTGGTAAAATCGTTACAAAGGCGAGGGCGAAGTTTGTTTAAATAAGCCTGTGATGAAGAAAACTCTTTTAGATTCGTATTGTTTTATGAGAAAATGTTCTTGAAAAAAAGGAAACGCCTTTTATATTGTTACGTACAGCTTTTACCCGTGACTTCACTCCGTTATAGTCTATTTTAAATTCAATTTTGCTATTACGTTAACGTACTTTAATTAAATATTGTCGCATTTTCTTGTAAAAGTGCAAACAGAATAAAAATAAATTCCTATGATGATTATTGTTAGTCAGTATCATCAAAATATGTATAGGTAATATGCAAGAAAGGCGAAATTGCGTTAAATTGTAAGTAGTATGTACTGCGTTCCACAAAGATTAAAGACCAACTTAGCTTACAATTTTTTCGGTGACATTATCTACTTCACAATATAATTTGTATTAATCTGTAATAATAATAAAATAATATGTAATTTGAATGTCACGGTATAATATCTCCAATATTATAATACTAGTGTATCTAACTCGATTTTGTTTTGTAATTTTATTGAATAAGGTTTTAAATGGAATCCTTACTGTACCTACTTTTTTTCTTTGTACCATTGTGTTTTTAGATATGAAAGAGACTGGCCTCCACGACACAGGGAATCCTAGTGTGAAAACCAGTGATATACTTAAGATAGTATGCATATCGTGCTTCTGTTCAATTTTTTTTAAATATATAAAATACTATATTGTTTTTCCATAATAGGTTGAGCCTATTTTCGAAAAATAATATAAAATTTTATCACATCCTTTAATATAAAAGTGAAGCAACACCACTGAAACTATAGCAGCATCTTTGTCGTGTTTTGTTTCGTTGAGCAATAGATTTGTAGGTATTGTTATTCAGTATAAAAGTGAAGTTTTTTTTTTTAAATTTACAAGAAGATGATTCACTATTACAATGAACGATGCATATTTCTGTTGTTCCAGTGTGCCGACAAGAGAATGGAAGCAGTAGACCGCGAGAACAGAACTCCGTTTCGGAGTCGTCGCGCCGGTTCCGGACGGAGTTCCTGGAGGACTGGCCGCAGACGCCTGGTGATCCGTTCTTCGATCCCAGCACACCAGAAAATGTGACTGGCCTGGTTGGACATCCCGTCACTTTATTGTGCAAAGTGAAAAATCTGCAAAATCGCACAGTACGTATAAGTATTTGTATTACTATGGCTAATTACATTGTCACGAAGTCGAAAAGTCGCGTCTTTCCGTATAACATGTTAGGCTGCGTTTCCACTGACGCGGAGCGGGGCGGAGAGGAGCTCGTGGTGCCCGAATTGACCAATCACTATGCTCGAAATCTCCGCTCCGTTTCCACGGAAACAGCACGAGCATAGTTATTGGTCAATTTGGGCACCGCTAAGCTCCCCTCCACCCCGCTCCGCGTCAATGACCTAGCCTGAATCTCTATTTTATTATTAGATACAAACTTTATATAGCATATTAAAGTATGTGGTGATAGTGTCGCGTCGCAATGCATCGCGTTATGATTTTCTAGTGAACACAAAAAATAAACTAAATTAATAACAAACGACCTGATGACCTTGAAGATCTTAACCAATTTCTACCGAACATAGCTAAGAACACTCGAGAGTGTTCTTAGCTTTATGCCTTTCAAACAAAAAATACCGTATTAAAATCGGATAATGTTTGGGAGCTACTATTCCACAGATAGACACATACACATTTACACGGATACATCAAACTTATAACACCCGGTCGTTTTTGCGTCGCGGGTTAAAAATGAGGCGTCGCGACGCTTTGACTGTGCGCCAATGTAAGTTGATCCTAACTGTTTCCCACTTAGTAATAAAAATATTTACTCACTGTACTAACGTATTACACAAGGAAAAATATTACAAAGCTTATATAATATTTTTCCTTGTCACTAAATCTGCCAAAGTCACATATTTATTCCTTAGATAAAAGTTATCTGACGATTGAAAAATCGGTCCTAAGTGTAAATTACATTTAACATTTTTATTTACTTTTGCCAAACTGCAGAGCAGTTTAATGGCAGATGCAGCTCCCAATATATCTAGTAGGGTTCAGAACCGGGAAATCCCGGTACCGAAAATCCCGGGATTTCCCGGTTCTTTGACTACCTACTGTTATAGAACCGGTTCTCAACTCAAAAGAACCGGGATTTTCGGTATTTTCGGGAATTTTTTTACCTTAACAAAAAATAAACGCAACGGGCTTAGAAAAGTACTTTTGTATTTAAATTACACATTGTGGCATGTCAAGTTAAAGGATAATATATTTATTGCTATACAATGATTAAAATATCGTTATACATTCACTTCCATTAAAGTTTTACATAGATATAAACAATTTTTATAAACGTGAGTAATATTATATTACTAGCTTTGGCCGCGGTTTCGGGCGTGTGGAATTATTGTATTCGTAGCAAAAAGTTTTTTTCCAAATAACACTACAGCATATTATGAGTATCATTATAATTTAACCAATATAAAAACTTAATAAATTGTATACTTTTTACACCTTGGGTTACATTATTGAAGTTTTAGTAAGGTTCCCTTTTTTTTAATATAATAAAGCCTGTGTTCACCGTTGATGGTGTAAATTTCCGACGGCGAAAAACGCATTCAAATTTTAACTTAAGTTCAAAATACATATTCTTAACTGATTTTACTATCTCAACATATTAAAATAAATCTAGGGGAAATGTCTGCTCATTAAATATATATTTAAGTCAAAATCAAGATTTGGGGTCTATAAAGGCCATAGAACCAAAAATAATAATTATGAAAAAAAGTACTGTCTGTCTGTCAGTCCGTATGTGAGTCCGTACTGAATGGAATAAAATTAAATTTAGCAGGCCGATAGCTTCGAACCTAAAGGGTAATGTAGGATATTATTATCCCAAAAACGAAAGGGCGCCCGTTGGATTTTCAAACAACAGTAGCTACTTATTTGATGGTATTTCGGTGAAAATACTCGACGTATTTAAATGAAACTCGGCACAAAGGTAGATTGGACCATGAAATTAATAACAGGATTTTTTTTGTTGGGAAACAAAAGGGACCCAAGGGATCATAATTATAAAAGCTGTATTTTTGAACTTGCTTATAAAACAAAAATAAATTATGATTATTTGTATCATCGTATTTATCTGTATTCTGATTTCTTTTAAAATATAACAATCAAAATAAATAATATAATCTTTTTGCTAGTAGCAAAAAGATTATATTATATTACTTATAAATAAAAATCGCAAAAACCAATTTTATAAAATATCTTTGAACTATGAATTTTTGTTGAATCAATTTATCTGTTGGATAAAGTTGTTAAGATTTTTGGAAGATCCATCTTTTTAGCTAGTAAAACTCACTTCGATATTACATTCAAAGGGTAAAAACTTACTTTCACAATATCTGCGTTTAAAATTTTAATTTCTGTCCAAACATTATACCGCATTTCGTGCGATTGGCTAAGCAGAAAAATAATTTTAAAATGTTAAAACAATCCATACTTAATATTATTTCAAACGTGAAACTAACTATGTCTGTTACTTTAAGACTCATGAACCGTTTTACCGATTTGGTTTAATTTTGGTACGGCGATAAGTTTATAATAAATAGGACTTATCCACGCCGAGGCAAAACTACCAAGCAAAGTAGGATTCAACGTCAAAATATAATTACTTATACTTATACTTATAAAACTCCTCAGTTTTGGTTGGGTTTTTTGTACTACACAGTATTTTACAATATTATAAATTTTAGTAGATTTACACCGGTAAAATAGTTTTTTGGCTCATGATAGATCATAGATATAATATGCAATGTTTTATTTACCTATTCAAAAGTAATAACTTTGCAAGAGCGGGAGGGAATCTGCTAAGTGTGCCTTATAGGCTGTCAAATCGTTATACATAATATACGCCTCGGAAAAAAATATTGTAGTGCGTATGATCTGGCCAGAAACTGGATAGTAGATAGTCATAAGATTATTGGTATAACATTATCTTAATCATACTGCAGCCATAGAGTTATTTAATAAAGAACTTTTTGTTACGAATACTATTCTACGCGCCCGAAGCCGCGGAAAAAGCCCTAATATTAGAGACGTTAAATTAAATAAAATTTTATCAAAGGTTAATTTATAACGATATTTTAATCATTGTATAGCAAATTAATGTATCATACTTTAACTTGACATGCCAAAATGTGTGATTTATTTATAAAAAGTAGTTTTCGAAGCCATTGTATTTGTTTTTAGTCAAGTAAGAAAAAAACACGAAAATACCGAAAATCCCGGGAAATCCCGGGAATTCCCGGTTCTGACTAGTGCCGGTACCGAAAATCCCGGTTCCTAAAAATATACCGGTTCTCGATACCCTAATATCTAGGTAAACAGTTAATACATTAGTTACTTACAATAATACACGAATAAAAATGGTTATCCTTTAGTTTCTGTACGGTATCTCATATTATAACACCGTAGCATTTTTACTTACTATTTTACTTCATGAATACATTCAGTACGCGTTCGTAAACAGCAGACTCCTGCTCTGCGTGCTGCGTGCTTCCCAGCACCTTTATATCAATCAAACATATTATGTGGGAAAGGTAATCAAATTAATTTTAGGAAATACTAGGTTCGGACCGGAACCAGTGGTAGCTTGTTTTTTAACCGACTACCAAAAAAGGAGGAGGTTTCTCAATTCGACCGTATATATGTTTTTTTTTATGTTTGTTCGTGGATAACTTCGTCGTTTATGAACCGATTTTAAATATTTTTTCTGTGTTGTGTAGGGTATAATTCCAATTTGGTCCCATTGTTACCAAAATGGTGACCTGATGATGGGATCCACGGAACTCCTCAAAATTTATATGGAAACACATATCGATATTGATTTTTTCTGAAGTAGCCCAAGCATATGTTACCAAATAGTAAGGTTTTTTTTCTTTTTGGTGTACCTTTTGAAGTCGGTTTTTTTTTTGTTTAAAATTATCTTGTTGACTTTCCGAAAATCGCTTCTTAAGAGGAAACACCACGAAATTTTTTCCATACAAAAATAGGTGTCATGGGGATTCCTGTTTCCTCCCTGGATAATGCTGCTAGAGTAACAATTTTTTTCCTGAATATTCATGGATATTGTTTGTACGTCCCTATTTTTTACTATTTTTAATAAATTAATTATTTAAAGAGATATGAACGTTCAAAAACCTAAAAAAAATGGTCAGACTCTCCGCTATGTTTAAACATCTAGGAAACACATTTGACTACATTAAACAACATAATCAAAAAATAGGAACCTATCTCATTTCTTTTATTAGCTAATAAAGAAAAAAATATTTAAATCGGTTAAGTTTTGGAGGAGGAAATAGGAATCCCCTAAACGTCGATTTCTGGTACTTTTAATAGGTAATTTCAGTCCAAGTTGCAGTTGTCTCTATCGCGCTAGTGCTGGCTAGCTAAGGCACTGCGAGACATCAATAGATTTTATAAATACCTATTTTGTATTTCTCTCGACCGTGTTGTTTCCTCTTAAGTTTCATATTTTGGAGATAAAACGTTTTTTATTTACTTATTTATTATTTGTGAGTAGTACAAAATATTATTGAACTGAATTATTTATTATTATTGAATATAGTTCATTTACTATTTTACTTGCCGCTCGGCATGAGATCCATTTCTCTGCGGTCGGTCAATGGGTTTATACTTAGTGTTGAAATATTAGTGAGCCTTCCTAGTGAAAATTTTCAGATCCAGGAGGAACTTTGTCGATACTGTACGTAATAATTGTATGTTTGTGTTACATAAATTCTTGGCAAAGTAAACAGTTTTGCCAATATCTTATCATATTCATTGCTCAAATTCGAGTAAAGGAAACGGTAGTTTAACCCGTGAGAAGGCGCGCCTCATTTTATCACACAGAGAGGCGCGCGCGAGCAAATTGCTCACACTAATTTAAATACTTATTAATCTAGTGTAGCGGTAGTTATTGGCTTATAACTGATGTAAATTAATAAAACAAGGTTTAATCAACAAGAAATTAGGACTTTCAATAAAAAATTTAAAACATAAATCAACTTTTTAGGAAAATTGCAAAACAACTTAATAATATTTTCTTATTTTTATCAGTTTGCATAAAAATCGCATTAAAAAATCTTGCATAAAATATACTTAAAAAATTTACTCTTTCACAAGATGTCCACAGGTGGGACTCTCAAAACACATTGTACACATATATGTAACATGTTCCGTGCAGAGTGATTGCTTGCACAAAGTATACGCTTTTTTTGAGCGTCTATTCTTACTCCTGGGACATATAGAAATCCCGTGTTTGTGTCATGAGGACTGTGAACAAAATAACCATGGCTTTCTATGCTATCAACACGAATTTCTTCTTCATTATGAAAATCCGCATCCAATTCCTCATCAGAATCAGAGGATTGGAAGAGTCCAACCACGAACTAATCTGATCGTTCATTTTATTTGTGTATTGAAGCTAAAATAATAAAAAAATGTTATGTACATATGACTACACAACATTTACTTATTATTTAAAGATTATAATACATATTAATAACCCAGTAATTCATAAAATACAATAATAATTTATTTTATTCGAAAAATAAACACATACACGGGTGGGCGCGTGATGAGCAAATTGCCGCACGATGGTACGCGGTCACCACAAAAGCCTCGCTGTGCAGGCGAAACGGAACTGACCGATACAAGAGTTGCGTCAGGGGTAGGAGGATGAAAAGTTAGGAAGGTACCTAGACACTTAGAACGTTATGGCGTTGTTATCACAAAAATTTTTTGAATTAAATTTTTGTGTGAGCAAATTGCTCATAGCGCGCCTTCTCACGGGTTAATAGATAGGAATAACAAATGTGTCCTCGCTAGAATATCTCGATAGAGTCGCATGCTATTGTGTATTTTAACTGACTAAAATCAATAACATGTAAAAACAAAATTCTGATATGAGGTTTTTGTTGTTTGAAATATAAAATGTGTATTATTTAAGTGCCTCAATTTGGTTACTTTATTCTATTGTAAAAGGTTTTGTTTTTTTTTTTGGTTGTTGAAATGTTTAAAAAGTTTAAACGTTTTATTACATAGTTACCAAGAGTGTGTCACAAGAGTAAAGATATTCTTGTCTCTTTAAAGTTATGATTTAGGAACTGTGAGTTGGCAACGTTAGGAAATAGTTTTATGATAGACAGAGTATATTATCATACGTTTCAGAAATAGTTAAGTCACATTTTGTGCACGGCGTTTGTTCATAAAATGGTACAAAAAAGTAAGATGTATACGTTAAATAAAATTTTCAGCCTTATTTTCATTCCACAAAATGTAGCGTCTAAAAAAAAAGCGTTGAAAACTTCGTATTTTTACTCCCGTGATTTAATACCAGATTTTGAACTACACGGAACCAACCTGAACCAGCTATTAATCTAGGTGTAAGACGAACAACGTTGCACCTATCTACGTGACTAGACCGCTTAGCTCTCTGACGGCTTTGGCCAGAGCGGAGTAATGTTGTTCGAAGAAAATAAATCAATTTTCTCTCTCATCTTGAATTTCAAGTATATTATGTTGTTGCTATTTGTGTTACTGTATATTGAATTTCCGTGCCTAGTGAGTAGGACGTAGTAGGTGCAGGTTCGATTCCCAGGTAGTGGTGTGTGCCATTGACCACCGGTTTCTCAAAAGCTATTCAATTCAATGATCAACTAACATGGCATTCAAATCAACAGCCCATATTAAACGCTGATTGGTTGGAATACTGTCAGACAGAAAGGAACGGACAGATATTTTATAATTACTTACATCCCGCTCACACTTGCAAGATCGGTTAAAATTTCACAGATGAGGTTAATTCACCAAAGACACCGATTAGTTGACATACGATTTGAATCAGCGAGTGAGTATTTTATTTTTATTTTATTTATTCATTTATTTTATTTATAGTATATTTTTATTTTATTTATAGTATGATGTAATTATAAAATATCTGTCCGTTCCTGACAATATTCCACCAGTCAGCGTTCAATTCAATTCATGTTCAATTGTTGATTTGTCATGTCAGTTCATCATTACTTTAAATAGCATTCGAGAAACCGGGGTGAGACTTATATGTCAAGTGCATTTTACAGACGTTTCAAAAATGAAGTAAAATCTGCATAAAATGGCTGGTTCCAAACGTATTATCTTGTCATTCCTCTGGACTAGGCCGTGTAGTATGTTGTGAGAATGTCGTATCTACTGGACAAACATGCAACATTTAAAAGCAGATGTCCCAGACATTACACAGCTTAAAAAGGTTACGTCGCTCACAGAATACTGGAATGATAAATCAGATAAATCATTTAAAAACGGATGCATTAAAGTCCCTCTTAATTTACATTTACACTTAGAACATAGTCGTCAAATTAGTAAAATTTTACGCCTGTAAAAAAATGTCACATTTATACCTTATAAACGTCATATTGAGGCTCTTTCTGACGCATGCTTTGCTAACGGGTGTTTTGAACTTGATATAGAAAGTGTGCCATAATCAAGCGCATGCTTTTCTCTATCCTAAAATGCATATAAGCGTCAAAGCGTCTTATACGTATGGGGTCTAAAAGAATGCAGAACGTTGCAAAATGCACCTGTATTGCAAAATCTTTTTGAAAAATACATATTGGAATGCATCCTCAATATTTGAATTTCGGTTCAAATTCAATATAACAGTAGCAATTCCGATATTGGCTACGAAGCTAGCCAAGATCGATCGAGAGCTGGCTAACATTGGTATTTATTCACAGGTGTCATGGGTGCGTCATCGTGACATACACTTGTTGACAGTGGGTCGATACACCTACACGTCGGACCAGCGGTTCGAGGCGCAACACAAGCCCCGTTCTGAGGAGTGGGCGCTTCGGATACGAAGCCCGCAGCGTCGGGACTCCGGCCAATACGAGTGCCAGATATCCACCACCCCGCCTATAGGACACGCTGTGTACCTTAATATAGTTGGTAAGTTGGCAACCAAATTAGTAAAGATCAGTAATTTGTGACTTAATTTTTGTATTACTTATATTATATAGAAGAAAGTTGGTCAGCGTTTATTTTTTATATTTATTGGCGTCGCTTGGCTAGGCTTATCAGCGACCACAATATGAAACGAAACAAAACTATATACATCACAATAAATGAGAAATTTTAGAACATTAGTACCTATATCTGGATCAGTCAACAACACATACCTATAATCACTAAAATTAAATAATTGTCTTTTCGGACTATATTAAAGCGTCATCGTTTTTGTTTGGTTATTGCGTACGCGGAAACGGTTTGATCATTTTTCATAAAATTTAGTAAAAGGGAAGCTGACACCTAGGATCACCTAGGATTAACACATTGCCTTTTTATCCAGAAAGCGTAGTGTTCCCGTGGTACACCGTATGTAGTAAACTACGTGTAGTACACGTGTGTAGGCGTAATACGTTTGTATATTTTTCCCGTCACGTCTGTGATATGTTATTATTCTACGGCTCACTATCTACTACACAGGAAAAATAATAGCTAACTCATAAACCCAGAGTTTTAATTTTACTTTATATTAGGGACTCATTCTGATTTGATTATACCTAGTCTAGCCTAGTCTACTAGGGCCTTATAGTCCTTACACTCAAAGTTTATATTGGAAAAAGTATATCAGATCAAATAAATTCTATACGTAGACTCTTATCCGTGAAGGGTTAATCTCTATAAGAATATTTGCTAACACTTAAACTGAGATGGTAAAATCAATATTGACTTAACGAAAAACGCCTTTACCCTTCCTTCTCCGAATCATCTTGTCGTCAAGTATACTTTATGTATGATGTTTATTTTACCTGTATTCTCCCTAGACATTTGTCAGGAGTTCATATTTTTATATATTATTATACTTATGAATGAATGTAATATGTTTCTAATAATCTAATGGTGCGTGTCTGTCCTAATAATGTAAAGCTTGTTTGTGTGTTTGAACGCGCTAATCTGAGGTACTGTCCGATTGAATAAAATATTTCAGTGAAGGATAGCCCATTATACTGGGTGGAAAAATAACAGTCACTATAACTTTGAGATACGATTATACTACCTTTCCTCATTTTGCAAATGAATTTTTTGGTCAAAAACTTACATTTTTTTTGTACTTTTTACCATTTCTTATTTTTATCTCGCAATAATAACGAAAAAACAAAAAAAAAACTAAGGTTTCACCAACCAATGTTAAAGTTAATCCCTCTCGTAATTCCCATCAATGAATGAGAAGGAATGGTATTTTAACAAGCCGTTAGCACTAACATGCGTTGGTGAAATCGGGACTAAAGAATGAAGTTGAAACCTTTTTTTTTATCGCTGAGAAATGCTTTTAAGCATTCCGTGGGGGATTGGGGACTCCCTCCACGGATATGTAGGACTCGCTGCGTCCGAAAGATGGTAAATGGACGCAGCCCCACCCACTACAACTCGGCGGTACTCCGACTCCACCGCCGTTGACGAAGCCACAGGGACAACAAAACATCCGCGACATGAAGTTGAAACCTAGAATGTTGAAACTTATAACATTTGTTTTTGAGCACGGAGTGTCCCCTAGTTTATATAATTTGTTCCAGAGCCGGAGACGGAGGTGATGGGCGGGCCTGATCTATTTATATATGCCGGGTCAACAATAAACTTGACATGTATCGTGCGACACACCCCCGAACCGCCGAGCACTATTAATTGGACGCACAGAGGAAAAGTAAGCTAAGTGTATTTAGTTTCAAATGTACATTCTATGAGTTAATAGTTATGTGTACTGAGTGCGAGTTTGCTGCTGAGATCGAATTTTTCGTAGGTGAATTTTTCGTAAGTAGATTCTTTTTTAGCCGCTCTCGATGTGCCGTCTTGTGGATTCATTTTTACTTTTCCTTTTTCTGACACCATGTTGAGCTATAAGATATGGTTAGGATCCATTTGCACGTCCAATAATAACACTTTAGTTGCTGTATTATATCTATTAGCTAGTAAATAATATATTATAAGTCTTTTAACAAGGTACATAAGTTCTACTTAGACTATCTCATTGCATCACTGTCAAATGTCATATTTGACATTACATTGTTTTGAGCCTAATTAGTAATGGTATAGCATTATGTACAAAAACATACTGATTTCAATAGTGCAACGCACACTTTCTAGGTAGAGAGCTCTCTTATTCACAAAGTGTCACAGATTGACAGAATAAAACGGACACCTACGCCACTCCATTTGAGCGTATCACTTTTTGGAAGCGCAACTAAATTTATTAACTCTGTCTGTTTCACTTCGAACCCTGTAAACATAGTAATATCTTGATCAAAGAATTAGAAAATCTTTATATGTAAAACTAGCGACCCGCCCCGGCTTCGCACGGGTGCAATGCTGATACTAAATTAAATACACTACAGAAAAACTATGATTTTTGAAAATAATTTCCTTATTATTAAATTAATTGATTATTATTTATCGTAACTTATAATTATTAACTGATACGTTGTCGCGCTGAAAAGCACGTTTTTATCAAGTACTGTTATTTTCCTCGCTAGAGAGCTCCGATAATAAACGCGTCCGATTACTGCTAAAGTGCTTTAGGGAGAACCGCGGCCTCCGACGCGCTATTTACCAGTATAGGCATGCCTCCCCGCACTGCCCCGTCCGGCCGGTACCGCCCGCCGAAAACGCAAATTTTAAATTTGTAATATCTCCGATAATATTTGTTTAATTTACATGCTGTAAGGAACCATATTGATCTATATTAATTGGACACTGTATTTAAGGTACTTAATTCGATAAGGATTAATGCCGTATTGCTTAAAATAGCTTCGTAAATAAGCCATTTTTTCACGTAAAAAGTAAACAATAAAAATGGTAAATGTGGGTTATCCCTAAAAGATAAACATATACCATCGCGGACTTTTTTGTAGACCTTTTTATGGTGTACAATGCTGTAGTACATTAATTTGATCTAACTCGTAGGGTTTAGGCAGCGTTTTTGCTAAAATAGGTTAATTTACGAAATCACGTTAGAAACCTCTAAAATTAGCAATGTTGCCTTAGTATATTATGCATGTATTATACATATAAACCTTCCTCTTGAATCACTCTATCTATTGGAAAAAACCGCATCAAAATCCGTTGCGTAGTTTTAAAGATTTAAGCGCGCATAGGGATATAGGGACAGAAAAGGCGACTTTGTTTTATACTATGTAGTGATGTCAACGTGTAGATAGTATAAAGGGGTATTAAATTAATTCATGACTTTTTTAACAACTGACGCGCGATAACAGTTTATACATACCGCTGCGTGACTTTAGAATGAGGCCACCTCATTTCCTACACAGAGGCACAAAGAACTTGGGAAAATGTAGCATACTTCGACATGATTTTTTTCTAAAAGACATACAAATAATATTTTATACATTCACACAACTGTTACGGACGTAAATAAAAGACAACGCTCCCTATTTATAATTACAATATTTTAATCGGGCAGAGTCTCTGCTTATAACAGTATCAATCTATTCTTAAGTCTGGTGACAACGAAGAGTTACACCCTTATATATCATTGACAATCGTTAGGGCAAAAATCAATATGAGAACTATTTAATATCCGGTATGATTATAATTACCTATACCGGATATAATAGAATATGATTATTAGGTAAACAAATATTAATCTTATATAATATTAATCTTAATAACAAATATTAATAACATATATTTAATCTTATATAATTATTCTTACTTTAGTTAAGATAATAAATTGTATGACAATTTAATATTATGGAAGTGACGTCATGGGTTGCCATATTTAAATATTAAGTAATTTAAAATAACTAAAATAATATAATCTATAACAGTCAGTTGATCGATAAATTATTAATAAACAGTTGAATGAAATTAATACTAATATAAAATAAACACGCATAATTGTAATATCACGGATCTAGATCATCACTGCCGAGACTGAAGATGTTTGTAACACTCGGCCATCCTGCATTTTGCCATGTCCCAGGGCAAGATGATTAGTTTTCGTCATATCTTTTTTGTGTACCTGAAAGAAATAAACGAAAACAGTAATTGCACTTAGAAAATATTTTAAATACATTATGACCAAAATATTCTTTATATTTAATTGTGTCTATTTCAATTATTAAGTTATTTATCATAGTCAATTATCCTGCTGAGTTAGTTTAGTATCTCTTGGATCTGGTTTATTTAGTAGATGTTATTTTAGTGTAAACATTTCTGTACACAAATTTTGCATAATATTTTGAATTATTATTTTATTGTCACATAGATATAGATTTTTTTTTAATACTAACTAATTGTTATTTTATAATCACATAAATCTAGTTCATTTACCTACTAGTTTTTATTTTAGTATCACAGAGATATAGCATGTTTACTATATATTATTTCATAGTCACACAGATCTAGTTTAATTATTAGATTTTATTTTTGTATTACACAGATATAGCATGTTTACTATATATTTTTTCATGGTCAGACAGATCTAGTTTAATTACTAGTTTTTATTTTAGTATCACACAGATATAGCTTGTTTACTATATATTATTTCATGGTCACACAGATCTAGTTTAATTACTACTTTTTATTTTAGTATCACACAGATATAGCTTGTTTACTATATATTATTTCATGGTCACACAGATCTAGTTTAATTACTAGATTTTATTTTAGTATCACACAGATATAGCATGTTTACTATATATTATTTCATGTTATTAAAATTAGACTTCTTAAACTTAAAATAACAATATTTTGCATGCTAATGTTTAGCTAAAAGTGCCAGCTGTTAATGTAATATGTGTATTAAACATCTTTTGTACCGTTTTTATAGCAAATAAATAATTGATTGATTGATTGATTGATCTAAAACCGGCATTATTAAATGTCACTCATTACATCACTGGTACTATTAGTTTCTACAATCAAACAGTTCGACGTAGTAATAAGACTATTGATTAATCTTGAACTAAGTTTTATTATTATTAGTTATTTCGACGTATCAATCCACTTAGATACAATTTACCTATATAAGTTTTGCATCTCCAAACCCTTTCATTATTTCCTATATCCACTTTATTTCTGTGCCTATATCTGATGGTAATATTTCAAGTTAGTCAATCAATCCAATCATTTGTTTTCTTTTAATTTAAAATATATTAAATTTACTACCAGTATAAATAACGACACTTGAGGAGCTAATAATTACGGGGCGCATAAAAACCACTTGATCATTTAAATTAAGAATCAATATACACACCGGATTTTGCCGATCCTGTTGCCGCGAAGGTCCGGGTGTAGTGGCCACCCAGCAGCTTGCCGAAGTGTGTCACACCGTTGTTGTGCTCGGCAATCACGTGCCCCAGACCACAAGGCTGCTGTAGACTTTTTCTCCGCGCCGCCATGATGTTTCCCGGAGTTTGCTGATCCTGTTGCCGCGAAGGTCCAGGTGTAACGGCTACCCAGCAGCTTGCCGAAGTGTGTCACACAGTTGTTGTGCTCGACAATCACGTGCCCCAGAGCATATGCTGTAGACTTTTCCTCCGCGCCACCATGATGATTCCCGAGAAATTAAAGATAAGGAATTATTATCTTTACTAAAATTTTCTAAAAGACATATCCGAAATATACCATTTCTCGTGTTTGATAAACTTTAGCATTAGCACGTAGTTTAGACGGTCTATCTATTATTACGAGTATAATCAACTACCATAAAAGAAACCAAACTACTTACTTAATACTATTTAACAGAAAAATAAATAACGACGGTATTTAAAAAAAAAAGTTTCTCATAAGAAAAATACTTTGCAAAAGGTCAAGAATATTGTTTATAAAATATTTTTCTACTTAGTAGGTACAATATTATAATCATAATTATCTATATGTAATACTTAATACTTAATTTAAAATAAGTATGTAGTGTACATAGGGAAGTAAATGTACTAATCTTATTATTTAGCAAACGCCTGAACAAGGCACTAAGTTTTATATATTTTTCAATGTATTACGATTTATCATATTGTGTATGCAGTATTTGCCAATAAAGAGTATAAAGTTTGATGTACCTACATGAAATTACATCTTGACCAGCAATATTCACATTTTATCGTAAAAATAACGAATCATGAGCCACACAGCGTGGTTTTCTCTTTTTGCCAGCGTAGGGTTGGGCGTGGAGTCATCAGAAACGAAAGAAAAAAAAAATCATCACTGACCTGTCTTCCCGTTTCCTTTTTTCGAGTCCATCTGGGTATGGCCTTGATACGTTTCTTCTTGACCCCTCTTCTGAATTGTTACGGACGTAAATAAAAGACAACGCTCCCTATTTATAATTACAATATTTTAATCGGGCAGAGTCTCTGCTTATAACAGTATCAATCTATTCTTAAGTCTGGTGACAACGAAGAGTTACACCCTTATATATCATTGACAATCGTTAGGGCAAAAATCAATATGAGAACTATTTAATATCCGGTATGATTATAATTACCTATACCGGATATAATAGAATATGATTATTAGGTAAACAAATATTAATCTTATATAATATTAATCTTAATAACAAATATTAATAACATATATTTAATCTTATATAATTATTCTTACTTTAGTTAAGATAATAAATTGTATGACAATTTAATATTATGGAAGTGACGTCATGGGTTGCCATATTTAAATATTAAGTAATTTAAAATAACTAAAATAATATAATCTATAACAGTCAGTTGATCGATAAATTATTAATAAACAGTTGAATGAAATTAATACTAATATAAAATAAACACGCATAATTGTAATATCACGGATCTAGATCATCACTGCCGAGACTGAAGATGTTTGTAACACAACATAATTAAGTTATTTCAAAGGTTTTAAATATAACGTTCTCTAAAAGCCGGGTTTACACAAACGAGAACATTTAATGAGAACGTTACTATATTATATTTATATAATTATGTTACTATATTTAATTATGTTACTGTAAAAGTATATGATGTAAAATGTCTAATTTTCATATGTGTATATAGAAATTAGACATTTTTGGGGCTTCTACTATTAGAATTTAATACATGCTAGGTTTACAAATAACAACTAGTAAAATTTGGTTGTTGATCGTGAATAAAGCAAAGATTAATTCTTATTCATTTATTGCAGTCAAAAACTTAGGTTATATATCGATTTTCATCTAGGTAACATAGTAATATAGAATGCAATAAAAATATTATAGTAGTAATTTACTCATTTGTCTTACCAAGACCTACCAAGTAAATGGTGGTAAAAGTAGGAAACGCAAAATCGTTCAGGCTTTTACCATTCAGAGTTAGTAAATCTTAGGTTTTATTCATAAATCTTAGAATTAACCGTAACTCGAGCTTGTACAGTAACATATATATTTTAAATAACTTTTTATAACATTATACACCTCGTAATATGATTGTTTCATATCACGAGATTCTTAAGCCTCATCTTCTCGCCGGGTTAGTCCCGAACCGGTGATAGGTCATCATATAGGACAATTCTAAAAGTGACAGTTTCTTATTTATTTGAAAATAAAATAATTTTCATTTGTATGTAGGTATAACAATTATTTAAACTAAAATGTTGACTCGGATAGAGGCATGATAGACTTACCCGAGCTAATCGAATATGATAATTATGTAATCAGCCTGTATTCTGAAATGAGGTTCTGGGGATGAAGACATCTTGGGAATCGAATGTAGGTCATACCAGAGTGCCTAGGGCTTTCAAACGTTAGGGCGGAGATTTTAGATAAGATAAATGAGAAGTACCTACCTAATAATTAAAAAAATAAAGGTGAACACTGAAACAATAGTAAAATTAAGTGACGCCCAAATCACATGCTGTCTTGTCATTCCAACGAGCACTGAAAGCAGCCTGTCAATAGGAGCTCCTAACTTTAATTGGTATATAGGCTTAAGTTCGTCAAATTAGTTCTTTAAGTTCGTATAATAATAATAATATCGCTACCTTAGGATAGAAAGGTCGTACATAAGCAATTTTGGCCAAAATGAGCTATACAGGGATCATATTATATCAAGCCAAATATAGTGTGCAGCGAAGGACGCGTCGAACATTTTTTGGTTTGGCACCTCATATAAATTACTTAACGCGACAATTCACGATTAAAGATCTCCATATAAGTGACAATCGTGGTATGGTCTTAGGTCACCGATCAGTGCGTTGGTGTGTATAGACTAGAAGCCAGCGATTTTTTTTAGTTAGTTTTAGTAATTTATATGTGGCTCCAAAAACAAAAAATGCTCTACTTCGGCGGTATCTAACCTTGAGCTATGAACCATTGAGCCACAAAGATAAATAATATAATGTTCTTTCAGACCATAAATTTCGACTCCACCCGAGGCGGCATATCACTGGTCACCGAAAAGGGCATACACAGCAGCAGTCGGCTCCTGGTGCAGGCTGCTAGAACGTCGGACGCGGGGGCCTACCAGTGCGTGCCCGATAACGCGCAATCCGCCACTGCTAGGGTACACGTTTTGACAGGTAACGGTTTTTTATTTTTAAAGTGGTTTATTAATTTTTTTAAGTAAATCTTCTTTCTTGGGTAGTGGTGAATGCACGACGAAAGTGTTGGGGTAGTAAAAGTGTGATCGGGCGAGGCGAACGGAATTTAAGAAGGAGATAACATTGTGAAGATAGTTAGAGAGAGTACGTTTCGTATGTTACTGTAGGGGCGAGAGGGAGAGGATTTTTTTTCTCTTTCCGTTACAGCCTGTTACCTTGCGTATATCTAAAAAACAGTACAGGCATATTGCTCTAATACGGCTCGGTATCCTCAATACCGGGTCCTTCGACCCCACGTAGGGCACTAGCCTCTGGTCGTGGTTCCCCCGCTCCCGGCCACTCTGGCTAGGAGCGAGTGAAATGCATAGGTAGCATATTGCAATACAAATAGATGGGTGTACAATAGTTTTAGTTCAATCGTGTGGTCACACTCGCAAGTGTTTTTTGATATGACATTCGTATAATTTTTGGCGCATGCGCTGTAAAATGACAATTAAACACCCTCATTTTGTGACAGGCAGTTTTACAGCGTGCGCCAAAAAAAAGCGAGTAAACAAACTCATGTTATTTTACACTGAGTTTCGCTAGCGCATGCGCAGAAAAAACACGGTATACATCTAATAGCAAAATATCTAAAAACTGCAAACCGCTAACTTTTCAACTTAATATTTTTCTGCAAACAAGTTCTTCATAATGTAAATTAGGCCATTCGCCTTTATATGTTAATACAATATTCGCACATATAATATGTAGTATACCATTCTTATTGGGAATTGCTTAATGCATCCAAGGCGACCCCGGACTGTGGGACTCGTCGAGTGCAGGGTGAGGATCGCAACCGCAGATAACAACTAAACCCCAACGGCTGATTACGTCAAAATAGCAATTAGCAAAATTCGCGAATCGATCGCTGAAAGTCAAAAAAATTGTACTAATTGCTCACTGTTAATGTTTGAATGCAAATTTCGCCAAAAACAATTTAGTGGCAATTCATTAAAATATGTTACGTCAAACAAACATTAAATCATATTTTAATCAATTTTTTTTCTGAATTTTTAAACTTAGCGCAAAAAGCCAAACAAACCAGTTTAATGGTTTTGGCGCTTACGCTTTTAACCGTCGATTAAGTTCATGAGCCAAATTTTGGGATTGCTTTGCTTACAAGAAAGAAAGAAAGAAAGATATAGGTAATAAGCCTGCGGTGCTCCTCTACCCGTTGTAGACAGGACCACGGGAAAAAATACGTACATAAATAATAACTGATTATAATATAGGTATATAGAAAAAAAACTGCCACTAATGCGTATGATAATGCAATTATTCGAGTCTTAACCAAACTAGATAAAAGATAAGAAGGTAGTTAAAGTAGAGGGTTTTAGAAAAGCTCCTTCCCTTTTATCCCCGTCTGGAATCCTTCAATGTTGTTCGTTTGAGTGGAATGTCGAAATAGTTAAATAAAATTAGACCAAGGTCTGTTTAATAGCCGTTAATGGATCTTCGACCTAAATAGTTAAGTCAAGATTAAATTCTTAAAAAGACGAAGACATTTTCTTAATGTATTGATGCTTAAGACCTTCAAGAGTAAATAGATTATTTGTTAACAGCTGTTTCTCGCTATTCAACCGCTATTCGAATGAGAAATAATTTAAGAAAATATGTTTTTTTTACTGGATTGTATGAAATTTACAGTTTTTTTGCCGCAGTCCTTAAAAATAAGCATGAGTAAAGTTATTATAATAACATTTTCGGTTTTAACCCCCGACGCAAAAACGACGCGGTGTTATGAGTGTGACATGTCTGCGTAAATGTGTATGTGTCGGACCTGTGTGTCGGACGGATGATGATCCTATTTTTATGCGGATTTTTTGTTTGAAAGGTATATCAGTCGAGTGTTCTTATCTATGTTTGGAAATCGGTTCAGGTCTTCAAGGGCATCAGGGCGCTTGTCAGGTGTGATAGGAATGTTACACGCTAAGTGGGGGTTTTTTTTATTATTTAGTTTTAACACAAGGTTTTCCTAGTAAGTTTTAAAAAGTACCAGTTGACACGTAGAATCGACACCAGCGATTTATACTTCCCTAACTTATAAAATCGCACATTACAGGAGAGTCGAATATTTACCGTTTTAGAAATCGAGTGATTTCAAAAAGTACGTTTACTTAGCGTTGTATAACGTTTGTAACTTCATTATTTTTCTATATTTATTTACGATTCACATTCGTTATAATATGCTAATAGAATAACATTTTCATGTGAAAATGAAATAAAATTATTTCCACGTGTAAGTTTTCATAATAACCTCCTCGTTATATTTCATAGACAAGTTCGCTCGTGGATTTAACCTCTTTTATGTCTAGTTTATTATTAACTTACCGTAATTGGGATTCCGTTTGCTTAGCAAGTACTAATAGTGAGTCTTAATTGAGTAAGTTTGTTGATGAAAATTGTGTATCTTTACTTACATAAGGGCGCGTTAACGAATTTGACATAAATTTGCCGTATATAAAACTAATTTAAACAAAAAAAAAACGGCTCGGATTATTTATTTTTATTTAGTGGTCCAAATCATTTATCGTTGTGTGTACGTTATGTATACATGAACGTAACTAATGATCATTAAGTTAGTAATTGAAACGACGGAGACCCTTTTCATTACTTTCAGCAAATTTCCGGAGCCTGGGTTTATTTAACGTCACTTTGTTATTTATAGTTGTTAGGGCTTTAAGGGAACACGTCGAGATATATTTAATTGATTACTGTTTGGAATTAGTAGAGTATTATAGCCTATAGATTTTTTTCGACATAATATCCTGATCAATCAACAGAGCATGTTTTTTTATGAACATACAGCTTAAGGAAATTTTAATACAACCAACAACCATAATATAAAATTATACTATGGTTGTTCGGAAGAAATTACTATTTTTAATAAGAACCCTTGGGTGCATTTTTGTGTGTTCTCATTCATTAATCTCATTTATCATTATTGTCTGGTCATATCGTTTATATCGAAGTTAATGTATATTTTATTTGATTTATCCTGCAAAGTCAAACGTAAAAAAATATTATACGTTTTGTATTCTCACAATTTTTTTTTTCCAGGTGAAACTCCGGCAGCCATGCAAGGCAGTGCTAAATCTATCGACCGTGACAGACATACACCAATTGTATTTGTTAGTAGTTTGTTATATTTTATGCTTACAGTGATTAAGTGATGAAAGATTACGTAGTATGGATATTATGTTTGTTAAAACTTGTGTTAAAATAGATATAATGTTGTAAATATTGATGTGAGATGCTAGAAGTCAAGTTGGTACATTGTTTGTTATCAGGAGTTCAATTGAACCGAGTGCGAATTATTATCATTAACTTAAATAATTGTTAAAAAAAACTATGAACACGCATTGTTATCATTGTCGTCCAACGCGATAGATACGTACGCAAAATTTCAAATTAATAATCAGACTTCTACAAAAGGCGAAAATTATGTTCAAAGATTCCGTTATACACCTACATACATATTTATTATCTAATTTGTGATACATAGATATATACAAGCTTCTAAATGCATGTCAAAAATACAATAATAATTCGTAACGGCAAAAAGTGGCAAAAATATCTAACGTATCCGACAAAAACTCGCACTCAGATCGAATAATGAAATAAGAACGTTTTGTGACCATAGCGATAAATTTGTTTGGATAATGTTAAGTTACTTGGTAAAGACATTGGAATTAGGGTATCGAGAACCGGTATAGTTTTAGGAACCGGGATTTTCGGTACCGGCACTAGTCAGAACCGGGAATTCCCGGGATTTCCCGGGATTTTCGTGATTTTTTTCTTACTTGACTAAAGACAAATACAATGGCTTCGAAAACTACTTTTTATAAATAAATCACACATTTTGGCATGTCAAGTTAAAGTATGGTACATTAATTTGCTATACAATGATTAAAATATCGTTATAAATTAACATTTGATAAAGTTTTACATAGATATATTATATTTATATTTTTAATTTAACGTCTCTAATATTAGGGCTTTTTCCCGCGGCTTCGGGCGCGTATTCGTAACAAAAAGTTCTTTATCAAATAACTCTATGGCTACAGTATGATTAAGATAATGTTATACCAATAATCATATGACTATCCACTATCCAGTTTCTGGCCAGATCATACACACTACAATATTTTTTTCCGAGGCGTATATTATGTATAACGATTTGCCAGCCTATAAGGCACACTTAGCAGACTCCCTCCCGCTCTTGCAAAGTTATTACTTTTGAATAGGTAAATAAAACATTGCATATTATATCTACGATTTATCATGAGCCAAAAAACTATTTTACCGGTGTAAATCTATTAAAACTTATAATATTGTAAAATACTGTATTGTACAAAAAAAACCCAACCAAAACTGAGGAGTTTTATAAGTTTAAGTATAAGTAATTATATTTTGTTAGTAGGAATCAACGTCACGCTTGCTCGGTAGTTTTGCCTCGGTGTTGATAAGTCCTATTTATTATAAACTTATCGCCGTACCAAAATTAAACCAAATCGGTAAAACGGTTCATGAGTCTTAAAGTAACAGACATAGTTAGTTTCACGTTTGAAATAATATTAAGCATGAATAAAACATTTTAAAATTATTTTTCTGCTCAGCCAATCGCACGAAATGCGGTATAACGTTTGGACAGAAATTAAAATTTTAAACGCAGATATTGTGAAAGTAAGTTTTTACCCTTTGAATGTAATATCGAAGTGAGTTTTACTGGGTAAAAGATAGATCTTCCAAAAATGTTAACAACTTTATCCAACAAATAAATTGATTCAACAAAAATTCATAGTTTAAAGATATCTTCTAAAATTGGTTTTTGCGAAATTTATTTATAAGTAGTAGCAAAAAGATTATATTATTTATTTTAATTGCTATATTTTAAAAGAAATCAGAATACAGATAAATACGATGATACAAAAAAACAAAATTTATTTTTGATTTATAAGCAAGTTTAAAAAAATACAGCTTTTATAATTATGATCCCTTGGGACCATAATTATAAAAGCTGTATTTTGTTTCCCAACAAAAAAATCCAGTTATTAATTTCATGGTCAAATCTACCTTTGTGCCGAGTTTCATTTAAATACGTCGAGTAGTTTCACCGAAATACCATCAAATAAGTATCTACTGTTTTTTGAAAATCCAATGGGCACCCTTTCGTTTTTGGGATAATAATATCCTACATTACCCTTTAGTTTCAAAGCTATCGGCCTGCTAAATTTCATTTTATTCCATTCCGTACGGACTCACATACGGACCGACAGACATACAGTACTTTTTTTCATAATTATTATTTTTAGGTTCTATGGCCTTTATAGACCCCAAATCTTGATTTTGACTTAAATATATATAATATGTTGAGATAGTAAAATCAGTTAAGAATATTTTGAATAACATCGTAACTTAAGTTAAAATTTGAAAGCGTTTTTCGGCGTCGGAAAGTTACACCATCAACGGTGAACACATGCTTTATTATATTTTCAAAAAAAAAAGGGATCCTTACTAAAACTCCAATAATGTAACCCAAGGTGTAAAAAGTATACAATTTATTAAGTTTTTATATGCATTGGTATTGTGTGGATATTTTAATATAATGATACTCATAATATGTTCATTACTATAACATTATCTAAGCCACATTGCAGCTGTAGTGTTATTTGGTAAAGAACTTTTTGCTACGAATACAATAATTCCACACGCCCGAAGCCGCGGGCCAAAGCTAGTAATATAGTATTACTCACGTTTATAAAAATTGTTTATATCTATGTGAAACTTTAATGGAAGTGAATGTATAACGATATTTTAATCATTGTATAGCAATAAATATATTATCCTTTAACTTGACATGCCACAATGAGTAATTTAAATACAAAAGTACTTTTCTAAGCCCGTTGCGTTTATTTTTTGTTAAGGTAAAAAAATCCCGAAAATACCGAAAATCCCGGTTCTTTTGCGTTGAGAACCGGTTCTATAACAGTAGTCAAAGAACCGGGAAATCCCGGGAATTTCGGTACCGGGATTTCCCGGTTCTGAACCCTAATTGGAATAGACCAAACGCTTTATCTAAGTGATGATCATATAGTAACGATATTACTACTATTATGAACAGAGTGACTTTTAAAATATCGAGATTAATTCTAACCAAGATGGTGTTTGACATCGAAAATTAAATTGACCTTCGTCGAATAATGTAATTCATTTTAAGATTCAGGGTAAAGGCAACACTCCTTAACCTTCTTAGAAATATACAATCATGATCACTAACATCTAGATATTGTTATTAAAAATAATAAATTCCAACGAATTTCGGCAATGGTGGCCGGTGTCATGTTTTTTTTTTGTCTTTTTGTGAAACTACGCAATCACAAGAACACACTTCCTCAACTCTCGTAAGCTAGTAGGATGGATGAGCGACCAGACTAGCGAGATGAGGTGCAGAACGTTATTGAATGCCCATCCAATGCATGGATCACCTTTCTTGTTAGGCAATCAGGTGATCCTTCATTGTTCCTGCCAAACTTAAAACAACTTTTTGATGTTCCGCGGTAATCGAACTTCCGCAGTCGATAGCCAAGGTCAAACCACTGGTGCACTGGACTGGCGGAATAAATGTCACGATTAAATGTACCAACTCCCGGTCCACTTTTTAACCGACAGTAAAATAATACTTTTATAATGTGCGTACAATTAATGTTCTTTTTGGATTCGGTGTCAGGTAAAAGAACAACATCCTAAAGTTGCTGACTTGAAATTCACTTTTGCTGACACCGAATTCAAAAACAACATTAATTGCAAGTACTGGTACATTATAAAAGTATTATTTAATGCTTTTTAATTGATGAAGTCGGTTTTTTTAAACGTTTGCGACAAACAAGAAAGAAACTCTTTTTTTTTGTCGCAAATTACCACCACACAAATATGACCGATTTTATGATCGACTTCCTGTAATATGTGTGCGTTGCACTATTGAAATCAGTATGTTATATTTTCTACCTACAAAGAGTCGTTCACAAAAAGTATTCTATGTCGGGTATTCTTAAGCCTGGGCACACATACACCCTATTGTATAATCATAGTTAGTGATCATGGCTGTATTTTATTGGTGTTTACATTAGTGTATTCCTAATGTAAATCTTCTTTCTCGTGTCATAGACTTCAAATAGTATAATATATAGTATACGTATTGTTTTCTCAAACTTAAAGTTGATATGAATAAATCGTTTTTATATGTTGTGTTACTTATTCCATCACTGATCGCCCTCTACCTCTAGTTTTCTCTCGTTCTCCTCATGCCAAGTCTATATTTCCAGAAACCACTTCCAATTCTAGAATTTCGAATCAAAAACTTATACTAGAATAAAAAAAATATTATTAAAAAAAAATCAACAATTAGTAGTTAAATAAATGACTATTACATAATATTCTGAAAAAAATATTAATTTGAAAGTATTTTTTACGAAGTATAATTACCTATTATTATTACGTCATGAACTCATGAGATATATCATGTGAATGAATGAGGAATTTGGCACAGTCAAAGTTTATGTGATATTTGTCTATATTGGAACATCTTTTTACACCCTCCATAATATTTTAATCTGAGAAGCTGAGAGGAGGACCCCTTATAACCAACCCTTTCCTCCTTATACAGAATGATTCTTGGTTCATATTTTAAGCCGAATATAGTGTGAAGAGAATGACGCGACGAGCATTTTTGTTTTGGCACCTCATATAAATTACGTAATATAACTCAAAAAAAATATTCAAAAACCACAAGGAGTCAATCTTACTTTGGGGCTCGCGGGCTCCTAGTCTATACGTATACTATTCGTTAACTTAAGTCCTGACCAGGATTGAAACTCATCTGTTTGTGATTTTTATGGAGATCTTTAGTCGTAATTTGTCGCGTTACGCTAATACCTCATATTAAGCCAAAGCAAACTACGCGTCATTCTCTCCACACTATATTCGGTTCAACATATGAACCATGAATCATTCTGTAAAATTTAAAGTAGGTATACAAGTAACATTAAAAGAATTTCTAGTACAGGGCGACCTGGTTTAATTACATATTGGAAATACAACTAAGATGGATCAGCAATGCTACATCGTAGTGGAAACCTTGCTAGTAGCATGTACGATTGCTCACAAGAGCAATCCACTAAGCTCTTTCGGCTATCCTCCAAAGGGTAAGCTCGTGTCAGGCGAGTAAATGGTCAGTTCTATTTTATTTTAAGACGTGGATGGATGAGATGGCTCGTATTTTATTTGGTATTTAAGAAATATACAGAGATACGGCTTTTTTATTTAAATGCAAAAATCTAATATCTTGCTGGAAATAATTTTTGCTATGCTCCACTCTTAGGTGCCTTCTTATGTCATACTAGCTGTGCCCGCGACTTCGTACGCGTGGAAAAGTGATTTAGGGCAGCAGTTCAAATACATTTTTAGTTTATGAACACTGTCGTTTGGATATTTAAAATCACTAATTTATAGTAATGCTTCTTTATACACGGTATTAGACGTGCATAGGCAAAAGAAGTAGGCCGATGGAGTAATAATAATAGTTTACTGTCAAATAATGGCCGTTTTTGACGTAAATGTTTTGAGGTATTTTTTCTAAGAAAATGCTAACAATTCCTACTACCAGCTCGAAAAATGACCGTGTATTATTAACCGACTTCAAAAAAAGGAGGAGGTTCTCAATTCGTCTGTATGTATAATATTTTTTTTCTTTTATGCGAACGGGACTACTTGATAGTACGCTCATATACGCGACGAAGATATATATACTTGATAGTATATAGTATAGCGACGAAGTTCTCTGTACTGAGATTTGTATGGACTTTACGCCGCAGCGACTGCAGACGATGATCGTTTTCACACCGACGCTGCGCTGCTGGTGCCGAGCGCCAAATTTTTTGAAAGTCTACTCTCGGTGCGCAATTCCAACTCGGACTTGCCCGGTTTTTTATTTATTAATTACCTACGCTAACAAACATGTAGCCTACTTAGGGACTTTACGGTTAAAGTACTAACTTCCTTTAGACGACAAAATAACAAAAGTCCAAAAGAAAGAAAAAACCCAAGCCGTACCCTAGCATGAAAACTAATAAATAAAAATATCATGAAAAACATAAATCTTACATATATTGACATAACTTTTCTAATTTAATGTACCTATGACATCTCATTCATATCTTGAAAACAAACTATCCTACGCCTATACTTTATTAATCGTATTTGAAAAACCTAAGTATAATAATAAATTACTTCGCACAAAGTAATAATTATTTTCACTTGTACTGGAAAATAAGTATTACTTTGTGCGAAGTAAATTTAATTGTTCCTTTTAGTTTACCTTTTGAAGTCGTTTTTTTTTGTTTAAAATTATTTAATTTTCAGATTTTTAGTGATGGGTATAGACTGAGTAGGGATAATTCTCGAATGATCAGACGACGATTATTTGAGGACGGAAAATGAAAAACAAAAACTTTTTGATATTTTTTGATATTATAGATCCAGGATATGGTGCAAAACCTTAATGTTTGGTAACATATGCTTAGACTACTTCAGAAAAAATCAAAATAAATATATTATCCCACATAAATTTTGAGGATTTCCTTCGATTCCTCACGGATCCCATCAGCAGTACACCATTTTGGTGACAATGGGACCAAATTTAAATTATACCCTACACAACATAAAAAAAAATTAAAATCGTTTCAGAAACGATGAAGATATCCGCGAAGAAACATAAAAACCAAACATATATTTACGAATTGAGAAACCTCCTCCTTTTTTGTAAGTCGGTTAAAAATATTATGTTGGTTATTTCATGTTACAATCTACCTTTGTGCCAAGTTTCATTTAAATAAATTGAGTAGTTTGGCTGAAATACCGTCAAATAGGTAGCAACAATTTTTTGAAGATCCCACGGGAACCCTTACGTTTTTCGGGATAACAATTTTCAATAATGCTCTTCAAGTCATAAGCTACCTGCCTGCCGAATTTCATTTAAATACGTTGAGTAGTTTGGCTGAAATACCGTCAAATAGGTAGCTACAATTTTTTGAAGATCCCACAGGAACCCTTACGTTTTTCGGGATAACAATTTTCAATAATGCTCTTCAAGTCATAAGCTACCTGCCTGCCGAATTTCATTTAAATATGTTGAGTAGTTTGGCTGTAATACCGTCCAATAGGTAGCTACAATTTTTTGAAGATCCCACGGGAACCCTTTCGTTTTTCGGGATAACAATTTCCAATAATGCTCTTCAGATTATAAGCTACCTGCATGCCAAATTGCATTTAAATACGTTGAGTAGTATGGCTGAAATATCGTCAAATAGGTAGCTACAATTTTTTGAAGATCCTACGGGAACCCTTTCGTTTTTCGGGATAACAATTTCCAATAATGCTCTTCAGATCATAAGCTACCTGCCTGCCAAATTTCATTTAAATACGTTGAGTAGTTTGGCTGAAATACCGTCAAATAGGTAGCTACAATTTTTTGAAGATCCCACGGGAACCCTTTCGTTTTTCGGGATAATAATTTCCAATAATGCTCTTCAGGTCATAAGCTACCTGCCTGCCAAATTTCATTTAAATACGTTGAGTAGTTTGGCTGAAATACCTTCAAATAGGTAGCTACAATTTTTTGAAGATCCCATGGGATCCCTTTCGTTTTTCGGGATAATAATTTTCTAGTAATGCTTTTCAGATCATAAGCTACCAGCCTGCCAAATTTCATTTAAATACGTTGAGTACTTTGGCAGAAATTCCGTCAAATAGGTAGCTACAATTTTTTGAAGATCCCACGGGAACCCTTTCGTTTTTCGGGATAATAATTTCCAATAATGCTCTTCAGGTCGTAAGCTACCTGCCTGCCAAATTTCATTTCATTCCATACAGTGGTTTTAGCGTGATGCGACGACAAACATTCCCATATGGACAGACAGACAGACAGACAGACAGACATTTTTTTCAAAAATGTTATTTTTAGGTTCTGTGGCTTATATAGACCCCCTTTTTTTAATTTTCACTTAAATATTCTTAATGTACAGACATGACCCCTCTACAGATTTATTATATGTATAGATTACATATTTAAACCATTCTAAATTTAAACGCTGACGTATACTGTCGCGTAAAGTTTTCGATCAATTTTAAATAAAAATTTACAATAATTAATATTCACGTAAACACAATAAATCATGACCAAAAGGAGGGAGTTTATCATTATCAATATTTTATCAAATTGTTTGTTCGCAAATTCGATTGTCTATATTTATATGACCTCAAATCCTAGCATTTTTATGAATCAGTGAATCAAATGTCAATAATTGATCAATGGCAGTCTAGTTATAAATTTGGCAGTCTAGTTATAAATTTGCCTCCGCAATCTATTAGTCTGATAATGAATTTATGCCGATGGTTTCCCGTTTATCCCCAAGCCGGTCAGGATCTCTCAAGGGCGGGCAAGGTAATTTGAAGATTATGTACATATTTGTTCATTTCAGGATTACAATCAAACATTGGACTTGTTCTTAAGTGTTTGACTTGTCACAATAATAGTAATAAAAACATTTATTCAACATTTTCCAATCGACATTATAGAAAGTCACATAAATAAACATAATATTAACATTGAGGATGGGTAGTGAAACGCAAAACAGCTGTTGAATTGGAGTTCACTCAGGTATAATTCGGCATAGTACCTAATACCGATACCACGATCCCTGGTATTGTGTGGATCTACATGAATGGATGAAAGTGATATGTCGCAAAAAAAATACCCAGAAAATTGGGTTTAAACTGTCACTTAAAAATTTTAGGATATTATGTAGTAACGTATTAGTACATTGATTCTAGAGACGGATCTTTACATTAATGTACTTAGAGCGTATTTCACCAAACAATGTTAAAGTTAACGCCATGTTAAAATACCATTCCTTATCATTCATTGACAGGAAATACGAGAGGGATAACATGATATTTAACGAACGATTAACTTTAATATTTCTTGGTGAAACACGCCCTTAATATGTTACGGCTGTTTCCATGGAAACGCAGCGGAGATTTCGAGCATAGTGATTGGTCAATTCGGGCACCGCAAGCTCCTATCAGCCCCGCTCCGCGTCAGTGGAAACGCAGCCTAAATGTTTAAGTGACAGTTTGAACTCAATTTTCACGAAATCAGAATTTTGCAACAATATATATCACCTTTATCCATTCATGTCTTCAATTATTATACTTACTACATATTATAAATATACAAATTACAAATAAGTAAAATATTAATAGTAAGAAATAATAATAACTAATAGGTATTACGTATTAAGTATTTTGTTGAACCTTAGGGGCACACAAAATCACGCGACCTTGTTGTAAGTCGTCACCGAGCACACTCCATATAGTTGTCGTTTTCAATATGGTTAGCATCAACAAAAGAGATTTTATTCGATACTGTCTAACACTATATTGGGCCAAAAGAATAGAGTTGGACCATTAGAATCGTTAGTTAGTTTCTAGAATTACCCAATTGTAGAAACTAACTTACGATTTTTTACTCAGAATAAAACAACGATTTCATAGCTTTCGTAGATTTTTTCTGAGCGAAAATTCGTTTCCTTTTCTTCGATCACATCTAAAACATTTCGCTATGAGCTATCTAGGCTCCAGAATTCACATTACTCACAAAGAATTGCCACGTCACATTTTACTAAATTCTATACGAAACTGTCAACATTCGAAGTCCAAGGGATTTCGCCTCGGGTGAATGGAGCTAATCGAAACCCAGTCAAAAGCAGAACATCAGAGGGCCTGCTAATAGCGATAAAAGTGGAAACTTTTTACAAAACAGACCTTTTCCTTAAACATTTACGGATTTTATTTATTAGGCTGGAGGCTTGTGAATTTTGCACGATACATTATCAGTCGTAATTTTGAATTAAACTTATTATTTAGAATATTCTCAAAGTAAGTAAAACCTTCAGCAAACATAACAACGGAAAATAATAATAATATCTATGGATGCATCACACCACGTCAATCTAATCCTGTGCTACGTATCCGAAGAACTTGTTTTACAGGTACCAGACAATGGAAATAAATATACTTTAGACTCTACAGATATTTAACATTTTTATTATATTGATACACCCACATGACACAGGAACACAGAAAACTTTTGTTACTTCGGCGGGATTCGACCCTGCGACCTCCCGCTTGAACATCAAACGCGCTTAACCAGTGCGCTACCGAGGTCGTCAATTACGATGACAAAGTTCGGAAACAAAAATGGTATTGACATAACGTTCGCTTAGTAGCATGGACTGTTTTGTAATAAATTTTATTTGTATTTCTAGCTTCTTTATTTACGATCGCATTTTAGCTACTCATGAAGACAGTGATAATCACAACTGTAAACGATATAAATGATACCATTCGTAAGACACTTTTTAAAATCCCATTGCTACCCGAACGCTCGCGCTGTAGAAATAATCCTAAAACCTACACCGTCCACATTATCCAAGTATTAAATCGAACAGGCTAATAGCTGAAATCAGGATCACATCGTTAAATTTAATCTATATCCTAAACCATTTAGGCTTGCCAGGGATTGGGTTGGATTATACCGGGTTTAAGCAAAGTGGTGCTAATATTACTGAAGGCTTTTAATTGAGGCATGTTGACGTTTTGATGGATATTCTTATTGATTGCCAATAGAAGGATTTGTAGTATTGATTTGCGCTGAATCCTTTACATATTTTTAATAAAGGTTTGCGAATCTATTTTAGTATTATGAGACAAAAAAAAGTGTTTTTGAACACGCCAACCTCAGGAAATACAATGAACTAGTAATTTGAGAAAAAAAAATGTAGTCCTTCTTAAACACTTATGGAGAATGTTTGAAAATCGTTTTAATTCACTATTTCAGGCGGAGAAAGTTATGAGCACAGCTAGTGTAAGTATAAGGAGTAGTTTATTTACATTCCCAATATAAAAAAATTAAATTAAGCAATCATTACCAAATGGTTATATACCAAATGCATCTTACAAGAAATACTGGAAGAGTACAAGTCTTATTGAGAAACACACTTTAATAAAATATTTCATAAATGCCAAAATATTAGTTATTTTCTTTTTTTAACGTTTAAATATGGTATATTATAATTTAAATATGGTAATACCAGTGAACAAAAAAAAATCCTACAAAATCCTACATTTTGATGCAATAAAATGTATGCTACGTCTAAAACTGAGGTCTATTTTACTAAAACTCTCTCATTTATCAAAATCGGTCGTAAAAGTCCAGTAACATTAGAATATATACGACGCAAATAAACTAAGGAACAGTCAAGTATTTCCACTTTATAAAATGATCGCCTCCGTGGTCTAGTGGTTCAGAGCTTCGCTCTCGACCCGGAGGTCGTGGGTTCGATTCCCGCGTTGGAACAACAAATAATGTTGTTTTCAAGTTTGGTTAGGACAATTCAGGCTGATCACCTGATTGTCTGACAAGAAAGATGATCCATGTGTCGGATGGGCATGTAAAAAGTCGGTCCTGCGCCTGATCTCTCGCTAGTCGTGTCGATTTACCGTCCCACTGGGTTATGAGAGTAAAAGGAAGAGAGAGTGCTTCTGTGTATTGCGCACACACTTGGGCACTATAAAATAACTCCTGCGTAGCTGGCCTGGTTTCAATGAAATCGGCTACCGACACCGAAATCGGTGAGGGGAGCTATTATTTATAAAATTATTCAAAATTAAGAGTAAATGTGAAATACATAAATTTGATTTAGTCCAATTGTCTAGGTACTACAACAGCGTGTAAAGCAAATTCAATGGCATACATAATGACTAGCGCCGACTCTGACTCGAACATTTGAATTTCAATGTGATCTTTGATTCAATAGCAAACGATCAATCTGTAAATGCGGTTTCAAATTGCTTTCCGTAGAAACCAAACTTAATATTATTTTATGAATTTTAAAAGTTGCAAAGATTAAATTATTGATTTTGACATATTTCTTGGAAATTAAGTAACAGATGTTTCAGACATCGATTAAAAATTGCTATTATTATAAAAACTTAATACGTGTAACGCAACTTACACGCGCGGAATAGCGTCTCGGTGCAGCATTTTTAAAAATGAAATTTGTTGTCAAATTTGAGAAACTATAGAATGCAGCTACACAGGTCTCGTTTCAGTATGAACTGACAAATTTTATTTCTCGTGTCACTATGGTATAAAGCCGTCTATATCGTGGCAAATCTATGGCCACATTTAAAATAAGTAAGTATATAATATAATTTGAATTTTACTAAAGTCAATGCACTAGACACCCACTTAACTTATATTGAATAGTAGAGAAAAGCTACAGTTAAGTGGTATGTTATATGTTGCTATCCATGTTCACTGTTATGTTGTTTGAACACATGCCAAAAGTGCGATTAGCTTGTACAACAAAGGCACTAAATAATATAAGTAACATGCTATGTTTTTTTTTATATATTATCTCACGTACACACTTTTAAATGCATTTTGCAGCTGCTGCAGTAAACATAAAGTATGTTGTATAAATGTTTAAAAAACAACTATTATAAAACAGTCGTAGAAAAAGAAAAAAATATCCTGAGGAATTTGATAATTATTATTATTGTCTGGTTAAAAGGGTACGGGCACGTTATCCTGTAGTTTGTTATGATATACAAGTTGATTCATGGTTCATATAATAGGCCGAATATAGTGTGAGGAGAATGACGCGTAGAGCATTTTTTGTTTTGCCCCTTCATATATTATGTAACTTATCATCGCGACAAATCACGATTAAAGAACTTCATAAAAGTTACAAAACAGATGAGTTTCAATCCTGGTCAGGTAGTAAGATTCAATCCCTGTGGTAATGTTTTCTTCCAATCAACCATAGGGTGATGCAGAGACAAAACAAAAGAAAAGGTGCTTAATCATAGTATATAGGTCTCATTTTAGACCTTTGAATTATTATTATTTGAGTTATATTAAGTAATAATTATTTCACTTGTTGTCTTTACATTTATCTCCCATACTATGATTAAGCACCTTTTATTTTGTTTTGTCTCTGCATCATCCTATGGTTGATTGGAAGAAAATGCCCTCTGGCATTAAGTCCGTCATTGTACATTGTACAATGTGCATAAAGTGTATAAAATAAAAAAAATAATAAAATAAAAATTATATGATGTGCCAAAATGTAATATATGCAACATGAATCAATCAAAAAAACATAAGGGCCTATGCCGACTTACTGCATGTATTTTGTAAGCGTACAGACAGACCACGCTACCTCAAAGGACGTAACACACTATCGCCTTCGCGTTACCACTCTCGCATAGAGACTTTTTATTGGAAAGACGACTAGTTTCTACGACGTCGACTAGGTTATATAATAGAACTTATAATAAGACTTTTTGATTCTTATAATAGAATTGACTTTTTGAATTTTTCTACTGACGTTCATATCATTTTGTGTGTATTTCCAGCTACTTCTTTGCTGCTGTAAAAGTAACCTGTATCCAACATGTAAAAACTTTACCAAATTTCATCCAACACCGTTCAGTAGTTTTTATTAAAACATACATACACTCACTCAAAAACTTTCGTCTTTATGATATTAGTATGAGTGTAATTGTGTATCTACTTAATACGAGTAATCTATAATAATGTCGTCGGAAATGGCCATTTTCCTCCATTGATCATATATAATATGTGGACAAAAGGATTGTTGTGTAACAGCCACTAACAGTTTTTCCTTTGTTTACCAAATTATGCAAATAATTGTGATTTTATGTAACTGGTCAAAAACAACAAAATAAGTCAGGATTTTCCCATTTTTACGTGCTACCCTATATTTGGACATACCCTATGTTTGGACAGAATTTGCGGAGAAGAGCTTTAGTGGTGGTAGTGCAGTAGTGAGTATAGTGAGGTATGATGAAATTCGATCCCTTGTATATGTTTAATCAAGTAATAAATTGAGCATTATACGTAATACCCGGTCATTATTAAATATTTCCAATACGAGACTGCAATTTAATAATACACAAAGACTTAATTTGTACCGGCATTATACAAAATATTGTCCATCACCCTTTGGGTAGAGTAATAAAACATTTTTTATAATAATTCTCATTTTACTTAAAACTAGCCCGATAGAAATAAATATCATATCCATCATGGGTCCATATCATATGCATCAGATTAATAAAAATCAGACAAAAGCAAGTCGGACTTGCGAACGAAGGGTTTCGTACGAAATAAATAAAACCTTTTATTTCTAACTCTACCTCTCTACCACCGATTCAACCCTAACCCGCCGAGAAGAACGAGCAAAGAATCACATATTTTATTGTATGAAGCCGCCTTAAATATACGTCATCTATAAAATGTCAACTATCTTAGTATCGCAGTTCATTAAATACAGTCAGGGGGCTAATTCAAGAAGCTATCGCTAATTATCGCTTACAAAGTTCGATAACAAAATGTATGGGATTTGACATAAGATACGCGAAATGATCGCGATTTGGTATGGCATTTAGCGTACCTTATGTGAAATCCCATACATTTGTAAGCGATAATTAGCGATGGCATCTTGAATCAGCCTCCTGGACAGACGGACAGCAAAGTCATACTAATAGGGTGCCTTCTTACACTCTTTGGGTACGAAACCCTTTCTATTGACATACCTTGTTTGTATTGAGTAAGGAGACTAGAAAGCTCATACTCGTACTAATTTTACTAGCACACTACTATATTGATTTAAAGTATTCTATTATTCTATAGTAACTCGTCTTAAATGTGATAACTATAACAAATATAATATATTGTGGTATAGTTCAATCAATTAAACAAAAGTATTAAAAAATGCCAATAATGAAAACTGACATCGAAAGTTAAACTGCGACCACACGGAAAGCACCAGCTTTTTAATAAAAAAGTCTTAATAAAATAAAAAGAGACAGTCGAATTGAGAACCTCCCCTTTTTATATTTCGGTTAAAAAGAGCTGCAACTTATTCGGTGTTCATTTCAATGCTTCGCCTTCGAGTCGAGGTATTAATAAAAGTATGAAGTACCAATACCCCAGCTTATTCGTAACAGTTTTCAATATCCGAATATAATAGTCTGAAAAGCTACCGTAATATATACATTATACGACATGAGCTGTATACATTAATTAAAGATTAATTACGGCATACTTTTACCGATACGTACATATTTCATGTATAAATACAACAAATTACCCCTGAATATGGTGGCAATTCATCAATTTAATAATAACCGTTAAGTGGAATTCATTTATATCCGTTGCAATTTCGTAAATATTTTGCAATATTACTTATGTGTTTGCAATCCACATGCCACCATTTTTAATTTAGTCGGCTCTTCGGAAATAATTAAAATGGATTACATGTAGCATCGCCGTAATTAAAATCGCAACATTCGTTCTCGAAAAGAAAAATTAATTCGCGTGAATCCTGCTTTAATATTCATTGAATTAACATGCATAAATGTTCGCATAAACTGTCAATAAGTCGTTATTTTTGCAAAACGATTGACACTTTCCATGTTTTCTGCTAATTGGATACCGTTTTGATGATAAATTTGCCTTTGTTATCGGTTAGTTGAAAACCCTTTTCACTTTCCATCACCCTTTACAATAATTTACAAAATCAGGCGACCGTAAAAACACTTTAACATTGTTTCGTTGTCTTGATTGAAAACGAAATAATGCTTAATGGGTAATCATACTTTCATTTTTATGACTAACTTTCAATCATTTTTAATGACTTTACAAATTAAAACTTGCTGCTTTGCATGCTGAGGAACGTATTTATTAAATTTTTGAAAGTTTTTTTGATTTAATATTTTTACTATGACTTGAAATAATGAAACAAAACGACACGGTAATGTGCCGCACCTATTACTAGTCCCGTTTTAAAGTCCTTTCCGTGAATGAAGACATCAAGAAGCGTCGCAGAAAGGTGTACAATTATATTTCTATATTGCTCCGAAACAGCTACATAAAATTTCTAAAAATAACAACACCCACTACTTCGAATTCTTACAGTATAAGGCAGCGTTTCCACTGACGCGGAGCGAGGCGGAGAGGAGCTTGCGGTGCCCGAATTGACCAATCACTATGCTCGAAATCTCCGTTCCTCTTCCACGGAAACAGCACGAGCATAGTCTTTGGTCAATTTGGGCACCGCTAAGCTCCTTTCCACCACGCTCCGCGTCAGTGAAAACGCAGCCTTACAGTGCGTTTGATACATGATGTTTGTCAATCTTTCAAATAATGATAAACTCAAAAATTATATTACATATTATATGCAAATTTCCATCACCGTACGTCCTATAGTAATACTTACTATAAGATATATTATACTACCTATATACTCCTATAGGTAGTAGGTGATCCAGAGTCCAAAGTCGCAGCGAACCGTGTGGAAAGGCTGAATGAGGTTTCGTTGTTACGTGATTAATTTTCTACCTACGCTATATACTTTTGTTTTAGCAAATGAACTAAGTTAGTAAATGTGTTCCCAATACACTTAGAGTTTTCTTTAACAATCGAAGACATGAATGGATGAAGGTGATATGTAGCAAAATTCAAAATTCGAGAAAATTGAGTTCAAACTAGTGATAGTTTAAACTCAATTTAATTTAAGTGATTAAACATTTTAGAATACGTCGATACGAATTAATCTACAGGGTCGTCTTTAGAATCAAAGTACTTAATACATTTGATACAATGACTATGTAACCTACAGTGTTTAAGTGACAGTTTAAAGTAAATTTTCTGGGTAAAAATTGTAGCGACATGACACCTCCATACATTCATGTCTTAAATTCTTTTCGAAAATGTTCACACTCACACAGCACTCACTTACCGATTTTAAGTTAATGCCTACGTGGTCCAGTGGTTTAGAGCTTCTGACAAGAAAGACGATCCATGCGTCGTACGGGCATGTAAAAATCGTTCCTGGGCCCTGATTCTCATACCTCAAACTTTATTTTTAAACATAAGTGTGTTCTACTCCTGCAAGCATGATTTTCCGCGGGTTGCGAGCAGGATAGACTGACATTAGAAACAAACTTTTACGTACGAGGTATCAGGCGCCTGCGCCTGTTCTCTCGCAAGTCGAGTCGGTGCCAGTGGATTATGAGAGTAAAAGGAAAAGTATTCTTGTATATTGTGCACACAATTGTGCACTATGAAACTAACTCTTGCCTTGTAGATGGCCTGGTTTTGATGAATCTGACCAAAAACGGCGACAAACCGGTGTAGTAGCTTTTAATCAGGTTAGTGCAAACCCTTTGTATATGGGTTATTTACGCATCATTTATAAAGAAAACTAAAACTTTTTTCGTTTAATTTATATATTTACCTTACTACTTTATAAATAATACAAAAATTATTGTTTGCTGACGTCTAGCAAAATTAACTCCGAGCTAGCATGCAATACTAGAATTATTTTTAGTCGTTGACAGGTTTAATGGTGTTTTAAATAACCTCGTTGAGAAGTGAAAAGCCTTGTTTAAGAAACGAAAACAACATTGTACTTTATTGTGGCGTGTTAAGATTTAGTTAACTTTGGCGATTGGTATCTAAAAACAACGAGCAACCTGCTAATTAAACAGATTATTATCTAGGTAACGAGTGCCGCGAGACTAATTTGTGACCAGCTCCGCACATTACGCCCGTTTAGGCAGTAAATAAGATCTGTTTTCATTCCGTTCGCTACCTACATCACTGTACACTAAATTAGATGATTACGGGATATTTACGGTATTGTGTGTGAGGTACGGTGCTACGTTGAAACGAAACTTTCAACCCTGCGGTTAAAAAGGGGCAAACCGGAATTAAAAGTTTAACGTCAAGACATAATCACAGCTGTCTGTGTGCGTCAAATTATCTCCGAAACGGATGAAACGATTTTAAATTTTTTTATGTTTGAAAGCTGAAAGAGTAGCTATAAAAATGAAATGATCATCAGTTAGCATTATGCTTGACGGAGCACGAAACTACGTTTTTTTGTTTGTTGTTCATTTCTGCAGCCTATTTAGTCTGTTCATGAAGAAATTACGTTAATATGTTATGAAAATATAAGTCATTTTTATCATACACACTCACTTCATAATGTAGTCCCCGAGGATAAAGGTCAGCGGCAAAAAGAGCTTTTAATACTTGTCATGAAGTTACTAAAATAAGGGGTTTAATATTATTATATCACATTTTCCTTTCACTATGTGTAATATTGCAGAATCATTGAAGGGAAAATCATTAGGGGAAGGGTAGAGTTAGAGATATTACCAAAATCTACTTTACAAAATTACATGTACTTAAGCTAATTAATGGATAAATTTCTTTAATGAAACAAAATGAACTGGAACTTAAGGTAAAAAATACGTTACTGTTCTATAGTAGTATAAAATATACAATGTATGCTCATCACTAAATAAGTGTTTGAATAGTTTTAAATTATTAAGACTAGCTATCGAAGTACAAAAAAACAAAACACATAAAATTAAAGCAATATTTTTAAGAGGAAACACCACGGTTGAGTGAAATACAAAATAGGTATTTACTTTTAGTACCAGAAATCGACGTTTAGGGGATTCCTGTTTTCTCCTCCAAAACTTAACCGATTTTAAATTTTTTTCTGTATTAGCTAAAAAAAGAATTGAGCTAGGTTCCTATTTTTTGTTTTTGTTGTTTATTGTAGTTAAATCTGTTTCCTAGATATTTAAACATAGCCGAGAGTCTGGCTATTTTTTTAAGGTTTTTAAACGTCCATATCTCTTTAAATAATTAATTTATTTAAAAAAGGAAAAAATAGGGACGTACAAACAATATCCATAAATATTAATGAAAAAAATTGTTACTCTAGAGGTGTTATCCAGGGAGGAAATAGAAATCCCCTAGACGCCCAAACTCGATAGCGTTGTGTTGTTTTATACCGGAGTTCCACGGACAACCTTCCAGATCCAGCATCAGATTTCATCGTAATATTGCATTGTCACGCAACGCAAAACGTATACATGTGTTTTTTTTAAAGGTAAAAAATTTAAGCTTCTAAAATATTAATCTAAAAGCTGTAAGCCCAAACCTCTGTATAAAGTTAATGCAAACAAAAAAACTTGGTACACTGTCCCGTGATTTATTCTTGGATTGAGTTTTAGTTTGAACGTTCTTTCATTAAGTTAATAATTAGTTCTGATAAGCTAATTTACTTGTGCGAGACTCAAGGAGCATCAAACAGATTAAAAGTTTTTCGATTTGTGTTTTGGAAATGACAAATAGATCTCAAGATTAAATTATATGTCGAAATACTCGTTTTTGTTTTGTACAGACGTTTTATGTGCAGAATATGAAGGTGTTTTAGCTGGCTAACTTTCCTCATAGTTTAAAAAATGGAGAGCTATAATGGTCCAAAATATAGATAATATTGTAAATATTATCTATATTTTTATATAATATTACAATATATTTTTTTATCAATTTGTGTATTCCTGTGATGCCTATATTAGCGCCTCCGTGGTCTAGTGGTTCAGAGCTTTACTCTCGACCCGGAGGTCGTGGGTTCGATCCCGCGTTGGAACAACAAAAAATGTTGTTTTCAAGTTTGGTTAGGACAATGCAGGCCGATCACCTGATTGTCTGACAAGAAAGATGATCCATGCGTCGGATGGGCATTGGGCATGTAAAAAGTCGGTCCTGCGCCTGTTCTCTCGCCAGTCGTGTCGGTTTACTGTCCCACTGGGTTATGAGAGTAATAGGAAGAGAGAGTGTCTTTGTGTATTGCGCACACACTTGGGCACTATAAAATAACTCCTGCGTAGCTGGGCTGGTTTCAATGAAATCGGCTACCGACACCGATATCGGTGGGGGGAGCTGTATATTAGCCCCCGAACCTGTGTCCGATTGTTTGTGTCGGTAGGACTCTGTGGCATCAGCTCACAATCGGAATTATCCGATTTACCGCTTGTTATGTATTTTTTTACCCGTCTTTGGCGAAGCTGTCTAATGGTAAAAGGAAGGGTAATGATTAAAGTAAATTCAGTTTCTTTTTAATTTTATTTCTACTTAATTATAACCTAATTTACTGTTTGCTCACACAATTCTAATTGCTTTGCGGCTAATTTGCGTTTGTTGGTAGAATATCTGCATGATGGATTCCAGTGTTTGATGAGACAATTGGTGTTTGATATTTATGCAAATACCACAAGTTATATCACCTAAGTATACCGTTATAGTAACGACATACGCATAACGTCATAGCAAACACATAGATACAAGATATTATACTAACAGTTAACACACTTTAAGTGTAATTAGATTGCTACATAATAGAATGGCTTTACTTTAACAGGTGTAAAAACTCACTATAACTTTGGTACATGATGTTTTTTCAATATTCTTGCGACAAAAAAATAAGAAATGATAAAAACTAAAAAAAATTTTTTTTTTGTTTTTGACAAAAAAAAATACATTTCCAAAATGAGGAAAGGTAGTATAATCGTATCTCAAAGTTACGATTATACTACCTTTCCTTATTTTGGAAATGTATTTTTTTTAAAAAACCACGACCTCCGGGTCGTATTTTATAGTGCCTAAGTGTGTGCGCAATACACAAACATACTCTCTCTTCCTATTACTCTCATAACCCAGTGGGACAGTAAACCGACACGACGTGCGAAAGGACAGGCGCAGGACCGACTTTTTACATGCCCATCCGACGCATGGATCATCTTTCTTGTCAGACAATCAGGCCATCGGCCTGCATTGTCCTAACCAAACTTGAAAACAACATTTTTTGTTGTTCCAACGCGGGAATCGAACTCACGACCTCCGGATGGAGAGTAAAGCTCTGAACCACTAGACCACGGAGGCGCTAATATAGGCATCACAGGAGTACACAAATTGATAAAAAAATACATTTCCAAAATGAGGAAACTTTGAGATACGATTATACTACCTTTCCTCATTTTGGAAATGTATTTTTTTTTTGTCAAGAACTAAAAAAAAATATTTTTGAACTTTCTGCCATTTCTTATTTTTTGTCGCAAGAATAACGAAAAAGAAAAATAAATAAATAAATTTCTAGAATGTATAATCATATCCCAAAGTTATAATGACTGTTATTTTTACAACCGTTATTTGTAACTACATATAACTTGACGGCATCGCGGGTAAACGCTGGTAACAAAATGATATTACAAGTCTAATTTAGTGTAACCTTTACAAATAATTCAGTTTGTCAAAACTTTAAGACGAACCCGAAGTTTATAGCTGGGCACGTCTGTCCCGTGGGTCAAGTGAGACAATCCTTGGAAGCTCATTCTTAACATATATTATGACGAGTTTAAGGTCCGTATAAATAAAACTATCTCAAACCTTACCTCACTTGAGAACCTATTTGACAGATAAAAAAAACGTTTCGTTTCACTTTTAAAAATTAAGAATTTTACTTATGTAACATACTTTAATTATTTTCTTTTTTAAAACGTAAAAACAAAGATTATAAAAATATAGATTATACTAATTTTAATGTTTTTCTGTAATCTATAATATGAATATTATAATATAAACAGAAAATAAATTAAAGTACTATGTAACATTAATAAATTTGTTCACTTTTAAAAGTGAAACGAAACGTTGTTTTATCTGTCAAATAGGTCTTCAAGTGAGGTTAGGTTTGAAATTGTTTTATTTATACGGCCCTTAGACACATGTTTACATTTGTAAATATAAGATTTTATGCCCTCCATTCACAGGTAATCACTTTCACTTCTAGGCAGAAAGACAAGGATATCCTGTGACCTAAGTGCCACTTAATTTAACAATCGTTTATTATTCGATCGTAACGTATATATATGTAGTTTAAAACACGCGTTACCAACGATCATAATAATATTATAATGTAATGTATCTACGCTAAGCAGCAGGTCAAAAGCATTTGACTCTTAATACTTCAAGCACGTTTTATAACAAAACAGAACGTTTAATTCTAAGCCATTTATTAGATTCTTTGACCCATCGACCTTGGGCAAGGTCATCCGCACCTAAAAGGCGACTAACTTAGTCCCGATAGGCATCAGGGAATTGATTCATACAAGATGAATCGTTACGACTGGCTTTGCATAAGTAAGTCACCTTCGACCTCAGCAACCGGAGACAAAACGTGACGAAACTTTATAACATAAATGACATAATCACTCAGCAATTAATTAAGATAATTTGTGGTTTCTGCGGCATTAATGCTAACCCGTGATTGTAATTAATCATAGTTTACTGTAATTACCATACGTATCGGCGGACTCGAGATAGTGTTAGGGAATGTGCTTCATCAAGCGTCGCCTTTATTGCGACTATTAGATTAAAGTCATTTTTATGTCTAGGGCCCATATTCAAGCCATTACAAGCAGTCTATTGTCACTTACGAAAAGAAATATGTGAGATACTAACTCTCCTGACTCTTAACAAATAATGATAGCTCCCCTCACCGATTTCGGTGTCGGTAGCCGATTTCGTTGAAACCAGGCCAGCTACGCAGGAGTTATTTTATGTGTGTGCAATACACAGAAGCACTCTCTCTTCCTTTTACTCTCATAACCCAGTGAGACGGTAAACCGACACGACTAGCGAGAGATCAGGCGCAGGACCGACTTTTTACATTCCCATCTGACGCACGGATCATCTTTCTTGTCAGACAATCAGGTGATCAGCCTACATTGTCCTAACCAAACTTGAAAACAACATTTTTTGTTGTTCCAACGCGGGAATAGAACCCACGACCTCCGGGTCGAGAGCGAAGCTCTGAACCACTAGACTAGTGGCGGAGGCGTTAAAAAAAACTCATAACATAGCTTATGGTACATCGCATATATTTGTAATAACAGCGATGGCATCTTGACTATGGGTCCTGGATAATGACCCAGGAGTCAGGACCCATAGTCAAGATGGCAACTTAAATAATGATTCAAGTTGCCATCGCATCACAAAAATGTAAATTGGATTTGGCATAAACTTCGCCAAGTCACTAGTATGTCACTTATGTCAAAATCTATACATTTCGTTTTCTAACTTCGTAAGTGATTATAACGAAGGCATCTTGACTGAGGGCCCTGATGTGCTTATAAGAATATTTTTGTTTTGCCACAAAATATTTTCTTAATTGAAAGGCCCTAAGCTAATGGCAGTAACACCGTTTTATATTCGACTGCCATTTGAATAGTAGTTTAATATTGAGACGAACAGGGAAACTATTCCGATATCTGTCCGAAGAAATTATATATATAATAGAAATGATACCTAGATTATGGGTGAGCCTAAAAATTGCCTACTTATGCCTTGTAAATTCAGTGAAAGCTATTTCTATTTCATTCCTTGTAAATAGAGACTGACTGTCTTTTAAACCTAGATTCCCAGAGGAAGAGAGTATCTATTCGGGCGCGCTAGACTTTAAAAAAAAATCTCATGTGCTCACGACTAGCTACTGCTTAAATATTTACATGAGCTTTAGAAGTGAGTAGAGATCTACCTTCTCGTAAAACACGCCACGTGAAACATCTTCCTATTTCTAAACAATATTCTAATGCGGCAACAATAAATACTGGAACTAGAACACTTACTAACTCTCAATAAATCTAGTTAATTAAACAAATGGATTACGTTCAGTGCGCAATTCAATGAGCGAGTGAATTTAGAACTTGCAAATAACAGCTAGTGATGTAACAGATCGTTTTGTTACAAACAAGTTTTTTAATATGTATAAATGAAATAATAACAGCTAGTGCTGCAACATTCGATTTGCTAGTAGAATTATTTACGTAAAACTTCCTTGTGGGTCCTAAATAGATCTAGCACGTCCCACGATCCATGAGATCATAGCACAGGGAGACCTACATTGTAATAAAAAAACTAGGTTTTAAAAACTGACCTTAATCTAAAACAATAATGTTCATAAAAAGCTACAGGGCCAAATTATGTATAATTGGGGACAATGGCAACTATTTTGCGTCAAATAAAAAAGAATCACGCAATTCAGATCATACATTTCGGAGTAATCGGTGTAAGTATATACATTAAAAATAGAAAAAAACAGGCCGAATTGCGAAGATTCTCTTTTCTTTTGTAAGTTGGTTAAAAATATGAGGTATTCAGGAGTAGGTAGGTTAGTTGGCTAATATTTTCCGTAATTATTATTATATTTTAGTAAACGAAGTATAAAAAAATATCACATCAGGATGTGATAATAACCTAAAAATAATTTTTTATTAGATTTTTAAGAGTGTGGAAACTCCAATAATAACAATTATAATGATAACGTAAGTTCGATATTACATTTTAAACAGAAAAGTAATAAAAGCAAAACAATAAAATACCTTGATAAATTAGTAATTGGGAATTTAATCAAAGCACAAAAATATATTATAACAAACTTATATAAGCTATTTTTAATATTTCAAAAGCATACATATTGAAATAGAGGTAATGAATTTTGCTTTGCTGTCCAGCGTTGAATACAAATATGCCTTTCTGACGCAACGCACCAGATTTCAGTTCTGAATTTAAATCTAACTTTATGAAGCAGACTAGAATATTTGATACGTAAAAAGGACATGGATCACGCTCTATAAAATACTGGGCAACCAATTTAATTGCCTGGCTAACTCATACCTCAAGTTTTCCGTATGTGATTACTTTCAGAATTTGTTTCTTTTTAGCAACACTAATTAATGGTGCAATAATACAGGTTGAGTTTTATACCAACGCGCAACAGGATCAATTCCGTGCTAGATTTTTTTTTATCTTATGAAAGTCGAGCACGAGTGTCCTTTTAGCATTTTTTGCTAACACTCATAGTTATATGCATTTCCATACTTATATAGTCCTTATAAATTCAGTCAGTATGTTTTTTAATCAGACATTCTGGAGATTTGTGGCCGTAATAAAAAATATTGAATTTGATTTCCACTACAACGTTACTTTTTTTCGCTGGCTGGCTAATTGTTTATAGCCAAAAATGATCCCTGTTCTTTATAATATTGAAACTAGGTTATATATACGCGAACATGTGACTTAAGTACACACTTAGAGCTGATACACTTTAGGCGCTTATTGACCCGTGCTTTGCTGATGTGCGTTTTTTGATAAAGAAAAAGCGCGCGCTTCAGCATATACAGAGTACATTGTCTGTACAGAGCTCCTGGTTTTCAAAATGAGCGTTTGAAAGCGCCTAAAGATTACTAGCTCTTATTGAAGATAGGTACTTAAAAAATATTACAACCTCGAGAGACCTCTGTGTCTACTGAAACACTGGGTTTGCGCGTCGGCGAGCAAGCTGTGGTCTTCAACAACTTGTGGTCTCAGTAACACAAGCTCACACGGAGTCAGAGTGCCGTGATGTAAAGCGCCTATATAAAATATTATCATTGTTATTTTAAAAAAATAAGATTTAGAAGGTCTCATTTGCCATAAGATAATAATGTTATTTGTTTCACAAATAGCTATAGGTATTATGTATAAATAATATGATATACTATGGCCATAGTCAGCAACCAGAGTGTTCAATTTAAAATATTATTATTTTGTCGTCGGTAAGTATAAATTATTATGATATCGCCGCAAAATGTTCGTATGAAAATATTCAAGCGCAAAATATCAATTTCTAATTTCTGAGAAGAACGTGGGAATTTTGCATATTTTGTGTCCATAATAACCTGCCTTTGAGACTTGAGTTTCGCTTGGAACTTTGCCACGTGTGGGGAAGAAAAGTGCCTAATCTTTGAACACCACAATATTTACTTTGATTTAGAATCCAGACCTAAGGTATCGAATATTTAAAAGCAGATAAGCGGATAATTCTTATTGTTCCTAGATAAATGTAGGTACATTTTTTTGAGAAACACGAAAAATTCAAAGTTTACACCTAAGGATTTTATGTGTTATCATACACCATGGTCAATCGGCTTTGTCTTGTATATATTCTATATATTATATAAAAAGCAAAAGGTCACTGACTCATTGACTCGTCGCGAAATCTCAAAAACTACAAGTGCTAGGAGCCTCAAATTTTGCTTGCGTTTATGTATCTTTTAAGACATAAATGCTCACTAAGACGGAATTTCGCGGAACTCAACTAATTCAATACGAAGGTTTTTATTTAAGACTCATGAAATACGTGAAAAATATATTTTCAAATATTCGATTTCGAGTTTCGAGGATGCGTCGGGATGGACAGTACATTACCTATCCCTGGAAAGTTATTCACTATAGAAGTTTTAGCCACAAACATAATACCTTATAATTATTATAATTAGGTATATATTATTATGACTGATATTTTACATTCTGTATACTCATATAGGAATGTTTTATAATACTGTATGACATAGACATTGCAATGTTTGATGTTTCGCTTTTTGTACAAGTAAAGATAAATTCATTTATTAGAGACAATAAAACAAAGGACAAGCAACTGTGGCAAAAAGGTTACTAACGTCGCCCCTGTCGGCTGCCCATTATGTTTTCTCGACGGAAAATAAAGAAATATTTTTTCTGCAGTGTGCTTAGTGCGAGTTTTTGTCACTGCTCACCGTGAGAAAGTAAACTAGATTTTTTTTGGCATCGAATTAGATGCTGATAGGGTTGTTGTTTCAATGCCATATACATTATAGTCAAATTCCCCACGGTGAGCAGTCACAAAAATTAGAACTAAGCATAATATAGAAGCAAAACAGAAGTAACAATATTTTAATCTAAATAGTAATATTACAACATAAATGTAAGTCAACATATTAGAGACCTATAAGAAAAATAAGTCATTTCTAATATTACTATTATATTTTGTAAAGTATCAATGTTTTTAAGTATTTTTTTATATTAAGTTAGTATATAAACCCATGCTGCCGAGCTATATTATGATTTTATTGGCGTAATATTATAATCTTTTAATTAAAATGAGGTGAATAGTCCAAACATAGTGTAGTAATACATTAGGGTGTGTATGGGTCCTGTACATAGAGTTTACTGTAAAAGAAACAGCGCAAAAAAAGTTACTTTTTTTAAATTAGTGTTTTGGCAAATTTTGATTTTGGGGCATTTCTCATAGAAACTGTAAACTCTACATAGTCGGCACATACACACCTTGTAAAATTAAGTATCCATTATCCAGTTTCAGTTTCAAATGTTCATAAATCCTATTAAAATTCTGTACCGCTAAGGCACCGAAACTAGGAGCTATTGAACAAAAGAATACTTAAAAATAGGTTTCAGACGAAAATACATTTTAAGCTAAAAATGTTGACGTAAACTAATAGTTTCCATTTTCAAGTACAGCATAGATTTTCATTGGTATCCAATGTACAGAGTGCCATTTAAATAGTAAACTGTATTTTTCAAGCTTTTCATGTCTCATCGCATAAACTCGTACAAAAGAGCGTGTATTGCTTCGTTAAAACTTTGACATTCGTCTTCTGTGCCATCTACGAGTGTAAGGGCCCACGGCTAGGGTTAGCATCTGACCGGATAAAGCCGGATTTTTACGTGTTAGACCGGACTCCGCCCGGATTTCACGTCAGATCGGATTTTTGTCATAACTCACATGTCTAGAAACATATCTGAACATAAAATAAATATAATAAACATAAAATATCTAAAAACCAAAAATATGGGTCTAAAATAAGTAAATAAAAAAATACTTTAATACTATTATTTTTAAATAGTTAATGGAATCAGGCGTTACTTTTCGGATATTGTTCGCAGAGTCTACATCCTGAGGATGCTCCGGGGTCGGAGCGAAACGCGCGTCGAGTTTTGCAACCTGCATGGTGGTGGGGCTTTGCACGATCGTGTTAACATTATTACTTGTGTGGTGGTGGTGTTTTCATGTTTTTTGCTTGCGAGTGTACGCATAAGCAGTGTGGGAGGAGGGAGGTGCATCAAACGCATGCCTATGCGTACACTCACTCATCTGCTTGCAGGTTGTGGTTATAATTGTTTCGCGGGATATTGCTAGATATAATATATTTAAATTTTATACTATTATTTTTATTTAACACAGGTGCGTGACTGTATTGTTTTTTCAAAATCAGGACTGGTAACCCTACCCACGGCCTGCTTTTTGTAGCACGATTTTCCCACCGATTTCTCAGAATATTCCACCAAGCAAATAAGAATGATTTTGCGACCTACTTTTGACTTACAAAAGTGCGTTGCACTAATAAACTTTTTTTCACTTACAAAAAGTCTGTGACAAAAAACATATCGGAGGCGGGCACTATAAAATAAAAAGTATGTCATAATTTTTATGGCTTCAGATTAATGCCTATTGAATAAATCATTATTCTTACAGAACAAATTGAAAGCAATACTAATTTGAAGTTAGCGAGCGTCGATTTGATTACTTCGAACAACCCATTCGTTTGAATTAATTTGTGAACATTACAAATAACTTTAAACAATAATTGTTCGGGAGCCGGGAAACATTTTATCACACATCTTCACAACAAACAAGTAATTAATATATTGAAATGAATTCTTGATAACGTTACAATAACTCTGTAAGTAAATAACTTTGTTCATAAAGAACTTTTGTAGTTAGTTGTTTTAATGAGCACATTATAAACATTTCTGTTTACTAAATAAATTGGCAAATCTATGTATTATAAGACGGTGCAAGATTGGTAAAATGTCCCATACTTTTTTACAGACTTATTGTTCTTGCACTATCTTAAGAGGTCAATGCCATACAAGATATGTTCCTATTGACGTCAAAAAGAAAAATAAAGATAGCCCAACTGGTTTTCCATTTGGGTAACATATTAAGTAACTTTTTTTTAAATCACACAATCTATACTAATTTAATAATAATCTATGGACGCTTCACACCACGTCAATCACCCAGTGATGAGTATCCGAAGAACTTGTGTTACAAGTACCAGACAGTGGAAATATATTGAATACTTTTTACACTACATACCTAATTATTTAATACACACCAATTATAATCCTGGAACTTTTGTTTCTTCGTCGGGATTCAAACCCGCGACCTCCAGCTTGAACACCGACGCGCTCAACCACTGCACTACAGAGGTTGTCAATATAATAAGACTCAACTCACATTGGCACGGAGATGAAGTGTTGCGTTTTTTCTTGTTTATCCACGGTGCATATTCATATCTATTTTCTAACTGTTAAGGTACAAAATAATGAATATTCATATAGTATAGAGCGAGCGGTGCGAGGCGTCGAGACCCGTCAATTCGCGTCAGATTCCGATACTGTTCATCCTTGTAAAAAATAACGCGACGTGACGCTTTGACTCTACGCCAGTCTAAGTTGACCCTAAAGAGTTAGGATTTGTTTGCTTGATTAAATATATTCCGAAATTATAGGACCGATTTTATTATATTTGGCACATACACAATGTGTAAAATAAATGAATGATAATAGTTTAGGGTGTGTATGTGCCTCCTATGTAGTATAGTAAAGTACCACCGCTTAAAGACTTACTTTTGACTTTTGAGTTCGTATGAGAAATGCCCCAACATCACAAATTTTTCCATACAATAATTTTTAAAAAACGGGTACAGCCTAGGAAACAAAATGTTTTCAATGTTCCTGGGTCATGGATGTGTATTAATATAATGAAAATCTTAAATATGTGTATAGTATAAAAGTATTAAATTTTATACTATACACATATTTAACTTTTTTGACGCCTCCGTGGTCTAATGGTTCAGAGCTTGGCTCTTGACCCGGAGGTCGCGGGTTCGAATCCCGCTGAGGGAACAAAAAGTTTTAAATGTTCCTGAGTCATGGATGTGTATTAAATTTGTGTATTAATATAATAAAAATCTTAAATATGTTTATAGTGTAAAAGTATTAAATATATTTCCGTTGTCTGGTACCTGTAACACAAGTTCTTCGGATACTTAGCACGGGGCCAGATTGACGTGGTGTGAAGCGTCCATAGATATTATTATATATTTTATTATATTAAATATATAGTTCCATTGTCTGGTACCTGTAACACAAGTTATACGGATACTTAACACAGGGCCAGATTGACGTGGCGTGAAGTGTCTATAGATATTATCATTATTATTATTATTAAAAAAGTACCTTTTTCAGCGCCGGTACATACATACCCTAAAGTATTATCACTCATTAATATTAAAGGCTGTATATTGTACACCACGGTGTAGGCTTAAATTGCAATATAATGTACGATTTCTACGGGATATGCTTTACTGCATAAATAAAATTTAGAAAGAAAACTTCCCAGTTTTCTACAGTTCCGCGCTCGTAATTATACAACCTTCTAGTTCGTGAGTTTGGGGCATCACTACTTTGCTTCATGAAAAATGGGGACACTCTTTATGTGAAGTTGGAAGGCAGCCACTTTCATAAACTACTCCAATACTCACTATGTCACTTGCGATTTGGAAACATATATGTATTAATCTAAAAATCTTATAGATATTAATGCAAATATGTATTTTTGCATTTTTTGAGTAAGTATTTTAAAATAATAATTACAAGTCAAGCTAAAATCCATCGAACGCCACATTTTCCTTATTTTTTTTCCTAAAAAATATGTATTTTCTGCAGCAAGTAATTAAGTCAGTAGGAAGTTTCTGTTAAGTAAATTATCATGAAGTGATAACATTTAACAATCCTCAGGAAATATAATATTGCGGTCCACAGCTAGTATTTATAATATTTAAAACTTATAACGAGCAAAACTTTGACTGCGCCAGTTTCAAACTATATCATGCTTGTGCGTAAAGATTATGGAAACGTTTAGTTGAGAATGTAAACACTACTTTATGCGCAGGCAATGCAAATAAGTTTTCTAATATGCCAGCAATTGACTTGTCTATATATTGTGTATATTTTAAAATAATGTTTAATGTTACAGTAAAAATAATGTTTCATTTTTGAGAAAATTATTTCAAGAAAAGATATGTGATTTTAAGGTCTGTCTGAAGGAAAAAAAGGTATTTAAATACCTTTTATTCAACACTAGCTGTTCACGCGACTTCGATCACGTGGTTTTTGAGTGGCGCCGTTTATGCAGCGCACGCAATGAAAGTCCCCAAATGTAATAAATTTTCCCCGTTTTTGCAATTTTTCTCACAGACGCTTCGCTCCTATTGATCGCAGCGTAATTTTATATAGCCTAGCTTCCTCTATAAATACACTATCCGACAAAAGAATAATTTTTCAAATCAGACCAGTAGTTCCTGAGATTAGTGCGTTTAAACAAACAAACAAACTCTTCCGCTTTACAATATTAGTATAGATTTAAGGACTGCAAGATGTTATAGTAAAATTAAATTGAATTGTACTGAAAACTATTGTATTATTAATTCAACTATGTCCTTGGGGAAGTTTCGAAGTTGTGGTAAAACTGTTGACTTCTACTAACACATATAGAGCTGGAATACATACGTCTAACTCAATTGTCGTCGGAATCTTGTTTGAGTCATAACTCCATTTTCAGTTAGTATAAGCGAGTCAAACACTAAAACTTCTTGATATCAAGTTAGGTCACACAGCGAAAACATTTGGGGCGTGTACTTTTTGAGATTAAATTTAAACTGAATTACTTTAAGAAGTTTTAGTCTTAAGTGCGCCATACGTTAATGAAAAAAGTAAAATTTAGGTACGTTTCATATAATAATATATGTTACAGGTATATGGGAAATGTGTGCTTCTTGGAACGCCAAGCCGTAACGCGTTACGTAACGAAGCGGTGTAACGTTAAAAAAAACTTATGGTAGGTATTTTAGAGTTCCGGAGCCAATGGCAAAAAAATGGAACTATAGATTCGTCATGTCTGTCCGTCCGTCCTTCCGTACGTCACAGCCACTTTTAACGAAACTATAAGAACTATACTGTTGAAACTTGGTAAGTAGATATAAACTGCTTTAACATTTTCAAACAAAAGTAGAAAAAAAACAATAATTTTTTGGGGCTCCCCATACGTATTTAGAACTCGAATGATTTTTTTTTGCATTAAACACGAATACGTGTGTATCTATGGACGGTTCGCGAGAGACGCTTCCAAAGAAGATAAATGTCCCCCCCCCCCCCCCTGTAACTTCCAAATAAGGGAACGATGTAAAAATAATATATGATGTATGCAAATTTCTACCAAAAATTGGTTTGACCGAGATATTAGATCTCGTGATTTATTATCTCGATATTCTCGATGATTAGTTTTTTTATACATTATTATTAATATATAATCGTTAACCGCCTTTTACCTTTCAATTCAATCAACTTAAGTATAAGAAATAAAGAAAAGATTTAATTTCATAAACATGAAACTTATATTATGTAACTTTTTGCTACGTAACCCTCGATGAGTGAGCCCGACTCGCACTTGGCGACTTATTTCAGGAAAGTATCACTGAAAAAATATGTACGACTATAACATTATTCCTTAAATGTAAGTGTAATGTTAAAAAAAATACAAAATATTTTACAGAATCCGCGTTGTATAACATTGTATTCAATTTAATCCTGCCACCACAGTTAAGCTTGTGAAATATTTTTTGGAACAGACGAGGAAAAAGTACTTTTCAAATTGTAAAACATGCGAAAATCACTCTCAAAGAGACACACTCGTTGTAAGTTGTAAAACGTGACCATATTAAAGGCTCTCAGAATCAGAAATTTCAAATTCAAATTAACCTCAGCATATAAGATATACTAAAAGTTATAGTGGTTTTATATGCGGTTTACCTCACGTATTCTTGGCACCATACCAAACTGGAACGTGCGAATAATGAAATGTGATTCGAGACTTTGCTTATAAATGAAACTTACTTTGATTTTAAAATGCGAAAATATATTTGATTTCAAATTTTAAAAGTGGAACTAGAGGTGTGGTTTAAGTTATTATGTTAAAAGCCTCGTTTCTGCTGTTGCTCCTGATAAATGCTGTTATGTAGTTTTCATATTTAACCGCATCGTGAGCTATTGAGTTGCTTTTAATGGTAGAAAAATTAGAAGGAATAATTAAGAATTTATATATTTAACGCTTTTCGCAGTTAACGAACATTTACAAAGATTGCGTGGACGGAGGAGTATGACGTTTCCCACACTTTAAGTTTATAATAGAGAAAGAGTGCAGTGTTTGCAATGCATAAATATTTCATAAAATCTCATTTAGAAATACATACAATTAATAAAAATAACAACTACACACTCTATTTAGATACTTACATAGTAAAATTGACACAATTTTCAATAAATGCCTCTTTCTGTCACGTGCCATAGATTTGCATATTTTTACTGCGTATCTTCTTTGACACCTACGCAGTAAAAATAAGCAAAAATTATTTTGCCTGTTGGCAAAAAAAACCTATAAAGTTAAACTTAAAAATTAAATTATGAACTATGAGTCGAATATCAACTTCAGGGTGACCTTAAGAGGAAACACTACGAAAACTTTTCCATACATAGGAAAAGTTTTCGTAGTGGTCTACCACTTCCATAGGGGTCTACAGGATTCCTGTTTCCTTCCTGGATGATGCTGCTGGAGTAACAATTTTTTACTTGAATATTTATGGATATTGTTTGTACGTCCCTATTTTTTTAATAAATTAATTATTTAAAAAGATATGGACGTTGAAAAGTCTAAAAAAAGTGGCCAGACTCTCCGCTATGTTTAAACATCTAGGAAACAGATTTGACTACAATAAACAACAAAATCAAAAAAAGGAACCTAGCTCAATTATTTTTTTAGCTAATAAAGAAAAAAATATTTAAATCCGTTAAGACTTGTAGGAGGAAACAGGAATCCCCTAAACGTCGATTTCTGGTATTTTTAATAGGTAATTTCAGTCCAAGTTGCAATTGTCTCTATCGCGCTGGTGCTGGCTAGCTAGGGCACTGTGAGACAGCTATAGTTTTTATAAATACCTATATTGTATTTCTCTCAACCGTGGTGTTTCCTCTTAAGTTGAAGATATTGTCTGTTGTAAACGTTCCGTACCTTTTATTTGAAGAATACGCCCCCGCTTATCAACGGCTGATGCTTTTTAATTCGCGCTCGTGAACGCCATTTCCGCCGCTTCAAGTAGGCCCTTACGAACAAGACGTTTGACGGCGTCTTAATTTGAATCGCATTATCTTATACACGCTTTCGGGTTTCGCAGTTCACAAAATCTTTATAGGATGATGTCATCAGTAAATTTTGTTTTAGAATTTAATACTATCGTGTATTTTTAAGTGAAAACTTTTTAGCGACGTTGTGCAATATTTGGGATTGAAGGACACGTAACTTGATCAAAAATCCGTAAGACTAAATCCACCGTAGCTTCTAGGCCCCGATTCTGCTAATGATTTTGTTTCGAATATCAGTCTGTTCCCTTCGCATGCAGGTCAAATTATGCGCGCCGAGCGGAACAGGCATACATTACGAAGTTCGATGGCCTGATTCTCATACCTCGAATATCGTTTCTATTGTCAGTCTATCTCGCTCGCACGTCTGATGATTTTTAATTCGCGCTTGTTAGCGCCATTTCCGCCGCTTCGAGTAGGCCCTTACGAACAAGACGTTTGACGGCGTCTTAATTTGAATCGCATTATCTTATACACGCGTTGGGGTTTCGCAGTTCACAAAATCTTTATAGGATGATGTCATCAGTAAATTCTGTTTTAGAATTAAGTATTAACGTGTATTTTTAAGTCAAAATCAAAACATTTTATTTCCATATAGGTTAAATAACACTTATAAAATTGTCCTACATGATGCCTACCACCGGTTCGGAAACTAGCCTGCCGAGAAGATCTGGCGTAAAAAAAAAGATTGGAAAATTTTTCTTTCTCTTTTTAAATGTAATATAATATACATAAGAATGTTATGACTTAAAACTGAAATTATAAAAACAAAGCGTACAAAGTAACCTAGCACAGGGGCACCTTATTCCCAGGGTGTGCAATCATCAATGATATCATTAACGAATTTTTTAAATTTATAAAAAGTGGAAAGTTTTTAGCGACGTCTTGCAATATTTGGGATTGAAGGACACGTAACTTGATCAAAAATCCGTAAGACTAATCCACCGTAGCGCCTAGACCCCGATTCTAGTAATACTAAGATCGTTTCGAATGTCAGTCTGTTCCATTCGAACGCGGGTCAAATTATGCGCGCCCGAGCGGGACAGGCATATATACGAAGTTTGATGGCCTGGGCCCTGATTCTCAACCTCGAATATCGTTTCTATTGTCAGTTTATTTCGCTTGTACGTGCATGATTTGTGCAAGCGTACGAGCGGGATATAGATAGAATAGTACGGAACAAGGTTCGAGCCACTAAGATCGAGGCTCTGATCCTAAACTGAGTTGTCAATAGATTGCAAACAATAACCCTAGTTATTTAGAATATAATATAATTTAAGTTTTTTTTTTATATTTGGTATTGGTGTTGTTGTTGATGCTTAATATTCTGTTGATGTATTAGTGGATCATGGTTGCAGGATGGGTAGCGCACATTTTGATAGAATTCAGGTTGAGTTGACAGCGATAGGGTGATGATGATGTTTGATAGGTATAGTTTGTGATATAACCTCAAGCTGTCAATCAAACCCACTCTACAGCTCTCTTATTAACTTTTTCATGTAGCATCGATAGTAATTTGTGGAAATCAATTCTTCGTATAATTGAAGACTAGACTGGACTAATTTGAATAAAATATTGCATTACATTTGATTGTGTGCGCAAATATTAATTATGATAAAGCTTTTACACACATTAATTAAATGAAAATTACAAAAAACCTATGACTATGTTTTATTGAATGTTCATCTTTACTGCTTATTTAATGTCAGAATATTATGAAATTTGTTAATTTATTGATATTTATCTTAATAAACCTTTCAAAAAGTAATACAGACACTTTAAATGAAGAGTTATTAAGTGTTTCATAGCTCGTGTAAAATGCCAACAGAATAAACTTCAAGTGAAGAGTTATTGAAAAAGTGTTTCATATAAAATGCCATCAAAATAAAATATGTCTGCCAGTATTAATCTCTAGAAATATTACTCGTAGTTATATTACTATAAATGAATGCACAAAAAATATTATATTTTTAACTTTTTACCTTTTATTGAATAAACAGCCTACCCTTCGATATCATCAAATAATTATATTTATAATGCGCAGTTGTTTGTGTAGTAGCCTTTTAATATAATACGAGTAAGTTAGCATGTCGGCCAAGTGTGCGTTAAGACTTGGGTTCCTATAGACTTAATAGTTTTATTGTGTTGTGGTAAATTTATTGCAATTTTATCGCCAGTTGCTACGAAACTCTCCGCAAAGCTACGCTCTGCTACGGTAAGTTACGCTGGCTACGATTTACTACGATCTGCTACGATATGCTACGAAAAACGACGCTACAAAATATGCCATGCACTGCTACGATACGCAACGGTCTGCTACGAAACTCCACGATACACTGTAATATAATATTTCATTATATTTCACGTTTCTCGTAGAGTAAAATTTGCTCAAATCCAACATCCGAAAATTTGAAATTTTAAATAATAACACTAAAAAACCTTTCAAGACTTTTTAAAGTCGGACGGTTTTATAAAAAATGATCTAAATTTTTTCTAACTCAAGTTTCAAATTTGGTAAAAAAATCATAATATTTTTTAATTAAAATAGCGTTGATTGGCTGAACGTTGAAAAAGAAATGCAAATGTATTTTTATTTTCACGTGGACGTACGTCATGCCTACATAAAAGCGAGATCAAAGCCATTACAAAAATATATTAAATAACTTTAGAGCAAAAACTACAATGGCTGTAGAATTATTATTAACAGTGGGGTTTCTATATTAATATACTCAAGGGAACCCTAAAGCAAGCAATTAAGTCATACATTTTCTTGTATAAATATCACGTTACACAACCGATTATGTCACAAAGATTCACATACATTCACATTCACATAATCTATGGACTAAAAGATGGCAAAAAATAACGTATATTTCTTGTAAGTATGGCTATTTAAATGGTAGATAATTCAGATACATTTTTTACCTTTTTTAAGGTTAGAAAAAAAATATAAAGCAATAATTGTCAATCTCTCATCAAAAAATCTCCGTATGTCCTATACGGAGATTTCTGGCACAAATTGTAGTGTAGTTTTTTTTTTCTTAGTTTTTCGGTATTAGATAAAATCATTTGACGACCTGGGTAGCGCAATGTTTGAGCGCGTTGGTGCTCGAGCGACAGGTCGCGGGTTCGAATGCCGCCGACGGAACAAAAAAGTTTTCAATGTTCCTGGGTCATGGATGTGTATTAAATTTGTGTATAATATATAATAAAAATCTTAAGTATGTGTATAGTATAAAAGTATTAAATATGTTTCCGTTGTTTGGTACCTGTAACACAAGTTCATCGGATACTTAGCACGAGGCCAGATTGACGCGGTGTGGCGTCCATAGATATTATTATTATAGTAATAATTTCAGGAAAAACCCAACGGAACAATTATTTTACCGTAACCTGTTGTTGTGGCTCACGGTGTCGGGGTTGGCTCGCATGTCCTGGTGGGGGTACGAAAGACCGAACAAGTTAATTCAATTCATTAACCGCATCTTTCCCCCGATCGTACCGTTCGCTGTCCTGTCGGAGATCCTTTATGTGGTCGCCAACAGAAACGAGTTAACCTTCAAAATGCTGGGTGTTATCTTTTCAATTTTTCCTGTCACTTGTATTATTTTCGTGAGTATTTTTGTCTATTCATTTACAGTATATAAATTCTTCCCTAATTAAACCACTAAAACGAATGTTATTAAGCTATTTTTTTTAGTTTTTATGTTGATTAAATATAAAAAAACAATAAGATGATAAATCGTAAATTTAGCAGCTTATTGTTTCTTTCATATCACGTATGTATACGTATATGAAAGAAACAATAAGCTGATATAATAAGATGATTACTTGTTTAGTTTGTAGTTTAGATAATAATAATTTACCTAAAATAGTTTCAATTTATATAAGTTATTTTTAAGGAAAAAAAACATATAAGCTGATATGATAATAGTTCTGTGGAAATAACTGTTTGATCTTAGTTATAATGAGATATATTCTTGTGTGTAAACTTGTAATTAAAGAAGCTGCTGTATATATAATATTATGTCCTCTATACGAGTATTAACATGTTTTAGGTAAACACATTATCATCATTTTTTAAATCCTATCGAAATCTTATGATAAATTTTATGAAGAAAATTAATCTGCACAACTTCAAAAAGGAAGGATACGTTGACGATGAGGTATTTAAAATTAAATTGGAATTTTTAAACAACATAAATTCTATACATTACATTTTCTACTATATTTTTAGGCGATCATTCAAGTGGAACAGATCATTAGATATACCTCGTACTTTTTGATCATGTGTACCATGTTCGACTGGTTTAGCTGGGTATTCTATCCAGTAGTAACTAACATTGTATACATTGATAAAATAAGAAATAAAACGATGCAGCTAAACGTATTCGTATACTTTTGGACGCCATATTTCGAATACAACTATAATGTTAGGAACTGGATAATACTGCACACTATAGAAGCTTTTCTGAGTTGGGTTGGATGCTCCATAATTGCCAACTACACATGTACGGTATACATTTTCGTATACCACTTCATCGGCCATATTAAGGCATTAAAGAAGATGATCAGATGTAAATTTCAAGACGCCACAAAAGACGAAGAAATGTCGAGGCATTTGGTTGATATCATAAAATATCACATTTTTATTAAAAAGTAATGTATATATTTTTGATGAGTAGTAGTTACAGTGATGATATAATAAAAGCATTCCCTCATTTAGATTATTTTGCCTGTCATGCAAACAATCGAACATTACTTCTATGAGCAAAAAACTCTACACACTATAGTGCGTGGGGGTTGGTTATTAGGAACATTTTTTGACAAATTCGTAACCTAAACGAATTATATGAAAAAGGCAGTAGGCACAGGCTGTTAGTGAAATTAATATTTATTTATTATAAAATATGAAGTATTTGACATAATTATTATGTAGTTATGCGGAATGCTCGAATAATAATATTATTGTTTAACATTTTCTATAAATTTTACAAAAAATTGTTTTATACATTATATTATCAATATTTTGATACTAACATTTTCTTTACTGTTTCACCATTTTTAGTATATTTAAAGAGCTTGAATCCGCTTTCGGGCTGAACGTCACAGCGACTTATATGCACAATTTCATTGGAGATAGCTTATTACTTTATCAAGTCATGTTTGGAGTAAGTGTTTTTAAACTCTCCTTTCTATAGATCATACCCACAGGATATTTGTAACACTAAAAATCTTTCATTTTTCTCTTCCGTATTTTCTTCCTCGTGTCATATTGTTTAATATGACACGAGGACAATAAAAACATAATTTTCTCTAACTTAATCTAAATAATAAAAATAATTAGACAGTTCTGGGCGCCTACTCAAGATGCCATCGCTAATTATCGCTTACAACGTTCGATAGCAAAATGTATGGGATTTGACATAAGGTACGCTAAATGACATACCAAATCGCGATCATTTAGCGTAGCTTATGTCAAATCCCATACATTTTGTTATCGAACTTTGTAAGCGACAATTAGCGATGGCATCTTGTGTCTGTCAACGTATCAAAAATAGAAAAAAAATTATATAGCTTATACATAATATAGTGTGTAATAATATTTTTTATGTAAGGGCTAATAATTTAGAGCTTAACTCTGCAAGGCAATTACTTTGTGAGTTATGATCGCTTTTCTGAGCTATTAGTATAATCTTATGCGTCAATTTACATGCAAGTTTCTTATAAGTGTTACCATTAAAGCGCACGATAACTTTTTACTCCTTTATCGTGACGTAATGCCTCATATTATAACATACATATTACGTATATTACCATAAGTATTTTAATGCTATTCATTTTTGTGCTTTTATTTTAGGAGAAAGAAGCTCTGTTGTCATACGGCTTAATGTTTTTCCTTTATATGGGCAGTCTCATATTACTATCATTTGTTTTAGAAGAAATAAAAATTCAGGTGGGAATATCTTACTTTATACTTACACTTTGAATGTAGAGTATTAGATATAGACCAACTTATTTTGTTTTGGACCTGAGGCGATTTCACAATAACAATTTACGTTTCAGAGCGACGATTTGTCTATCATATTGTACGACATTCCATGGGAGGATATGTCTGTGCGCAATCAAAAAACTTTTCTGCTGTTGTTCAGTCAAGTGCAGACGCCATTTCAGTTTCATGGCGCTGGCAACCTAAAAGCTGGCGTTAAGCCTATGATATCGGTGGGTAGTTTAGAATATTTGCACACTGACAAATAGCGAAGAGGTATTTTAAAAAATGGCTGTATTGGGACGCGCGAAAGATGTGAAACCGTCTCGTAGATAGCTACGGCGTAATAGGCGCATCGTGCTACGACAGTATCATGCCGTTTTCCGTCCCGGCATTTGAGTCAATTTTACTGGCAATAGATGTTTCACATCAATAAAATGATCACATCCGCACCGCAGCCTAGGGCGATGACACGTCACTTCATATGATTTATAATTTGCTTTCTTACTTTTGCGACGTCCCAAAAATATGAAGTTTAATTAATTTAATTGATAAACATCACTAATACGTTAACTTCACATAATACATTCGAAGAGCGAACACCTGATGAAAGCTTTTTAAAATCCTTTCCATTAAGCAAAATACTGTAAAAGGGTACAATCATGAAATTAAACAGTAAAATGTGGCCGTAACAAGAGCCATTATTCCGTTTGAGAGAACAATTGTCAATCCAAGAGGAATCAACTTAACTACTTTGAGTGTACATTGCCGCTATGGTGCTGAACACACCACAAACAGTGCGGTGAACCTGAACACCCGGCAACCCAGATCGCACACGTAATATACCAGGAATAATGGATTCATGTTCCTGGAATTGTAAATGCATTATTATATTTTTCAACTGGAATTGTTAATGCATTATTATATTTTTCAATTTTAATTAGCGTACGTGGTTAAGCCGAGAGCAATATTTTTACATCTTATTATTTCATATTTTCCCAAAAACTGCACTGCAAATAGAAAAATTTGAACATTATTGTTAAATTCTTTTAAGGCGATGCACCAAGTCCAAGCGAGCAAAACTGATTCTTTAGATGTATTGATTTATGTGAATATAAGTATATAAATCACTGCATATAACCTTATAGTCTATGATCCGGCTGCTAAATTAGTACATGAAAAAGTAAGATTAACTTGTTTAATATTTAAGTATTATTACCACTAGGAGAAGTCACTTTTATAAGCTGCCCATTAAAAATTAGCCAAGACTATTATTAATTAAAATCTTATTAAGTTTACTTTTGGAGAAAATTTTCGTTCACAAATTACATTTTATAAAAATTAAACCTACACCACTTCATAACAGTATAATTAAAAGATATGAAGAGCTATGGCTGCCGCTAGTAGCTTAGCATCCTCTTTGCCTTTAGACAGCCAGGTATAAACAAGTATAATATTGTTGAAACTTTTCGTTATTACCCTTACACATTAAATGTGTTAAATAAGGGCAAGAACAAATCGGTGCTACTAACCGTAAAGTATGATAGATATATGATAGAAATGATAGATTGAATAGGTTGAGCGCGCGACGCTATTTATTGTTGTCATATTTTGTCCACCGTATTAGGACCTAGGGCCTTACTCTCCAAATTGATTCGATTTTGATTCAGATTCGTTCGTGCCGCGTACTCCCGAATAATTTGACGTTTGTTAATTTAGATTCTCAGTCGATTGATATGGACAAGAGTAAAAAAAGTTACGATCTAACGATTTTCTTTATCCTGGTTAGTTGCAAAGCAATCCACCAAAGAAAATACCAAAAGCCGTTGAAATCGAACCGATTCGATTTTTGATTGTGTCGGAAGTAAGCCCGCTAGCTTGCACTGCTTGCAGGGGGCCTATTACAAACTCTTAATTCCAGCCAGTTTACGCCATACAACATGGCTGCCTGGAATTTTCTTATTACGATTACTTATTGATAGCCAGTCAGTGGTCACGTGACACTTAACTTGCTTCCGAATGTCACTTTCAGACAATCAAACTAGGGCGGATCCATTCACAATAACATGCTCTTGTAATATGAAAAAGAACAAGGCAGTTTAAGGCCGTATTATTGAATTGCCTTGAACCAGGCTGGTATTGTAAAAGATCATAAAACGTCCCCTTGCCATCTTTTGTCTCGTAGAATCACCTCGCCTTAAGACTTATTCATCGCCGCATTCTAACAGCAATGTTCATAACATATTTTTTTTCAGATAATAAAATCGACGTTTTCATATTACGTAATGCTTAAATCGAGCGTGAAATAAGTGAAAGATTATTATGTAAATTTTTATCATGTTCCACGTAGTACGCAATACACAAAATAAAATGTGATCCCCACGAAAAATGTACGGTAAGAACATAATCCGAAGTGGAATAACAGCTGTCACGTTGCTAAATGCTTTTTTTTGCCGCTGACAATTACTTTAGGATTTATAAATGCTATATTATTCAAGATGAATTGTATTTAGAAATATCATAAGTTCCTTAATTATTACGAATACTGAAATGAATATACACATAATCCATTAACTGTACACACTTTTATTATTAATATTACCTATATATTACAGCTGACTAAACATACTGTATTTCAGTGATTTTATTAATCGACTACGGCAAAACGGAAAGAAAGGGTAATGATTTATGTATGAAAATAATTTGTTTGTTCCACCGTTGGGCCTTTATTCAATAGTTAAGGCCTTACGGTGGCCTGGTCCCAGTTCAGTGAACTGAATAAATTCGTAATAATAACCCTGCCACGGCTATAATTTTTATAGTATGTTTTTTAAAGTGAAAACTTCTTTAGCGGTTTGTGAACTTTATAATGGGTATAAAATGTTAAACTCGCGTCAGGACACGTGACCTGATCGAAAATTATTGTTACGTTACGCGTACATTACATACGCTTAAAAATAATTTTCATTCAGATCACGTCCAAACGCAAGTTTAATTTTTTATCCTGGAACTCAAAAAAAATGTTAATCAAAGCTCGACGTCTCCTTATATTATATGTATGTATAGGGTGTAAAAATAACAGTCACTTTAACTTTGAGATACGACTATACTACTTTTTTTTCATTTTGGAAATGTATTTTTTTTTGTCAAAAGTAAAAAAAAATACTTTTTAATATTTCTTATTTTTTTTTGTCGCAAGAATAATACATTCGAAAAGGCAAAAACAATGATTTATGTATGAAAATAATTTGTTTGTTCCACCGTTGGGCCTTTATTCAATAGTTAAGGCCTTACGGTGGCCTGGTCCCAGTTCAGTGAACTGAATAAATTCGTAATAATAACCCTGCCACGGCTATAATTTTTATAGTATGTTTTTTAAAGTGAAAACTTCTTTAGCGGTTTGTGAACTTTATAATGGGTATAAAATGTTAAACTCGCGTCAGGACACGTGACCTGATCGAAAATTATTGTTACGTTACGCGTACATTACATACGCTTAAAAATAATTTTCATTCAGATCACGTCCAAACGCAAGTTTAATTTTTTATCCTGGAACTCAAAAAAAATGTTAATCAAAGCTCGACGTCTCCTTATATTATATGTATGTATAGGGTGTAAAAATAACAGTCACTTTAACTTTGAGATACGACTATACTACTTTTTTTTCATTTTGGAAATGTATTTTTTTTTGTCAAAAGTAAAAAAAAATACTTTTTAATATTTCTTATTTTTTTTTTGTCGCAAGAATAATACATTCGAAAAGGCAAAAACAAAAAATTTTGTGTGTAAAAAAATACATTTTTAGAATGAGAAAAGGTAGTATAATCATATCCCAAAAGTTATAACTGTACTTTTTACACCCATTATACTAGTCGTTTTAACTGTCACCTGGTAATTAACCACAGCGACGATGGTCCCACAATTCCCGCTCACAAAACAGGTTTGAATCTCCTAATGATGTGTGTTCTGTTTAATCATATAATGGGAAAACGTAAATTTAATTTGCATGCTTTAGCAATGTGGGTACTTATTGTGCACAGTGTTCTCAAAGACTCCTATTGACCTAAAAAGTTGGGAGCGGCGGTATTCGCGGCGTCGGGAAATATTATTTTCAGTCCAAGTAGATTTATGCGCCAAATATTATACAAAGATTTTAATGTATTTATTACAAAACGTGAAGCGATATAATGTTATTAACTCATCCACGCTATCTACACTAATATTATAAAGAGGAAAGATTAGTATTTTTGTATGTAACGACTGAACTCAAAAAGTACTGGACCGATTTTAATAATTCTTTTTTCATTAGAAAGCTACATTATCACTGAGTAACATAGGCTATATAAAAATCAATTGCTGTTCGTTAGTCTCGCTAAAACTCGAGAGCAGCTGAACTGATTCGGCTATTTTTGATCTTGAAATGTTCGTGGAAGTCCCGGTAAGGTTTACACGGTTTCCATGCTCAACGAACTGGGCACGGGTCAGCTGTGACATTATAAATTACAAAATATATGATTCACATGTTATGGTTTTATTTTGAAACAAATATGTTTAACATGTGCCTTTCCTTGTTTCCGTTTATAATAAATATGTTTTTGATCAAAATACTAAAACCATAATAGCATTAAGTGCCTTCATTAAAATTTAATTGCTTATGTTATTATATATACGAGTACTTCCTCTTTATTGTTTGCTTTCTCGTCGCTTCTTTCGTAGCTAGGACTTCCACTGCTGGATTTATATCCAGTGATTGGGGAGGCTTATGCCTCCCCAAAGTTTTCCATGGCGACCGGTTGCTCGTGGCCTGAATTAGGGCTTGTACACAAATCCGCGATGCGACACCGCATCGCAGAAATGACGTCACACAGGCATAGGAATATCACCCATATTGTATGGGCGTGTGACATTATTAGTGTACAAGCCCTTAGTCATGACTCAGTTTCTCCGATTTCGATTCATGATTCCGTCAGAAGTTTGTTTTTTAGAATTATACAGGGTAATTGGTGGTTCATATATTAAGCTGAATATAGTGTGAAGAAAACGCGTAGATAGAGCATTTTTTGTTTTGGCATCTCATATAAATTACTTAATGAAACTCACAAAGGCTGGCTCCTATTCCTATACACACTAACACCCTGGCCGTTGACCTAAGACCTAACCAGGATTGAAACTCGTCTGTTTTGTGACGCTTATCTTTTTTGATCTTTAATGGTGATTTGTCGCTTTATGGTAAACAATTTATATAAATTACATAAATTGAGGTTTTATACCAAAAAAATCTCTACGCATCCTTCTCTTCACACTATATTCGATTTTATGATGTATGAATGAACCATGGATGAACCATGAATAACCCTGTATAATGTTCATGTAGGTATTATACAAACTCCGTTACTCGATAATGAAGATGCCATTAAACCAGGTTGCTTTTTTACACCACAAAACTAAAAAACACGCTCGTATACATACGTAGCCTGTAATAATAATAGCTCCGACACCGATTTCTTCATCGGTGGATGTTCACATAGAATCCAGGAAATCCATAAGGACATTCTGACTTCTTTTACTATCCAGAAAGATGGATAACCGACTCGGCTGACGAAAAGACACGGGACCTACTTTTTACATGGATGACAATCAAAATAACATTTTCAGTTGTTCTCACGCGGAAATCCAACCCGCTATCAAGTCGAGAAACAGCTCTAACGACTGGATAATATAGCAAAATTTGTCGTTGTAATACGTTTAATGTATGTAAGGTACCTGGTACACAATACATACGAGTGAAGTGTTTGATATTTAACCAAGCGACCACTAGTAATATTAGCAACATCACAATGAACTTGTTGTGGTTACATACAATATGTTTATTGTACATTATTCAATTTATCGCCTCCGTGTTCCAGTGGATCAGAACTTCACTCTCGACCCGGAGTTCATGGGTTTGTTGTTGTTTGAAGATTGGTTAGGACAATGTAGGCTGATCACCCGATTGTCCGACAAGAAAGATGATCCATGCCTGGGATGGGCATGTAAAAAGTCGGTCCTGCGCCTGTTCTCTCGCCATTCGTGTCGGTTTACTATCCCATTGCGTTATGAGAGTAAAAACTTTACAAACATCTATTTTGCATTTCTCTAGCCGTGTTTGTTTGTCTAGTGGTGTTTCCTCTTAAAGAAGTACCCAAAAATCTGTTAAGAAACCGCCAAAATTGTGACAGACAGACCCGAATTTCACTTTCGATCCCGCTATGTTTATATCAAGTTCTTATTGTAGCTCCCTCGAGGACGTTTTACATGTCACCGCCTGGGGCCATTTTCCTGAGAGCGTACGGGAAAAATAGAGAGAATTTTCTAGAACCTTTTAAAGTTTCGCAGCCTCTGTTTTGACGTTGTCGCTGTATGATGGTAATTACACTTGTGTAAGCACTTGTACTTCTACGAGGTCTTCGTAAATTTAGATAGACATATTATTATGATCGAGCATAATAATTCTATTTTTTTATTCGTCTCAAATTACAAGCAATCACATTGGACGCACCGTACATCTAGGTGAACTAAAGCAAATACAAAATCAATCCAATTTTTTGCCTCGAATTTAATTTGTGTTGACATAAAGCTCATATGGTTTTCTTTGCAAACATTGCTTATATAATACTACGTCATTAAAATAGAATACCTACATTTTGTTTATAGAAATATCACAAAGCCTCTATAATAATATACATAATAATACTGTCTGATAAGTAAAATCTTATTGAGCAAAATGTCATTTAACTCCATACAATCCATGTATTCTCCAGATGCCGGGTAACATAACTTTAAGCTGATAACTCCCGACTATTAAACGTAAACACACACCACTAACAGCGCAATATGCTGTATAATTTATGACAGCATTGTGATTTCTTGTTTCTCCTAGGAATTATACCCGTGAAGCAAAAACTTGAAGAGTAGGTACAATTATTTCCTCGCTCGTGTGCGATCAGGAGATAATGAAATTTGCGATGCGCGTTTTTAGTTTATGTGAATAAATAGCAACTCCTTAAATAAAATCTAAAGTTAGGTACGTATAAAATATTGAATATAATCCAGAACTTTTTAAAAGTTACTTAAAAATAACATCAAAAAAATACCACATTCGTCAGAATATTTTATTACACGTTGATGTTTTTCGTTCGACGTTTATGCTGCCTAGATAGTAGATATTATTAAAATGCATTTTCTGATATTAAGCAGCTTTTCCAAAACTTGGTTCTTTAGTATTTACTTGGCTAAATACAAGGCAAACCGGTATTTAAAGCCGGTTTTTTGTGTGGCTAAAAAGTGAGTAAATATTATAGGTCAATGTTAGTTGTCCGTTCGTCACCCAAGTTTCAATCCCACCGCCTTTTCGTTACCTCAAAAATAAGAACAACCTGTAAATGTATTATATCATAATTTTCCTGAAGGCTGATCTTGAGTAGGCTATGACGTCATTGCGACCCGATAGGATCTATTGTGACTCTTTGCAAATTCATGTTTGTTTTATCGGCAATGTATATAACATAGGTATTCTATAGGCATTGTTATATCCGAGACAATGTAATATCTAAGGAATTAAGAAAATATATGAAACATTAAGCATATTATTTATTAAATAAATTCATTACGCTTTACATAGGTAATGTAAGTATTACTTGATTTAAGATAGTATACCGAATTTTACAGATTTTTGGTTAAAGTTGTAATTCACATTTATAGCAATTTAAGACACTCCATGTTTCTAATTTCAAGATAGAATACAGTGATAGATTGATAAGTTATATTTATAATACATAGTTTATATTTAAGAGATCTTGATAATATTGTTAACTAATTTTAATTTGTAATGTTGTTGATTAGGCCGGCTTAATCTTTATGATGTATGGCCTTAATAAAATAAACAGATAAAAAGAAAAGACACTCCATGTTTACACATCATCACAATAGGCATGGCAAAATTGAGGTTAATTTGTTAATGGTGTCCTTTTATTTCTACACTTATCACTTCCCGGACCCGAAATACTCAACTCCAGCTCTTAAATTACTCTTGAAAGTGAATTAGGTTCCCATTCATCAAAGCTGACCTGACAAAGTTCCCTTTAAAAGGCTGGCGAAAATGTTAACCTTCTTTCAGTAGAAGATGACATTAAGATTCGATTAAGTACCCGTTCCCCTTCTGTTCTGCCGGTAAACCTTTAGCTGGGGCCACGGAAAAGGTATTTTGGATATCGAAAAATGTGTGCTAAATTTAGGATATGTTGTTAAATGTTTTGGAAAGAACGCAACTATTACTATATTCTAAGTACTGTCATGGCCTTATATAATCTACGTTTAAAACTTTAAAAAATTTGCTATAGATGTCACTACTATTAACGTTTGTAAATCATAAAATGTAAATATGCCGAAATAAGTACAAATATTGACATTAAAATAAAGATCAGCATATTTTTTTAAGGATAACATCACATTAATCTAAATTCAAGTCCTTAATTAAGAAGAATATGCGAAACGAAATTAGTAATTAGTATTTTCAGGAATGTGCCTGGACTTCACCCTTTATCTATTGGAAATTGAAGAAAACAAAAATAGCCAGTCAAATTGCCAGTATTAGGGTGATACCATTTTCTAGTACTAGGTCGTATCTATGTTATACATCTACTTGCTGGTACTGTTTATTATTCTGTAGTCTTCATGTATACATATAAAGACAAATATAAAAAGCACAAAGGTGCTATTATCTTTAAAAAAGATCTAAGTCAGCAGTCCTACAAAAAGTTCATGAAAAACAACAAAAACACATTTAATATTTTTATCTTGCACTTTTTCTTTTGATGTTCTTGTTTTGATGGACAATTACTTTATTTACTACTTACGTGTTAGGCGTTGTAAAAATAGTATTCAAATCGAATATTTAGTACTACTAATATCAGAATAAGAAAATGGACTGTATCGATGAAGGCTAATACAATCCGCTGTTTTCGTAGCTATATATCACTTAAACTATGCCGTAGCCTGCCGGCTTCTAAGTGAAAACAAATGCTCACTTACCACGCTCGTATTGGAAAAATATTAGCCATTTATTTGAAGAAATTGAAAAATACAGAAATATTTAATTGCTTACGCATATGTTTTGGATTTCATTGGTGAACAACGAAAATATTGTTATACCTAGGTAATGCGAATTGTTGCGATACAAAAAAGTATAATAATTTAAATAAGTATAGCTAATTGACGTATTATTTATATCAGTTTTTCTTAATATTTAGCCTTACTTAATTAGAACCTACAAAGAAAAAAAAAGCATTTTCTATAAAACTAAATGAATTGCTGACTTTGGTAATAACTTAAAAAAAAACAGTTTTAATCTTACTTTTGTTATGAACAACTTTGACAAAGGGGAGATATTAAAAATTGATCGCGCCTCATACTGGCTCCTACGTAATCGCATACACTTATCGCGAGTGACACTCCCCTCACAGTATTCAAACAAAGGACCCCTTGAACATACAGTAAACATTATCAAGTGTGCCTAAAAGCATTTAGCAAGAAACATCTCAAGTAAAGTTATCTTTGCAAATTTCTGCGAAGAAAATTGTTCTTGGTTTACCTTATAAAATAAATTGAGTAATTAAACAAAACTTTTGTGAGGAAACTTTTGTATTAAGGCTAAAACACAGCACGTGACGGCGGTTTTTAAAATATACGCAAAAATAAAAATTAACAAGCAATATACATGAAGTTTCTCCGCATTTTTAGTACATTCTACATGGTTAGTACCAGTATTTTAATTAAAATTTTATTAGGTTTGCAAAGATTTTAAAATCTGCACATGTCATATTATGCTGCCATTATCATTTTTCTAAGCAGCGCTACCTACATATTATGATTTAAGTAGAATTTAATATTAAGGTAATCGGCTATCAGAAATTTCGGATTCTCAAGATAATAAATTCGCAAGAATACACAATTGATTGATAGGCTAAAATTATATTGCCCATGAAATATAATTAAAATAAATAATATAATATATTATAATAGAGTATTATATAATAATATCTATAGAGGCTACACACCACGTCAATCTGGCCCTGTGCTAAGTATCCGAAGAACTTGTGTTACAGGTACCAGACAATGGAAATATATATTTAATACTTTTATACTATACACATATTTAAGATTTTTATTATATTATACACATCCATGACCCAGGAACATTGATAACTTTTTGTTCCCTCGGCTGTACCCGATTGAACCCGCAACGTCTCGGTCGAGCACCAACGCGCTGAACCACTGGGCTACGGAGGTCGTCGGTATTGGAGCTATTGTTATTTAATGAATATATTATTTCGAATGTCGTTTTAAATGTCATGTCATGTATTTTGGTATACATTGAATGACGATATTAAAACGCTATTCAAATAATACAAGCCATGTCTGCTACGAGTATAAAATGTATGTGAATTGTAAAGCTACCATCCGCGAGACTCAAGGGATCTAGAATTTAATTTATTATAATCTAGAATTAAATATAGAATTTAATTTAGTAATAAAGTTGAAGTGTCCGGCAGAAACACAGCTTTGGACGGGTACAAAGTAACCTAATTTGACGACCTCTGTAGCATAGTGGTTGAGCGCGTTGATGCTCGAGCGAGAGCTCGCAGGTTCGAAACCCGCCGAAGGAACAAAAAGTTTTCTGTGTTCCTGGGTGATGGTTGTGTTTAAAATTTGTGCATTAATATAATAAAACTCTTAAATACCTGTATAGTATAAAAATATTAAATATATTTCCGTTAAGTACCTGTAACACAAGTTCTTCGGATACTTAGGGTGTGTTTCACCAAGCAATGTTAAAGTTAACGCCATGTTAAAATACCATGCCTTCTTATTCATTGACAGGAAATACGAGAGGGATAACATGATATGTAACGAAGTATTAACTTTAACATTGCTTGGTGAAACACGCCCTTAGCACATGGCTAGATTGACATGTTCTAAAACGTCTATACATATTATTATTTAACTTTTTGAAAGCGTACAAAAGCTATATAACTTGTTTGTTATTGATCTTCTTCAATATCTTCTTGAATATCTTCTTGAGAATCCGTCCTCTTAAGAATCCATCTAGTAGTCACTGTTTTTTGCGCTGGAGAGATTTAGATTCATCCACTATACTACAGATATATCCACTCACACTGGACGCTATATTATTATGTTCGTTTTAGCTATGACGTCACGGCGGTCGTCATAGGCCTCCCCAAAGAATTTCATGGCATGATGGGGTGGGTAGTTGCCAATACTTGCCAGACTCGGCATGTGGGTTTGGCAAGCGCAGTGTTAAATTAATAACAATGTCTGCGAAAACGCTGCGGCCCATTTCCATATACATATTAATAGCTGACCCGTGCCCACTTCGTTGAGCATACAAACAGTTTGTGATGAAATCCAATTACATCGCGGAACCCGTAGCGCGAAACCCGCAACGCAGAACCCGCAACGTGGAACCCGGAACCCGCAACGCAGAACCTGCATGTGGAAAATTACTAAAGCAACTATTATAAATTGGAAAAGGGGGAGATGAATGATGAAAATTTAAGGTTGTATGTATTTTTAAAAGCCACATTATAATATTTCGTCCAAAAAGTAAAAAAAAAGTGTGAACACCCATATCACTTAAGGGTACGGAAAATAGATAGTAGCCGATTCTCAGACCTACTGAATACGCATATAGAATTTTGTAAAAATCGGTAAAGTTTCAGATGAGTACGGTATTGAATATTGTGACATGGAAATGTTATATATTAGATATTGCCTATTTACGACACCCTCGAAAAAGATGCTTGATATTCTCTCTTTGATACCCCACGGACAATCCGAAGCTTTACCATAATAGAGAAAATCGTAATTAACTCTAATTGCGAGCAAAAAGTTGCAGTGGAATCGGAATGTGCAATCCGATATATTCCGATCTGCAAAGTGCCAGCTTTGTAAGGTACAAACAAGTAAGTATCCACTTTCATCATCAGCCTGAAGACGTCCACTGCTGAACATAGGCCTCCCCCAAGGACTTCCACAACGACGGCTGCCCCAGATCGTCGGTCCATCTTGTTGGTGGTCGCTCTACGCTGCGTCTTCAATCCGTGGTCGCCACTCGAGAACTTTCCTTTTTCATCTGGTGTCTGTTCTCCGAGCGATGTGGCCTGCCCATTGCCACTTCAACTGACTGATTCTACAAGCTATGTCGGTTATTTTAGTTCTACTGCCAATAACCACTTTAGGATTTTAATTAATAATAAACAAGACACTTATTTTGTTTTCATAAGATTTCACCCGGAGCTGTGACAAAACAAAGGTGAATACCAAAACAGGGTGTGATGTTTATTTTAAATCACCTGTTCCAAATAACATTAGCTGTTTCTATTTTTTATTTTTAAATATTTTTTAAAAAATGTTGCTTTTTCGCTATTAAAAAACAAAAAAAATACATTTCCAAAATTAGGAAAGGTAGTATAATCATATCTAAAAGTTAAAGTGACTGTTCTTTTTACACCCAGTATAAACTTATCTATACTAATATTATAAAGAGGTAACGTTTGATTGTTTGTTTGTTTGTTTGTTTGTTTGTTTGTTTGAATGGAATAGGCTCTGAAACCACTGAACCAATATGAAAAATTCTTTCACCGTTGGAAAGCTACATTCCTAGCGCTGAACATAGGCTATATTATATGTTTAAAAAAAGTAGGGTTCCTTACTAAAACCCCAAAAATGTAGCCCAAAGTGTAAAAAAACGACCTCCAAAATTTCTTACATCGTGTGCGCTTCGACAACGGCTTAACCAATTTCGCAATTTTTTTTTACGGTATGTTCGTTATTGTCACGAAAAGGTTATTATGAAAGAAAATGTTGAAAAAAAAAGCAGAAAATTAGAAAAAAGAAGAAAATACGTGATGGTCACGCGGGGTTTGAACCTGGGCTCGATCGATTCACGTCGTTGCCAGTTTATATGACACGGGTGTCATGGTAACATCATTGTTTACAAATGGAAAATAAAAATTATGAAATGCTATAAATACCGTTTTTATATCAGCTTAAACTATTTGGATTAATAAAATTATTAGGATTAACAAAAACATGAATCCAAATAGTTTAAGCTGATATAAATACGGTATGTATAGCATTTCATAATTTTTGTTTTCCATTTGTAAACAACGTTGTTACCATGACGACGAAGACGTTTGGCTGCGTTTCCATTGACGCGGGGCGAGGCGGACAGGAGCTTGCGGTACCCGAATTGACCAATCACTATGCTCGAAATCTCTGCTCCACTCCGCTTGGGAATCACTAAGTTCCTATGCGCCCCGCTCCGCGTCAGTGGAAACGCCAAGATTGGGGAGGTTTTCCAAATCTATACATCTATACAAATAAATAAAATTGAAGTGTCAGTTTGTAACTTTCAATTAGTTTTTCTAAACGCATATGACATTTTAAACGATATCTTCTGCTTTTATTTTGCATTGGCAACGATATTTACTGAAAACGAAAATGTAATTTAAAAAAAATTTATCTGTCTGTCAGCGTGTCTCTTTGCTCCGGCTAATCTCTGGAACGGCTGGACCGATTTTAACGAGACTTTCACTGGTAGATAGCTAAAGTAATAAGGATTAATTTAGGCTACTTTTCATCATCATCATCATCGTCATCTAACTAATGATCACCGAATCGCCTGGACCGACTGTGACGGGAGCATTCACCGGGCTTAGCTTATGTTAGTAGGAGAAATCTATACATCTATATGTATAAAAGTAAGTCGTGTTAGTTAAATTATTTATAACTCAAGAACGGCTTTATCGATATGGCTGAAAATTGGTGAGGAAGTAGCTTATAGCAAGTAGACGGACATAGGATACTAAAAAGCTGTAAAATGGAATAAATTCTATTTGACAGCGTTTCCGTGAACGTTGCGGGTTCTGCGTTAGGGTTTCGCGTTGTGGGTTCCGCGTTGCGGGTTCCGGGTTTCCGTGTTGCGGGTTCCGGGTTCCGCGTTGCGGGTTCCGGGTTCCCGCGTTGTGGGTTCCGGGTTTCCGCGTTGCAGGTTCCGGGTTCCGCGTTGCAGGTTCCGGGTTCCGCGTTGCGGGTTCCGGGTTCCGCGTGGCGGGTTCCGGGTTCCCGCGTTGCGGGTTCAGGGTTCCCGCGTTGCGGGTTCCGGGTTCCCGCGTTGCGGGTTCCGGGTTCCCGCGTTGCGGGTTCCGTGTTCCGCGTTGCGGGTTCCGGGTTGCCGCGTTCCGGGTTCCGGGTTCCCGCGTTGCGGGTTCCGGGTTCCACGTTGCGGGTTCCGGGTTTCCGCGTTGCGGGTTCCGGGTTCCCGCGTTCCGCGTTGCGGGTTCCGGGTTCCGGGTTTTCGTGTTGCGGGTTCCGGGTTCCGGGTTCCGCGTTGCGGGTTCCGGGTTCCCGCGTAGCGGGTTTCAGGTTCCCGCGTTGCGGGTTCAGGGTTCCCGCGTTGCGGGTCCGGGTTCCCGCGTTGCGGGTCCGGGTTCCCGCGTTGCGGGTCCGGGTTCCCGCGTTGCGGGTCTGGGTTCCCGCGTTGCGGGTCCGGGTTCCCGCGTTGCGGGTCCGGGTTCCCGCGTTGCGGGTCCGGGTTCCCGCGTTGCGGGTCCGGGTTCCCGCGTTGCGGGTCCGGGTTCCCGCGTTGCGGGTCCGGGTTCCCGCGTTGCGGGTTCCGGGTTCCCGCGTTGCGGGTTCCGGGTTCCCGCGTTGCGGGTTCCGGGTTCCCGCGTCGCGGGTTCCGAGTTCCCGCGTTGCGGGTTCCGGGTTCCACGTTGCGGGTTCCGGGTCCGGGTTCCCGCGTTGCGGGTTCCGGGTTCCCGCGTTGCGGGTTTCCGCGTTTCAGGTTTCGGGTTCCCGCGTTGCGGGTTCCACGTTGTTTTTTTTTAAGTTGAATTTCATCATAAACTCTTTTTATGCTCAACGAAGTGGGCAAGGGTCAGCTAGTAGTTTTTATAAAGAAGGAGCGAAATTGTAAATATTTCTTAGAATCACACAGAAAAGTAGGTATATAATATTAATAATAACAACAACACACTTACACTATTTTTAAATGTGTTGTATGTGTGATATTTTGATTATTGTATGATAGCTTTGACATATTTGTAAATCTTTCCTTCTGAATCTTTTAATCACATTCCGAAGATAACATTTGCGTATTTTAATTGCATAAGAGGCTTCTTTTTTCCTTATTAAATACAAACTAAAATTTTAATTAAAATATTATGGTCGTTTTTATACCACAGTCACATATCACATGCGGTCTCTCATTATATATATTTGTGTCATTCAGAATAACCTACAAAGGTAGGGACATATTGTAATAAACATGACATGAATATGAAAAATATTTACTCTGTAAATAACAGTACACAATCTCCCTTGTAAATGTTTGTACGCGCTTATTGTGTGTAATATCAAAGGGAATTCTATCTCACACGTCGTCGCCAAAGGCACGATGTAAATGAGATAACTTAAGGAACGAAACCTAATCAAAAACTATGTCATAATATACAGCTTACACTTCAAAACTATCTTCATAACTGTTCTCATTCGATTTATAAACTGATAGGAATTTGTTAAATAAATTACTTATATTTTAATTAAACATTTAATCGCCTATATGCAGCATGTATATTGTGTACTAGCTGTGCCCGCGACTTCGTACGCGTGGAAAAGTGATTTAGGGCAGCAGTTCAAATACATTTTTAGTTTATGAACACTGTCGTTTGGATATTTAAAATCACTAATTTATAGTAAAGCTTCTTTATACACGGTATTAGACGTGTATAGGCAAAAGAAGTAGGCCGATGGAGTAATAATAATAGTTTACTGTCAAATAATGGCCGTTTTTGTCGTAAATGTGACGTTTTGTGTAATTTTGACGCCTCCGTGGTCTAGTGGTTCAGAGCTTGGCTCTTGACCCGGGGGTTGCGGGTTCGAATCCCGCTGAGGGAACAAAAAGTTTTAAATGTTCCTGAGTCATGGATGTGTATTAAATTTGTGTATTAATATAATAAAAATCTTAAATATGTTTATAGTGTAAAAGTATTAAATATGTTTCCGTTGTCTGGTACCTGTAACACAAGTTCTTCGGATACTTAGCACGGGGCCAGATTGACGTGGTGTGAAGCGTCCATAGATATATTATATATATTATAATGTTTTGAGGTATTTTTTCTATAAAAATGCTAACAATTCCTACAACCAGCTCGAAAAATGACCGTGTATTATTAACCGACTTAAAAAAAAGGAGGAGGTCCTCAATTCGTCTGTATGTAGGTATAATATTTTTTTTTCTTTTATGCGAACGGGACTACTTGATAGTACGCTCATATACGCGACGAAGATCTCTGTACTGAGATTTGTATGGACATTACGCCTCAGCGACTGCAGACGATGATCGTTTTCACACCGACGCTGCGCTGCTGGCGCCGAGCGCCAAATTTTTTAAAAGTCTACTCTCGGTGCGCAATTCCAACTCGGACTTGCCCGGTTTTTTATTTATTAATTACCTACGCTAACACGTAGCCTACTTAGGGACTTTACGGTTAAAGTACTAACTTCCTTTAGACGACAAAATAACAAAAGTCCAAAAGAAAGAAAAAACCCAAGCCGTACCTACCTAGCATGAAAACTAATAAATAAAAATATCATGAAAAACATAAATCTTACTTATATTGACATAACTTTTCTAATTTAAATGTACCTATGACATCTCATTCATATCTTGAAAACAAACTATCATAAGCCTATACTTTATTAATCCTATTTGCAAAACCTAAGTACAATAATAAATTACTTCGCACAAAGTAATAATTATTTTCACTTGTACTGGAAAATAAGTATTACTTTGTGCGAAGTAAATTTAATTGTTCCTTTTAGTTTACCTTTTGAAGTCGTTTTTTTTTTGTTTAAAATTATTTAATTTTCAGATTTTTAGTGATGGGTATAGACTGAGTAGGGATAATTCTCGAATGATCAGACGACGATTATTTGAGGACGGAAAATGAAAAACAAAAACGATTAGATAAAAAAAAATAGTAGAAAGATTATCTGGCGTAAGCCAGAGCGGCGCATTTTTTTTTAATATATATATATATATTATGTATATTGTATATATAGTTTACCGCTGCTCTGGCGTAAGCCAGAGCAGCGGCGTTGATATTATAGATCCAGGATATGGTGCAAAATCTTAGTGTTTGGTAACATATGCTTATGCTACTTCAGAAAAAATCAAAATCAATATATTATTCCACATAAATTTTGAGGATTTCCTTCGATTCCTCACGAATCCCATCATCAGGTCACCATTTTGGTGACAATGGGACCAAATTTAAATTATACCCTACACAACATAAAAAATTAAAATCGTTTCAGAGACGATGAAGATATCCGCGAAGAAACTTAAAAAACAAACATATATTTACGAATTGAGAAACCTCCTCCTTTTTTGTAAGTCGGTTAAAAATATTATGTTGGTTATTTCATGTTACAATCTACCTTTGTGCCAAGTTTCATTTAAATACGTTGAGTAGTTTGCTGAAATACTGACGGTATTTCAGCAAACTACTCAACGTATTTAAATGAAATTTGGCAGGCAGGTAGCTTATGACCTGAAGAGCATTATTGGAAATTGTTATCCCGAAAAACGTAAGGGTTCCCGTGGGATCTTCAAAAAAATGTAGCTACCTATTTGACGGTATTTTAGCCAAACTACTCAACGTATTTAAATGAAACTTGGCACAAAGGTAGATTGTAACATGAAATAACCAACATAATATTTTTAACCGACTTACAAAAAAGGAGGAGGTTTCTCAATTCGTAAATATATGTTTGTTTTTTTTTGTTTCTTCACGGATATCTTCATCGTTTCTGAAACGATTTTAATTTTTTTTTATGTTGTGTAGGGTATAATTTAAATTTGGTCCCATTGTCACCAAATGGTGACCCGATAATGGGATCCGTGAGGAATCGAAGGAAATCCTCAAAATTTATTTGGAATAATATATTGATTTTTATTTTTTCTGAAGTAGTCTAAGCATATGTTACCAAACAGTTAGGTTTTGCACCATATCCTGGATCTATAATATCGTCTGATCATTCGAGAATTATCCCTACTCAGTCTATACCCATCACTAAAAATCTGAAAATTTAATAATTTTAAACAAAAAAAAACGACTTCAAAAGGTAAACTAAAAGGAACAATTAAATTTACTTCGCACAAAGTAATACTTATTTTCCAGTACGAGTGAAAATAATTATTACCTACTTTGTGCGAAGTAATTTATTATTATACTTAGGTTTTGCAAATACGATTAATAAAGTATAGGCGTAGGATAGTTTGTTTTCAAGATATGAATGAGATGTCATAGGTACATTAAATTAGAAAAGTTATGTGTTATAAGTAAGATTTATGTTTTTCATGATATTTTTATTTATTAGTTTTTATGCTAGGTACGGCTTGGGTTTTTTCTTTCTTTTGGACTTTTGTTATTTTGTCGTCTAAAGGAAGTTAGTACCTACTTTAACCGTAAAGTCCCAAAGTAGGCTACATGTTTGTTAGCGTAGGTAATTAATAAATAAAAAACCGGGCAAGTGCGAGTTGGAATTGCGCACCGAGAGTAGACCGCCGACGCCGAAAAATTTGGCGGTCGGCGCCAGCAGCGCAACGTCGGATTGAAAGTCGGCGTCGGGCGTCGGCGTCGTGACGTTAGGCATCGCGGCGTTGGGCGCCGCGGCGTTGGGCGTCGCGGCGTCCGTCGGCGTCGCGACGTCGGGCGTCGCGACGTTAAGCGTCGTGGCGTTGGGCGTTGGCGTCGCGACGTTGGGCGTCGCGGCGTCGGGCGTCGCGGCGTCTGGCGTCGCGGTGTCGGGCGTCGTGGCGTCGGGCGTCGCGGCGTTGGGCGTCGTGGCGTCGGTCGTCGCGGCGTTGGGCGTCATATACGAGACATTAGCGCGTTTAAACAAACAAACAATTTACATTTGGGGACTTTCGTTGCATGCGCTGCATAAACGGTTTAAGTCAAACAAACACCACGCGAACGAAGTCGCGGGCACAGCTAGTAATAAATAAAATAACCTCTTTACTGGACAATTTCGTGCAGACTACACGCATGTACAGTTTCTGACAAGACTCTTTGTAAGTATATTTCGAAAAAAGCTTTCCGTACGATCTAATTATCAGTAACACAAACTGAATAGCTTATCCACAGATATTTTATTAGTCTATAGAGATAGCTCTAGTATATAGATAGAGTTTAGTCTATCTACATTACTATTATATATATAATGGAATCAGGCGTTACTTGTGGAAATCCATAGCATAAAATTTAAACGTATTTTTTTTAATTAAACGCATGCCTATTCGTACACTCACTTATTTACTCGCAGGTTGTGGTTATAATTATTAATGTTTTCGCAGGAGATTGCTGGATATAATATATGATTATTTTTTTTAACGTTCTATTAGTTAATACAAGTATATTAGTTATATTAGTCTAGTTTTTATATCCCAGAATTATTGCATGTCGCAGCATTGATTCTATGACAATAATAATTATAATTTTATTGTAATGGCTCGTGCACAGAACTGGCTTGCATAAAGGATCGATAGACACGGAGAACAAAATTTTTATCTTTTTAACCAAGCGGTTAAGATTGGCAAATGCCTAACGTGTAAATATAGCAACACTGAGTAGGGCTTACATTTTTCATTTTAATAATACTTAAAAAACAGACAAAAATTCTGTTTTTAAATTATTATATTTTCTTTTTTGTTTAAGGTCAGGCTGTCAATATAATTTTAGCTTAGGATTCTTTCTTAAAAGTATTGACGACATGGTAGGTGTAATCATCCTTTTTTTTTTTGATATTATCCTATTACAATTAGGTACTATTACTTCACTTCCTAGGTATTTTTTTCATTGTAAACTAATAAAATAAAAGTTTAAAAAACTATAACCCGACTTCGCAAAAAAGGGATCTAAAAAGGCTGAAACAAGAAAATAATTCAATTTGAAATCCAGATATGCATAGGTACACATATGGTCAAGGTAGAGCCGTGGTCGTACCCGCTAAACAAATCTATAATATTCGTCTGCTGTTGTAATATACAATCCCAATAGCGGGTACGACCACGGCTCTACCTTGACCATATCTGTACCTATGCATATCTGGATTTCAAATTGAATTATTTTCTTGTTTCAGCCTTTTTAGATCCCTTTTTTGCGAAGTCGGGTTATAGTTTTTTAAACTTTTTTGCGAAGTCGGGTTATAGTTTTTTAAACTTTTATTTTATTTTACATTTTTCTGTTTCCACATGAACTATAACATGTTATATGTTCACTAAAGTAACGTTAAATTAACACATAGAAAGTAACTAAACAACTCCTAGATACAATTTGTACGACCGCATTTTAAACCCTTATTTTGAATTTAACAACAAAATATAATAACTAATTAAAATTTTAAATACATATTTGTAATGTGCTTGCCAAGACCTATCTTTGGATACCAAACACGATACAATTATCTTAATTTAATTTTTTTTGGAGATAGTTTATGAGCTATAATTTTCAAAATCCAAAATTTTTCGAAAAATTATATAGCCTATGTTACTTGCGGGACCACTACAAATCGATTGATACATTATTTTTTAAAATCGGACCAGTAGTTTATCCGCTACGAGGGAACATACATACAAACATACAAACATACATACATACATACATACATACATAGACTGCCAAAATCATTACCCTTCCTTTTGGCTTCGCCGAAGTCGGGTAAAAAAAGGCTTGAGCTATGTTGTTATGTTTCGTTTTTATCATAAAAAGCACTCCAAATTGTTTCCTGGAAGTTAAACAGCTGAAAATCGGGCTTTATTTTTTCGTACTACTATAGTACGTCCGAGATAAATTTAACCTAAACGTAAACAAACCCGCCTATGGCACAACCAAAGACTAGTCAGTGATGCCAATTGGCCATTATTAATGCAATGATTTTTGTTTGATATGAATCCATAGACTATAGGGTTATATTCTACAATCGACAGTGTCAAAATGGCGTATTTTTTCTGTGAAAGATTTTAATTTGATGTTTAAACATATTAATTATTGTTTAGTTGTTATTAAATGTATTGGATAATGAAGTATGACATATCTGTGAAAGTGTTGATTTGTTGTCGGTTTGTTTACCTTTAGGTTAAATTTAACAGGGACAAACTATAGTATACGTTCTATATTCTGGAAAAAATGTTACTATTGTCTAGTGGCATTATTCCGAGAGGAAACAGGGATCGCGTAGACTCCTGTTTCTTCATGGAAAACGTTCGTTGTGTTTCCTCATATTATTATGATGTGTTACTAATTGGTAAATACAACATCGCGCGAATCAAACAAACTGTAATTAAATTACCAAGAAATTATTAAGACGACATTAAAGGAACAGTAAATCGAATTCGAAATTTGAAATGCGGTTAAGTACAGTCGCGACCCAATTCCTTCTACATCCAGTTTCTACTCATTTACTCAAGTGGTTTAATCTCGCTCTTGGCATATTCCTGAGGCTTACGTGGCAAAGTCAATGTATGCAAGTAGGTCCACCTATTCACGACACTGGTTTTAAAGGATTGGAAATCTAGGTTTCTAAGCTTATTGATGTTTGCAAAATATACGGACTAGTCAAAGAATTATTCGAGCTTATGCGAATGCGGAAACTTTACGCAGGTGATGCTGGCTCCATTGGTGATAGTCAAATTAATCTTATCTATCTATAGAATATAAATAAAATTAAAATAGCCATTATTCTACCACAGTACAATTAGAACTTTTACTTTATTATAGCAACAGACAATAATTTTAAATGAGAATTAATAAATTAAATATCAATTATAACAATGTATATTTATTATTTCTTGTTATTACTTTAATCTATCACTAAAATTGATTAGATGACATTAGCATTACAGATTGGACACAGAAAAAAATGCTGGGAAGATACATTCAATGAAAGGTTCAGATCAGATGGGTGAAGGAAATCAAGAAACAAGATTACTTGGATGAAACTGGGGGAGTCCTAGACCAAAGAGCCTCGGAGACTTTGACTTAAAAAAAAACTATAAAAAACTACACAAAAACTAAAAGTCACTCACTCACGACGAAATCTCAGAATCTACAAGTCTTAAATGTTGGCCTCGGGTTCAAATTAAAACATCATATTATCTATATCTTATTATATATAAAAATTAATTGCTGTCTCGCTAAAACTCGAGAGCGGCTAAACCGATTCGCTATTTTAAATATTCGTGGAAGTCCCGGGAAGGTTTCAATAGTCTCTCAACGAAGTGGGCACGGCTCAGCTAGAGTGTTTATAAAAAGGGATTTTTCAAATTCCATCCCTAAAGGCTGTTGTTGGTGTCACAATTCAATAGTTTTAATATTTAAAGGTCTATATATAAAATTGTTAGGTAATTCAATAATGTAGAAATATTGTACAAATTGATGATATTTTTAATAATTCTTATAAAAGTAATTAATTATATTAATAATTGTATGGAAAATGTATATTAATAATTGTATGGAAAAGGTTTTTATGGATAAAAGCTTATTAACCGACTTCCGAAAAAAGGAGTAGGTTTTCAATTCGGCCGTTATTTTTTTATGTATGTTCACCGATTACTCTGAGGTAGCGTGATACGATTTTCGTGATGATTTTTTTATTCGACGCAAAATTGCTGTCATCTTGTTGATTTATGGGATCACCTATAAAAATTATACATCGTTTTTCGCTGAATTTTTTATTTTATGAACATAGTTCCCCAACATTTTTAACGAATAAACTTGTCGGTACATTTTTTAAGTCGATGATTTAAATAGTGCGGCTAGTTTGGGAGTTTGCATTTATAATTGACTCTTGACACAAAAAGCAGGTGGAAATTATAAATATGGTACATATCTGCCAGTCTGTCTGTAGCATCGTAGCTACAAAACGTCTTTATCTTTTACGTGACTTAGAGACACAAAAAGTAAAAAAATTGTTATAAAAACTATGTTAAAAAAAGACTTGTAACAACTGAACAGCATAAAGAAAAACTTTTATAATGTATTTACAATTAATGTTCTTTTTGGAGTCGGTGTAAGCAAAAACTTTTTTTTATAATTATTCATAGTACAGATTATCAATACTTATGGAAAAAATGAATCAGATTAAGAAGGCAGGTGATGTAATGAAAACATGATTTATCGGCGGTTGGGAAGACACAAAAATGGCGACTATATTTTTATGCATTCTAAGGAAATTTATGGCTTCACTTATTATTTTCGCCCTAGAAACTGGATGCATTGGACTATAAAATTTTAAGAACTAGAAAGTAATTTCAAAAGATCAAAGATAAACTATATGACGGAAGCTATTAAATTTTATGTTTCATTTGGTAGTAGGTACGATTTATACTTAAGAGGAAACACCACGAAATTTTTTCCATACAAAAATAGGGGTCTAGGGGATTTCTATTTCCTCCCTGGATAACACCTCTAGAGTAACAATTTTTTTCATAAATATTTATGGATATTGTTTGTACGTCCCTATTTTTTCCTTTTTTAAATAAATTAATTATTTAAAGAGATATGGACGTTTAAAAACCTTAAAAAAATAGCCAGACTCTCGGCTATGTTTAAATATCTAGGAAACAGATTTAACTACAATAAACAACAAAAGCAAAAAATAGGAACCTAGCTCAATTCTTTTTTTAGCTAATACAGAAAAAATGTAAAATCGGTTAAGTTTTGGAGGAGGAAACAGGAATCCCCTAAACGTCGATTTCTGGTACTTTTAATAGGTAATTTCAGTCCAAGTTGCAGTTGTCTCTATCGCGCCTGTGCTGGCTAGCTAAGGCACTGCGAGACAGCAATAGATTTTATAAATACCTATTATGTATTTCACTCAACCGTGGTGTTTCCTCTTAACTTTATAGGTGCTTTTTGATTTAGCCCTTAAAGGCTGAAAGTATTTTTATCCAATTTTATATATACTTTAGGATGTCTATGGGTCTCGTACATAGAGTTTACGGTGAAAGTACCAGCGCTGTAAGAAAAACTATTTATAATAATATTGTACGGGCAAATTTATGATGTTGGGGCGTTCCTCATAGAAACGTGAAAGTCAAAAGTAAGTCTTTTAGTGCTTTTACTTTCACAGTAAACTCTACATATGAGACACATACGCACCTTAAAGTATTATCACTAATTTACTTTACACCATGTATAACCCAACACTAGACTATAGTTTTTACAAACCATGTGTAATTTAAAATAGAAAAGTATCATGATTATTATTTCTTGACAAAAACCGACTACACACATCTAATATCTATTTTTTGATTTAAAGAACAAAATTTATATCGAAGACGGCGAAAGTAAATTAATCATCACACCAGACACTTCGTTGAGCATAAAAACAGTTTTGTGATGAACCGTTTAAATCTTCCCGGGACTTCCACGAATATTTCCAGATTAAGAATAGCCTAATCGGTTCACCTGATCTCAAGTTTTAGCGAGACTAAAGAACAGCAATTATTTTTTTTATATAAGAGAAGAAAAAAGATATAGAAGAAGAAGATGTTTTGCAAAGAACACATTTTTGTAGGTATCTTAAAATTTTACATCAACTTGTATTAAAACATTCTTACAAAGTAACATTTTAATCGCGCCAGTTTTATGTTTAACCGTCAACTCCACGTTACCGATGTTGCCTCTCGCGTTAACCTCAAATAACGTCGTAACAAATTTAATCGAGTGAAACAAAACATATAAACTTTCAGTGCCTCTGAAATACGATCTGAAGTAAGTCATTTCATATATTTTTGTGACCGCCCTGCGCCGGTACCGTTCCCTCGGGAGAAAAATGGGGTAGCCACGGTATAAATGTGTAACTAGTGCCTAATTTATGGCTCGCCCGAAAACTGAGAATTTATTTAAATTTTTAGGACATAACTTTTGTCTCTTGTCTTATAAAAACGTCCGTATGTGAAAAGGGGTGGGCAAGTTTCAGGGTCAATTCACATCAAGACATGTCAGGGTTCCCCCATACATTGTTTTCACTTGATTAGTATCAAGCTAAGTTTTTGTGAGTACCTTCATTTTGATGAGTCGCCCAAGAATTTCTTGGACGGAACTCTTGTTTGTGGTAGCTAACTCAATAAAAATTTGCTTGATACTAATCAAGTGAAAACGATGTATGGGGGAACCCTGACTAGACCAGACTGACAGATGAAGCACGGCATTTTCAAAAAAGCGATTCAAAATGGAACTTTTTTAACAACACAAGAATTCACACATTTCATTCGTCATTGCATAAGCGGTACAGCGTTATGCTGCCCGGTGCAGCTCGAAATTCTAACTTGCAATGGATCATGTATCTTCTTGTGCAATGAATAAAGTTTCATTTGTAATCGCTATCTTAATAATGCAGCGTGGCGTCTTATTTCGGCGTGAACTGACCCTTAGTAGACGTTTTTCAAAGGTTCATCTGAGCAACATTCGGGATAAGTCGGGTTTACGTAATTTGTAATCGCTACCTTAATAATGCAGCATCGCATCTTATTTCGGCGTGAACTGACCCTTAGTAGACGTTTTTCAAAGGTTCATCTGAGCAACATTCGGGATAAGTCGGGTTTACGAAGGAATTTGTGCCATAAACTTTGTTGCTCGTGACCAAAGTAATCCTATAAGTATATTTTATTGTACATGAAATATAAATTGTTAACTAATGCGATCGATTACAAAATATAATAATTGATTATAATTATTTCAAAATACTGAATATTGTTACAGAATCAGATCGGAATCGGTAATTACAATTACCATGCCATAATTAGTAATAATTAATCCATTATTTTAACGAAACGGTAAAACCAATGATTATTTTAATTTAATATCTCTTAAGTTTCCAGTAGCGAAAAATATTCTATGAATCGTTCTTCTTTTAGGAATCAATACAACTTTAATATAGGCGCTGCATAAAATTGATGTATCGACTTGAATCGTGTGTCCCGCTGGTATTGTTCGATGCAGAATATTAGTTCGAGGGAGAGAGTTGCATATGAAATGCAATCAGTTACTGGGGAAACCAAGAAAATTTGTAGAGCCAGCAAAAAATATTTTTGCTGCATTTTTTACACGCGATTTCTCTAATACTTATTTAATATGGTTTAAAATATTATGTAATATCTATGGACGCTTCACACCACGTCAATCTGGCCCCAGCAAAGTATCCGAAGAACTTGTGTTAAAGGTACCTGACAACATAAATATACGTAATACTTTTTATACCATACACATATTTAAGAATTTTATTATAACAAACACAAGTTTGATATACATCCATGACCCAGGAACATTGAAAATTTTTTGTTCCCTCGGCGGGATTTGAACCCGCGACCTCTCGCACTAACTCACTCAACCACTGCGCTACGGAGGTCGCCAATTATATATCTATATTATGTAATAAATGATCAACAATTTAACTATTGAATTCTTATTAACCGTAAAATAATTAAAAAATGAGGTTTACTTCAAAGTATGTATACTAATATTATAAAGCGGAAGAGTTTGTTTGTTTGTTTATTTAAACGCGCTAATCTCAGGAACTACTGGTCCAATTTGAAAAATTATTTTTTTGTTGGATAGTCCATGTATAGGAGAAGGCTTTAGGCTATATAAAACATTACGCTGCAACTAATAGGCGCGAAGCGTCAGTGAGAAATGTTGCAAAAACGGGGAAAATTATTCACATTTAGGGACGTTCGTTGCGAGCGCTGCATAAACGGTTTAAGTCATTCAAAAACCACGCGAACGAAGTCGCGGGCACAACTAGTCTTATAATATACTTTTCAATATAGTTATTTCCGATACTTATACTGAAATTGCTTACTCTACTGACAGACGTATACTGTGCAGATATAAAACTCTATGGTTGAATTCCAATTCTGTGTATCGGATGCCTGTGTGCTAACACTGAATACCATGGTGAAAATTCTTTTGAAAGACTTTCTATCGTTACATTTTTGCAATTCATCACCGAACAAAATACCTGCAGAAAAATTTGCAGTTGTTGCATGTTTGACTTATAAGTAAAATGAACCACAAAGTTTGTATTGGTTGTTTATTCATTTTTTATTTTAATAAAAAAAAACATCGCTTAAAAAATCCGACTTTCAGAACTAAAAAGTATAAAATTATATTTTTAAGCCAGTGTGACAAGTCATCTAGTTTTATTTAATCTATGGAACCATTATTGATATTGATTTTAATAAGATTAATAGTATACTAAATAGAAACAAAAGTGGGTTCTTAATAGATAATTATTAAAACTTTTAGGATATTTCTCCTTTTTACGTTTACTCAAAAGCATTGTAAATCATCAAATTAAAAATCCTATTCAAGGAAACGAATTTCTAAACCCGGCCTGTAACGTTAAGCGTATTTATAGCACTACGTCAAATGCAATTGAATTCAAAATGAAGAGAGAATTTTACATGTGACTGAGCTGTAGCACCCATTTCAACTGAGTCCTTGGATATAAAAGGCTTCTTCTGTATTTGAGGGAATCTCTAGTCTCATACAGGAAAATACTTCTTTATAAAAGCAAAGTCAAGCCCTAGTGCGACGGTTTCCTATTGTCTGTCTGTCTCTAGCATTTCTTTTACTAACGGTTATTTTTGCAACTAAATACTGGCTTGAAATAAACTTTGTTGCATAAAACGTTTATTTTTAAACGTTACGTTGCTTGCTATTGAATATACGGATTTTTTATTAATGCAAATATTTGTCTTCCTTTTACAAGCTTCTATTTAATTTCACATGCCCTCGTGTGTGTAACCTTGCACGTTAAATATTGACCGACTTTCGCTATTCCGATTGTGTTGTAATTTCATGTATCCATTCTTACAAGTCTTTCAAGTCTTGCGCCTCCGTAGTCTAGTGGTTCTGAGCTTCGCTCTCGACCTGGAGGTCGTGGGTTCGATTCCCGCGTTGGAACAACAAAAAATGTTGTTTTCAAGTTTGGTTAGAACAATGCAAGCCGATCACCTGATCGTCTGACAAGAAAATTGATCAATGCGTCGGATGGGCATGCAAAAAGTCAGTCCCGTCCCAGTGGGTTACGAGAGTTAAAAGAAGAGAGAGTGTCTTTGTGTATTGCGCACACACTTGGGCGCTGTGAAATAATTCCTGCGTAGCTGGCCTGGTTTCAATTAAATCGGCTACGTCAATTAAACCGAAATCGGTGAGAGGAGCTATTATTATTATCATAGAATATTACCATAACTTGAAGCTGATATGATGCTGAAGCTGAAATGTGGCCAAAGGAACTTCTCAATAACGACACAATCTAGTTTGGACAAAGATTTTTTGCTACCTGCCAATACCATAAAAATATTGCCAGTACCTTGGCATGGGCCTCTGTCATTACTTGACATCGCTACAAGTTCGAGTAAACGCGTTGCGGATTCCGCGTTGCGAGTTCCGCGTTACGGGTTCCCGGGTTGTGGGTTCCGCGTTGTTTTTTTTTAGTTCAATGTCATCATAAACGGTTTTTATGCTCAACAAAGTGGAAACAATAAAATATAAAACTGCGCTCGCCAACCTGACTGCCAAGCGATGCGTACATATAGACACCCAGGGTGTTTGTCTATATGTATATGTAAAAAGCCTTCTCCTAGCCTTTTAGAGGGTATAAAAGTAGAAGCCTTTTATCCAGTAGTAGATGTCATAGCTGAATAATAATGACGATGATGATGTGTCAAAAGTAATACCTACAATATTCATTCAGTCAGCGACTGTGATTTATATTTCAACGCTATTCGGAAACTAGAAGGTAAGGAAAATCACATTTCCCAAAGTATTGGAAAGTTATTAGAACAGAATACATTAAAAAGTGCAGCCAGGAAAACATAGATCATCGCAGATTCCAAATTCAATTCGTACAAAGCATTTCATTATAACTTATAGCAAAAAGTTGACGCCGAGAGCGCACATCGGATTTACAATTTTTGACGATTTTGTTGCTAACGAAATCTTTCATACACGATTTTTTGCCTTTTCGATCGCAATTTATTTTATTTGCCAAATCAAATTATTTATATTCAATCATTTATTTTGTTTGATCTTCGTTGGTAAATTCGCCTCAAAAGGTTTTTAGGTCAAACAAAACTTACTTTATCTGGAGAGTCTGAAAATCGTAATCTAACAAACCTAGCTTACGACAGCTGATTTTCTATCTTATTGATGGATAGTTGGGCACTCAAATTATTCTGTGACGCATTCCATATTACAACTTAGATTTTAAAACACTAAGCATATTGACTTCACAGAACATCTGGATGAAGTTCCAATATCAAATACAAAATCAAACCGAATGATTAATAATCCCACCAAAAACATTTTCATGTAAAAATGTTGCCAAGACTAGTCAACATAGCTTACCCTGTGAAAAAGTTATCAGATATCGTATAAAGCTAAGCTCTAAAGACTACACGCACTTAACCTACAAGCTCTTCACTACACCTTGATCAAAATATATCAAAAAGTGGTCAAACACTCACTCCTCCTCACTCACTTTCACTCACCTCACTTTACTAGGCTTAGCTTCACTTATTCTACATTTCAGTTAAAACGTGATACTTGGCCGTTTTATACACACACACGATGAATGAATGCCTATAAAATCTTTGTAACGGTAGCAAAACGGCCAAGTATGGCGCATAGATCAAGAATTTTGGTTCTACATGAGATGTGACCACTTTTCTATAGATTTTGATTAAGGTGTAGTAGTGTAGAGCTTGTAAGCTTAGTGCGTGTAGTCTTTAGAGCTTGACTTTATACGATATCTGATAACTTTTCACAGGGCAAGCTACGTAGACTCGTCTTGGCAACATTTTCACATGAAAATGTTTTTGTGGGATTTCATTTATTTTGTAAGTTGGTAATGGACTTTTCTGGGTTTAAAATAACCTATTTTGACCCCGGGTCTTTACTTTTGCCTAATCCTTCGTCTGGAATTTAGATGATTTATAGTATTTCTCTTTCATTTGATACCCATATTGTGGGAGTACCTGTGAATACGATAGATCGCTATTTTGGATTCAAAATTGCGGCATTCATGAAATCTTGTATAAATTGTATTTCTCTTCTCAAGCTCTCTCATCATTTGATACCCATATTGTAGGGGTTGATAATATGAAAACGATAAGTCTCCATTGTTGCTGTGTAACACTGAAATTCAATTAAACGCCTTACTATTCTTGAACTCTTTTTATTATTATTTTTTTCCGAAGTGTACTTACTAACCGGGCGGTTAGTAGTTTAGTCACAAAATTGTTTAATTATTTGAGTGTTTACTAAAATTATAATAATACAGTAAGAACACTCTCCATCCCGTTTGTTTGAAAGTTCAAACAACACGTTTGTTTAAAAGTTTAAAACTATGTAATAAACCAAAACAAAAAATCTGTTCATCCGTTTGGGAGCTACGATGTCACAGATACATACAAACACGTCAAACGTATAACACCCCGCTGTTTTCGTCGCGGGTAAAAACCAAAACCTCACACAAACACATCCTTCATGCGTTCCTCGCCAAAAATCCACTTAAGTGTGAATTATAATAATATTCAAAATTTGTGTCACATGATTCAGGCTTCATAATAAGTGGAGTGCCCAAAATATGCATACTTTGCGACTCTCTTTAGTTGAGAACTCTTCAACTTTTAATGATATATCATTAAAAGACAGTTTTATATGACGATACAGTATCAGAATAATAATATAAGAATTTTCTTTACAAAATATTTTAGAAGTATCATTTCATATCAATTGTGCAAGTTTATAACGAGTCTGGCTAAGTAAATTTATGTCGCGATTCAATTTACTATATCTACTGGCTGTAATAATATTCGAAGGTGTGTGTGGGACCCATATGTAGAACTTATTGTGAAAGTACCAGTGCTGAAACAGTTACTTTTTTTATTATTCTATGGGCAAATGTATGATGTTGGGGCATTTCTCATTAAAACATGAAAATCAATAGTAACTCTATATAGGAGGCACATACCCTTAACTCATTTATGTTACACCTTGTATATCTATAAGAAAAAATAGATCGTTGTACAAACAGACAGCGGAAAGCTGAAACGCGCCATAACAGACACTCACTCACTCACTGACCGATCGAATAAAATATAAAGGCACATTTACCAGTTTGAAATACAAGTAGTGTTTAGTGAGTAAATGGAGGATAAACTTGATAGTTTTAAAATTTCTATTTAGTTATCTAGATAGGTCAACTGCATATATAATTATAATTGCATTAATGTATAGGATTACAAAGTTATATTTGCACTTCCACACAAATACTAGTTAATCTTCAATAGCTAGTAATTAAACAATTTTATTTAATATGTATCATTTGTGAGATACATTGTTCTTGCGATTGCCAAGTCTACTCATGTATTTAAAACATGAAAGATTTTTAATAATATTATTATGATCACTATAAAATCTTAGACCTTCCTCGACTTGCATCACATGGATCTCACAACTTTTTAGGGTAGAAAAACTATATATCTAGACTTGAAAGAAAGAAAAGAAAATTTATTTGGTAAAATATACACAAAACTATCATACTTGATGTAACAAAAATAAAACACATTAAATTTTACTACATTGGTGACTTGGCACTTTTTACACATGAAATTTTACAAAATTGGTGACTTGGATGGAAAAACATAACAATATTTTGAAGGAGTTACATTTTCCGTAATAATTTCAATTTAAAACAATCAAATCGTATAAACTCAAAACATTAACAAAACTAGGTGTAAACATATTCTGGCGGGCTTTCAAAGGTAATGAGTAGGTAGTGGGTACTCAAGCACAGTTACACGTCATTTATCTTGGATTAACTATATTTAGGGCCCTTTCGACTTCGTTTTCATAATCCCTGACCCTTACAGCTGAGGTTTACAGTCGGTACGTTAGAACCTTCGAGAAGGCTTTAAGCCGTTTATTTATGAGAGATAAAAATAAGTGACAAGTTAAAATATTTATTCACTTATTATATCTACTAGTTATTTTTAATTACTTGAGCAGTAAATATATTAGATTAGTTTGCAACTTTCTCTTTTTAATTTATATTCACAGTTTATTATAAGCTAGCTATTGCGTGCGGTTTTATAAAAATCTGACTAACGTAGTTAATTTGATAAGGATTAATATTGTCTTAATAACACATTAAACTTTTAAAATATAAACACAATATGCCAACGCAGCCTTATTTACATACATATATGTAAATTAGGCCTTATTTATACATAAATATTTATAATTATTCTTGCACACTTTCGCTAAGCCGAAAAAAAATGTAAAGAAAAGGACGCGTAGAGCATTTTTTGTTTTGGCACCTCATATAAATAACTAACCATAGCGCGACAAATCACGATTAAAGATCTACATAAAAGTCACAAAACAAATGAGTTTCATCCCTGGTCAGGTGTTAAGTGCGTCCGTTAGTCAAGGAGCCAGCGAGCCCCAACATAGTAAGATTCACTCCTTGTGGCCTGTGTGTGTGTGTGACCTTAGTTTTTTTTGAGCTACATATTAAGTAATTTATATGAAGTGCCGAAACAAAAAATGCTCTACGCATTATTCTCTTCACACTATTTTCGGCTTAGTATATTAACCATGAACCACTCTGTATAATATTATATGCTAAGATACTAACATAGAATATTTTTGTTACATTTTTTTGAGACGGATCCAGCTCGGCTGGGCAGCGTTCGGTAAATTACGCAACGTCTTCTCGTCCAAAATACCTCAGTGCCTTAAGACAAAGTGTGTTACCAGTGATGACTTACGGTTCTGAGACGTGGTGCTTCACGAAGGATCTTTTCAAAAGGCTCAATGTCGCTCAGCGTGTTATGGAGAGGGCAGTGCACGGTATTTCTCTACGTGATCGAATCAGAAATGAGGAGATCCGTAGAAGAACTAAGGTTGCTGACATTGCCCGTAGGATTAATCAGCTGAAGTGGCAATGGGCCGGCCACATAGCACGAAGATTGGACGGTCGATGGGGCAAAAAGAACCTAGAGTGGAGGCCACGTACTGGCAAGCGCAGTGCGGGACGGCCACCTACCAGATGGACCGACGACCTGGTGAAAACTGCCGGGTCACGTTGGATGCAGGTGGCAATGGACCGGTCGCACTGGAAATGTATTGGAGAGGCATATCTCCAGCAGTGGACAGTAAAAGGCTGAAACGACGACGACGACGACGATTTTTTTGAGTAAAGAAAACAGTAAGTAATCTAGTAAGATAAAATGTAATTAACCCAACCAGCGCTACCTTGGGCGAATACTTGTTTAATTAAAATACTTTGTCTTAAAAACCAAAATGTATTTTGTAGTTAAAGCGCATTTGCGTTTCCTTTTATTTATAAAGCTTTTATCCTACCACATCTTACACTCCTTAGTCTTTTGAGTTGTTTAACCAGTGCATTTAGAAAATAATGCATTATATAAGTATGTGCATCGTTCATTTAAGCATTACAGTCTCGATTGGTTTAAAAATTATAAATTGTGATTTAAATAATTTCGTTTTGAAAAGAAAGTTTTAAAAGCAAGCGTTTATTTTAAATTCTGTAAGTGCTTGTCAAGACTTTTCAAACGAGTCGAAATTAGATGGTTTTTTTTGTTTAGTAGTTCCGATGGCTACCTTCCGACTCCATCTTGAGACCAGCTTCATGGTACCATATAATTGCATTGTCACCAAAGTGACGTTAGTAAACTATATTTCAACCTAATCTAACGACATGAAATTGTTCTAATATAACTCGCAAGATTTATTTTACTACCAGGGCAAGTTAAATAAAAGCTTTTAAAATTAATAAATAATGTAGATCTTTGTAATAATTTGTTAGGTATTATGTCTCCTACAAAAGACAAATTTTCATTCATGTTCAGTTTCCGTTCCTACGTATTTTATTTTGAATTCATTGAAAAGTGGATCAATAATCATCAAACTCTCAAATTGTCTGCCAAAATGAATAAGCTAAGAATACTCGCTCACGTCAGCAATAAAAAACTAAATCAAAATCGGTTCATCCGTTTGATAGCTACGATGCCACAGACAGACACATCAAACTTATAACTTTTTCGTTGGGAGTTAAAAAGTGGTTAATAATAATTATTCGCAAGTCGTTTCGGTTTACACTGGGTTATGAGAGTAAACGGAAGAGAGTGTATTTGTGTATTGCGCACACACGTCAGCAATAAAAAACTAAATCAAAATCGGTTCATCCGTTTGATAGCTACGATGCCACAGACAGACACATCAAACTTATAACTTTTTCGTTGGGAGTTAAAAAGTGGTTAATAATAATTATTCGCAAGTCGTTTCGGTTTACACTGGGTTATGAGAGTAAACGGAAGAGAGTGTATTTGTGTATTGCGCACACACTTGGGCACTATAAAATAACTCCTGCGTAGCTGGCCTGGTTTCAATGAAATCGGCTACAGACACCGAAATGATTGAGGGGAGCTATTAATAAATGAATAATGATGCTTGACTAATCCACCTTTATTTAAATAAAATTAGCATTAAATCTGCTTATATATATTCATGAGGTCGAATAGAAAAATATATTTTATGATATTAGCACTCATATTCATGAAGAGGGATAGAATGACTGCAGCACTTCGCATATCCATACAGCGTATCCAAGCTGGGGAATATTCATAACTAAACTTTAATGAATTTTCATACGGATTTCATATTTTCCTCCTTGCTAACTCCCACAAATATAGAGGTATGAAAAAATTATTCGCAATTAGATGATGGAAGTTATTAACATTTAATATGAAATAGGTTAGGAAAAAAAAAGATTAAAAAACTATAACCCGACTTCGTAAAAAATGGGTCTAAAAAGTCTGAAACAAGAAAATAATTCAATTTGAAATCCAGAAATGCATACGTACAAAAATTGTCAAGGTAGAGCCGTGGTCGCACCCGCTATTGGCATCGAACCTTAAATTTTTTTTTACCGTATTTCGGTGTGAACTAATGCTTAGATTTTATTAGCGGGTACGACCACGGCTCTACCTTGACCATTTTTGTACCTATGCATTTCTGGATTTCAAATTGAATTATTTTCTTGTTTCAGACTTTTTAGACCCATTTTTTACGAAGTCGGGTTATAGTTTTTTAATTATTTTTTTTATTTAATATTTTTCTGTTTCCACATCAAATTTAATAATGATTATATTTTTATTTAATTGTTCATTACATAGAAAGTATCAACTCCTAGATACTGCTTGTACGTCCGCATTTTAAACCTTTATTTTGAATTTAACAATAAAATGTAATAAAAAATAAAATAAAAAAAATACATATTCGTAATGTGCTTGCCAAGACCTATCTTTTGATACCAAACACGAAACAAATATCTTAATTTAATTTTTTTTGGAGATAGTTTTTGAGGTATAATTTTCAAAGTCAAAAATTTTTAAAAAAATTATATAGCCTATGTTACCCGCGGCATTAATACGAATCGATTGACACCTCATTCATCAAAATCGGACCAGTAGTTTAGCCGCTATGAGGGAATATACATACATACATACATACATACATACATACATACATACATACATACATACATACATACATACATACATACATACATACATACATAGACTGCCAAAATCATTACCCTTCCTTTTGGCTTCGCCGAAGTCGGGTAAAAACATAATTTAACTTACTTGTACTTCTCTCGGAAATGAATTTATGTTGGATACCAAATGCAGAACGGACTTTTATTTCTTTATAGGTACACAATATTGCACAATATTGCAGTACTAATGTGTAATGTTGTTGATAAGGCCTTAACAAAAAACACTTAAAAGATTAAAAAAAAGACGTGTGGCACTCAGAGACTGCCGGTGCTGTGGACTGTGCCGGTCGGAGTGGGGGGTGTCCAATTTGATATGGTTCAATAAACTTAATATGTAACTTTTAGTTCACAATGTTAAACCTAGATGGCGTTGTTACTTTTCTGCAGTTTTATACATCGCGCTATCGAAAACATTAGTGAAATATATAAGTATTGTAAAGGGTTTTTATTGTTGTGTGGAACTATGTCCGGAATTATAATCCTTATAAGTAACGAGTTTGAGTTATTATTTGAAGATTCGAACCCCACCACCCAAAGGGCCAAGTGAGTGTTGTTTAGGGGGTGTTAGGTTTTTTTCGTTACGGAATTTCTGGTTTCGGTCCCCACGCTCTAGGCCCGCGATAGAAGCTATGCAATAGCTTAAAAACTTACTTGTACAATTATCTAAAACTCATTTATATAATCAGTGAAATGCTAGTTTATTGGTTTAAACAAACAAACAAACAAACTCTTCCGCTTTATAATATTAGTATAGATATAGATTTTGTAATAGCTAAGTTTGTAATTTCTCTTTGTATAAGTCTAAAATTAATCCATATGCGAAAACGATGTAAGTGTATATAATTTTTACTATGTACATTACTTATATACTAATATTACTAATATTTAATTTACCGTTTCGTTTTGCGAATAAAATAAATAAATAATGAATATGTTTATCAGATTAATATGTATGTACCTATGTGGTAAGTACTATCTGAGAAACATTAAAAGTGTAATTGTAAACGTAGAAACATAAACTATTAACTAGTAAAGATAGTCACTTGCAGGCTTTCAGTCAGAACTGATTCGGCTGATATATTTCCCGTGAGTGACATACGCGTCAGAGGGAATACTATATATTCGGAATTGGACAGCAGCGTCCTCTGCGGACGTAGTTTTCTCCAAAGTATTTCATGGGAGGCTGCATGTTTGGCAGACGGATTGGCAAGCGCATTTTCATACTGAGCTTGCCAACCTTATAGCTTATCCATAAAGCTATATAACCATAAAGCTTATGTTCTGTAGTGGACGTCATAGCTGAAATGATGATGATGTTGGTTTGGTGTTTGGTTTGGTGTTGGTTAGGGCTTCAGGAGATGATCTGAAAATATATGACCCTAACGAAAGTCAAACTAAAATTTAAAGGTGTATATAAATAAAATTAATAATAAAGTAAAAAAAAAACTCGACTAAGTAAAAAAAAATCATTGGAAAATGCAGCGGTACGATATTAACAGTACTTACTATTATCTACTTTGTGACAGTACTAATAAAATTATTATTACAATAATCGTACAATTTTTTTGTAGTTTTTGATTTTTCATTGATTAATTATTTATTATTATTATTAATTTATATCTAGTTTCCTACTTTGAATTAAAAAAAAACGCAAGTGGTGGTTCATTAGGATGGAATTATTTAGGTACCTTAAATAGTGGTTCCTTGAACTTAGTACCCACAAAACTACCTTCATTTGGCAAAGTTTATGTTATAATATTTATACAACCACACATTTTGTGGAAGGACATAAGCTAAACCGGGTATGTTATGAATAATTAACTATAAGGGTAATGTCGCATAATCGCGATCTGAATCACTAGAGGAGGCTGTTTAAAATTATTATCTGAGAGTACAACAGTGGACTCGTCAATAATTGTTCTTATCCTATCTAAACTTTTGAACCTTGGTTAAAATTAAGTCACGAGGTAAAATAAATATTTATGTCGGCGAAGCGAAGTGAAGCGGCTTGGAGCGGATTGAATTGGATTGAAGTTGAATAAAGCAGAGTAGACTAGAGTAGTGCGTGAAGACTGCGTGACATCGCAGTAATTCTTATGGCTACGCTTCACGTGTGATAAAAATGTCTTTGTCGCTCACAATCTGCATTCGATTATTGACTTCAGTTCACGCAAAATAGAGTTTATTTCTCCACAAATATCATCGTACAAGATAACTTACATGTTTTTGGAGAAGTGGATTCTATTTTGCGTGAGCTAAAGTCAATAATCGGAAGGCAGATGGTGAGCGACACAGACAATTTTGTCACCCGTGCGCGCTAGCACTCAGAGTAATGTGTAAAATTATCTATAATCTTCTTCTCTTATATCTTCTTATATATAAAAATGAATTGCTGTTTGTTAGTCTTACCTAAACTCGAGAAAGGCTGAACTGTTTCGGACTTGAGTCTGAACTTGAAATATTCGAGGAAGTCCCGGGAAGGTTTAAACGGTTCATCACAAACTGTTTCTATGCTCAACGAATTTGGCATAGGTCAGCTAGTTATCGATAATAATTGAGGTTCGAATAATAAAAATGTTTTCGATTTTCTAAATAGAATTTTTTAATAGAATTGTGAGTCTAGTGCGAGTTTTTGTCACTGCTCACGGTGGGGAAGTTAACTACAATTTGTATGGCAACGAATTAATTACAATAGTTTGGCACTAGGGGCGGTGTTAAAACACAAATTGCCATACAAATTGTAGTTAACTTTTTCACCATGAGCGGTGACAAAAACTCGTACTAGGCTTACTGTACAACTTGAAAAACCTTATTAATTTACTATAAAAAATAGGTAATAATAATGATATAGGTAACTACGTCAAGTCAATATTAATGGCTCACCTCGTTTTAGCACTGAGACCGGGCAAATCCCCCAGGAATATATTATCAACGTTCACATAAGCTGTTACCTCAGAATATAACTTTTGTTTAATATTATTTAAATAGAATTTATCCTTGTTTGCGTCAATTTTGGAAAACCTTAACTTTGTATATTTACATCATTAGCCCGAGGCGAAACAGATGTTTAAATGTCTGCGTTTGTGTGTCTCTCAATCAATCTATTCGTGACTCCTAAACGAATGAACCTATTTTAATTTATTTTTTCGTTTGAAAATTGATCGATAGTATCTAATATTTGATTGATAATTCATCATCATCAGCTCGCTTACTGTTTGATAAATTATAAATTAAAAGAGAAAAGCTCATTAAAGGTTTTTTATTTCAATTAGGAGTGTTACAATTTTACATCAATAATAATAAATAATTTAAAGGTGTGATAATATTTTGAAAATAGCACGATCTAACGATAATATAGCTCAATTCTAGAAGTTTCTAATCTGATTCAATATAACTTCCTAACTTTGTACTGCTTCTGAACAATCTTAAGGCTAAAGCTGAAATTACAGCCTCAGTTATTACTTGTACAATTCTAACTGGCTATGTACTCGTAGTTAGAATTTGTATTAATCTCAATATTAAATGAAGACATGTATATTGTATGTGCCTACTAGTATATATAAAAATCGTTTACTACCAAACTAAGGAATTCCAATTTGACGGTTGTATTATAATATTTACTTGTCGATAGAAAGTAGATAATTGAATCTACTATCTACGGACGAGTAATTTACTTGTTTAATACAAATTTAAATAGAACTTTTATGTATTCTCTACCAATTTAGAAAGTACCTACATAAAGGTTTTAATACGACTTATTGCAGATTATTTTGATACGATCCACCAAGTCTGCCAGTATTAGTTTAGCTATATTAGTCCATAAAATCATTGGTAATACATTTATGTACATAATACTTTACGACGTATTCTAAAATGTTTAAGTGACAGTTTGAACTCAATTTTCTCGAAATCAGAATCTTGCTACTTATCACCTTCATCCATTCATATCTTCAATCATAGATTCGGTCATCGTGAACATTTTTGACGAAACTAGAGAGAGAGCAAGAGTAATTTTACAGTATGTGCGCAATACAGTACTTACTCTCTCTTTGCTTACTCTCTGTATTCAGTGGGACTATAGACACTATTGGATATCATACGTCCTACTAGAACAGAGACACAAGATGATGCATGGTTTTTTACATGCCCATCCAAGACTTGGGTCATATTTCTTGTCAGACATTCAGGTAATCAGCCTGAATTTTCCTAACTATACTTGAAAACTACATATTTTATTTTTTTCAACAGGGTTATTGAACCCACGTCCTCAGGAGTTGCCAAACTCTAAACTACAGGTATCTATTTTCTCAAAAATCATGATTTTGCTCCTTCATCCATTCATGTCTTCAATTATATATAGGTAAGTGAATGCCTAGAAATAGAATCCATTCCTAATAGTGTACACTTTAAATGAGTTAGTATAACTGTACCACACAATATTCCGTTTGAAGGCAATCCGACCGCAAATTACGAGACAAAGCGCACTTCGGAAGCCAGATTATGCGTTCGCGTGAAATCCGTTCAAACTTTTAGGTATTTGCATGCTAAAGTGATGTGTTCGAATTAGTGCAGCCCGTCATTTGTAGATCGGGTAGTGTTGGGCGAGTGCTCAATTTGTTTGCGGCCGGTACAGGTGCTCGTTCGTGCTGCTGCCTAATTTCACTGACTGGATTAACATGGCGCTAATGAAGCGATTCGATCCCGTTGTTTTGTTGCGAATGGTTCTCTCTTTTCGAACGCTTTGTATAAAATTTAATATTAGTTGCTTTAGCACTTTGGTATAGTTCGAAAAATGGAAGTTTGTAAAAGACAAAAGCAGAGAGGCTACAGAAAGCCGCAAGGCTCAGCCATCTCAATCTGGCAAAGACGAGAGCAGGAGGTGCGATGAGGACTTCATACTGGTAGAGAGAAGGAAGAAGACCGCCGTCCGCAACCACCGCGACACCGTGAAGGTAGCTCCACGCCGCTGTACATATTAAGGGCGTGTTTCACCAAGCAATGTTAAAGTTAACGCCATGTTAAATATCATGTTATCCCTCTCGTATTTCCTGTCAATGAATGAGATGGCATGGTATTTTAACATGGCGTTAACTTTAACATTGCTTGGTGAAACACGGCCTAAGTTTGCAACATCTTTGCTTTTGCTGTACAATTTTATAATTATATATTATGTTTTTAAATTAAATGGATTATATTGGTAATTAAATACACTCTCACAGTCTTGCATACACACACACAGACATATACTAGAACCTTCCTTAAGAATCATTACATCCATCGGTGAAAACATGAAGATCGGTGCCTTATCGCAAACAGACGCAAGACTTTGTTTTATTAAGAAAACATATATATGGTCGAATTGAGAAACCTTCCTTTTTTGGAAGTCGGTTAATAAGTAAGAATTACTCATACAGCGAGATTACTACTAATTACATTAACATTTAACAAATCACAAATGTTATAAACAGTTCCTTTTTTAATCATCGCTTTGCCTTCTCAACCTCTTAGGCCTGAAACTGTGTTAAACGGGCGCCCGTCGCGGGGCCCGTCGCGGGGCCCGTCGCGTGGCCCGTCGCGTGGCCCGTCACGCAGTGTCTCCAGTTTAATTTTAACAGTTTGCATGTACGTCGTTCAACAGTCGTATCGATGGAGAACTTAATATTATGATTTTTCTGCGTCACTGAAATTTTCGAAATTTTCAAATAGGTTATAATTATTTGCAAATTTAGAGCCATGCTGCCGTCCGCGCGCTTTGGTCTTTATATAATTCATTCGCCTGGTTCCAAATGACAGGGTGAGGATGTACGTCTATAATCTGCCAAGTTAAGCACGGTCGTACCCTCCTTTTCTCGAAGCAGTTCAGGCCATTTTCAACCTATAACTTATAACTTTGTTGTGGGTTAAAGCCAGAGAAGCCTGCATTTTTAGTTACGGTCTAATTTCATTCAATTTGAAACAGAAGTTTAAGAGTTATAACTTGTCAAACTTAATTTTGTCACTAACTCACTCACTCACTGACCGAGCATCAAAAGTATTAGGCACTTCTAGCAGACATAGAAGCTTCAAATTTGGAATACAAGTAGCGTTTAGTATATAAATGACGGAAAAACTGTCTAGTTATCTAAATACGCTAAATGCACAATTAACTTTGTAATCCATAATAAACCTATAGGATTACAAAGTTATATTTGCACTTTTTAACAAAAACACGAGTTTTAGTAAATTTTCTACAAAAAGAAATCAGTTCCTATCAAAAATATAACTTGTAAAAAGTGCCAAGTCTCGCTACTTCGTTCTTCTACCGTAAAAAGTTGTGAGATACATGTTATGACAAGTAGGGGTTAGTCGGTCGGTCTAACAACATCTTATAGCGATCAAAATCAATATTATTAATAATCTTTCATATTTAAAATAAATAGTAGATTGATTGGCAATCGCACTAAAAGATCTGATTTAATATACGTATCACTGTGAGATAAATATTATGTTGTTTTCATGCGATTGCCAAGTCAATCTACTTATTTATTTGAAACATGAAGCTGTCACCCGCGCGGCTACATACAAAAGTGACCCGCGCGGGTGCCCGTCGCGGGGAGACGGGCTCAGTAGCGCGGGCGCGCGGCCCGCCTTCCCGCGACGGGTCTCCCGCGCGGCTTTCCGCGACGGGTCACTTTTGTATGAAGCCGCGCGGGTGCCCGCTTAACTCAGTTTATGCCCTTAAAAAAAATATTTTCAGTAGAGTCAAAAAAATATTTTAGATTTTATTTTGACATGGATTTTGGATGCGTACTGTAAATAACTGAAAATGTCATAATGAAATCTAAAATTTGTTTTTTGACTCTACCGAAAAGTTGTAGTTTTATAGATACGAGGTTGTGGAGGTAAATCGAAGAAATGTTATAAAAAGTTACAAATATAGTATCGTAAGTTAGACAGGGTTTAAAATATTAATGCTTGCCAGCGAATTAACGTATAAATATGAAGTCTTTTTGTATTTCGACCGAGCTGGCCGTGATTGTAGGTGTCCATCACTCTGACGGGCATAAAGATAACGGGCTCAATGGTGGATGATAGCGGGTTAAACGTTATAATGTGAAAACTTATCACTGCTCATGTGGGAAATTAAAGGGTTAATTTGTTCTGTAATCGGTAGTAGCTGGTACTCGGTATGTAAATTACTTTATATAATTTGGATGTTGGCGACCGCAACGCGAGACTGACACCCGTGTCCGTGACCAGCAAAAAAAAACAAACTTAACAGGAAACCTCACGGTTGAGAGAAATACAAAATAGATGTTTATAAAATCTATTGTTGTCTCGCAATCCCTTAGCTAGTCCGAACTAGTGCGGTAGAGACAGACAACTGCAGCTCAAACTGAAATTATCTGTTAAGAACGTTTGGAAGACCCCTGTTTCCTCCTTCAAAACTTAACCGATTTCAATATTTTTTTCATTATATACTAAAAAAAACAAATGCAGTCAAATTTGTTTTCAGAATTTTTAAACACAGCGAAATAATCTCCTAAATAATTCATTTATATTAAAAAAAGGAAAAGTAGGGACGTACAAACAATATCCATAAATATTCGGCAAAAACATTTTAACTCTAGCAGCATTATCCAGGGAGGAAACAGGAATCCTGTAGGCCCCTATTTCTGTATGGAAAAAATTTGTAGTGTTTCCTCTTAAGATAGCATTCCGTTCTTAGCGCCGGCGACGCGCGTTCACGACTGGGCCGCGCGTCCTACTGCTTAGTATGAATTTATATGGAGTACTAAACTAATGCTGCGACAGCGTCGCGCGACCGGTGGGAAAATATTGCTAACGGTTTTTTAATATAATTTCACTTAGTTCCATCAAATCGATACTCAACTTTAAGCCAATTTGGCGCAAATGTCCTGTTCTTTTCTAACAAGAAAACGTTTCACGTGTTCCAACTTAACATTGTTACGGATAAGTGTGCCCACTCACGGCATAATTTTTATAGGATCGATAATCGGGGATAATATCTGACTGACTTTTTGTATGACGTGTTCTTCTAAATAGCCGTCACTGATCATCGCTTGTTGGTGGGCACCCTTAATATAGCAATTGTAAAATTCCTTGTAAATTGAGACAACACGCCATTAGACGATCTCCGTAGCGCAGTGGTTGAGCGCGTTGGTGCTCGAGCTAATTGGTGGTCGCGGGTTCGAAGCCCGCCGAGGTAACAAAAAAGTTTTCAATGTTCCTGTGCATTAAATTAGTGTATACTATAATAAAAATCTTAAATATGTGTATAATATAAAAGTATTAAATATATTTCCGTTGTCTGGTACCTTACCTGTAACACAAGTTACACACGTTAGCACGGTGCCAGATTGACGTGGTGTGAAGCGTCCATAGATATTATTATTATTTCCATTTTATTGTGCGCGACTAGGCGTCTTACTCATAGACCTGGTCTTACCCACTGGGCCACATACCCTCACTTGGCCAAAAACGATCTCTATTTTAGTTAATATTAAGGAAACGTATTTTCCCGTATTATTTTTTGTATAACATAAACATTGGGTAAATAGGTATTATGGCGCAAAAGGTAAGGTTTATCTCTATTAGAGATAAAATAAGCCTTTGTAAGATATCATTACTGTATCCCACTATCTTTTCCCTTTCGAGAGTTTATGTAACCCAAAACAGGTAGAATAATATTTAATTATATCCCTATCTGAACAAACATTACCCTAATATTGCGATACAGAATTGCTACATTGTGTTTAGCAATATAAAGAAAATAGGATTAGTACGAGTATATTACTTCAAAAGTTTTAATAAATATAACTATAACAACCTTGTCAATCGGGGGCGAGAGAAATAGCTTATAACTTGTGCTCATACCTACCATATAAACCTTTAAAAACTCACCACACCCTCACCACTCACACACCACACACATACGATTTGAATTTGCAACAACAAGTCTGTTGTTCTGTGGTCCAGCTGTTTCGGAGAACTTCTGTGACAGACACCACGCCAAGAGAATTTTATAATAGAACTCCCCGGTTTTACGAACGCTATTCAAATGAATGATCAACTAACATGACATTCAAATCAAGGTTATCAGGGGGCCTATTACAAGCTCTTAATTCCAGCCAGTTTACGCCACGCAACATTGCCTGCCTGGAATTTTCGTATTACGATCACTTTATGATGACAGCTATAACTAGCTAACACGTGACACTTGACTGGCTTCCGAATGTCTCTTTCAGACAACCAAACTAGGGTGGATCCATTTAGTTTAATATATCGCTGTAATATGAAAAAGAACAAGGCAGTTTAAGACCGTATTATTGAATTGCCTGGATCCAGGCTGGTATTGTAAAAGATCATAATACGGCCCCAGGTTGATTCAAATCGCACGTCAACTAATCAGTGTCTTTGGCGAATTAACCTTATCTGAGGAATGTTACCCAATCTTACAAGTTGCGAGCGTGATGTAAATATAAAATGTATTGAAGTCAAACTACTTTCAATGTGAACTCTACAAAATGTAAAATAAATGAGTAATAATACTTTAGGGTGTGTATGTGACTTACTTTGGACATCTATGTGTCTATGAGAAATGCCCCAACATCGTAAATTTTCCCATACAATAAGTAAAAAAGTACCTCTTTCAGCGCTGTTACTTTCACAGTAAACTCTACATACGGGACCAGTCCACACTCTCTAGTATTATCACTCATAAATATTACAGTATGTATAAAAGGGATATTATGTAGTATAGGGATACCAATGATATTATCTTTAAATATCAGTCGTTTATTTTACACGTTGTAGTAGGTATATAAAAATACAAAATGTAAAATCTACTTCAACCTAATTAATTCGTTTCCTTTTAAACAATATACCCGGTATTGGCTTCGTTCCTTTGTTACATGGGACAAAGATGCAAAGTACAAGACAATGGTTAAGAAAGACATTGTGTAAAATAAATGTAACTAGCTTGCTGTTAGAGTTGTTATTAAGGATTTTGCATTTAAATGACAATTTAAATGTTATCTTTTTAACCCCGAGGAAAACTTCAAACTCTTTATTAGCAACCAAGTACATACATAATAAATCAAAATACATTGAAAAATATATGAAACTTAGTGCCTTGTTCGGGCGTTTGCTAAATGATAAGATTAGTAAATTCACTTCTGTATGTACCTATCTATTTATTTTAAATTAAGTGTTACAAAGGGGTGTTAAAAGTTCGGCATGTCATTCTGTGGTATCATAGCTCCCGAATATATAAAGCAATTTCAATTAAGTTATTTTATACAGGCTGTAATATTAATAAGTGACAATACTTTAGGGTGCATATGCGTCCAATATAAATAATTCACTTAGAATGTACCAGTGCTGAAAAAGGCTTTTTTTTTATTATTGTATGGGCAAATTTATGATGTTGGGGCATTTTATAGAAACGTGAAAGTCAAAAGTAAGTCTTTCAGCGCTGGTACTTACACAGTAAACTCTACGTAGGAAGCACATACACACCCTAAAGTATTATCAGGCATTTATTTTACACCTTGTCTATTAAAAGTGATTTATGTGCGTGTTTTCTTATACATGCTAGACAAAAATCGATTGACCCGTTCAAAAGTTGTGAAGAATAACCGAATGTCTGCAAACATAATCGAGTTGGGTTTCCAATGAAAGCACATCACGTGGACTTTACAAAATAATGTTTAATGAAAATCGGCTCAGCTGTAGATGCCTTACTACACATCTACAGCTGAGCCGATTTTCATTCTCCTATTTCTTACAAGTTTCAAGGTTAATTCAATTTTAATTTTGGTTATAGTTATAAATTATAATGCAGCGAATATAGTTAAATTTAGAATAACCTTAAGATACAAATTATTGTTTTCTAACTTATAACAAAATTTTACGTAGTAAAAACAAATAATGCGAATGAACATTTCGAACAAGTTTTCTGAAGAAATCAACTATGTCGCTAACATTTCGAGGTCCTTACAATATTGTACAAATAGTTAACCTCATACAATATCCGTAGGAGAGTTGGAATCGAGTTGTTAGTAAACTTACTGCACGTTCGTGATCACAATTGTTGATTCTGTATTACTTACCTTCTGTAGTTCAGTGGACTTGTGATTGAGCGCAATGATATCGGGTTCGAATCGCCGAATGAAAAAAGTTATGGTTATAGATGTGTTTTAAATAATATATGTAAGTAGTGTAGTATCATGATAGTTATTTTTTCATGCAATAACTACTCAACGTATTTTTTTTTTCTAAGCAAAATGTACGGTTTCTATTTTCTACATGTCCTTACGAAGTATTGGGCAATATACAATTTTGTAAAATAAATGAGTGAGTATACTCAAGGGTGTGTATGTACCTCCTATGTGGAGCTTACTGTTAGAGTACCAGCACTAAAAGAATTACTCTTGACTTTCATGTTTCTATGAGAAATGCCCCAACATCATAAATTTGCCCATACAATTGTAAAAAAGCTCTTTCAGCGCCGGTACCTTGACAGTAAACTCTATTTTTTTTATTATTTTTTTTATTTATTCAGTTTATTGTACACAGGAACATTTTTACATAACAATCTATATACGGGATACACACCCTAAAGTATTATCGCTAATTATTCATTAATTTTACTACCTGTATATGAATTTTAAAATATAATATTATCTCCTTAGTGTGTGTCTACTAGGTACTAACCGTAATACTAGTTCTACAAGAACTTAACACATGACCAGATTGGATGATCATGTGTTAGCATCCATAGATATATTATAATATTAAACTTACCTTCATGTTAGTTTTCTCTAAGGGTGAAAGCAGACTTGTGTGTGTGCAGTCGCCGTGCCGTGCAGTCGCCGTACTACCGCATAGCAAGCATTCGCCACATTTGAGTATTTCTTTTTATGGAATTCTATACTACCTGGAGATGTTCCAGGTAGTATACAGTTATAATAGGGGAGCCGAAGGGGGGATTTTTGTAGTAACTCAACCGCGTCAGATGTGTCCCACATGCCTCTGGTAATCTAGCTAAACTCATGGGGACTTATGTAAAAGTTAAATAGTAAATCACTTTATATAACTATATATTATCATTGACCCCCGATTTCTGAAAGACTGATCAAATCGTCGATCAGCTTACAATTTTAATCAACACGCCATTCTGAACGCTCATTGGTGAACTCAAAGTTGTTTCGAGTGATGTTTACCAATGAGCATGAATGACTTGTTAAATCAAATGCTAACCCCCGGTTTGGTTAAGTTAGGTTAATGAGTTTCTCAAATATTTTATATTCGACTCAACGTAATACTCTTGTTAATATTGTCGAATCTAAATAAGTGTTACCTGTATTGTAAAAATGTTTCATATAAATTTTGTTTTTGTCAAAGTTTAAATAAGGCTGTATAATGGAATGAGCGTCCACTACTAAATTTTGTCATATAAAGGAGAATGCCGAAAACTGGGCTATTTTGCGTCACTCTTGCGTCTTAACCATTTATATATAAATATTCGTCTTTTGAAATATTATGTTATGTATATTAATTTTACTTGTAAGCGAATGGGGGTTTAAAAGTTATAAAAAAAAGTAACCATATTGAATTAGAAATTAGCGGAACCGCCATTTTGTATGTCAACCGCCAAATGATGCCAGTTTATTGCCAATACCAGTTTTTAAGTGAAATAGTAAGAATAGTGATATGAAATAAATGAAAGAAACCCACACCAACTCTATTTAACATAATGAACATTAGTCGAAGATTACTTTATAAAATAATGCTAATGATGTTTTTCTTTTTAATTCAAATTAATAAGAAATGTAATAAAGTTTTTTTTTTTTTCTAAAACTATTTTAGGCTACATATTTTTTTTTACTGGCAGCCCTAACCGTATGGTACTATTGACATGAATAATGAATTTGACTTTTTGATGGTGTGTGTGAAAGAAGTGTTTTCTTTAATTATTATTCAAAGTGTTCCAACAAAGTGTATTAAAAGTCTTACTTCAACGTTGAGTCGTGCAATCCTCCGTTGATTAATTTACTATAAGTGTATGTCGTTAGATATTGCAAATGACTTTTGATACTATATTTTACACTTTTGAATACATAACTTAACCTCAAAATTCGGAACATTTTAAATTCAGATTTCTCAAAACTCCCATCGAATATCTAAGTGATTTTTTTAAATATGAATCCTGAGTACATTTTCAATGTTTTGCAGTTAATTTGGTTAAGACGCAACAATAGCCCAACTCTCATAGAAAAATCGGCATTGTCCTTTTATCATAAGTTTTTTTTTCTCACATCATCTAAACACCAAAACCTACCCTAGTAGGTAGCGTAGCGAAGCGCGGCATATGCGGCATAGGCGGCGTGTAACTACACGTTTAGCCTTCTGGGCTCCCCTACTATGTATTAGGTACCACTGCCGCGCTTCGCTACGCCGCAGTAGCCGCACTACCGCGCGCTAAGTGCGTGCGGTGCGACTAGATGTGCGTTCACCTTTACAAAAGGTAAACATTGGTAGCTTATTGGCATGCTTAATTGCTAGTCGAATTATTCCGAACAGCGAATGCACTAGTATAATATTGTTTTAAGCATAATGCGACCTATATTTGAACATGCATTTATTATAAGCTTACATTTTACGTTTTCAAAGCTTTGCTGGATTATGAGTATAGTAAAATTTTAACACTTTAGAAGCTGTTTAGCCACTTTATAAAATCCTTTGATAGTTGTTGTTTACCTTGTTTATAAAGGAAACAGGTTTTCCAATAATTTTTCACTCTCCAAAGTCTAGTTAGTATTTTTTTTAATATGCCGCATAATGTACGTAATCATGTGAATTATAGCGCATGTTCAAAAAATGGATTTTGGATAAATTCAATATTGTATCTACTAGGTATACAATAATAATAAAATACTAATTACTTAAAAATTACAATTTTCTATCGTTTTTCTAATAGATGGCCTGTGAGAGTTTCTTACGCCGCGGTTCTTCTCGGCGGGCTTGTCTTGAACCCGTAGCTATTTTTTTGTTGACTTCCCGAAAAAAGCTTGTTAATTTTTGGAAATGTTTTTTTTTACTTTTGTTTATTACCACAGCTTTAGCTCGCGGCTCCGCGCCGCTTAAATACAGTAATCCCACGAGGACACTGTACTTTTTCCTAACAAAAGTAGCCTATGTAGCTTCCAGCATTTGGTATGCTTCTTCCATCATTTGGTATTTCCATATTTTATTCAATTTGGCCCAGCCATTAGTTCGTGGAGAAGTAAAAAACATGACGCAGATGTTGAAGGGACATTAAATAAATAAATAAAACACATACATACTATCGCCTTAATAATATTAGTAGGATAATATAATGATATCAACATGGTTAGGAACTCAATAGTGTGAAAATTTTATAAGTAGTTTTCGCCGAAGACCCGTGAAGTCTGCCAACCCGATTTCTGATTAGCAGTAGATTACCTCCTATCCCTCCTCCATCGAGCGATCCTCGAATGAAAAAAAATAATGAAGTAAAACATATTGTTAGTGTTTTTAGCAAGCTATGAATTTTCTACGACGTGTAAATTGAATGAATAATAATATGTTATGTTGCGTAGATACGTGTAATGTGCTTCAATCACTGTGAAAAAAGTATATTTTGTTTACGCATGCCCTCGGACCGACTTACGTGAGTCTGAGGTCCGTATAAATAAAACAATCTAAATCGAAACCTCTACTTGAGAATCTATTTAATTAAAAGATATAAGAAAAAAAAACTTTCGTTTCACTTTTAAACCCAAACAATTTTATTAATGTTACATATTTACTTAATTTTTTTTTCTTTTTGAACCGTATTATTCATTTAAAAATAAATTATAGCAAAATATTAAAAAAGCATCTATATTTTTATAATCTTTATATTTTTCTTTTTTAAGTAAAGTTATTTATTTTTAAAAGCAAAAGGAAGCGTTTTTTTTATCTGCCAAACAGGTTCTCAAGTGGAGGTTTCGATTGAGATTTTATTTATACGGGCCTAAGTCAAAGTTGTAAATAGTAATAGTAATTATATGTACTTGTAAGTCTCATGGGGGCGACATAGTCGATCACTGAAAAACCCCTAAAACAATAAAAGGTCTACGTGTAGAATAAAAATACATACGTCTGTAATTCAATTAACTTGTCCAAAGTGGTATGGTTTACGATTGCAAGTTGCAACTACATTTAGTATAAAATATATTTTAATTAAAACGTAGTTGCATCCTGAAAGATTTACGCCAATTTAATTTTTTATCACTACCTAGCTGACCCGTGCCTACTTCGTTGAGCATACAAACCGTTTAAACATTCCCTGGACTTCCACGAATATTTCAAAAGTAAAAATAGCCGAATCGGTTCAGCCGTTTTGGAAACACTAGCGAAGATATAATAATAATAATAATATGTATGGACGCTTCGCACCACGTCAATCTGGCCCCGTGCTAAGTATCCGAAGAACTTGTGTTATTGGTACCAGACAATGGAAATATACTTAATACTTTTATACTATACACATATTTAAGATTTTTATTTATTTATTTATATATCATGAACATTTTGTACATAGGTGGACTTAACGCCTCAAGGCATTTTCTGCCAGTCAACCTTTAGGTGATTTAGAGATAAAAGTAAAGTAGATGCATACCAAACGAGATATCAGACATAGTATTATTTAGAATTATTTCTAAATTCAATAGATGTTAATATAAATAATAAATACATTAAATATTATATTTTATTATATTATACACAAATTTGAAACACATCCATGATGGGTCCATCCATGATGGGCCGAGGGAACAAAAAGTTTTCAATCTTTGTGGGCGAACATTGAAAACTTTTTGTTCCCTCGGCGGGATTCGACCCCGCGACCTCTCGCTCGAGCTCTGCGCTACGGAGGTCGTCAGAGCAATTCATTTTTATACAACTATCTAAAACGACATGTACAAAATCTTATATATATATAAGATTCTGTACATGTTGTTTTAGATAGTTTGTGTTCATGTCAAGATAATAATTTATATATAGTGGAGGCCCACATAAATTATATTAACGCATCTGGTATCAGGCGACCAACACTCCATCTTCCTAAACATAACCATTTCAGCCTCATTGGACCTTCGCCAATCACGGTTACGACTTGCGGCGTATGTCCCATCCTACCCTCACTTTTTCACGCGACATACATAAAACATGTCGGAGACTCTTTTTAGAATTAGAGTAGGCAACTGTATGGTGACAGGTGAAAATAGACCTTATTATATGGAGAATAAGGTTTAAAGTTGGCGATCGGTACTATCCTACATTGTATAAATGTAAGTGGCTATACAATGTACAGTACGTCCGAGATAAATTTAACCTAAACGTAAACAAAGCCATCTATGACACAGCCATAGATTAGTCAGTGATGCTAATTGGCCAATATTAATGATTGATTAATCAATGATTATTATTGTTTGCTATGAATCCACAGATAGCCTTATATTCTACAATCAGCAGTGTCAAAAAATATATAAATGATCCTAGTCACCTGATACAGGCGTAAGCTTACTAGGTGACTATGATTTCTACTCAATTACTGTAAACTGTTTTTTGGAAATAAACATTTTTAATTTTTTTAATTTTTAAAATGGCGTATTTTTTCAGTGAATTTTTTTCATTTGATGTTTAAACTGATAAATTACTGTTTAATTGTAATAAAATGTATTGGATAATGAAGTATGATTCTTTAATATACCCGTGAAAGTGTTGATAAGTGTGCACAATAAGTGAATATGTGAAAATTTCCTTTAACCTTTAGTTTAAATTTATCAGGGACGAACTATAGATGTGTAACAGAAATACGGAGCCTATTTTATGCATATCTAGATACATTTATATACGTCTCGCTAGTGGATACTATAGGTACACGTATCGATGTCTATACCTACTATAATAATAATTAACTCCCAACCAATTTTAAAGCCGGTGGCCGATTGTACAGACTGCAATATTAAAAGTGAAAATACTTTAGGGTTTGTATGATATTTAGGGTCCGTATGTAGAGTTTACAGTGAAAGTACCAGAGCTGAAACAGTTTTTTTTAATTAGTATATAGGCAAATTTCTGATGATGTGGCATTTCTCATAGAAATATGAAAGTCAAAAGTAAGTCTCTCAGCGCTGGTACTATCACAGAAAACTCTTAATTTTAGGCACATACAAACCCTAAAGTATTACTATTCATTTATTTCATACCTGGTAAAGAGTATTCTTTCCTTCTCTCCTCTGTTGTTCTATACAGACATGAAAACAATATGTTTTGCACAACGCGGGAATCGAACCCCGGAAGTAGAGAGCCAATCTCTAAACCACTGGATCACAGATGCATATCTATGTGCTATGATAATTCCGTATGCAGTGTTATCTTCGTGAAAAAGTTATTAAAACCCGACTATTAAAACACGCTCAAACAAATACTTGCAATTATCAGATGAAAGTTGTGAGCTAATAATATATATAGTTCGTCCCTGATAAATTTAACAAAAGGTAAACAAACCGAAAACATCAAAATTTTCGCTTATTCGCTTATTGTGCACACTTATCAACACTTTCACAGGTATATTAAAGGATTGCACTTCATTATCCAATACATTTTATAACAATTAAACAATAATTAATATATTTAAACATCAAATGAAAATCTTTCACACAAAAAATACGCAATTTTGACACTGCCGATTATAGAATATAAGCCCTATAGTCTATGGATTCATAGCAAACAAAAATTATTTTATTAATGTTGACCAATTGGCATCACTGACCAGTCGGGTTTGTTTACGTTTAGGTTAAACTTATCTCGGACGTACTATACATACTTATTTGAAATGTGCTAACAAAGCTCTTTCATTTAATACCCAAAAGACACAGGCATGTCTTTTTTTACTTCATTACTTCATGTCCTCTAGAGAACGCTGTAGCGATTTTAACGTCATGTAGCCAGCAGACGATCAAGGGGCTTCCAACGACACCATCATTTGTCTAGTTATCATAACTATTCACAATTTTTTTTAGCGGCTTCTGTTGCATTTTTAACTTTTTGTAATAAAATATTAAAATGTATCGAATTTCTTCAATATAATCACTCATTTTAACAATAAGATAAACAAATGAAAATCTCACATTTACCTAATTTGAATTTGGAATTGTCTTCTGTAAAATTAAAACTTTTTAATGATATAAAAATCAGCCAGATACAATTATTGGTATAGCCCAAGAGATTTTATGACAAGTTCATACATAGTAATACATACTATAATGTGAAAAGACTTTTTCCCCAATCTATTACATTCATATCCCTCCAAATCATAATCATAATAGAAATAAGAATTTCTACACAATAATTCTGATCATTTAAAACTAGTATCAAGTATGAACTTCAAGACAAGAAAGTTTCCATACTTATGCTTTCATATAAAATACATTATTACAACACTTTGTAGCTTATCCTGTCACCGTTACAAGTCTTAAGCGTTCTTAACTTTAAAATACTATTTCTGACAACTTTATATCACAGCATCCCACCAGGACCAACTTTTATAAGCGGAGTCTGCGAAAGCAATAAAGTTTTCGGTGAGATTTGAATTTTATGCAAAATCTGATTGAGGAGTAATATTACATTAGAGGAAAATGTTCTCAAATTATTTCAAAGCGCATCGCGTGGTTATGCGACAAGGGATTTTGCTAGATAGTGTTATTAACGAATCGCAGTTAGTAGTGGTCATGGGTTCTGTACCTAAAGGGTAAAAACGGGACCCTATACTGAGACTTCGCTGTCCGTCTGACAGTCCGTCCATCTGTCACCTGTATCTCATGAACGATAATAGCTGAAAATTTCAGAGATGATGCTCTATTGCCGCTATAACAACATATTCTAAAAATAATATTCAAGGACCTATACAGCAGAAGTGTTTATTTCAATTATTAGCATGATGCTGAGGCTTTTTCCGGAAGCTTGAATAATAATTAATATTAATTTTTATTTCGTGCCAATGTGCAGATTTATTTATGTAGTAAAAAAATATTACATTATATTTGTTTATAATAAGAAAAATTGTATCCATGCAAAATCTCTACCACTGGTTTGATGACCTCACCCACCGAAGGGAACACCGCGCCGCGACTTAAGAAACTCGACGTGACCACCCTTTTAAAATATTTTTCCAAAAAAGAACCAATTTATAACATAGTACAAAAATATTATGTCGAATCGAATCAGTTCGATATCAATGGCTTTTAGTGTTATATTTGGTAAATTGCTTCGAAACTAACTAGGATAAAGAAAATCGTTAGATCGTAACTTTTCGTACTCCCGACCATACCAATCGACTGAGAATCAAAATAAACAAACGCCAATTTATTGGGAAGTGCGCGGCACGATAGAATCTAAATCAAAATAGAATCAGTTTGGAGAGTAAGGCCCCAGAAGCAGCCTTCCACCCTTATTCTCAGGGTGTGCAATTATCAACTGATGATTGCACACTCGTATACCATACTGTAATTTAACCCGTGAGAAGGCGCGCCTCATCTTGTTACACAGAGAGGCGCGCGCGAGCAAATTGCTCACACTAATTTAAATACTTATTAATCTAGTGTTGCGGTAGTTATTGGCGTATTTTGATGTTAATTAATAAAACAAGGTTTAATCAACAAGAAATTATTACTTTTAATTAAAATTTTAAAACATAAATCAACTTCTTAGGCAAATTACTAAACAACTTAATAATATTTTCTTATTTTTATCAGTTTGCATAAAAATCACATTAAAAAATCTTGCATAAAATATACTTAAAAATTTTACTCTCCCATAAGATGTCCACAGGTGTGACTCTCAAAACACATTGTACACATATATGTAACATGTTCCGTGCAGAGTAATTCCTAGCACAAAGAGCATGCTTTTTTCGAGGGTCTATTCGCACTCCTAGGACATATAGAACTCCCGTGTTTGTGTCGTGAGGACTGTGAATAACAGAATCATGGCTTTCTATGCTATCAACACGAATTTCTTCTTCATTATCAAAATCCGCATCCTATTCCCCATCAGAATCAGAGAATTGGAAGAGTTCAACCACGTACTAATATGTGCCTGCATTTGATCGTTCATTTTATTTGTGTATTGAAGCTAAAATAAAAAAATGTTATGTACATATCATTTACTTATTATTTAAACATTATAATACATATTAATAACACAGTACTTAAGAAAATACAATAATAATTTATTTTCTTCGAAAAATAAATACTTACACGGGTGGGCGCGTAATGAGCAAATTGCCGCACAATGGTACGCGGTCACCACAAAAGCCTCGCTGCGCAGGCGCAACGGAACTGACCGACACGAGAGTTGCGTCAGGGGAAGGAGGATAAATAGTTAGGAAGGTACCTAGACACTTAGAACGTTATGGCGTTGGTATCTCTAAAATTTTTTGAATTAAATTTTTGTGTGAGCAAATTGCTCATAGTGCGCCTTCTCACGGGTTAAGGCATATCTTGACACCAACCCAATATTTTTCTATACAAAGCTGTTCCATTGTGTGAATTAATGAAATCATAAAAGTGATTTCAGTGTATAAAAGGTGTAAAATAAATGAGTGATAATACTTTAGGTTGCCTCCTATGTAGAGTTTAGTGTTAGAGTACCAGCGCTAAAAACTTACTTTTGACTTTCATGTTTTTATGAGAAATGCCCCAACATCATACATTTTCCCATACAATAATTAAAAAAAAAGTACCTCTTTCAACGCGGGTACTTTCACTGTAAACTCTATATACGGGACCCATACACATCCTAAAGTATTATCACTCATTAATATTATAGACTGTATAATAATAGCTCCCCTCACCGATTTCGGTGTCCGTAGCAAATTTCATTGAAACCAAGCCAGCTACGCAGGAGTTATTGTATAGTGCCCAAGTGTGTGCGCAATACACAAAGACACTCTCTCTTCCTTTTACTCTCATAACCCAGTGGGATGGTAAACCGACACAACTGGCGAGAGAACATAGCCTGTATAAGTGCATTATTGAACTAACAAACTTAATATACCATAGTGCATCTTGAAAACGTCAGCAAGTGTTATAAGAAAGCGTCATACTCTAAGGAATAAAAGCTGAAAATTATTGTAATTTATTCGGAATTCAAATTGATAAAAAGTTCGAGCGCCATTTTCATTCACTTACCACAATGTACCTAATGGTACGCTTTTCTAACCTCTTACTTAAGCCCTATTATCTCCGCTGGCATAGAATTTATGTTAGAATAAGTTTTTAACGGACATAACAGTGAGTTTGAAGACTTGGTCGGAATTGTTTGCTCTAAGAACTTTTACGTTTTAAAACGAAAACTTCTGCATTATAGATAAAGTTGAAACATTCAGTTGGTTACAAATTAATTAATAGGGTACTTGATACCTTATACATTACTATATTGATACTTGGTACATTATTATTACAAAAAAAGCAAAGATTTTTATTATTTATTTGTTACCGTTGAATATATTATTATATAAAAAAATAATTAAATATAGTTATTAGAAGGATAACAATGTCTTGGCAATCATCGTGTTTCATACATCATCAGTTATACATCATCATCAAAGGCCATTTGCAAGAATAACAACATAGTTTACTGCATCTAATTAGTTATTAATTATTATACCTCGTAGTTATAATATTAAATAATATAACTATTATAATATTTGAAAAATATCATTCCAGTTTGTGCAAAGACATAATTAATAACAAAGTCACATTAAAAAGAAATTTCGCATAAAACAGAGAGGAAAACGTAATTAAAATATAATTCGCCAAAAACAAAACACTAAAAAAGTGGGTGACCACATTCACCTTTTGTCGTTTATTCCTTTTAGTTTTTACTCCGGAGCGGCTGCTAAAACACAGTTTTTTCATTTGCCTCAAACTGAAATTATCCGCTGTGTGACCTCATTTACGGAGTACGGCTTGTACACAAGTTAAATGAAATTAATTTGTCTTATTTTCCATTTGCCCATTCATGTCGGCGCAGCGACTGAATGTTGTACCATTCACAAAGAAAATATAGGACAGTCCTTCCGTGAGATTTTTTCTGTGACGCTTCACAATTTTTGTTCTAGCACGCTTTGTCCGCCTTATATAGGTTCATTTCGAGCGTGAAACCCTCATTTTGCTCATGAAAAATTTTCATATTTAAATATTTCCACTCCAGTGTCTCGGACGAGGATTCCTGCATTTCGCTGCGTATTTAGCTCCATTCAACGTTTTTGATTGTTACAATCATTTTAAAAATAACAATTGTGTTTAAATTTAAATAAAAAATTAAATTTAAATAAAAAAAGTTAAAACGTTTTTTTTTAATTTATGCTCAACGAAGTGAGCATGGGTCAGCTAGTTTGTTATAATAGCGTTTCGAGATTAATCACATCCCACCAAAAACATTTTAATGTAAAAATGTTGTCAAAACGAGTCTACACAGCTTACCCTGTGAAAAAGTTATCAGATATCGTATAAAGCCAAGCTCTACAATACACCTTAATCAAAACCTATCAAAAAGTGGTTAGATCTCATGTAGAACCAAAATTCTTGATCTATGCGCCCTTACTTCACCAGGCTTAACTTCCCTTACGCTATATAGCAGTTAAAACGTGATGCTTGGCCGTTTTATTTAGGACACGATTAATGAATTCGTATGACATATTCGTAACGGTAGCAAAACGGTCAAGTATCACGTTTTAACTGCTATATAGCGTAAGTGAAGTTAAGCCTGGTGAAGTAAGGGCGCATAGATCAAGAATTTTGGTTCTACATGAGATCTAACCACTTTTTGATAGGTTTTGATTAAGGTGTATTGTAGAGCTTGGCTTTATACGATATCTGATAACTTTTTCACAGGGTAAGCTGTGTAGACTCGTTTTGACAACATTTTTACATTAAAATGTTTTTGGTGGGATTTCATTTATTTTTGTAAGCTGGTTAATAGACTTTTTTTAATTTAAAGATAACTTATTTTGACCCCGGGCCTTTACTTACGGAAAATAGAACAGTCAGCGCCTTAGCATAGTGACCCCTAGTGACGTCGACTGATGTCACCGTCAATATTATACCGTGTATAAACTTTCACCGCAATTTTTAAGAGGTAGAGGCCGATTTTCAAATAAATGTCTCGTCCATATTTCTTTATTTGTTATATTATTATATTATAATATAATAAATATAAATTATAAAATATACATTATTTTATTGCTGGAGTGAAACTTCTTATTTGGATATCCTAGGATGCCACTAGTATAAATTCAACACTAATAATTCGAGAATTTGAGAATTACTTATATATACGAGGGAGATTGCCTTTAATAAAGCATGTTGATACTTATTAAAATAATGCAGTAAGTCTATAATAATATCGTATGTAGACGACGGTCACTGCCATCTGTTGGTCACTAGAGGTACTAATTCTTGTACGGCTCTTATAAACATCTGTATATTATATGCTAACTGCATACACCTAAGTGCAACTTATCATTTTTGAAGGAAAAAAAATATATTTATTTTTATTTTTGAAAAATAGCTTTAAGGTTTTCTTTTGATTATGGCCATCTTTAAACGTCATGACGTGACGTGTTAAAAATCATATTATAATAGTCATAAGATTAAACACTAAAATTATTTATACATTGATCGTGTAATATTTTCGTTTATTGTTATCATTATAACGTTACCGACTGTTAAATATATTGGTAAATGTGTGTTTAGATGTTTCACAGTTCCAAACATAGATTGCGCTGTAAGCCACCTACATCGCGCTATCGATGTGTCGAACGGTTTTTACATAAGATTCCCTCTAAACAAAGTAACTTCATGTACGTAACATCAGGGAGCTTGTGCCGGACGGCGGACCGATAATTTCAAGTGATCGACGTAATATTTTGTTTATGTACACTGACAACAATTTACTACTTGCTGCCTGTTAATTCTTACCTAATTTTTACTTACCAAATATTATTATAGGTACCTAATTTTAAATAAGTAGATATAAAACTAACGGCCGAATACTGAAACGCAACTCAAATATTTAAGTGTTGTTTAAATTTTTGAGTACCACTTACATAGAAAATTCGTATACTCAAACGTAAATTTTAAGCGACATTTAGATTTAAGTGAACCATGAAATAAGTTACACTTAAACTCCGCATGAGCGTTACTCAGTGAAAAAATCGTATACTGGAACGTCACTCAACCGTAATTAGCTGTCAAAACTGACTTGAGCGTCGCTTGTATTTAAGAGTGGTCAAGAGGTCTCTTACATCTTTAATTAAGGTTTAAAAAGTGTTTGTAAATAGATAAAATATGTCTTTATCGTCGATATCTTCTCTTTCTGATCATGAAAGACCGTCCGTGAGTCGCCGAAATGTTGATAAGCTGAATACATTTAAAATCTATAATGATGTGGAGTTTCGTGCTTCGTAATGATGTGCGGTTCCGTGTTTCCAAAGATTGAAAAGTATTGTATTTGGAGTCTGGATTCGGGAACTTGATAAAACCGTGCACAAGAAGAAACAGATCAATACAGCCAGTGGACCAAATATTAATAACCTTAAGATTTTATGCCACCAGCAGTTATCAACGTGTAATAGGCGATATTTTTCACGTCGAACAGCCTACTGTCCATCGTATTGTGCGGCTAAAATAGCGAATATGCTGTCGATTTACATAAATATGCCAATACTCCAAGAATGTCTGCAAGTTGGCAATGATTTTTATAGTATTGCAAACTTCCCCAGAGTTGTAGGGGCTATAGACTGCAACCATATGAAAATTAATTATCCAGGTCTGTATGTTATATATATATTTCTCTAAATCAATAATCAAAATCTGATTTCAATTAATATTTAATTTATGTTATGCTTGTTTTAGGGGGAGATCAATCTGAACTGTATAAAAATAGAAAAGGCTACTTTTCTGTAAATGTCCAAATGATGTGTGATTCAGAACTGGATCAGAAATGTAGTCACAAGATGGCCTGGATCAGTACATGACTGTACTATATTTAATGAATCACCATTGTGTGCTCAGCTAGAAAGAGGTGATTTTGACAATATCTGCAGAAGCACCATATAGCCGTTCACAAATAAGCACAAAAAATCCAGTTGAACGGCGTTTTGTTGTGTTGAAAAGGAGGTTTTGCTGTTTGCAGAATGGTCTAGGACTTAAAATAAACAATATTCCTCCTATCATAGTGGCATGTGCAGTGCTACACAATATAGCTTTATCCAGACAGGATGTTTTATATAGAAGAACCGACACTTCAGAATGTTGAAGAGGAGGAACCACAACCCATTTGGCTTAAATGTTAATCAAAAATTTGTTGTGAGATCTATGCTAATTAATACACATTTTACAATTTAAACAGAATATTTATTTAGAAATCCTTGTTATAAAATATATTTTTAACAAATATCAACAACTTAACAAAATAATTTGAGCTTAACAAATAGGTACTGACCTATTTTTTAAGCTCAATATAATCATCATATCAAAATTCATACAAAATAATAACTACACATTATTTTTTCTTAGAAGATTGCATCTTATGTAATCTCAATCTTTTGTTTATTTCCATATTATTCTTGTTTATTAAATACTTTTTTAAAATTTTTGCATTATGTTAATGTTGTTTGATACCATAAATTTAGGTTTTACTTGTTCTGAGAAAAATATTTATTAATTACAAATAAATAATGCTTACAGACACCCCCTCACACCACAAAAATTTGGTTCTGCAAGTATGCAAACTACTTAAAAAGGTTCCAGACATGGAAATAAATAAATTATAATTTACACCGCTACCATGCAATAATATATTTAATAATTGCAAATGAAAAAAATGAAAATGAAAAATCTTTTATTTCCAAATAGGTTAGCCGGCGAGAAGAACCGGCGTAAGAAACTAGTTAAAATAGTCATTGGTTTCAATTCATTAAAAAGCATTAAATGTTTATGTCAATACATAATATTATGTAACTAAAATATAATTAGTTTGGTTGGATATAACAGTGCATGAACCTCTTCTTCCTGGCATGGTAATGTTGTATGTTACTATCCTACTATCTTCATAATCTAAAATCAAAACGAAATATAAATTAATGCATGTATGATACTTTTCAATAATGAAAATTAAAATTATAGAATTGTTTACCAATCTCAATACTTTCGTATAATATATCAGGAGATGCCCCAGTCTGTTCAATGCTATTATTGTCTGTATAAGTGTGCTTTGGTAAGACCCACCATTGTAAAACACAAATTATCTTGTTAAATTTATGTAAGTAGGTAGTGCTTAAAATCTTTTTTTACACTGGTACATTTACATAAATTACCAACCTTATCTACTGAAGCTTTAGTTAGAATTTCTTTAATATTATTTGTTTTTTCATAAAACTGAAGGTGCTGAAAGTATATAAATGTGATTTTAGAGATACAAAATAGAACTATATGTACACAATACACATAACATAAATTGTTATGTGTATGTGATAGTATTATGTATTGTCATGGGAATTATTACATTTCCTTTAGCTATGTTCTTTTTAGACCGCTGTTTGAGGTTCTCATAGAGGTGCAGCCATGTCCGGAACCCACTAGCAGCAACAGCATTATATTGCTTGCAAACATTACCCAAGCCTCTCGCTTCTTTAAAATCATACTAGAATTTGTTTCCTTATTCTCTATTAGGTGTTGATATCTAGAAAAGTTTGTTTATATAATCAAAAACAAGTTTGTTACTAATCAAAATACTGTTATATACTCACATTTTTACTAATACTAACCAGCAGTATATTCTTTTCCGCCACTGTATAATTAGATCCACGTTTCTTTTTTTCCCCCATAATAAAATTGGAAATTTCTTTGAAAAATGTTTTAAATTTGTTGAAAATCGCGGGCTCAGCAGTATCACTCACTTGTCAAAAGTGTTCCGTTCTAAGACAATGTCGTTGCTGGTTTTTACATTAGGTTTTCCATATTTTTATTTTATTTGCCAAAAATTTGTGGTTTAATTGATTAAAACCTAATTAATTAAATATATTGATGAGTAAAAATAAAAATATATATGATTTTTTACTGTTTTGGCTTAACTGTGTAAGGCAGTAAATAATAAACAATTAGACGATGTTGCGTAAAACGAGATAATGTGAATGTTGCCATGGCGTAAATATTTAACAGCTACTTACAGGTCCACTTAGCTGAGTGTACCCAGAACTTGGTTGAGTAGCGTTTGTGAATGCCAATTAAATGTGAGTGTTGCTTACAGTTAAGCGCTATTCAGCTGATTGCTATATTTGATTAACGTTTCAGTATTCGGCCGTAATTTTCTCATAGACATATTTTTCATTTACAAAAAGTCGGTCACCGATTAATAATCGGAATAAAATAGAACATACTGATTGCAGTAGTGCAACGCACACAAATAAATAAAGTGGGATAGAAATAATATGGAGCAAAAATCTGACCGATTATCGGTCCTACAAAAAGTAGGTCTTATTTTTTTATGTAGGTACTTGTATAATATAATATTTCTTTTATGTCTTAAAGATCATATCCGTATAATAAACATATTAAACATCCATTTTGTACCGTCCACCATATTGGATTCAAAATGGCGGCATTTATATTTTAATAATTTTTTTGTTGGTTTTGTAGCAATAACAGCTTACATAAATAATATCAGCTTACTAGGACGTCAGGAAGTACCTTATGAATTTTGATGATCTATAAATGAGTCAGTGACGAAATCTGGGGTTTTTAGACATTGATAAAATCTAAAGTATAATAGCTACAACATTGAAACTTTGTATGTTTCATGTTTTTACTGGTGTCATTATATGTTGAAATTTTCAACTATGTAGCATCATCCAAAGCAAAGTTATGAGGGTTCAAAAAAACGACGAAACCTTTCGAGAAAAGGTAGGTAGTGCCCTTGCGCTTCGCTTGGCTCGTCTTGACGGGGGCACTCCCGTGCCCCCAGATACTCACCAGGCACTAACTTATATATCTATATAGCACCTACACTATAGTAGGTGCACAATACCAGCCACACTAACATAGCTATAACGCTGGTAATTTTGCAAAAAGTATCCATTTAATCCATCAGAATCAAAATACATTAAAATATACTGATTATGATGTTAGACAGATAAATGAAACGCGAAATCTGCAGTATCACGACTGAATTCAATGAAACAAAACAATTGCAAAAAGATATACGGTTAGTGCACGATCGCGAGCTTTTGTTGTAACGTTCTATAAAACAACTTAAAGCGCAATGAATAAATATGTGCTCCGAACTTTTATCGCACGGGAGTCGTACCGTTGTCCATTGCCAAGCTTTCTTTTAGTTAACACCTACGTACATTTATGGATGTGTTATTAATTTTATTGTTTAATTTAATAGATTAGGGGCTTGGGCATATATTTGATAATATTTCCTGATATTAAGGCCGTGTTTCACCAAGCAATGTTAAAGTTAACGCCATGTTAAAATACCATGCCAACTCATTAATTGACAGGAAATATGAGAGGGATAATCTGATATTTAACATGGCGTTAACTTTAACATTGCTTGGTGAAACACGCCCTTATTATAACAAAACTAAGATTAGTGTTCTTAATTACCCTTAATTTAGCACTTGTAAAATTCCTTGTAAATTAAGACAACAAGCCATTTGACGACCTTCGTATCGCAGTGGTTGAGCGTGTTGGTGCTTGAGCGAGAGGTCGCGGGTTAGAAGCCCGCCGAGGTAACAAAAAAGTTTTCAATGTACCAGGGTCATGGATGTGTATTAAATTTGTGTATAATACAATAAAAAATATTAAATATGACGTGTATACTATAAAATTATTAAATATAATTCAGATATCTGGTACCTGTAACACAAGTTCTTCGGATACTTAGCACAGGGCCAGATTGACGTGGTGTGAATGTCCTTAGATATTATCTTATAGTTAAAAAAAATAATATTTAATTTGATAGTTTCAGGCTTATTTTCGGTAGTCTTAGTAGAATAAAAATCCAGTAACTTGTAATTGTCATTTATATTAAGGAACTAACTCTGGTATTATGTTACCTGTTATACCCAGACTGGAAAAAGAGGCTATTGAATTAAATAAAATAACAAATATTCGGTCGAATTGAGAAACCTCCTCCTGTTTTGGAAGTCGGTTAAAAATAAGATATTCTTAGAAAATGTAAAATAAATAAACCAGTTATTGTTCGTACAGTGCAACGTTAAGGTCTCGTAAAGAATTTTCGTTTAAAAAATGCTCTTGAAATTTAAACGCGATAAATCTGAGATTCATTCTCAGATTTATCGCGTTCACTGATTCAATGTATTTTACAAACTCGTCGTTCGTTCTCTACCTCCTTGCCTTGCCTAATTGAAACACAAATACCTTGTCATTATAATATTAATACAAGAATCTGCTTAGGTTAAACCTTGAAACATAAAGCATCCGTAGGGTTTTATGCATTAAATAAAGCTAAGAATTGAAAATATTGAAATTAATGTTGATGTTATTTTTGCTAGTAATTGACTAGGTACATTCAATAACCAAAAGCTCTCAAATGTAATTTTACAAACCGTAACAAGGCTTTGGTCATATTTACTTTGATCATACTGTTAAATCTTTATTGGATTAAATTCTTAGAAGTGCGATGGAATATAAAAAAATACTTACAAAAACATTACATTTCGTAATAAAGTTAATCTTGTTTCTCATTACAAGAGAAGGAAAAAAGATGAGAGAGAAGAAATTGAAATTTTGTATCAAACCATATTATTACTTCATGGAATAATTGGTATAGTCAAAATATTGCAATTATATTTACGAAAAGTAAAAATTTTTTAAATAAAGAAATTTACTAGTTTGTTATTACGATTTGAAATAAGAAATGGCTAGCGGTATGAATTTGTGTTGTTCATTTAGTTGGCAGAATGCCAAATAATTATCTGAGCTGAGCCCATTATTTATGCTAACAGAAACAATTGGAAAGCGTTAAATAATAATAATAGGCGTCACCGCCTATTTAGTATCATTAAAATTAGAATTTAGAATTTTTGGGCGCAATTGAATTATTTCAATTTGGTCAGCTTATTCAATGGAAGCGTTTCGAACATATTTGTGATCAGTCATGATTATTGTGATGAAGCATAATTAGTTAAATTATATCACTATTTTACACACTCTACCTATGGCAGTACAGTATTCACCGATGTGTCATCTGGGGTTTTCGTAATAATTAATAATTATCAATGAGTATCAATGGATAAACCTCGTTTAGATTTGCAGGCTTTTCCTGTCGTGCGCGAAAGAGACGAGTATATGAGTGAGTCAGCGGCCCGTCCAGCGAAACGAGAATACACAGAAATAATTAATTATAATAATTTGGCTTCAGAGATTGGGCTTTTATTTATTTTACTGTCTGTCTGTCTGTATGTGCACGCATGGAACAAAAACTACTGAAGGGATTTTAACCAAACTTGGTACGATTGTAGCCCATATTCCTGGGCAGGTTATAGGCTATATAACATAACGCTACGATATATAGTAGCCGAGCAGTGACGATAAATTTGAAGCAAGTCGGATGAATTTCGCGCGCGCGGCCTGCTGACGAACGGATCGTGCGGGGGGCGCGGGGGGATCGCTTACACAGTGACGCGAAGCAATAGAACGTGGCACTAAAGTAGATTAGAACATCAAATAAGTACCTAACTATCAGGATTTTTTTTCTGGGAAAACAGTGTTTTCACAGTGTCATAATAATATAAAAATTGTATTTTTGAACTTGCTTCACAAATTAAAATAAATTATCATTTACTGTATAAAATCAACTTAATTAACTGTATAATTAAAAGAAAGCCTTTCGCGATAAACTAAAAAACGGGCAATTAAGCGGTTTTTGGAAAGCTATTTATACCATCACGGTATTAATCCTTATCATTTTTAATACGTTAGTTGGCTTAAGCATTCCATGAAGACTATAATATTTGCCCTTTATACCATGCAAATATAATGAGTAGTTTAGGAAATATAGCAAAATTAAAATCGTTTCGCCGTGATTCGTCCGGGCGCCGCGTAATGCAGGCTGCTGCGTGACGTCTTACGTCCGAGCCGGGCTGGTGTAGTGTAGACTGCTGGGTAAAAAATACTATTAAAATGTGCTAACTGTGCCTGTGTTATTATAGGAGACTTTTATTTATGCAATAGTACCCAAAACAATATATATTTTTTTTTGTCTGTTTGTCGGTGCATTTGTGCACGCTAATCTCAGAAACGGCTTATCCGATTTAGATGTGGTTCAATCATATTTGTAGTAATCTTGACTTAACATTTATTTCATCTCAATCGGTTCATAAATAAAAAACTTATGACAATTAAAAAAAAATGCTGGACGTTTGTATGAAACATTCAAATTTAATCTTTTTTATTTTATATTTTCTTTAAAACTAAATTTAATTTATTTATATTATTGTTATACTTAGGGTAGGTTAATAAAAAAACGCTACTAAAACCGATCGGCGCGCCGAGCTGGGGCCTAACTCTCCAAACTAATTCGATTTTGATTCAGATTCGATCGTGCCGCATACTCCCGAATAAATTGACATTTGTTTATTTTTGTTCTATGTCGATTGATATCGTCGGGTGTACAAAAAGTTACGTTCCAAAGGTTTTCTTTATCCTAATTAGTTCCAAAGTAATCTACCAAATAAAACACCAAATCCGTTGAGATCGAACTGATTCGATTCTCGGTTGTGTCGAGAGTAAGCCTGCTGGATCCTCGACGGGGCGTGCCGCTGCGCCCATGTCTAACCGAGAGTTTCGTTTTAAATACCTTAATAATTGCAATATATTATGTTTCAATTTAATATCTCAAAATATTAATGACAAAAACGGTAGTAAGTTCAAAAAAAATTAAAATAATTTTATGGTTTCGCAATTTATCCTATGTCGGCATTATTAAGACGTTGCTTCGTATCAAATTTAGGTTTTGGTTCCCTTTGGAGTGTCGAAAATTAGAGAGATACGGCTGAATATTTGGGTAGATGTGGCTAAGGAGTCTGTTTTCAAAGCCAGAAGGGACAGAAGATCCTGAGTATTTAATAGGATTGTTAGCTTGATACCTACACGTGTTAAAATTTTGACAACCAGACAGATAGACAGACGGACATCGAAGTTAAATAATTTACTAAATTAACGTGAAAAATTGGCTGGGTCTATACGGTGCATTCGAATAATATTATCCTAACTTCGAATACATTTGCTGACTTCTACATATTATTCGAAGGCCTACTTCTTTTGCCGAGCTCGGAAAGGATGGTACTATATTATTATTATACCCTGCATACCAAGAGGCTTGCCGGGTACGTGACTTGCTGGATCGGGATCAACACTGGGATACACCTATTGGCGAAAGTTGTCAGCGGTTGCGCCAATAAACTAAAAATATATTTAAAAATATAAAAGTGTCCTAAATCACCTTTCCACGCGTACGAAGTCGCGGGCACAGCTAGTTAATATTAATAATAATTTAATCAGACGCGTTATGGTACTAGCTACACTTTATTAACTTCCGTGTCCGTTGCTTAGTGCGCGTTAGCCGTGTGCGTTACAAAGTATACCAGAAATTTACGGAGTTCTACAGGATGATTTATGGTTCATATATTTAGCCCAATATAGTGTGAAGAGAATGATGCGTAGAGCATAATTTGTTTTGGCACCTCATATAAATTACTTAATATAACTAAAAAAATCAAAGGTCTAAAATGAAACACAAAGTGAATCTACCTATGTGAACTTGACATCATTCTCTTCACATGAATCAACCTGTATAAAAGTATAATAATTCACCAAACATATTATTTTAACTCTTTTTAATAAAAACTCAAAAACGGAAACATTAAACATATTTTTATACTATAGTAGGTATAACATGTTGAAAGATGAAAAGAAAATTTATAAACTCCATTAAATTAAGTGAACATAAAATATACAGAAGCCTGCTTTTGATGGCAAACTAAAGACTGGGAAAACATTATGAGAGGGCATTTCAAAACGGAAAATCCAATATCGTAGAGAATCGAATGATAGATGAAACACATTAGCGACAGAGAAGCGAGCGATAACTCACTCAATATAAAAGGGCGAAATTTCATCGAAGCCTAGGTTTTGAATTTATACCTCCCAATACAAGTCTCGATTATTCAAAGTTTTAAAAAACGAAAAGTTACGCTCATTACCATTAAGGCTTCCATTGTGAAATGTAGCAAAGAAACTATATTTTTATCTCGGAAGTATTTCAGTAGCACCAGCAAAAATTTGATGTAGGTGCACCAAAATAGAAATTAATGAAGTTTAATTCTAAAAATGAAATGGTAGGTGGTTTATTTTAAAGTCATATTTGAAGTAACCTTTCCATAGTAATTGGTGAAACACGCCCTAAAGGGCGTGTTTTACCAAGCAATGTTAAAGTTAATCCTTCGTTAAATATCCTGTTGTTCCTCTTGTAATTCATATCAATGAATGAGTAGGCATGGTATTTTAACATGCCGTTAACACTGACATGCGTTGGTGAAATTGGGACTAAGGCCGTGTTTCACCAAGCAATGTTAAAGTTAACGCCATGTTAAATATCATGTTATCCCTCTCGTATTTCCTGTCAATGAATGAGATGGCATGGTATTTTAACATGGCGTTAACTTTAACATTGCTTGGTGAAACACGACCTAAAGTTTATACAGTCTATATAGGTAATTTCGGAAACTCAACAAAAAATGTATTATAGGAATGTAAGTAAACAATTACAAGCTTATGCATGCTATGGAAGCCTCGGAAATAAACAGACATAAAAAAGAGAAAAATTTGCTATTCTATTTTCAATTCTATTTTATTATACATTTAATTTAATGATTAATCACTTTTATCTCAATTTAGCTATTTATGAGTTTGAGGACATGATTTAATTTAGTTAATTTTATTTTATTAATAATTTTATTTTATTTTTATTATTTATTTCCATCAAGAACCAACAGTACATTCAATCGGTTATAAATAATTACAACAATACTGTTGAGTTTTCTTTTTTAATATTATTTTAACATTCCATTCGATATAAAACTATTCGTCATTGCAGTTAAAAAATCTACAACATTAAACGCGACACAAATAAATTTAACTACAGGATTTACCTTTTACCCTAAAATACCTTTAGGGGTCATTTACAATAAAACCATTACGTCTCTCGGGCTAGGCCAAAATTACCCATTTCTAGACAGGCGTGGACACTTTAATTACAAGTTATAGCATTCACGCTCGAACTCGGCCGCCTCTCCCCTATCTCTATGCAAATGTACTCTAGTGCATCTAAGCACGCTTTAAAATGTACTCAGGTGGCGAAATGGACCAAATATCCAATCTCATACCGAATATCAGATACTCCCTAAATTGCCCTGCCTGGGCGTGTAAAATTTAATGTGAAAGTGATTACTTACCTCTACCTACAATGATATTACTATTAGCATCGATAAATAGAGTGTTATAACTTAGATATTTAGATAGACTGATTGCGTCTGTGTGTGTGTGTGTCTGTGTTTATTTTTTTTACGGAAACCGACGTGATCGCTGATGTTCTTAGCTATAATTCATCATTATCAGCTCGCTCACTGCTGAACAGTTCGAGGGTTACTTAATTATTTTTTTTTAATTTATAGATGACGCCTGTATATAATTCCAAAGACTAAGTTAAAGTCGTTGAAAGTTTTTAAAATATGACTTTTGTCTTAAACAATTTGTAAAGTTTTATATTCGAATGGTCTTAATAGAGACATTCACTTTACTGAGCTATGTGTGGTCATAGTTTAATCAGTTTAAGACTCCAGTTTGCCCCGCGACTCCACCCAAGTAAAAGCAGTATCCCACGGAAACACTGTACTTATCAAAATAGAAAGTAGCCTACATGTTAATCCAGGGGATATACGTATCCCCTGGATTAACATGTAGCTTACATGTTTCTTTGCTTCCTGCAATCTAAATTTTTTGATCCAACATCGCTCCTGAAGTGAATGCTCCACAAAAACTTTCGAATAATAGAGTTTTTGTTTCGCTTTTTATCGTATTTCTCACACACACATAATAATATAGGTATAATACAGTAAAATAAACGTGTAATGTAAACAACGTTAATGAAATCCCATGCTAAGTTAACTTCTTACTTGCATTAATATGGCTGTTTTCACACCGCAGCAACAACGCGAACACCGCGGCGCCGCGCCTCAGTATTAATCTACCAAGGATTTATTTTGAACCTCAGAGCCATGCCACATGATGCGGTGCGGCGCCGCACCGCAGGTCATCTCGCCGGACTACCGACCACACGGTGAGTGCGGCGCCGCAACGTTTTGCGGTACCGTAGCAGCGACGGACTCGAGCTCCAGCACTGTACCGCAATAACAACCCCTCCCCGCCTCGTCTCGATTCCGATGCACGTGCTGCACCGCACATACATTTTTATATGTAGGAAACCGGAGCGGCACCGGTCACGCGCCGCACCTTCGCCGCACCGCAGCGTGTGGCATGGCTCTTACACATGGCATCGCCGCCGCGGGGTCGTGTAGAAACTGCCTCAAACTCGATCTCATAATACACTATAGATTATGACGTTTTTGGGACGACATCACACGCGCACTTCGTCCCCCATGATTTTGACATACAACAAACACTTTATGCAAAAACAATTTAACAAACAATTTCAATTAAAAGTCGCCATGCAAAGCCCTTTTAACAATTTTCAAGCATCGCACTAACCGCAAACGATCATTAACTTGAACAGCCTGTTCACCCTCGAGGGTCCTCGTGCACGCCAATTGGTAAAGTCTACTAGGCACTAAAATATCTATTCCCGTAGAATATACTAGTTTTTCACCTCGTGAAAGCGAAAAATCATTTGATTTGTTCACAATAAACGATAACACTTTTCTGGGAGAGAGTAGCTCTATGCTTTTACTATAGAATAATGTGGAATTTTGCTATATACATATTTTAAATTTAAACTTTTCAGATAATAAACTGGCCAAGTTTGAGTCGGACTCACGCACAACCAAGGACGGGTTGATTTTAAATGTTTCTTCTAAGAACTTTTATACAGACTGTGATATTAATGAGTGGATAATACTTTAGAGTATGAAGAGTTTACTGTAAAAGTACTAACGCTGAGACTGTTACTTTTTTTTAATATATTGTAAGACCAATTTATGATGTTGGGGCCTTTCTCATAGAAACTTAGAAGTCCAAGGTAAGCTCTGGTACTTTCACAGTAAACTCTAAATAGTAGGCACATACACATTACACACCTTATATACACAATATTATCACTATAAATTAGTATATCTTGTATAAGAGTGCTATTTATTAATACAATAAATAAATAAATGTCATCTGGCATATTAATTTACCGTCAACGCCATCACTAATAATAATAATAATATTTCAAATGTGATATAAATGACTACAATGAGATTTACCTGGTAATGATTTTTGTGTGAAAACCCAACCATATCTTAACGTAAAGTCGATCTTATAAGCCATCTAATATCATTTTATAATAACTTGACATTACCTTCGAAGTCATTCCGGCAAACGGTTCGAATGTTCCCGATTTCGTATTCGATTCGATTTGATATGATGGTTCATTCCCTTATCTCCTCCAGACAGGCCCGAACTGTGCAAATATTTCATTCGTCATTAAGCGATTACTTGGCTAAAGAAAATATACAGGGCCTCCTGGATAAATGGCCTGGATTTTCAACGAGGACATAGTACCTTATCGTTCTAATACTATCAATGCGAAAGTTAGAATGTGGGGGTGTATGTTTGTTATACTGTCACACAACCCCCCGGTTTCTTAAAGGCAAATCAACTAATGTAAGGTTATAAAAATTGGCTTATAATCCAGAGTCTAATTTCAGAGAAAGAGAAAGAATCTTGACAAGAAATTTGAACACTGATTAGTTGATTTGCCTTTCAGAAATCGGGAGAAATGCTACTGAACGGATTTTGATGAAATTTAGTAAGGTAGCAGTTTAGGCTCTGGTTTACATAGGCTACTTTTTATCGCATCAAAATGTACAATTCCAGCGTGACATTTTACGGAGTCGCGGAATACATCTACCTAAAGCCTACTCGGTATTTACTACTACATTTTATTATCATAAACGTTAAATCAAAGCCTAATGAATCATGAATAAAAAAGCCGACTAAAGTATAATGTAAAAACTGGTATTTAATTTACATAAGAGGTAAACTCGAAATCCAACCAGAATGTGAATTGAGATTTTCTTACAAAGCGTTTACAAAAGTTTAGAAGAGACTTTTTAGACTCTAATCCAATTATGTTCAATCAAAAAAGTTTGATTTACGCAATAACAATTTAAAGAAAATAATTAATTACCTGCTCCGGCCTACCTTTTCAGAAGTAAAAATTGTGCTGATTTTATCAATAAACTTGTTATAGTAGGTTTGCGCAGGTGATATTTTGCTTTTAATACTAAATGATATACCGTTTTATTGCGTTGGTTTTATTGCTATAGTCCATTAATTTAAGGGGTAGCTTTGGGGGCTGGTAGCCCGTAGTCTGTGGTTTGAGGTCACTTTTACTATAACTTTGATATACGATTATACTACCTTTCATAATTTTCGAAATGTATTTAATTTTTTGTTGAAAAACAAAAAAAAAAATTACCTTGTACCATTTCTTATTTTTTTGGCGCAGGAATAACGAAAAAATTAAAAAAATAAATCTATACATATAATAAATCTGTAGAGGAGTCGTGTCTGTACATTGAAGATATTTGAAAAAAAATATGATAGGGGACCTTTATTTACGCAATAGTACCCAAAACTATGATTTTTGAAATTTTTGTCTGTTTGTCTGTTTGTCTGTTTGTCTGTGGGTTTGTGCACGCTAATCTCAGAAACGGCTTATCCGATTAAGATGTACTTTTCACTAATATATTGCGGCAAGCTTCACTTAACATTTAGTGTTTGTTTTATGTAAATCGGTTCATAAATAAAAAAGTTATGACAATATTAAAAGATCATGTCGTTTTTGCTGGACGTTTGTAGGAAGCGCGCGCCGGGCCCGGGAGCCGTGCGCCGCCGCGCGCGCGCGCCGCTTCAAATTGTATTAGCAGCAAACGCACCGGGGCCGCGGGGGTGACTTTTATTTGTTAGTTTTAGGCTTGCTAGGTTACACTATGTTACAATCTAAGATTTTTTTTCTTGAGTTTATTACGAAAGTTATTTGTATAAAAATAGTTAGTACTTTTACTGTACAGTCCTTTGTGATAAGTAGGTACTGTATACATATTTGTTAGCGTAGGTTAGTAATAAGTAAATAAATAAAAACCGGCCAAGTGCGAGTTGGACTTGCACACCGAGAGTTCCATACAAACCTGATTGACATAGAATTTTGATTTGGTTACAGCTTGAATATATTAGAGACCTAAGTATTTGTTATAAGTTTCAATTAAACACATTCATGACAAACGGTACGAAGTTTAAAAAAATCAAAATATTTTTACTACTTATCTATATAATGTTACTAAAAACGTATGGTTTTAGACGTTGCTTGGTTTCAAATTTTATGATTTTGAGTTCACGGGAAGTACCCTTTAAGTTTTGATTCCCTTACGAGTGTTGAAAATGACGAAATTTAGCGACATAAGCGACTGCTTTTGATTGCATTGGCTAAGAAGTCTGATTTTTTCACTGCTTCAAGGAACAGTAGTTCCTGAGTATTTTATATAATTTTCATCACAACACGCGTTTCTGAGTAAAAGGGTCTTGACAGACAGACATGGAAATGATCTTATAATATGTGTTTCGTTTTTTCCTTTTGAGGTACGGAATCTTAAAAACAGTTTTAAGATTTTCATAAATATACTGCTCTTTTTTTGTTTTTTTCTATTTAATAAGATAGACGTTAAAAACATCTCGATAGTTACTAAACTGTGTTACAGGGGAAAACTGTTGATACAACTCGATTCCAATCGAGATACCTTTTGAAATTCTAGCCTTTTGCGGCCTGCCCTGGATAAGTGTTAACAGTGTGATTATTATGGGTTTTTTTTGTCAAATATCATAATATTGATAGAGTATTCTCTTATACAAATCTATCTATACGCCAAATGCCGTACTTTTAATACAATTATAGCAAGGTTGAGTAGGTACCTACATTTATACAATACGTTATCCGATAGTTATACTCAGCGTGCATCATTAGCAATGTATAATATTATTTTGCATTCTAAGTATATTATAGTTCTCATTCCGTCCGTTTAAATTCATACTACAGCCTACTATTACTGTACATTTTTATAGTTTTCTTTGTTCAAATTATGTATTCGATAACTGCATAATATATAGAATTTTGATTAACATAAGTATTGTGTTTACAGTTAAACTAAAAAAGTTATGTCAATATAAGTTAGATTTATATTTGTCTTGATATTTTTATTTCTTAGTTTTTATCATGGACCGAATGGTTTTTATGTTAGGTACAACTTAGGTTTGTTTTCTTTCTTTTGGGACTTTCTATATTTTGCTACTTTTCTGTATAAAATCAGTTAGTACTTTAACAGTGAAGTGATTTATAATCAGTACCTACATGTTTGGTTATTAATAAATAAAAAAACCGGGCAAGTGCGAGTCAGACTTACGCACCGAAAAGACCGCAAAATTAAAAAAACAGCGGGGTGCGCTCACTTAATATCATTGTCGCCACACCAGCAGCGTCGGCGTGGAAACGATCATCGTCTGTAGTCGCTGCGGCGCAAAATCCATACAAATCTTAGTACTAGATGTTCGTCATGTATGTGAGCGTACTATCAAGTAGTCCCGTTCGCATTATAGTAATTGTACACGGTCGTTTGTCAAGCTGGTAGTAGGAATTGTCAACATAAAGTAGTTTTTTAAATACCTCAACGACAGTTTTTATAACTAAAAATATTTTTAAAACAGATTTATTATAACACTGCCCTAAATCACTTTTCCACGCGTACGAAGTCGCGGGCACAGCTAGTAATACATACATTTCTAGAATGAGAAAATAGTAGATAGTATAATCATATTCGTAAGTTATAATAACTATTCTCTTTACACCCGTTATAGTGTAAAAGTGTCAAATATATTTCCGTTTTCTGCAACACCTGTCACAAGTTTTTCAGATACTTAGCATGATGTCAGATTGATGCGGTGGTGTGAAGCGTCCATAAATATTATTGTTATGATCCCAGGATTGTTATATTTACAAACCATCTTCAGCAGATACAATAATCGTAACAATAAAAAGTAAAACTTCGTAAAGTTTCCTCTCAATAAACGACGGAGGTAACTAGTTGCTACAAAGGCTGTGTTACTAGACGAATAAACTTTTCACATAAATATTATTGGCCCGCCACAAAATTTTTGCTAACAATATTTGTTTTCTTAAGTCTGGAAAAAGTTTACTTACCTATTTGTTATTTTTGTCACTTTTTTGCTAATCATTGCATTTTGGCAGTTGTAACTTTCGCAATAGACATACAATTTATATGTTATTTGTTTTTTTTTATTTATAGACTAGCTACCTCATTGTTCTTTTATTCATATAGCTACATCCGATACCTACATAATGTATGTGTCTCATGACTTTGGACTTTTAAGAAATAAATTTCTTTAAACCTAAAAAATACTTAAAAAAAATGAAACAGTCTGGTGACAGATGAATAAATGGATAGCGATTTATAGCGGACTGTTTTATCCTTTGAGCACGGAACCCTAAAAAGATAATTGTCTGATATACAGTGTGTAAAAAGAGCAGTCACTATAATTTTGAGATACGATTATACTACCTTTCCTCATTTCGGAAATGTGTTTTTTTTTTTGTCAAAAAGTAAAAAAAAATTTTTTTCTTTTTCCCATTTCTTATTTTTTTGTCGCTAAAATAATAATAAAGCCAAAAAAATTTTTTTTTATTTTTTTGTAAAAAAAAAAAAAGAAATACATTTCTAGAATGATTTTCTCATTCTATAAATGTATTTTTTTTTATTTTATATAAGGTAGTATAATAATATTATTATACTACCTTTCAGTAGTATAATAATAATATTATACTACCTTTCTCTATAACTTTGGGATATCCAAAGTTATAGTGACTGCTCTTTTTACACCCGTTATATATAAAACAATTGAATTAGGTAGTGCGATCCGGCATAATCCCTATAACCACATAACCCGAATTCTAAATATTTAAATTCCCTTCGTTATCTCCGACATTGAAGTGGGGTTTGAACACTGTATATAACGAGATTACTTTCGCAGGGTATAAGGTTAAACTTATGAAAACTGCAATGGCCCTATACTTCAGGGCAAACGAGTTTAGTTTAAGGGTCTCGTTTAACGTCCTACAATGACAACTTGGGTACTTCTTCTTTGTAACAAGTATTCTCAGTTAATGAAACTCGGTTTAATTATCAGGAGATATTAGTTCCGTCAACGCCATGGCTCAGTGGTTTGTATCTTGTATGTATATCTCTACTCTGCAGATCGTGGGTTCGATTCTCGCGTTGAGAAAAATGGTTTTACAAATACAAATTTCTTTATTTCAGACTTCTATAGTCTATGGGTTAGTATTACATATTTGCGAAAAACTTAAAAATTAGTAATATAAATTTTCAGTTCAGTTTTCAATATTATGATCTATTGATTGTTTAATCTATGCGTCGGATGGGCATGAAAAATGTCGATCCTGCGCCTGATCTGTTTTACAGAGTTAAGTTAGAGAGAGTGCTGAACAAGTTGATAATAGCGCGCATACTTGGGAATTATTTTTTTACCACGGCAATCTAGTCCTGTGTTAAGTATCCGAAGAACTTGTGTTACACGTACCAGACAACGGAAATATATTTAATATTTTTATACTATATATATATATATATATATAACGGAGTGTGGTATTTTGTGGGCGTGTTGATTGTTTTGTTCGTCAGGAAATAATAGGCCGCACAAACAGTACTGGTATATTCATTTTTAAATAACATAGTTTCACTCTAAAACATTAACTCAGATCGTGGATGCAAATGGATAACGATCAGAAACGCGGAGAGTTCTGCGCTCACGTCCGTTCCGTCTGACACCCCACTGTTATGTGTCATTTCAAACGAGCATAGACCACTCCCAAGCCATGACAGCTGTTCAAGTCATAGCTTGACGTTTCGTAGGCAGATGACAGTTTTTATAACTAAAAATATTTTTAAAACAGATTTATTATAACACTGCCCTAAATCACTTTTCCACGCGTACGAAGTCGCGGGCACAGCTAGTAATACATACATTTCTAGAATGAGAAAATAGTAGATAGTATAATCATATTCGTAAGTTATAATAACTATTCTCTTTACACCCGTTATAGTGTAAAAGTGTCAAATATATTTCCGTTTTCTGCAACACCTGTCACAAGTTTTTCAGATACTTAGCATGATGTCAGATTGATGCGGTGGTGTGAAGCGTCCATAAATATTATTGTTATGATCCCAGGATTGTTATATTTACAAACCATCTTCAGCAGATACAATAATCGTAACAATAAAAAGTAAAACTTCGTAAAGTTTCCTCTCAATAAACGACGGAGGTAACTAGTTGCTACAAAGGCTGTGTTACTAGACGAATAAACTTTTCACATAAATATTATTGGCCCGCCACAAAATTTTTGCTAACAATATTTGTTTTCTTAAGTCTGGAAAAAGTTTACTTACCTATTTGTTATTTTTGTCACTTTTTTGCTAATCATTGCATTTTGGCAGTTGTAACTTTCGCAATAGACATACAATTTATATGTTATTTGTTTTTTTTTATTTATAGACTAGCTACCTCATTGTTCTTTTATTCATATAGCTACATCCGATACCTACATAATGTATGTGTCTCATGACTTTGGACTTTTAAGAAATAAATTTCTTTAAACCTAAAAAATACTTAAAAAAAATGAAACAGTCTGGTGACAGATGAATAAATGGATAGCGATTTATAGCGGACTGTTTTATCCTTTGAGCACGGAACCCTAAAAAGATAATTGTCTGATATACAGTGTGTAAAAAGAGCAGTCACTATAATTTTGAGATACGATTATACTACCTTTCCTCATTTCGGAAATGTGTTTTTTTTTTGTCAAAAAGTAAAAAAAAATTTTTTTCTTTTTCCCATTTCTTATTTTTTTGTCGCTAAAATAATAATAAAGCCAAAAAAATTTTTTTTTATTTTTTTGTAAAAAAAAAAAAAGAAATACATTTCTAGAATGATTTTCTCATTCTATAAATGTATTTTTTTTTTATTTTATATAAGGTAGTATAATAATATTATTATACTACCTTTCAGTAGTATAATAATAATATTATACTACCTTTCTCTATAACTTTGGGATATCCAAAGTTATAGTGACTGCTCTTTTTACACCCGTTATATATAAAACAATTGAATTAGGTAGTGCGATCCGGCATAATCCCTATAACCACATAACCCGAATTCTAAATATTTAAATTCCCTTCGTTATCTCCGACATTGAAGTGGGGTTTGAACACTGTATATAACGAGATTACTTTCGCAGGGTATAAGGTTAAACTTATGAAAACTGCAATGGCCCTATACTTCAGGGCAAACGAGTTTAGTTTAAGGGTCTCGTTTAACGTCCTACAATGACAACTTGGGTACTTCTTCTTTGTAACAAGTATTCTCAGTTAATGAAACTCGGTTTAATTATCAGGAGATATTAGTTCCGTCAACGCCATGGCTCAGTGGTTTGTATCTTGTATGTATATCTCTACTCTGCAGATCGTGGGTTCGATTCTCGCGTTGAGAAAAATGGTTTTACAAATACAAATTTCTTTATTTCAGACTTCTATAGTCTATGGGTTAGTATTACATATTTGCGAAAAACTTAAAAATTAGTAATATAAATTTTCAGTTCAGTTTTCAATATTATGATCTATTGATTGTTTAATCTATGCGTCGGATGGGCATGAAAAATGTCGATCCTGCGCCTGATCTGTTTTACAGAGTTAAGTTAGAGAGAGTGCTGAACAAGTTGATAATAGCGCGCATACTTGGGAATTATTTTTTTACCACGGCAATCTAGTCCTGTGTTAAGTATCCGAAGAACTTGTGTTACACGTACCAGACAACGGAAATATATTTAATATTTTTATACTATATATATATATATATATATAACGGAGTGTGGTATTTTGTGGGCGTGTTGATTGTTTTGTTCGTCAGGAAATAATAGGCCGCACAAACAGTACTGGTATATTCATTTTTAAATAACATAGTTTCACTCTAAAACATTAACTCAGATCGTGGATGCAAATGGATAACGATCAGAAACGCGGAGAGTTCTGCGCTCACGTCCGTTCCGTCTGACACCCCACTGTTATGTGTCATTTCAAACGAGCATAGACCACTCCCAAGCCATGACAGCTGTTCAAGTCATAGCTTGACGTTTCGTAGGCAGATGACAGTTTTTATAACTAAAAATATTTTTAAAACAGATTTATTATAACACTGCCCTAAATCACTTTTCCACGCGTACGAAGTCGCGGGCACAGCTAGTAATACATACATTTCTAGAATGAGAAAATAGTAGATAGTATAATCATATTCGTAAGTTATAATAACTATCCCACCAAAAACATTTTCATGTAAAAATGCTGTCAAGACGAGCCTACTCAGCTTACCCTGTGAAAAAGTTATCAGATATCGTATAAAGCCAAGCTCTACACTACACCTTAATCAAAATCTATCAAAAAGTGGTTAGATCTCATGTAGAACCAAAATTCTTGATCTATGCGCTCTTACTTCACCAGGCTTAACTTCACTTACGCTACATTGCAGTTAAAACGTGATGCTTGGCCGTTTTATTTCGCACACGATTAATGAATTCGTATGAAATGTTCGTAACTGTAGCAAAACGGTCAAGTATCACGTTTTAACTGCAATGTAGCGTAAGTGAAGTTAAGCCTGGTGAAGTAAGGGCGCATAGATCAAGAATTTTGGTTCTACATGAGATCTAACCACTTTTTGATAGATTTTGATTAAGGTGTAGTGTAGAGCTTGGCTTTATACGATATCTGATAACTTTTTCACAGGGTAAGCTGAGTAGGCTCGTCTTGACAGCATTTTTACATGAAAATGTTTTTGGTGGGATTTCATTTATTTTTGTAAGGTGGTTAATGGACTTTTTTTAATTTAAAGATAACCTATTTTGACCCCGGGCCTTTACTTACGGAAAATAGAACAGTCAGCGCCTTAGCCTAGTGACGCCTAGTGACGGCGACTGATGTCACCGTCAATATTATACCGTGTATAAACTTTCACTGCAATTTTTAAGAGGTAGAGGCCGATTTTTAAATAAAATATGTCTCGTCCATATTTCTTTATTTGTTATATTATTATATTATAATTATATTATAAATTATAAAATATACATTATTTTATTGCTGGAGTGAAACTTCTTATTTGGATATCCTAGGATGCCACTAGTATAAATTCAACACTAATAATTCGAGAATTACTTATATATCGAGAGAGATTGCCTTTAAAAAAGCATGTTGATACTTATTAAAATAATACAGTAAGTCTATAATAATATCGTAGATATGTAGACGACGGTCACCGCCATCTGTTGGTCACTAGAGGTACTAATTCTTGTACGGCTCTTATAAACTTATGCTAAGTGCAACTTAGCATTTTTGAAGGAAACAAAATATATTAATTTTTATTTTTGTAAAATAGCTTTAAGGTTTTCTTTTGATTATGGCCATCTTTAAACGTCATGACGTGACGTGTTAAAAATCATATTATTATTATGTTAATAGTCATAAGATTAAACACTAAAATTATTTATACATTGATCGTGTAATATTTTCGTTTATTGTTATCATTATAACGTTACCAACTGTAAAATGTATTGGTAAATGTTAGATGTTTAATGTTAGATTGGTATTGTTTAGATGTTTCACAGTTCCAAACATAGATTGCGCTGTAAGCTACCTACATCGCGCTATCAAAGTGTCAAACGGTTTTTACATAAGATTCCCTCTAAACTCATCAATTACTATATTGTAACATCAGCGGGTGCTTTTGCCGGACCGATTTCAAGTGATCGACGCAATAATTTGTTTATATACACAAACGTAGTGATTATATTCTCTTTGATATAGTGACAATTGTTGCTGCCTGTTAATTCTTACCCAATTTTTACTTACCAAATATATAATACCTAATTTTAAATAAGTGGATAAAAAACTAATTTTCTCATAGATATATTTTTCATTTACAAAAAGTCGGTCACCGATTAATAATCGGAATAAAATAAAACATACTGATTGCAGTAGTGCAACGCACTCAAATAATTAAAGTGGGATAGAAATAAAATGGAGCATAAATCTGACCGATTATCGGTCCTACAAAAAGTAGGTCTTATTTTTTTATGTACTTGTATAATATTGTATAATATAATATTTCTTTTATGTATTAAAGATCATATCCGTATAATTATAAACATATTAAACATCCATTTTGTACCGTCCACCATATTGGATTCAAAATGGCGGCATTTATATTTTAATAATTTTTTTGTTGGTTTTGAAGCAATAACAGCTTACATAAATAATATCAGCTTACTAGGACGTCAGGAAGTACCTTATGAATTTTGATGATCTATAAATGAGTCAGTGACGAAATCTGGGGTTTTTAGACATTGATAAAAGCTAAAGTATGATAGCTACAACATTCAAACTTTGTATGTTTCATGTTTTTACTGGTGTCATTACATGTTGAAATTTTCAATTAAGTAGCATCATCCAAAGCAAAGTTATGAGAGTTCAAAAAAACGACGAAACCTTTCGAGAAAAGGTAGGTAGTGCCCTTGCGCTTCGCTTGGCTCGTCTTGACGGGGGCACTTCCGTGCCCCCAGATTCTCTTTACACCCGTTATAGTGTAAAAGTGTCAAATATATTTCCGTTTTCTGCAACACCTGTCACAAGTTTTTCAGATACTTAGCATGATGTCAGATTGATGCGGTGGTGTGAAGCGTCCATAAATATTATTGTTATGATCCCAGGATTGTTATATTTACAAACCATCTTCAGCAGATACAATAATCGTAACAATAAAAAGTAAAACTTCGTAAAGTTTCCTCTCAATAAACGACGGAGGTAACTAGTTGCTACAAAGGCTGTGTTACTAGACGAATAAACTTTTCACATAAATATTATTGGCCCGCCACAAAATTTTTGCTAACAATATTTGTTTTCTTAAGTCTGGAAAAAGTTTACTTACCTATTTGTTATTTTTGTCACTTTTTTGCTAATCATTGCATTTTGGCAGTTGTAACTTTCGCAATAGACATACAATTTATATGTTATTTGTTTTTTTTTATTTATAGACTAGCTACCTCATTGTTCTTTTATTCATATAGCTACATCCGATACCTACATAATGTATGTGTCTCATGACTTTGGACTTTTAAGAAATAAATTTCTTTAAACCTAAAAAATACTTAAAAAAAATGAAACAGTCTGGTGACAGATGAATAAATGGATAGCGATTTATAGCGGACTGTTTTATCCTTTGAGCACGGAACCCTAAAAAGATAATTGTCTGATATACAGTGTGTAAAAAGAGCAGTCACTATAATTTTGAGATACGATTATACTACCTTTCCTCATTTCGGAAATGTGTTTTTTTTTTGTCAAAAAGTAAAAAAAAATTTTTTTCTTTTTCCCATTTCTTATTTTTTTGTCGCTAAAATAATAATAAAGCCAAAAAAATTATTTTTTATTTTTTTGTAAAAAAAAAAAAAGAAATACATTTCTAGAATGATTTTCTCATTCTATAAATGTATTTTTTTTTATTTTATATAAGGTAGTATAATAATATTATTATACTACCTTTCAGTAGTATAATAATAATATTATACTACCTTTCTCTATAACTTTGGGATATCCAAAGTTATAGTGACTGCTCTTTTTACACCCGTTATATATAAAACAATTGAATTAGGTAGTGCGATCCGGCATAATCCCTATAACCACATAACCCGAATTCTAAATATTTAAATTCCCTTCGTTATCTCCGACATTGAAGTGGGGTTTGAACACTGTATATAACGAGATTACTTTCGCAGGGTATAAGGTTAAACTTATGAAAACTGCAATGGCCCTATACTTCAGGGCAAACGAGTTTAGTTTAAGGGTCTCGTTTAACGTCCTACAATGACAACTTGGGTACTTCTTCTTTGTAACAAGTATTCTCAGTTAATGAAACTCGGTTTAATTATCAGGAGATATTAGTTCCGTCAACGCCATGGCTCAGTGGTTTGTATCTTGTATGTATATCTCTACTCTGCAGATCGTGGGTTCGATTCTCGCGTTGAGAAAAATGGTTTTACAAATACAAATTTCTTTATTTCAGACTTCTATAGTCTATGGGTTAGTATTACATATTTGCGAAAAACTTAAAAATTAGTAATATAAATTTTCAGTTCAGTTTTCAATATTATGATCTATTGATTGTTTAATCTATGCGTCGGATGGGCATGAAAAATGTCGATCCTGCGCCTGATCTGTTTTACAGAGTTAAGTTAGAGAGAGTGCTGAACAAGTTGATAATAGCGCGCATACTTGGGAATTATTTTTTTACCACGGCAATCTAGTCCTGTGTTAAGTATCCGAAGAACTTGTGTTACACGTACCAGACAACGGAAATATATTTAATATTTTTATACTATATATATATATATATGTCGGCGGGATGGCGCTTCAGTCGTGCAACATGTCACCTGTAGCTGTCATCTGCCTACGAAACGTCAAGCTATGACTTGAACAGCTGTCATGGCTTGGGAGTGGTCTATGCTCGTTTGAAATGACACATAACAGTGGGGTGTCAGACGGAACGGACGTGAGCGCAGAACTCTCCGCGTTTCTGATCGTTATCCATTTGCATCCACGATCTGAGTTAATGTTTTAGAGTGAAACTATGTTATTTAAAAATGAATATACCAGTACTGTTTGTGCGGCCTATTATTTCCTGACGAACAAAACAATCAACACGCCCACAGAATACCGCACTCCGTTATCAGAAGCGAGATGTAACCCTGAAAATCAAGATAGATTATAAAATTGATGGATTGGATATGGCCTTGCGGACATTCAGATCACGTTGAGACGGAACAGAGTATATTACGGAGCCTCCACTACCAAAGGCAGCATGCTATATGCATAGCAGAAAGACGAATGATGGGATTAAAGCACTGCTGACGATGGTAACATGCTGACAATGGGAACGTGACGATTTACAATAGAACCACGATATTATGACAAGATTGACGTGGCTAGTCAACGACAGGTCTTGGTTATAAGCTTGATGGCTTTGGTAACAGGTGGTAGCAATCTTTTTATTCCTCGTAATAATTTGGAAGCCTTCAAAGTAAATACAATTTCAAAGTTTCCATGAAATTGCTTGCCCAAAAATCTAAATAAACTTTAAAGTTTAGTGTTCGTTTGTATTGCTGTTTTGTTTTATTTGTAGATGGACAATACACTGGGATAGTGCTTGACTGGACGATGCATAGCGTCGCCGACGCATTGAACGAGCTGTGCTGGGTAACCAACCAACGCAGATGAGCATTGTGTATCTTATGGACTTCTCTACTTGCTTCGCAAAGATGTGTACTGGTTAAGTTACTGTATGTAAGCTGGTACTAATGGTGAACGAGGCATCACACACTCAACGGTCCAAGAGTCTCAGAGGCCGTGGCAGTCCACTGATGCGGTGGAAGATTAAAAAGTTCATTGAGTGACTTCAGTTAGCTTCGGCAAACTTGGTGATTTTGTAAAAGGTTGTAAACGCACTAGCGAGTCTTCAGGTATTATGAACGACGAATGAATCGCCTCCGTGGTCTAGTGGTTCAGAGCTTAGCTCTCGACCCGGATTCGTGGGTTCGATTCCCGCGTTGAATCAACAAAAAAGCTTGTTTTTAGGTTTGGTTAGGACAATGCAGACTGATCACCTGATTGTCTGACAGGAAAGATGATCCATGCGTCGGACGGGCATGTGGAGGGTCGGTCCTGTGCCTGTTCTCTTGCCAGACGTGTCGACTTACCGTTCCACTGGGTTATGAAAGTAAAAGGAAGAGAGAGTGCTTCTGTGTATTGCGCACACACTTGGGCACTATAAAATAACTCCTGCGTAGCTGGCCTGGTTTCAATGAAATTGGCTACCGACGCCGAAATCAGTGGGAGGAGCTATTATTATTATTATGAACGACTTTGGGGTCCAGTGGTTTAGAACCTAGTACTCGACTTTGTGGGTTCGATTCCCGCGATAGTACAACTAAAAATGTTTATTTTTGTCAAGGTTAGTGAGGACAGTGCAATCTGATCAGTTGTTATTGTGTGACTCATACTGTAATAGCTTTTCTTCATCCAATCAGTTAGATCGTTGAATGGGAATGAAATTAATTTACTGCATAGTGATTTTAGATTTTGATCTTATTGTTATTCCCGATTTTTTAACCTCGATAGCTTTTGATGTCCTCTTCTGGACATTTGCATCCCTCATCGGTTTAACGACACTCACGGGGAAGATGGTTGATGAAAGCTGCTATTCTTTCTCTGACTCCTCACCGATAAGCAAACCCAAAAAGAACTTTATTTTACATAGTCTGGACATTTTTTTGTGCTGTTTCATTTTGTGTACAGATGGAGGTTGGGTGTTCGAGCAATGCTAGCGACGCGACGCAACGCAACGCGACAACGCGACGGAGCGCGGCGGGTGGTGCTGTGCGGCGCGGTGGCGCGACGGCTAGGACTTTCCGCTCTGTAGTCTGTACTTCGTTGAAGTATCAAATTTGAAACAAAATTTATCTGGTGAGCGTAATTGTTTATCTCTTGACTGTAGTGTGAAAATTTGGTACAGTCTTGTCTGAAGCCTATTTACGAAATATTCATTTCGATGATGAATATACATTGAGTCGCTAGATGGGGATCGATACTTGCTAAAGGCGTTAGATTCTAAGAAGACATGCAACAAGTATGCTCATGATAGACTGAGAAGGATGCTCTGAAGGTCAGTTGGTTGTAGAAGAGTTAGCTGATCAAAGTGATGATCTGAAGTTTCTGGCACATCGCGTGATTATGTTCGGTTACACTTGGGGGGAAAATGCTCGATGGAGGCATTGTTCTCTTATGACGTGCTTGATGGAGGCACTGATCGCATAATGCTCGAGAGAGGTGTTATGTGTGGTGTAGAGTGTATGGAATCGCGACATGTGTTCATTGCGTAATGATGATTTGATTTAAAGTTTGAACTTCCGATATCCTTCGATGTTGATATATATATATATATATAACGGAGTGTGGTATTTTGTGGGCGTGTTGATTGTTTTGTTCGTCAGGAAATAATAGGCCGCACAAACAGTACTGGTATATTCATTTTTAAATAACATAGTTTCACTCTAAAACATTAACTCAGATCGTGGATGCAAATGGATAACGATCAGAAACGCGGAGAGTTCTGCGCTCACGTCCGTTCCGTCTGACACCCCACTGTTATGTGTCATTTCAAACGAGCATAGACCACTCCCAAGCCATGACAGCTGTTCAAGTCATAGCTTGACGTTTCGTAGGCAGATGACAGCTACAGGTGACATGTTGCACGACTGAAGCGCCATCCCGCCGACACGGCCATCCTGCCGCATCACACGTCCTCGTGTGTGCCTGAAAGAGACACATACTACCAGTAGCCTTTGCCGTCTCTCGGTCATCTCTGACCAATAAAACGTATTCACTTAACATCAAATTTATTACAACTCTTTTAACTTAGCACATTGATCACAAACTATGTTTACTGATTTCAAACTATGTCCACTAATTACATAGTGCTTTTGTAAATCAACATCGAAGGATATCGGAAGTTCAAACTTTAAATCAAATCATCATTACGCAATGAACACATGTCGCGATTCCATACACTCTACACCACACATAACACCTCTCTCGAGCATTATGCGATCAGTGCCTCCATCAAGCACGTCATAAGAGAACAATGCCTCCATCGAGCATTTTCCCCCCAAGTGTAACCGAACATAATCACGCGATGTGCCAGAAACTTCAGATCATCACTTTGATCAGCTAACTCTTCTACAACCAACTGACCTTCAGAGCATCCTTCTCAGTCTATCATGAGCATACTTGTTGCATGTCTTCTTAGAATCTAACGCCTTTAGCAAGTATCGATCCCCATCTAGCGACTCAATGTATATTCATCATCGAAATGAATATTTCGTAAATAGGCTTCAGACAAGACTGTACCAAATTTTCACACTACAGTCAAGAGATAAACAATTACGCTCACCAGATAAACTTTGTTTCGAATCTGATACTTCAACGAAGTACAGACTACAGAGCGGAGAGTCCTAGCCGTCGCGCCGCCGCGCCGCACAGCACCACCCGCCGCGCTCCGTCGCGTCGCGTTGCGTTGCGTCGCGTCGCTAGCATTGCTCGAACACCCAACCTCCATCTGTACACAAAATGAAACAGCACAAAAAAATGTCCAGACTATGTAAAATAAAGTTCTTTTTGGGTTTGCTTATCGGTGAGGAGTCAGAGAAAGAATAGCAGCTTTCATCAACCATCTTCCCCGTGAGTGTCGTTAAACCGATGAGGGATGCAAATGTCCAGAAGAGGACATCAAAAGCTATCGAGGTTAAAAAATCGGGAATAACAATAAGATCAAAATCTAAAATCACTATGCAGTAAATTAATTTCATTCCCATTCAACGATCTAACTGATTGGATGAAGAAAAGCTATTACAGTATGAGTCACACAATAACAAGTGATCAGATTGCACTGTCCTCACTAAACTTGACAAAAATAAACATTTTTAGTTGTACTATCGCGCGAATCGAACCCACAAAGTCGAGTACTAGGCTCTAAACCACTGGACCCCAAAGTCGTTCATAATAATAATAATAGCTCCTCCCACTGATTTCGGCGTCGGTAGCCAATTTCATTGAAACCAGGCCAGCTACGCAGGAGTTATTTTATAGTGCCCAAGTGTGTGCGCAATACACAGAAGCACTCTCTCTTCCTTTTACTTTCATAACCCAGTGGAACGGTAAGTCGACACGTCTGGCAAGAGAACAGGCACAGGACCGACCCTCCACATGCCCGTCCGACGCATGGATCATCTTTCCTGTCAGACAATCAGGTGATCAGCCTGCATTGTCCTAACCAAACCTAAAAACAACTTTTTTTTGTTGTTTCAACGCGGGAATCGAACTCACGAATCCGGGTCGAGAGCTAAGCTCTGAACCACTAGACCACGGAGGCGATTCATTCGTCGTTCATAATACCTGAAGACTCGCTAGTGCGTTTACAACCTTTTACAAAATCACCAAGTTTGCCGAAGCTAACTGAAGTCACTCAATGAACTTTTTAATCTTCCACCGCATCAGTGGACTGCCACGGCCTCTGAGACTCTTGGACCGTTGAGTGTGTGATGCCTCGTTCACCATTAGTACCAGCTTACATACAGTAACTTAACCAGTACACATCTTTGCGAAGCAAGTAGAGAAGTCCATAAGATACACAATGCTCATCTGCGTTGGTTGGTTACCCAGCACAGCTCGTTCAATGCGTCGGCGACGCTATGCATCGTCCAGTCAAGCACTATCCCAGTGTATTGTCCATCTACAAATAAAACAAAACAGCAATACAAACGAACACTAAACTTTAAAGTTTATTTAGATTTTTGGGCAAGCAATTTCATGGAAACTTTGAAATTGTATTTACTTTGAAGGCTTCCAAATTATTACGAGGAATAAAAAGATTGCTACCACCTGTTACCAAAGCCATCAAGCTTATAACCAAGACCTGTCGTTGACTAGCCACGTCAATCTTGTCATAATATCGTGGTTCTATTGTAAATCGTCACGTTCCCATTGTCAGCATGTTACCATCGTCAGCAGTGCTTTAATCCCATCATTCGTCTTTCTGCTATGCATATAGCATGCTGCCTTTGGTAGTGGAGGCTCCGTAATATACTCTGTTCCGTCTCAACGTGATCTGAATGTCCGCAAGGCCATATCCAATCCATCAATTTTATAATCTATCTTGATTTTCAGGGTTACATCTCGCTTCTGATAACGGAGTGTGGTATTTTGTGGGCGTGTTGATTGTTTTGTTCGTCAGGAAATAATAGGCCGCACAAACAGTACTGGTATATTCATTTTTAAATAACATAGTTTCACTCTAAAACATTAACTCAGATCGTGGATGCAAATGGATAACGATCAGAAACGCGGAGAGTTCTGCGCTCACGTCCGTTCCGTCTGACACCCCACTGTTATGTGTCATTTCAAACGAGCATAGACCACTCCCAAGCCATGACAGCTGTTCAAGTCATAGCTTGACGTTTCGTAGACAGATGACAGCTACAGGTGACATGTTGCACGACTGAAGCGCCATCCCGCCGACATATATATATAGTATAAAAATATATATATATATATATATATATTTAAGATTTTTATTATATTTATATAATCCATATTTAATGTACATCCATGACCCGGGAACACAGAAACCTTTTTGTTATTTCGGCGGGATTCAAACCCACGACCTCTCGAACTGGCACCAACGCGCTACACAGGTCGTAAAGTGACGTGGGAACTATAAAATAACTTTAATGAAACCAGCACCGTAATCGTTAGAGGGGAGCTATTTTTATCAGTTACGCTTCTAAAGAATACATTTTAGATGACAAAGCAAAGCGCTCATGAGAACGCAATTAGAAGATAAGACTGACTTATAATCTGGGTCAGTAAAATTACCGGAAAAGCATTATGTCTCTACTAACAAGAAAAAAGAGGTGAAGCCCCAAAAATGTAATTTTACTGATCCAGTTTATAAATCAGAGCATTGGGTTAGTACGTCTTCGATATTATACATTTTGAAGAAAACTGTACTATAGTAATACATAATATCAATGGACGCTCCACACCACGTGATAGCCCCATGCTAAGTATCCGAATAACTTGTGTACCAGACAACGGAAATATATTAAATTATTTTTATATATCTTATATTTTTTAAGCTATTGCATAGCTTCTATCGCGGGCCTTGAGCGTGGAGACCGAATCCAGAAATTAACGAAAATAACTTAACACCCCCCACTCCGACCGGATACTTTATATTGCCATCTATCGATGAATAGCAGAACTATTAATGACTTTTTTGAAATATCACGCTTGTCTCTTTAGTTCAGCAACTCGCCTCTAGATGGCATTGGTTGTATCGGATAAGATGATAAAAAATGGTATGCAATAGATTTACCGCGGCAGTCCCCGAGTGCCATAATATGTCTTTTTTATATTATATGTAGTAACGTATTAAGTGCATTGATTCTAGAGACGGACCTTTATAATATTAATATTCTTAATGCTTCACGACGTATTCTAAAATGTTTTGTTGTGACAGTTTGAGTTTAATTTTCTCAAAATCATAATTTTGCTGCATAACCTTCAACCATTCATGCCTTCAATTAACGTTGTTTAAATACGTACTAATCATGATGATGATAAATTATGTTTAAATATGTACTTAGTAACTAAGACGAATTTCAGTCAACCCCTTTTCAGGACCCAACCTAGAATCGTTTAATTACAAATTTAATTAAAATTAAACGAATAGATGTTAGGTATTTTACAGAAAATAACTGTTTGATAGCAAACTCCACGGAGGTCAGACATAGTGTGAAGTTATAAGGAACAATTTTGTAATTTTATTTTATGAAAAAATACAACTATTTATTTAATTATTATTATTAATTACATTTTGACGGGTGTGATGATGAACCGATTAAATAATAAATGTGCTAAAAAGATTTGTACTAACATATTCCTTAGAAATATACATACTTTTTACATGCCCATCCGACGTTGCGAGTTCCGCGATGTAATCGGATTTCATCACAAACTGTTTGAATACTCAACGAACTGGGCACGGGTCAGCTAGTATTATATATTATAATGTGCATTAACTAAGCTAAGGTAAGAAAAGAATATTTAACAATTCTCTGCGTGTCGAAGATTATCTTTCCCAAGGGAAACTGTTATCGAGGTCGATAACTCATACTTTTTACCCGACTTCGGTGAAGCTAAAAGGAAGGGTAGAGCTTTGGCAGTCTATGTATGTATGTATGTATATTTATTCCCTTGCAACAGCTAAACTACTGGTCCAATTTTGATGGTGTGTCAATCGATTCAAAAACAAAAAAAAACAATTATTAACCCGACGGAAGATCACACAATTTTATCTCACACATAACGAGCTGATGATGATGAATTATAATTCTCGATCAACTTCTTTCAATATTTCATGACCCGTTTTAAACCCTAGTCTACGAGGTAATAAAGGTCTCTAGTTATAAATAAAAAGGTTATTGACACAAGTATTAGTAATTTAAGCTTCAATCAACAATACACAGTAGTGTAGACTATTTGACCTCCGTAGCGCAGTGATTGAGCGCGTTGGCACTCGAACCGGAGGTCGCGGGTTCGAATCCCGCCAAAGGAACAAAAAGTTTTCTGTGTTCCTATGTCATGGATGTGTATTAAATATGTGTATAGTATAAAAGAGTAATAAATATATTTCTGTTGTCTGGTAACCGTAACACAAGTTCTTTGGAATCTTAGCATATGACCAGATTCACGTGGTGTAAAGTTTCCATAGATATTATTTTCCATTTATATTATTTATTGACATTGATCGATGTTTCATCTTCACTTACAGAGAAAAACAGAGAGGGAGAGACAGGCTCGGCAAACTTAAAACACCTCTCTTTTTGTCAAGGGCGAAAACACTGCAACTAAGTTTTGGGACAAGATCGAGGCCCATATGAGGCTAGATTAAATAGGCATACGAGGCTAGATTAAATAGGCTTTGGCTAGCTTCTGAGCCGAGTGGGCACTGTTCGGACGTAGATAAACGGATAACTCGTATACCCTGTCGTTACTTTATTACTATAAACTTTAGTATACCTCCGTTTTATTCCCACATAAAATCTGGATAGACAAATAAAATTTACTCACTCTCAATATCCTTGGCTGAACGTAATTATGAATAGGTATGTATTCCGATAGTGAAGGTAGATGAACGTAACCATAATCACTTTATTCATTATTAAATATGATCACTATTTTTAACCCCCGACGTGTCTGTGTATTGTGTATGCGGATGATCCGATTTTAATGCGGTTTTTTTTTTGTTTGAAAGGTATATCAGTCCAGAGTGCTCTTGGCTATGTTTGGTGGAAATCGGTTCATGTCTTCTAGGTCAACAGGTCGTTTGTTAGGTGTGATAGTAATGTTACACTCTAAGGCCTCAGCCTCGAATTATGCGGGGCGGGAGCGGCGGCGCGGCGCGTGTGCGGTACTCGTTACTCCCGCGCCGCTGTTTTCGAGAACGGCGGGCTGATTATGTATCTCGCAACAGCAATTCGACAGGCGTAAATTGTACAATTGTGTACAATATCGCTCTCAATTGTATACGTTTGACAGCGATATTGTAAACAATTGTACAAATCACGCCTGTCGAATTGCTGTTGCGAGATACATAATCACCCTACCGGTCTATTTGATTTTACGTAAAAGATCCTGCCGCTCCCGCTGGCCGCAAAATTCGAGGCTGAGGCCTAGGGGCGTGTTTCACCAAGCAATGTTAAAATTAATACTTCGTTAAATATCATGCTATCCCTCTCGTAATTCCTATCAATGAATGAGAAGACATGGTATTTTAACAAGCCGTTAACACTAACATGCGTTGGTGAAATCGGGATTAGTCAGGGTTTTCTTTAAATTTTTTTGTCAACACACTACTTGACACTACACATTATTAGATTTTTAATTATTTAATGGTCACAAACATAGCAGTCTAGTGTTTAGTGCTATAATATAATTCAAAATTTGAAATAAAAATAGTACCTCTCCATCAACCGGAAAATGGGCAACAGCGTTTCTGCATTCACCAACACCCCAACCAATCCTGGTATAGGCTACTATTCCCCATGGGGGTACTTTGGGGGGGCTTATGCCCAACAGTGGACACCATAACGAGGAATATAATTCAATAATTAAATTCCGACAATGTTTTATGTAAAACAGTTTTTTGCATTTAATTAATATTTTTATTAATATTTTTGCATCTGGGATAAAAACATCGAATTCTATTGTATTGTTTGTATCACTCTTTTGTTTCATTTTCAAATTAAGCAACGGTACACGTAGCTCATAATATGTCAGGCAGGGAGCAATTTTGATAAAAAACCAACGCACCGTAATATGAATATAAAACAACAGAATCACATTTATTTATGGGATTCATAAACCTTCATGAGCGTTGCGGTATGTCTTGCAAAATATACAGGACAATGTAGCTAAAAATATAGGGGTTCTGATATAATCTAGGATGAAATGAAATCTAACCAAGCTCTTATGAAAAGATACTCGTATGTTTCTGAGATTATTAATATTTTTTTTGTGTATTGCTTATTTATTTTATAAGTCCCTTGATATAATTAAAGCTCGTTATTTTTTGTTTGAAAGGTATATCAGTCGAGAGTGTTCTTGGCTATGTTTGGTGAAAATCGGTTCATGTCTTCTAGGTCAACAGGTCGTTTGTTAGGTGTGATAGTAATGTTACACTCTAAAGAGATCAAATTATTTTATACTATGGTCACTAAGCCAAGAAGTAGATACATTTTTATCGGTCAAGAATTTGTATCTAACTATATCTTGCGACATATTATAGCAATAATAATATTGTAATTTTTGCGTTACCTCACAGATTTCCTATTACCATTGTTTGGTTTATATCTTACCGGCAATTTGTACCTATAATATGTACTCTACATAATACCTAGGTAATGTAGAGAACACCCAAAAACGTGTATAGAATATTTTTTATTGCTAGGTTGTATAAAATACCTGAATTACAGAATTTGCCGGTAACATAATATACGTTTTTAGAAAGAAATACCATGACCAGTTCCACTCTTTTACTTTACCTTAACATGTTACATAGGCGAATGTTTAAAGGCTGTACATATTGAGTTTTGTCAATTAAATTCCTAAAAGGGCTCAAGTGAGATATTCCTCGAATGTGATCTTCGTTAAATCGGTCATTCACACTCCACTGCCTCACCCCTCTTTAACTAAATTCAAATGCCGTTAATGTAACCCTAATTCCCTTTATTTAAGTTAAAATAACATAATTATTTAATACTTAGGCATACAAATCGAATAAATTTTCCCTGGACTTCCACGAATATTTTAAGACTAAAAATAGCCGAACCGGTTCAGCCGTTCTCGAGTTTTAGCGAGACTAACGAACAGCAATTAATTTTTATATATAAGAGAAGAAAACGAAGAAAGAAGACTAGCTGACCATGCCCACTTTGTTGAGCATACAAAGCGTTTTAACCCTCCCGGGACTTCCACGAATATTTGAAGACAAAAAATAGCCGAATCGGTTCAGTCGATCTCGGGTTTTAGCGAGGCTAACGAACAGCAATTCATTTTTAAATATAAGATTACGTACAAGTGTCCTTAAACTAAGTACATCAAGGTATGTAATTTTAATTTTAATAGCATGGTACCTACTTATGATAATTGATTGATCATAATAATATATTAACCACAATTTAACGCGTTAAATATTTTAGATATAAGATTTAATTACTATCTTGTAGCTCAGGAACCGCTATTTTATTATGCTGACAACACCGTGGAAATGTACTGTAATGATTTACCTCCGTACGAAACCGCGTAAATATAATTAATCACCAGTCGCGCTTCATTAATTTGTATCCATATAAGGTATGTAATAAAGAGAACTGAATTATGTGTAGTAATTTAGTGATATTAATTCACAAACTAATATTACGATTTCAGTTATTATAATTGATTAGTATTTATAAAAATATGATGTATATAGTGATGTTACATTTTCCTTTTCACACAATTTTATATTTTAATTTTTTTTTTCTAAAAAAAAGAACTTTATCGATTGCCAATATGACGTCCTTCAATAATCAGTATTCGATTAACCTAATGTTAAAGTTGAGATGCATCCGACGGATGTTTGACATCTCCACAATTTTATACAATATTTTTGCAGCATGGGAAGATGGATCAGCCAAAATGGTGTTAAACCTTTTTGGCTGATCCTTTGGCTGTTACCTACATTTACGTTTTTAAGACAACTGAGGTCAGCGCTAATTTTTATGTTTGAAATGAAATACTAATGCAGACACTATGTAACTATTATTCAATTAAAATACAATTTTAATCGAATAATAGTTACGGTTTGTTTAATATTTTTTATTATATTTTCATTATTTTACTAGTCAGAAGTTATTTAAGCCGAGACTTTACAACGGAACCCTAAAGATATAACCTAATAAACATAGTATTGCTTTGTTGATATACTCCAAAGTTGTGTAACTTGAATAGACTATAGTCACTTTATGCACGAATTGACTTTTACAGAGCAGTGAGTTTTTAATTTTCTTCTTTCCAACTGTGTTGTTGGCAACATGCCAACTCCATATACAACCGTATTTTTACAATGTATCAAATAACTGGTATTAGAAATGGCGAAGAAACTAGCTGGACTGGTGACTTATGTGTAGACTTTTGTGAAGTATCTGAGTTCTCGTGGCTATCACAATGTCCAAGCTATTTTATGTACAGTTGTAAATCAAAGTTTTCAGATACTGCCTGCATATAAATCTTATATTAATCATATACTATTTTTCGCTTAATAACAATTTGTTAAGCTTAATAATTGCTGTTATAGTGCCGTAATTAATTAATTAATTCTTATAATAACGGTACATGCTATTAAATAAATAGATAAACAAATTCATAATTTTCAATCTTGTTTTTTAAAGTGAAGAATCTTCTTGAATGTGGTATGGCGCCAGTCTGTGGCTTATATAACTTCTTTCGGGCGTCCCGAAACGCACACCATTTTATTATTCATATAATTTTGTTACAGGAATATAAACACAATCCCTTTATTTGTGACTGTAGGAAAATTATTTTAAATATGCCTGGATGCCATTTTCCTCGTTTCATTGATCTTCGCATTTCAAACAGCATTTCACCCTCCGCTGTCCGCACTCGCCGAATAACTTTTATTTCTCGAAAGTTTTCGAAATAAAGGAAACAATTAGAAATCGAACATTCTTCTTAACTAAGTTACAGTAGAAGATTTCCCGGAATGCGGTGCAAAAGTTTTTAAGTATTTAAAGCATTCATTTTAATTTTGATGTAAAATGTGTTTGAATTTAAGCGGTTTTAGATTACGAAAATCTGCTGCAGTGAACTTGGTTAAAGATTTTATTCCTTAAATTTTGCTGGCATTATATATTGTACAGTGTACCTATGCATATATTGAATAATATTAAATAAAAAAACTCGTAACCATTTTAATCCTTCTTTTCAAAAATTATCGTAATTAGATTATGTAGTATTGAAAACTATTCATAAGGATTTATTCAAAGGACGTTTGTGTGCTAATGCTTATTAATTTCAATGTCAACGATTTTATTGGCGATTGCACCTTAGGAATAAGATGGCCACCAGCAAAGTTTATTTAATGTACCTAGTTACTCAATGTATTTTGACTATTGCTTTTCATTATATAGATTAAGCTTATAAAATAACAATTTACAATATTTTTGCTAAAAGTTGAGCCCGTGCGGTTTTCTTACGCCGGTTCTTCTCGACGGGTTAGGGTTTAACCTTTTTGTGTTGACGTTATGAGAATAACTTGATAAGTTTTATTTGGAAATAAAAAAAATATTTTCATTTTCAAAAATACCAGTTATCTGCTGTAGAGTATTGATGAGTTGAGTCACAGTTGTCTGCATGGTCAAAGTTTAACGAGTTGTGACTGCCCCGATATCGAATTTGTAAACCAGCATATGTACATTGGCCTAATAATCGACAGTCAACTCAGTTGGAAGCCACACAAAGACCACGTTTGTGCAAAATTAAGGGCTATAATGGGTAAGCTAGCGATTTTGAAATATAAATTACCATACAGTAACTTAAGATTGATCTATATGGCTCTTGCTGATTCTTCTGTTGGTTACGGTGTCAGTAGTTATGGAAGAACATATACAATTTATTTAAATGATATATACGATCTACAAGTTAGAATACTAAAGTCTATTGTACCAAAAAACATTAAGTTAACATATACAAACAACCCTGAATGTTTATTTAATTTTTGTAATGTGATGAGTATATTTGACAAATTTAAGTTTGCTGTTGTAAATGAATATAAAAATCAAGATTTATTAATCCCAAAAACGCGACCAGTTAAATTACGTGAAATTGTGTATAAAAATAAGTTCATAACAACGAACACAAATAATGTATATACTATATGGCTCTAGAGTACTAAAAAATGTAGTTCCAATTATTGTTAATAATTTCCCCCCAGAATTGCAAAACAAAATTGTTAATCAAAATAACTTTCGCAAGCATGTAAAAAAATACTTATTGTCTAAGAAATATCCCTAAAAAGTTTAAATTATATATCATATCTTTAAGCCACTCGCAATATATTATGTTGTAACTTGTAACTTAGCTTTATGTATAAATGTAATAATATGTAAGTCGCACATGTCTGTGCGAATAATAGTGCCCGGATAAACTTATATAGTTTATGGTGCACTCCATAGTTTAAGAAAAAAGAAATGTTAAAAAAAAATGTTTTGAATAAAGTAAAAAAAAAAAAAAAAAAAAGTTAGATCTGGAGCTCTGGTACACTTTCAACACTTTATGTATTAAAACATACATTAATTATTCTGACAAAAACTGAACCTTTTAAAAAAATGGAGATGTTCTACGAACAGCTCGGCAAATTTCCACAAACATAATATGGCTACGAACCATCTCATTTACACTATTTCAATTTTAAAAAAAGGATAGAAATCGGTCCACCCGTTTGCCATGCCAAACCTGTGTCTGGTATCGTAGCAAATCTGTAGACATGGGGGTCAAATTAATAACATCCCGTAATTTTTGCGTCGGGAGTTAAAACGAATTTATTTGCACAATGCACCAATATGAAATATAAACAAATGAATATTTAAATGACGAATTACTTCGAGTGCAATTAAAACTGACGGTAAGCTTCGGTCGGGAAACATTTTAGAAGTCTAAATTGTGTGAGGGAAGCCGCACATTCGCACTCCAGGTCGACTCTAATTATGTAAATAATCATCGCCGCAGGCGTCGGTGCTTGCAAACGTATGCTAATGTAACCAAAGCCACCAGGTAGGTTCCTATTACCTACGAAATATATGTGCCCATTTAAAATAAAGGCTCCATTTTAATTTCACCATGTACGGTGTAAGTGTTTGAACAATTTTCATGCATATTTCGCAAACACTAAGTACAGACCAGGTAATTTTAGGTAGAGATTTAAGTAGAGCTATTCATTGGAATAGCTCATTGTGGGTACGTATATAATAGCAAATATTTGCGCTTATACCACGTAACGTTAGGGCCAATGAATATACCACTATTTAATACTTTAGTTACAAGAGTATATGCACTAAAGTACCTTTGACTTTTGTATAGTGTATAACGTATACAGGGTGTAAAAAGAGCAGTCACTATAACTTTGGGATATGATTAAAGGGCCTTTTCTCATTCTAGAAATGTTTTTTTTATAATAAATTTTTTGAATAAATTTTTTTTTTGCAATTTATTATTTTTACTCGCAAGGCTGAACTGTTTGGAACAACGTTCTTCATTAAATTCTTAAATTTTATAATTTTTGCCCTACTACGTAATGAACGTCTTACGCGTGCTATTGACCTCTCAGCGTAATCAGCTGATCGCTGAGTTGTACATTGCCCATGGAAAAATTTTAATTTTTTAAAACAGTGGATTAAAAGCAAATGACTAGTACCAATGCATATAACTCTTGCCTGGTTATTACCCCACGAAGTTATAGTGACTGCTCTTTTTACACCCTGTATATGCGACACAAACAATCTTGTAACTCAGAAATTTTTAAAAACCAATTTCCTAAAAAGTTTACTTGTAATTAACTAATTATAAAAATTAGTTAATGTAACTATATTGTGGAATACCTGCAGATTGTCATCGACGCGATCCGAAACCGGTGAAATACAATTAAAGCCTCAATTTCAAATGTAATTAAAAGGCTTAAAATATCATACATTTTCATCAACCGACAAGATGGACTTTACTTCTCATTAATTAACGGTAATGAAATATTAATTGAAACATTTTAATTAAAAATTAACAATTTGAAATAATTACGTTCGGAAACAAGTTTTTTCTATTGATGGTTTAGTTAGGCTACTCGTTAAGTTACGGACATTTAACTTGACCACTTAATCATCTCAATTAATACATCATCGTTTTATACTTAGTCGTTTAGAAACTGAACTGGGTTTTCTCCTAGTAAGTCGAAAAAATATTAATATATAAACTTTTTTATTCTTAAGAAATGTCTCTTTAATGGGTTGTTATGGAAGAAATATTTTGGAATATTATACACTATTCTTCTTTTCGACACAAAAGTTATTGAAAATAGTATAACAGGTTTTAGAGCTATGCATAATAACCAAAAATTTAATTAAAGTTCTTTTAAACAAGAGTAATTTATATTTATATGCGAAAACCGTTTAAAGATTGCATTCAAATAAAGCTTACGAGTTGCTTGAATTAAATCTAAAACACACATATGAGTTAACTAAGCACAAACACTTTTGTAGATATTTTTAATGATAGCACACACAGGTTTTAAGACGAGGTGTTTCGATGCCAAGAAGCAGAGCTTAAGCAGGGTCTCAAAGCACGCCCTAATACACTGGGCAACTCTTTAAAAAATTGGAATAAGCATCCATTTATTAAATTAAGATTATTGATTTAATAATTGAACATCTTGACTAGGTACTTCAGGAGAAAGAAATTTTATTCTCGTCTAATCTAAAGAAATTATTATTTATCTTCTTCTTTCTTATATATAAAATGGATTGCGGTTCGTTAGTCTCGCTAAAACAAGGTCAGCTGAACCGATTCGGCTATTTTTAGTCTTGAAATATTCGTGGAAGTCCAGGAAAGGTTTAAATGGTTCATCACAAACTGTTTCTATGCTGAACGAAGTGGGCACGGGTCAGCTAGGGTTTTATAAAAATAAGTTACATCGCTATTATCTATGTCAAAATGTAACAAAAAATATACTTAATTTACACCAGCTGCTAAAAACATTTGTGAAAATACCATTGCGTATTTTACGCGTCCCGTAACATGAAACTTGTGATTTTCCTCTGAATTTTTTATAGTCTATCGCATAAATCATATAAAATTTCCAGTCACGTCCCGCCAGTTGTATTGTGGGTGAGCAGTGAGCTAAGTATAATCCTGCGGCTGACACTTACATTGGTTAGGTGAATACGTAATACTTGCCAGTCCTTACTAGGGGATTTCTATCGGTGCGATATTAAATCTTTCCTTTCTATAATAGCTTTATATTTTGACTATAGTGGCTGGTTCCATTAAAGACAGGAGCTGTGTTAAAGAACCCAAGTATGTGGGCAATACCCAAGACCACTTGCTCTTTCTTAACTCTCGTATACTAGTGCAAGTGATTATATTCTCTTTGTACTAGTGGGACGGATGGGCGATGCTAGTGGCAAGAGACCGCCTGCTCTCTTGCCACTTGCACATGTTTCAATATTAAATCATCAAATCTCAAAGCAGGACCGACTTTTTACATGCCCATCCGATGCATAGATCGTCTTTCCTTGACATGCAATCTGGTGGAATTACTGCATTGCTCTAGGCAGACTACGTACACATTTTTTAACTACCTACATACTATTTTAATTACCTACATACTTTTGGTTTCATACAGAGTGTAAAAAGACCAGTTATAATAACATTGAAATATGATTGTACTACATTTTCTCATTCTTTAAATGTATTTTTTTAAGTTATTATGACTGCTATAAAATTCTTATTTAATCCTCTAATTGTAAAGAAGTAAGCGAACTTTATATAGTGATAAATTAATTATAGCTAAGAACACTCTCGATCACGTCAGCTCTCAAACAAAAAACTAGATCAAAATCGGTTAAAATATAGATTCGTCCGGGGTAATAAAAATACGAACAAATAATGAACCCATTAAACTCGCATCGCAAATAGACATGAACGCCGAGCAACATTTTCCGCCCACAGATCATGGTTACCACGCGTAATCTCGACACGTCATGGCGACCCAGTATGAAATGACAGCTTGTTGTTAAACGTCGAATTTAATTCGGATTAAATAACATTTCAAACAACATTGTTATATTTGACTAATATTTAGCGGATAATGAGCAACCGCGCGAGTGTAGCTTTGATCAGGGATGTAAGGGAGCTCCGTAACCGTAACCGAAACAATCGGATATCCGGTATAAAAAATTATCCGTAACCGAATACAATATAAAAGTTTTGCTACTGTAAAAAGGAAACAAAAATCCGTAACTGAAATTATCCGAAACAAGCGGATAATCCAAAATAACCTAATATCCGTATCCGAAATTACATATCCATTTCGTCCCTGGCTTTGATTTATAATTTACGTACATTCCGCGTTTGTAGTTGCGTATTTGAACCCCCCGACAAAAACTGAGGAGTATTATAAGTATGATGAGGTGATATCCCAGCTCGAGCTCCCAGATCGAGCTCCCAAACCAAAGAACCGATTTTGATCTTATTTTTTAGGTTGAAAGCAGACGTGATTGAGCGTGTTCGAGTTATGTAGTATACTTAGTTACTAGCTGACCCGTGCCCACTCCGTTGAGCATGGAAACCGTGTAAACCTTCCCGGCACGAATATTTGAAGACCAAAAATAGCCGAATCAGTTCAGTTGATCTCGAGTTTTAGCGAGACTAACGAACAGCAATTGATTTTTATAATTTAGCCTTTGTTACTCAGTGATAATGTAGCTTTCTAATGAAAAAAGAATTATTAAAATCGGTCCAGGGGCCTGATTACGTAACTCCGGTCGCTTTCCCGTCTCTCGAGATCAACTGCTATTGTGACGTTACATCTTTTTAAAACACGATTTAAAAAGTTAAAACGTCAAAATTATGACATATTCATTTTTTAAATCGTGTTTTAAAAAGATGTAACGTCACAATGGCAGTTGATCTCGAGAGACGGGAAAGCGACCGGAGTTACGTAATCAGGGCCCAGTACTTTTTGAGTGAAGTCGTTACATACAAAAATACAAATCTTTCCTCTTTATAATATTAGTGTAGATTGATAGTTATTTTATTTTCAATCATAAGTCGCAAGCAAGCAAGAAAGTCACATTATACCAAGTTCAACGAATAACAATCATTAACAAAACTCGGTACTTTTTTCCAATAGAGACTTACACTAAATAACCTGATCCTTATCCTATCCGCAAACATCATTCCAAATCCTACATTAGTCTGTCAGTTATATACGTAAATGTGGCCTCCGTGACGTGACGTATGTGGTAGTTTAGGTACTTTATGGTTGTGTGCCATGGCAAGACGTACGTATTTAATAAATCTAACGAATGTGTGTGTTGAGCTGAGGCAGCCAGCCGCCACGTTGGCACTTGTGTCAGGAACAGATCTCCATTCGCTGTCAAGGCTGGGAATATATTATTCTGAATCTACCCGTCCGGAGAAAGTTCTGATCAATGAACATAGAACTCAGAGGCCTCTGGGCTTATACAACATGTTGGCTGAAATACAAACGCTTAACAGTAATAATAACCGGCGTAATATAAAGTCCAGCGACACCTCTCCTGCCTCAAGCCGCTCTGTAAATGTTGCCGACTTGGTGCACCGTGCGTGTAACCATTTTAAGGGGCCCATTTCAATGAGTTGGTGAGTCACCGTCGGCCGACTTTATGATACATGTAACAACGTCGTATTTAGCAGATGCCGTAGTCCTTCCATAGTCCTAGATACCCAGTCCTCTAGCACCTCACCCCTATTAGCCCAATATCATTTCTATTAACCATTCCTTGCAATAGTCCTACACTAACCGGTGGGTGCACTCCTATGGTGCGTACAGGGAGAGTCGCCGGCTGTCACATTACATTAAAATTAAAATTGTGCGAGCATCTGCGTGTTGGCTTCGGCCAACCGCATGTGTTCCAAAGATCCGGGACTTAATTGCCCGTAAGCAAGGAATGCTACACTTGTGTATATAATAATAATAATAACAATATTTATGGATATTGCACAAAACATTCATATACACACTCTCGGTGGTCAAAAGACAAAGGGTGTTTCACCAAGCAATTTTAAAGTTAATCCTTCGTTAAATATCATGTTGTTCCACTCGTAATTCCTAACAATGAATGAGAAGGCATGGTATTTTAAAAAGCCGTTAACACCAACATGCGTTGGTGAAATCGGGACTAAGGCTGGGTCTCGATGATTCGCAATCTCTACGTCAGAAGAACATTCTGATCACTGAAAATTGAATTCTGGGCCATAGATCTGAAAATCGAACCCACGAGTCGAGTCAAATGTCACTGTCGAATTTGATAAATCGACACTCGTGTGTTCGATTTTTAAGTCTATTGTATTAATTATTGTGAATTGAGAGTTTTGTCACTGCTCACCATGAGAAAATTAACTAGAATTTGCTAAGTAATGTTTGCCACTGGGGACGTTGTTTGGGTCCATACAAATTGAAGTAAACTTCGCCAAGGTAACCAATAAAAAAACCTCCACTGGGCACACGGAGTTAGTTTGTATGAGATTACAATATACATTGAGACTACAAAATGTTGTTAACTTCCACAAGGTAACCAATGAAAAAACTTCCACTGGTTACACAGAGTTCTAAGTTTGTAAGTAGTTGAGAGTCAGAATGTCAAAATGTTCTCCGGACGGAAAGATTTGAAATAATATAGTCATAGCCTTATTCTGTCGCTCGTCTCCTGTCGGTTGGGATCAGACAGCGATGTGACATACTGTTAATCGGTGTTCGGGTACGAGGGATTATGACAGATTTAATGATTATGGCATTACCTTGTTCAATACAAGTTTTCAGTCGCAGGGTTAGAATAATGACGCTTTTAGTAAATAGTAAAGTACTTTGAGGTTTGGAATTGGAATTTGGAGTAAGTATTGCTTTTATGAGCGGTTTACCTTTTTTTTTTCTTTATTTAAAGGCTATTCATCGTATGATTATGTCAGCCACTAGCGGTTTACCTTAAATGGGATAAAAAGTTAAATATATTTTTTTCGGGATATAATTTATCTATAGGTTACTATATTATACAGCACTAAAACAATTTTTTGACAAATTGGAGATAAAAAAATCTTTTTTGCAAACATGAGTTTTCTATTTTCGGTATAGTAATGAGTAATTAACTACGTTATTATTCAATTTTATTAATATTTAACTGAAAATAATGATATAGACTATCTACCAGCAATTGGACAATTATTATATTTTGTTAATGGTTAATGAAAAGGATACCTTAATGAAAAGGATACTTTAATGAAAAGGATACTTAATTTAGTAGGTTGCAATTAAGTAACAGTGTATTTAGTGACTAATTATAATTTTAAAAAATAGTAACTTTTAAAAAAATTTAAAAATTCAGCACTGTATCAGCAAGATTAGTTAAGCTGATTACACGCTAGTCGCAACTGGATCAAGTATACATACATGGACTACTAAAATCATTATCCTTCCTTCGGTTCCGTCGTAGTTGTGTTTAATCACTTTTTAATTATAAAGGGTGTAAAAAGAACAGTCACTATAACTTTGGGATTCTAGAATAAATTTTTTTACAAAAAAAAATAGCTTTTTCGTTATTCTTGCGACAAAAAAATAAGAAATGGTAAAAAGTGAAATATATATTTTTTTAGTTTTTGACAAAAAAAATACATAAGAATACGTAAGACGTTCATTACGTACTAGGGCAAAAATAATAAAATTTTAGAATTTAATGCAGAACGTTGTTCCAAACATGTTCAGCCTTGCGACTAAAATAATAAATTGCGAAAAAAAATTTTTTTTTTTTTTTTTTTCAAAAAATTAATAATGAAAAAAAATCATTTCTAGAATCAGTCAAGGTCCTATAATCCTATTCCAAAGTTATAGTGACTGCTCTTTTTACACCCCGTATATTACCAAACCTACAGTATTTATTTCTGCCCTTTTATTTGCTCTATAACCTAAATATTTCGATATTCCCTCGTCGCCAGCGTTGTTCTAAAATCAATAATACGAAGTCGCCTTATCCAAAATTACGGCAAAAGCAATAATAAACAGGAAATGGCTCGTATCGAATTCTCAAAGCAAAATAAATTCGGCAACATCTTTTTTAATAAAATTTTTAATAATATGTGACGGGAGCGCAATTGTGAACGCGACCTGAAAGCTTTTCGCAATAAAAGTTGTTTTAATTGAGTTATGACGTTATGGATTACCACACTAATATTATAAAGGTGAAAGTTTCTGTGTGCATTTGCGTACCCAGGAGAGTAGGGGGGGACAGCTGCCACCCCCTAAAATATGGCGGGAAATGTTTCATACTTTTTTTTTATTTAACTACTTATAAAGCAAGATCATTTGGCGTTGTTTGTCCCACACTAGTCACTACAAACTAGATACAGCTAATTAGGTATGCCACGCGTTCGTCTGCAAAACCCCCCATTTTGAAACATTTCATTTTTCTAAAAAAGAATACAAATCTACCAGCTCAGTAAGTCAGTTACCCGACACGACTGGCGAGAGAACTTTTTTTACATACCCATCCGAGGCACGGATCATCTTTCTTGTCTGATCAGGTGATCATCCTGCATTGTCCTAACCAAACTTATTTTTTTTTGTTTAGAAACAAATAAATATTGTTTTCAAGTTTTTTGTTTTCACGGGAATTGATCCCACGACCGAATAAAGAGCCAAGCTCTGAACTACTAGGCCACGGAGACGTTAAAAAAGCAGTAAAGAGCAGCAAAGACATATACAGAATATCCTCCAAGTGTTTAAAATGTATTAGGTCCTTACATATGAAATTGGCGTTTTGTATGGGAGGAACATAAAGGCGATTTTTTCATATTAAAATATATTTTATTTATCAAAGTATGTACCTACCATTGCTATCTATACACTTTTGCCATCTTATAGGTAGTTCATTGATCCCTTTACTAAAAAAGCATTCGGACGGGAATCAATGAAATCTTTGAAAGCGGTTTGGACTGCCTCATCGGAATTGAGTTTTTTTCCTTGCAAGAAGTTATCCAAATTTCGAAAAAAATGGTACTCTGTTGGAGCAAGGTCCGGAGAGTACGGTGGATGTCTTAGACATTCCAATTGAAGCTCCTCTAATTTAGTAGCCGTCTGTTGGGCCGTGTGTGGTCTAGCGTTGTCTTGAAGCAGCAGTGGCGTAGAGCGATTGACAAGTCACGGTTGTTTAACGGCGAGCTTTTCCATCATGGTTTGCAGTTGCTGACAATAGACATCAGCCGTAATCGTCTGACCAGATTTAAGAAAGCTATAGTGTACGACACTGGCACTAGTCCACCAAACGCTTACAAGTAACTTTTTTTGAGTATATTTTCGCTCGGGGCAAAACTTAGCTGGTTCACCAGGGTTCATCCATTGCGATGAGTGTTTACAATTATCGTACAGGATCTATTTTTCATCACATGTAATGATCTGATTTAAAATTCCTTCATTATTGTGCCGGTTGAGCAATGTAACGCAGCAGTCGACGCGCGTTTGTCGATTTGCTTCACTCAATTCATGAGGTACCCACCTTTCAAGCTTTTTCACCTTCCCAATTTGCTTCAAGTGGATTAAAACGGTTTTGTCACTAACACCGCAGCCTGTAGCTAACTCTGATGTGGTTTGCGATGGATCTGCTTCCACAATAGCCTTCAATTCATCATTATCGACCTTGGTCTCCGGTCGTCCACGGGGCTAGTTCTGCAGGTCGAAATTTTGAGAACGAAAGCGTTGAAACCAAAAACGCACCGTGTTTTCTTTTGCGACACCACCCCCATACACATCACTAATCCTTTGAGCCGTTTCTGTAGCACTGGTGCCACGGTGGAACTCGTACTCGTAAATAATGCGATATTTTAGGTTTTCTATTTTGTGAAATGAGTGACGCAGAAAAAAAGCGAAAGAGAAAAAAACAAATGAATTACGGTTTTCAAAACACAAATGCATGAGTAAATAGCTGTTTAAATTTGAATTTGGAATTCCTAACCAAAGAGGATATATTTAAGATCAAAGTGGCCAGTACGACAAAACGCCAATTTCATATGTAAGGACCTAATATACAGGGTGTAAAAAGAGCAGTCACTATAACTTCGTGGGCTAATAGCCAGGCATGAGATATATCCATTGGTACTAGTCATTTGCTTTTAATCCACTGTTTTAAAAATAAAAAAAAAAATCAATAGGCAATGTACAACGTGCACAACACAGCGATCAGCTGATTACGTTGAGAGGTTAATAGCACGCGTAAGACGTTCATTACGTACTAGGGCAAAAATTATAAAATTTAAGAATTTAATGCAGAACGTTGTTTCAAACAGTTCAGCCTTGCGACTAAAATAATAAATTGCAAAAAAAAATTTTTTCTTTTAAAAATTAAAAAATTTTAAAAAATCATTTCTAGAATCAGTCAAGGTCCTATAATCCTATCCCAAAGTTATAGTGACTGCTCTTTTTACAACCTGTATGTATGGAATAGTCCTACTTCCGTCCTCAATATAAAAAAAACAGGCCGAATTGAGAACCTTCTCCTTTTTTGGAAGTCGCTTAAAAACGCGAAAGTTTGTAATTATGGATAGATGGTGGAAGATAATGAAAAGAGCGACAAACATCCATATGTTTGTCGGTCTTTCACGCAAAAACTGCTGACCAGATTTTGATGAAATTTAATAACGTAGTTTACATTATGGATAAACACATACACGCTACTTTTTACGGCAGCAAAATGTACGGTTCCTCGCAATTTAATTCATCACGAATTAGCGGAAAACATCGAGTGCAAAATATAATAATAATAGCTCCCGTCACCGATTTCGGTGTCGGTAGCCGATTTCATTGAAACCAGGCCAGCTACGCAGGAGTTATTTTATAGTGCTCAAGTGTGTGCGCAATACACAAAAACACTCTCTCTTCCTTTTACTCTCATAACCCAGTGGGACGGTAAACCGACACGGCGAGAGAACAGGCGCAGGACCGACTTTTTACATTCCCATCCGACGCATGGATCATCTTTCTTGTCAGACAATCAGGTGATCAGCCTGCATTATCCTAACCAAACTTGAAAACAACATTTTTTGTTGTTCCAACGCGGGAATTGAACCCACGACCTCCGGGTCGTGAGCGAAGCTCAGAACCACTAGACCACGGAGGCGCTACTGCAAAACATAACATAACCTAACAAAACATTTAAGTTTCCCGGAACTTAATTTTCATAATCTCTAGCAGAGCGGTGACATTTGACATTTTTATATTCATTAATATTATTCTGCTTGAAATTCACTTTTCTGGAATACGAATTTTGAAATCCTTATTAACTATTTTAATCCTTTAGGATTGGACACTGTGGTTGACAAGTAGGGTGCCCACACGATATACTTTTAATGACCAGATTTTTGTAGGTGAAAATAGAATATTATACTGATTTTAATAGATAGTACATAAAGCATACTTCACTTAAAAATCGGTCAGGCATAAGATAGAAGAAAAATGGCCCGATTATCGGTAATCTAAAAAAGAGTCAGTAGGTGGACAGTGGACACCCTAATGCGCTCTCTCTCTCTATCCCTTTCTGTCTGTTATTTTTGCGTTAAGCGCAATCTGGGTCAGGATAAACTAATGCATATTTCAATAGGCTAAGCAACTAAGCTATTATGACACAACTCGTTCAATTTATCGACAGCATAGATTCATTAAACGTCCTCTGTGGGAGAGGCACGTGTGGTTGCCGGTTGGAATCCCGCCTGGGGTGCAAAAAGTTTCCAATATTCCGTATTTCGTTCGTATTAGAAATTATGTGTATTATATTATAGATAATATAATACAAATCTTAAATATTGTGTATGTATACTAATGTTATAAAGCAGAAGAGTTTGTTTGTTTAAACGCGTTAATTTCAGGATTCAGGAATTAGGACAGTCCATTTATAGAGGAAGGCTTGAGGCTGTATAACATTATGCTGCGACCAATAGAAGTGAAGCGTTCTCACGCAACGAAAGTCCTCAAGTGTATTCACATTGGTGGACTTTCGTTGCGTGAGCTGCATAATAATAATAACAAATACCAGCGTTAGCAATCAAAAGATAATCGCGATAGTGTTTCCGACAACCACGCGAACGAAGTCGCGGGCACAGCTAGTAGTATAATACTATTGTATACTTACGTATTAAATATATTTCCGTTGACAGGTACACGTAGCCCAGGTTCTTCGAGCTCGTAGCATGGAACCAGATTGACAAGGTGTGGAAGCGTCTATAAATATTATTTCCCATTTAGCGCCCATTAATCTCAGGGTTAGTACAACCTTAACAACCTCCGATTATGATACTCCACGTCGATTTGATGGATGGAGGTGTTTGGGCTCAGCGATAACTCATGCTCTGACTCAGATACACACATACACACATGAACAAAACAACAATATTTGGAAATATGCATTATTTAAATCAGCAAGTAATAACAATATATATAGTATGTATTTGTGTGCTTTTCGCATTAAATAGGTTCAGAAACTTTTCCTATACATATTTTAATGAAATTTGGCACATAATTTTTTTTTAACATAGGCTATTTTGTTTTATTCTTTATTGAAAGGTATTAGATATTATAGATTAAGTTTGCCTATTAAAGACTATTAAGGCTATTTCTTATTACGGCTAAAATCACTTATGGACAGTGACTTTAGTCCGCCAAATATTCTACTAAACTAAACTATTCTCAGTCCGCCAAATGACAACCTGCGAATAGGAGGGCTGCTAACTTCAAATAGCGTTTTAATAATAATGTATAGTTCCCGCAGAATTTCCTTTTGCACACACTAAGTCATGGACAAAATCTAGTTTCTAAATACTAGATATTATATATTATATTATATATAGATTTTTTTATATCTATGGACGCTTCACACCACGTCTATCTGGCCCCGTGATAACTATACCCATATTTCAGATTTTTATTATATTATTTAGGTACACAAATTTAATACCCACTAATGGCCCAGGAACACAGAGATCTATTTGTTTCTTCGGCGGGATTCAAACCCGCGACCTGCAGCTTGCGCATCGACCCCACTGTGCTACAGAGGTCATAAAATAATATTATGATGTACCCACCTGCTTATATAATATTTCTAAATGTTTTACCAAATTCCACACAGACACGGTTTTATTCCGTCAGAGGAAACGGAAGTAGTTCAGCACACTATCGCATTAGCCGCTGAGCTAATTTTCACGTTCGCAGTACCTTTCCCGGAAAACAAAGTTGGGGGAACAATACTGAAGTTGAAACAGGAAATGTTGTACACTTACATTGTAACTTTAACATTCTCACTTTGGTCTAAAGCTAGTGGGTTCTCTTACTTTGGTCTAAAGCTGGTGTGTATGGTTCTATTATTTTGGTCTAAAGCTGGTGTGTAGGGTTCTATTATTTTGGTCTAAAGCTGATGTGTAGAGTTCCCTCACTTTGGTCTAAAGCTGGTGTGTAGGGTTCTATTATTTTGGTCCAAATCTGGTGTGTAGAGTTCTCTCACTTTGGTCTAAAGCTGGTGTGTAGGGTTCTATTATTTTGGTCTAAAGCTGGTGTGTAGAGTTCTCTCACTTTGGTCTAAAGCTGGTGTGTAGAGTTCTCTCACTTTGGTCTAAAGCTGGTGTGTAGAGTTCTCCCACTTTGGTCTAAAGCTGGTGTGTAGAGTTCTCTCACTTTGGTCTAAAGCTGGTGTGTAGAGTTCTCTCACTTTGGTCTAAAGCTGGTGTGTAGAGTTCTCTCACTTTGGTCTAAAGCTGGTGTGTAGAGTTCTCTCACTTTGGTCTAAAGCTAGTGTGTAGAGTTCTCTCACTTTGGTCTAAAGCTGGTGTGTAGAGTTCTCTCACTTTGGTCTAAAGCTAGTGTGTAGAGTTCTCTCACTTTGGTCTAAAGCTGGTGTGTAGAGTTCTCTCACTTTGGTCTAAAGCTAGTGTGTAGAGTTCTCTCACTTTGGTCTAAAGCAAGTGGTAGGTTATGTTAATATCAACTGATTCCTTTAAAAATACTTATTACTTAAATAATGACACCAACATCAAGAAGAACATTAATTTTAACTACATTATAAAAGTGTTATTTTTTGCTTTGTAGTTTTTTTTTTAACATAGTTTTTATTTCATCATTAAAATAGATTGATTTGTCTTCTCTAAGCATGGAATATCTCGCAAATGTAAGTACGACTCTGAATTTGGAACATGAAATCGTTAAAACAAGTCATGAATAATTCAAGAATGAAATTACATTTCGGCGTGTTATTGAGGCTCTGACCGATGATCGTTAAGTGCCAAATGATGAAACATAATATTGAATCACGAATTGATGATCGGTGGCAAATTTCAATAAATGTTATGTTATTTGTTATGCATGCGAATGTAATGTCCGTTCGATTGTTGTTCGGTGAATATTATCCTGTTTTCACTGGATATCGTTACATTCATATTATGTTTTATTACCCGACTGCGACGTAGGTGAAAAGAAAGGTTACGATTTTGGCAGTTTATGTATCTGTAATCTGTATACTATATATAAGCCCAAGCAGGAACATTTGAAAAGTAATCGATTGTCAATTATTGTATTAGCGCTGTCATACTTTTCATACAATTATTATTTATCCGGAGTTCTCAGCTGTTCCTGCTTAGGCTACCGATACATAGTTCCGATTTCACCAACGGATGTTAGTGTTAACGGCATGTTAAACTACCATGCCTTCTCATTCATTGATAGGAATTACGAGAGGAACAACATGATATTTAACGAAGGATTAACTTTAACATTGCTTGGTGAAACACGCCCTTAGACTGCCAAAAAAGATACCTTTGCATACCTACATGTGTAGCGCCTACTTTACTTATAATATGAAAGAGGAGACAAATGATTCGTTATAATAGCCCGGTAACATAGGCTATATAATTCGCTAACTGTTTCTTGTTTTACTTTATGAAAGTCTTCTCTCGCTTTTTTAATTTGTTGAAAAGATTTCGTAAATTATTATTATGAAAGAACGTACTCAAGACGATTGTAGATCGCGGATTCGAATACCTACCATAAAAGAAAAAAAATTCGTTGTCTGGTACGCATACCGCATGTTCTTCGAGATCTTAGCACGAGAACAGACTGACGTGTGAAAGCGTCAAAGTAGAAGATTATATATTATGAGCAGGACATTTTTAAAACCATTTATCGCGAGAATATCAAATTACCTTTGACAAATTCAATTCCAGATTTTACGCGCCATAAAATGCCTGCTTCGGTATAAAAATTAAAACGTGACGTGACATACATTATGAAGTCAACGGATTTTGAACAAAATTATGCACATGTTCTACATCAGGTGCGTAAAGTTTGTTGTAATTTCTTAAGAATAATCATCATCATGAAGGAGTGTACCGTTGTTTGGCACTGGAGGCATTGCTTCGATGCTTATTATAATTAACTTCATCACGGCGAGCAGTGATAAAAAGTCGCACTCAGCCTGCGAAATATTTACTAAGTATGAGAATGGGGTCCGTGTCCAGGGTGCTGTAGTAAGCATCTCCCCAATAATCTTTTATACAGTATGTAAAAAGAACAGTCATTTTAACTTTGAAATACTATTATACTACCTTTTCCCATTTTGGAAATGTATTTTTTATATTTTTTTTTGTCAAAAACTAAATTTTTTTTTTGTCGCAAATTTAACGAATAATGAAAAAAATTTTTTTTTGTAAAAACTAAACATTTCTAGAATGAGAAAAAGTAGTATAATCATATCCCAAAGTTATAATGGCTGTCCTCTCTTCCGCGGACATAATTATTTTAACACTGCACTTGTCAACCCGCCTGCCAAGCATGTATAGGCAACTTCCCTCCAAGAATTACTCCGGGGAAGGCATTACGGTTTTGGACGTGATAGCTGAAACTAGGATGAGAACGAGCTCAGCGGGTATATTCGCAGGACACGTAAAATCAGTTTGTGTGTACCTTCGATCAACGGCCAGTTTCTGAAAGGCTAATCAAATCTATGTTCAACGAACATGGTAATCAAGTTAACAATTTCATATACGCTGATTGGTGAAACATTTAGCATAGATAAAGATAGGGACAGACATTATACAGAATGTTTCATGGTTCATATATCAAGCCAAATATAGTGTGAAGAGAAGGACGCGTAGAGCATTTTTTGTTTTCGCACCTTATACAAATGACTTAATTTAACTCAAAATTAAATTAATTCAAAGGTCTAAAATTACCACAAGGAGTGAAATAGTAAATATATGGTTGATTCAATTTGTAAGTCAACAATGCTTATCTGCGGAATTTTAACTAACCCTAGTAGAGTGTGAGCGTGATTTAATTATTCGCTGCTAAATGTTTCACCAATCAGCATTCAATATGGGTTGTTAGCTTGATGCTATGTTAGTTGATAGTAGATTTGATTAGCTTTTTTGAAACTGGCCCAATCATTTTAACCAATAAAATGATCTTCTAATGATGAATCTCGATTTGAAATTTATGAAAATACCATTATTTTAACATATCGAGACTGAATTATGACTTGACTATTATGAATGTAAGATAAAATTAGCATAAATTGACCTTTACTTTAATTGACCAAGGGTCTTTTAGATGCTGAGTGCCAATTTCACCAACACATGTTAAAATTAATCCTTCATTAAACATCATGTTACCCGTCTCGTATTTCCTGTCAATCAATGAGAAGGTAAGGTATTTTAACCGTTAACACTAACAAGCGCTGGTGAAATCGGGTCTGAATATCTGTATTGGAAATAAAAGAAACTACGTAATAAAACCGACTTCAACATAAGCAAGCGACTTCAATAAAAGCATAAAATAATATTTTTATATTATTTATGTTCTTTTTGATCTGAAAAACATTTAAATTAGCCGTTCTGAAACTAGTTGATAAAATATCCATTTAAAAATGTTCATACAAATATATGAATCACATTTGGAAATATGTGAAAAATGTTCATAAAATAAAAAGTACAAGTCCAAGCTATGTGAATTTTTTATGGGGCCAAATGGCAGTTATTCTGCGTCGAATAAAAAAAGAATCACGCAAATCAGATAATTAGCCTCAGGGTACTCGGTGTACACTGTACATACATAAAAACAGGTCGAATGAGAACCTCCTTATTTTTTTGGAAGTCGGTTAATCGCGGCTTCATCGCAACGGCGCGAGCGGGGCGTACGGGGCGTGCGGGACGCGCGGGACGCGCGGGGCGTTTGCATGCGCCTGCCCATACAGCCGTGCGATAGATTTTAAAATACTCTTATGCCAACCATCAGATGTAGACGACCTTCATATTTTGAAATACAACTTACAAGTAATATACAGTCCACAATAATAAGCTTTTCATTTCATCTGGGAGTCTACAGTTAAAAACATGACATTGCTTGATGAGCTCTGTAGCTCGTCCAGTAATCTCATGTTTAAAGCTGGCTCTGTATCCATGATGAAAAAGATTCAATTATCTCTCCAATAACACGGCCGGCTACAAATCCTAGCAATTTACGGGGTAATTACTTTTTGTAGGAGTGCTCATAAAAAGTCTTATTATGGTGGCGACACACGACAACATGCTCAACGAAATAATTCTATCTCAACGAAGTCATTTTAATGTTATCCTAAAAATAAAAAATAAAACCGGCCATGTGTAGGTTGGACTGACGCACAAATGGTTCCGCACAAAACGAGCAAAAAGATCACGTTTGTTGTGTAGCCCCCTTAAATATTTATACTAATATTGTAAAGCGAAAGAGTTTGTTTGTTTGTTTGTTTAAACGCGCTAATTTCTGGAACTACTGGTCAGATTAATTTATTTTTTTTGTTGGATATTTCATTAACACAGGAAGGCTATATAACATCAACTTCGACCAATAGGAGCGAAGTGTCAGTGAGAAATGTTACAAAAACGGGGAAAATTATTCCCATTTGAGGACTTCCGTTGCGTTGCGGGTTCCGCGCATTGGTCGCAGCGTATAATATAGCCTAAAGCCTTCCTATATAAATGGACTATCGAACAAAATTATAATTTTTCAAATCGGACCAGTACTTCCTGAGATTAGCGCGTTTAAACAAACAAACAAACAAAGTTTTCCGCTTTATAATATTAGTATAGATATAGTTTTATTTAAAAACATACCTATTCATTTCATCCGCCTTATTAGCACGCATAAAAAAAATAATTTTATTAAAAAAACATACCAACTCATTTCATATATTTTTATTTGCATAGACTCTAAGCAAAGTTTTATTTTTAGGCTTTAAAGATTCACGTTTATAAGCTTCAGTAAATAACCCACGTAAAGTTAAATTGTTCTGTCACAGATCCGACCGTTATAAAATATTTACGTATATTTCACACGCATTATGAGTACCGTTCATAACATAGCTCTATATTTTACGGCAAAACTTAATATATTTTCGGGTCGTAGCGGATGTGATGTATGCGCGTGGCTGTGACCTTATATTATGTTAATGATTGGCCAAGTTGTAAAAAAGTAATACAATGTTATGAAACAAACTTTTTGATTACTTTTACAGATTGTACGCTACGTGTTATCAAACAAGGAATAAGCATGCGTGTACGATGCTAATGATTTCCGTATGCACAGTCAGGAAAAGTGAATGTTCAGTGAATTAACAATAACTTTGCAATATCCTCCATAGTACAATCAACACCCAATAACAGTACGACACCAACAATTTATACTACGCGAAGTCGAAATTTTTGTTTTGTTCATGTTTCACCAAGCAATGAAAAGTTAATCCTTCGTTAAATATGATGTTGTTCCTCTCGTACTTCCTATCAATGAATAAGAAGGCATAGTATCTTAACAAGCCGTTAACACTAACATGCGTTGGTGAAATCGGAACTAAATATTCGGCTCTCCTGTAATGTAGGTACGATTTTATATGTTAGCGTAGTATAAATTGCTGGTGTAGAGTAGGTACATATTGAATAGTAAACTATTTTTGACTTAAAACAAGTAAAAATAAAATGTTTACTCCGAAAAAACATGTATCCAATTAATAATAAACATTTACTTCCGCACTTCAATTCAAATATACTCTCAACTATGCCAATTATAAGATAATAAGGCCCTGTTTCACCAAGCAATGTTAAAGTTAACGCCATGTTAAAATACCAAACACGGCCTAAGTGTGTTTAAGTGTAGATCACGAAAAATGACAAAAGGTAGCATTAACACAATAACGAAATACTTTAAACTACCCCGAGGGTCGCGACTGAACTTTTATTCCTTTGTCTTGGAATTGTTGGCGATGAACAGCAATACAATCGGTCGATCGGCCGGCTGATTACGTAAAAATAGCGATTAGCAAAAATCGCGCGATGCTTCATTTTTACTATGACACTAGCACCAAAAACAATTGAGTGGCAATCATAGGAACTATTGATTGAATGTCAAACAACCATTGACGACAAATATATTTTTTGAATTCCAAAACTTTAAACTTCTTTTTTGGCGCTTATTTATTACCTTTTAACCGTCGATAAAGTTCTAGAGTCAAAAAATTTTCAATTCCTTTGCTTCTGCAAGATACGTAATAACCCTGCCGTCTTCACTACATGAAACTTTGAGCAAGCACTGTATTGTCTGACTAGAACAAGTGCTGGCAACAAAATATAATAAATATATTACCTATAATAATATCTATCGATGCTCCACACCCACGTCAATCTGGCCCATGATAAGTTTCCGAAGAACTTGTGTTACAGGTACCAGACAACGAAAATAGGTTTAAAACATTTTTACTAGACATTTTAAGATTTTACACAATTTAAGATTATCATATTGTACACAAATTTAATACACATCAATGACCCAGGAACATAGAAAACTTTTTGTTCCTTCAGCGAGATTGGAACCCGCGACATCTTATCTAGCTTGAGCACCAACGCGTTCTACCATTGTGCTACAGAGGTCGTCAAATGAACTAATACGCAAATAATGAACTTGTTAGATGGATCCCGCATATATGTGTTGTGTGACCTATACTTCTAACGTGTAATTAAATAGTTTGGTATAATCCCACTGATGTTATAAACGCAAAAGTTTGAAAATATGGATGGATGCATTGATGTTTGATGATTTGGTAGGATCCTTTTTTCTAGGTTAAAAATATGTATGTACTACATATTTTTAATTATAAAGAAAGTTTAGCTTTTACAAATATTTTATTTACTATTGCAGTGGATTAACACATAGGTTAGTTTATTAAGCCGAAAAGGCTACTTTGTACGCGTAACCATACTTACGCGTACAAAGTAGCGGAAAAATTATATACTTATATAATAACTAGCTGTCCCTTGCCCACTTCGTTGAGCATAAAATCAGTTTATGATGAAATTCAACTAAAAAAAACAACCCCTAACTCGGGAACGCGGAACCCGCAACGCGGGAACCCGGAACCCGCAGCATGGGAAACCGAAACCCGCAACCCGCAACCCGCAACGCGGGAACCCGGAACCCGCAACGCGGGAACGCGGAACCCACAACGCGGGAACCCGGAACCCGCAGCATGGGAACCCAAAACCCGCAACGCGGGAACCCGGAACCCGCAACGCGGGAACCCGGAACCCGCAACGCGGGAACCCGGAACCTGCAACGCGGGAACCAGGGACCCGCAACCCGCAACGCGGGAACGCGGAACCCGCAACGCGGGAACCCGGAACCCGCAACGCGGGAACCCGGAACCCGCAACGCCGGAACCCGCAACCCGCAACGCGGGAACCCGGAACCCGCAACGCGGGAACCCGGAACCCGCAACGCGCGAACCCGGAATCCGCACCATAGGAACCCGAAACCCGCAACGCGGGAACCCGGAACCCGCTACGCGGGAACCCGGAACCCACAACGCGGGGACCCGGAACCCGCAACGCGGGAACGCGGAACCCGCAGCATGGGAACCCGAAACCCGCAACGCGGGAACCCGGAACCCGCAACGCGGGAACCCGGAACCCGCAACGCGGGAACCCGGAACCCGCAACGCGGGAACCCGGAACCCGCAACGCGGGAACCCGGAACCCGCAACGCGGGAACCCGGAACCCGCTACGCAGGAACCCAGAACCCATAACGCGGGGACCCGGAACCCGCAACGCGGGAACCCGGAACCCGCAACGCGGAACCCGCAGCATGGGAACCCGAAACCCGCAACGCGGAACCCGGAACTTGCAACACGGGAACCCTGAACCCGCGACGCGGAACCCGGAACCCGCAACACGGGAACCCGGAACCCGCGACGCGGAACCCACAACGCCAAACCCTTCCGTGAACGTTGCTGGTTCTGCGCTGTCAAATGGAATAAATAGTATCCTATGTCCGTCTACTGGCTCTAAGTTACTTCCTCACCAATTTTCAGCCATATCGATAAAGCCGTTCTTGAGTTATAAATAATTTAACTAACACGACTTACTTTAATACAAATAGCTGATGTATAGATTACTCCTACTAACATAAGCTAACGCCCGGTGAATGCTCCCGTCACAGTCGGTCCAGCCGATTCGGTGATCATTAGTTAGATAAAGATGATGATGATTATGATGAAAAGAAGCCTAAATTAATCCTTATAACTTTAGCTATCTATACCAGTGAAAGTCTCGTTAAAATCGGTCCAGCCGTTCCAGAGATTAGCCGGAGCAAAGAGACACGCTAACAGACAGACAGACATTTTTTTTAAATTGCATTTTCGTTTTCAGTAGCAAGAAAAAAAAAGACAGAACAGACAGACGTTAACTTCGCACAAAGACAAATGACGACAAAAGACAAAGTGGCGTCATAACGTGACGTTTTCGATAATTTTTTTTTAATTGTTTGTGAATTATGACCATGGATCTAACTCCTTCGATCTGATTTTTAAATTAACATTTATAATATATTCTTATTACAACTTATAAGTTAAGTACTTTTTTTTAAATAGGTATATTTATAGTTGTTAAAAGATTAATCGATTTTTTGAGTAAGTCTCTAGTGTTTAATAAGAAAAAGTGTTAACTGACGTAACATTATCACGACGTTTATTTCATTAAATCATAATTTGTATATTATATTTAAGATCGTTTATCAGTGAAAGCAAATCGTAAAATAACTCATATTGGTTATGTTGACAATAAATATCTAATAATTATTAAATAAAGTTTAGTAAATTCTGCAGTTTTAACAAAAAGAAAATATTTATTTTATTATGTCGTCGTTACAACGTTACCTCGCTCATTTTTGATAAACTGTCAAATGTTACCTATTAAAATGACCCGACTATTTATTAGTGGTGGACAAATAGTTTAATAAATCCAAATAGTTTAAGTTTATGTTAAAACGTTATTTATAGCATTTTATGATTTTTATTTTCCATTTGTAAACAATGTTGTTACCATGACACCAGTGTCATATAGACTGGCAACGACGTAAATTGATCGAGTCCATGTTCAAACCCCGTGTGACCAATACGTATATTTTCTTCTTTTTTCTAATTTTCTGCTTATATTTTTCAACATTTTCTTTCATAATAACCTTTTCATGACAATAACGAACATACTGTAAAAAAAATTGCGAAATCGGTCAAGCCGTTGTCGAAGCGCACACGATGTAAGAAATTTTGATGGTTATTTTTTTACACTTTGGGCTACATTTTTGGGGTTTTAGTAAGGAACCCTATTTTTGTTGAAAATATAATATAGCCTATGTTCAGCGCTAGGAATGTAGCTTTCCAACAGCGAAAGTATTTTTCATATTGGTTCAGTGGTTTCAGAGCCTATTCCATTCAAACAAACAAACAATCAAACGCTACCTCTTTATAATATTAGTATAGAAGTATAGATAAGGGGTAGATACTAATATTAAAAAGTATTTGCCTGGGGTGCTGGAGTAAGAAGATCCCATCGACCTCGAATCGGCAGAAAATTACAAAATCAATAATCACAATCCGATGTATAAAATAATGTTTATTAATAGTAAGGAAGTTTTAATTTTAAAATGATATTCTTAGCATAACCGGTAGACGTTCCCTTCATAACGCCTACGTTAAAATGGGGTTTAAGAGTGAAAAGTATGTAATCTTAACTTAATCTTGACTTTTTATTACAAACTTCCAGAAGCTGGAAATATTTAGGTTTGTTAAATTAAAAACAACATTTTTTTCATTTATTTTTCTGCAACCTACTCAGTACACATATTTTAAAATTAACTAGGGTATGCCTTATTTTATCAATTACTGATTTTAAATTAAAAAAATAAGAATAAGGTTATTTTAGATCTTAAAATTAAAATATTGTGTACGAAATTCAAAGCTAGTCTGTTGGAACACATTGCCCCGGTAACGCAGGGGAGTCCATTAAACCGCTCATTCTATTTGCACTAAGGAACTGCGCCAAAATAGCCAAGCACATTCAGAAACCAAAGTGTCCCAGATACTGGCTTTAAAATGGCTACTGACATAAATAAAAGATCTTATCATTATTGAGCGCGGTCGCAGCAAAGTGCCGTCTTGGCTATTTGTCATTCATTTTACTGGGTGATTTAAAATAACCTTTACATTTTACGCTTATATTGTTTTTAGGGTTTCGTGACTTAAAATATAAATAATAATAAAAAGTCAGGTTGTCTTTATATTGTGTGCAGCGATGTCGATCTTTTACATCTTCATAATATCACCGAATTAAAGGTGTATACAAAAATTCAGCCCACTAGGATTTTTTCCCCAGGTGAAACCTAAAATTACTATAACAATTTGTCGGTGGGTTTAGCGCTGTGTTGACAAAACTATAATGTCATACATAATATTGTACTAACATACATAATCTTATTAGGTCTCAAAAATTGTGTCTATTAAGACCCTTTATTTAGTCAAAACTGCGTAAAAATTAGACTAAGTTATATAAAAAGATACGGCTGCTTAGGCAAAGAAACGCGTTTCAATGTGCCCAATACTTCAATCTCAAGGAGTACTTTCCGAAATAAGTAAGTAACGTCACTTTATTGGTATTTATCAAAAAGCCTCTAAAGTGGTCTAGAGGTTTAGAGCCTAGCCTCTTGACTTGGTTCGATTCCTGCGTTGGAACAACAAAAATGTTGTTTTCGAGTGTTCAATGTAGGCCGATTACCTGATTGTCTGGCAAGAAAGATGAACCATGCGAGGGATGGGCAAGTAAAAAGTGGGTATTTTAACATGGCGTTAACTTTCACATTGCTTGGTGAAACACGGCCTAAGTTTCAAAGGGAGTCGAAATTTTAACTCAACGCTGCCTTCTTAAATTAGCTATCATATGAACAGGCTGGATAGGAATGTTCTTATGCAATATGCTATAATTTAACTGAAGAAAACTCCTATTATACTTGTGAAGTGCAAAAATCGGAAAAATCGAGTTTGAAAGTGGGTGATCATAATTATATAGGTAGTTTGTAATTTATAGAAGCCATTAAATTATTTGTCATATTGCATTTTGCATAAAAATAAATAAAATGGTTTATGCACGTGCTTATAAATTACAATCTACCTATATTATGATCACCCACTTTCAAACTCGACAAAAACTGTGAGATTCGTTTCCCGTTTATGATGTTACTACTATGTACGGAACCTCTGGTAGACGAGTTCGACTCGTATTTTATTAGAAAGGGAAATAAGAAATTTCTTTAGCTACTTTATAGCATATAGTTTTATATTTTAAGCTTTTATTCAAGTTGCTCTGTTAGTGTGGGACAAATCTTGTGAGGTAAATTAGGTCCACTTCCTGTCATTAGATTAGGTTGAAATTTGATTTAATAATGTAACTTCGGTGACAATGCATTTATATGGTACCATGAAGCTGTTCTCAGGATGGAGTCGGAAGGTAGCCATAGGAACTACTAAACTAAACAAAATAGATCCATCTTATTTCGACTCGTAGGGACTTCTAGACTAGTCAACTAATAAGTTTGGACTCGTTTGAATAGTACTCAGAGCATTTAAATAAAAGCTTGTTTTTAATAAATTTTTTTAACTATTATATTTTTTTTTTACTATTATTTACACATTCAGCATAAATCGACCAAAAGCAGAATTTTAACTTGCAGAATATATACGCCGGAAATTCATCATTTTAACTGTATATTTCCCGATGGCTTAAAACATACTTTACATCACTTTTAATTAACGAGTTGATTTTACGTAACGAATACAAATGAAAATATTATTTTTTTCCATCTTATTGAAATTAATACAGTTAAAAGACGAGTGAAATAAATTCATGGGCTATGTTTTAACATCATGAAATTTAATATTCCTCGTTTAAGTTAATAATCCACCTTATATTCTGGAAAGCGAAAAATTCAATTAATACATTTCTGCAAATACTCTACGGGCTTTAAATTAAAGCAACTGGTTTTTAATTTGTATGCGGCGTACCGCACAAATTTGGTTTATGCATTTAACAACGCGTATGCGGGTACATTTATAAAAAATATTTTATATAAATTTGGCCAGTTGTACACAAAACTATCTTTAATAGTGATTTGTCGCGTCATGGTAAGTAATTTATACGAGTACTAGCTGTCCCGGCAAACTTCGTATTGCCTTATTAATTAATTGCTTGACATACTGACTGCAGCGCCACCTATCGGTTCCAATTGTAAATCTAAACCATTCTCGAATCTCCACGAACAGACACAAAAAATTTCATCAAAATTGGTCCAGTCGTTTAGGAGGAGTTTAGTCACATACACACGCACACAAGAAATATATATATACGAGTATAAGGTGCCAAAACAAAAAAATATTTTACTCGTCCATCTCTTCACACTATATACCATGAATATTAAAAAACATAACTTTCTAACTCTCTTTCGGAGCTTTCCTGTGCACGTGTCGGTGAAAACAAATAGCTGCATGCGTTTCCACTTTTACCAGGTTACGTAACCTCGTAACCCGTATCCTGGTTAATTAAATATTCTAACTTTATGAGCAGAAAAAGCACGTAATTTTCACGAAAAATATGCTAGCACATGTTTATTAGTTTACAGGATGTTGCGCGCGACTTCGTCTACGCGAAAGTAAATTCTGTAGGAATTATTTTGTCGCAATATAAAGTCACAATATTTTTAATAGAAATTAGTCTAATTGTTTTGGAGCTTATTCAATTGTTTTTTTCTGGTTGCACGAACAAACAATTCATCAAACCGTTAATCTTTGTAACATTTTGAAAAGTTGAATGATGGTTTTAAAAGATGAAAAGTTTAAATAGTAAAACACGAACTACTTGCACTTTTTTCCACTTTATTTGTTACTTAACATTAATAATTACTTAAAAGTTAAAATACACGACCGGTTTCGACATAGTCATCATCGGGTGTCGACTATATCTAAACCGGTCATTACAAGTAATTATATTAATGTAAAGTAACAAATGAAGTGGAAAAAAGTGCAAGTAGTTCGTGTTTTACTATATTATAATATGAATTTCCACCAAGAACCTACAGTACAATCAATAACATATTATGAAAAGTAAAAAAAATAATAATGAAACTTCAACTTGTTACATATGCACCCCTCACGTAAAATGAACTTAGAGCAATTTGCCGAGTACTCTTATAAGAATCATCATCATCAGTCAGTTGCAGTCCAACATGCTCCTGGACTATGATTAATATTGAGAATATAATAAATGAAGCCACCTCTTGGACTATAAAGAAAATACAATGCAAGCAGTTTCTTCTTAAATTATGAAATAAAACATCAAATCCTGGAAATGCTGATGCCGCATCATCGAGGTGGTCCCATCTCCGTGGGACCGTGCTCTTAATGTTAAGTTAGTTAGTCACTTCAGATCTTACATCGGTCGGAGCCAGTAGTCTTAATTTTAATTGTAATATTCTTGTAGATCCAACATAAATCTGACATTAATTAAGTTATAATTTGTAAAAGTAAGTTTAATTTAAATAAATTCTAAAATAAAATCGTTTTTTTTGGAACTCCCGTTCGAGAACACTAAAACTTTCGAAATAGTCGCCGAACTATGGGGGGAGGTGTTACATATGCACCCCTCACGTAAAATGAACTTAGAGCAATTTGCCGAGTACTCTTATAAGAATCATCATCATCAGTCAGTTGCAGTCCAACATGCTCCTGGACTATGATTAATATTGAGAATATAATAAATGAAGCCACCTCTTGGACTATAAAGAAAATACAATGCAAGCAGTTTCTTCTTAAATTATGAAATAAAACATCAAATCCTGGAAATGCTGATGCCGCATCATCGAGGTGGTCCCATCTCCGTGGGACCGTGCTCTTAATGTTAAGTTAGTTAGTCACTTCAGATCTTACATCGGTCGGAGCCAGTAGTCTTAATTTTAATTGTAATATTCTTGTAGATCCAACATAGATCTGACATTAATTAAGTTATAATTTGTAAAAGTAAGTTTAATTTAAATAAATTCTAAAATAAAATCGTTTTTTTTGGAACTCCCGTTCGAGAACACTAAAACTAACTGGAAAGCTAAAAGCCCGTTTAAATAACAACACGTATTATAATTATTTGTTTTGTACACAATAAAATATTTAAATTATAATTTTTGAACATTTATCGCATCTTTATAATACAATTGTGTTATATTCGAATCATGACTTTAAAAGCTACAATAAATTTTATTTATTATTTAAATTATTTCAAAGCTTAAAAACTAAATACAATTTTGTTTACGATATGCCTATAAACTCTTGTCGAGTTTGTCCAGACATAATATTCTCAACTATATTATCAATATTTATAGAAGTACACTTACAATGCGGAATAATGTAATAAAACAGATACCTAAAGTATCTACAAACGAAACATGAATAATGTAAGTGATGTTTCAAAATATACTTGGCGGTTTTCTCTACATTCTTCATAGAGATTTCGTAACCCACAAAAGTACGGCGATGCGTTCTATACAGAAAGATCAATTGCACCGAAGGCGGATGAAAGTTTTCCTTCTGTCAGTAAGTCTGATGTAGTAAGTTATTCGTGGTTCCTTTTCTTATTTTGCAAACATTTGTGAATTTTTCTGTATATTTTTAATGTTATATTGCTGCAATAATAGTAATTTTGATTAGGTTGAATTGATTGAAACGCATAACTTAAAATGCCACATAAATAGTTTGGTCAAATTTGTAAAAATAAATAAGTGATAATATATATTTTTTATAATGTGTTTCTGCAATCTGTTTCATAAGAACATTCAGCAAAAGATCAGGGATGTATTATAAAACTTGGAGGGTTATATCTCTCTATAGATCTCTAGGGGTTTTCCTCTTGAGTCTTTGAAATGTTGTATCAATGTTCATTAAATTTGTTGCTAGTATGATGTTTGGTTGACTTTTTAATCATTTTTATATGTTGTATAGTTTTGACTTTAAGATCGTGATGTAGTTGTTCATTTGTTATAAAGTGTTTTTGACTGGCATTTTTGAAGTATTTCTAGATTTGAATTTGAGGTTATTCCAAAAAGCTGCAATCCATATGTCCAGATTGGCCTGAGAATACATTTATAAATAAGGAGTTTGTTCTCCAGTGACAACTGTGATCTTTTGCTAAGTAGCCAATGCATTTTTCCTAGTTGGATACCGAGCGCTTTTCTTGATAAATAGAGTGATAATATTTAAGGATACGTATTAAGGTTCTCTCTCTCTCGTACAAAGTAACAGTAGCAAGGCTGAAACAGTAACTTTTGATGACGCATGCCGAAGGATCGTCAGAGACATGCCGCCAATCAATAAATCCATTGTCATTTTTTTATAGTTGCGGTAAATTATAATAGCTTCTAATGATGAAACTCCACGTGTAGAATATATAGGACTATATTTAAAATAGGTATTCTCGAAACTCTAGGATCTATAAAATAGGTTTAGAAATGTTTGCTACTACTTTTCGTGTAAAACAAACCTCAAGAATTACACCAGTAAATTTTTATATTTAAGATTTTTATTATATTATACACAAATTTAATACACACTCATGACCCAGGAACATTGAAAACTTTTTTTTCTCACGGTGCGATTCGAACCCGCGACCTCGCTCGAACACCAACGTGCTCAACGTACCTAGCGTACTGACGCTACGGAGGTCGTCAGTCTTAAAGCCAGAAGTTAAAATATTATGAATGATGGTCAAATTTCGACCGCAGAGCCTCTAACTAAAACATAGTTAAAATGGTTCAGTATAATGTGTAGTCAGGCAGCCCGTATTAAGATTCTTAATGTTTTGCGATAGGAACGGTCCCGGCGGGATATGAGAGCGTTTCCTAACGACAATGTTGGCGTCTACTAGAATAAACTTTGTTTACAATATTATTATGTATAAATATTGAAAACTATTCTATAAGCGTACCTAACTTGGGAGCGGAAGAAGCGAAGATAAAATCTTTAGTGAAATGTAGCGCCTTTGCTTTTTTCAATTTGCACGACTCCAGTCAACAGCCACTAAGGAAAATTAAAATCAATGGCGAAACTGCATTATCTACTTAAAAAGTTTTAATAACTTAAAACAAAACCTGGCACATTCCTTTCCGTGAAAGATAACCCGCGGCTTCCGCAATTAGTGGAGCAAAATCTTATCCAGATATCCTTGATATTATCTATTTGTTGTGATGTAGGATAGGTTTAAGCCGTAAATAAAAAATACCGATCTGGCTCACTAAATATTAGCTTTTACCCTTTTTTATTTTGTGATCATAGGCGGGTACATTTATAAAAAATATTTTATATAAATTTGGCCTGTTCTATACAAAACTGTTCAAAATTCATTCGTAATAGACTAGATGTATTTCTTTTACAAGGTGTAAAATAAATTAGTGTTACACTTACTTATTTTGCACCTTCCTGCTAACTCTGTTAGCTACCACAATCGAGAGTTCCGTCCAAGAAATTATTGGACGTCTCATCAAAATGAAGCTACTCAAGAAAATTAGCTCATACTAATCAAGTGAAAACAATGTATGGGGGAACCCTGACTCCTGTCACAGTTCTCGAGAAACTTGTTTGTAACAATACTATATTCCTCATATCAACTACATCTCGTTCTCGACGACGACATTTGTAAAACACATTGGATTTCATGATGGAACGATTCATTTCAGCATATATCCTCTCACTTTTAAGTATCATTTTTTAAAACTCATATTTTGATTTGGCTGGTACTGGGATTATAATAATGAAGGCTGACTAAATAAATAAAAAAGCTTTTATTCGAAATTAAAACAAAAAATGTGTTTTTGAACGTCAATTTTGAAAATAAATTACAGTTGTCAGTTACCACGTGAACTAGAGAAATAGTTACATTGGAAATCGGTTAACATTTTTTTGCTTAAAAGTAATATCTGTTTCCTTGTGATGTACATCGCAACCGAGTATTTAACGCGATTTTTATAATATACGTTTCATGAACGCGGCTTAAAAAGTATTTAAAAACTTTTTCAGCAGATTAAAATATTGCAGTAAAAGCTTTAAAACTTAGCACAACGTTCGGGTAGACAAAATTGTATATTTATTTTAGTTACTGCATCCGCGACTTAGTTCCCATGAAAACCCCTGATTTTGAAACATTATTCATTGGTAATCCGCTCCAATTGGGTGTAACACGATGATGTGATGACAAAATATAGCACATAGCCTTCCTCGATAACCGGACTATTCAACACTGAAAGATTTTTTTCAATCGCACCAGCAGTTCCAAAGATTAGCGCGTTTAAATAAACAAACTCTTAAGGTTTATAATATTAAATACTAATCTTATATTTATATTTATATTATAAATAATATTAATACTAAATCTATACAGGGAATCATTTAGGAACGTATCTTATAAGAACTACAAGAAAATATTTAGATAATATTTATTATTTATTCGTACTTATGTCGCTGATTAATAATTATTTAATTAATAGGCACAGCGCACCAAACGTCTGTGTAGAGCCACGAAAGCAAATATAAAATGACGAAAGACATTATGCACGTAGCTTGAATGTTTATTTATATTTCAAATGTTTTTAATTTCTTTTCCGAAACACGATTTTTCTCTGTGTATGTATTCGCTTTTATGGCTTCGTCAAGCTGTTTAGTAAGCTCTATCTGCCTATTGTCTGAGTCGTATGAGCTTCTGTGACAAAAATACGGTCTTGAAATGATAACTTCATATTATACTGCATAGCGTCAACGCGTACTGTAATAAAAAAACCCCCCGACTTAGGGTGTAACATTCCTATCACACATAACACACGCTCTGATGACCTTGAAGACCGATTTCCACCAAACATAGCTAAGAACACTCTCGACTGATATACCTTTTAAACAAAAAAAACGTATAAAATCGGATCATCTGTTTGGGAGCTACGATGCCACAGACAGACACATACACATTTACACAGACACGTCAAAATTATAACACCCCGTCGTTTTTGCGTCGGGGGTTAAGAGCGCGCAATCAAATTTCATCAAGTCGAAATCGCCGCGAGAGCCGATATCGACTCACACAGACGCAAAACAACACGCATGTGTGGGTTAACGCTAGGTCGACCGCAGGTAGCGCGCGCGAGTAACATTGATAGTTTGATCCTAATAAATTTTAATATTACCTACCATTTCAATACTTCTATAAAATTAAATGGTATTTAAGTTATAAAATACAAATTATACATACTCGACATGCTAGTAATCGCCCGCGGCTCAGTCCGCGTTACTGTCGAACCGTCGGGAACAACTTTCGCGATGATTGTGTGAAAAGAGTTTCATGGTGGTTGGTTCAGTAGATGAGACGTAAAGAAAGTAACAAACAAACACACGAACAAACAAACAAACTTTCACATTTATAATTTAGGATAAGTAAGTAATGAAAATGAAAAATTCAACAACCTAATTTTTATAAAAATATACCAAGTTATTTATTTTTCATCTTTGATGTCCAGAAATGTTTGTCCCTAAATATTTTACTGACCCACTTCCGACTACCCACTAAAATGTACTAAAATACTAATTTTTAGTGGGTAGTCGGGATGGACATGCTTTTTTCAGTGACAAAAATGTTGTCACTGAAAATTTGTTTCCTGTCACAATTATTAGGTAGCCAGGCACAAACAGGTAGGGGGTCTGCCAGTTCGTCCAAGTTCGTGCCCCTGGGCAACGTGTGGGTACTCCACTCCGCTCTTTACACGGGGTGAGGAGCTCACGCGGCTGAAGGCTGGTTCTGTCTCTTTCTACTCTGTCATTCACCATCTATTTAATTAAACTCTTGTTTTGCATTGTTTACTTTGGTTTTACTATCTTTCACCATCTTATCTTTCATCTCTAAGTATCTCTCACGTTTTGTTAACTCTTCTATACATCAGTGTGTGTTTGTTTGTATATGTCTGTGAGTGCTTGCGTGATGGATGGACCCGTGGGTTCCTAACCCTAAGCTGGCAACGTTCGGTGATGGGGTGCATGGCGAGCAGGTGGCTACGCATCGAGGATGTGGGCCAGAATCTGCCCTTAAATGATCAAATATGGATAAAGTGCATGTAAAAAAATCTCCCAGGGTGGGTCCCGGCGGCGACGTCGGGGAATCAAGGGGCCAGGTATACTGGGGGCCCTCAACATGCGGTGGAGGAGGAACAGGTAGTCGCGGTGGCGACGGAAGGAGAGATAGTGGAAGAGAGACAACACGACGACTTACGGCTTACTGAACGGATTCCGATAGTGCAAGTGGAAAGGATTATAGATTTGGAAGGCGGATCGCGGGTGGCAACGCCCTTGTCCGTGGGTGGCAAGTTCTTTGACCTCGGAGGAACTTCGGACGACTATGAGAGCGGCACTGATACCCTTGTCTCTCAGACCCGTGAGGAAGAGATAAAAGAGGAAAACAGGAGGAAGTACCGCAAGAGACGTGTAAGTGAAGCAGATGAGGAGACTGATTCGGAGAGAGGAAAAGGCACGGTGGCCTCGTTAGGATCCAAGCGCGTAATGCCATGCAGGCTGAAGTAGGGCGGGAAACCACGGAGATGGCACAGAATCTTCCACAGCTACGGTCTCACCGGCTGTCGGAAGCTTCAAATTACTCGGACGTAACGATGTCGGAAGAGGAGGAGGAGATCACCTCGACTAAACTAGGGTCTGCGGTCACCAAGAGCCTAGAGGTCATACTCAACGTAGCCACCAAGTCGAAAAACCTCAGTGGACCCATGGTGAAGCACCTTAAAGACGCCACCAAGAGTATAAGAGAGGCGTGTATGGCGTTGCTATCGCGTTCGGCATCTGCCGAGAATAGAGCTCTGGAGTCGATGAATAAGCGCCTCTCCAGACAGCTCGCCGAAATGAGATCTGAGCTAGCAGAGGTGAAGCGTGAGCTCCGTACGGTGAAGTCCCAGACTGCCCCAGTAGTCCCCCCGCTCAGCGTCGAAGAGATGCTGGAGCGAGCGGTCCGTGAGGCGGTCTCTTTGTCAAGCGCACGACTTGACGCACGTCTGGAGTCCCTTGAAGCCCGGCTTCTTCCAGAGCCGCGCCTGCGCCCTCCTCTTGCTGCAGATAGAGAGAGAGAGGCGACCCATACATCAAGCGCCCGTACATCAGTGCCAAGGGTCACGAAGGAAACGCCGGAATTGGTTCCTACGGTTACAACTCTGTTGCCCTCGCTGAATCCCGGCCCGGCACAGAAGAAGGTAAATAAGAAGAAAAAGACTGCAGCTGCTACAGAAGCAGCTGCCGCGAGGAACGACGCAGGTGAAATATCGACACCGCCGCAGACGGAATCACCTCCCACGCAAACTTGGTCCCAGGTGGTGAAGAAGAAGGGGAATACGCAGAAAAAAGTTGAAGGATGGGAAACTGTGAAAGGAAGGAAAGTGATAGGAAAGAAAAAGAGCGGAACCCTGCGCGCTCCTAAGTCTGCAGCTGTGGTCATAACTCTGCAGCCTGGCGCAGAGGAACGAGGCGTCACATACAAGCAGGTCATGGATAGAGCAAAGCGGGCAGTAGACCTGACTGCTCTAGAAATTCCGGCGGTCAGATTTAAAGTGGCTGTAACTGGGGCCCGAATGTACCAAGTTTCGGGATCAGACTTCAAAGAAAAAGCGGATGTCTTAGCGGGGAAATTAAGAGATGTCATAGGGGAGGATGCACGCGTCTCCAGACCTCAAAAGTGCGCTGAACTGCGCATCACCGGACTCGACGACTTGGCAACCGCGACCGAAATCGCAGAAGCTATCGCCAAGCCTGGCAATTGCGCAGCCACCGACATCAAAGTGGGGGAAATTCGCCGTGACAGGAATGGTCGTGGCACGGCCTGGGTAAAGTGCCCAGTCGAGGCTGCAAAAAGGTTGACAGCACCAAATATAAGAGTGAACATCGGGTGGACCGCGGTGGGCGTGACGCTACTGGTTGCGCGCCCAATGCGGTGCTACCAATGCCACGAGATCGGACACACACGGGCAACATGTCCTCATGAAAAGGACCGTAGCGGACACTGCTTCCGCTGTGGTCTACCAGGGCATCCGTCGGCGCAATGTCAAAATGAGCCACATTGCGCGCTGTGCGCAGATAAAGGGAAACCGGCGGACCACAGTGTGGGCAGCAAAGCCTGCAATAAAACTGCGCCAAAAAAGAAGGGCTCCATAAAGAGCAAAACCACAGAGAGGTCCGCCACAACAGCAAAGGCGGCCTCTGCTGAAGGAGCGGCCCCCATGGAAGCCACATAACGGCGGCCTACCGGTTTTTACAGGGCAACCTGAATCACTGTGCCCGAGCGCAAGATGTTTTGAATCAATCCGTGGCACAGTGGTCAGTCGACATTGCTATACTGTTAGAGCCGTATCGTGTCCCATCAAGGAACGACTGGATAGGTGACGCTGACACGACCGTCGCGCTGGTTTTCGGCCCCAAAATTGTGCCACCGTCTTCCGGAAACACGACCAGAGGCCAAGGCTTGGTCGTAGTCAACCTGGAGGCCTTCACCATAGTGGGGGTATACTTTTCCCCGAACAGGCCTCTGGCCGATTTTGAAGCCTTTCTTCTGCGGCTAACATCTTTTGTGGTTGGAGCAAGCGGCCCAGTGATCGTCGCCGGGGACTTCAATGCCAAGTCAACGCTATGGGGTTCTCCGGCGACGACCGCAAGGGGTCGCGCGGTCGAGAGTTGGATTACATCCATTGGTCTTGTGGTGGCCAATCGAGGCTCAGTAAGTACATGCGTTCGTCGACAGGGCGAGTCCATCGTGGACTTGACTCTTGTTAGCTCTGCTGCTGCCCGTCTTGTCAATGGTTGGCGGGTAGAGAAGGAAACGGAGACCCTCTCTGATCACAGGTTTATCCGCTTCGACGTCTCTGCTAGCGCGTCGGAGCTGGGTCGCCCAACGTCATCTGGCGGCGGCCCAAGATGGTCCTTGAAAAGACTGGATCGTGACCTTCTCGAGGAGGCTGCTATCGTCGCGTCGTGGGCTTCACTACCTTCGGATGATGTCGATGAGTGTGCGGAGTGGCTGAACGAGGCATTGCGCAACATTTGCGACGCCTCGATGCCACGAGTTGCCATTCACACCGCGGCGCCAAGCGTACTGGTGGCGTCCCGCGTTGTACAATCTGCAGCGGGAATGCACGGCAGTACGTCGTCGCTATAGAAGATACCGCAGACGGCGGATAAGAGTCGAGGAGGTAGAGGAGGGTCTGTACAATGCATACTCTACGGCCCGCCTCTTACTTAGCGAAGCCATAAAGCAGGCGAAGGCTGACGCATGGCAGGAGTGGCTGCAAATACTGGACAAGGATCCCTGGGGCAGGCCGTATAAGTGGGTGCGCCAAAAACTGCGCCCGGCTGCCCCACCGCTCACTCAGAACCTAAAACCGGAGCTCCGTAGCAGAGTCGTCTCGGCCCTTTTTCCAGCTGGGGTCGAGTGGAGTCCTCCAACGACGGCTCACCGGGAAGAGATCTTTGAGGGTGAGGAGGATATACCGCCTGTCTCAGCGGCGGAACTGGCGATGGCTGTCCACAGAATGGGACTCAAAAACACGGCCCCAGGTCTCGACGGTATCCCGGGGCGTGCCTGGGTCCTCTCTATGAAGGAAATGGAGCCGCGTGTACTCACCACTTTGACCAACTGCTTGGTCCAGGGTCGTGTGCCGCGGCGTTGGAAGACGGGGAAACTAGTGCTGCTCCGAAAAGTTGGTCGCCCGGAAGATCAACCGTCGGCTTACCGCCCTATTGTTCTGTTGGATGAGATTTGCAAGACGTTCGAACGAGTGCTTGTGGCGCGTCTGGTCAAACACCTAGAGCATGTCGGGCCGAACCTGAGTGAGAACCAGTACGGGTTTCGCTCGGGTCGGTCAACAATAGGGGCGGTCGCAAGACTCCGCGAAATCACAGAGGAGGAGGTATCCCGGGGTGGGGTAGTTTTGGCTGTCTCTTTGGATATATCCAACGCCTTTAACTCCCTACCCTGGGCAGTCATTAAAGGCGGTCTGCAACGTCACGGCGTTCCGAGATATCTGCGCACTATCATCGCTGATTATCTTTCGGAACGCTCTGTTAAAGTTGGGAAGAAAAGGAGGTGGTCTGCGGCGTTCCATAGGGGTCGGCTCTCGGCCCTACCCTGTGGAACATTGGCTTTGACTCGGTGCTTTCCGGCGCCAATCTCTCCGGCGTCGAAGTAATATGTTATGCGGACGACACACTCGTCGTCAGCCGTGGCAAGTCGCATCGTGATGCGGTCGTCCTCGCTACGGCGGCAGTTGCTAATGTCGTCCGTCGTATACGCGCGTTGAGTTTGACAGTGGCTCTGGAGAAGTCCGAGGCACTGTTCTTTCACATGCCGAGGCACTCTCCGCCCCCTGGACTGGAAGTGGTTGTGGGCGGGACCAGGATTAATGTCTCATCAGCTATGACTTACCTGGGTCTCGCCCTCGACGGCAGGTGGACCTTCAAGGAACACTTCCGCCGCCTCTCGACGAAGATTACAAAGTCGGCCGGAGCATTGGCCTCGTTACTCCCGAATTTGGGGGGTCCGAGTCTGGAGTGTAGGAGATTGTACATGGGCGTCGTACGATCCATGTTAATGTACGGCGCACCAATATGGGCTGAGCGACTTCTACCCGGGAGTCGGCTCGTGATCGGTAGAGTACAGAGGGTGATTGCCACCCGGGCAGTGCGTGGCTACCGCACCATTTCTAAAGATGCGGCACGCCTGCTCGCGGGAAACATCCCCTGGGAATTGGACGCGCAGACCCTCGCCGATGTGTACTGGCGCTGCGCCGCGGTTCGCGCAGAGGGCGGCAACCCTCTCCCAGATGCCGTCCATCGGTGGAGGGCCTCTGCAAGAGAAAGGGCCATAGAGTTGTGGGCTGACCAGCTTCGCGAGCCTCAGGTCAGCATAGCTCTCGTGACGGCAATCCGCCCTGTGTTAAAGGAGTGGATCAACAGGAAAAACGGCGCGCTCACCTTCCGACTCACACAGGTGCTGACCGGACACGGATGCTTTGGTCGGTACCTGTGCGAAGTCGTGAATAAAGAGGACAACACACGATGTCATCATTGTGACGAGGAAAGGGACACAGCCGATCACACTCTAACGGCGTGTCCATCTTGGATCGGTCAGCGTGCGGCACTCAAAGCTGCAATCGGAACGGACCTCTCACTGCCAGATGTAATACAAGCCATGCTGTGCAGTGAGGAAGAGTGGAAAGCGGTCGAACACTTCGCGGAAGAGGTGATTTCCGCCAAAGAAGAGGCCGAGCGCTTGCGCGAAAGAGCAGCGCCCGACACCTCCCGCAGACGGATCAGACGAAGACGTGCGGTTAACAATGATGACCGTAACGTACCGCCGTAGCCGGGGTGCTCGGGGTGGCGGCGTGGGGACGCCGTCGCCCATTGCACTGAGTCCCCGAGAGGGTCGTGATGCGCCTCGTATTCCGGTGCATCGCGACAGTAAAAATGGAAAGCCTACGCGGGCCCCAATGGGGCCTCTGTTTGGTTTAAGGGGCGCTTGAACGCCCCCCAAGTGAAGGACCTGCAATCCCACAAGCAGGCCCCCGTCGGCGGAGTTGCGGTTCGTTTTAATTCCCGCGGCTTCGCCAATGGCGGTACTGTCGGAGTACCGCCGAGTTTTAGTGGGTAGTGGCCGCGCCCATTTACCATCTCTTCGGGCGTGGCGAGTCCTACATATCCGCGGTCAGAGTACCCCATCCACCGCGGCATGCGGTAGTGCATTTCTCGGCGTAAAAAAAAAAAAAAAAGGCACAAACAGGTAAGCTATACTAGCATTTTGCAACCGTCTGATTATTGAATGAAAATGAAATAAAATTAAAGATTATTTGGATAAAATGTACATTATGGTCGCTTGAGTTGGCGGCTGCAATTTTTATGGCGAATAGAGCTTTACGTAAGGAGTCACTAACCAAAATTTAAACTTGCGGAAACTCGTAGTTTTTTAGTTATGGAAAAAATAAAATTCGTATTTTTGTATGAATATTCGACTACTTTTGACGTAATTCTGCCCGATTATCTAGTTAAGAAAAATAGGCGATTGAACTAGAATAAAAATGGCTAGGTTAGGTTATGTGAGACATTTAAGATTACACACGAGCCGAGCGAAGCGTGCCGCGGCAGCGGCCGGCGAGTGCCAGAAGCGAATTCTGCCCGATTCACTCTAGTTACAGTAAATAGGTGATTGAACTAGAATAAAAATTGCTAGGTTAGGTTAGGTGAGACATTTAAGATTGCGCACGAGCCAAGCGAAGCGTGCCGTGGTAGCGGCCGGCGAGTGCCAGAAGCGAATTCTGCCCGATTCACTCTAGTTACAGTAAATAGGTGATTGAACTAGAATAAAAATTGCTAGGTTAGGTTAGGTGAGACATTTAAGATTGCGCACGAGCCAAGCGAAGCGTGCCGTGGTAGCGGCAGGCGAGTGCCAGAAGCGAATTCTGCCCGATTCACTCTAGTTACAGTAAATAGGTGATTGAACTAGAATAAAAATTGCTAGGTTAGGTTAGGTGAGACATTTAAGATTGCGCACGAGCCGAGCGAAGCGTGCCGCGGTAGCGGCCGGCGAGTGCCAGAAGCGAATTCTGCCCGATTCACTCTAGTTACAGTAAATAGGTGATTGAACTAGAACTGGTATATTATTTGACTAGTAGTTATGGCATGACTTTAAAGGCCTTTGGCGCTATATAAAAAAAAACTGTCAAAATTACGTCAAAAGTAGTCGAATATTCATACAAATCTACGAATTTTATTTTTTCAAAAACTAAAAACCTAGGAGTTTCCGCAACTTTTAATTTTGGTTAGTGACTCCTTACATATAGCTCTATTCGCCATAAAATTTGCAGCCGCCAACACGACCGACCGTAATGTACATTTTTTCCTAATCCTATACATTTAAATGACATTACAACGTTAATTATGCAGTTAGTCTAGATAATTCTACAGAAATATTTTTTTTAGGTTTTTCCCTTATTTATACACTAAACACTACTTGTATTCCAAATTTGAAGCTTCTATGTCTGCTAGAAGTGCCTAATACTTTTGATGATCGGTCAGTGAGTGATTGAGTCAGTGACAAAACTAAGGAGTTTGACAAGTTATAATTATGTAACTTCTGTTTCAAATTGAATTACATTTGAAATATACTGTGTTTGTACAATGCTTACCTAGTAACTAAAAATGCAGGCTTCTTTTAATCCACAACAAAGTTATAGGTAGTTGAAAATGGCCTAAACTGCTACGAGAAATTGATGGTACGGCCGTGCTCAAGTTGACAGAAGCACTGCCGTGCCCCCAGATACTCGGTTATATTGATGACAGTTACATTAAAGCAGACATACACACAGGGGCTTATGATGATTAGTATAATTTTTAAATATATGAACCACACCAACTTTCAACTAAAAAAAACCGCATCAAAATTTGTCAATCATTTAGGAACTGCGATATAACAAACAGACATACAGGGGCTGATGATGATTAGTATTATTTTTAAATATATAAACCACATCAGCTTTCAACTAAAGAAATTGACATAAAAAATTTTTGATTAATTTAGGGGCTGTGATATTACAGACAGACATACAGGGGCTGATGATGATTAGTATAATTTTTAAATATACAAACCACAAATATTATGAACTTTGTAATCGACATTATATTATAATCTCTGTAAATTTCCCCCATTTCTCATAAAAATATTAATGCTCGTCAAAGCGTCAATTCTGTTTAGTCGCACTATAAGTCCATGAGCGGACCAGGTCGGTGAACCTTTATACGTTGACAGTCCAGGACAGAGCGACACAACCTCCCCTCACGAATTCTCAGCGGGTACTAAATAGATCGCGATTTACACGATGCTTGCGCTTGGTTGAAAACAAGTAATTTTTAAAAAATTAAATAATGGGATAAACATCGTTTTTTAATTAAATAAAAAATAGTGTCAACTTACCAATAGTATGATTATCAATTATAAAAATAAAATCATCGAAGAAATTTAGTTTTTCCAGTAGAAATACAGCACTGAAAAACGTAAATTATGTCATTTTTAAAAGATTTTTTATGCAGTTAACAATACATATATTTTTAATTTTTTATCAATATTTCATTTAAGGACTTTATAATCTCTTTTATAAAAATAGAAATTAAACTATATTAACACGATTTAATTGTTATTTTCTTTATCAAAGTGAGCTAAAATCGGCATTTTTGCGATTCGCCGTTCCGAAATCTTTAAATTTACTCAAATGTACTACTTAAAACTTTAATTTTATAAAAGTATGTCCAAAATAAAGAGTTTATCTTTATATATTTCTAATTGTTTTATTTGATTTAGTTATTTTATGCGTGTGAGGGGCAGTCAAAAACACCGAAAAACTGAAACTTCGTCGTAAATTGAATGCACGCTCAGCTCAAGTATTAATTAAAATTCCGACTCTATTATAAAGATTTCATGCGAAATGACTAGCAACATAATATGATATTTCGCAGCCGATAAGATTTTACGGACAGACGAGTTCATTTCTAATATAATAGCGCCGGTATTAAGTGGAGAATGGCAGTAATAAAACGCTTTGTTTACGCGTCGACATCTGCCCGTGATCGGTAGAAGCAATTGTAAGACAATCGATGGGCACAATGAAGCTACAATCCGAACAATATGAAAGTTAAGTGGACAATTTCTAACTTAATAAAAGTTTACGAGGATATTTTCGCTGAAAGTTTCTTTGTAACCAGCTATTCACAGGAAATGTGAATAGTACTGAAAAGTGGGCGCAAGTGCGCTGATGCATGATGGAGTCAAAAGTCAGGCGAGGAATCTCCTCAACGATTTACAGCAATTACCTAGGTGTTTGGGCTTGATTCATTAGTATTGATGAGAAATTTAAGTATGCAACTAGAACTTTACACCTATCATTACGGTCTGATGATGAAGACGAAGGACAGTCAATTGAACTCATCGATGCTTTATAGTAGCTTGACGTTGAAAACAGTTTCTTAATTGTGTTTCGTTGTGAACTCCCATAAATAATAAAACAAATATTTAAAACATTGATTACCTATTCAGTCACCTCGTACTTTTCCGTCAAGTGACTTCTGCAACGTACAGAATACAGGAGGAACTCGGGAAATTAAATGTGTAGGAAAATTTAACAATCTACAAATATTATTTTAATTTGCGGTCGTAATTTATTAAACAGCAGCACATTATCACGCAATATCTTTATTTATTTCAATACATTACAATAATATAAGTGAATATTTAAATCCTTTTTACTATTCCTGACCTGTTATATAGGGAAATTTAAAAACTACACAGTACACACCTTAATGGACTGTTAATTAAATACCCTATGTTACCCAGGCTATTATTTCGAATCTATTGTCGCCTAATTCGTTAAGATTTTAACGAATAAGGCGTCCATTATAGATTCTTAATAATAGACTGGGTAACATAGGCTATGTAATTTACTATACTTACAGGATCTGGGTGCACGGCAGCGCCCCCACTAAGTTGAGCACGGCCGTACCATCCTTTTCTCGAAACAGTTCAGGCCATTTTCGACTCTCTATAACTTCATTCTGGATAAAACTAGAAGCCTGTATTTTAGTAACTAAGCAGACACAGTATAAACACGGCATACTTCAAATTTCGTTCAATTTTAGAATTATAACTTGTCAAAGTTTCTTAATTTTGTCACCGGCTCACTTCTCACTGACCGATCATCAAAAGTATTAGGCACTTCTAGCAGACATAGAAGCTTCAAAATTGGAATACAAGTATTACTAGTTATTAGGTAGATACACCAACTGCATAAATTACTTTGTAATCCCATATAAATATAAAGGATGACAAAGTCATATTTGCACTTTTCGACAAAAACACTAGTATAATTTAATCTTCTAAATATCTAAAAAGAACTGAGATCGCATCAAAAACAAAATCTGTAAAAAAAGCCAAGTCGCTTTTTAGAACTAAGTCGCGAGACCTGGCATTTTTTACAAGTAATGTTTTGATGGTATGTAATATAAAAGGCCAGTTGTAATAACTTTCGGATATTCCTTTCCTCATTCTGAAAATGTATTGAAAAATGGATCCAATTGGGAGTTACGACGCCACAGCGGTACACACACAGATAAGTCAAACTTATAACAACCTCTTTTTTCGTCGGAGTTTAATAATTATCTCTAATGAACGTTTGAAATATCACATTACATTCATACGACGTGTGTGATATGAAGTTAATTTATGTAACGGAAGGTTCCTTTATTAATCCAACAGATTATCCTCCCCGGGCATTGTGTGATGCTATTAAGCGTCGGAGCAACTCTGCATTGTCTTTACGAACAACATTATCTTCATTTTCGTACTAGTTTTTGTTCGTGGAATCTTATTAAAAGCATCCTGGACTTGTCTACTTACACAATAGGGAGAATTGTTCCTCTTTTTAAGTTAAAAAAAGTCGGTCACAGAATATTGGAATGCACCTACTTTACTTTTATTTCTAAATCACCTAAAGGTTGACTGGTAGAAAGTGCCTTGAGGCGTTAAGTCCGCCTATGTACAAAATGTGTATGATGTATAAATAAATAAATAAATATTGTGTCTATCTTTAAGGGGAGGGAGCTGAAAGTCATTATAGTCCCAAAGACGCGGATGAAGTCACGGGAACAGCTATATAATATGTATATGTGTGTATATATAGTAAAAACTCTAATCTTAGATGTAATGAAAAAATTTAACATTTTTTTTGTAGCTTTCCGTAAACTCTGTTGAAAATTAAAACTATAAATCATATAATAATTACGTTACCTCGTGTAGTTTTCAAGATATACTTATTTCAAATTCTTGACGTCATTTTCCAACACTTTAAATTTTAAAGAATTTGAAATGGATTTACCATTGATACTTGGTCTTTCTCAATTAAATAAAAAATAGTTTTAAGCGATTTTGTATACCTGGTAACATTCTCCATTATATTTGTAGTGCTGAAAGTATTTGTACGGTAAAATCAATGTCGTTTCCAGATAATTATTGGAATAATATATTTTGAATTATTGGTATTTTGAAGCATTCTGTGCCTACTGTAATAACAGATCTGATGCTAACATAGCGTAGCGTTCAACAAAGGCCTGTCATTACAGATTACATATCAAACTTTAAGATCTTGTTACACGGTTCCAATTCCCAGGGGCCTTTTTGAATTAGTTATACCGAATTAGCGTAACTTTCGCTCGGAGCTTACATGATATCGTAGTTTATAATGGTAACATGTGTGATAATATCTATTATTGTAATATTATTGAATATTTGTATCCCACATCAGACTCACGTGTCATTAGATGTGTGGAAATACCTACGTAGTCTCAATTTATATACAAATTTAAATTGGAATGTTTTAATATGTTTAAGTTCGACAATTAAATTAACTTTTAAATAAGTGCCTCAAGAAATATGATCATTGATCATATTTCAGATTATCGAAATATAATAATATATTGAAGTGGCTTCCTATTCGCCTGCGTCGAAACTATAGGATCGTTACCTACTCTTCTTTATTTCTTATTTTTTTTATTTTTATTTTATTTTTAAGGAAAACTTACAGCTAGCACGGGATTAGCAACATAGAAACAAAACTATGGCCAATTGCAAGTTTTCACGAATAAAAAGAACATATTATATAAAAATTTAACAGTACAGTAGACATTGATCAGACGAGCAGAAAGTAAGGGGAAATAACTTAGAAATAACTTATCTATAATTAACTATATTATTGTTAGTAAAAAAATAATAATATTAAAAAAAAACAATTGTATAAACTTATTAGCAATTAGCATTAAAGAAGTAGTCTGTGCTTATTTTTATTAAGTTTGTTATATTTGTATTGAACTAATCTATGTCAGTACTTCGAGACGCTGCATTGTATGCTCTACCAGCTCGCACGATGTAAGCGTTCTGTCGGTAGTTCGTAGATTCAAACGGAACGTGTAGGAGTTGGTATTTTCTAAGTGAAATGGCGCGGGTGGGTACTTTAATTTCAAATTTACTAACTAGTTCCGGACAGTCCACTGAACTATTAAACAGTTTAAAAAGGAGCGATAAATCGGCAATGTTTCGTCGTTCTTCGAGCGGTAAAATGTGAAATTTTTTACATCTTTCGACATAGTTAGGTAAGTAGGTCCTGGACTTGAACTGGATATATTTTATAAACTTTTTTTGAATATACTCAATGCGATTAATGTACGTTGCGTAGCTCGGATTCCATACAGGAGAACAGTATTCTAAGTGGCTGCGAACAAAGGCACAGTAAAGTATTTTAATTGTTTTAATGTGCGTGAAATCGGAGGATAATCTTAATATAAAACCTAATGCTTTAGAACCTTTTTTAATAATGTGGTTAATATGCGAGTCGAAGAGAAGTTTAGCGTCGAAAATAACTCCGAGATCCCTAATCCTCCCTATAGTAACATTGCATAACTTGTATGGATACGTTATTGTGTTAGATTTTCGAGTGAACGAACATACGTAGCATTTTGACACATTTAGATCAAGCTTGTTTATGACACAGTAACGATGAAAACTATCGAGATCTCTTTGAATATTTACTGCATCTTCAACACTTTCAACTTTACAAAGGATCTTCATGTCATCGGCAAACAAGAGTACCCTTAAAAAGGAGAAGCTAGAAGACACATCATTTATAAAAATTTTAAATAATAAAGGTCCCAAGAGAGATCCTTGAGGTATTCCTGAGGGTATGTAAGTACATCTAGAAGAGTAGTCATTAAGTACTACTGTTTGGCATCGGTTGTGCACGTAGGAGGAAAACCATCGATACAAATTACCCCTAATGCCAATGGCTGACAGTTTGCGGAGTAATATGTTTATGATCGAGGCGGTCGAAACATTTGCTGTAGTCGGTGTATATGACATCCACCTGTGCAGGCTGCGACATGCAGTCAGACAAGTAGTCAGTACATATGGTTAGATTTGTTGTAGTTGACCGACCCGATAGAAAACCATGCTGTTGTTCACAGAAGCTATGTTTTAGAACGCTGTATAATTGCTTATAAATATTTTTTTCAAAGATTTTAGAAAATAAGCATAGCTTCGAAATAGGCCTATAGTTCTCGACCTCGTCTTTGGGCCCCTTTTTATGAACCGGAGTAATGAATGCCGATTTCCACACTGTAGGCATGATGCCTTCCTTGAGCGAGCGTCTAAAAAGTATACATAGCGGCACCGTCAAACACTCAGCATAGTGACGTACTAAGATGGGCGGTATTTTATCGGGGCCTAACCTCCCCTTCATATCCACATGAGCTGTTTTCTTTTCCCCATCGCCAGGATGAATCTTGCAGATCTTTTAGACGCACACTTCTCCAAATGCCCTCTCACCATACCAATTTCTTTTCCTACTCATTTACTGTACACGCTGGCAGACTTTAGAACTCCTTGCCAACAGACATCCGTGAATGTAAAACCCTCACATTATTTAAAAAGAGACTAAGAGAACACTGCCTCAGACAAGTCCAAAACTATTGTATTATCATGGTTAAATTGTACTTTCTTATATTTTCTTAAATATACCTATTTTTGTGTATTTATTTACCTATTTATTGTCTAGCTATATATTATGTCGGAGAAAACTAAGAATAGGAAATCTCGAGGCGTCAAGGTTAACTTGGACGTGTTCAGTGACAGTTGGCTATGACAGCTCGTTTGACAAGTGGCACTTATGACAGCGATGACAGATGGCATTGTCGACGAGACACCTAAAACGGAGTGATGATATTCTCTTTGGGGACAAAGAGAATATAATCACTACGTTTGGGGACACATTGGAAGACACCGCACGTTCACGCACGTTAGCCAAGATGTCAGCTGACCTCGTCACGTCTTGAGATGAAGCCGTTTGCATCCACGATCTGAGTTAATGTTTTAGAGTGAAACTATGTTATTTTACAATCAATATACCGGTACTGTTTGTGTGGCTTATTATTTCCTGACGATACAAAACAATCAACAGACGCCCACAGAATACCTCTCTCCGTTATATATATATATCTATACATATAATAAATCTGTAGAGGAGTCGTGTCTGTACATTGAAGATATTTGAAAAAAAATATGATAGGGGACCTTTATTTACGCAATAGTACCCAAAACTATGATTTTTGAAATTTTTGTCTGTTTGTCTGTTTGTCTGTTTGTCTGTTTGTCTGTTTGTCTGTGGGTTTGTGCACGCTAATCTCAGAAACGGCTTATCCGATTAAGATGTACTTTTCACTAATATATTGCGGCAAGCTTCACTTAACATTTAGTGTTTGTTTTATGTAAATCGGTTCATAAATAAAAAAGTTATGACAATTTTAAAAGATCATGTCGTTTTTGCTGGACGTTTGTTGGAAGCGCGCGCCGGGTCCGAGAGCCGCGCGCCGCGCCGCCCGCGCCGCGCCGCTTCAAATTTGTATTCGCAGCAAACGCACCAGGGTCGCGGGGGTGACTTTTATTTGTTAGTTTTAGGCTTGCTAGGTAGGGACAATCTAAGATTTTTTTTCTTGAGTTTATTACGAAAGTTATTTGTATAAAATCAGTTAGTACTTTTACTGTAAAGTCCTTTGTGATAAGTAGGTACTGTATACATATTTGTTAGCGTAGGTTAGTAATAAGTAAATAAATAAAAACCGGCCAAGTGCGAGTTGGACTTGCGCACCGATAGCTCCATACAAACCTGATTGACATAGAATTTTGATTTGGTTACAGCTTGAATATATTAGAGACCTAAGTATTTGTTATAAGTTTCAATTATACACATTCATGACAAACGGTACTAAGTTTTTACTATCTATATAATGTTACTAAAAACGTATGGTTTTAGACGTTGCTTGGTTTCAAATTTTATGATTTTGAGTTCACGGGAAGTACCCTTTAGGTTTTTATTTCCTTACGAGTGTCGAAAATGACGAAATTTAGCGACATACCTAAGCGACTGCTTTTGGTTGCATTGGCTAAGACGTCTGATTTTTTCACTGCTTCAAGGAACAGTAGGTATCCTGAGTATTTTATATAATTTTCATCTTGATACCTACACGCGTTTCTGAGTAAAGGGTCTTGACAGACAGACGGACATGGAAATGATCTTATAATATGTGTTTCGTTTTTTCCTTTTGAGGTACGGAATTTTAAAAACAGTTTTAAGATTTTCATAAATATATTGCTCTTTTTTTTTGTTTTTTCTATTTTATAATATATACGTTAAAAAACATCTTGATAGTTATTAAACTGTGTTACAGGGGAAAACTGTTGATACAACTCGATTCCAATCGAGATACCTTTTGAAATTCTAGCCTTTTGCGGCCTGTCCTGGATATGTGTTAACAGATTATTATGGGTTTTTTTGCGAAATATCATAATAGAGTATTCTCTTATACAAATCTATCTTACAAGCGATAGCGCGATGCAGAGCAGACCATAATAGCGACATCTATACGCCAAATGCCGTACTTTTAATACAATTATAGCAAAGTTGAGTAGGTACCTACATTTATACAATACGTTATCCGAGAGTTATACTCAGCGTGCATCATTAGCAATGTATAATATTATTTTGCATTGTATATTATAGTTCTCATTCCGTCCGTTAAAATTCATACTACAGCCTACTATTACTGTACATTTTTATAGTCTTCTTTGTCCAAATTATGTATTCGATAACTGCATAATATATAGAATTTTGATTAACATAAGTATTGTGTTTACAGTTAATCTAAAAAAGTTATGTCAATATAAGTTAGATTTATGTTTTTCTTGATATTTTTATTTCTTAGTTTTTATTATGGACCGAATGGTTTTTATGTTAGGTACAACTTAGGTTTGTTTTCTTTCTTTTGGGACTTTCTATATTTTGCTACTTTTCTGTATAAAATCAGTACTTTAACAGTGAAGTGATTTATAATCAGTACCTATATGTTTGGTTATTAATAAATAAAAAACCGCCGGACCGAGTCGGACTTACGCACCTAAAGGCTAAAAGACCGCAAAATTTTGCGGCGCGCTGTCTTAATATTATCATTGTCGCCACACCAGCAGCGTCGGCGTGGAAACGATCATCGTCTGCAGTCGCTGCGGTGCTACTAGATGTTTGTCGTGTATGTGAGCGTACTATCAAGTAGCCCCGTTCGCATTATAGTAATTGTACACGGTCGTTTGTCAAGCTGGTAGTAGGAATTGTCAACATAAAGTAGTTTTTTAAATACCTCGACGAGAGTTTTTATAACTAAAAATATTTTTAAAACAGATTTATTATAACACTGCCCTAAATTACTTTTCCACGCGTACGGAGTCGCGGGCACAGCTAGTATATATATATATATATATATATATATATATATATATATATATATAAGATTATATCTCATAGGGAAAATAAACCATTTTGTTTCTCTGAAAATACGATTAGGTATATTATAAGTAACTTACAAAATGAATATACAATAAACAACTTAGAAAATATATAAAATAAACAATACCTGAAAATACGAGAAACGACAGTTAAGTTTATTCTAGTTCCTCCTATATTGTATTCTTTAAATAATTAAAATAATAATTCTATCTGTATCTTACTTGGATAACATTTTCTTCTATCATTTCTGTCAGTCTTGAAAATAGACTTCAAAACAATTTATTCTAAATACGTAATAAATCCTATTTCAAATAAAATGCTAGGTATTTTATTACATCTCCCCCCTTAGGGAAAAAAAAATCCTATTTTTTAATAATCTACCTATATAAACTAACTACTTCATATTAACATTTCTCTAAATCAAATATAGGTACTGGAATCAGTTTAGTAATATGAAAATAATTTGATTCAATTTTTCTATGACCTGTGTCTATCTTATATATTGAATTGGACACTTTTTCAATAATTCTGTACGGTCCAATATATATCTCATCCAATTTTGATCTATTTAGTCTGTTTCCATTTTCAACATAAACAAAATCTCCTACATCAAAATAACATACTTTCCGATTTCTGTCGAATACTTTTTTGTTGTAACTATGAGATTTTTTTGTATTATCAAGAGCCATTTTCTTATCTCTTGTCCAATCATCATTCGATGGGTTATTTCTAAACTCTTTTGGTAATATTGTCACATCAGTGATACCATTTAGAAGGTAAGTTGGCGCATATCCTGTAACTGTGTGAATAGTCTCATTATATTTATTAACACACTCTCTAGCTACATTTGTCCATGCTTTTTTTTTGCCTTTTTCATTAACTTTACACCTAATCTTATTCACCAATGTTTGATTCAAACGTTCATTCAAGCCATTAGAAAATGGACAGTTAACTGCTGTAAATACTAGGGGTATATCTTTTTCTTTTAAAAATTTTTTGAAGTTACTCGAATTAATCCCCGGGTATTGATCTGTCAAAATCATACCAATTTCTTCAGTTTCCGTTATGTTAGACAGTAACTTTATAAAATCATTAGCAGTCTGAGTTTTTGATGTAAGAATGAATGCGTATCTACTAAAATGGTCTACTAATAAATGTAAATATTTCTTTGATGATCTAGAACCTCCAAATCCTCCTATTGTATCTATGGACAGTATTTCAAAAGATTTCGTGGCTGGTCCTAGTTGAGACATGTACCCAAATTTATCATGTCCTCTCGACTTATTCTTTATACAAGTTTCACAGGATCTGCAAATTTTCTTTATATTATTTGACAAATTGCTAATGGAATAAAGCTTACCAACTGTCTTTTGCATTTGGTTTATCCCAATATGACACATATTTTCATGAACATCTTTTAAAAATGTCAAACTGAATTCTTCTGACAAAATTATTTTATCTCTTTTTCCGACCTTTTTAAAGTATATGTTTTGTTTCTTTACTAATTTATCTTTTCCTTCTTGTATTTCTTTATTTTTTTCTTGATCTTTTAAAATGTCTTCAATCTTTATTAAGTTAATAACTTTCAATTGTTCATCTGTGTTTACATCAGAATCCAGTACTGGGTTCCTGCTTAAGCAGTCTGCCTCTAAATTATTCTTTCCAGGAGAGTATACTATTTTAAATTCATATTGAGAAAGATAATAAGTTAAATCTCCCAGTTCTTCATCAGTTCTACATTTTAAATTCATGTTCTCCAGAGGTTTGTGATCTGAAAAAACTGTAAATGATTTTCCTATTAACCAATATTGCCAATACGTTACTGCTTCTTTTATCGCCAATAATTCTAAATAAATAGCTTTCTTTTTCTTTTGACTCTCTTTTAATTTCTTTGAAAAATAAGCTACAGGTCTTTCTTTCCCATCTGGTTGTATCTGTTTTAAAACCGCGCCAACTCCTTCTATAGATGCGTCTGTATAAATATTAATAGGTAAAAGCTGATCAAAAATCTCTAATATCGGTTTTGAGCATAATAGCGTTTTCACCGCTTCAAAAGATTTTTGGCACTCACTAGACCAAATAAATTTCTGACCTTTTCTCAGTAATTGATGTAAAGGATCTAATATTATTGCTTTTCTTGGGATATATTCATCGTAAAAATTAATCTTTCCTAGGAACTGTCTTACATTTTTTTGAGTTTTAGGAATAGGAAAATTTTGCACTGAAATTATATTATCCTTTAACGGCTGTACGGAGTTATTTTGAATTATATGACCCAAATATTTTACGGAATCTGAGGCAAAAGTGCATTTTATAAATTTTAATCGGAATCCTTCTACTTTTATGGCCTCCAACAACATCCTCAAGTGATTTATATGTTCATCAAAATTCTTCGAAAAAATTAAAATGTCGTCAATGTAATTGACAGCAAAGTCAGTAAGTTTATATTTTCTTAATATATTACTTAGCACCCTTTGAAAAATTGCTGATGACGTTTTTAGACCGAAGGGCAGACATGTCCACTGATAATGTCCTTCTTGTGTTATGAAACCAGTTTTTTTTCTGTCTTCGACTCGTAACGGAATAGACCAAAAAGCTGAATTTACATCTAAAGTTGTATAATAATTACAGTTTCTGGTCTTTACCACTAAATCTTCAATTAACGGGAAAGGTTGAGCTTGTGGTACTACAATTTTATTCAAATCTCTAAAATCTATACATAATCTTGTTTTTTTATTATCTTCTTTTTTAAATGCTAATGTTACCGGTGCTGCAAATGGACTATATGATTCTTCTATCAGCTTATTATCTAGCAATTTTGCTATCTGCTGTTCAATCTCTTTTTTATCTTCTATAGTGCATCTATAAGGCCTTTTGCTACAGTATTTTTCTACTAATAAATCTATTCTAGCTTCATATCCACTTACAGTGCCGATATCATACTTATGTTTAGCAAAAACGGACTTATACTCATCAATGAGTTCATTTATTTTACCTTTTTCATCTTCTTTTAAATGATCCATTTTCATTTCAATATCATTTGCTATCACATGTTCATTGAAATTTATTTTAATATTCTTCATATCATAACTATTCATTTTTCTTACAACGTTTTCATCTTCGTTTTGTACCATCTCATTATTATCATTAAAATATGTTTTCTGAGTAATCATTAATTCTTCAGTTTGAATTAGTCTAAATATTTTTATTAAATCTAATCCAATTAGAAAATCATATTTGAAGTTCTTTTCATCAATAATGTATACATCTACATCTTTGACTATTTCAAAAATCTTAATATTTAATCTTGTCAAACCAGTTGTCTTTTGGACACCATTAATTGTTACCAGACTTGCCTCATTTATATTACTTGTTTTATGTTTTAATTTAAGTAACTTGGAGTTTATCAATGAAACATTAGAGCCTGAATCATAAACTCCATTTAAATGTAGCTTATCATTTACAATTAGTTTGACAGTTATTAATGGTGTCACTACTAGTTTTTTTGTTCAGTTTCATTTAACTCTGCCTCAATTACCGAATTATTCACATGTCTTATAAATTTTCTTTTAATATTATCATCGTCTTTTGTTCTAAACCAGCATAAACTTTCAGAATGATAACGTGACCCCTTATTCAATTTTTCGCAAATTTTACAAGCATTTCTTAAAGTTTCATTATATTCAGCTTTGTAAGTAGGACTATACGTCCTCTTTGAAGTAAATATTCTTTTCTGTACCATAAATTCATGTCTTCTTACTTCATTAAACAAATCAGTTGTATCAGTTAACGCCTCTCTATCTATTTTATGTAATATATTTTCTGGTAAGCCTGCTGCTACCAGACCTATTAAAGTACCTGCATCAATTGATGTCCTCATTTCAAGTAGAAGTTTTTCTTTTCTTATAGCGTAATCTAATAGAGAACCGTATTTATATTTGAATGTTAGAGCAAAATTAACAGGACTCCATCCTCTGTATGCAAAGGTTTCGCAAAATTTTGACTTCCAGGTAAGCCATTGAGAGTTTAGTGTTAGCTTCATAATCATTGCACTATACCAATCAAGACAATTGTTATCTAAAAATAATCTTAGAATCTCTATTTTCTTTTCATCTGTTATCACGTCAAAACGCTCACATTCTGTTTCAAATGTGTCAATCCATAATTTTGCATTCGAATTTTTTGTTGTAAATTTTTCAATTATAAATTTTTCTGAAATATATCTAAGGTTATGATGTCTATTGTCTTTTCCGTTTTCTACAAAATTTTGGAATAAGTCTTGATAATTTTCATCATATTTCTGCGTTACCTGTTCAATAGTCAATTCTTCCAAATATTGATCTCCGAACTGCAAATTACCATCTTCATCTATATAAATTTCCGTTAATTCCTTTGTCATATTTATCCAGACTCTCCTAGTCTGGTATCTTTTTTTCAAACTATTTCTCACTTTGCTATATGTAGCGGTTTTTATTATTTCTTTGTGCTGGCTTGCTGCTTGTAACTCCTCAGGTATACAATACTCTTTGTCATATTGCGTAGTTATGGACGTTATAGAGAGTACATTTGTCTTCCCGTCGCTTCCGGGTAACAAAGTAAATTTAAATTGTAATTTCTCCATCTCATAAACAAGATTGTCGTTTTATAAGATTATATCTCATAGGGAAAATAAACCATTTTGTTTCTCTGAAAATACGAGTAGGTATATTATAAGTAACTTACAAAATGAATATACAATAAACAACTTAGAAAATATATAAAATAAACAATACCTGAAAATACGAGAAACGACAATTAAGTTTATTCTAGTTCCTCCTATATTGTATTCTTTAAATAATTAAAATAATAATTCTATCTGTATCTTACTTGGATAACATTTTCTTCTATCATTTCTGTCAGTCTTGAAAATAGACTTCAAAACAATTTATTCTAAATACGTAATAAATCCTATTTCAAATAAAATGCTAGGTATTTTATTACATATATATATATATATATATATATATATATATATTTAAATCTCAGACGATATTAAATATATATATATATATATATATATATATATATATATGTATCATCACTATCACTATCACTACATAGTATAAAACAAAGTCGCTTTCTCTGTCCCTATGTCCCTTTGTATGCTTAGATCTTTAAAACTAGGCAACGGATTATGATGGATTTTTATTGAATAGAGTGATTCAAGAGGATGGTTTTTATATATAATACATGCATATTATAATAGAAAAAAGCCGAGAAATTTTAATATTTGTAATGTGTTGTCGTAAGAATCATATTTTTCTGCGCTTACATTGCAAACGCTGGTTAAACCTTACGAGATAGATCAAATTTATTAACTACGGAATTGTATAACTTAAGAAGATAAATAAAATAGTCCGCGACAGCATATGTTTATCTCCTAAGGATAACCCACAGTAACCATTTTTATCTTTTACATATTACAACAAAATATGGGTTATTTACCAAGCTATTTTAAACGATACTGTATCATTCCTTATCCAATTAAATACATTTAGTATCAGCATTGGACCCGTGCTAAGCCGGGGCGGGTCACTAGTTATTTATAATTATGTTTTTATTTATTTATGTTTATTATTTATATCAATTGTTTTTTTTTATGTAACAGTAGGTGCACTTTATTTTTTTGCTCTTATCTGGGGGCACGGTCGTGCCCCCGTCAAGACGAGCCAAGCGAAGCGCAAGGGCACTACCTACCTTTGGATGATGCTAAATAGTTGAAAATTTGAACATATAATGACACCAGTAAATACATGAATTATACAAAGTTTGAATGTCATAGTTATTATACTTTAGATTTTATCGATGTCTATTCACCCCTGATTTCGTCACTGACTCATTTATAGATCATCAAAATTCTTAGGTTACTTCCGGAAATCTTAGAAAGCTGAAGTTATGTATGTAAGCTGTTATTGCTACAAAACCAACAAAAAAATTATTAAAATGTAAATGCCGCCATTTTGAATCCAATATGGAGGACCACGATATATACCATTGGATTCAAAAGGATGTTTATCATAAGAATCTGATGATCTTTAAGTTATAAGAGGAATATAATATACAAGTACATAAAAAACCTACGACCTACTTTTTGTAGGACCAATAATCGTTCAGAGTTTTGCTCCATATAATTTATGTCCGACTTTATATATGTTGAGTGCGTTGCACTACTGCAATCAGTATATTCTATTATTCATCTACAAAAAGTCGGTCACCCATTATCAATCGGTGACCGACTTTTACCGTAGATGAAAAATATATTATTATATTATTTATGAGAGGGGATAAAGAAATATGGAAATCTCTAGAGGAGGCCTTCACCTTCGAGAGAAGAGGGGTTCTTACTTTTCCAAACTGAACCAGTTTATTAATAATTTGTCTATTTATATTTAGTTTACATGTTAGTTTTAATTTATTTTTATATATTGTTAAAAAACTGAATTAGTTTTAGTAAGAAATATAAGGCTTTTTTATTGTTTATTTATTTATTATTTATGAGAGGAAAATTTGTTTTTTATCCACTTTTTTAAAATTAGCGCGAATATGCAGGCAGCTAATAGTTGTAAATTGCTGTCGGTCACAAAGGAGATAATATAACTGTCGGTGTATGGAACAGGTCCGGAACAAGCTCCATCTGTTGTTAAATTTCTTTTCTGTAAAGTTCTTTGTATGCTTAGCATTATTATAATGTGATTTGTAAGAAACTAACTTGTCATTGTCAGTGGCTCAAAATATTCTAAAGAATTCCTTGTGCTAGTTACCATCATACTTACTACAATTAGGTATAAGGTACTGTTGAAAATACTACCTGGTATTAGCCAATATTAGCACTTCACACAGTCGGCAGGCGTCGCGGCGCTGGGCGTCGGCAGGCGTCGCGACGCTGGGTGTCGGCAGGCGTCGCGGCGCTGGGCATCGCGACGCTGGGCGTCGGCAGGCGTCGCGGCGCTGGGCGTCGGCAGGCGTCGCGGCGCTGGGCATCGCGACGCTGGGCGTCAGCAGGCATCGCGGCGCTGGGCGTCGGCAGGCGTCGCGACGCTGGGCGTCGGCAGGCGTGCGCTCGGCGTCGGTAGGCGTCGCGGCGCTGGGTGTCAGCAGGCGCCGCGGCGCTTGGCATCGGCAGGCGTCGCGGCGCTGGGCATCGCGACGCTGGGCGTCGGCAGGCGTCGTGGCGCTGGGCGTCGGCAGGCGTCGCGGCACTGGCCGTCGGTAGGCGTCGCGGCGCTGGCCGTCGGCAGGCGTCGCGGCGCTGGGCGTCGGCAGGCGTCGCGGTGCTGGGCATCGCGACGCTGGGCGTACGCAGGCATCGCGGCGCTGGGCGTCGGCAGGCGTCGCGACGCTGGGCGTCGGCAGGCGTCGTGGCGCTCGGCGTCGGTAGGCGTCGCGGCGCTCGGCGTCGGCAGGCGTCGCGGCGCTGGGTGTCGGCAGGCGTCGCGGCGCTTGGCGTTGGCAGGCGTCACGGCGCTGAGCTCGGCAGGCGTCGCGGCGCTGGGCGTCGGCAGGCGTCGCGGCGCTGGGCGTTGGCAGGCGTCGCGGCGCTGGGCATCGCGACGCTGGGCGTCGGCAGGCATCGTGGCGCTGGGCATCGCGACGCTGGGCGTCGGCAGGCGTCGCGGCGCTGGGCGTCGGCAGGCGTCGTGGCGCTGGCGTGGCGCAAAAACGCGCATGAGCTAAGCGCGCGGTAATAAGCGCCTAATGTGTACCAGCTCTAAGGGGGCGGATTTGCGTTTATTGAAAACTATTTAGTAAAAGAAAAAATTGCAACTTTTTATTACTTAGTTTCTTTATGTAAATATTTTCCGGATAGCAAGAAGATCCCTGGGGAAATTTATTACAATGTGTAAGACCACAAAACTTAGGGGTTGTCCATTAATCACGTGAGGCTTGAAAGGGGGGGGAGGGGTTTGATAAAAATCACGAAAATAACACAAGGGGGGAGGGGGGGTGTAGTAAGATATCTCGTGTATTTATTTTTTCGTCAAACGCGCGATTTTTAAACAAATATTACGCGGCAAGGCGCGGCGTGTAGAGACCTACCTGTATTTAAATTAAGATAATATTCAGAAAATTTTAAGATTCTTTGTAGATACTAAAAATACACGTGATGTTGATAAGGGGGAGGGGGGGTGGTCTTAAACCTCACTACATATCACCAATGGGGGAGGGGGGGTTAAAAAATGCTAAAAAAAGATCACGTGATTAATGGACAACCCCTTAATGACTTTGTTACAATGTTTTTTATGGCTTCATTTTTACACTGAGTAGCAAGAAGTTTAGTAGAACACCTTTGACTATGAATATTATGTAGATACGTAAATACATACTTTTTATTATTAAGAGTATATTATAATCGAATAATCAGGCAGATATTAATATTATTTCTGTATGACGTATTGTGTAGCACTATTGCAATCAGCTTTTTTCCAATTCCACCTAAAAAAATCGGTCTCCGATTAACGCTTGCGTGCCTCAAATGCCTCAAAAACAAACAAAATATTCGTATTGTTAAGCAGAATCGAATTGAGCGAATGATAAAAATCAATTTTTCAGTGGTTTAAGAATCTATTCAAAGCTAACAAACAATCAAATGTTTCCTCTTTATAATAATAAGTACAGGTAAGATTAAAATTGCTATACTAAAATTTTAGGCGCAATTATAAAATTCCACTTTCCAATATTTTCACGGCAAGCGCCTGTACAAACTACAAGGCAAATAAGTTGTTTATTTAGTTATAAGCTAATGCTCCATACAGAGTTTGGGATTGAGTTTGACTGTGGCTACTTATTTCAATTCCTTTGTGCGCGCAGCGCTATAAGTTTGTAATTTGTAAAACGATGTAACGAATAAAACGTTGTAGTGTGTATATACACCCATCAATAGCTGTACAAATCTATACTAATATTATAAAGCGGAAGAGTTTGTTTGCTTAAACGCGCTAATCTCATTAACTACTGGTTCGATTTGAAAACTGGTTTGATTTGGATAGTCCGTTTATAGAGGAAGACTTAAGGCTATATAACATTACGCTACGACCAATAAGAGCGAAGCGTCCGTGAGAAATGTTGCAAAAACGGGCAAAATCATTCACATTTGGTGACTTTCGTTGCGTGCGCTGCATAAACGGTTTAAGTCACTCAAACCCCACGCGAACGATGTCGCGGGCTAGTCAATATTAATCATAACCCCCCTTGAGCAATAATTCACATAGAAGACTTTTATTTGCGTACTCTCGCGGTGCCCATTGTTAAGAAAGTAAACAGTCCTAAAACAACAAAAAGTACCTGAATAACTTTATTTACTCCTTGGAATGGAAACTCACAGTTCGGCATCTGAACTCAGGTGTCCTGTGGGTATCGTATACTCCGACAACTTATGGTTAAAACTTTGTACAGATTGGAACAAACTTTATTTTATAACCATCAAGTAGAATGAATAACTATGCATTAATATTATTACCGCTGGGAATTGCTATGTTTGTGTAAATAAATTACTAAAAAAATCTGCAAAATCAAACTGAGTTTTTCCCTTTCTTCTAACATAGGCAACAATATATTCCGTAGCATTTATTTTTACTACTTTTTAACCCCCACAAAAAGAGATCATTGTTATAAGTTTGACGTATGTGTCAATGTGTCCTGTGGCATAGTAATTTGTAGCTCCGAAACGGGTGAACCGACTTTGATCTAGTTTTTGCTGACGTGATCGCGGTTGTTCTTAGTTTTAATTCATCATCGTCACTCTCACTGCTTGATAATTCGGAGGTTACTTCAAATTTTATTTTGTTTTATTTATGTCATGGGACCCTATTATTAGTAATGGGGTCCCGTTTTAATAGGGTCCCGTTTTTTGCCCTTAGGACTTAGGTCTCCCCTATCCGTCCGTCCGTCTTTCACCGAACTCGTCATCAGGCGTCAATATTATTAAAAACTAGCTGTGCCCGCGACTTCGTACGCGTGGAACAGTGATTTAGGGCACTTTAGTATTTTTAAATATATTTTTAGTTTACTGGCGCAACCGCTGAGAACTTTCGCTAATAGGTACTTCTCAGTGCATCCCAGTGTTGATCCCGATCCAGCAAGTCACGTACCCGGCAAGCCTCTTGGTATGCAGGGTATAATAATAATATATTACTATCCTTTAGGAGCTCGGCAAAAGAAGTAGGCCTTCGAACAATATGTAGAAGTCAGCAAAGGTATTCGAAGTTATGATAATATTATTCGAATGCACCGTATAGACCCAGATAATTTTTCACGTTAATTTAGTTAAGTATTTAACTTCGATGTCCGTCTGTCTGTCTGGGTGTCAAAACTTTAACACGTGTAGGTATCAAGCTAAAAATCATATTAAAAACTCAGCTCTACTGTCCCTTCTGGCTGTGAAAAGAAACAGGCATCTTGGCCACATCTACCTAAAGATTCAGCCGTTTATATCGCTAATTTTCGCAATTTTCGACACGCCAAAAGGAACCAAAACCTACAGGGTACTTCCCGGGAATAGAAATTTGATATTAAGCAACATCTTAATGCACTATTAAAATGTTGCTTCATATCAAATTTAAACGACATAGGATAAATTGCGAAACAAAAAAAAATATTTTAAATTTTTTCAACTTATTACCGTTTTTGTCATTAATGTTTTGAAGTATTATTAAATTTAAACTTATATTGCAATTAGTAAGGTCTTTAAAACGGAACTCTCGGTTAGACATGGGCGCAGCGGCACGCCCCGCCGAGGATCCAGCAGGCTTACTCTCGACACAACTGAGAATCGAATCAGTTCGATCTTAACGGTTTTTGGTGTTTTATTTGGTAGATTACTTTGAAATTAATTAGGATAAAGAAAACCGTTAGAACGTAACTTTTTGTACACCAGACCATATCAATCGACAGAGAATAAAAATAAACAAACGTCAATTTCTTCGGGAGTATGCGGCACGATCGAATCTGAATTAAAATCGAATCAGTTTGGAGAGTTAAGCCCCAGCTCGGCGCGCCGCTCCGATCGGCTTTAGTAGCGTTTTTTATAACCTACCCTAAGTATCTTATCTTAATATATATATTTCTTGTGTGCGTGTGTATGTGACTGAACTCCTCCTAAACGACTGGACCAATTTTGATGAAATTTTTTGTGTGTTCGTGGAGATTCGAGAATGGTTTAGATTTACAATTGGAACCGATAGGTGGCGCTGCAGTCTGTATGTCAAGCAATTAATTAATAAGGCAATACGAAGTTTGGCGGGACAGCTAGTAATAATATAAATAAATGAAATTTTGTTTTAAACAAAATCTATACTTATAATATATAAAATAAAAAAAGAATAAATTTGAATGTTTGAAGCAGCGCGGTTCCCGCCGCGCTTCATACAAACGTCCAGTATTTTTTTATTGTCATATATCTTCAAATCAAAGCGACATCTATACGCCATACGCCGTACTTTTAACACGATCATTACCGGGGGCACAGTTAGCGGCTGTGCGTGGTTAAATTCATACTACCGGTACTGCCTGTTAGCACATTTTAATAGTATTTTTTACCCAGCAGTGGGGTGGAGTTCCTTTGGTTGACCTTCGCCAAAATTCCTACCTAACAGCATCTGATACCTACACTACACCCCGACTCGGATGTAAGACATCACGCATCAGCCTGTATCGCGCGGCGCCGCGATGCGGCGGTCGAATCACGGCGAAACGATTTTAATTTTGCTATATTATCTCCTAAACTATTAATTATACTTGCTAGGTATAAAGGGCAAATATAGTCTTCATGAAATGCTTAAGCCAACTAACGTATTAAAAATGATAAGGATTAATACCGTGATGGTATAAATAGTTTACCAAAAACCGCTTAATTGCCCGTTTTTTTAGATTATCGCGAAAGGCTTTCTTTTAATAATACAGTTAATTAAGTTGATTTATACAATAAATGATAATTTATTTCAATTTGTGAAGCAAGTTCAAAAATACAATTTTTATATTATTACTAGCTGTGCCCGCGACTCCGTACGCGTGGAAAAGTAATTTAGGGCAGTGTTATAATAAATCTGTTTTAAAAATATTTTTAGTTATAAAAACTCTCGTCGAGGTATTTAAAAAACTACTTTATGTTGACAATTCCTACTACCAGCTTGACAAACGACCGTGTACAATTACTATAATGCGAACGGGGCTACTTGATAGTACGCTCACATACACGACAAACATCTAGTAGCACCGCAGCGACTGCAGACGATGATCGTTTCCACGCCGACGCTGCTGGTGTGGCGACAATGATAATATTAAGACAGCGCGCCGCAAAATTTTGCGGTCTTTTAGCCTTTAGGTGCGTAAGTCCGACTCGGTCCGGCGGTTTTTTATTTATTAATAACCAAACATATAGGTACTGATTATAAATCACTTCACTGTTAAAGTACTGATTTTATACAGAAAAGTAGCAAAATATAGAAAGTCCCAAAAGAAAGAAAACAAACCTAAGTTGTACCTAACATAAAAACCATTCGGTCCATAATAAAAACTAAGAAATAAAAATATCAAGAAAAACATAAATCTAACTTATATTGACATAACTTTTTTAGATTAACTGTAAACACAATACTTATGTTAATCAAAATTCTATATATTATGCAGTTATCGAATACATAATTTGGACAAAGAAGACTATAAAAATGTACAGTAATAGTAGGCTGTAGTATGAATTTTAACGGACGGAATGAGAACTATAATATACAATGCAAAATAATATTATACATTGCTAATGATGCACGCTGAGTATAACTCTCGGATAACGTATTGTATAAATGTAGGTACCTACTCAACTTTGCTATAATTGTATTAAAAGTACGGCATTTGGCGTATAGATGTCGCTATTATGGTCTGCTCTGCATCGCGCTATCGCTTGTAAGATAGATTTGTATAAGAGAATACTCTATTATGATATTTCGCAAAAAAACCCATAATAATCTGTTAACACATATCCAGGACAGGCCGCAAAAGGCTAGAATTTCAAAAGGTATCTCGATTGGAATCGAGTTGTATCAACAGTTTTCCCCTGTAACACAGTTTAATAACTATCAAGATGTTTTTTAACGTATATATTATAAAATAGAAAAAACAAAAAAAAAGAGCAATATATTTATGAAAATCTTAAAACTGTTTTTAAAATTCCGTACCTCAAAAGGAAAAAACGAAACACATATTATAAGATCATTTCCATGTCCGTCTGTCTGTCAAGACCCTTTACTCAGAAACGCGTGTAGGTATCAAGATGAAAATTATATAAAATACTCAGGATACCTACTGTTCCTTGAAGCAGTGAAAAAATCAGACGTCTTAGCCAATGCAACCAAAAGCAGTCGCTTAGGTATGTCGCTAAATTTCGTCATTTTCGACACTCGTAAGGAAATAAAAACCTAAAGGGTACTTCCCGTGAACTCAAAATCATAAAATTTGAAACCAAGCAACGTCTAAAACCATACGTTTTTAGTAACATTATATAGATAGTAAAAACTTAGTACCGTTTGTCATGAATGTGTATAATTGAAACTTATAACAAATACTTAGGTCTCTAATATATTCAAGCTGTAACCAAATCAAAATTCTATGTCAATCAGGTTTGTATGGAGCTATCGGTGCGCAAGTCCAACTCGCACTTGGCCGGTTTTTATTTATTTACTTATTACTAACCTACGCTAACAAATATGTATACAGTACCTACTTATCACAAAGGACTTTACAGTAAAAGTACTAACTGATTTTATACAAATAACTTTCGTAATAAACTCAAGAAAAAAAATCTTAGATTGTCCCTACCTAGCAAGCCTAAAACTAACAAATAAAAGTCACCCCCGCGACCCTGGTGCGTTTGCTGCGAATACAAATTTGAAGCGGCGCGGCGCGGGCGGCGCGGCGCGCGGCTCTCGGACCCGGCGCGCGCTTCCAACAAACGTCCAGCAAAAACGACATGATCTTTTAAAATTGTCATAACTTTTTTATTTATGAACCGATTTACATAAAACAAACACTAAATGTTAAGTGAAGCTTGCCGCAATATATTAGTGAAAAGTACATCTTAATCGGATAAGCCGTTTCTGAGATTAGCGTGCACAAACCCACAGACAAACAGACAAACAGACAAACAGACAAACAGACAAAAATTTCAAAAATCATAGTTTTGGGTACTATTGCGTAAATAAAGGTCCCCTATCATATTTTTTTTCAAATATCTTCAATGTACAGACACGACTCCTCTACAGATTTATTATATGTATAGATGACACTGTGGAAACACTCTTCTCAGAAAAAAAATATCTGTTAGTTAGGTACTTATTTCAAGTTCTAATCTACTTTAGTGCCACATTCTATTGCTTCGCGTCACTGTGTAAGCGATCCCCCCGCGCCCCCCGCATGAACCGTTCGTCCGCAGCCCGCGCGCGCGAAATTCCTCCGACTTGCTTCCAATTTATCGTCACTGCTCGGCTCCTATATATCGTAGCGTTATGTTATATAGCCTATAACCTGCCCAGGAATATGGGCTACAATCGTACCAAGTTTGGTTAAAATCCCTTCAGTAGTTTTTGTTCCTATCGCGCACATACAGACAGACAGACAGACAGACAGACAGACAAAAATTTTACTAATTGCATTTTTGGCATCAGTATCGATCGCCAATCATCCTCCAATATGTATTTTGAAAAAATATTCAATGTACAGAATTGACCTCTCTACAGTTTTATTATAAGTATAGATATTGCGCCTGAAATATTAAGAGGAAACACAACTGCCGTTTTTCAAAACAAAATCAGGCGTGTACACGACCCTTGTTTCCTACCTGGATAATGTCACTAGAATAACAAGTATTTTCCTGAGTATCTATGTATACTATTGTACGTCCCTTTTTTTTTTAATAAATTAATTATTAAAATAGCTGATATGAACGTTAAAACCCTACAAAATATGGACATATTTTCGGCAGGGAACAAATTGGAGTATGTTTTATAATCAAATCGAAACATTGGAACATAGCTCAAGACTCTTGTTATTTTATAATGAGTATTATTATTGAGTATCGTTTAATTTTTGGATGAGGAAACAGAGGTCTGCTAATCGTCTTTTTGTTCGAATGGGTGCTCACTAATGGCATTTAAGCCGATTTAGCTGTATCGGACTATAACTTGTTTGGCTGGGAGTAGACGGGCAGGTAAGACCCCTCCTAACATCACCCGGTAGGCTGATTATGTATCTCGCAACAGCAATTCGACAGGTGTAAATTGTACAATTGTTTACGTCGCGACGCTGGGCGTCGGCAGGCGTCGCGACGCTCGGCGTCATGGCGCTCGGCGCCGCGACGCTGGGCGTCGGAAGACGTCGCGGCGCCTGGCGTCGTGGCGCTGGGCGTCGGCAGGCGTCGCGGCGCTGGGCGTCGTGGCGCTGGGCGTCGGCAGGCGTCACGGCGCTGGTCGTAGTGGCGCTGGGCGTCTGTAGGCGTCGCAGCGCTCGGCGTCGCGGCGCTAGGCATGGGTAGGCGTCGCAGCGCTGGGCGTCACGGCGCTCGGCGTCGCTGCGCTGAGCGTCGGCAGGCGTCACGACGCTGGGCGTCGGCAGGCGTCACGGCGCTCGGCGTTGCGTCGTTCGGCGTCGCGGTGCTGAGCGTCGGCAGGCGTCGCGACGCTGGGCGTCGTGGCGCTGGGCGTCTGTAGGCGTCGCAGCGCTCGGCGTCGCGGCGATAGGCATGGGTAGGCGTCGCAGCGCTGGGTGTCACGGCACTCGGCGTCGGCAGGCGTCACGGCGCTGGTCGTAGTGGCGCTGGGCGTCTGTAGGCGTCGCAGCGCTCGGCGTCGCGGCGCTAGGCATGGGTAGGCGTCGCAGCGCTGGGCGTCACGGCGCTCGGCGTCGCTGCGCTGAGCGTCGTTAGGCGTCACGACGCTGGGCGTCGGCAGGCGTCGCGGCGCTCGGCGTCGCGGCGCTCGGCGTTGTGTCGCTCGGCGTCGCGGTGCTGAGCGTCGGCAGGCGTCGCGACGCTGGGCGTCGTGGCGCTGGGCGTCTGTAGGCGTCGCAGCGCTCGGCGTCGCGGCACTAGGCATTGGTAGGCGTCGCGGCGCTGGGCGTCGGCAGGCGTCGCAGCGCTCGGCGTCGCGGCGCTAGGCATGGGTAGGCGTCGCAGCGCTCGGCGTCATGGCGCTCGGCGTCGCTGCGCTGAGCGTCGGCAGGCGTCGCGACGCTGGGCGTCGGCAGGCGTCGCAACGCTGGGCGTCGGCAGGCGTCGCGACGCTGAGAGTCGGCAGGCGTCGCGGCGCTCGGCGTCGGCGTCGCGGCGATGGGCGTCGCGGCGCTGGGCTTTTGAATCCTATTGGATAAAATCAAAACCTTTTGCTACCGTTACGAAGATTTTCTAGGCATTCATGTATCGTGTGTGAAATAAAACGGCCAAGCATCACGTTTTAACTGAAATGTAGAGTAAGTGAAGCTACATAAGCCTAGTAAAGTAAGGGCGCATAGATCAAGAACTTTGGTTCTACATGAGATTTGTCCACTTTTTGATAGATTTTGGTCAAGTTGCTTGTAGATTTAGGACGAGTAGTCTTTAGAGCTTGGCTTTATACGATATCTGATAACTTTTTCACAGGCTGCTTTTCTAAGCTATGTAGACCGTCTTGGCAACATTTTTACATGAAAATGTTTTTGGTGGGATAATAATGTCTATTAAAGCAAGGACAGGGCGCATTTCACAATCGTCTAATAGTCTCAGGCCCGTATAAATAAAACAATATCAATTCTAACCACTACTTGAGAACCTATTTGACAGATAAAACAAGATTTCGTTTCACTTTTAAAAGTGAACAACTTTATTAGTGTTAAGAGTATCATACTTACTTCAATTTATTTTATTTTTAACCGTAATATTCATAATATAGGAAAACATTAAAATTAGTATAATCTATAATTTCATAATCTTAATTTTTACGTTTTAAAAAAGATTAAATTTTAAGTATGTAACGTATTATGTAAAGCAAATTTAGCAGGGACGAACTATAGATGAAAAATGGAACATACTGATACGAAAACTAGGTACAAAATCGGCCATTTTTGTACTGTAGAACTAGCCTAAATCGGTGAAAAATCGCCCTAAAAAGTAGGCCGTTGGTATCGTATCGAGCAACAGAGAAAAAACTTGTAAATAAAGTATGATACTTACGCTGTCCTTGTTTTGCTATAGTAATAGGGTCAACAACATTGTTATATTCTATTGCTATGTCCTCTGTATACAGGAAATGTAAGTATCATAATAAGTTTAAGAAGGTTATTACACCTGAGACACGGCATCGCGTAGCTATTTGACAAGGCCTAAATCACAATAATATTATAATACGCAAAGTGTAAAATAAATGAGTAATAAAAAAAATAAAAAAAATAAAAAATATTTTATTCAGTAACCATACAATACAATCGTGGGATTTCACGGTCAATTGGTGACCGACTTTTTGTAGATGAATAATAGAATATTATACTGATTGCAGTAGTGCAACGCACTCAACAGTCGGACATAAATTATATGGAGCAAAACTCTGAACGATTATGGGTCCTACAAAAAGTAGGTCGTAGGTTATTTATGTACTTGTATATTATATTCCTTTTATAAATTAAAGATCATCAGATCCTTATAATAAACATCCGAATATGGTGGTCCACCATATTATTGGATTCAAAAGCCCAGCGCCGCGACGCTTGCCGACGCCCAGCGCCGCGACACCTGCCGACGCCCAGCGCCGCGACGCCTGCTGACGCCCAGCGTCACGACGCCCAGCGCCGCTACGCCTGCCGACGTCTAGAGTCACGACGCCTGCCGAAGCCCAGCGCTGCGACGCCTAGCGCCGCGACACCTAGCGCTGCGACGCCTACCGACGCCCAGCGCCACGACGCCCAGCGCCTTGACGCCTGCCGACGCCCAGCGTCACGACGCCTGCCGACGCCCAGCGTCGCGACGCCTACCGACGCCCAGCGCCTGCCGACGTCCAGCGCCACGACGCCCAGCGCCTTGACGCCTACCGACGCTCAGCGCCGCGACGCCTGCCGACGCCAAGCGTCACGACGCCAAGCGCCGCGACGCCTACCGACGCCCAGCGTCGCGACGCCTGCCGACGCCCTTCGCCGCGACGCCTACCGACGCCCAGCGCCGCGACGCCTGCCGACGCTCAGCGCCGCGACGCCTGCCGATGCTCAGCGTCACGACGCCAAGCGCCGCAACGCCTACCGACGCCTAGCGCCGCGACGCCTGCCGATGCCCAGCGTCGCGACGCCTGCCGACGCCCAGTGCCACGACGCCCAGCGCCGCGACGCCTACCGACGCCCAGCGTAGCGACGTCTAGCGCCGCGACGCCTGCCGACGCCCAGCGCCGCGACGCCTGCCGACGCCCAGCGCCGCGACGCCTGCCGACGCCCAGCGCCGCGACGCCTGCCGACGCGCGGTGCTAATATTAGCTAATACCAGCTAGTATTTTCAACAGTACCTTATATCTAATAGTAGTAGTGATGATGGTAACTAGCACAAGGAATTCTATAGAATATTTTGAGTCACTGACAAGCTAGTTTCTTACAAATCACATTATAATAATGCTAAGGATACAAAGAACTTTACAGAAAAGAAATTTAACAACAGATGGAGCTTGTGCCTGTTCCATACATACATCGACAGTTATTTTGTGACCGACAGCAATTTACAACTATTAGCTGCCTGCATATTCGCGCTAATTTTAAATAAGTGGATAAAAAACTAATTTTCCTCTCATAAATAATATAATAATATATTTTTCATCTTTGGTAAAAGTCGGTCACCGATTAATAAGTGGTGACCGACTTTTTGTAGATGAATAATAGAATATACTGATTGCAGTAGTGGAACGCACTCAACATATATAAAGTCGGACATAAATTATATGGAGCAAAACTCTGAACGATTATGGGTCCTACAAAAAGTAGGTCGTAGGTTTTTTATGTACTTGTATATTATATTCCTTTTATAAATTAAAGATCATCAGATCCTTATAATAAACATCCTTTTGAATCCAATATGATGGTCCAGCATATTGGATTCAAAATGGCGGCATTTACATTTTAATAATTTTTTTGTTGGTTTTGTAGCAATAACAGCTTACATACATAACTTCAGCTTTCTAAGATTTCCGGAAGTAACCTAAGAATTTTGATGATCTATAAATGAGTCAGTGACGAAATCAGGGGTTTTTACACATCGATAAAATCTAAAGTATAGGAGCTACAACATTCAAACTATGTATAATTCATGTATTTACTGGTGTCATTATATGTTGAAATTATCAACTATTTAGCATCATCCAAAGCAAAGTTATGGGAGTTCAAAAAAACGACGAAACCTTTCGAGAAAAGGTAGGTAGTGCCCTTGCGCTTCGCTTGGCTCGTCTTGACGGGGGCACGACCCCCAGAGTATTTACTGGTGTCATTATATGTTGAAATTTTCAACTATTTAGCATCATCCAAAGCAAAGTTATGGGAGTTCAAAAAAACGACGAAACCTTTCGAGAAAAGGTAGGTAGTGCCCTTGCGCTTCGCTTGGCTCGTCTTGACGGGGGCACGACCCCCAGATTTTACAAACATTGGTGGAGATTTCTAATAAGTATTAAACTTGTGCCAGAAATCTCCGCTCCCGCTTAAATAATTATACATATTTTGTTTCTTATACATATTATTTATTATTTTACTAAATCTAGTGTGTTTGTGTGTGTGTGTGTGTGTGTGCGTGCGTGTGTGCGTGCGTGTGTGCGTGTGTGTGTGTGAGTGTGGTGTTTATGAGTGAGTGTGTGTGTGTGTGTGTGTGTGTGCGTGCGCGTGTGTGAGTGTGAGTGTGGTGTTTATGAGTGTGCGTGAGTGTCATCATGTTTTATTTGATTACATATTATATTGTAGAAGTTGCTCAGTATCCTCATAAGACAAGGTTTTGAGCCACTTGAGGGTGCGATTTTTAGACTCCCTATTACTCAATAAATGAATATCTAGATATTTGTTTATTCGGTTATAGATTTTTATAGATTGAGTCTCAAATTGCCTGGATGCAAAATGGGTTTTGCAAACCTTGTAATTTATAACTACAGGCCTTCTTTTGGAGGCATTTACTGATTGAATGGGCAAGTTTCTGTGTACCTTCATAACAGCATTCAAAATATATAATTTTCTTACTGACATAAGTCCACTAAGGTCATATAGTTCGTTGGTGTGAAATTTGTAAGGTAATTTATACATCATTTTTAATAGAGATCTTTGTGCTCGCTCGACTTCTATAAATTTGGTTTTACAAGCGCCACCCCAAACTGGCATACAGTATGATAAGATCGATTGTGCTAGTGATATGTAAATTTGATTTAGTAATTTGACAGATGTGATGTCTCTTAATGTTTTGAACACCCACTTCAGTTTTCTTAACCTGCTCACTAATATATCAATTTGAGGGTGCCATGTCATCTTGTAATCCATTTGTACCCCTAAGTATCTAGTGGCACTGAGTCGCTGGAGAACGGCGCAATTGCATAGGTCTGGGTCTTTACAGGTATGGAGTTGGATTTTAAAGGTTTCACTGGGAGAGGTGCGATTTGTGATAGAAAAACATAAGTAATTCGTTTTTGAAACGTTCAGCGTTAGTAAGTTACATTCAAGCCACAGTGCTACCTCTCTCAATCCGGCCTCAGCAGCTGCTCGAGTAGCATCCCAAGAATGTTCAGAGAAAACTAAAGCGGTATCGTCTGCATGATACTATATTGGCACAACTAAGTTTAAGGTTGCAGAGGTCATTAATATAAATTAGAAAAAGTGTCGGACCAAGCACACTTCCTTGTGGAATGCCGCATGAAACATCGTGATCACTACTAATATATGTGCCAATTTTAACTGATTGGGTCCTTTGGCTTAAGTAACTTCGTAATAGATCCAGAGGTTTTCCTCTTATTCCTATTTTTTCTATCTTTTTTATAAGGATGGGTATTGATACTGTGTCAAAGGCCTTTTTAAGATCTAAAAAGACCGACAAGCATTTTCTTCCTTTGTCCAGATGTTCCGTTATTGTATTGGTTAACAAAGTTACGGCATCCTCTGTCGATTTACCTTTTATGAAGCCGAATTGGTTACTCGAAATCAATTTGAATTTATCTAAATATTTAATTAGTCGATTGTTAATAATTTTTTCTAATATTTTGGCAATAACGGGTAGTACTGATATGGGTCTGTAGTTACTTGTTTCTGATTTTGTTCCACTTTTAAATATAGGTGTTATAATTGATATTTTAAGTGCCGCAGGGAAAACACCCTCCTTGAAGCACATATTAGCCAAGTGTGTGATTAAGGGAACTAAGTTATCCTTAGACATTTTAATAAATTTTGTTGAAATATTGTCGTACCCTGGGCTGCTGTTAGATTTTAAGCCATTAATAGTTGATTTCATTCGTTTCCAGTAAAACAAACGAAGAAGAAGACGCAGGAGAAAATCCAGAGAAGCTGTGTTTAGTCTGTTTGTTATGGAGACTTTTTTGTTTGCTGAGTATGTCTTGCGCTAGCCGAGTCCCTATGTTAGCAAAATAATTGTTAACAAAGTTCACTGAGTCTAAAGGTGTGGGCATGATGTTTAATAGTTCAGAGCTGTCGTTTTGGTTCTTTTTAAGATTAATAATGGTTTTAGAATAGATTGATTTAATATTGTTCCATAGCCTTTTTGGATTATTAGATGATGTCGTTAGAATTTCTGTTTCATAATTCCTTTTTAGTTTACGGATTAAATTATTACAATAATTTCTATACCTCTTAAACGTTATTTTTAATATACCTGTTACAAAACTACTTCGTCTCGCCAGTGATGCCCACATTCAGATTCGTGTTATTACAATTACGCGTCTTTATATTATATTAGTGTTAATTTCATTGAACTGTTTGTTAATAATTTATCAATCAACTGATTGTTATAGAGTATATTATTTTAGTTATTTTAAATGATTTAATATTTAAATGCTGGCAACCCATGACGTCACTTCCATAATAATAAATTCTCATACAATTTATTATTTAAACTAAAGTACGAATAATTAAATATTATAATTAAGTGCCTTTTGATAAAGGATAAATATTTGTTACCTAATAATCATATTAGATTTAAACGTATTTAGCTAATTATAATTAAATCTGTTAAATAGTTCTCATATTGATTTTTGCCCTAACGATTGTCAATAATATATAAGGGCGCAACTCTTCGTTGTCTTCAGACTTAAGAATAGATTGATACTGTTATAAGCAGAGACTCTGCCCGATTAAATATTATAAGTTTATATAATATGGAGCATTGGCTATTATTTACGTCCGTAACAATTCAGAAGAGGGGTAACGAAGAAACGTGTCAAGGCCATACCTAGATGGACTCGAAAAAAAGGAAACAGGAAGACAGGTCAGTGATAAATTTTTTTTTCTCGTTTCTGATGACTCCACGCCCAACCCTACGCTGGCAAAAAAGAGAACCATGTTGTGTGGCTCATGAGTCATGACCTGTTATTTTTACGATAAAATGTGTAATATTACTGGTGAAGATGTAATTTCATGTAGGTACTTCAAACTTTATACTCTTTATTGGCAAAGACTGCATACACAATATGATAAATCGTAATACATTGAAAAATATATAAAACTTAGTGCCTTGTTCAGGCGTTTGCTAAATAATAAGATTAGTACATTTACTTCCCTATGTACACTACATACTTATTTTAAATTAAGTATTAAGTATTACATATAGATAATTATGATTATAATATTGTACCTACTAAGTAGAAAAATATTTTATAAACAATATTCTTGACCTTTTGGAAAGTATTTTTCTTATGAGAAACTTTTTTTTAAATACCGTCGTTTTTTATTTTTCTGTTAAATAGTATTAAGTAAGTAGTTTGGTTTCTTTTTATGGTAGTTGATTATAATAATAGATAGACCGTCTGAATAACGTGCTAATGCTAAAGCTTATCAAACACGAGAAACGGTATATTTCGGATATCTGTCTTTTAGAAAATTTTTGTAAATATAATAATTCCTTATCTTTAATTTCTCGGGAATCATCATGGCGGCGCGGAGGAAAAGTCTACAGCATGTGCTCTGGGGTACGTGACTGTCGAGCACAACAACGGTGTGACACACTTCGGCAAGCTGCTGGGTAGCCGTTACACCTAGACCTTCGCGGCAACAGGATCAGCAAACTCCGGGAATCATCATGGCGGCGCGGAGGAAAAGTCTACAGCAGCCTTGTGGTCTGGGGCACGTGACTGCCGAGCACAACAACGGTGTGACACACTTCGGCAAGCTGCTGGGTGGCCACTACACCCGGACCTTCGCGGCAACAGGATCAGCAAAATCCGGTGTGTATATTGATTCTTAATTTAAATGATCAAGTGGTTTTTATGCGTATTTATTAGCTCCTCAAGTGTCGTTATTTATGCTGGTAGTAAATTTAATATAATTTTAAATTAAAAGAAAACAAATGATTGGATTGATTGACTAACTTGAAATATTACCATCAGATATAGGTAATAATGAAAGGGTTTGGAGATGCTTATACTCTTTCTTTGGGCATATTATCTAATATTTAAACTTCTATAGGTAAATTGTATCTAAGTGGATGGATACGTCGAAATAACTAATAATAATAAAAGTTAGTTCAAGATTAATCAACAGTCTTATTACTACGTCAAGCTGCTAGATTGTAGAAACTAATAGTAGCAGTGATGTAATGAGTAACATTAAATAATGCCGGTTTTAGATATAAATATAATGTATATTATAATAAATAAATTACAGTAACGGCACTGAATACAAAATTATGAATTGTACTTAGACTATGAAGCGAACGAATCGTGAAAAACAAAAAAAAAGACAAAAATAAAATTTATACTTTTAACTAATTCTGTGTTAGGTAAATCATGTTACTCCTGGAGGAGATATATGCGTCGAATGATACTTATAAATGATTAATTTAGGCTCATACGTTGATAACGTGTGCCGACCTGGTAACTGGTATGTCCGATAATAGCCATAATGTAATGACTGTAAGATTATGAATGTAGTTTTTATTTTCTGTCCGCGAGTAGTTTGAGGACCTCCGTATCGCATTGGTTGAGTGCGTTGGCGCTCTAGCGAGATTTCGCGGGTTCGAATCCCGCCGAACAAAAAGTTTCCAATATTCATCATGGATGTTTATTAAACTTGCGTATAATATAGGTAATCAAAATCTTAAATATATATGTGTAAAGTATAAAAATATTAAACATATTTCCGTTTTCTGGTACCTGTAACAAAAGTTTTTCGGATATTTAGCACGGGGCCCGATTGACGTGGTATAGAGCGTCTAAAGATATAATATTATTATTATTTTCCTGTTCGGACTAATAAATTAATTTTATAAAATATATAAAAGGGGTAGGACCTTGTTAAATTCATAATTATCTATATATTTCAGTATCATACTCGTAGAGTTAATATAAAGTATGCAACCTTTTTGTTAGGAATTCTAAGGTCTTGGGCTGTATCGATCTTAAGGAAATGCATATTCGTACAGCGACAGATAAGCTTGTGTTTTAAACCATACAGATTATGTTTTAAAGAGAATGAAATTGTTATGTCTAAGGTACAGGTATTGACGTCTGTATGCGCTAGTGCGCGTGTCGATGTCTGAATATCATGGAAGTCTAGTAGTATTAGTCAAAAATAAAAGTGGAGACTACAGACATTGTCTACTATAGGGCACTAAATAATTATTTCACTACTCAAAACTTGCCTCAAGGATACTATCAAGCAAACATTTCGGAATAATCTATTAATAAAACTGCTTTTGTGACCACTTCGGGACAGTAAGGGTTTCTTAAAATTTCTTTCGGTTTGGCTAATGCGCCTGTAGTTCTCTTCTCGAATAATACGACTTGCCCTTTATGACGTCACGAATGACAACGATGTCATATTACCAACACAAACAGTACAGGCCGGAAAATGCATGTTTTAGAACTCTTAGAGAAAACAAACTTGAAAAAGAAAAGTGTCGATTACTTAGGCTACGATGGTTTTCTGCTGGCACAATCTTTTCTGGTAAAAATAAGATAGGTACCCAAAAAAAAATGCATATGAGGTAAGACAGTTTATCGGATTAACTTCGTATTTTAGGAAATTTATACGCTCCTCTGCTTACAAAGAAAAACGTAGCTATAATGGTGTTGGGGACCTGAATATGTCAAACTTTAAAAATTAAACTGACCGAGAGACCCGTTCTTGCTATTTACAATGGCAAAGCGGATTTTGAAAAATGTGAATAAACCGTGAAATCCCTATACTGGTTTCCTAAGATGACGAGATTTATTAGGGAATATATTAAACCCAGCGGGCCTACTCCCGACACAATCGAGTACCGAATCTGTTCGATATCAGTGGTTTTTCGTATTTTATGAATTACTTTATAATATATAAAGTGAATTACTTTGAAACTAATCAGGATAAATAATATTATTAGATCGTAACTTTTTGCAATCCCGACCATATCGATCGACTCAGAATCAAAATAAACAAATGTCAATTTATAAGGAAGTACGCGGCATGATCGTATCTAAATCAAAATCAAATCAGTTTGGAGAGTAATAATAATAATAATATAATAATAACACACATTTATTTTCTCCCACAGCAAGTACAATAGTATATATCAATTAGATGTACAATACAATTTTTTTTTATTTTTTTTTTTGCACTTGAAATGTAGGAAACAGGAGCCCAAACTAGGTTACCCTGTGCCTTGGGACTCCTGGCTCCCCCTTTCCAGTAAATATATACAAATATCTAATAGTATCTAATAGTATTAGAAAATAATGCTACTACTAACATATAATTAATTATAAATTTAAAAACGACATACATGTTTTGATGTTACATATTAAATTTACTAATACTCAATAGAAAAAAAAAATGAAAAATGTAAGGTTGTATAAAAGTATTTTGTGTGTGTAAGTGTTTTTTGTGTGTTGTGAATGTATGTGTTTGTGTTGTGTTGTGAATGTGTGTGTGCAGTGCATGTGTGTCGTATAAATATAAGTAAATTTACTATACTAAGTTTAAAAGAAGGGTTTCTGTCTCAACATAATCAAGTTCCATTAACCACTCATGCAATTTAGTTTTGCATTTACCGGTACATAAGTGATAAATGTTGCATGTCTTATTTGCTGTGTTGTACAGTTTCCCACTTCTGGAGATGTAAAATTTTTTAGCAAAACTTGTGTTGACTAATGGATGGACAAACTTGAAAGTGTCTCCGATTTTGGAGTATATTATTTAATGCCGTGTAATGTATTTTTTGTGTTTTCTAATTATTACTTCCAGAATATACAATTTTCTAATAGTTAACACATTTGCTATTTTATATAGTTTGGTTGTTGGGAAAAGACGAGGTTTACATAGCGCCACTTTAATGATCATTCTCTGAACACGCTCAACTTCCAGCATGATCTTTTTATCCGTCCCTAACCAAATTGTTAAGCCGTACGTTAAGATGGATTGACAAAGCGAGATGTAAACAGTCTTAAGAGTATCTTTCCATTCTGTTATATGTCTGAGGTGTTTAAATATATGTGTTAATTTTCGAATCCTTTGTATTAATGTTTTTATTTGCTCATGAAAATTTAGTTTTTCGTCAATTATTATACCCAGGTATTTTATGTACGGAACTTGTTCTAATATTGTGCATGTGCAATCAGTATATTTTAGCCCACAAGAGTGGGCTTGGATTTTAAGTTTTTTTATGTTGCTTTGATATTCTGAAGAATTTCTAATAGTAAAGGTTATATATTTAGTTTTTAGTGCATTTAAGGTAAGGATGTTATGTTCCAACCACTGTGTTACTGTGTTAAAACCTTCCTGTGCCATTTTAAAAGTTTCAATCCAAGAATTACCGTAGAATGTGAGACAAGTGTCATCAGCGTAGGCAATTATTTTGCAGTTTGTAATATTTAGACTACACAGATCGTTTATGTAACATAGGAAAAGGGTTGGGCCTAGAATACTTCCCTGGGGAACTCCAAAATTGACAGGAAGGTCATTGCTGAACGTATTCCCAATACGCACTACCTGGTATTTGGCATGTTGATGATAGTAAGGCCCCTGCTTACAGTGCGGTTACGGTAAATCTAGTACCTACGGTAAAAAAAAAACAAGTTTGCAATTATTCCCGATAGAAAATATACCAGAACTGTGTGACTCTAAAATGACCTATAATAAACATACTATTATAATAATAATAAAAACATTTATTCAAGTCACATTCACATTACACTACATCACAAAATATCAACAATATCAAAAACTAAACTTAACATAGGTAAATAGACATACATTATGTGGATGGGCAGTGTAACGCAAAACAGCTGTTGAATTGGAGTCCACTCAGGTATACGATCACGGCATAGTACCTAATACCGATACCGCGATCCCTGGTAATATGTGGATCCAATTGTCTGGCGATCGACATATGCACACCGGCAAAGTTGTACACAATAAAATAAAATATAATATACCTACTATATAAAAATAAATAAAAGCAAATACATAATTATTATATTAATTAGTATCTATAAAATAAAATAATGCCCATGTGTATATAGTAAGTATAAGATAATAAATAGTAAAACAATAATAGTGATCTTGAATAAATATTGTCTCTAGCTGTAAGTTTTCCATGTGTTATAAGATAAAGCTACACAAAGTTGGGAGACTCAGAGCAGAGCTCACAAAGGCTAATAGAATTAAATATGCCATAAGAAAATATATAATATAGACGAACATATTATAACATATATATAGACTATAAAAACATTTTAACTTCACTCGATTCAATTGATTGGGCATTGCAATTTAATCAATTTAATGACGATGTGAATAAAATGACTGATTACCTATATAATACTCTGGATGATGTTATAGAAACACATGTTCCTAAATCTAAAAGTAAATCATACTCAAAATTTCCTATATGGTTCTCAAAAACTCTTATAAAACTATTAAAAAAGAAGCATAACTGTCACAAAAGATTAAAAAAGTATAATAACCCACTCGATAAAATTGAATTTAACTTTCTTAGAAAGGACTGTAGCAAAATGATTAGGCAGTGTTATAGAGATTATATTTGCGCTATTGAAGATTCTATTTCAGGTACTCCCAAAGTATTTTGGACACATATAAAAAATATGAGGAGAAAGAGTAGCTCATATCCATCGTCTATGGAACTAGAACATACTGAGGCAAATAACGGTTCTGATATATGCAACCTCTTTGCTAAGAATTTCTCTTCGGTGTACGAAATTGATACCAATAGTCATACACACTATACAGTAACTGAACCAAAAATATACATGAGCAACTTTTATATTTCCCAACGCGATGTACTTAAGAAACTTTTGAAACTTGACTGCACTAAGGGACCGGGGCCGGATAAAATCCCTCCAATATTCTTGCAAAAATGTGCTCCTGCGTTATCCCAGCCACTTCACTTTATTTTTAATACATCGCTTAAAACAGGTATTTTTCCCACAACATGGAAGAAAGCCCGTATAGTTCCTATACCTAAAGGAGATAATCCTAGACTTATTATCAATTACAGACCTATATCTATACTGTCGACTGTGTCAAAAATTTTCGAGTCATTAGTTCACCAAAATTTATTCGGACATGTAAATAAGCTACTTAATACTAATCAACATGGTTTTTTACCGGGCAGATCATGTAATACTAACTTGATATCTTATGTAACTTACTTAACTAATGCAATTGACGATGGAAGTGAAATTGACGCTATTTATACAGACTTTTCCAAAGCTTTTGACAAAGTCAATCATAACATTCTTTTACAGAAATTAAGGTCCTTTGGTATTGTAGGCACTTTATTATTTTCTGGTGCTCTTCTTACTTAAGTCAGAGGCAATCCTATGTGGGCTTCGGTTGTCATCAATCTGACCTCTTTACTGATTATTCCGGGGTTCCTCAGGGGTCCATTCTTGGACCTCTCTTTTTTGACATTTTTATTGATGACATAAATAATATCTTAAAAAACTCCAACATTTTCATGTATGCAGACGACCTAAAACTAGCTAGGATAATAAAAACAAAACTTGACGTAGGAAAGCTCCAGGATGATATCGATGCTCTAGTCTTGTGGTGTGTAAATAATAAAATGTACCTTGATGCAAAAAAATGCCATCATATTAAGTTTACAAGAAAAAGGGTAACTACCGTCAGCGAATTCACCATATCAAACATTGCTGTATCTCAGGTTCAAACTGTTCGAGACCTTGGTGTGGTACTTGACTCCAAGTTGAGTTTTATCCTACACATAGAGGAAACAGTCAGCTCTGCCATAAGATCCCTTGGTTTTGTGCTTAGAAACGCTAGAGAATTTCGTAAAGCCTCTACAGTATTGACCTTGTATAATAGCTATGTAAGAAGTAAACTGGAATACTGTTCTACTGTATGGAATCCATTTTACAGGGTGCATATTGACAGAATTGAAAGTGTTCAACAAAAAATTGTCCGCCATTTGTCCCATAGATTTTGTAACTCCTTGCGTGGTTGCTCATACGACAAGAAACTACAATACTTTGGTATGGTAACTTTAGAATCTCGAAGACACATTTTAGACTTATTATTTCTATATCAATTAATAAACAATAAAATAGACTGCATGTTTCTCCTTTCTTCATTAAATTTCTACCTCCCAGTGAGATCTTCTAGGAAACTGGTACCCCTTTTTCGACCTAATTATCCCAAAACTAATCTTGGTAAAAATAGCCCAATAACTAGACTTACATGTAAATACAATGAACTATCGTTGAGGATTTCGGATCTTGATATAAACCATGATCTCTTCCGTAGTTTTAAATCAAAGATTCACAAATTCCATCAGTCCACTATATCTTAATTGTCTTGTAATTTTTTATTTATTATTTTGAATTTTATACTGTATTTTATTTTATTATGTCTTTGGCCTTAGTATGTGTAAAAAATAAGTATTACGAGTATTGACATCGCTATCATTTGTTATTATTATTTATGATTTGATTTTAATTTTATGTAATTCTTTTTAATTGTTAATTTTAATTTACCTAATTTTAATTTAATTTATATTTTCTTTTTGCATGATGAAATGACCTGTAATTAAAAGTACAATTAGCTCTTTCTTTAATTGTATTTATATGATGAATTATTGTAACTTTTGTTGGTTATTCATAGTAAATAAATAAATAAATAAATAAATAAATAAATAAATAAATAAATAAATAAATATTATATGCTTTGGAAGTTGGTTAATAACCTACTTCATAAGATGGCGACTTGGCGAGCTTTACCGGAACGGACGACGCATATCTAACAATAACAATGACTGATGAGATGTAGAGTATGATTATATTATTAATTTAGTTTATAATATTATAATCCAGCGTACAATTCTAAACCATTACACTTCGGCTTGCAAAACAGAAGGTGCACGAAGAGGTGGTGGAAGATTGTTCCAGTCTTTGCTAGCAAGGTATTCGAAGCTGCAACATCTAGTAATTAAACTAGATTTGTGTGACCATGAAATTATATATAGTAAACATACTATATCTGTGTGATACTAAAATAAAATCTAGTAATTAAACTAGATCTGTGTGACGATGAAATAATATATAGTAAACATGCTATATCTGTGTGATACTAAAATAAAAACTAGTAATTAAACTAGATCTGTGTGATCATGAAATAATATATAGTAAACATGCTATATCTGTGTGATACTAAAATACAATCTAGTAATTAAACTAGATCTGTGTGACCATGAAATAATATAAAGTTAACATGCTATATCTGTGTGATACTAAAATAAAAACTAGTAATTAAACTAGATCTGTGTGATCATGAAATAATATACCTATAGTAAACATGCTGTAACTGTGTGACACTAAAATAAAATCTAGTAAATAAACTAGATTTATGTGATTATAAAATAACAATTAGTTAGTATTAAAAATCTATTTATATGTGACAATAAAATAATAATTCAAAATATTATGCAAAATTTGTGTACAATAACATCTACTAAATAAACCAGATCCAAGAGATACTAAACTAACTCGCAGGATAATTGACTATGATAAATAACTTCATTATTGAAATAGACACAATTAAGTATTAAAGAATATTTTGAACATAATGTATTTAAAATATTTTCTAAGTGCAATTACTGTGTTCGTTTATCTGTTTCAGGTACACAAAAATGATGTGACGAAAACTAATCATCTTGCCCTGGGACATGGCAAAATGCAGGATGGCCGAGTGTTACAAAACTACTTCGTCTCGCCAGTGATGCCCACATTCAGATTCGTGTTATTACAATTACGCGTCTTTATATTATATTAGTGTTAATTTCATTGAACTGTTTGTTAATATTTTATCAATCAACTGATTGTTATAGAGTATATTATTTTAGTTATTTTAAATGATTTAATATTTAAATGCTGGCAACCCATGACGTCACTTCCATAATAATAAATTCTCATACAATTTATTATCTAAACTAAAGTACGAATAATTAAATATTATAATTAAGTGCCTTTTGATAAAGGATAAATATTTGTTACCTAATAATTATATTAGATTTAAACGTATTTAACTAATTATACAATACAATACAATACATTAAATCTGTTAAATAGTTCTCATATTGATTTTTGCCCTAACGATTGTCAATAATATATAAGGGCGCAACTCTTCGTTGTCTTCAGACTTAAGAATAGATTGATACTCTTATAAGCAGAGACTCTGCCCGATTAAATATTATAAGTTTGTATAATATGGAGCATTGGCTATTATTTACGTCCGTAACATACCGTCATCAGGAGACGATTTAAATTGTTGCCTTAGTTTGTCTCTGTTACGCAAACAACGGAGAAGCCCCTGCGTCATCCATGGCTTAATTATTCTATCTCGTTTACGTATTTTCACCGATTTACTATTTTCTTTGAGAATTTTAGATAAACCAAAAAAAAGATGTTCTGCTACATAGCATGAGCTATTGCACGAAATTAAGTCAAGAAGCTGACTGCTTTGTAGACTTTTTATTGAAGCATCTAAGTCTATTATAGTTTTAGTTTTTTTATATTTTAATTTATATTTTAAGTTCGACAGTGCGAGAAATATCATCGCATGATCTGTTACAGATGAGTTTAGAACAGCTGTTAGGATATGATTGGAGCTGAAATTAGTTTTAACCATAAAATGGTCGAGGCAGTTGCCACCTCGAGTAGGTAATGAGTGATAATACTTTAGGGTGTGTATGTGCCTCCTGTGTAGAGTATACTGTGAAAGTACCAGCAATGAAAGACTTACTTTTTACTTTCATGTTTGTATGAGACGCCCCAACATCATAAATTTTCCCATACAATAATCTACAAAAAGTACCTCTTTCAGCGCTCGTCCTTTCACAGTAAACTCTATATACACACCCTAAAGTATTATACCTCATTAATATTACTGTGATTTATTTATGCCTGGCTTCAAAATATAATCTAACTTCCAATTCTGATTAACCGTTAGCACATTGTATGTCTATTAACGTTTAGTAATAGATATTATGTATATTATTGAAACTGGCCCTGAGTCGTCACAGAAACACCAATGGATGTGCAAAAAGTCTGTACATATGTGGTTGTTTAATGTCGATATTAATTAAGAAAAAACTTTCGCAGAATAAAATTTACCAAATTATTATGTTTTATGCGCAACATGATTTCCCAACGGTTGACGTTTAAATGAAACAATAATTATGTTTATCTGAATATAATACAAATAAAAAAATCAATTAAATGAGATCGAGAAATACGCGAATCAAATTATGGTTTTTGTGGTTAAATTTAATCTTGTTAGTTCGAATGCACCATCTTTTTGCCTCTTGGTCCTCTGACCAATTGATTTTTTTTATTTGTAAATCATATTTTTTGCGCTGGGCGTCGGCAGGCGTCACGGCGCTGGGCGTCGTGGCGCTGGGCGTCTGTAGGCGTCGCAGCGCTCGGCGTCGCGGCGCTAGGCATCGGTAGGCGTCGCGGCGCTGGGTGTCGGCAGGCGTCGCTGCGCTGGACGTAGCGGCGCTCGGCGTCGCGGCGCTCGGCGTAGCGGCGCTCGGCGTCGCGGTGCTGGGCGTCGGCAGGCGTCGTGGCGCTGGGCGTCAGCAGGCGTCGCGGCGCTTGGCGTCGCGGCGCTGGGCGTCGGCAGGCGTCGCGACGCTGGGAGTCGGCAGGCGTCGCGACGCTGGGAGTCGGCAGGCGTCGCGGCGCTCGGCGTCGGCGTCGCGGCGTTGGGCGTTGCGGCGCTGGGCTTTTGAATCCTATTGGATCAAATCAAATCCTTTAACTACCGTTACGAAGATTTTATAGGCATTCATTTATCGTGTGTGAAATAAAACGGCCTTCGTTTTGACTTGGACTCTTCCAAGTCAGAAAAATATTATGACTATTTACCTACCTGCAATACAGTAATGGTATTAATTACAAAACAGGTATTAATTGACCGACATTATCACTGCACGCTATGAAGTAATCAAACTGGTGCCCCCCAAGTGCCAAAACATTTCCACAAGTACACAAATTAGTTATTAAATGTTCCTAATAAATAAAATTGACAAATATGACTAAAAAAAAAAACAAAATAGTCTAATATAAAAAAAAAATTGACAAATATGTCTAATATTTTTTATTAGTAATGGGGTGAATAATTTATCCATGGGATGCCGGAGAAACAATAGCACCTACATTTGATTGGGTTCGAATCCCGCCGAGGGAACTAAAAGTTTTCAAAGTTCCTGGGTCATAGATGTGTATCAAATTTGTGTATATTATAATAAAAATCTTAACTATGTGTATAGTATAACAGGTATTAAATATATTTCCGTTTCTGGTATCTGTAACACAAGTTCTTCGGATACTTAGCACGGAGCCAGATTTACGTGGTGTAAAGTGTCCATAGATATTATTACTATCCCATCACATATCTGACTACGCCACAGAAAATAGAATTGTCATCTGGACCAAACATTTATTTAGTCTTACTTTAATTAATAACACACATTCTTATTAAAACTGTTTGCAGAGTTTGGACATTTGTCACTTAATGACCCATTCAGCCATGTCCTTTCCAATAACGATCTGCAATCTATTCAATTAAAAATTTAATTACAATGAGCTCAGAGCCTCAGACAAACATTGGACTTCATTTATATCCGAATGGTATGTTTTATAGCCATTATCATTATGTTTCTGTAACATGTATGTGTAATGCGGACTTAATTTCACATAATTAAAATAAAATACCTCCCACAGCAGCTGATTTCATTGAAACCAGCCCAGCTGTGCAAAAGTTTTATAGTGCCCAAGTGTGTGTGCAGTAGACAGAAGCACTCTCTGCTCCTTCACTCTCGTAGCCCTGTGGGGTGGGCATCCGATACGACTGGCGAGAAATCTGCCGGTTTACTCCCGACACAATCGAGAATCGAATCAGTTCGATGACAACGGATTTTGGTGTTTTATTTGGTGGATTACTTTGAAACTAACCAGGATAAAGAAAATCGTTAGATCGTAACTTTTTGCACTCCCGACCATATTGATCGAATGAAAATCAAATTATGATTTCAAAATAAACAAACGACAATTTACGATTGAATCTGAATCAAAATAGAATCAGTTTGGAGACTTTTTAGATGTCCATCCGACGTATGGTACGTCATCAGCTTTCTTGTCATACAATCAGGTGATCAGCCTACATTATTCTAACCAATCTTGAAAAACAAAATTTTTTGTTATTTACAACGCGGGAATCGAACCCACGACTTCTGAGTCGAGAGCCAAGCTCTAAAGTAAATACCACTTGACCACGGAGGCGTTTTGTCATTACAAGGTAGTTGGAATAGACCAATGGAAATCTCCATCATGCATGAGCAAATAGGTATGTAACTCTACAATAAGTCAATCTGTAAATATTTATCCCATCGAAAACATAACTTATAAAAGTGCCAACTCTCGCTACTTAGTTCTTTTGCCGTAAACAGCTGTGAAATCCATGTGGGGCTAAGCCGGGGTGTGCCGGTCGGTCTAACAACATCTTATAGTGATCATATCAATATTATTAAAAATCTTTCATGTTTTAAATAAATAAGTAGATAGACTTGGCAATCACATGAAAACACAATGCACAAATTATTATCAATCTCACAAGTGATACATATTAAATCAGATTGTCTAGTGCGATTTCCAAGTCAATCTGTACAATATCTAATGTATAATGTCTAAACTAACTATACATATATACACACACATACATATACAATATACTCATATATACTAATACAGTCACACATGCACCCTAGAGGTTACATTGCACTGATCTCAAGACCTCGGTCGTAGGGCTAGGGTGCTATCCAGTCTATCCACCCCCTACACACATACACACCAATACATAACTACACTCATACACACATTTCGAGTAATTTCGCGGCTTTAATTTGTGGATGACGGTCTTGGTGTCACTATAAATAATACATTAATATTATTATGTAAGACCTAGTTTTTTGTGAACACAGTTTGTTGTCCCTAATAAAGAAAAAAAAACAAATGAAAATATTTACAGTTAGAGAATAGTGAAATATTTAAAATAGTCCTCCAATGCCTATTTAAATTCCATACCTCGAGCTCCTTAAACCAGTTTAGACTAATTATCCGAAAGGCTCTGCAGCCTTGAAAACAGCTCCTAACGCGTTATTTTCCACTGTCTTGAACGTCCTTCAATGGACCCTAAATTAATGGATAAAAAATAAACCAATTCAATATTGTAGTGGAGAATCTAATTTGACAATACTTAGAAGCCTGGGATTATTGATGACGTCATGGATAATCTTATAAAAGACTAATATTCCACAGCTGTTCTACGAAGGCCACCTTCTTGGAATCTACTCTACGCGGAAATAAATGATACATATTAGTATGTCCGTTGTTTGTGTTTCATTTTAACCCCGACATAAACAGAGGGGTTTATAAGATTGACGTGTACCAACCGATTTGGATCAAGTTTTTTTAATTTGATAGCTGACGTAGTTGCGAGTGTTTTTATCTATAATTCATCATCATCACTCCGCGCAATTGCTGGACAATTCGTGGATTTAAAAATGTTTAATTTTGTGTAGGTATGCTTATGAGTTATTTATACCAGGGATGAAATGGATATTAAATAATTTCGGATTATCCGTTTTTATCGGAAAATTTCGGTGAAAGCAAAACTTTATTTCGGATTCGGTTACGGTTATGGATAATTTTTAATATCGGATATCCGATAGTTTCGGTTACGGAGCTAATTTTATTTAAAAATTTTAATTAAAAAATAATTAAGTATTTTTAATATAATAATTGAATAATATTAATTACATGTTCTATCTATCCGGAGCCTAGATCATTTCTCAGTACCTACATAGGTATTGGCATTACGTAACTATCAAAACCAAATTCTTTAAATTAATTCAAAAGTTATAGTCCTATTTCTTCGATCAATAATACACTATTGTTCGAAGTCCTATTTGCACAAGAAAGAGTTTTTTGTCTGATCAACGAGCATATACTACCTATGCTTCCAAGTTTATGTTGCATTGATATGCCACATGCCAGTAGGGACCAGTTTATAAGCCACTTTGATGCCAATTTCTGGAAAGATGATTATGAGATTTGACTTAAAAATAACTGTTCAATCGAAGAAAAAACTGCTAACATCTTTCAAACCTTTAACGGTTCGCCATCGATTTAAAGTTCAATAACATACGAGTAACAATATCTTTGAGTTACCATGTGAATAAGTGATTGGTTATTATGAGCATAAAAAAATGTTGATGAATATCATCAAAGTGGTGGGCTATGTTAAAAAAAATAATCAAAAATAAAGTGTCCTATACAAAAACAAGGCTATAGTATGTTCGCGTGGTACATATTATGCCAATAGAGCTACATTTGTTTAAATTAGACATAATTAGCGTTTTCAAATTTTAAGCATTATGACACGTGTGGACGTTGGCAGTGTTCCAAGTGAGCTGATATTCGCCGAGACGGATATCTTGTGCCGACACGATATCTAGGATATTGTAGATCGAAGCTAATCTTGTTCTAAATTCATTAATCATCCAAACTTTTTCGTGCATAATATGTGGCCCAAACTTTATTCTAGATTATTATATCAATAAACCTATTAAACATAGGTATTTGTAGGATGTCCACGCTTACTTTTTTGTTACTCACTTTTTGTGGGTGCAAAATTGAATATACTGATTTCAATACAGCAACCAGTCCTATAAAAAAACATAATATTTTAAAGTTTCTCTTAAACGGGAATGGTTCACAAAAAGACAAACATATACATATCATGTTATTTATGAGAGATTACCGGTACAAGTTTCATCAAACCTTCATTATCATAACACGGAAACAAACCGAGTAATTTTCTACTCCGAAATATTTGAAACTACACATTTGGCAGAATTAATTAAGATACAATCTTGTTTTTTGTTTGTCATTAATTGCCCTCTTTTTGCGTGTGCGCAAAAAAGGTTTGATGATTCAAACCGCTATGCGAGATTATCCATTGCGAACATTATTAATAAACGGTTATCAAAACCACTTTACCTACATAGAAACTTGTTATTTGTTTCTTACATTAAGAAATAGTGCTCTGAACAATCAATAACACGTAACTTACACAAAACTACCTACAATGTTTAAGCAAGCCCGAAATTAAGTTATTGAATGAATATTAAATTTATTTACTTGACATTACAGAGAAAATCAAAAATAAGAGCAAAATTGAACATAAAAATTAGGATAAAATTAAAAATATTTCAGTTTTTACCAATTAAATAAAGTTGTCTATCTCTTTCTCGCAAAACCATATTTGTACGCAGATGTAATGTTACCTATATCCCTGTGTTCCAGGAGACGCTCTGAACGTTCAGATCATTCATAACGCTGACATTGACAGCTGACAGTGCCTGTGAAAACAGTTCAAAACGATCTTAAACAGTGCTAAAGAAAATAGTAAACGAAAATAACGTTTTTTTTCGTTCAGATTTGCGTTTCTTTAGCACTGTTTAAGATCGTTTTGAGCGTCTCCTGGAACAGGCCCTACATTTTAACGAAGTGACGTCACAATCGGTTGTTCCGCTAAGCTACGCTCATTGCTTATTGGTCGTAAGTTGGTACGAAATATTATGAACAAACGAAACCCGGCCTTTTTAACCGACTTCCAAAAAAAGAGGAGGATTCTCAATTCGACCGTATATATGTTTTTGTAGGCCGATTTAACACCGACTTTCCCACATATTGTTCCAACTCACTTCCACCATACATATCCGGGATGTTAGAGAGCTCCATAACCGTAACCGACACTATCGGATATAAAAAATTATCCGTAACTGAATCCGAAATTAAAGTTTTGCTACTGTAAAAAGGAAACCAAAATTTTATATCCATAACCGAAATTATTCGAAACAAACGGATAATGCGAAAGCATTTAATATCCATATCCGTATCCGAAATTTCATATCCATTTCATCCCTGATACAAATATGTAGAACCGATTTTGTGACGGACTTAGCCGTGATGACGCGTTTATTGAAATCAGAAGGTATAAAGGTCACAAAAGATTTTTGTCTCGATACATACGACTCGAGCTAGACTAGTAATATAACCCTTAAAACTGTTGCCTATGCGGCTACAGTTGAGCTTTTATTTAAATTTGTTTGTTTGAAACTCATTTTAACATAATTAAACCTACACAGTATTATTTTAATTTTGTTATTGAATAATTTTTTATATGAAATCAACGAGCCATGGTTCGACTAGTTGGGCGAGGTCAGTGTTTTATTCCACTTAAATATTACTAATATGTTCAAATAATCATTTATATTAACTAGATATATGATTATTAACAATTAAAAAACCAGTCTAAAAAAGTAAAGAAAACAATTATTATACAAAAGTAATTCAGCGGCCACACAATGGAGAATGTTACTGGGTATGCGAAATTGATTGTAACTTTGTCACAGTATAGCCTATATGAATATAAATACACTATTTTTTGTTTCATGCCAAAATATCAATTAGTTTAAATTTTATAGACATTTAAAAATCTCGATAATTTAAAATCGTCTCGCGTTGGCTCAGTGTTAGTGTGACGTCACAGGTCGTACAGCTCCTGCCGCCCGCGCGCGCCGTATATACGTCCGGAGACATAACTTAACGCTTCTCAGTAAATTGTTGCTTTATTTCATTTGTTATTTCATTTCAACATGGATGAATGATATGAAAAATCGGATAATTTACCCAAAATAGATGGACTGACGGTTGCCCCCTATTGTGCAAAAATAGTGATTTTGTTAGTAAGTAAGCATAATTTTTGCCACATATAACAACTATTTCGAAAATAGTATGCGATATGATAACTCATATTACACATGATTTTCTTCTAATTGAATTCGACATTTCGAATAATATTAGCGTTATTTCGTAGTACACCGTACTGGCGCGCGCAACGTACTGCGTGAGCGTATGACCCGTGACGTCACCGCGCCGAGCGCTGGCCGACCGTCACTCGCACCCTTTAAAGTTCAATATCTCGGGAACTAAGCGACATATCGAAATAATTTTTACACACATTTTTTTTATTTCATATGGACTATTTGAAACGTAAAAAAAACAAAACTAGTGAACATTCTCCATTGACATTCGATTACGTTACGTCCTAATATTTTTTGGTCTTGTCTTACTAGTATAATGTACAATGTCTTATTATTATTATTACGAATTGTCAATTATTCCTCTACTAGGGCGTCTGCCTCTGATTTCCTAACTTTAGTGGCCTTCGATGAACAACTACACATTTGACAAAAATTAAAACGTCAAAAACACAATCGATTTTCAAAAAATCTAATCGAAATCAGGTAATCAGCGGGCTGCACTATGGATAGAATCCAAGTTCCAGCATGGAGGAGATAACTAAATTATATATAATAATAATAATATCTATGGACGCTTCACACGTCAATTTGGCCCCGTGCTAAGTATCTGAAGAACTTGTGTTACAGGTACCAGACAACGGACATATATTTAATACTTTTATACTTACACACATTTAAGATTTTTATTATATTATACACAAAAGTACCTACACATCCATGACCCAGGAACATTGAAAACTTACAGTTCCCTCGGTGGGATTCGAACCCGCGACCTCTCGCTCGAACGCCATGGCGCTCTTCCACTGCGCTATGGAGGAAATGATTAAATACAAGAAAATAACGTGTTCTCGTTTTCTCCTCTACTTTTGCAAATCGTCCGGCGACAATCAAATGCAAGTCTACTGCGGACAAACTCAGCGCTTGTGAACAATAGCTTTGATTGGAAACAGTGCCGACAGGAGTGGGCCCAGTAGGTAGAATAAAAACAAAAATCCATTCGACATTGAAAACAAAAGAAAATTGTCGAATAGATAAAAATAAACCCGAGTTCTGACACATTTGAAAACGTTGTCGCGTTCTGCGCACATTTTTGTCGCGAAAAATATAAATACAGTACGAAATTCCGATTTAGGCTATTCGAATAGAAACTAGTCATTAAATAACTACCTAAATTATGTAGCTTATGTAACCTGGGCCATTTTACATTACAAATCTATTGACTAAATATCTTTAAATAAAATCGCAACATACAATACATACATTGCCAAAATCATTACGCTTTCTTTAGTTTCGCTGTTGCCAAGTAAAAATTATTTATAAGTCATAAATGGAGGAAAACGTATGTCCAATAATACTCGTTTGAAGATCAAGAATGGTAAATCATTAAAGGCTTTTCCCAAGCTTCTCTAAAAAAACAGAGTACTTATATAATTTTATAATATTATCATATTGCATACTAGCTGTGCCCGCGACTCCGTACGCGTGGAAAAGTAATTTAGGGCAGTGTTATAATAAATCTGTTTTAAAAATATTTTTAGTTATAAAAACTCTCGTCGAGGTATTTAAAAAACTACTTTATGTTGACAATTCCTACTACCAGCTTGACAAACGACCGTGTACAATTACTATAATGCGAACGGGGCTACTTGATAGTACGCTCACATACACGACAAACATCTAGTAGCACCGCAGCGACTGCAGACGATGATCGTTTCCACGCCGACGCTGCTGGTGTGGCGACAATGATAATATTAAGACAGCGCGCCGCAAAATTTTGCGGTCTTTTAGCCTTTAGGTGCGTAAGTCCGACTCGGTCCGGCGGTTTTTTATTTATTAATAACCAAACATATAGGTACTGATTATAAATCACTTCACTGTTAAAGTACTGATTTTATACAGAAAAGTAGCAAAATATAGAAAGTCCCAAAAGAAAGAAAACAAACCTAAGTTGTACCTAACATAAAAACCATTCGGTCCATAATAAAAACTAAGAAATAAAAATATCAAGAAAAACATAAATCTAACTTATATTGACATAACTTTTTTAGATTAACTGTAAACACAATACTTATGTTAATCAAAATTCTATATATTATGCAGTTATCGAATACATAATTTGGACAAAGAAGACTATAAAAATGTACAGTAATAGTAGGCTGTAGTATGAATTTTAACGGACGGAATGAGAACTATAATATACAATGCAAAATAATATTATACATTGCTAATGATGCACGCTGAGTATAACTCTCGGATAACGTATTGTATAAATGTAGGTACCTACTCAACTTTGCTATAATTGTATTAAAAGTACGGCATTTGGCGTATAGATGTCGCTATTATGGTCTGCTCTGCATCGCGCTATCGCTTGTAAGATAGATTTGTATAAGAGAATACTCTATTATGATATTTCGCAAAAAAACCCATAATAATCTGTTAACACATATCCAGGACAGGCCGCAAAAGGCTAGAATTTCAAAAGGTATCTCGATTGGAATCGAGTTGTATCAACAGTTTTCCCCTGTAACACAGTTTAATAACTATCAAGATGTTTTTTAACGTATATATTATAAAATAGAAAAAACAAAAAAAAAGAGCAATATATTTATGAAAATCTTAAAACTGTTTTTAAAATTCCGTACCTCAAAAGGAAAAAACGAAACACATATTATAAGATCATTTCCATGTCCGTCTGTCTGTCAAGACCCTTTACTCAGAAACGCGTGTAGGTATCAAGATGAAAATTATATAAAATACTCAGGATACCTACTGTTCCTTGAAGCAGTGAAAAAATCAGACGTCTTAGCCAATGCAACCAAAAGCAGTCGCTTAGGTATGTCGCTAAATTTCGTCATTTTCGACACTCGTAAGGAAATAAAAACCTAAAGGGTACTTCCCGTGAACTCAAAATCATAAAATTTGAAACCAAGCAACGTCTAAAACCATACGTTTTTAGTAACATTATATAGATAGTAAAAACTTAGTACCGTTTGTCATGAATGTGTATAATTGAAACTTATAACAAATACTTAGGTCTCTAATATATTCAAGCTGTAACCAAATCAAAATTCTATGTCAATCAGGTTTGTATGGAGCTATCGGTGCGCAAGTCCAACTCGCACTTGGCCGGTTTTTATTTATTTACTTATTACTAACCTACGCTAACAAATATGTATACAGTACCTACTTATCACAAAGGACTTTACAGTAAAAGTACTAACTGATTTTATACAAATAACTTTCGTAATAAACTCAAGAAAAAAAATCTTAGATTGTCCCTACCTAGCAAGCCTAAAACTAACAAATAAAAGTCACCCCCGCGACCCTGGTGCGTTTGCTGCGAATACAAATTTGAAGCGGCGCGGCGCGGGCGGCGCGGCGCGCGGCTCTCGGACCCGGCGCGCGCTTCCAACAAACGTCCAGCAAAAACGACATGATCTTTTAAAATTGTCATAACTTTTTTATTTATGAACCGATTTACATAAAACAAACACTAAATGTTAAGTGAAGCTTGCCGCAATATATTAGTGAAAAGTACATCTTAATCGGATAAGCCGTTTCTGAGATTAGCGTGCACAAACCCACAGACAAACAGACAAACAGACAAACAGACAAACAGACAAAAATTTCAAAAATCATAGTTTTGGGTACTATTGCGTAAATAAAGGTCCCCTATCATATTTTTTTTCAAATATCTTCAATGTACAGACACGACTCCTCTACAGATTTATTATATGTATAGATTTAGACACAAATTTCAAAATCTAGGTGTTAGTATAATGTTCACATCCATATTATACATAATCGCGAAAACTCAAAGACTATTGCATCGATCTTTATGCTGTTTTGTGGAAACAGCATTAAAAATAATTAATCTTTGCATATAGAGTGATTCTAGAGGAAGGTTTTAGTGTAATAATTATTGATCCAGGATAGTGGCGCTGCAATTAGGGCGTCAAGAAATTTAATTAACTTATTTAATCCAAAAAAACCTATTAGACAAATGGACAGATAATTAATTAATCATAAATGGTTGAATTTTTTAAAGTATTTCTTATTTCTGTACCCGATAGACTTATATCAAATATTATTATCATTCATATCATTAGGTTGCTATGCGGTACTTTAGTCCGTCCAAAATATTATAATTATTATCAAAAAAAAAATCATGCGGCTTTAGGAAAAAAATAACCTTGTTATTGAAATAGTTTAATAACCTTTTGAAGTTATTTTAATAATTGGAATTTATGTAGTATAATTTTATTATTTATTAAATACATAAGATTTTTTTCATGTTTACCGATAGAAATCATTGTCTATTTTAATGATAGGAATATTGCGTATCGTATTATTTTTAAATTATACCTGTTATTTCTACAATTTTCAGAAGATAAACTACTACGAAATGTATAAAATGGTGGCTATACATTAAAAAAAAAACGTAAAACAGTATTTTAGGGGCCTACATATTATAGTACATTTTTTTCAACACTCTTTCATACTTTCAGCAATAAAGTATTAGCGTAGATTACTAAAAAATAGCTGTTACTAGTGTGATGTGTGAATGATAATGCAAAAATATGCGGCAGCGGAACCTAACCATGGACGTGTGCATTTATAGTAACCAGTAATACTGCTTGTACCTAGTTAAACTTAATCGTCTACATTTAGCAAATCTTAGCCCATCTGCATAAATATATAACAATCAATTATATCGTTAAAATTTCCGCTATTATACTACTTCATTTGTTTATTAAAAAATAAAATATTCTCGGCGGTATTTCATTTAAAATAATGTTATGCGAGTGGGCTTAGTCCGCCAGTGTCGTTTGAGTATTTCGCGCGTCGCCTCACGCCTGTGCCCGCGCAGTGATGAATGTATAAGTTGTTTAGTTCGATTTATTTCAAATTTAGTGATTCTAGTTTTTGATTATATATCATGGCCGGTGCACCATTAGTTCGTCGGCCCAACGGGTTCGAACCTACAGATTCTATCACGAGCAGTAACAGAGAAAATAATAGGTGGTCCGTGGCCGCTTTGGAGAGGGCTGGATCCACTCTGAAAGCTCTGAATCGCTTGGCCATTAGACCTCCAGTGCACGTCGGTTTCGAAGACGTCGGATTCACGGTCAACTCCGGAAAAAGTGAGTATTGTTCACGTATTTTTTTAAATCGACCGATTTTTTGCACAACTTATCGCAATATCGACAACCGTTACAATCTTACGAAATTTGACCTCTAAAATGACAAGAACTACCTAATAGACAATCCACGCAACGGTAGTATGCATTCATGATCTGAAATATAAACTATTTCCATTTTTTGTAAGCGAGTTTGAATTATTGTTCAATTTGGTAAGGTAGACGCGAAACGACGACATTATTTTAATATTATAATCAAGAACCGTTCAGAAAAGTTGTACAAATATACCAATACAGAAAAATTTTGATGCAAGAATCTATGTAGATATAGGTATCCTGCTTTTTTTTTAATTCTAATTAAATTTAGCGATGATCACACGTTATATCCCATCGTACAAAATAGACTACTTACTATAAGTACTATTTACTAATTATAAACGTATATTATAATTGACGCTGTTGAATTATGTAGGTTCAGCAAAGATTTATCCTGATAAATTGATAAATGAACAAAAATAAACTTCATAGTTCTTGCTAGTTTAAAATATAATCTACCCTGTCTGCAAAAAATATACTGTAAGTTTAACTTAAATACTAATTTACTGAATTTTTTGTTGATCTAGGATTTTTAAATCAACATGTAGGTATATAAAAACCTGAGTGTTCTTTTTATATTTATCCAAGATATATTTTACCAATTTTTTTCCCTATGCACATTTGTTTTAAAATATATAGGTATCTAAAATTACGTTTAGTCTGCTAATTTACATATTATGTGAATATTATTAGTGGGTATTTCTAAAAGTCTAAGACAGGTTATAAAGTCCGTATTCGTGTACATAAATTTTATTCATACCTTCTTCTCTAATCTTATCACAAGGAAAAGAGCCCTAAGCTTTGTTTAAAATTAAAAGTACCGATTAGATTTCATAACAAAGCCATTTACCAAAAAAAAGTTAAAAAAAATATGGTGAATTATGCAAAATTAACTCTCGTATAAGCGCAAAACAAAAGCTAGTGAAAATAAGTGAAATTAAACGCTAATTTTGTTTCTAATTACTGCAAATTATAACCCGTGAAATAGTGGTTATAATTTTAAAATCGGCCAAGTTTGAGTTGCAATCGACCACTGAGTGTTCCGTACCATTATAATTTATCTAAGCAACTATATTATTATTATGGTCCAAAACAATCCAGGTCCAAGAAAGCTAAAACTTCTTTAATAAACGAAAAAAACTACTAATATGTACTATTATCGAGCAATGAATTGCTAAAAAACTACTTATCCTGAAAGCCCCTGAAAATTAGTTAAACGACTTCCAAAAAAAAGGAGTCTACTTTAAAAAGACCATTAATTAGAACTACATTATAAAATTATATGCATTTCTGTTGTTGAAGTCGGTTTTTTAAACGTAGTTTATATTTTTTATTAATATATACCCATGCACGCATATATTCATACATGTATGCGTTTGTAAACATTAATGAAATAACTTACATCACGGTTCATAAGATACAGCCTGGTGACACACAGAAGATCAGACAGAGAAAAAAATTCAGAATTTAAATTCAGAATTTATTTAATTTAATTTCAATTATTTTACTGTTTACTGTTACGGAACTCTAAAACCAATATATATGTTCGGAAACCGTAGAATAACCGTGTGTTGGTGGTCAGAAAGTTAAATAATTAAGGGTATACATCGCAGTACAGCCTCAATGAGGAAACTTTGTTCATTATAGTGTAGGGATGCTAAGGTGGTCACACTCGTGAGATGGGTAATACTTCTTCGACGTTTGTAAGAAGGCCAAGTGCGCTTCGGCGTCGCTCACGAAGCGACAATTACGTTTCTTGTAGGATAGCCCTCCTTATTTTTTTTTACAATCTGTTATAGCAGCAACATATATACACGATTATAAAATATAATTGCATAGATATCGTGATTATATAGACATATTGACGGACAACGAATGATGAAGCCCTACTGGTATGAAAATGAGACAAATGGACTGTATACAAAATATGCCCGAGCACCTGCTCGCGCGTTGGGGACAAGAAGCCGGGATGAAATGGATATGAAATTTCGGATATTAAATTTTGGTTTCCTTTTTATAGACAAACTAATATTTCGGTTTCGGTTACGGATAACTTTTTATGTCGGATATCAAATAGTTTCGGTTATGATTACGGAGCTCCCTAACATCCCTGCGACGCGACAATCAGGTCGGGCTTCGGGCAACACATAAACACGGTACGACGCCGAGTCGTGGTAGATTTTCACGACGTCGTAGCGTTTCAATGCACGATACGACGTCGTGAAGTGAAAAACTCACAATGCCATCCTGCGCAGTTGTTATTCGAAATTCAAAGATGACGGATGGTATTGAAGTCGACAACGAACGAACAACGAACTCGTTATCTGGTCCAGCAGGCTTACTCTCGACACAATCGAGAATCGTATCGGTCTCTCAACGGCTTTTGGTATTTTATTTGGTGGATTACCTTAAAACTAACCAGGATAAAGAGAATCGTTAGATCGTTTTGTACTCCCAACGATATTAATCGACTGAGAATCAAAATAAACAAAAGTCAATTTATTGAGAAGTACGCGACCTGAATCAAAATCGAATCAGTTTGGAGACTAAGGCCCCTGGTTTTAGCCTTTGGGCTCCCACACATAAACACGATACGACGTCGCGTCGTACAACGATGCGGCGTCGTTTCACGATACGACATCGTGTCGTGGAAATCTACCATGAGCATCGTAAAAAACACGACATCGTAAAGTCATGTGCCACGCACGTCGTACACAAATGAATTTTCTCACACCTCTTTCCATTAATTTTTATTCTTGTATTCTTCAGATGTTTTGTCCCATGTACGGGACGCTGCTCGATTAGGGTAATTAAATGATCGACGTCAATAACATCCGTCATCTTTAAATTTTGCATAACAACTGCGCAGGATTGCATCGTGAGTTTCTAACGTCACGACGTCGTATCGTGCATCGACACGTTACGACGTCGTGACGTAGATTTCCACGACACGATGTAGTATCGTGAAACGACGCCGCATCGTTGTACGACGCGACGTCGTATCGTGTTTATGTGTTAGAGCCCTTTGGGTCGGGAACCCGCAAAAATCGGCAATGCATCATCGGCTATTCGTCTGCTCTTTTGTCCCCTGTCTTAAAAATGTTTAACAGTTGGCCCAGCGGGTGATACAGGTCGTATTTCAATTTAAAATTTAAATTCTGACATCGGCTATAGGTATTATTGTAACAAATAAACTACAAACTTATAATGTTAAATATTTAAATTACTTTTGTGTATTGCCACAATGACATTCGCGTATTATACTTGTTTGTTAAATCGAAACTGAACGAACTTTATTGTGGTATCGAATGAAATTTGTATAAAAATCATGACGTCAATATACCTACTATTCTCATTCGTTCGTTTATTCAAACGTTCGGTCCTAAAAATGGTTAAATATTCACGTTTTTACACGCCTCTGCAAAAACATTTCCAATTTCGATTAAGACAATAATTTTATCATCTCATCTACTAAAAATTAATAAGTCATTGTATATTATATTCAGTTACCTTTATGAATAATCTTAATTTATTCAATGTTTTTGCATAGCCTTAGTCTATGACCTATTTAGTGACCAAATAAATGAATACTAAATGATCACCAACCCAGCTTCTGTTCGAAAAATTGTCTACTGATATCTATATATAATAGTCCTATATTTCGACGACCTTCGTAGCGCATTGGTTGAACGCATTGATGCTCGAGCCGGAGGTCGCAGGTTCGAATCCCGCCGAAGGAACAACAAGTTTTCTATGTTCCTGGGTCATGGTTGTGTATTAAATATTTATATAATATAATAAAAATCTTAAATATATGTATACTATAAAGGTATTAAATATGTTTCACTGTCTGGTCCTCGTAACACAAGTTCTTCTAACACTGGGCCAGATTAAAGTGGTGTGAAGCGTCCATAGATATTATTATATATGTAATGATTCGATCCATCGATTCCTCTTAGCCCGGCGTGTGTCACTAAGGACAAGACATTATTTGTATGGTCATAGAAATTGTATTCATCATTTCAGCTTTACATAAGTCTCCCCCCAAGGTATTTATGGGGGTTATACATACACGGGCAAGCCGCAACAGCATTCTGGATATATATGATAGCAAATAAGTTAAGACTCTGCAGTTCTGAGTCGCTTATACCAATGTACTATTAAATGAGGAATGTATGGAACTAGTGGATACTGCAGTATTCTTAGGTATAACGTTAGACTCAAAACTTCAGTGGGGCCCCCATATAGCTAGGCTGGCCGACAGAGTCAGTTCAGCAGCATATGCAGTTAGTAAAATTAGACAATATTCAGATGAATGTACTGCACGTCTAGTGTATTTTAGTTACTTTCATAGTATAATGTCCTATGGTATTCTGCTATGGGGCAACGCTGCAGATATAAATAGTATCTTTGTGCTGCAGAAGCGAGCTGTTCGGGCAATCTACAAGCTGGCCCCCAACACTTCACTTAGAGAAAAGTTTAAGGAAACTGGAATATTAACTGTAGCTTCTCAGTATGTTCTCTCAAATGTATTATATGTTAAGAAAAATATTCATCAATTTAAAAAAAAATGTGACAAACATAATAGAAATACTAGAAATAAGCATAAACTGGATGTACCAGTGACTAGGCTTAGTAAAGTAAAGAATTCGTTTAAAGGTCAATGTATACGCCTTTACAATAGGGTCCCAGAAAACGTTCAAAATTTTTCAAACAATAAGTTTAAGAAAGTAGTCAAAGAACGTTTGTGTGCAAAAGCATACTATAAAGTTTGTGACTATATGAATGATAGCACACCTTGGGAATAAAGTAGCCCCCTGCAAGGCTTTTTTTTTTTTCTTTTATTTAATTACATAAAAGTGCAATTTTTATCTGTAGTAGTATTGACTATTTTATATGTAAACATATTTTTTATATTTATTTGTTTTTTAAAAGAGAAATTTTCCATCTTTTTAGTAAAAGGTGGCCCCATGCGAGTTTCTTACGCCGGTTCTTCTCGCTGGGCTAGTTCCCGAACCGGTGGTAGGCATCATAATATAGAAACGACGTTCAGAAAACATTTTTGTAAAATTTATTCTAAATAAAAAATTTTGACTTTGACTTTGACTTAATCGATCTATACATATTGCGAGATGTGTGAATCGTTGAATTAACTCAAAACCTTATGTGTAAAATTACTATAGATATATACATAGATATTTAGGTCTAAATTATAAGATTACTAACTTTATAATTTATATGTACTGTGATTGCCTTTTTTTATTTTATTTATTAATTTTATACTCGCCCCGCTTGGCAGGCTGGTTGGCGATCGCCGTTAGATAAAATCAAAGTCCGCGTAAACACTGCTGCGCACTTCCGGATACATGTCCTGTATAGGCCTGTTCCAGGAGACGCTCTGAACGTTCAGATCATTCATAACGCTGACATTGACAGCTGACAGTGCCTGTGAAAACAGTTCAAAACGATCCTAAACAGTGCTAGGCCCTGTTCCACTTCCTAACTCTAAACGATCTGAACGTTTTCGTTCAGATTTGCGTTTCTTTAGCACTGTTTAGGATCGTTTTGAACTGTTCCACACGCACTGACAGCTGTCAATGTCAGCGTTATGAATTATCTGAACGTTCAGAGCGCCTCCAGGAACACAAGGTATGATATAGCTGTAAGTTTTCCTAAATAAATAAAATAAAAATAAAATAAAGAATATCCTCTTTGCCGCCTTTTACGACACCCACGGAAAAGATGATTCATGGGGAGGTAATATTCTATTTCTGGCACCCCACCGCTATGATGGCTACACTATGGATGAATGGCTAGATAAAATAGAGATTGTTACTAGCTATACAAAATTGATTAAAACTATTGTCGCATTAGGGCTTGTATCTGTACAAATACACAACTTCTTGTTTCATTGAAAATACCAAGTATAAATGAATTTACAAACGTTTTAAATTCATGAAAATATCCAGACGAAAAAAAATTACGTCATGGGACCGAGAATTTGAAATTTAATATTTCGGAAACGTATTCGTAATCAATTTAAAATTAATTGTATGGAAAAAACCTAGTATTAATGAGTTTACAGGCATTTCAATTTCTGTGTTGTAAAATGACGTCATTACGTTGAGAATTTGAAACAAGTATATCTCGGAAACTACACGACGTATTGTTAATATTTTTTTTCGAAATATCAATTATTTTCAACAAAGTTTACGGAGAGCTAAAAATAAAAATTAGCGAACATTCTCTATTGTATGATTATAGACATTATTATTATTATGTCTGTGTATGCTCACGGGCAATTAAATCCCGGACCGGATTATTATTATTATTATTACTATCTGGTAAACTAGCAAAACAAGGAGCCTAAAACTTGATGGTACTGACGTGCATTCCAACCGGCATAACCGGTATAAATATATAACTTGTCTGTAGACCTGTTTTACATTATTTACCCTCCCCAGGCCTGAATATAATTATATTTTACAATATACACTATACAGGGTGTAAAAACACCAGTAATAAATACCTTGATATATTATTATTATGTTTGTGTATAGCTTCCTTGCTCACGGGCAATTAAATCCCGGACCTTTGGAAGGCATGCGTTAGGCCGAAGCCAACACGCTGAGGCCCCGTTACACAATTTTAATTTAAATGTAATGTGACACCAGCCGGCGACTCTCCCTGTACGCACCATGGGAGTGCGCCCACGGAGACCCACCGGTCAGTGTAGGACTATTGCAAGGAACGGTAATAGGAAAAGATTCTGGGATATAGGGGTGAGGTACTAATAGACTGGGTATCTAAGACCATGGAAGGACTATGGCGTCTGCCAGATACGACGTGGTTATTATTATTATTATTACTACCTATTCTCATTTTAGAAAGGGTATTTTTTCTCTGATACATTTCTAGAATTAGAAAAGGTAGTATAATCATTAAAATCATTTTGTTTTGAAGTCATTTTTCAGTGTGTTATTTTGTAAGAATGCAATTAAGTTGATACAAAAGTAATCAATACAAACGGAATCAAAACAGAATTGAATTGTACGATAAACCTCAAAAAAAATGCGCTGTACTAAAAAAATCGATAAAAAAAAACGTTTATATTTTTACATCACATATCCGTGACAGTGACTTGTAATTTCTATGTTGATAATTAGTGCTAAATCCTCTTAAATTAAATTATTTTTAAAGAAGAAAAGAAGACCTTCTGAACTGAAGTAATTAAAAAAACCAGTCAATGCAAACAAACGCATATTATAATATTATGATAGAGTACCTAATACAGGGCCCTGATTACGTAACTCCGGTCGCTTTCCCGTCTCTCGAGATCAACTGCCATTGTGACGTTACATCTTTTTAAAACACGATTTAAAAAATGAATATGTCATAATTTTGACGTTTTAACTTTTTAAATCGTGTTTTAAAAAGATGTAACGTCACAATGGCAGTTGATCTCGAGAAACGGGAAAGCGACCGGAGTTACGTAATCAGGGCCCTGGTCCATGCTAATACCTAAAGACAGATAATGTGGACGTGGAGACTAAAATTTACATAAATATTATTTTTGAATAAATCGACAATAAAATGTAGGTAATATAGGGTACCTAATTAAAGTTTTTGCAACCTAAAATGTCAATGAAACAGGACAATCAACTTAGTGGAATTTATAGACTTGATAAATATAAAATAACAGCTGCAGCTGACCCGTGCCCACATCGTTGAGCATACAAACAGTTTGTGATGAAATCCAATTACATCGCGAAACCATTATATTTTCCATATTTTCTCAGCGTGTAAACCTTCCCTGGACTTCCACGAATGGTTCTAGACTGAAAATAGCCGCATCGGTTCAGCTGTTCTCGAGTTTTAGCGAGACTAACGAACAGCATTAAATTTTTATATAAATAAAAAGCAAAGCAAAAAGTGCAAAGCCCCACCACCATGCAGGTTGCAAAACTCGACGCGCGTTTCGCTCCGACCCCGGTGCATCCTCAGTCAGGATATACACTCTGCGAACAATGTTCGTTATCTGCTTGCAGGTTGTGGTTATAATTGTTTCGCGGGATATTGCTAGATATAATATATTTAAATTTTATGCTATGGATTTCCGCAAAGTAACGCATGATTCCGCATGAACGCATGATGATGATGAACTATTATTTTGTACGGTAAGAAAGGGTGTCGCGCCGACCGGAGCGAGGAGAGAAAATAATGTTCCCATGAGTCTTGCTTCACTTAAAATAATGATCACTGGCGTTACTAATATGGTTTTTGAGTGAATTAAACCGTTTATGCAGCGCACGCAACGAAAGTCCCCAAATGTGAATAATTTTCCCTGTTTTTGCAACATTTATCACTGACGCTTCGCTCCTATTGGTCGCAGCGTAATATTATATAGCCTAAAGCCTTCCTCCATACATACTATCCAACAAAAAAAGAATTTGTCAAATCGGAGCAGTAGTTCCTGAGATTATCACATTTAAACAAACGAACAAACTCTCCCGCTTTATAATATTAGTATTGGTAGAAGAAACTTTTTTTCTTAAAAATAATGCTTTGTAACGATATTGCTTAATATTAGTTTTTTGTAGTTTCAATAAACAAATATACATAAGTGCAAACATGTTTTGCCTTACACCAATCAAGGCGAATTTAATGGTTTAGTGCATCAATACAACACGGAAGGAACTATGTAAGGCTTGTAAGATATAGGTTGTGCACTGTGCAGCCCCGGAAGTCCGGAACCAACGCTCGTAGATCATAATATCCTTGCCAACATCGGTTTGGCTTAAAATGTATCTATGAGTTATCACTGCCAAATACATTCAAGGTTCTTAGGTTCCGTTTAAAAGGAAAAAACGGAACCTTTATAGAATCATCTTCTTGTCCGTCTGTATCTGTATGTCAAGACCTTTTTTCTCGTGAACGAACGTCCTTGATTGGTCGTTTAACAGAAAACGAATTAACGAATACATAATTTAGCAACGCGAGGAATAATATGCCGCTTAACCAATCGGCGAGCGAGGAACGTTCCGTCGAATGGAGAATGTTACTGGATATGCGAAATTGATTGTAACTTTGTCACAGTAAAGCCTATATGAATATAAATACACAATTTTTTGTTTCATGCCAAAATACCAATTAGTTTAGATTTTATAGACATTTAAAAATCTCGATAATTTAAAATCGTCTCGCGTTGGCGCAGTGTTAGCGTGACGTCACATGTCGTACAGCTCCTGCCGCCCGCGCGCGCCGTATATATGTCGCAGTCATCTAATTAAATCAGCTATTTCATTGAGTGACTAGCGTTTTTATCGAATGACGACATTTAATTGAAAGACTATGCCGAACATTGATTGTACAATCGTCACTCAACGTCCAATTAGTTAGCGGATTGTAACATAGCCCTTATATGAGAGCGGACATAAAATCAGTCAGGTGACTGAATTTTCCCAAAAGCGAATCTATCAACCCCGACTCCACGTAGTACTTGTCTGTCAACCCCTAGAGTGTATATTTAAGCGCGTAGGCGCGGAGGGAGAGCAGCCCCCGCCCGCCGTAACGAAATGCAGAAAGCCGGAGCTGCCTAAGGCGAGTGTTGGTTGATGTCATTCGTTACGCATGGGCGAAGGGGCTGCATTTCCCGCAGCGCTGGAGACGTGACAGACCGACATTGTCCCAAAAATAAATCTATCGACTCCACGTAGAACTTGTCTGTTTTATCTAACCTCTAAACTACAACTGTAAATATTTTCTTAACTAGTGGTTGCTGAGTAGAGGGGAGGGTAGGGGGGATTTCCTTTGTCCCCTTACCGCCGTCTCCACCTTTCTCCCCTGTTTTACTCCTGGAAATATCCCGGAAACACAGACATAACCTCAAAACTTCAACCATAAATATCTTCCAAACTAGTAGTCTCCTAAAGGTGGGAGTGGTAGGGGGGGGGGGTGTTCTCCCCCTCCCCCTCCCCCTCCCTCCACCCCCCAATTAAGAGGCATTTATACTAAATTTTTTCTAGCTCCTCCTTTTTTGGAAGTCGGTTAAAAAATTGGAAAATTATTCGCTAAAAAACATAAAAAAAACCTACTTATTCATCGAATTGAGAAAGCTCCTCCTTTTTTGGAAGTCGGTTAAAAAATCGGACTAAATGACGTTCAGTCAATGACTACATGACTAAATGACGTTCAATCAATGTTCAGTCAAGACATTGGACGTTACAATAAACAACTTGACGAGTTGTCCTTTAGTCTTTCAATTAAATGTCGTCATTCGATAAAAACGCTAGTCACTCAATGAAATAGCAGATTTAATTAGATGACTGCGACATATATATACGTCCGGAGACATAACGCTTCTCAGTAAATTGTTGCTTTATTTCATTTGTTATTTCATTTCAACATGGATGAATGATATGAAAAAGGGTAATCGGATAATTTACCCAAAATAGATGGACTAACGGTTGCCCTCTAAGTAAGCATAATTTTTGCCACATACAACAACTATTTCGAAAATAGTATGCGATATGATAACTCATATTATGTTTGCTTACAAAGTAACAAGGTACCCAATATAACCTCACAGCCGCGGTGCAACCCCTACTTCCCAAAGCATTTTATCTATTTAAATATACATCTATATAATAATAATACTATATTGTTTAATCATCATCTTATATTACATCTACTCGTACAAATACTTGTAATGAGATACATAGACAATGGTAGATGAATTTATTAGTTTACTACCTATTGTTGTTATGAATTTTGTTCGGACAGATGTACAAAACCATTTTCGCAATAACGCATTTATTACAAAAATTATGTATGCACATACACTTTATGACATTATGTGACTTTTTCAGATCGCTTTTAGCCATTTATTACGTATTTTAATATATATTGGAACCAAAAAAAAAACTTTTCCGGTGCTATGGTGGTAGTACTTTCACATTTTGGCACAACACATGATTTTCTTCTAATTGAACTCGACATTTCGAATAATATTAACGTTATTTCGTAGTACACCGTACTGGCGCGCGCAACGTACTACGTGAGCGTATGACCCGTGACGTCACCGTGCCGAGCGCCGGCCGACCGTCACTCGCACCCTTTAAAGTTCAATATCTCGTTCAGGAACTAAGCGACATATCGAAATAATTTTTACACACATTTTTTTTATTTCATATGGACTATATGAAACGTAAAAAAACAAAACTAGTGAACATTCTCCATTGCAGTTCACAGTTTGACAGTTTCACTTTGACCGTTTACAATGTAGCGAAAAATCAGGCATAAAATTGTAAGTAGTATGCTTTTTGTATGTTCTACTTTACAATTTCGCGATAGTTCACAATATCTCTAGGTTGATTATAGGTAAGCTAGTGCTTAGGGTGACATATACATACAAGTTTTTACAAAAACCCTCGGTGCATGAATCCGTCTCGTACTTGGCCTTTTTTTTCAAATTTTATGATACCGCATTCTATAATATACAAGCTGTTCCCACGACTTCGTTCGCGTGGTTTTTGAGTAACTTAAACCGTTTATGCAGCGCACGCGACGAAAGTCCCCAAATGTGAATATTTTTTTAATTTTATCGTTTTTGCAACATTTCTCAGTAACGCTTCGCTCCTATTGGTCACACCGTAATGTATATAGCCTAAAGCCTTCCTCTATAAATGGACTATAAAACAAAAAAAGATTTTTTCAAATCAGACCTTCCTGAGATTAGCGCGTTTAAACAAACAAACAAACAAATAAATAAACAAACAAACAAACTCTTCCGCTTTATAATATTATTTAGTATAGATTTTGTCAAAGGTAATACGAGTATCGCAAAAAGCAGCGAAAGGGTTTGCGTATCATTTTCGTGATACGACCTCCGAGCGTAAAACGTCCTCTAAAATTAAACTGGTTCACGGCACATAGGGTAGGTACATCTCGAATAATAAAAACATCGACCCACCGATTTCTAAAATTAAATAATTTGAGGGCACGGTAGTGCCCTCCCAAGTTGAGCATAGCAAGAACGTAATATCCTTTTCTCGAAACAATTCAGGCCATTTTCGACCTCTTATAACATCGTTGTCGATAAAACTATAATCCATTTTTACATACTAATTGGGCATTGTATAAACACGGTATATTACAAATTTCATTCAATTTGAAACAGAAGTTTAAGAATTATAAATTGTCAAACTTCTTAATTTTGTCACTGACTTACTCACTCACTGACCGATCATCAAAAGTATTAGGCACTTCTAGCAGATATAGAAGCTTCCAATCTGGAATACCAGTAGCGTTTAGTGTATAAATAAAGGAGAAACCTATTGAACTTTTGTCTAGTTATCTAGATGCTGATGATGGAACTGCATAATTAACTTTGTAATCCCATATAAATGTATAGGAATACAAAGTTATATTTCGACAAAAACACGCATTTTAATAAATCTTCTACAAAAAGAACTGAGATCCCATCAAAAAAATAACTTGTAAAAAGTGCCAAGTCTCGGTACTTAGTTCTTCTACAAAAACATAAGTTGTAAAAAGTGCTAAGTCTCGCTACCGTAGTTCTTCTACCGTAAAAAAATGTGAGATACATGTTATGCCAAGTAGAGGTTAGTCGGTCGGTCTAACAACATCTTATATTGATCATAATCAATAATAGTAATAATCTTTCATGTCTTAAATAAATAAGTAGATTGACTTGGCAATCACATGAAAGCAACATACACCGACCGACTAACCCCTACTTAGCATAACATGTATCTCACAATTTTTTACGGTAGAAGAACTACGGTAGCGAGACTTGGCACTTTTTACAACTTATGTTTTTGATGGGGACATAGTTTTACTTTCACAATAGCAATATTAAAAATCTGATAAAGTATTTTATTACCAGAGCCATTGAAATTATTTTAATCGAAGCCGGAAAACGCGTCAGACAATAGAAATTACAATATTATTCTGTCATTCCTATTTTTATTGAGCTGTTTAAATATGGAAATTAAGTAGTTAGATTGCCAATGTTTTTCAAACGCACAGTTGCACTATGATATTATAATCTAACCGTGTGTGATGTCATAAGACATACTATAATATTCCAGCTTTTTTAGGTTAGTATTTTTTTCTCTTGAACACTCGAACCACATAATGCATATATGTGCGAAGACGTGAAGCAAAAACTTTTGATACAATTTAACAAGCATTGTGTATAAAATTTGGCACATTTGCAGAAGTTGTTATTTGCAGAATGCAAATTTTACTTTACATAATATTAATGCTCTTAGGAGATCTCATTTATGAAAGTAATCACCGCACACACTATATCATAACTATCTAAAATTAATTGTATAACAGTCGATTTATAATAATTGATAATAAGTTTGGATTGATAAAGAGAAAAGAGAATGTAAATAAATTGAAACTTAAATCTATAGGTACTAATATTATAAAGCGGAAGAGTTTGTTTGTTTCTCTCGTTAATCTCAGGAACTATTGGTCCGATTTGACTAATAATTTTTTATTGGATAGTTCATATATAGAGAAAGGCTTTAGGTTATAATATTACATTTCGCTGCGACTAATAGGAGCGAAGCGTCAGCGAGAAATGTTGCAAATATGGGGAAAATTATTCACATTTGAGAACTTTCGTTGCGTGCGCTGCATAAATAGTTTAAGTTTCTCAAAAAATATGTTTGAAAGAATTATTCCTTTTTAATAATCATAATAACAAAAACCGACGTAAGCAATCAAAAGGTAATCGCGATAGTGTTGCCGACAACCACGCGTAGTAGGTAGTATTTAAATATGAATGATGCTCGAAGTTTGTATAGGGGGTGACCGAGGACGAACATTAGTAAGGTTAGACATTGTACTATCTATTATAACGAGTTTTAATAATAGATAGGTACATCTATTATTAAATATTAATAATTACTAGCTGACTCGTGCCCACTTCGTTGAGCATAGAAACAGGTTGTGATGAACCGTTTAAACCTTCCGGGAATTCCACAAATTTTTCAATACCAATAAAAAAGAAACTTTTACAAAAAACCGACTTCAACGAGTTTCTTTTTTTTATAGTCAACGAAAAAGATAAATTTGTTTGGTAGCTACGATGTAACATACAGACTGACAGACACCACACACTCCAAATTGAATAGTGAAAATAAATGTAAAAGTCAAAAACTCTTACCGAAACTAAATGACAAAATCATCCATGTAAAAAATGTTTCGACAAGTGTTCATTCGTTAAAATTTTTGGTAAAATATGCTCATAAAATAAAAACTACAGGGTATGTAATTTTTTTATGGGACCAAATGGCAGCTATTCTGCCTCGAATAAAAAAATAATCACGCAAATCGGATCATTAACCTCAGAGTAATCGATGTACATAAAAAAAACAGGCCGAATTATGAACCTCCTCCTTTTTTTTGGAAGTCGGTTAAAAATAGCCGAATCGTTTCAGCCGTTCTCGAGTTTTAGCGAGACTAACGAGCAGCAATTCATTTTTATATAAGTATAAGAGAAGATGTGACCTACATCTGTGACCTAGTCACAGAAATGTCTTTCTGTATAATACTCGTATTATTTTAGTATCTATTCTCAAACTAAAACTGTTCCTTTACTCTAAAAGTCTAAAACCATGCCAGATGGTATTCTGTTTTATTTATGGCATCGATTATAATGCCAATTGGACACATATTAGTATTTAATTATGTTATATGTTATCACTAAAATTTTAAATAAAATTTTGTAACCTTGCGGTCTGGTCTACACAAAATTTCACTTTCTATTTGAATATATTATTTTCATCTTGGATCTCATTTGTGAATATAATAACGAGTACAATATAATTTTTTGTAAGTATGTATTAATTAATTAATTAAGAGAGTAGTATTTTAATCACAATTAAAAGTTTCACATAGGTACATGTGCACTGTTTATGTGTGTGTGAAAACATGTGATTGGAGAAGACAAGAATTTTACTCTAATCAAATGATCAACAGGCAAATTTCGACCACAAAACAATCTCTAGTCAAATTAATCACGTATGTAGGTGGTGGTCCAAATCACGTAAATTTGTTATCATTCTTTTGCGACTTAAATAAAAAAAATGGCAATTGATGTCAGATTAGCAAATGTCAACGTGATATAAATTTGCATCAAAAGCAAAGTAGTCTGAGTTATAATAATCTATGTTGATGTTTTATTGATTGTAATAATTATGCAACAATTTCTAATGATTATATTTCTATCATTATTAGAAAAATTCTTTCCGCACACCTTCCTAGTTCCTACTCATCCGTTCATAAAATTCACGTAAAAATTGTACTTAAAGTTTTTGCTTTACATATTAATAAAATAATTTATTAAGTATTGTTCAAATATCAAATTTTAATTAATAATAATGAGGTTTAAACAATTACCAACATAATTAACCTCTTTTCAATGATGTACGCCTAAATAAACAGTATTAAGTATATTATTTTAAAAATACCATACAATTTTATTACTTTTTTATTTCTTTTTATTTAGGTTACGCAATTAGTTATTAAATATAGTATTATTGAGGACCTGATACCAGAAGAACAGTACGTTTTTGAGGGTTCCCTGGTATTCAAGAAATAAGTACATCTGAAGTGAGGAAGCAAAATATTTTTTCTTTCTACCCCATCGTGAAGTAGGTAGGTATTTTTATTACGACTTTGTATAACGCCAGTGACCTTGAACTGAATGACTTGACTTTTATGATGAGAAAGGGGTATGGCGCCGGTCGGAGCGCGTTGAAATCGTATAATAAACGGATTAAAAAAATTAAGACATAATTGCAAACTAAAACGATTATTCCTCGAGTTTTTTTTAACAATAAAATCCTTACGTCCCTAACATAATATTGTGGCAGTAGGTAATGCTAGCAGCGCAATCCCACATCGCGCTATCGAAATTTTCTAAGTACAACATCTGAAAACTAGTACAGTAGGCATCGGCCTGACCGAGCATACCACGTCGCACGATCGGAGATCTTGATTGAGGCTTCCACTTCGTTGCCACGTTGGTGACCCTCGTCAGAAAACGCCTCCTTCATCATCATCACTCCCCGCCCCTCCGTAACACGCTAGCTACTTCTGGTATTATCGTGATTTCGGCTTCATCGGGCATCCTCACTATAACCGCCGGTCAGCAAGCAGAGCACAATATATCTCCTGGTCAGCACGTAGGATCTGCCCGCTTGGCAGTACTTTGACTCACTGCAAGCCGTGCAGCGGCAACACGTCGACTCACTGGCACAGCTGGCGATTCAAGCACAAGATGTATTGATTAATTCGACCTCTGGTCTTCGGGAGGGATTGTTGTGGCGGTACTAGCTCGAGCATCCTCGCTCGGTCGGATCTCTCTATGTTGGGTCATTTCTCATACAAACATGAAAGTCAAAAATAAGTATTTCAGCGCTGGTACTTTCACAGTATACTCTACGTAGAATGCACATAAACCCCCTTAAGTATTATACCTCATTTATTTTACACCTTAATATATTAATTTATAAAACGTCTATCCTTTAGTACGAGTAAATATGATATACATATATTAATTGCGGGGGAGGAATGGCCTGTGTTTTGACAGACCCAGGGCACTCCTCCCAACATAAAGGCTGATGGCAATCCGCAAGTGGTTTTAGTGGGTAAACCGGCCGTAGCGATCCGGGAGTCCCATAAACCCCTCGGGGATGCGAAATCAAAAAAAAAAAGGTTAGTAATAATTGCGGTCGGACCAATTTTGATACAATTAGGTAGGAAGCAGTCTTCCAAATTAGCAAGCCATTTTTAATTTTTAATTTTATTTGTTTATTTATTATGAAAACCAACAGCATTTAATACAAATAATTTTACAAACTTAGTATCTTACAAAAGTAAAGCCAATAACAGGTTTCCCATAAATACTCGTAACCAATGTGCTAACGTGAGATAGAAATGAGAGCTTGATAGTAAAATACTAGTTTACAATAGTTTTAAGAAACAAGTATTTGAGAAAACACAAAGTAACTCTTAGCGGTCTAAATTAAACAATGGGTAAGGTAAGCATTATTGGTTGATTCAATAGGACAGCTGTAGTATCTACTATTAATTATTACACTACCACAGAAAAGCAAGCAGTTAATATTTTATTTTGTAAGTTGTTAATGCAACAATGTTCCCGTAGGATAGTAATGTATCATGTACGCGAAAAACCGCGGGAAAAATGTGAGTTGAAATATTTAAACGAAAAATATTTCTTTTATTTGTGGTTTAAGCAAAAAAAAATACTAATCTCCTTACAGTTCAAGAAATGTCATACGAATACACACCCATTTATAACACTTGTAAGAAATAAGGATATAATAAGGATAATTATTTCCTGTCAATAAAAAATAAATCGCTAAGAATTTTTCCGTCCCGTTTTTTCCGTTATGTTTTTGAAGAATTTTCCATTTTCGAAAAAGTTCGAATGTGTGTAGAATGCAGCGCGGCACCTTCTTGCTTTTCGTTTCGAGTTTTATCTATTTCCAATATGCATCGTATTTTACCTATTAATGGGGTGAATAAAGTATGAATAATCACGATTTTGGAATAATTATATTTTTCGAAGAATATAACCCGACTTCTTAAAATATATAGCCTAGATGTTACCTGCGATAGTAATACAAATAAGGTGTCGACCTCATCTATTAAATGTAAATGTTATAGAACAAATAATTTTTTTTTTTTCTTTATTTATTAAAAGGATTTTCGTACTTAGAAAGACGATGCCAATCCTATAGTACTCTTGTAGATTACTTACACAAAAAAAAAAAATATTAAACTAAAAAAAAACAGAAATTACTTAATACTACTTATTACAGTCTATCCTATCAATTAAAATCAAACCTTACCAGCATTCTAGCCGCATCAGAGTCTGGTTCGGCTAGAATGCTATGTAGAGCGCCTACGTTAAACAAATTTATATATAATGCAGTAATCAGTTGAGCTCTTTTGTCATTATTCCTGATACATTCCATCAAGCGATGATATAGGTCGTCCCTCTTATTACATCGATCGCAAGTAGGAGAATCAGCTATTCTCATTATAAACAAAAACTTTTTACTAGGGATGTGTCCAGATCTTAGTCTACATAAGGTAACAACTTGTTGTCTATTTAAACGAGACCCGTAAAACCACGGGATACGAAGTGGCTCACATTGGATACATTTATACCATATACCGCAAGTTTTCGACCGTTCATCAAAATATTCCTTAAACATTACATTACATTAGGATCTATATTTAGTCAAAATTTCAGAAAAACTGGGTATGACATTAATTTCTTCCCCTTCCGATACAGCTAATTTCGCTAATCTGTCCGCCTCTTCGTTCCCCGACAGTCCAATATGAGACGGAACCCATTGCAGTGCCACAATTTTATCGTTACCAAACATATTATTTAATTTATGTAAAATATTAAATGCCAAAGTTGTACCTCTGTAATCAGAGGTGCACTTGACAATATGCATTAGGGCACTTTGGCTGTCTGTAAAAATTACAATTTTACGAGCACCAATGTCTGAAGCGTAATTTAGGGCCTGTGACAAAGCAAGTAGTTCCGCAGTCATAATTGAAATACACTGGTTCCTTACTTTATATGCCTTATAACATTTGTTGATTGGGTCATAAAACGCCGATCCAAGACCTAACGACGTTTTAGACCCATCAGTGTATATCCTATGAAAGTCATTATATTTTAACAATATCTCTTCTAAGACCTCATGCTTCATGTGACTATTACAAAATAGTTGTGATTTTGAATCGGTTACCGATTTAAGTGACTTAAATATTAAATTTTTAACATTAAAACTATCTAACCAGTTATTGAATTTGAACATTTGAAGAGGGTAAGACGTGGAAATAACCTCCTGTTTAATTTCATTAAAACATGTTGGTACCAATGGTTTTTTCTTATGTAACCAATAGCGATAATCAAGCATGTCGTGTAATTTACTAAACAACTGATTGCTTATATTATTAGATATAGAATGGGCCTTTAAGCAGTATTTATAGCATAGAAAAGCTCTTCGAATGGACATCGGCGGATTTCTGTTTCCATCACGTGTATGGGGGTTGTTTTTATGAAACCACCAATAACCCTAAGGGCTTGGTTTTGAATTTTATCGATTTTGGATAAGTGACACTTTGCGGCATTATCATATAAGTAACTACCGAAGTCCAGACGACTTCTTATTATGGAGATATATAATCTACGTAAATGTAGGGGGTGGACGCCCCAACTTGAACCTGCTAGAACTTTTAATAGACATAAAAATTTTGAAGTTTTTTCACAAATTTCACTAATACGTTTAGACCATCTTAGCGACCTATCCAAAAAGAAACCTAGATATTTAAAACTATCCACCAAATCTAACTGTATATTTTTTATATTTAGTTGTACATCTTGTCTTCGACGTGCTCGTGTAAAAATACAAATTTTAGACTTACTGACCGACAACTGTAACCCAATCTCATCCAACAATTCACAAAAATGATTAAGTGCCTTCTGTAAGTTAATAACACTATCGCTAATTCTTTTACAATTTGCAAAAAGAACAAAGTCATCTGCATACTGTAGACAAAACACATAATTTATTTGTTGACAGATTCTAAAGGTGACTATATTAAAAAGCAATGGTGAGATCGGGTCACCCTGTGCGATGCCATTATTTGTCCACCGAACCAAGAACTTATCATTTTCTTCATCACATTTTATATGAAGGTGCCTTTCCTTTAATAATTCCCACAAGTACGCACAAATTCTAGAACCTACATTTAGTTCATCCAAAACTGATATTACTCTACGAGTTGATACATTATTATACGCTCCTTCTATATCCAAAAAACAAGCAACAGTTGAAGTATTTTGTGAGAAGCCAATCTGAATATTCGAGATAAGACGACACAAACAATCCAGACAGGATTGTCCTCTTCTAAAACCTAAGGTATTGGGCGATAAAACTTCATTGTGTTCCACATACCATTCGAGCCTTTTACGCAGCATTAAGTGAAATATTTTACACAAACAGGATATTAAGGCAATTGGTCTTAGTTTACAGTCAGTATTACTTTTATATTTGGGTATCGGTATAATCTGAATCTTTCTCCATTGTATAGGGATACAACCAGTACTAAATATATAATTGTATAAATCAAGTAAATCCTCTTTGCCTAAAAGAGGTAGATTATATATCATTGTATAATAAATTTCGTCGTGTCCAGGAGAAGAATCTTTTTTTTTTAATGAGCTTTCCAACTCAGAGATAGAAAATTCAACATTTAGTCTAGGGTTCTTTGACGGGAATGACATAGGGGGATCGCAAACGTAATCTGGCGTTAAAGAGGTCAGTAGATCAAATTTAGCCGCATCAGTACTGAAATATCTAGCCTGTTTAATTCCTTTAAGCCACCTCATCTTACGCCACATATCGTTAACATTTGTTGATTCACTTATACTATTACAAAAATTATAGAAATTCTGTGATTTTGCTTTTCTTATTAAACGTTGAGCCCTTGAAATAGCTATTTTTAAACCTAATAGATTTTGCGGAGTTGGATTTTTCCTAAAATGTTTCAAAGCAAGTCGACGTTGCGCTACAACTCTAGATAATTCTGGATTCCAATATACTTTTGGAACAAAAATACGAGCGGGCCTTACACACTGTTTTTTGTTAGGAATCGCCCCGTCACTAGCTTGTTTAATTATTTCTAAGAAACTATCATACATTTCTTGTACACTTATAAATGATCTATTCCTGTCTAAAATTAATTGTTCTACAATATGTCTATATTTGGACCAATCAGCCAACTTAATATTTTTTCTAAAATGAAATTCGGGTGTATCCTGATATTTTAAACATATTTTTATGATTATGTGATCACTGCCTAAATTTTCATTGCTCAAGCCCCAATCTGTGTTTAGTGCAATGTCTCCGGATGAAAATGAAACATCTGGTGAAGTTTCCTGTAATATACTGTCAACAAGTTTGACTCTAGAGTCAAACTTGTTGACAGTATATTACAGGAAAAAAAGGCTACTAGTAGCCTGAGCGCTGTTGAGCGAAATGTAGCCATTATCTATGCAGCTGTCAAATAATTGGTTACCTCGTGTGTCTGTCCTATTTGACCAGTTACTATGATGTCCGTTAAAATCCCCAAGAATCAACGTGTTACTACGGAATTGAGAGAATAGCGAATCCCAATCAGACGGCAACGTGCGAACAGATGATGGACAATATATAGAGACAACATAGTGTAAAAGCTTACAATTCAAAATTTTAATACCTACGACTTCTATATGTGAATTATTAATTAATACTTGAATTTTAAAACTACGTAAAGATTTGTGGCAAATAATAGCTACACCGCCATATCCGTCGTTCCTATCCTGTCTGTATATATTATAACCTGTCAATTTTATATATTTATCTTTTTTTAACCAAGTTTCACTTATTACGGCGATATGTATTTTTTCCCTATTTATAAAATATTCAATGGCTGCTAACTTTGGCTGCAAGCTCTGTGCATTCCACTGCATTATATTCAAATTAGAATCAAAACTAGCCATTATTATTATGTTTAAATACTAAATCAAGAAAATCAACACCACAAAATCTTTCGCATACAAACAAGGATACCTCTTTGATAAGATTTTTTATAGACAATACAATCTTTTCCTCTAAGGAACTATCTGACAAAAAAATATCTTTAATTTTCCCGTACAAAATCTTCAAAACCGCGAAAAAACCTGTAATATTCTGAATTTCTACATCACCACTTCTCTATTCCTTGCTTTTACTCTGCTCATTATTCATAATCCTGTTTTGTTCGAGTTCTTTTCCTCCTCCCGCTTCTTCAATATCCTCTGTTGATCTTGATCCCTTTGACTTTTTTTGTTTATCTCTTTCTTTCACGCCTAAACAATTTTGCTGCTGTTGTACTTTTTCATTACTAGTTTCCTCTTCAACTAAATCAACCATCATCATATCATTATTATTATGTCTGTTTAATAAAACATCCTTATATGAATGAACACCTGAAGAACTAGACTGAATTCCCTCTGCGCTATGTCTTGAAATGTGATTTTGCCGTGATTTGCGATCATTCGATACCGTGTTATGTTGGTAATAGATTTCTAAGGCCTTTTTATATGTAGAATTATTTTCACTCATATTTTTTTTAATCTGTTTTTCTTTTAAGAAAATTGGACATATTCTATCGAGTGCCATATGGTCTCCTTTACAATTTATGCATGTGAATTTCTTTGTCTCACAATTTTCATGATTCTGTCCACATTTTGGACATTTAATTTTCTGTATAGGGCATAATTTCCTAGTGTGGCCATATTTCCAGCATCCTGAGCATTGAGTAACTGGAAACACATATTGTTCTATTTTGAATCGACAGCCATATCCAAATAAATACGGAGGCAAAGTAGAACTTTTAAATGCTAATCTAATTACTGTACTGTCTATCCACTTTCTATCACCCGCTAAGCGCTTTAGTCTCTTGATAGACATAATCTCGTATTCACAATTAAAGTGCTCAAGTATCTCGCTTTCACTCATATCTAAGTCGACATCTCTTACTATCCCAAAGGAAAGGTTTACTTCATCCAAATATTGGCAATTAATTTCTAAATCATTAATTTTTTGGCAACTGATTAGTTTATCGGCGTCTTTTTTGGTTTTAAATGTTATCATTACTTTATAAGGGCTTTTATATTTGATTAAAATAATATTCTCAATATTCTCTGCTCTTAAAAGCTTCGCTAGCCCAAATTGCTTAGGTAATATTTGTTTACAGGACAATCTCACACTAATACCTAAATTTTCATCATTATTATTGTTTCCCGGGCTTTTCGTATGCTCATTGTTTATAGAAAAACTGCGTAAAAGCCGTTTTGATCTTCTAGTAACGTTGATAAATTCATCATTATATTCGTCCTCCTCAACACTTTCCTGTCTCAATCTTTTTTCTGGACCCGTCTGTTTGTCATCTAACACTTTTCCTGAATTTTGTATTTCACTTTCCTCACTCTTATCCCCTATCTCCGGTGTTTCAGAACTAAAACTTAATGATCGTCCAAAACTAGCCATTTTCATATACTATTAGAAACATGAGGGTAGTTGTAAATATTTAACAATTATTCGACAAAGCGTACGCTAGCTAACCGATACCGTGCGCCTCGTACGAGCGCTCGCACGCAACTGAGAACAAATAATAAATTAAGCATTATACATATTGCCCAGTCATTATGAAAAATGCCCATCTATAATATTGTGTGTGGAGTGCAATTTGATAATAACTATTTAAATATTCAAATTGACTGGGCAATGGGCATAATATTACTGGCCTGGTTTCAATGAAATCGGCTACCGACACCGAAATCGTCGAGGAGAGCTATTATAGTGTTTCCTTTCCACATCGCGTCAAATTTAGCTTTATTCGAATTGCCAAATTGTCAAGTAGCAATTTCATCATGCCCGAGCAATGTGATAAAAAATTAAGTTTTTAATCACTTCGCCCGATAGAGCGAAACATTATTCATGGGCGGGCCATTATTAATAATGGCCTGATTAATCATCTGGTACATAACATAAATACTCGTGTCAGTTATTTAGGCGATTTGTTCAAACAAAAGTACATACAATCACATATTATAATATTATGACACAGTAGACTGCCCTTTGTTTTAAATTGGTCATAGTCAAATAAAAAGACCCAAAAATTGTTGGAATTCTGGTTTTTTCCTTTTACTGTAAGTTTTAAAACTTATGAGTGGTATCTTCTAGCCGGATATATTAGGTAGCCTTTAAATTACCTAGAACAATTTTACCTGTAACCTTTAACAAAATTTTAAGGATAATAATTTATTAAAGTCTAAAGTCTAAACTGACACGGGCAACTTATAACACCTAAAAGTAATAAATAATATAATTTAACATTGGTATTAAATGTCTTGTAGATGTCGCAGTCATCTAATTGTACACATACAGCAGTCATAAATTTAATCGATATTTCATTGAGCGACTAGCGTTTTTATCGAATGACGACATTATATTGGAAGACTAAAGGACAACTCGTCATGTTGTTAACATCCAACGTCTTGACTGTCTGTCGTCTTTTTATTCATTTAGCGTAGTCGACGAATACCTACTTATGAAATATCTAGTTAGGTGACATTTTTTTCTAATTTGCGCTCATACTACAGATATTTTATCGGTAAATGTAACTTTGCAAATTCTAGTCACTCAATGAAACGGCGATTTCAATTAGATGACTGCGACATAGACATGATGACGTTATGCTGCAAGCAGCAAGCAATTATATACAGCAACAAAAACATGCTTTTGTAAAAATGGTGGATGTATTAACATCTTTCCTTGTACTTTCTACATTTGTAATTTTTGTCGTGAAATGTTGTACAGAAATATGTATGCTTTGGTTTTCTAGGATGGCATGGCTGTCATATAACTAGGAATCAGTATTCTGTCAAGTAGAAAATGCCTTTCACAGCAGCATAAAGGAGTGAATGACAGAGACGCTATCCTAGGAAAACAACAATATTAGTTCTTCTGCAATTGCAAATTTTGCAGTCGTATCGATGGGTTTGGCACGATTGTTTCTTGAATTAGAAATGTCACATTTACATTATTAATATGTTCACGAGATAACATGTTAGTAGGCCAAGCAGGGACACATGAAAGCTGTGTAAAGTAACGTTAACGAATTGTATGAAAAGCAGAACAATCGATTACTTTATTTACCGAACTTTTAAATGTTCCGGCTTTGGCAGATGTGTATCATAACATAAAAAGTGATTGTAAATATTGTGCTTAATTTATAATATACTCGTACATTACAAAAATACGCTAAGCAAAACTTTGTACCTCTTACAAAAACAAAAATTATGCAAACAGAGAAAAATTAAATTTAGCCCACTTGCGCTGTCTGTCTGGGTTAAATAATGAACGGAGTTACTAAGAACGTAGCTATATTCTCTGTCTATCCGTGGGGTGCCGGAGAAAGAATAGCATCTCCCCATCAACTATCTTTGAGCCCCTAATGAGAATGGCCTGCAACTCCACAACGCAGGCGCCCGTCAGCGGAGTCGCGGTTGTATTATATTTCCCGTGGCTCCGTGGGCGGCGGTTCTGTTGGAGTACCGCCGAGTTTATGGCTGCGTTCACTCGCCATCTTAACGGACGAAGCGAGCCCTACATACCCGTGGTAGGAGTCCCCTTCCTCCACGGGATGCGGCAAGAAGCATTTCTCGGCGAAAAAAAAAGGTGTCTGACGATACAATAAATTAGTATTTTAAAGATCGAGTAGATTATAAATAACATTAAAATATTTAAAAAACCATGACATTATACTTAAGTAAGATATATATTATAGCCCTACCATTAATTTGAGGTGTTAAATTTTTATTTTTATACAATTCTTAAATGTGACCTTTTGTAATGACATAATAATCATGGCAATATATTATTGTAATCTAAAATAGCGTTTAAATAATGTAAAACTGAAAATATGTGCACACTAAATATTATTTATAGTAGAATTATGTCGGAACTTAAATAAATGTAAACACCTACTGCACCGTATTCGTGATAAATAAATTAATTTGGATTTTAATAGGCAGCAGGAATACATTATATGAATGGGTCATTTCAAAAATATCTTACATGCTTCTTATTTTTTGCTAAAAATGATTCCTTAAATTATCCGTATTCTGGGTAAAAACCACGTAAGTCGATTCATTCCTTCCTCATCACCGCGAATTAAACATAAAAAAGTCGTTTAAAACGTTTTTGATTAAAAAAAATATGTAATTGAGTGACTTGTGAGGTTTTTGAAATTTCCGATTAATATCCGGAAATGGGCAGCAGTGTTCTGAAAACTGCTCTAGTGGACGTCATAGCTGAAATTTTAATTATTGCAGATGTTCTTAATATATTTCGGGAATTGTAGTCTTTCATTGTGAAAATTGTATGCGCTTTGTATGTTTTTTTACTTATTCTGATCATAAAGGCTTCATCCGGAGGTTCAGTGCGCTCTGAGTACAAGTTTGCATCAAAACATCATTAAACGTTGTTTATGAATGAACATGTTTGCTCTACGCCGCGCGGGTGTATATAATTAAGCATTTATTGGTTTGGCTTTCATACAGCTCTCAAAATTTTCCATTGCAGCTTAAATAAATATGTATTGTGTATTTAAATTCATCATTATGTATTAAACACCTAGTTCCATAGCCGTCAATCATCCATAGCGCGCTATAAACGTTTCACATTTATAAAATTCTAATGAAAAAAGGCAGTAAAATCTTATAAAGAAAAATACTAGTTTATACTTAAATGCTAATCATTGAGTCAGACGTTATTGACGTCAATAGATATATTTGTATGTGTGGAATCTTTTTTACTCTTTCACCTAAAACACTGAATGGATTTTGATATAATTTGGTACGGTAGTTTACGTGCTGGATTTTCACATAGGTTACTTTTTTTTTTAGGTAAGAGATGGCGAAAAACATCTAGTGTATCATATTTTGATGGTTAGTTAGTAGTACAGATTCTCACCTTTATAGAGTTGAATTTAACTATACATATAACATAGATAGGACCAAAAAACCTTAAAGAAAAACAAAGTGAGCTTTAGCACACAATTATTAAACACCACAATATTGCCAACTTTACCACAGCTACAAACAGCTACAAAATCGGTCGAGTGTTACATATATTACATCAAAAAAAGTCTAATTAATTTTGCTACAATGTTTTGTTAAGTTTATCCCATTAAAAACTTAGACTTGGCACTTTTTACAAGTTATGTTTTTGATGGAATCTCAGTACTTTTTATAAAAGATTAATTTAAACTAGTATTTTGTCGGGAACTGCAAATATATCGTAAAAAGTTGTGAGATGCATGTAATGCCAAGTAGGGATTAGTATATTGACTTGGCAATCGAAGGAAGATATATAATATTTATCTCACATGTTATACATATTAAAACAGATCGTTTAGTGCGATTAGTGATTACCAGTCTCAATTTACTATTTATTTAAAATATAAAATATTATTAATAATATTATTATTGTATATATATATATGTTACGGTAAGAGTGAATAATTGAAGATTATTAATAATTATCTATTATTATTAATAATTACCGAAAGTCGAGGTTAAAGTGATAAATTAATCACATTTGTCGGTTTTTATTAATAATTTAACCCTAGTAGTGATAAATGTAATAAGTGGCCAAGGGTTGCGGGGCGGGGCGGTGTGTGCGACGTGCGAGAGGTGCGGGGGGGGGGGGGGCTCAGTGTTATTGTTTTAAAAGCACGCGCACGTTATTTGTTGTTGCTGAAATGCAAAAATATTCTATTTAATTCATTGCCAGAAGAGAATTCTGCCCGATTCACTCTAGTTACGGAAAATAGGTGATTGAACTAGAATAAAAATGGCTAGGTTAGGTTAGGTGAGACATTTAAGATTGCGCACGAGCCGAGCGAAGCGTGCCGCGGCAGCGGCCGGCGAGTGCCAGAAGCGAATTCTGCCCGACTCACTCTAGTTACGGAAAATAGGTGATTGAACTAGAATAAAAATGGCTAGGTTAGGTTAGGTGAGACATTTAAGATTGCGCACGAGCCGAGCGAAGCGTGCCGCGGCAGCGGCCGGCGAGTGCCAGAAGCGAATTCTGCCCGACTCACTCTAGTTACGGAAAATAGGTGATTGAACTAGAATAAAAATGGCTAGGTTAGGTTAGGTGAGACATTTAAGATTGCGCACGAGCCGAGCGAAGCGTGCCGCGGCAGCGGCCGGCGAGTGCCAGAAGCGAATTCTGCCCGACTCACTCTAGTTACGGAAAATAGGTGATTGAACTAGAATAAAAATGGCTGGGTTAGGTTAGGTGAGACATTTAAGATTGCGCACGAGCCGAGCGAAGCGTGCCGCGGCACCGGCCGGCGAGTGCCAAAAGCGAATTCTGCCCGACTCACTCTAGTTACGGAAAATAGGTGATTGAACTAGAATAAAAATGGCTGGGTTAGGTTAGGTGAGACATTTAAGATTGCGCACGAGCCGAGCGAAGCGTGCCGCGGCACCGGCCGGCGAGTGCCAAAAGCGAATTCTGCCCGACTCACTCTAGTTACGGAAAATAGGTGATTGAACTAGAATAAAAATGGCTAGGTTAGGTTAGGTGAGACATTTAAGATTGCGCACGAGCCGAGCGAAGCGTGCCGCGGCAGCGGCCGGCGAGTGCCAGAAGCGAATTCTGCCCGACTCACTCTAGTTACGGAAAATAGGTGATTGAACTAGAATAAAAATGGCTAGGTTAGGTTAGGTGAGACATTTAAGATTGCGCACGAGCCGAGCGAAGCGTGCCGCGGCAGCGGCCGGCGAGTGCCAGAAGCGAATTCTGCCCGACTCACTCTAGTTACGGAAAATAGGTGATTGAACTAGAATAAAAATGGCTGGGTTAGGTTAGGTGAGACATTTAAGATTGCGCACGAGCCGAGCGAAGCGTGCCGCGGCACCGGCCGGCGAGTGCCAAAAGCGAATTCTGCCCGACTCACTCTAGTTACGGAAAATAGGTGATTGAACTAGAATAAAAATGGCTAGGTTAGGTTAGGTGAGACATTTAAGATTGCGCACGAGCCGAGCGAAGCGTGCCGCGGCAGCGGCCGGCGAGTGCCAGAAGCGAATTCTGCCCGACTCACTCTAGTTACGGAAAATAGGTGATTGAACTAGAATAAAAATGGCTGGGTTAGGTTAGGTGAGACATTTAAGATTGCGCACGAGCCGAGCGAAGCGTGCCGCGGCAGCGGCCGGCGAGTGCCAAAAGCGAATTCTGCCCGACTCACTCTAGTTACGGAAAATAGGTGATTGAACTAGAATAAAAATGGCTAGGTTTGGTTAGGTGAGACATTTAAGATTGCGCACGAGCCGAGAGAAGCGTGCCGCGGCAGCGGCCGGCGAGTGCCAGAAGCGAATTCTCTCCGTTTAACTCTTTTTCAGAGAAAATAAGTAATTGAACTAAAATAGAAACTTCTCAAAATCGTATATTATTTGACTAGTAGTTATGACATGACTTTAAAGGCCTATAGTAAAAAAAGCTGTCAAAATTACCTCAAAAGTAGTCGAATCTTCATACAAAAATACGAATTTTAAATATACAGAATAACTTTTAGCAATATGTGTCGTGAATTATTAATAATTACTACTAAAAGTAATAAATTTCGATCATTTATTCACATTTACCAAAACATGACGTGGTTATTATTAATAATTTTGTAAAAATATTAATAATTTTCAATTAATCAGATTTACCGTAACATATCTATACATATAATAAATCTGTAGAGGGGTCATGTCTGTACATTAAGAATATTTAAGTGAAAATTAAAAAAAGGGGGCCTATAAAAGCCACAGAACCTAAAAATAACATTTTTGAAAAAAATGTCTGTCTGTCTGTCTGTCTGTCTGTCTGTCTGTCTGTCTGTCTGTCTGTCTGTCCGTATGGGAATGTTTGTCGTCGCATCACGCTAAAACCACTATATGGAATGAAATGAAATTTGGCAGGCAGGTAGCTTACAACCCGAAGAGCATTATTGGAAATTATTATCCCGAAAAACGAAAGGGTTCCCGTGGGATCTTCAAAAAATTGTAGCTACCTATTTGACGGTATTTCAGCCAAACTACTCAACTTATTTAAATGAAATTTGGCAGGCAGGTAGCTTATGACCTAAAGAGCATTATTGGAAATTATTATCCCGAAAAACGAAAGGGTTCCCGTGGGATCTTCAAAAAATTGTAGGTACCTATTTGACGGTGTTTCAGCCAAACTACTCAACGTATTTAAATGAAATTTGGCATGCAGGTAGCTTATGACCTGAAGAGCATTATTGGAAATTATTATCCCGAAAAAACGAAAGGGTTCCCGTGGGATCTTTAAAAATTGTAGCTACCTATTTGACGGTATTTCAGCCAAACTACTCAACATATTTAAATGAAATTTGGCAGACAGGTAGCTTATAATCTGAAGAGCATTACTGGAAATTATTATCCCGAAAAACAAAAGGGTTCCCGTGGGATCTTCAAAAAATTGTAGCTACCTGTTTGACGGTATTTTAGCCAAACTACTCAACATATTTAAATGAAACTTGGCACAAAGGTAGATTGTAACATGAAATAACCAACATAATACTTTTAACCGACTTCCAAAAAAGGAGGAGGTTTCTCAATTGGTAAATATATGTTTTTTTTTTATGTTTCTTCACGGATATCTTCATCGTTCATGAAACAATTTTTTTTTTTTTGTGTTGTGTAGGGTATAATTTAAATTTGGTCCCATTGTCACCGATCCGTGAGGAATCGAGGGAAATCCTCAAAATTTATATGGAATAATATATCGATTTTGATTTTGTCTGAAGTAGTCTAAGCATATGTTACCAAACAGTAAGGTTTTGCACTATATCCTGGATCTAAAAGTACTGAACAGAACTTCTGAGTCCTTAGAGATACATGTTTGAATATTTCAGCGTTGTTTAAAGAAATGCAAGCATATGCCACTACGTCAATTACAGTAGAACTTGGTCTCATAGTTATCAAAGTGGAGACCTGATGATGGCGTCGTGAGGAATCGAGGGAACACCTTGAAATTTATAGGGACACTCATAGTAATTTTGTATTTGTTTCGAGTAACATAAGCATATCCGACTAAAAACATTATTTTGAGTCTTTGAAGATATACGTTTGGAAATTTCGACATCGCTTATACTGCAAGCATATTATTTCCATCGCTATAGATATAGTGATATCAATTACAATATGATGAAATAGGCTATATTATAGAACTCATAATATTGAGTTTGGCTGGTACCGACTTTAATATTCTGAAAATTTTTATCTCATTTAATAGTCAATCTACTTGATATAATATATATCAACTTTTCTTCTTATATATATGTATATATTTATTAAAAAATATAAACTAAACTATATTATATACGACTTCAAAAGGTAAACTAAAAGGAACAATTAAATTTACTTTGCACAAAGTAATACTTATTTACACTTAGATAAATAAATTTATTCTATTCGAAAACCTTACTACAATATCAAAGTATGAACAACAACTAACCATCAAAGTAAAGTTATTATACTATAATATTATGTACCCAAAGTACTGGCTTACAAACTAATATTAAATGAAAACAAATTAAGAAAGAACGCTGAACTTGGCACCGACTTGAAAATCTATCTTCTATACATATAATAAATCTGTAGAGGGGTCATGTCTGTACATCTATACATATAATAAATCTGTAGAGGGGTCATGTCTGTACATTAAGAATATTTAAGTGAAAATTAAAAAAAGGGGGTCTATATAAGCCACAGAACCTAAAAATAGCATTTTTGAAAAAAATGTCTGTCTGTCTGTCTGTCTGTCTGTCTGTCTATCTGTCTGTCTGTCCATATGGGAATGTTTGTCGTCGCATCACGCTAAAACCACTGTATGGAATGAAATGAAATTTGGCAGGCAGATAGCTTATGATCTGAAGAGCATTATTGGAAATTGTTATCCCGAAAAACGAAAGGGTTCCCGTGGGATCTTCAAAAAATTGTAGCTACCTATTTGACGGTATTTCAGCCAAACTACTCAACGTATTTAAATGCAATTTGGCAGGCAGGTAGCTTATAATCTGAAGAACATTATTGGAAATTGTTATACCGAAAAACGACAGGGTTCCCGTGGGATCTTTAAAAAATTGTAGCTACCTATTTGACGGTATTTCAGCCAAACTACTCAACGTATTTAAATGAAATTCGGCAGGCAGGTAGCTTATGACCTGAAGAGCATTATTGGAAATTGTTATCCCAAAAAATCTTAAGGGTTCCCGTGGAATCTTCAAAAAATTGTAGCTACCTATTTGACGGTATTTCAGCCAAACTACTCAACGTATTTAAATGAAATTTGGCAGGCAGATAGCTTATGATCTGAAGAGCATTATTGGAAATTGTTATCCCGAAAAACGAAAGGGTTCCCGTGGGATCTTCAAAAAATTGTAGCTACCTATTTGACGGTATTTCAGCCAAACTACTCAACGTATGTAAATGAAATTCGGCAGGCAGGTAGCTTATGACTTGAAGAGCATTATTGAAAATTGTTATGCCGAAAAACGACAGGGTTCCTGTGGGATCTTCAAAAAATTGTAGCTACCTATTTGACGGTATTTCAGCCAAACTACTCAACGTTTTTAAATGAAATTCGGCAGGCAGGTAGCTTATGACTTGAAGAGCATTATTGAAAATTGTTATCCCGAAAATCGACAGGGTTCCCGTGGGATCTTCAAAAAATTGTAGCTACCTATTTGACGGTATTTCAGCCAAACTACTCAACGTATGTAAATGAAATTCGGCAGGCAGGTAGCTTATGACTTGAAGAGCATTATTGGAAATTGTTATCCCGAAAAACGAAAGGGTTCCCGTGGGATCTTCAAAAAATTGTAGCTACATATTTGACCTTATTTTAGCCAAACTACTCAACGTATTTAAATGAAACTTGGCACAAAGGTAGATTGTAACATGAAATAACCAACATAATATTTTTAACTGACTTACAAAAAAGGAGGAGGTTTCTCAATTCGTAAATATATGTTTGTTTTTTTTTTGTTTCTTCGCGGATATCTTCATCGTTTCTGAAACGATTTTAATTTTTTTTAATGTTGTGTAGGGTATAATTTAAATTTGATCCCATTGTCACCAAATGGTGACCTGGTGATGAGATCCGTGAGGAATCGAAGGAAATCTTCAAAATTTATGTGAATTGATTTTGATTTTTTCTGAAGTAGTCTAAGCATATATTACCAAACAGTTAGGTTTTACACCATATCCTGGATCTATAATATCAAAAAATTTCACGTTTCAGTAAGCTATATATATATATGTATATATATGTGTGTTGAAAAATTTCGCGCTGCTCTGGCTTACGCCAGAGCAGCGGTAGACTTTTTCTCTTTCTACTATTTTTTTTTATCTAATCGTTTTTGTTTTTCATTTTCCGTCCTCAAATAATCGTCGTCTGATCATTCGAGAATTATCCCTACTCAGTCTATACCCATCACTAAAAATCTGAAAATTAAATAATTTTAAACAAAAAAAAAAACGACTTCAAAAGGTAAACTAAAAGGAACAATTAAATTTACTTCGCACAAAGTAATACTTATTTTCCAGTACAAGTGAAAATAATTATTACTTTGTGCGAAGTAATTTATTATTATACTTAGGTTTTGCAAATACGATTAATAAAGTATAGGCGTAGGATAGTTTTTTTTCAAGATATGAATGAGATGTCATAGGTACATTTAAATTAGAAAAGTTATGTCAATATAAGTAAGATTTTATGTTTTTCATGATATTTTTATTTATTAGTTTTTATGCTAGGTACGGCTTGGGTTTTTTCTTTCTTTTGGACTTTTGTTATTTTGTCGTCTAAAGCAAGTTAGTACTTTAACCGTAAAGTCCCAAAGTAGGCTACATGTTTGTTAGCGTAGGTAATTAATAAATAAAAAACCGGGCAAGTCCGAGTTGGAATTGCGCACCGAGAGTAGACTTTTAAAAAATTTGGCGCTCGGCGCCAGCAGCGCAGCGTCGGTGTGAAAACGATCATCGTCTGCAGTCGCTGCGGCGTAAAGTCCATACAAATCTCAGTACAGAGATCTTCGTCGCGTATATGAGTGTACTATAAAGTAGTCCCGTTCGCATAAAAGAAAAAAAATATTATACATACAGACGAATTGAGAACCTCCTCCTTTTTTTGAAGTCGGTTAATAATACACGGTCATTTTTCGAGCTGGTAGTAATAGGAATCGTTAGCATTTTCATAGAAAAAAACGGCCATTATTTGACAATAAATTATTATCATTACTCCATCGGCCTACTTCTTTTGCTTATGCACGTCTAATACCGTGTATAAAGAAGCATTAACTACTATAAATTAGTGATTTTAAATATCCAAACGACAGTGTTCATAAACTAAAAATGTATTTGAACTGCTGCCCTAAATCACTTTTCCACGCGTACGAAGTCGCGGGCACAGCTAGTATAATATATATATACCACTAATAAGATGTTCTTAGACTGACCGACTAACCTCTACTTGGTATACTTAACATGTATCTCACAACTTTTTACGGTAGAACAACTTAAGTAGCGAGACTTTTCTTTTTCACAAGATATTCTTTTAATGGGATCTCAGTACATTTTGTAAAAGATTCCTTAAACTTTTTTTGACATGAAGTGCAAATATATCTTTGTAATTCTATACATTTATATAGAATTACAAAGTTATTTATGTACTTGGCATATCTAAATAACTAGACACAGAAATATTTAAGTTTTTCCTTTATTCATATACTAAAAGTGCCTAAATACTTTTGTTAATCGGTAAGTGAGTGAGTGAGCCATTGACAAAATTAAGAAACTTTGACAAGTCATAATTCTTGAATTTCTGTTTCAAATTGAATGAAATTTGAAATATACCGTGTTTTACAATGCCTTATTAGTATCTACAAATGCAGGTTTATAGTTTTATCAACAACGAAGTTATAAGGGGTCAAAAATGGTCTAAATAATTTCGAGAAAACTTGGCGGGGGCACTGCCGTGCCTGCAGATCTAAACGTAATAGATTGTTATTGATTCGCGTTTGCAACCTTGGATTAATTATATTTTTCCGTATGATGTGGATTTTTTGCCAAACACACAATTAAGTTTTTCCTAATTCTTAGATAAATTATAATGTCTTTTTTGTAAATGTTTAATAGTGGGTAATGAGGATCGAAAAATTTGACATAATTTATAGTTAATTATTTAATAAAATACGGAACAAAAATTAATGCTTCGGAATTAATTGTCTTGTCAAATTAGTACTTAATTTTTACCCGACTTCGGCGAAGCCAAAAGGAAGGGTAATGATTTTGGCAGTCTATGTATGTATGTATGTATGTATGTATGTTTGTATGTATGTATGTATGTTCCCCCGTAGCGGCTAAACTACTGGTCTGATTTTAATAAATGAGGTATCAATCGATTGGTGATGATACCGCGAGTAACATAGGCTATATAAATTTTCAAAAAATTTTGGATTTTGAAAATTAAACCTCAAAAACTATCTCAAAAAAAAATTAAATTATGATAATTGTCTCGTGTTTGGTATCAAAAGATAGGTCTTGGCAAGCACATAACGAATATGTATATAAATATTTTATTAATTATTATATTTTATCGCTAAATTCAAAATAAACGTTTAAAATTCGGTCGTACAAGTAGTATCTAGGAGTTGTTTAGTTACTTTCTATGGGTTAATTTAACGTTAATTTAATGAAAATATAATGTTATATTTGATGTGGAAACAGAAAAATATAAAATAAAATAAAAGTTCAAAAACTATAACCCGACTTCGCAAAAAAGGGGTCTAAAAAGGCTGAAACAAGAAAATAAATCAATTTGAAATCCAGAAATGCATAGGTACAAAAATGGTCAAGGTAGAGCCGAGGTCGGACCCGTTTAACAAATCAAAAATCATAATATTCGTCTGCTGTTGCAATTATACAATCCCAATAGCGGGTGCGACCACGGCTCTACCTTGACCATTTTTGTACCTATGCATTTCTGGATTTCAAATTGATTTATTTTCTTGTTTCAGCCTTTTTAGACCCCTTTTTTGCGAAGTCGGGTTATAGTTTTTGAACTTTTATTTTTTTAGTATTACTATTGCAATATTTAAAAAACAAGCTCTTTTGAAAATCAGAAAAAGGTTTAACTCGTAATATTATTAATCTGTAAACGTTTACCTGTTTTTGTGGTACAGTTAATGTGTCCATGGTGGAGCAGAGAAGAAAGCTAATATTTTTCTCATAATAATGTACCTACTAACTTAACCTAACCAAGAGCATGTACCTTATGGAAGGTTCCGTAACGTTACAGAGCAGTTTGATAGTTGCGGCTTAAAAATCAACGCGCTAAAAAATTAACGGTTTTTAAAATTTATTCAATATATCTTTTATTTTAAAGTGCGTACCTAACGTTATATCCGGCTGTTTAAGTTGGTGTTAATGTTGGTGTAGGCTAGTGTAGAATAGTGTAGATAAGTAGGTAGGTAACTAATAGATAAAAAATAACTAAGAAAATTTAAAAAAGTGCAAGTAGTGTGTGTATTTATTACCTAATATCTATATAGCATGAATTTCCACCAACCTTGAGTACATTCATTTAATGACAATAATTAAGACACTATTAACTATTTTAAGTCGGCTCAAACGTTAGTATTTCACGCCTTTTTCCTGTGGGCCTCACCGCGGATAGTTCGCGATTTTAATTAACCTTAGAATTTAGATTTGCTTATAATAAATATTGTCTCAGTTTTGACAGTTAAAATTATAAAAAAATACACCATTAATAAGTATAATTAACATTTAAATTAAACACTTAGGTCGAATCTATTTCCTTTTCCTGCCAATTTAAATAACCTAGTTGGTTCCACTTTTGCATGTGGGTATGAAGGTGGTAGGTACTATAAAACCGCATAAAAATCATGAATAGGTACAGCAGTGTTTGCGAATAGCAGCCGGTTACAATAACTAATATATCTATAACTAAAAGATAATAACGAACCTGTAACAGCAATAGATAGGTTATGGAAACTGGCCATATTTGTAAACTTCGTTGTATTAACTGTAAACTCACAATATGAATGCTCAAGTGTACTTCTACCTGTCGGGATGTTGGTGTTATATATGTCGCAGTCATCTAATTGAAATCGCCATTTCATTGAGTGACTAGTGTTTTTATCGAATGACGACATTATATTGAAAGACTAAAGGACAACTCGTCATGTTGTTTATTGTAACGCCCAACGTCTTGACTGAACGTCATTTAGTCATTTAGCTTAGCGTAGTCACTGAATGACCTACATATGGAACACAGTTAGGTGACATTTTTTTCTAATTTGCGCTCATGTTAACCATATTTTATCGATAAATGTAACTTTGCAAATTCTAGTACAAATAATTCACTGATATATAATATAACATAAATACATCCATTTAGTGTAGTTTCGTATGTTTGTCGTTCGTACTCAGTCAGTTTCACCTCAAATTTTTCTTTAAGAGTAGCCAGCGGCGACGTAATAATAGATAAATCCATGCTGTCACACTTTAATGTAGATTTAATTTTTAAAAATATCATCACAGTGGTATCCAGCTGATTGACGCCATATATTTTGTTTTGGTGACTACTAGCGCCGCAGTGAGAAAAAGTTTCAATCACCTGACTCACAATACAACATTACAATCCGCGAACTAATTGGACGTTGAGAAACGATTGTTCAATCAATGTTCGGCCTAGTCTTTTAATTTAATGTCGTCATTCGATAAAAACGCTAGTCGCTCAATGAAATGTCGATTTCAATTAGATGACTGCGACATATACAATACAATATAGTTATTGTATAAGGACCAGTCGTGGTCAGCCACCAACATCCCGACATATTATTTATAGAAGTAAATAATTACTGTAATGCCATAAAAAAGGTTAAATGTAATAAAGACTCGTTAATATAGGAAGTATATAATTTAATATTTGGGATCGAGAAATTTGTGCTAATAGAGCTATTGTGAGTACAAAATACTAGAAGTAATACTCCATGATGCGTCATTGTCTAGAAGACAATCTATACTTATAATAAAACTGTAGAGAGGTCAATTCTGTACATTGAATATTTTTTCAAAATACATATTGGAGGATGATTGGCGATCGATACTGATGCCAAAAATGCAATTAGTAAAATTTTTGTCTGTCTGTCTGTCTGTATGTGCACGATGGGAACAAAAACTACTGAAGGGATTTTAACCAAACTTGGTACGATTGTAGCCCATATTCCTGGGCAGGTTATAGGCTATATAACATAACGCTACGATACATAGGAGCCGAGCAGTGACGATAAATTTGAAGCAAGTCGGATGAATGTCGCGCGCGCGGCCTGCTGACGAACGGATCGTGCGTGGGGCGCGGGGGGATCGCTTACACAGTGACGCGAAGCAATAGAACGAACATGAAATAACCTAACCTAACTAACAGGATTTTTTTTTCTGGGAAGACAAATGTTTCCACAGTGTCATAATAGTTAATATAAAAAATGTATTTTTGAACTTGCTTCACAAATTGAAATAAATTATCATTTATTGTATAAAATCAACTTAATTACCTAACTGTATTATTAAAAGAATGCCTTTCGTGATAAACTAAAAGAACGGGCAATTAAGCGGTTTTGGAAAGCTATTTATACTATCACGGTATTAATCCTTATCATTTTAATACGTTAGTTGGCTTAAGCATTCCATGAAGACTATATTTGCCCTTTATACCATGCAAATATAATGAATAGTTTAGGAAATATAGCAAAATTAAAATCGTTTCGCCGTGATTCGACCGGGCGCCGCCGGCTGCTACGTCTTACGTCCGAGCCGGGCTGGTGTAGTGTAGGTATCAGATGCTGGTAGGTAGGAATTTTGGCGAAGGTCAACCAAAGGAACTCCACCCCACTGCTGGGTAAAAAATACTATTAAAATGTGCTAACAGGCAGTACCGGTAATTTGAATTTAACCACGCACAGCCTCTAACTGTGCTAACTGTGCCTGTGTTATTATAGGAGACTTTTATTTATGCAATAGTACCTACCCAAAACAATAATTTTTTGAATTTTTGTCTGTTTGTCGGTGCATTTGTGCACGCTAATCTCAGAAACGGCTTATCCGATTTAGATGTGGTTCAATCATATTATAATGTAGTAATCTTGACTTAATATTTATTAATTCATCTCAATCGGTTCATAAATAAAAAACTTACGACAGTTAAAAAAAATTGCTGGACGTTTGTATGAAGCGCGGCGGGAACCGCGCTGCTTCAACCGCGCTGCTTCGACCATTCAAATTAAATCTTTTTTTATTTTATATTTTCTTTAAAACTAAATTTCATTTATTTATATTATTATTATTATACTTACGGTAGGTTAATAAAAAAACGCTACTAAAACCGATCGGCCTAACTCTCCAAACTGATTCGATTTTGATTCAGATTCGATCGTGCCGCGTACTCCCGAATAAATTGACGTTTGTTTATTTCTAACGGTTTTCTTTATCCTAATTAGTTCCAAAGTAATCTATCAAATAAAACACCAAAAACCTTTGAGATCGAGCTGATTCGATTCTCGGTTTTGTCGAGAGTAAGCCTGCTGGATCCTCGACGGGGCCGGGCGTTTCGTTTTAAATACCTTAGTAATTGCAATATAAGTTTCAATTTAATACCTCAAAAAATTAATGACAAAAACGGTAGTAAGTTAAAAAAAAAATTTAAATATTTTAATGGTTTCGCAATTTATCCTATGTCGGCACTATGACGTTGCTTCATATCTTTTCTGAGTTCCCGGGAAGTAACCTTTAGGTTTCGGTTCCCTTTGGAGTGTCGAAAATTACGAAAATTAGCGACATAAACGGCTGAATCTTTGGGTAGATGTGGCTAAGAAGTCTGTTTTTTTCACAGCCAGAAGGGACAGAAGATCCTGAGTATTTAATATGATTTTTATTTTTAGCTCGATACCTACACGTATTAAAGTTTTGACATTCAGACAGACAAACAGACGGACATCGAAGTTTTTTACTAAATTAACGTGAAAAATTGGCTGGGTCTATACGGTGCATTCGAATCCTAACTTCGAATACCTTTGCTGACTTCTGCATATTGTTCGAAGACCTACTTCTTTTGCCGAGCTCCGAAAGGATGGTACTATATTATTATTATACCCTGCATACCAAGAGGCTTGCCGGGTACGTGACTTGCTGGATAGGGATCAACACTGGGATACACTGGGAAGTAACTATTAAATTAGCGAAAGTTGTCAGCGGTTGCGCCAATAAACTAAAAATATATTTAAAAATACTAAAGTGCCCTAAATCACTTTTCCACGCGTACGAAGTCGCGGGCACAGCTAGTTAAAAAATAAATGTATGGAGTGTTCTTAAGGCTTCTACATAATGTGCGCGTTCTTTAAGCCAAGGTTTTGCATTGTTCGTAAACAAGAATAGGTATGAGGTATAAATGTACATTGGACACCGGACAACTGAAACGTAAAAAATCAAATCAAGTGGAAAAAGAAAAAAAAATATTGATGTTATTCGTTTTACCGATCTGCGGGTCTCCAATTTCCGGCGGGCCTATTTGTGATATTGACTCGATCTGTGGCAATTTTCTTGTATGTCTTGTATGACTTGTATATGACTTACACACAATCTTGTTTGCACGCAGTCTCCATAACACATTTGTATGGGCATAACACAATATATGTTACGAAAGTCCTAAACATAATTGTGAATGACATCCGTTTTCGTATTGTTATTATTTCCACAACTGGCTTTCATTGCTTCTAAATAAATATTATTACGTACTTACTCTCCTATATTCTTACTGATGAACTATTTCAGGTGGCGTAAGGCTTAAAGTTAGGACTATATTTTAATCAAAATTTCTCAGTGCTCAAAATTTTCTCCAGACTTGTAATTTTGGCAATAATACCTACTTTATATACAGGATGTAAAAAGAACAGTCACTATAGCTTTGAGATACGACGTAGTACCTTTTCTCATTTTGGAAATGTTTTTTTTTTTGTCAAAAACTAAAAAATAAATTACCTTATTTTTTGTCGCAAGAATAACAAACAAGCAAGTTTTATATATTTGTGAGTAAAAAGAAATACATTTCTAGAATGAGAAAAGATAGTACTTATAACCATATACCAAAGTTATAGTGACTGTTCTTTTTACACCCGTTATAAGTAAGATATCCCAATATAGAGATAGGCAAAAGTTAAAAAAAAAACACAAGCAAACTATCGGGCTCAGTCTCCATACAAAAACTGTACACTAAGTATATTCAATATATTAAATGTAAAAAAATATATATATCTATCAATTATTACGAAGAAAAATAAACCATTATTATTAATAGGACTTCATAATTCACAAAGCAACGGGTCATCATTTTCAATGGTTTAATGGGTTTTGTGGTGATTTTCAATTATATTCGATTAGTACTGCGATCGTTAAACGAGAGACCTTTGGACTTTAAAGATTACTTAAGCTTTAACTATTATAATTGGGTTTTCGAGAAGCCACAAGATATTGTTTCACTAGTGCCTAAAGAGGTAGAGTTTTTATTTTTTCCCCATTTTTTGGACTGCACGGTTTTAGCGTCAGCCATGCAAGAAGGTTAGGAAGTGTGTTATTAGATTATGAGGCAGGAATTAGGGTTTTCATTATTGCCTTCACGGTACACCTAAATAATCTTTATTATATTATAATCTATACTAATATTATAAAGCGGAATAGTTTGTCTGTTTGTTTAAGCGCGCTAATCTCAGGAACTACGGGTCCGATTTGAAAAAATATTTTTTTGTTGGATAGTCCATTTATAGAGGAAGGCTTTGGGCCACTGAGTCTTTTGACATGGCTTAGGCCTTAAGCTAAAAAAATACTTAACAACGTTACCAAATTCAAATATTCTGAACCACATTAAAATTAAATATCGATCAAATTAACATTAACTTAATGTAGCTAGTGTTTAATTTCATTAATTCTAGGTTCCTAGTTCTTAGCATTACTTAAAAAAATATTAGCATTTCGTAAATCTTCTTCACATAACACACACAACTTTAAATGTGCCGAATTCCAAACACCTAGTAAAATTGTACCAAAAGATTTTGATTCACGTATTGAATTACTTTTATAATGATGACACTGAATTTATGTTTTATAACTCGAACGATTTATAGACCCCAAAATAATTTATAACCACAAAACTAGAATTATTACTAATGAGTAATGACTATATTGCTGTATTATAATTCATTTTAGATTTTAGTATCACCATAAAAAGCTTATATTATATTAATATGAAAAGCAAATCTATAGACGTTTAACAAGAATCGTGCGAACAGATAATTGTAAAATTTTGCACATTTTGGTCACTATCTACAAAAAACAAAGTCGCTTTTGCCTGTCTGTCCGTATGTATGGTTAGATATTTTAAACTACGCAACGGATTTTCATGCATTTTTTTTGATAGAGTGATTGAATAGAAAGGTTTACATATTATATACAACAAGATGACCCGTGCCTACTTCGTAGAGTGTGTATAAACAGTTTTGCAATGTCGAAATGAGGGGTACAAAACCAAAATGCCTCTGGACCAAATTTTAACTCAAATTTAGTCCAGAAGCATTATTGCGGATTTAGATTGTAGCACCGTTGGAAGCCTCGTAAAAATTGGTTTAAAATGCTTGGCTAGTTTCGATCAAAAACCCGCTAAAACATACAGAAATTTGCCCACCAAAAATAAATTCAAAATCATAAGCCCCCCTATAACAGTGCATACCGGTATCAAAATCCGATTACCTAAGCTTAAACGATTTTTTGTATCCTGTGATATTTTTGAAAATTACGATTTAATGGGCTTTGATACTATAAAATCAAAATATATACTATCAAATGATCAAATTCTATTACACCACCACCTACAACCAGCAATGCTCAATGTGAAAAAAAGAGACCCGTAACCCGCAACGGAGAACCTTAAACGAGGATTCCGCTACGTTTTCTTCTCTCATATAGGAATTTCATTAAAAATATATTTTTATTCATAGATTTGGAACCGAAAATATTTTGTCAAATATTTTAAACTTTATAGCTTCTTTTTTCTATCTGTGTTGTTACCTCGAGAACCTTGTCATATCTGACTGACAATATCAAAACCTGTGACCATTACGTATATATTAATTACCAGCTGTGCCCACGACTACCTTCGCGTGGTTTTTGAGTAACTTAAACCGCTTACGCAGAGCACGCAACGAAAGTCCCCAAATTGGAATTTTCCCCGTTTTTGCAACATTTCTCACTGACGCTTCGATCCTATTGGTCGCAGCATAATGTTATATAAAAAAAGCCTAAAGCCTTCCTCTATAAATGGACTATCCAACAAAAAAATAAATTTTCAAATCGGACCAGTAGTTCCTGAGATTAGCGCGCTTAAACAAACAAACTCTTTCGCTTTATAATATTAAAATAGATATACTAACACGATTTCCAGTAACAAAAAATACGCAGAAAATTTGAAAATTAATTCAAATTTTCTGCGTATTTTTTGTTACATTTTCTTTCCTCCTCCTCCTCCTATTTCCTCTTTACAATATTAATATAGATACATCCGTGAAAAGTTTATTTATAGTTTTATTATCTACTGGTGTAGTGAAGTATTTCGGAATGAAAATATTTTTATTACTGATGACCTTTAATAATATAATCAGTCATTTAGTCCATTATTTCGTAGAAAGAAACTATTCCTACTGTGCAGAACTATTATTTTCTTTTTTGGTGCTTCTACCTTAAGCTACGGCTTTTGAAATTCTTTTATATATTTAAACATTTCATTTAATAAAAAACCCGGCTATTGAGTTAACCGAGCTTTAACCGAATGTAGAGAATTTAACAAACGTCCGAGTTTTGTTTCAATAAAGCTGCGCTATGAATAAAATATGAATTTATTTTATCGGCTATTTTCGTTGAAACAATTGAAACAATATTTGTACGGGACCACAAGTGAATATGTGATTTTCTAAATATTGATACAAATGAAAACAATCTGAATTTTGATTTATTTTATACAGGAAGCTAATTCTCTGACTATTTTCGATCGGTCGCATCGGTCCATGTGCTGACTTTATCCCGTATTGTGCGTTGCCTGCTTGCGTTATAAAATAATAAAAAAAGTTTATATTTTTCGATTATATTACGTAAATATTTACGTAGAGAAGGTACACAACCACCCGGTACGCGACCAAATTATAATAAAGTTGCAAAATATTATTGTGAAATTAATGCTAAAATACCGCATGCATAATATTGTACAATAATAGGTACCGCACCGATGTCGGTGTCGGTTACCAATTTCATTAAAACCGGGTCAGCCACACAGGTGTTATTTAATAGAGCCCGATAATGTGTATAATACACAAGAGCACTCTCTCTTCCTTTTACTCTCGTAAGTCGTAATCCAGTGGGACGGATGACGACTGTTGGGGGAACAGGGCTCAGGCGTATGACGGGCTTTTACATGCCTATCCGACGCATGGATCATTTCTCTCTCTCTTTCTCTCTCTCTCTCTCTCTCCCTCTCTCTCTCTTCTCTCTCCCTTCTCTCTCTCTCTCCTCTCTCTCTCTCCTCTCTCTCTCTCCTCTCTCTCTCTCCTCTCTCTCTCTCTCTCTCTCTCTCTTCTCTCTCTCTCTCTCTCTCTCTCTTCTCTCTCTCTCTCTCTCTTCTCTCTCTCTCTCTTGTCAAACAATAATGTCCCATGCCCCCCTAATACAGGGTGATTTATGGTTCATATATCAAACCGAATATAGTGTAAAGAGAAGGACGCGTAGAATTTTTTTTTTTATTTTGGCACGTATGTAATAACGCGACAAATCACAATTAAAAATCTTTATAAAAGTCACAAAACAGATGAGTTTCAATCCTGTTCAGGATCTAATCCTGATCAGCGACCAGTGCCAGTATGTATAGACTAGGAGCCAGCGAGCTCCAGTATAGTAAGATTCACTCCTTGTGGTCATTTTAGTCGTTTCATTTTTTTTAATTTATATTATTAGGTGCCAAAACATAAATTGCTCTACACATCCATTCTCTTCATACTATATTCGGCTTTCATAAAATGCCTCGCCTCCGTGGTCTAGTGGTTCAGAGCTTAGCTCTCGACCTCCAAGGTCGTGGGTTCGATTCACGCGTTGGAACAACAAAAAATGTTGTCAAGTTTAGTTAGGACAATGCAGGCTGATCACCTGATTGTCTGACAAGAAAGATGATCCATGCGTCGGATGGGCATGTAAAATCGGTCCTGCGCCTGTTCTCTCGCCAGTCGTGTCGGTTTACCGTCCCACTGGGTTATGAGAGTAGTAGGAAGAGAGATTGTCTTTGTGTATTGCGCACACACTTGGGCACTATAAAATAACTCCTGCGTAGCTGGCCTGGTTTCAATGAAATCGGCTACCGACACCGAAATCGGTGAGGGGATCTATTATTATTTCATAATATATAAACCATGAATCACCCCGTATAGAGGACACTTGGTAGGTAAAATTGCAATAAGCATTATTTCACTGTTATTATATTGATAGTCAAAACTTGTATTTGTGTATTTTTTAAATAGGTAAGGCTTTAGTTATGGTTTTCACACAACACCGCCGCAGCACCGTGCTATTAGCCCATTCCCTAGGGATATTAATTCAAGGTGTTATGTGGAAACTACACTTAGGCCGTGTTTCACCAAGCAATGTTAAAGTTAACACCATGTTAAAATACCATGCCATCTCATTCATTGACAGGAAATACGAGAGGCATAACATGATATTTAACATGGCGTTAACTTTAACATTGCTTGGTGAAACACGCCCCAAATGTATTTTTTTACTAGGTTTAACAAGGGTTAAGAAACAAAAAGTTTTTATTATTTATAATGAATGTATTATGCATTTATAGTAGATACTTGCCATTCATTAATAATAATCGAAAACTCTACTATACTATCCCCATATAAAATTCAGTAACTTTGATATAATTGACAAATTCTACAGTAGCTCCATTCTCGTATTTACCCTAACTTTCAATTAATTTTAAGTAAATGGACTATCTTTTTAGCAAACTGCATCGTAGTCGTTATTCTACTATCATCTATAGTAGAATAAATTATAACATACGTACAGTGTTTGTACAAGTTTACGAGAATTACGAGATTATTATATTAATTTACGAGTAGAGTTTCGTAATACCGTTATCTATATTACTTGATCGAGACTGTGCCTAAGCTTACAATAATTGTAAGATGGCACAGCATAACAGAGACACAGCACACACAGCACAGCAACCAGAGATACATTGCGGAAGCGGAGCGGAGCGGAAGGTCCGACAATGTTACTTTAATCTCTTGGCAGAATCTTAATCATTTTTTATATGTTATATATTTAATATGTATTATTTATATTATGTATAATAGTATTTATAAAATATATTTTTGGTATTGGCAATATTTGTTATATACATGTATTAGTTATATTTCCTTCTACTCTTCCAAATTATTTCACTTGTTGTTTTTATATTTATCACCCATAATAAGATTGAGCACCTTTTCTTTTGTTTTGTCTCTGCATCACCCTATGGTTGACTGGAAGAAAATGCCCTTTGGCATTAAGTCCGCCATTGTACATTGTGCATAAAGTGTGAAAATAAATAAATAAATAACACAATAGAAGTACAACAACTTTTGACTTTCTAAAAAGTAAGGGAGGAGGGGTAAAAGGGAGCATGCAAAAATCTCTTCTATTTTTTTTTTTGGTTGTTTACTATATTTTATTCGAAAGTAATATAGTACAGTCGAAAAAATAGAGGCTACCTAGAAAGTTTTCCGGGAGTTTTGAAAATTGGTAATTTTATAGATTTTGATATGCTCTTTCCGAATTTCATCTTTGCCACCTCGTATACCTCGTTACTATTTTCGGATACGGTTACGGATAATATTTTTTATATCGGATAGTTTCGGTTACGGCACATACACATTACACACCCTAAAGTATAATAACTCATTTATTTTACTCCTTGTATAAGCCATTAATTTATAAATCTTCGAAGTCACGGGAAATCAACAATCACACCACGTACAGGCCAAACTTCTTAGATATATCCTCTGTCTCGTCGACATGAACAAAGTGGTGGCTTCGGGAATCGAATACCGTTGGCTGACAAATTCGTCGCTGTCAGTCGCAGCCGCCCGCCCGATCCCTTCCGCCCTGACGTATGCGGGTCCATAACAAGAAATGATTCGAGGCTGCCTTACCTATTAACATAAACTAACCGCAAATTAATTGCTATTGTTTTACTTCTTCCAATTTCAAATATTTACGTTACAAAAAAATCTAATCAGATATAATATAGTAATAATTATATTATGTTAATTTATTTTTAACCGACTTCCAAAAAAGGAGGGTTTCTCAATTCGACCGTATATATGTTTTTTTTTCTATATAATTTTGCAAAGAGAGAGTCCACCGAAGAAACTTCTAAGTGACGCTTTCGTATATATGAGGATTTATAAATTACTAGCTGACCCGTGCCCACTTCGTTGAGCATACAAACCGTTTAAACCTTCCCTGGACTTCCACGAATATTTCAAGACTAAAAATAGCCCAATCGGTTTAGCCGTTCTTAAGTTTTTCAGTGAGACTAACGAACAGCAATTCTTTTTATATATATATATATAAGAAGAAAAAGATTATAATGGGTTTGTACACTAGAAACTTATTGCTTTGATTCAATTGATTTTGAAATGTCCGTAAATGCAGGTTTTGAATTTTCTAACCTTAAGGATACGTGTGTTAATACGTAAGTTGATCACTTAATATGCTTTTATCTTCTTTCTTTGTATAATTTATACTACATTCACGACTTATTTGTAAAAGTCACGAAAAATAACTTTTAAAACTCACTGTAAAGAGTTGTTCTGAATAAGACTAAAATGCACCCGAAGCATAAGCTACTATTTCGTTTTCGAACAAAAATTTTCATAAACGCCTCCTGGATTTAAATCAGTGAAATTAACGCGATAATTTATGGAACACTAAATAACACTTTTCAGACATTAAAAAGAGATTACCGAAGTGGGCCATTCACAGTGAAATAGTACAAACATAATTATAACAGTAAGTACAATTTATTTGTCTCCAGATTACAATTTTCAGTATCTAGTAATTTAGTAAGAACAGCCCTTGGTATTTACTGCTCCGAGCACAGTTGTAACAAATTGTTATTTTAAATGAGTGTCTTCAAACTGTAACTTTGCGAAGGACTTGCTTGCTCAAAATTACGTTTAATTAATACGCGGTTAGGAGTAACGTTTTTTTTTTAATATAAAGTTTGACACCACAGCGACTGAGTTTACATTTAAAAAACTGTAATCGTTTTTCATCGGTCACACTTACAGTTTATCTAATTGATTTGCCAGATGGTTTTTTTGCTACATATGTATAAATATGTAATATAATAAATTATATTAATTACTTTGCATAAATGTTAATAATTAAATATATATAGCTAGTTTTATACTACTTATAAGTTTTATAGTTAACGCATTAGATGCCTATTAACTTAATTTTTATCACTTCCTCGTTAATAACTTAAGATATTCGTAAGTACTAGTTAAATATTATAATGATTACTGAGTTTTTATACTAAATTGATGTTAAATAATATACGGTCCTTTTTTGGGAATTGGTTAAAATTCCCGAATGGAAGGCTTCGCAGGCAAGGTGATGTACAAACATAGACGTCCAATCATAAATTGTTGTTCGAAATATTGAGTCCATGCAACTCACTAAGGCCGCTATAAACAAAAGAAGAAGAAGAAGAGAGTCCTATAAGTAAAAAAAAACCCCAGACGCGGCGCAGTGGTCGTGGGCCGGAATGTTGAATCAACCTGTCCTATAACTTATAAGATCTCCAAAGAGAAGTTTAAAGGTTAATGTTTACTTTGATAGGGTTTTATTATTCACCGGTTAAATGCTGAACTCAAATATAATATCAAGAAAAGATTTAGTTCTAATTGCCGCGGGACTTTTATAATTAAAATACTCCATTTATTGATAACGTATAACATACTGAATTTTGCACAATTTTATCAAATTTGTACAACATACACAAATACAGCCGAACATTCATGTAATTAAAATCCATATACCTCGTAAAGAAATTGAATTATAGTCAGAAAATAACATAAATTAACAATAAATCAAGTTGGGTAATTTTTTAGCTATTATTTTATTAGCTATTAAATGAATCGATTAATATTTTTATGTTTTTAATATTGGTATCCTACAAAAAGGTTTTAATATTAAAAAAATGGCACTATAATGTAGAATGTATCCGGCTTCAAGAATATGAGTAATAACGAACATGCGTCATCATCATCGATATTATAGGCATACTTAGTCGTAGAGTAGGTAGGGAGTAATCGTCGATAAGGCAAACAATATAAAAAAATTACATTACTCTCTTTCCTCTCTCTCACGGCTCTGTTAAGGTAATTGAACTCACACAGCTGATTTAGTTAAAATCTGTGTTTCCCCTTGAAATCAACAGTTTCAATGAGGATAATGTACCTTAAATATAGTTTCATTAAAGAACTTAAAAATGTAATTTGACGATGGATCATAATGTTTCAGTAAAAAATAATTGATGTACCTAATTACACAATAATATTATGCAGATTACAAAAATGATATTTTAATGACTGATTTTCCCAGAATTCTAAGTTCTAATTGTTAACAACAAAAAACAAAATATGGTAAGTAACATAAGGCTCAACTCACACTGGCGCTGGGTCGAAGCAATGCGTCAAGTTCAACGCTTTCAACATTATTCATTTCCAATTTAAGAGGTCGCTCTATAGTTGAAAACCCAGCGCCGTGTTTTAGTTTTAAATGTTCTCTGGCTTTGTAAAAAAAATACTATAGCAAAAGTAGTAAATATACTGTTTTAGGTATAGTAATAGTAATAATAGTAAAAAAAATATATTTTTTTTAATATGCCAAACCTATTGTTATTATACATGTACAGTGTATGAGTGTATCTGATTAAGGTACAAATTTACATTATGGAAATCTAAACACTTGCGATTCGAGCCGCGGAATCGAGAGCATAGCAGAAATCAGTTACTAAATAATAGAATGGCCTACGTAGCATCCCATATAATCTATCTTTACTACAAAAAAAATGCAGTAGATGTCACTACTATTAATGTTTGTAAATTATTAATTGTAAATATACCGAATTAAGTACAATGATTGACATTCAAATAAAGATAAGTAATCATTTTTTTATGCATAACATCGCATTAAACTAAATTCAACTCCTTAATTCAGAAGAAGATACGAAACGAATGTAGTAATTAGTATTTTCCAATAGTGGCGCTAGATGGCGGTTTCCGGAATGTGCCTGGAAATCGAAGATAACAAAAATAGCCAGTCGAATTGCCAGAATTAGGGTGATGGTGTGATACCATTTTCTAGTACTAGGTATCTGTTATATATCTACTTTGTGTTAATGGCATATTATGTAACCCATGACGCATCGCGTCATAGCTTCGACTCAGTGTGAGTTGAACCTTTTATTACAACTAAATACTTAATAGATGTGTGTAGGTATATAAAATTAATATTCAGTAGACGAATTTACATTTGTATAATATGAAATGTTTACTTCAAATGTGTACCTGAATATCACGTTTAGCACGTTTTTGTCATGATTTTATTTTGTTTTGTACGTAAAAAATATTCGTTTTGGACTTTTGGTCCACTTTATTTTTTTTTATAGGTCACGATATTAATTTTGATATGCTATTTATATCTATACTAATATTATAAAGCCAAAGAGTTTGCTTGTTTGTTTCAACGCGTTAATCTTAGGAACTACAGGTCCGATTTGAAAAAATCTTGTTTTGTTGGATAAGTCTATTTATAGAGGAAGGCTTTAGGCTATTGGGTTTAGGCTATATAACATTATGCTGTGACCAATAGGAAAAGCCAAGCGTCAGTGAGAAATATTCAAAAACCGGGGAAAATTATTCACATTGGGGACTTTCGTTGAGTGCGCTGCATAAACGGTTTAAGTCACTCAAAAACCACGCAAACGAAGTCGCGGGCACAGCTAGTTATTAATAATTAAAATAGAGAATAACATGTACGCAACTTCCGATACCGGTATAATCTGTTGGGCGTGTAGCCGACATAATCTCTGCTAAAATAGTTGTTGATACATTCTACATATTGTGACCAACGAACTACAATAAAAATTACTATTGTGTCCTCTACTAACACAGCACACCCTTAACTTCACAGTTTGGTTGAACCAGTGGTCGGCATTATTCCACCAAGCAATGTTAAAGTTAATCCTTCGTTAAATATCATGTTGTTCCTCTCGTAATTCCTTTCAATGAATGAGAAGACATGTTAATTTAATAAGCCGTTAAACAATAAATTGTGTTGGTGAAATCGGGACTGAAGCTAGTTTATAAACACCATTTAACATAAAACTTGTTATTGTCCAATTATATTTTATTGTTTAATTAATTGCTAATTGTAATATCATGGTAATTTAAAGAAGTCTCATCATTAAGAGGAAACACCACGGTTGAGAGAAATACAAAATAGGTATTTATAAAATCTGTTGCTGTCTCGCAGTGCCTTAGCTAGCCAGCACTAGCGCAATAGAGACAACTGCAACTTGGACTGAAATTACCTATTAAAAGTACCAGAAATCGACGTTTAGGGAATTCCTGTTTCCTCCTCCAAAATTTAACCGATTTAAATATTTTTTTCTGTATTAGCTAAAAAAAGAATTGAGCTAGGTTCCTATTTTTTGCTTTTGTTATTTATTGTAGTCGAATCTGTTTCCTAGATATTTAAACATAGCGGAGAGTCTTGCCATTTTTTTTACGGTTTTTAAACGTCCATATCTCTTTTAATAATTATTTTATTAAAAAAAGGAAAAAATAGGGACGTACAAACAATATCCATAAATATTCAGGAAAAAAATTGTAACTCTAGAGGTGTTATCCAGGGAGGAAATAGAAATCCCCTAGACCCCTATTTTTGTATGGAAAAAATTTCGTGGTGTTTCCACTTAAAGTCATCAACAGCGATTAATTATAGAGAAAATATCGATTTTGTATATTATGTATGTTTGACATGCATTTCTCGTTGTTTTCGACTTACACCTTGACGAAACGCTATTCGAATACTGAGGCCTTACTAACCAAACTGATTCGATTTTGATTCAGGTCCGATCGTACCGCGTACTCCCAAATAAATTGACGTTTGTTTATTTTGATTTTCAGTCGATTGATACTAGTTAAGTTACTATCTAACAATTTTCTTTATCCCGATTAGTTTTAAAGTAATCCACAAAATAAAATACCAAAAACCGTTGAGATCGAACTGATTCTATGCTCGATTGTGTCGAGATTAAGCCTGCCGTGCTAAAATAAAAAGTTTTGTATAATAACAATAACTGTATTTGATTCAAAATTTCTTTCGAGGTTCAAAAATTCAGGCCTTTTTTCTTAGATTATAATAATTATTATTGTCATCATCATAATATTTTCGGCTATGACGTCCACTACATAAGCGCCCCTAAAGTGCGCGAGCGCAGTCTTCAGATAATAATAGTCCGCGAAAACGCTGCTCCCCACTTCCGGATATACAGTGTGTAAAAAGAACTGTTACTATAACTTTGATATACGATTATACTACCTTTCATTTTGGAAATATCTTTTTTTATTCTTTGTCAAAAACAAGACAAAAATTAATACGTTTTACAATTATTATTTTTTTATTTAAATAACTAAAAAGCAAAAAAAAAATTAAGAAAAAGAATGTCTAGAATAAGAAAGGATAGTAGGTACCTATATAATCATATCCCAAAGTTATAGTGACTGTTATTTTTACACCCGTTATATTCTCTCTGTTGCCTTTTGCGATAGTCACGGGAAAAAAAAATATCTAGACAGATTTTTAATAATAATGTTATTTACAGATGAACGACAGATTCTTCACAATGTATCGGGAGAGTTTCGGTCGGGAGAGCTGGCCTGCATCATCGGCCCGTCGGGCGCCGGCAAGTCCACACTACTCAACATCTTGAGCGGTTACATGTAAGTGTCTACACAATGTATCGGGAGAGTTTCGAACGGGGGAGCTGGCCTGCATCATCGGCCCGTCGGGCGCCGGCAAGTCCACACTACTCAACATCTTGAGGTAATCTTCTTAGGTTCGGGAAAAAGTTTCTTTGCATTTTATATAAAAATTCAAAAAGTTTTTTTATAAAGTTTATTTTCAATTGACTTAAGTATGTAGGTGCCATTTTGTTCGATAACTTTTGCCATCTTGTTGGTAGGGACCTTCCCATTGCTATAAAAATTTTGGGGCTTCTGGTGAAAAAACTGTGACAAGTGGTTTTGGCAGTCCTCTTGTGATGTCAACCTGACACTGTCTTCGGAATTCTGCAGCGATTGAAACAGGTGGAAATCTGAAGGTGCAAATCTATAAGGCGGATGCATTAACACCTCCCAGCCAAACTCCCGTAATTTTTGCTGGCGGCTAAAGATGTGTGAGGTCTATCTTTATCATGGTGAAAAACCACACCACTTCTGTTGAGTCATTCCTGCCGCTTTCTCTCAACTTCTTGCTTTAATCTCATCAGTTGTTCGCAGTACTGTTCAGAATAGATGGTCCTGTCTGCCGGTAACAGCTCATAATAAATAATGCCCGTCCAATCCCACCACACACACAGCGTCGCCTTGTTGCGTGTTAGCCTGGGTTTCGCCACGATTTTTGTCACACGTTTTTGTCGTACGTGATCCACTTTTCATCACCAGTTATCAGCTTCTTCAAAAATGGTTCGGTTTCATTATGTCGTAATAAAGAATCACAAATGATGAAATGAGAGTACACGGTTCATTAGGTTTCTTTCAGTGAGCTCATGAGGCACTTGATGGCACTTTGTGGTCCATCCCCAGTTGTTCAGCTACATCGTAACTACTAATATGCCGATCTTGCTTCACTTTTTCAAAAATGGCATTAGTTTTGTCCGTAACAGGGCGAGTTCTTCGATATCAAATTTTCCCTGTGTCCAATTGTCCCATTTGAAAATGCTTAAACCAAATTTGCGCTACTCTCACAGATACTGCAAAAATTGGTGATGTTTATTGACCTAATGTCAATAAACATCACAAATTTTTTTCGCAGCTTGTGTTGCATTTTTAGCTTTTTTGTAATAAAATTTTAAAATGTATCGAATTTCTTCATTAGAATCTCTCATTTTAACATTATGAAAAACAAATGAAATTAATCTCACGTTTACCTAATTTGAATTCGGAATTGTCTTCTGTAAAATTAAAACTTTTTAATTATACCAAAATCAGCCAGATAAAATTGGTATAGCACAAGAGATTTTATGACAAGTTCATACATACTATAATGCGAAAAGACTTTTTCCCCGACCTATTATTTTGCTATTTTCTGTTTACTCAGGCGCGGAGCCGCTGGCAAAAACTATATTTTTATAATTTTATTGCCTTAATAATGTATGTAATGTAATGTAAATAAAAAAAAGTAATGATGTAGGTACATAATTAAGTACCTACCTCATTAGATTTATTGTAGCGTACTAATCATTTTGTAGATAACAAGTTCATATCAAATATTATTTATGATATTTTATTTTTCCGTTTTAAAAGATGAAATCATCGAATAATTTAACAAAACAGTTACACGGTCTACTAACCAGTAACACAGAAATATTGTTACATTTGCAGACAGATTTATGCCACAACTTCATAATTTATGTATTAGATACGTAATATTTGAAACTTTGTTACCGAATACAAACTTGGAATATTATGTTTCTAAAGATATTGGAAATCGCAATATGGAGAAGTCTTCAGGAGGATGATCGCCAACATAATTTATTTATATCATAATATGCTCAAAGTCCGTTCCTTGCTAGCGGATTTTTTTTTATTTGGATATTTAGTATGGAAAACTCTACTATACCTCTTAACACCATTTGAAATTATTATTACAGATCGTAAACGGTAGTTCGGGATTAAAAATTTAACAAGAAACCTAAAACTAACTGACTTCAAAAAAGAAAGCGGTTATTAATACAATGTGCCTACGTGGTCTAGTGGTTCTGAGCTTCACTCTCGACCCGGAGGTTGTGGGTTCGATTCCCGCGTTGGAACAGCAAAAAATGTTGTTTTCAAGTTTGGTTAGGACAATGCAGGCACCTGATTGGCTGACAAGAAAGATGATCCATGCGTCGGATGGGCATGTAAAAAGTCGGTCCTGCACCTGTTTTCTCGTCAGTCGTGTCGGTTTACCGTCCCACTGGGTTATGAGAGTAAAAGAAAGAGAGAGAGTCGTTGTGCATTGCGCACACCCTTGGGCACTATAAAATAACTCCTGCGTATCTGGCCTGGTTTCAATTAAATCGGCTACCGACACCGAAATCGGTGAAAGGAGCTGTTATTAACATTTGTCCAAAGTATGCTTTCATATTTTTTCTTTTTCACATGGAGTCCAACATTTATTTTTTTAATTTATACGCGTAATAACAAATCAATCGACGTGTCATTAATCATTCTCGACCCATGGATTTGGTCTAAATTGTGACAGAGCCGCAAACACACAATATTATACATACGTACATTGGCTGATAAACATTACCCTCCTAGCTTGCGTTGCGCAGATGGGTAAAATACCATCTTGTAGAAAAGTATAATGCCGTGTAATTGAAGCAATCATAGGCGTCAATTAAATATATCCTTGCGCCACACAGTACTGTAATTAAAACATTTTTTTCTAGGACTTGTAAAACATTATAATTAACGATCGTCATCATGAGGTGCCATATCCTTGCTACTTCTTAGTATTTATATTTGTCTATCATCTAATCGGCATTATACTTCCAATTTTGGATTTGATCTGTTAGAATTGCAGGCTTACTTTTGACACAATCGAATATCGAATCAGTTCGATCTCAACGACTTTTGGTATTTTATTTTGAAACTAGCTTTGGATTACTTTGAACCTAACCAGGATAAATAAAATCGTTAGATCGTAACTTTTTGCACTCCCGACCATACCAATCGACTAAGAATCAAATGAAAAAAACGTCAATTTATTCGGGATAACGCGGCACGATCGAATACGAATCAAAATCTAATCAGTTTGGAAAGTAGTAAGGCCCTTGCGTGTATGCGCCTTGGATTGGCAAGTTAAGGCTTTGTATAACACCAGTAACCTTGGACGACTATTATTTGTATGGCGAGAAAGGGGTATTGCGACGACCGGAGTTTAAATAGTAGGTATAAAAACTCGATTAAAAATATTTGATACCAAAGCATAAACAAAAAAATAGTACCCTGAGACTTGCCTCACTTAAAATTCGCGTCACTAAGTTAAAAAAGATTTAAAACTTAAAAAAAAATGTGTATTTTGCATACTGTTTTAAGCTATATTCAAATAAAAAATTCAATTTATAAAACGACTATCCTAAGTATAATGATATTAACATATTATATTTTTATGGAATTCTTCATTAAGACCAGGAGCACGATTCTCGGGCAGTGGAAAAAAGTTCGAATATTAGTATATCTCGCTCGCACGCGCGTGTCAAAAGGTGAAAGAAAATATAATAAAATTAAAGGAAGCTAAATTATGAAAGTAGAATGGCCAAAAGTTAACTGTAAAAATATTAAAGTGTAGATTTACTAAAATCAAAATTCAAAGTAAAACGATAAACCAATGTATTTATAAGTTTTATTGTATCACACTACTTATATTTTAATTACAAGAAATTAATACAATCAGCAACACACCATTTTATATACTACAATGGAATAAAATAAAATGTATTTAATAGCCTGGTAATTTACTTTTATTTAAAAGTACCAATCACATGATACTTTAGCAAATTAGACTATTTTTACAATATACCAATAATTTATCATCAAAATATATTTCCAAGTAAATAATAATAAATTATTTACTTAACGGAGTGTGGTATTTTGTGGGCGTGTTGATTGTTTTGTATCGTCAGGAAATAATAGGCCGCACATACAGTACTGGTATATTGTTTGTACAATAACATAGTTTCACTTTAAAATATTAACTCAGGTCGTGGATGCAAATGGATAACGATCAGAAACGCGGAGAGTTCTGCGCTCACGTTCGTTCCGTCTGACACCCCACTGTTATGTGTCATTTCAAACGAGCATAGACCACTCCCAAGCCATGACAGCTGTCAAAGACATAGCTTGACGTTTCGTAGACAGATGACAGCTACAGGTGACATGTTGCACGACTGAAGCGCCATCCCGCCGACACGGCCATTCTGCCGCATCACACGTCCTCGTGTGTGCCTGAAAGAGACACATACAACCAGTAGCCTTTGCCGTCCCTCGGTCATCTCTGACCAATAAAACGTATTCACTTAACATCAAATTTATTACAACTCTTTTAACTTCGCACATTGATCACAAACTATGTTTAATGATTTCAAACTATGTCCACTAATTACATAGTGCTTTTGTAAATCAACAACATCGGAGGATATCTGAAGTTCAAACTTTAAATCAAATCATCATTACGCAATGAACACATGTCGCGATTCCATACAGTCTACACCACACATAACACCTCTCTCGAGCATTATGCGATCAGTGCCTCCATCAAGCACGTCATAAGAGAACAATGCCTCCATCGAGCATTTTCCCCCAAATGTAACCGAACATAATCACGCGATGTGCCAGAAACTTCAGATCATCACTTTGATCAGCTAACTCTTCTACAACCAACTGACCTTCAGAGCATCCTTCTCAGTCTATCATGAGCATACTTGTATGTCCTCTTAGAATCTAACGTCTTTAGCAAGTATCGATCCCCATCTAGCGACTCAATGTTTATTCATCATCGAAATTAATATTTCGTAAATAGGCTTCAAACAAGACTGTACCAAATTTTCACACTACAGTCAAGAGATAAACAATTACGCTCACCAGATAAACTTTGTTTCGAATCTGATACTTCAACGAAGTACAGACTACAGAGCGGAAAGTCCTAGCCGTCGCGCCACCGCGCCGCACAGCACCGCTCGCCGCGCTCCGTCGCGTCGTCGCGTTGCGTTGCGTCGCGTCGCTAGCATTGCTCGAACACCCAACCTCCATCTGTACACAAAATTAAACAGCACAAAAAAATGTCCAGACTATGTAAAATTAAGTTCTTTTTGGGTTTCCTTATCGGTCTTTGGGACTCCTTGCTAGAGAAAGAATAGCAGCTTTCATCAACCATCTTCCCCGTGAGTGTCGTTAAACCGATGAGGGATGCAAATGTCCAGAAGAGGACATCAAAAACTATCGAGGTTTAAATATCGGGAACAACAATAAGATCAAAATCTAAAATCACTATGCAGTAAATTAATTTCATTTCCATTCAACGATCTAACTGATTGGATGAAGAAAAGCTATTACAGTATGAGTCACACAATAACAAGTGATCAGATTGCACTGTCCTCACTAAACTTGACAAAAATAAACATTTTTAGTTGTACCATCCCGGGAATTGAACCCACAAAGTCGAGTACTAGGTTCCGAACCACTGGACCCCAGAGTCGTTCATAATAATAATAATAGCTCCTCTCACTGATTTCGGCGTCGGTATCCAACTTCATTGAAACCAGGCCAGCTACGCAGGAGTTATTCTATAGTGCCCAAGTGTGTGCGCAATACACAGAAGTACTCTCTCATCCTTTTACTTTCATAACCCAGCGGAACGGTAAGTCGACACGTCTGGCAAGAGAATAGGCACAGGACCGACCCTTTACATGCCCATCCGACGCATGGATCATCTTTCCTGTCAGACAATCAGGTGATCAGCCTGCATCGTCCTAACCAAACTTAAAAAAAACCTTTTTTGTTGTTTCAACGCGGGAATCGAACCCACGAATCCGGGTCGAGAGCTAAGCTCCGAACCGCTAGACCACGGAGGCGATTCATTCGTCGTTCATAATACCTGAAGACTCGCTAGTGCGTTTACAACCTTTTACAAAATCACCAAGTTTGCCGAAGCTAACTGAAGTCACTCAATGAACTTTCTAATCTTCCACCGCATCAGTGGACTGCCACGGCCTCTGAGACTCTTGGACCGTTGAGTGTGTGATGCCTCGTTCACCATTAGTACCAGCTTACATACAGTAACTTCTGAAACATGAAATTAAAATGTGTTAATTCTAAAAACTCATATTATCACAAACAATATTATCATGTTAGACGAATTTAAACTATTCCATATCGCATATTGTTCTATAAAGTAATAGTCTGATAAATCTGTAGGTAATATGTATTCCAAATTTACTTTAACAGATTTTTTTATAGCCAGCTTAGGAATAATTAACAATGTACTAGACATTATTTAAAGTTACTTTTTTTTTTGTTTTAAGCTCACCAATGAAAATTACATTTAAGTATGTAGTTTCAAACTACCTACTTACTATCATGTAAACAATATTTACAAAGAACATGTCAATTGTTATTGTATAAGCCTGTTTGTTTACAACTTGCGCTCACCTGCAGATATAAGACCTTTACTTGTTGTGTAATAATAATTATTATCATTAAAATCAAACTTTGATTTCTTCTTTATTCACTGTGTTGATTTCACTCTATTAATAAGAATATAGCTAGTATAATAACAAGTTTTAAAACTCACATAATTTAATTATCAAAATAATGTAAGATCTTTTACTTTGAATCTCTTTTCTGTTAATAATACTGTGATTATAAAACCAGACCAATTCTGAACTTTACAATAAAATAAGTAATGATACTCATACAACCAGTTCACATCTTTGCGAAGCAAGTAGAGAAGTCCATAAGATACACAATGCTCATCTGCGTTGGTTGGTTACCCAGCAAAGCTCGTTCTATGCATCGGGCAAGTATGCAAGCTATGCAAGGCTATGCATCGTCCAGTCAAGCACTATCCCAGTGTATTGTCCATCTACAAATAAAACAAAACAGCAATACAACGAACACTAAACTTTAAAGTTTATTTAGATTTTTGGGCAAGCAATTTCATGGAAACTTTGAAATTGTATTTACTTTGAAGGCTTCTAAATTATTACGAGGAATAAAAAGATTGCTACCACCTGTTACCAAAGCCACCAAGCTTATAACCAAGACCTGTCGTTGACTAGCCACGTCAATCTTGTCATAATATCGTGGTTCTATTGTAAATCGTCACGTTCCCATTGTCAGTACGTTACCATCGTCAGCAGCGTTGTAATTCCATCATTCGTCTTTCTGCTATGCATATAGCATGCTGGATTTGGTAGTGGAGGCTCCGTAATATACTCTGTTCCGTCTCAACGTGATCTGAATGTCAGCAAGGCCATATCCAATCCATCAATTTTATAATCTATCTTGATTTTCAGGGTTACATCTCGCTTCTGATAACGGAGGTGCGGTATTTTGTGGGCGTGTTGATTGTTTTGTATCGTCAGGAAATAATAGGCCGCACATACAGTACTGGTATATTGTTTGTACAATAACATAGTTTCACTTTAAAATATTAACTCAGGTCGTGGATGCAAATGGATAACGATCAGAAACGCGGAGAGTTCTGCGCTCACGTTCGTTCCGTCTGACACCCCACTGTTATGTGTCATTTCAAACGAGCATAGACCACTCCCAAGCCATGACAGCTGTCAAAGACATAGCTTGACGTTTCGTAGACAGATGACAGCTACAGGTGACATGTTGCACGACTGAAGCGCCATCCCGCCGACATACTTATTTAAACACTATAATAAAACGAGACATAATAATATTACTTAGCTACAACATAATATAGAGGCTTTTAGAAAATATGGTACTTATCTTAAATTTGTTCACTTAATATCTGGTTCAGAACTGAAGCCATTCTAGCGGACACATACTTTTATAAGTATAATTTGGCGCCATTTACACCGGAAGATATAACACAATGACAATATTATTTTAAAGCGGAAGTTCGAAGAATAATTTACAATATGAAATACTGAAATTGACATACAAAAATGTTTACAATGAATGTTCAATTATTTTCACATTATTTCAGAATTTAACCTTAATAATTACATTTTTATGAAACATCTCAAATTATCAAATTCTAGAACCGGAAATAATATTAGCACTGACAAATGTCAAAGTGACTTAAAAACTACTTTGTTAAGAATGACATAATTATTTGTGTTTATTATATTATTCACAAAATAATAAATTTATAGTTAGTTACAATTTAAATTTGTTACAAATTGACATATTAATAATCAAATCTGACACGCGCTAAATGTCATTTGAATGAGCGGGACCGACCGATAGTAATTAAAAACTATAACCCGACTTCGCAAAAAAGGGGTCTAAAAAGGCTGAAACAAGAAAATAATTCAACTCTATCAATTAGATATCCCCGATTATTTAGTACTGATAATCAGTAATTATTTAAAAAACCGTTCATTTCTTTTTAGAGTCGAAGGTACTCTTTCCTCCCAAAGACCCATAGCGGTGGGAGTCCCACAGGGCTCAGTCCTCTCTCCCTCCCTCTATAACCTCTACACTAGCGACATTCCCAAACACCCTAAAGTGCAAATAGCCATGTTCGCGGATGACACAGCTTTGTACTGTGCTCACCGCAAGCCCTCTATAGCCGCAAAATCCCTTCAGGAGGCAGTTACCGACCTCGGTAACTGGTTCTCAAAGTGGAGAATAGAAGTGAATCCCGACAAAAGCCAAGCCATCCAATTCGTTAAAAAAACGGCCTCTAGACAAAAAATGAGTCCTATTAGTCTGCACGGAAACATCATTCCCGAAGTCAAAAACGTTAAGTACCTAGGTGTAGTTCTAAACAAGTCGATGAATTTTTCAACTCACATCACAGCCGCGATCCGAAAAGCGAAATTTGTACTTTACAAATTATATCCGTTATTAAATGCGCGTAGTAAAATGTCCTTAAGACATAATCGCACCCTATACGTAACCTGCATAAGAACAATACTCACTTATGCGTGCGTCTCTTTCTTTTTCATCAATTCAAAAAATTATTACGCGCACACATAAGCGACAATCAAATGGACCGATTGCAAAAAGTCCAAAACCGATTTTTACGTCTGGCAACAGGCGCCCCCCGGTATATGCGTAACATCGACTTGCATAGAGACTGCGAACTTGTCACTATTAAAGCCCACATCCAGGAACTCACCGGGAGATTCTTTGATAGAGGCAAAAGGCACCCCAACCCGCTCATTCGTAAGGCTCAGGATTACGAACATGACGCACGGATTCCGACATCCCTTCAAACGACCTAAGCACATCTTAGATGATCCCATAGATAGTATTACAAAGCACGTACTGCAACATATGCAGTCACGTAAACACACCACACCACACGCACCCGCGTGGTTAGTACTGCACCAAGGCCGGCGCCGGCGTTGTCCCAGGAGACTTTCCACACTCACTACAACACGTACCGACATACGGACCGACTCACACACGGGAGCGAGTTCGAACCCGAGTTCGAGCCCGCGTCCTAGCAGCTTAGGAACACATCTAAACGACCGCGATCGCGCTTTGGATATAGAAAGCTCTATAAACAACGATGACCTAGACATTAGAAATTACGCGCGCGTACAAACCCGACCACTCGCGGAAGGGTGAGGCACGGCACAGCCTAATTCTAGCCAAGTCACTAATAATTAAAAAGAGCTTCTCTAACGCGATCACTCGTTCGACGATAGTTTTGCTACCGCGCGCGAGCTACCTCACTCGTCAGTGAGTGAGGATGGGGTTCGAGCCCCTCAGCAGGGTGGACACGTGTCCCACAGACCGCATAATAATAGTCTACCACCGTAGCTATCCCCAATCCGGTATGAACATCACCCGGGTGATGGGGGTCACACCCCCCATCTACTCCCTTCTAAACAACTAGCCACCCGGCTAGTTATAGTCCGACACAGCTAAATCGGCTCTCATGCCATTAGTGAAAACCCTTTCGAAAAAAAAAAAAATCAATTTGTAATCCAGATATGCATACTTTTGACTTTTATGTTTGTATGAGAAATGCCTCATCATCGTAAATTTTCCCACACAATAATAATAAAAAAAGTAATTCTTTCAGCGGTGGTACTTTCACAGTTGATTCTAAATGTATACAGAACCCATACACACCCTAAAGTATTATCAGTCATTTATTTTATATCCTGTATAAATATGATATTAGTTAATTTAATTGGTATGAGTTTTATTGTCAGCTGGGGATAAAATACTTAATTTTTAAACAAACTTAAAAAAATCGGCTTTATTTTGAAAGAAAAGACTGTATAATGTTTCTATACTTCTAAACAATTTAATAAACTTAATGAAAGTTCAAATTTATAAAAATATTTGTTTACGAAATACCTCCATACGTCCATTTTTTTATGAATTGATATAATATGAAATGAACAAAGCATAAGGTCGTAATTCACACTTACGACTCCTCTACAACATATCGATTAATAGTAAAAAGTCGTAACTGTCAGATACGACCTTTGTCTACAAAGTATAAGGTCTTATGTAGCCAAAATGAGAAATTTTGCAGAAACTGTTATTTATTATAACTTAAAACCTATTGAACTACATACATATAGATAATAACTATCACTTTGTACAGAAACATCTTTTATAAATACTTTTATAAAATATAAGAGTAATTAACTTTACTAAACAAAATTAGCTCTCCTGTAAAATTGCGTTTTTGGCGTTACGACCTTCTGCGTAGTTGCTTTAGAAATGTACGAAACGCCTATTCGATTTTAAAAGCAGGGGTAAGGCACCTGCCTTAAAATCGAATGGCTATCTAAAGAATAGCTATCTAACTAATAGCTATCTAAAGAATAGCTATCTAAAGAATAGCTATCTAACTAATAGCTATCTGAAGAAAAGCTATCTAAAGAGTAGCAATCTAAAGAATAGCTATCTAAAGAATAGCAGCAATAATACAGCCTCTAATCTAATTAATAGCTATCAAAATAATAGCTATATAATAGCTATCTAAAGAATAGCTATCTAACTAATAGCTATCTAAAGAATAGCTATCTGGAAAATAGCTATCTGGAGAATAGCTATCTGTAGAATAGCTATCTGGAGAATAGCTATCTGGAGAATAGCTATCTAACTAATAGCTATCTGGAGAATAGCTATCTAAAGAATATAAAGTTAATTTTGAATTTAACAATAAAATGTAATAATTATTAAATACATATTTGTAATGTGCTTGCCAAGACCTATCTTTTGATACCAAACTCTTGTTTTATATATATACAATTATCTCAATTAAATTTTTTTTGAGATAGTTTTTGGGGTATAATTTTCAAAATCCGAATGTTTTCAAAAAAATATATAGCCTATGTAACTCGCAGGACCACTACGAATCGATTGACACCTTATTTATTAAAATCGGACTAGTAGTTTAACCGCTACGAGGGAACATACATACATACATACATACATACATACATACATACATACATACATACATACATACATACATACATACATACATACATACATACATACATACATACATACATACATACATACATACATACATACATACATACATACATACATACATACATACATAAATACATACATACATACATACATACATACATACATACATACATACATACATACATACATACAAACATCCTTCCTTCCTTTTGGCTTCGCCGAAGTCGGGTGAAAACTAAGTTCGAGGTCTGAGAATTAGGCCAATACTGTACAATTTTTCTCAATACTGGGCGTATTGAGAAAAAAATACTTCACAGTACTCAAACAGCTTATCGCACTATTATCATATTATTTACATAGCGGTGTATAATGTATATTAACGAAATTTTTTTTTTTAATATAATCATAATTGCATTACTGTACACCATATACCTACAACCAATAAGTTTAAGAAAGTAGTCAAAGAACGTTTGTGTGCAAAAGCTTACTATAAAGTTAATGAATAATTATATGAATGATAGCACACCTTGGGAATAAAGTAGCCCCCTACAAGGCTAAGGGGATATAGAATGTACTCATGTTATTTAGTTTTAGTATTGACATATTTATATGGAAATTTATACTTTTTTTTTAAAAGAGAAATTTTCCATCTTTTTGGTAAAAGATGGCCCCATGCGAGTTTCTTACGCCGCGCCGGTTCTTCTTGCTGGGCTAGTTCCCGAACCGGTGGTAGGCATCATATAGAAACGACGTTCAGAAAAATTTATTTTGTAAAATTTACTCTGAATAAAAATATTTGATTTGATTTGATTTGTAAAACTAGTCATCCCAATTAATTCGGATAATAGAAATTGTATTGTAATTAAGACCTGGATCAGAGATGTTTCTTGTTGCTACTAATATGAAAAATTCACACAATCTTTTTTAGAACACAAAACATCTGTGGGAAGATCACAATAAACGGGCAAGCGCGGAATATGAAGATATTCAAGAAGTTAAGTTGCTACATACAGCAGGACGATGTGCTGCAGCAGTGGCTGACAGTCAGCGAGTCCATGAATGTGGCTGCCAACCTCAAGCTGGGACAAGAGCTTGGGACTGCTGAGAAGGAATTAATAGTAGGTATTTACTATTTACCTCATATTATAAAATTATAGGAACATAGAATGGATCATCCAGCCTCTAATGCATACAAAAGCTAAAACAATATACACTCCAATGCCTTTAAATTTAACTTTCAATAAAAAAATAAAACATAATTATTATTATTGCCATCCTTTAGGTTTTGACATAAACATCTGTTATTGAATGTACTACACACGACAGTGTATGTCGTTGGAATTTCTCGTTTCCTATTATTGAGGGGGGGGGGGGGGCATATGCCAAAAAAACTTCTCTTTACTGGAACTGGAACACTTCTTACTCCTCCTTCATTCTTCTGTTTATATTTCTTTCGTTGCGGGTCTCAAGAAAATTGCAGTGGTTCTTACATTTTCGTGTCATTTAATGAAATTACGGATGGACGGAAATAATGTGATCCTACAAGGGTTTTTTTTTTCCTTTGCTATGTTCTTTATGTCTTCCGGGAATCGTTGTTTTCCAATTTTAGCATCAGATCTGCTTCATGTCATACTAGGTAATTTTCATTTTTTTTTTCAAGTTCATTGTCATGCAACGTATAACTTGCAAGCAAAATTACAACTCAATATATATATCAAAGAAAGTAGATCAAATTTATCATGCGTTTTCATTATACACACGGGGACTGGTGAAAGTAAATAAAAGCTTGTAATAAGAAACAAATACCTAGTTTAATATAATCAGATGTGACAGACGTAATAACTGAATAAAACGCTTAGCAAAATTTTGGCGAAAACATATTTTTTTTGAGTCGTTCGTCGTCGTTTTAGCCTTTTACTGTCCACTGCTGGACATAGGCCTCTCCAATACATTTCCAGTGCGACCGGTCCATTGCCACCTGCATCCAACGTGACCCGGCAGTTTTCACCAGGTCGTCGGTCCATCTGGTAGGTGGCCGTCCCACACTGCGCTTGCAAGTACGTGGCCTCCACTCTAGGATCTTTTTGCCCCATCGACCGTCCAATCTTCGTGCTATGTGGCCGGCCCATTGCCACTTCAGCTGACTGATCCTACGGGCAATGTCAGCAACCTTAGTTCTTCTACGGATCTCCTCATTTCTGATTCGATCACGTAGAGAAATACCGAGCATTGCCCTCTCCATAGCACGCTGAGCGACATTGAGCCTTTTGAAAAGATCCTTCGTGAAGCACCACGTCTCAGAACCGTAAGTCATCACTGGTAACACACATTGGTTGTATACCTTTGTTTTAAGGCACTGAGGTATTTTGGACGAGAAGACGTTGCGTAGTTTACCGAACGCTGCCCAGCCGAGCTGGATCCGTCTACTGACCTCTCTCTTAAAGTTGGACCTACCTAATCGGACAGCCTGCCCTAGGTATATATATTCGTCAACAACTTCAAGAGTAGAGCTCCCAACAGTTAGTGCGGTGGGTGCAACATGGACATTGTGCATTTTGTCCATGTTCATTTTAAGACCCACTTGTTGAGTAACTCTATTGAGGCCACCGAGCATGCACCCCAAATCTTCCAGCGATTCTGCCATGACTACTATGTCGTCGGCAAATCGAAGGTGAGTGATGTATTCGCCATTAATGTTGATGCCAAGTCCTTGCCATTCCAGGAGCTTGAAGGAATCCTCCAGAGCAGCGGTAAACAGTTTCGGGGATATGATATCCCCCTGTCTTACTCCTCTCTTTAAAGGGATATCCTTCGTGCAGTGCTCCTGTACTCAGACTGATATGGTGGCGTTATTATACAAACACTTCAACACTTCGATATACCGAGAGTCAATACGGCAACGCTGGAGAGATCTAAGGACCGCCCATATTTCGACGGAATCAAAGGCTTTCTCATAGTCCACAAACGCCAAGCATAATGGCCGATTATACTCTTCGGTCTTCTGTATAATCTGCCGCAGCGTATGTATGTGGTCTATGGTACTATAGCCTTTTCGGAAACCGGCTTGTTCGGTAGGCTGAAAGTCATCCAGCCTGCGTTCGAGACGCATCGTAATAACTCTCGAAAACAGCTTGTAGACATGGCTCAGCAGTGTTATGGGCCTATAATTCTTCAGTAAGGTTTTGTTGCCTTTTTTGAAGAACAGGACCACAACACCCCTGTTCCATGCCTCTGGCGTTTTCCCATCGAGTAAGGAGGAATTGAAGAATTTCTGAAGGACTTTTAGTACCGGCGTGCCGCCCGCTTTCAGAAGCTCTGTAGTGATTCCATCCTCGCCCGGAGCCTTGTTGTTCTTAAGCTGTTTGAGAGCTACCCTAATCTCGTACAGGCTGATGTCCGGGATGTCTTCGGTATAGTGTCGTGTTAGCCTGGCTCTTGGCAGACCCAAGAGCCAGGCTAACACGACACTAAGCTAAACTAGCAGGTTCAGCTGAGACCGAGGTATACAGCTGTCCATAGAACCTTTCTATCTCCCGTAGCACCTCGGACTTATTTGACGTTACGCGTCCATCTTCGGTCTTCAGCTTTGTCAACTGGCTTTGCCCAATAGATACGTCTCTTGCAAACACTTTGGAGCCTTGGTTTCGCTCTATTGTCTCTTTAATACGCTGGGTATTAAAAGAACGGATATCGTGTCGCAAGGACTTCGTAATCTGTCTATTGAGCTGCCTATATGACTCAGCGTCACTCGAAGTTTGGAGCGTCATTGAACGTCGACTAGCCATGAGGTTCCGGGTTTGGTCGGATAGTTTCTGAGGTCTATTTGTACGGTGGGTCTTGAAAAATTTGGACCCCACCGTATGGACAGTTTCTACCAGCCTGCTATTTATATCGTCCACTGATGCGCAGCTGTCTAGCTATTGGAAGCGATTTGACAGTTCAAGTGTCCATATCCAAAACCCCGAGAGCTTTCTCGGGGTTTTGGATATGGACATTCGACGGTCGGAGCGTAGACTTCATCAGACGTGATCTCTCAAGTTTGACGTTGATATTCAACATGCCTCTGACGATTCGGTGATCACTTCCGGTCTTAACCATGTTGATCACAGAGACATCGTTGAATATCTGCCGCTTGGTTACACCGTCGGGACTCAACCAGGTCCATTTCCTCTGCGGCGGCTTTTGGAAGAAAGAATTCATCATGAAGAGTCCTTCTTTCTCCATAAAGTCCGCCAGCATCTGTCCTCTGGGATTCCTCTGCCCAAATCCAAATGGCCCCACTTTCAGCTCATTATCGCTTCTGCAGCCCAGCCTCGCATTGAAATCTCCCATAACAACTGTGAAGTGTGTTTTAGGGCTACGTATGGCCCTACTGACGTCCTCATAAGTAGCTTCTACTTCATCGTCTGGATGTGTTGACGATGGGGCGTATACCTGTACAATCTTCAACGAATATCGTTTTGAGATTCTCAGTACAAGGTATGCAACCCTATTTGACACACTCTCGATGGACACAATGTTGTTGATGAGAGATTTGTGGACGATAAACCCAACACCACCTTGGGACTTATGTTCTCCCTCCCGATAGTAGAACAAGTGGCCGGACTGTAAGGTTATCGTATCCTCGCCCTCTCTTCGGATCTGCGATAAACCAATAATGTCCCAGTGCAACTTGTTCATCTCCTCTTCCAGCTCTACGAGCTTCTCGTCTAACCTCAAAGTGCGCACGTTGTGTGTTACCAGAGCCAGTTGTCGTTTAGAAGGGGGGTGGTAGCCGGATCTCTTCCGGAGATTCTTAGCACCCCCCGCCCCGCCGTTACCGTGGCCGCTACCGTAGCCAGGAATAGCGGGGCCGCCGGGGACTAGGGGCCTGGTCTTCTGGTGCGTAAACATAGGAGGTTAAAAAGCCTACTGGTACCACGCTGGCTAGACGGGTTGGTACAGGGTTTTGTTTCGAGTTTTCCTTCTCTCACACTAGCTGTTGATGTGTGTGTGTTTCCTTTTAGTCGCCTCTTACGACTCCCCTAGGATAGTATCGGGGGTGGTGATAATTGTATTCTAATGCCGTCACCACACGGCCAAATATGTAGCAAAATTATTATTAAAATTAATTTTTTTTTTTGAGAATAATAATATTATTATGTATATATTTTAAAACTTAGTAAAGTAGAGTTGCTTTGAAATGTTGAGTTTTCTTTTTATTTTAACTACATTTAAGTACTTACCATATTTATTACACCTCGTACAAAGTCAAGACGAAATATTATTATCATGTTTGTATAGAACTTAACAACAAATTATTCAGTGATATCGTAGGATTGGTTACTATAAATCAATAAACGTATTTGATTTATGTGAACCTCGCTATCTCACGCTTATATAATAACATAGTAGGTTCTATGTAATGATAGTAATATGAAGAACTGCACAGTTTACCTCACGGTAATAAATAATAATAATAGATGGTTATCGTTTCTACTTTACTGTTTTTTATTAACCATTGTCATTAACTATAAGATAATAATAGTTAATAGCAAACTATTTATTCAGATTATATTATTTACAATAATTAACTCGGAGACGTCGGGATCGATTTGACTAATTTTGATCTTAATGTAATTGTGAATTTTTGAGGAATATTTAAAAGATGAAAAATACTACAAATGTTGCGATGTTAAAACTAAAAACGCTCATTGAACTTTCTCATACTAACTGTTGTCAAACATTTCATATTCAATCCATTGTCGGTAGGAAGCGTAATGAGTCTTCAGTGTCAATAAACTGTTAAAAGAAGACATGAATGGATGAAGGTGATAAAAAAAGAAGATTAATGTACTTAATGCTTTACGACGTTAGTATTCTAATAAACGTCGTAAAGTTTAAGTGACAGTTTGAACTAAATTTTCTCAAAATCATAATTTTGCTACATATCACCTTCATTCATTCATGTCTTAAAATATTTAAAAACCCATCAGTTTATCTGTTTTGCCTTGCAAAACCGTTATATTTTTACGTAGGTTGTAGGTGTGGGACGAAAATGTCGGTCCTGCGCCTGTTCTCTCACCAGTCGTGTCGGTTTACCGTCCCACTGGGTTATGAGAGTAAAAGGAAGAGAGAGTGTCTTTGCGCACACACTTGGGCACTATAACATGACTTTTGCTTGGCCTCTATTCCAGCGATCAATTTGCCGGTCGGCCCCGTCCAATATCCGTATGTAACTTCTGACTACTGCATTCATTATAACAGCTCCCCCTCCGGTTTGGTGACGTTGGCCGGTTTTATTGAAATCAGACCAGCTACGCAGGAATTATTTTAGTGCCTAAGTGTGTGCGCAATAGACAGCAATTTCTATATCTTTTATTCTCAAAAACTAATGACGGCTAACCGACCTGACTAAAGAGATTAAGCGCAGAACCGACTTTTTAAATGCCTATCTGATGTAAACATCACCTTTTTTGCCATACAATCCGGTGATCAGAATGCATTGTTCTAACCAGTTGATCCATGATCATGATGGAAAAAAAGAAAAAAAACGATTAAGGCCGTGTTTCACCAAGCAATGTTAAAGTTAACGCCATGTTAAATATCATGTTAGCTCTCTCGTATTTCCTGTCAATGAATGAGATGGCATGGTATTTCAACATGCCGTTAACTTTAACATTGCTTGGTGAAACACGGCCTAAGCCTTCTAATTTTGTTAAGCAGGTATACCTAGGTATCTACTTTTGTTTTCTTTTAACAATAAATTAATCTTTCTGAATTCTTTACACCTAAAAGCTTATCTCCATTGCGTGCTGACGTGATTGAATGGTTTACAAAGCAACTGCCCCAAAAATTATTTAAACACGTTTATAATTTAACCTATATTATATTCTTCATTTTGGTTATATATTATATTTAATATAACTATCTCGAAAATTGGCAAAACAATTTTTTACACGTTTCTATTACAATTAATGTTAACATTCTTATCCTGTATACAATATAATACTTAATTGATATTTTGTACAACAATAATGTTCTTAAACTATTAGGTACTGTACTCCTATTGACGTCAATCGGTTAATGTAGAAGAATATTAGAGCTTATGCAATAGCAACTGCTTGTTAATTATTTTACTGAATATTTATTATTTATCTTATAAGGATCTATTGTTTTGTTTAGTTAGTAGGTACCTAGGTAGGTAACGGCTAACCGACCCGACTAGAGAGAGATACATATATACATAGATACCTATCTATGTATATAATTGTAAAAAAGTGTTAAAAGTATTGTGTACAATACAAATATTGTGCTTTGAAACTGGTTACTTTCCTAATTAGGTATCAATCAATAGGCATGATTTGATTTTACGATTATCCATATCTCCCAATCAATATTGGTAGGTATGTCACAAAAATAAATATATTAATTTCACATACCGCCTATACCTAATTATACTTTCAATTTATCATCAAAAATATAATTTCATAAATAACTGATGCCTTCCAAAACATCATCACCATCAATAGCGTGCGGTTCCTGTAAGTCCATTCAGTTACCTTCAGTCACCATCTTTTGAAGGTAAGTGCCGCCCTATCCTCATAAAAACATCCTACCTATTTTACATACTAGCTAATTTTCCATTAGAGGTTTCCCTCTTCAGCTTCAGAACCAGTCTTCGCCACGGATCACCACTGACCAAAGTTTAAACTGAGTTATCAGCGCTTACAACTCATAAGTCATATTCTACTAATTCCAGGTGGAAGAGATCCTCCAGACCCTTGGCCTATGGGACCACAGGGACACAATGTCGCAGAGCCTATCGGGTGGGCAACTGAAGCGGCTGGCCATCGCCCTGGAGTTAGTCAACAACCCCCCTGTTGTGTTCCTGGATGAGCCTACCACGTATGTATCACCATAATTTATAATATAATAATAATAATATCTATGGACGCTTCACACCACGTCGATCTGGCCCCGTGCTAAGTATCCGAAGAACTTGTGTTACAGGTACCAGACAACGGAAATGTATTTAATACTTTTATACTATACATATATTTAAGATTTTTATTTTTTTTATTATATTAATACACACATTTCGTACACTTTTTTGTTCCGTCGGCGGGATTCGAACCCGCGTCCTCCTGCTTGAGCACCGACGCGCTCAACCACTGCGCTACGGAGGTCCTCGATTTAAAATTTTGTAATACCTAACTCGCAGTGTATGCATAGTGACAATAACTCGCACAAAGCACACATGTATGTGCTTTGTGCGAGTTATTGTCACTGCTCACCGTGAGAAACTTACCTAAAATCTGTATGGCATCGAAATAACGCACCTAGTGGCAACCTATTGTAACTAATTGTAGTTAATTTCCACACGGTGAGAAATGACAAAAACCTCGCACCACCAGATCGATACAAACAAAAAAGGCGTACCAAGGTAATCGTTGGTTGTTTTAAATTAGATAGATATAGCTAATATTTCTCTTTTCCTCGAAAAGCTACATATTATTATAGTATGCACGGTCCCTTCAGCAGGTACAATTTATTTCGATTGAAATCTGAATTGGGCTTATACCTCAGAACAATTTTATTTTAGGTAGAACACATGATTATTATTAAAAAGATTATCCTACATTTAAAACCCGGTAAGTATGTTTGTTTTTAATTAAGAAAAGTGATGAAGCCCACAAACTCGCAACTTTTGCAGTCCAATTAAAATGTCAAACAGATAATTCTGAACTATGCTTATCATCAAAGTACTAACATAATTATTACTTTAAAGTGGAAAAAGCTTTTCATTTTTCTGTAAGTAATACTACACAATTAATGTTAAGTAAATTATTAGTCTATATTTTATGAAAACTATAAGTAGGCACAGCAAACTTTTTTTTTACTTCACGGGTGTGTATGTATGATTGCATACAAAATAATGTTTGGTGCAACCTTTTCTTGTCCTCCTATTTCACTGTTCGGAGATTTTGCAATTCAATGTTAAGTACTGAATGTTTATTCAATGAGTACCTCCAGTGCACCAGTTTCTGCACCATCCATTAGGTTCAGACCAAACATTATAATTAAAGACATGAATCGATGAAGGTCACAAAAAAAATTACCCAGAAAATAGAGTTTAAGGTAACTCAAACATTTTGATATGTAGTAACGTAATAAGTACATTGATTCTAAAGACGGATCTTTAGATTACTGTGTCTAAAATGTTCAAGTGAATATTTGAACTATTTTTTTTCAAAATCATGATTTTGCCACATATCATCTTCATCCAATTGTTTATTATGTCTTCAATTTTGTGAAAAGAACACAATAATGTATGAACGACACAGTGATGGTAGCCGTGTAATTACACAGTATCACGCATATCAAACGTAATGAAACTACGCCTTACCTTGGGCCTTACTCTCCAAACTGATTCGATTTTGATTTAGATTCGATCGTGCTGCGTAATGCCCAAAAAATTTACGTTTCTATCATTTTGATTCTCAGTCGATTGATATGGTTAGGAGTACAAAAATTTACGTAACGATTTTCTTTATCCTGGTTAGTTTCAAAGTAATCCACCAAATAAAATACCAAAAGCCGTTGAGATCGAACTGATTCGATTATCGATTGTGTCGGGAGTAAGCCTGTTGTCAGGTGGGGTTATTTTTTGTATGTAGGTACTTACAATTAGATAAATTGCATAAAAGCCAGCCTAGAATTTCATTTGACAAATCTCTGTTTCCACTTCTTTATTTGGCCTAAGCCCCTAGCAGGTAATATCCAAAAGAATAAAGTCCCAAATCTAGGAACAGTATAAAAGTAAAAGCACTATCGGATTAACAAGACTTACACAATACAAACGAATCGGCTTAATCACCGAACCCTGCGAATAACAGTATAGCAATCAAACGATTGCTCGTAAAGCCAGGCCGTGTTTGGAAAATTAAAACGGACGCACATTGTACTAGTAATCCTGTAATTGTAGAAACGTCCTATCGCTGATTACTGTCAGATTACTCTGTACCATGTACCAGTGATATATCGAAACTATTTCGGAAAATTGGCTGTACAAGTTACAATATTCAAAGTAATATATTATCTATATTTACAGACATGGTACACCATACGGTAGGAGTAGGTTATATTTATTGTTTTTCTATCGACTTCCAAAAAGAGGGCTGTTATACCTAAGTATTATGTTCGTCTGTGAATATTTTTTTAATAAAAAAATTTCAAATATTGTTTATACAAAACGTGCCTCGTGCGTCTTTACCCGAAACAGATTAAACATCGCCCAGTAATCCAGTATATTAAACATTCGTAGCTCTTATTACTACACAACATGCAGATGGACTGCTGAATGACGTTGACGATGATGACGACAGTGAGAATGATGTTGACGATGATAATGACTTTAAGGTTGACGATGATGATGAAAATGATTTTGACAATGATGATGACAATGATGTGGACGATGATGATAGCGATAATGATGCCAAAGATGATGACGATGATGATGGCATTGATGATGACATTAATGACGACGATGACGATGAGGATAATGCATCTATTTATTTTCACTTTTCAGTGGTCTCGATGTAGTATCGGTACGACAGCTAGCAGTGCTACTTCGGCTCCTCTCTCGACAAGGCCGAACCATCGTGTGTACCATCCACCAGCCGTCAGCAACACTGTTTTCGCTGTTCGACCGCGTGTACATCCTGGCTCAAGGACTCTGCTGTTACCAGGTAATGTTTGACTCACGTAGACAAACGCAAATGTTTTCTAATGGCAAATGTGAGCTAAAGAACGATGTAGATATAGTTGACTTTATTGGTTAAACAGATTTAAATATTTGGGCAAAAACAACATTACATAATATGATAATGGCGTGGAATTTGTATTACGTCCAAGCTTATAATAAAACTCGTAATAAATTCAAATCTCCATGTAGACCCTTCAAAAATATGACCTCTTTCTCTTTCTCTCACACCCTAATATATTATCCTATACATTTATGTGGTTATATCAATGGTTTATTCAGGATTTTTCATTTTAGCGAGTTTTAAATCGACGATGCTTTTACCCGCAAAAAATCAAAGTTCCTATTAATAACTACATAATTACAATTTGCAATACATCACAACCATTCCTTACTATATTCCTAGTGGAATGCGAATAGTAATTTAGATTCTAGTAAAATAATTGGCTACGTTTGTCGTGACTGGAATTCCCTTTGATTTCCCGGCACGTCCAGTCCTTTGTTAATTTAAATCAATATTGCGCGAAAGCAAAACAATATCGCTTTGATCTCACGACTCAATAGTGTCATTTACAGGATAGGCGCAGAAAAATTACCAGATTGATTTTCAGTTTAATTACTTATTTTAAATTAGTTCTAATCTGAAAGCTTGGGTTGTATATTTAAATGAATGTAGGTATGTAACGGAATCTTATCGCCAATTACCAGGAGTCTCATTAATTTGAAATTTTGCATACGTATCAAGGACTAATTTTATTTACAATGCAATTAAGCGTGTTTTTTTTTTAGTTTTTTTTAACTATTTTATATTTCCTTACATTGCTCTTACTTTGGTTAAAGGCGCGTGAGGAATTATCAAGGCGATTTCAGTTAATATAGGTACAACAAATGAAATCAAATCAAATCGAAATATCGGAAAGTCAACATTAAGGCTACCACCGGTTCAACCCTAGCCCGCCGAGAAGAACCGGCGTAAGAAACTCGGAAAACAATGATGATAATAAGTATATATTTTCAGTAAGAGATGTAATATAATTTAATAAAAAATTACTATGTAACTTACTCATATCTTTCATACCTATTATAAAACAAAGTCCTCCGCCGCGTCCCTGTCTGTGCGGGATAAACTCAAAGACTACTGCACCGATCTTCATGCTGCTTTCACTAATGGATGGAGTGATTCTCGAGGAAGGTTTTCGTATAATAATTGAACCCTGTTATAAGTGACGTTACTCTCAGTAACGTCGAGGTAGGAAATTCTCTGGGACGCCGCGAGTTATAATATAATATTAAGGCACTTAGTTATCTATATTTTTGACAATTTACTTTGATGTATGTATCTATACGTAATATAATACCTATATATATAAAGTATTATAATGATATAGGCATGGGGTGAAGTACTTGCTTGCTTAATGTATTAATAATAATAATTACTTGTTACAGGGAACTTCCTCTATGCTTCTACCGTTTCTAACAGAAGCGAGGTACATTTGTCCAAAAACTCACAACCCTGCTGACTTTGTACTGGAAACTCTGAGCAGTGTCCCCGAATCCCGAAGACAGTTATCGGAATTGTGCCATAACGGAAAGATACACAAGTATCAGGAGCCTACAATGATGCCGTACAAAAAGTAAGTGGGTACCTGTACCTATTTGGTGTCGACAATATCAGTGGCCCTGTAGTTATCAGGCACTCAACTATACCCTACTCTCAAAGACACCCTACTCTTCGACAGCTCGCACGAGCTGGAGGGTTTCTTCGAGAGCAGGGTCGGATTGACGTGATGTAAAAGCAAGCAAGGATACTTTACTCAAGAGAAAACACTACGGTCTAGACTCTAGACTCTAGAGAAATGCAAAATAGGTATTTGTAAATTCTATTGCTGTCCCGCAAGCCCGCAACTGCCCGATCTAACCGATAGACTATAGAGACAACTGCAGCTTGAACTAAAATGACCTATTGAGAGCATGAGAAAAACGATAAGGTTACCCCTGTTTCCTCCTCCTAAACTTAACCGATTTAGATACTTACTTTTTAACCGACTTCAAAAAAGGAGGAGGTTCTCAATTCGTCTGTATGTATAATATTTTTTTTTTTTTTTTTTTATGTATGTTCACCGATATTTTCGTCAATTATAGACGGATTTCAAAAATTTTTTTTTTGTTGGATAGAGTTCACTTCTGGGGTGGTCCCATTTTCACCAGGTTAGGATCTGATGATGGGATCCATGAGAAATCGAGGGCAACCACCGAAAATTGTATGCTCGTATGGTGTTTTTGTTACGTAATTATGTCTTACTCAGGTATATGCTTCAATCATTTTAAACACGGTGCGTTTTTTGTTTCAACGCTTTCGTTCTCGAAATTTCGACCTGCAGAACCACAGAAATAAATCAAGATTTATAATTGGATATCTTCTTGCAAGGAAAAAAATTTAATTCCGATAAGGCAGTCCAAACCACTTTCAAAGATTTCATTGGTTCCCGTCCGAATGGTTTTTTTAGTAAAGGGATCAATGAACCACCTATAAGATTGCAAAAATGTATAGATTGCTAGATTGATGATTGATATATGTAGGGCTAACGTGATATTTGTAATATACCATCTAGACTCACGGCGAGAAATCTCACCGAGAAGTCTCGCCGGGCCTTCTCGCGAGAACAAGCAATTTATCCACACTCTCATTTGTGATCTGTTTCCTATTCAGTATGGACGACATTGACGAAATTGAAACTGCAGCAGGTTTGGCTCTGTGTGCCATTGCATATTATAACTTTGTCAATGTCGTTGGGTCTACATATGATAATAAAAAATATAAATACCTAGTAAGTAATATCAAACTCTTTCAACTAAGTACCTATTAATAATAATTATAGCTTCCTAAAAATATGAACAATTCGTCAAACGGACGTTGTAATTAGTGACTATAGGTATATATTAAATAAACTGAAACCCTTGAGTAAATGAACTAGCATCTATTTAAGTTCACAACGCATTAGCACAACTAAAAATCGAAAAATAAAATGACTTTTAAAAAAAAAAACCGACTTAAAAAAAAACACAAACGACAAAAACTTTAACCACACAAAATCAGTACCTACATAACTAAAAAGCGATAAATAACCTGATTTATCTACTTAATGCATAATATTATATATCTACAATTATTTAAATATTTACAACTAAATACCTAATACTTTAACAAAGTCATCTTTAACTATTTAAATATTTACAGTTATCACTTAATTTTGAAGTCGGTGCCAGCCTGCAGCCTTGGTAACGTAGTCTGTTGTGTTGTTTGACGCGCGCGGCCGGCAAACGCAAAGCCACACACACGGCAAAATACAATCTATACTAATATTATAATGCGGAAGTGTTTGTTTGTTTGTTTAAACGCGCTAATCTTAAGAACCACTGGTCCAATTTAAAAAATTCTGTCTGAAAAAATTGAAAAATTTTAGTGTCGGTCAGTTTTCTTAATTACATTTATTTGTTTGGCTGGCACCGACTTCAAAATTAAGTGATAACTGTAAATATTTAAATAGTTAAAGATGACTTTGTTAAAGTATTAGGTATTTAGTTGTAAATATTTAAATAATTGTAGATATATAATATTATGCATTAAGTAGATAAATCAGGTTATTTATCGCTTTTTAGTTATGTAGGTACTGATTTTGTGTGGTTAAAGTTTTTGTCGTTTGTGTTTTTTTTTAAGTCGGTTTTTTTTTTTAATTTCATTATAAAACTAATATTTAATTTATTTATGAAAAAGGAATAAATACTTAGTATACAAAAGGAATAAGAGTATAAAGTAACGTTCTTGATGTGGTTAAAAAAACTTAGTGATTTCAACATCGTCGCTCAGCAGTCGCTGACTTAAGAACAGGTTGATTGCTGAATTGCCGATGATACATGATAGAAAGTACCTAGTACTACTGCACGAACTATATAATACTTAACGTTATGTTTATAGTAATAACTTATTATATATTAGGTATAGTAATATGGTATCAATTTATAAGTAGTTATTAGTTATAACTATAAACATATTATTACTAATAACTACTTATAAACTGATACCATGTTCATACTTGATACCCTTTAAGCGACCTTGACAGAAGACGATCGATAGTAAATTGTAGCCATAAGATAATTTTAAGTTATGGTAACATAATATCATGAATATATCATTTTGTTGTGAAGTTAATTTATAATGGAATATTTTGTAAATGAAATAAAATAATAAAAAATATTTTATTTCCAAATGAAACTTAACATTTAATAAGCTCTATCGGAAAGTCAACAAATAACTCCAACTAAAATGGCTTAAATATTGAATTACGAATATTTAATTAATTATGAAATAATATTACAATAAGTATTTTATTGCATTACAGATCAACAAAAATACAGTCAGACGCCATTCAAATCTTTCCCGGTACAGAAAAAGACCCACTACTCAAAATGGAGTACCCCACCACATTCTTTTACCAATTTAATGTTTTAATTAAGCGAATGGTCACGCAAAGTAAAAGAGAATCAGTAAGTATTACCTACATAAAAATTAAAAAAAAAACGTCTATTAGTTTACTCTAGACATAGTAATATTATACCTTCTAACTTTTTTACTGTTTATATTGCACTAAGTTTTGCCTAGAATGCAATTCCTCATTTTATGACAAACGCATCCAGTAAGGACGCATTTTTTAAAATTCGATCCAAAAAGAGGTATGAGCCGTGTGACTTTTTCACGCGGAAGAAACTACGGACAAAATTGAGATAAGGATATTTGAAAAAATCTAAATATTTTTAGGTAAAACTATGGCTACAGTTGCTCCACCATTCGCTAGGCGCCCTCGTGGTCGGTAGCATTTTCTTTGGCCTGGGAAATGATGCGAAGAGTCCCATCGTCAATATCAAGTTCTGTCTGTGCTGCCAAGTTTTCTTCATGTTCACATACGCTATGATACCAATTTTACTATGTAAGTAGCTACAAATATAATTCTTATTATTTTCTATAAGTATTTTCTGTTAATTTGAGACATCACATTTACCGTTGATTTTTTTTATGATTTCTTTTAATCTCGTTTAACGCTAAACCCTATCAGATCTGTCTCTTTTATTCCATTTGAAACCATACACGGTTTCGATCTGTCCGTCCTATTCTAACATTTTCGATTGGGACAGTCCAGACGGATCGAAACCGTAGCTCATTTAAGAACGTCGTTTTCATACGATGGAAAAATTGGGGCTTAATGTCTTAACTGAAACGTATTCTTTTCAGTTCCATCAGAAGTAGAGATATTGAAGCGGGAGTATTTTAATCATTGGTATAGTTTCAAAGCGTATTATGCAGCCAGAACTCTAAATACTATACCAACTACGGTGAGTGACATTTTTGTTTGCTACTTACGATAATTTTAGTTAGACCACTGTTTACATAGGTACAAGAAAATTTCACGCAATGTATCTAAATAATAAAAACGTTCACTGATGTTATCATCATTAACGTCTATATACTTAACTATAGGTACTGCATTACTTACTAAGAAAAAACTATAACCCTATAACATTCTATAAAAACTATAATGTTATATTAAATACTAGCTGTGCCCGCGACTTCGTACGCGTGGAAAAGTGATTTAGGGCAGCAGTTCAAATACATTTTTAGTTTATGAACACTGTCGTTTGGATATTTAAAATCACTAATTTATAGTAATGCTTCTTTATACACGGTATTAGACGTGCATAGGCAAAAGAAGTAGGCCGATGGAGTAATAATAATAGTTTACTGTCAAATAATGGCCGTTTTTGTCGTGAATGTTTTGAGGTATTTTTTCTATGAAAATGCTAACAATTCCTACTACCAGTTCGAAAAATGACCGTGTATTATTAACCGACTTCAAAAAAAGGAGGAGGTTCTCAATTCGTCTGTATGTATAATATTTTTTTTTCTTTTATGCGAACGGGACTACTTGATAGTACGCTCATATACGTGACGAAGATCTCTGTACTGAGATTTGTATGGAGTTTACGCCGCAGCAACTGCAGACGATGATCGTTTTCACACCGACGCGACGCTGCGCTGCTGGCGCCGAGCGCCAAATTTTTTAAAAGTCTACTCTCGGTGCGCAATTCCAACTCGGACTTGCCCGGTTTTTTATTTATTAATTACCTACGCTAACAAACATGTAGCCTACTTTAGGACTTTACGGTTAAAGTACTAACTTCCTTTAGACGACAAAATAACAAAAGTCCAAAAGAAAGAAGAAACCCAAGCCGTACCTAGCATGAAAACTAATAAATAAAAATATCATGAAAAACATAAATCTTACTTATATTGACATAACTTTTCTAATTTAAATGTACCTATGACATCTCATTCATATCTTGAAAACAAACTATCCTACGCCTATACTTTATTATAAGTCGTATTTGCAAAACCTAAGTATAATAATAAATTACTTCGCACAAAGTAATAATTATTTTCACTTGTACTGGAAAATAAGTAGACGGGATATTGAACGAATGATCAGACGACGATTATTTGAGGACGGAAAATGAAAAACAAAAACGATTAGATAAAAAAAAATAGTAGAAAGATATATATATATATATAGTTTACTGAAACGCGAAATTTTTTGATATTATAGATCCAGGATATGGTGCAAAACTTACTGTTTGGTAACATATGCTTAGACTTCTTCAGAAAAAATCAAAATCAATATATTATTCCACATAAATTTTGAGGATTTCCTTCGATTCCTCACGGATCCCATCATCAGGTCATCATTTTGGTGACAATGGGACCAAATTTAAATTATACCCTACACAACATAAAAAAAAATTAAAATCATTTCAGAAACGATTAAGATATCCGCGAAGAAACATAAAAAACAAACATATATTTACGAATTGAGAAACCTCCTCCTTTTTAGTAAGTCGGTTAAAAATATTATGTTGGTTATTTCATGTTACAATCTACCTTTGTGCCAAGTTTCATTTAAATACGTTGAGTAGTTTGGCTAAAATACCGTCAAATTAAAAGCTAAAATTTTTTGAAGATCCCACGGGAACCCTTTCGTTTTTCGGGATAATAATTTTCTAGTAATGCTTTTCAGATCATAAGCTACCAGCCTGCCAAATTTCATTTAAATACGTTGAGTGGTTTGGCTGAAATACCGTCAAATAGGTAGCTACAATTTTTGAAGATCCCACGGGAACTCTTTCGTTTTTCGGAATAATAATTTCCAATAATGCTCTTCATGTCATAAGCTACCTGCCTGCTAAATTTCATTTAAAAACGTTGAGTAGTTTGGCTGAAATACCGTCAAATAGGTAGCTACAATTTTTTGAAGATCCCACGGGAATCCTTTCCTTTTTCGGGATATCAATTTCCAATAATGCTCTTCAGGTCATAAGCTACCTGCCTGCCGAATTTCATTCAAATACGTTGAGTAGTTTGGCTGGAATACCGTCAAATAGGTAGCTACAATTTTTTTAAAATCCCACGGGAACCCTTTCGTTTTTCGGAATAATAATTTCCAATAATGCTCTTCATGTCATAAGCTACCTGCCTGCCAAATTTCATTTAAATACGTTGAGTAGTTTGGCTGAAATACCGTCAAATAGGTAGCTACAATTTTTTGAAGATCCCACGGGTACCCTTTCGTTTTTCGGGATAATAATTTCCTATAATGCTCTTCAGGTCGTAAGCTACCTGCCTGCCAAATTTCATTTCATTCCATACAGTGGTTTTAGCGTGATGCGACGACAAACATTCCCATATGGACAGACAGACAGACAGACAGACAGACAGACAGACAGACAGACAGACAGACAGACAGACATTTTTTTCAAAAATGTTATTTTTAGGTTCTGTGGCTTTTATAGACCCCCTTTTTTTAATTTTCAGTTAAATATTCTTAATGTACAGACATGACCCCTCTACAGATTTATTATATGTATAGATAAATATTCTTAACTAGCTGTGCCCGCGACTTCGTACGCGTGGAAAAGTGATTTAGGACACTTATATTTTTAAATATATTTTTAGTTTATTGGCGCAACCGCTGACAACTTTCGCCAATAGGTACTTCCCAGTGTATCCCATTGTTGATCCCGATCCAGCAAGTCACGTACCCGGCAAGCCTCTTGGTATGCAGGGTATAATAATAATATACCTAGTACCATCCTTTCGGAGCTCGGCAAAAGAAGTAGGCCTTCGAACAATATGTAGAAGTCAGCAAAGGTATTCGAAGTTAGGATAATATTATTCGAATGCACCGTATAGAACCAGCCAATTTTTCACGTTAATTTAGTAAATTATTTAACTTCGATGACCGTCTGTCTATCTGTGTGGTTGTCAAAACTTTAACACGTGTAGGTATCAAGCTAACAATCCTATTAAATACTCAGGATCTTCTGTCCCTTCTGGCTTTGAAAAAAACAGACTCCTTAGCCACATCTACCCAAAGATTCAGCCGTTTATCTCTCTAATTTTGGACACTCCAAAGGGAACCAAAACCTAAATTTGATACGAAGCAACGTCTTAATAGTGCCGACATAGGATAAATTGCGAAACCATAAAATTATTTTAAATTTTTTTGAACTTACTACCGTTGTTGTCATTAATATTTTGAGATATTAAATTGAAACATATATTGCAATTATTAAGGTATTTAAAACGAAACTCTCGGTTAGACATGGGCGCAGCCCCGTCGAGGATCCAGCAGGCTTACTCTCGACGCAACCGAGGATCGAATCAGTTAGATCTCAACGGATTTGGTGTTTTATTTGGTAGATTACTTTGGAACTAATTAGGATAAAGAAAACCTTTGGAACGTAACTTTTTGTACACCCGACGATATCAATCGACATAGAACAAAAATAAACAAACGTCAATTTATTCGGGAGTATGCGGCACGATCGAATCTGAATCAAAATCGAATCAGTTTGGGGAGTTAGGCCCCAGCTCGGCGCGCCGATCGGTTTTAGTAGCGTTTTTTTTATTAACCTACCCTAAGTATAACAATAATAGATATAAATAAATTAAATTTAGTTTTAAAGAAAATATAAAATAAAAAAAGATTAAATTTGAATGTTTGCAGCGCGGTTCCTGCCGCGCTTCATACAAACGTCCAGCATTTTTTTTTTAATTGTCATAAGTTTTTTATTTATGAACCGATTGAGATGAAATAAATGTTAAGTCAAGATTACTACAAATATGATTGAACCACATCTAAATCGAATAAGCCGTTTCTGAGATTAGCGTGCACAAATGCACCGACAAACAGACAAAAATAAAAATAAATATTTTTAAATAAAATAAAAGTCTCCTATAAGAACACAGGCACAGTTAGGACATTTTAATAGTATTTTTTACCCAGCAGTCTACACTACACCAGCCCGGCTCGGACGTAATTGACGTCACGCAGCAGCCTGCATTACGCGGCGCCCGGTCGAATCACGGCGAAACGATTTTAATTTTGCTATATTTCCTAAACTACTCATTATATTTGTATGGTATAAAGGACAAATATTATAGTCTTCATGGAATGCTTAAGCCAACTAACGTATTAAAAATGATAAGGATTAATACCGTGATGGTATAAATAGCTTTCCAAAAACCGCTTAATACCGTTTTTTAGTGTATCGCGAAAGGCTTTCTTTTCATTATACAGTTAATTAAGTTGATTTTATACAATAAATGATAATTTATTTCAATTTGTGAAGCAAGTTCAAAAATATAATTTTTATATTATTATGACACTGTGAAAACACTGTTTTCCCAGAAAAAAAATCCTGATAGTTAGGTACTTATTTGATGTTTTAATCTACTTTAGTGCCACGTTCTATTGGTTAGCGTCACTGTGTAAGCGATCCCCCCGCGCCCCCCGCACGAACTGTTCGACCGCAGGCCGCGCGCGCGAAATTCATCCGACTTGCTTCAAATTTATCGTCACTGCTCGGCTCCTATGTATCGTAGCGTTATGTTATATAGCCTATAACCTGCCCAGGAATATGGGCTACAATCGTACCAAGTTTGGTTAAAATCCCTTCAGTAGTTTTTGTTCCTATCGTGCACATACAGACAGACAGACAGACAGACAGACAGACAGACAGACAAAAATTTTACTAATTGCATTTTTGGCATCAGTATCGATCGCCAATCATCCTCCAATATGTATTTTGAAAAAATATTCAATGTACAGAATTGACCTCTCTACAGTTTTATTATAAGTATAGATGTACAGACATGACCCCTCTACAGATTTATTATATGTATAGATTAAAGACGAATTGTCACCCCTTTCATTAAATCGGAGCAGTTTGACGCTACGGTTGAACAAACATACACAGAGTGTCCAAAATCGTTCATTTTGACGTCGCTGTAGCTTATTCAAGTAAAATACTACATGGTTTGTTTATTATTGTTCTGTCACAGTTGTTCTTCACTACGCTGTTCTCGGGAGTCAGCTACTTCATGGCCGGTCAGCCCGCGGACTGGGTGCGCTTCGTCCTGTTCACAGTGTGTGGTTTCCTTACCGCCGTCTGCTCTGAATCAATCGGCCTTTTGATTGGAGCTCTCTGCAATGAAAGAGTGAGTTAGTTTGTTAATTAAATCTGATAATTTCGTTGACGCACGTAATATTATTATTAATCTGAGCGCTGAGTTGTACTTAGCCAAAGATTAAAATCTTTAGATAAGCCTTTAGCCTAGTAATAAGCTAATCATTATAATAAAGACATTTCTCAGACAGGGTTACTACAAAATATTGAACATAACATGCAAAATGACTAGGCTGGGCGAGCGCTCACTTGAATCATGACAGTTCTAGTTCTAAGACACTCCCTAACAAGACAAGATTATCTTAAGACAAAACGTTTTAACACATTTTTTACTTTTAGAGCAGTTTTTACGGTAGATCATGTCTAAGAGATGTTCTGTTTTAAGTGTAAGTATCTAATATAAGTATAGGAATTTCGTGACTCAAGTGAGTTGGTACTCGTCCAGCATCCTAAATATCTGAGTCCGTCGAACTAGAGTAGTTAACTATTAATAGATAATATTAATATAAAGATGTAAATTAAATGAGTCATAATACTTTAGGGTGTGTGTGGGTCCCGTATAAAGAGTACTGTTAAAATACCACCGCTGAAACAGTTACTTCTTTTTTAATTATTGTATGGAGAAATTTATGATTATTTTGCATAGAAATTAGAAACATGAAAATCAAAATTAAGTCTTTTGGCGTTGACTCATTTATTTTACACCTTGTATACCTACGAAAATACTCTTGTTTCAGAACGGTGCTATCCTGGGTCCATCTGCTGTAGCCCCGCTGCTGGCTTTAGCCTGCTACGGCTTCGGTTTCGGGGAACACATAGAGCCTCTCATGCGATATCTTATGAACACCTCGTTCGTACGCTACAGCCTGTCCGGCCAATGTCTAGCTCTGTTCCACAATCGCCCCCCGCTATCGTGCAGTGGCGACATCTGTATTTATTCCGATCCAAAGATCTTCTTACGTGATCTAGGTATGATTGAAGACATTTACTGGCAACAGGCTCTAGCGGTCATTGTATTCACTTTCTTATTTAGGATCATGGGCTTCCTAGCTTTGAAGTTCAAACTTTTTGCGGGCTTTAATAGCGAAACAATGGTTTATATTAGTAAGTTAGTGAAGCGTCGCAATACGAAGTAGGTACCTGGTAGTCTAATTAGATTGGATTTTCTTAACTATTTCCAATATAATCTCGGTTCGGCAACGCGGTGACTCATACGCGCCAAGAGATGCTCAAACTACGAACGAGATTTAATCGGTAATATTAGAGATTTTTATTTGTGAATTGTGATACAATATCTAGTTTTACAGCGGCGAAGCCGATTGTATCGTGTCGTATAATACTTATATTTATATCGTAGGTATACCTTATACGATACGATATTTTTTTATGTGAGTAGAACCGTCAGATGTTGCTATCAACTTTCATTTAGTACATTTTTATTCTGATTCAACGCTTATTTTAAAACAATACTAAATGTGTGAAGGTATGTATATAAAACGTTAAAATGTTTAAAGACTCTTACTAGGCAAGAACCTAGGTTATTATTGTATCAAGTCCTTGTTGCAATTCCTAGTCTATAGCTTTAGGTAGTAGGTCGGTAGTTAAGTATACCTATATCTACTCTTTCCACTGATATTCCCATGTATCGCAAAGATTCGCCACATAAGTAGGTACAATCCTCTTATTGTTCAGTAGGTAATGGAACCAATTTTCAATTATTAAGAACTTTTCGAAGAAAGTCCTCTACCTACTAACTCCTTTTTTTATATTTCATTTTATTATGATCTAAAATATTATGGTTGATAAGGCGTGAAAGCATCAAGGACTGCAATATAATATTTTTAATGTATTAATTTATAATAAGTAGACCTAAGTATGTTAAATGATAAGAAAGGTGCAATAATTTAGTTAGGTTAATTTGATTGGCTTTAGTCGGAAATCTTGCCTCATGCACTTTACTTTTAAGTCGAAGTAGGTACCAAACATAATAATAACATAATATATTATTTTGTACTTAATTTTTAATTATATAATATATTTTATAATCTATTGTTATAATTTTGTGTATTGTTAATTTAACTATTTTATGTGTAATTCTTGTATTATACCTATCTATATTTTTTTAAATTACTTTTTTTATTTCTTTTTATGCTGCAAGTCATTTGCTCAAAAATAACTACTTAATACAAAATGTAAAAGTAAATATTTTTCTCACCTTTACAAAGGTTTATGGTAAAGGTTTAGGGGCTACGAGAGTGAAGGAATAGAGAGTGCTTCTGTGTATTGCGCACTCATTTGGACACTATAAAATAACTCCTGCGTAGCTAGCCTGGTTTCAATGAAACCGGCCACCGTTGCCAAAATCGGTGGGTAGCAAAAAAGCTGGGGCAGAAAGTTTTCGAGTGAAGACCGCGGACGGGACATCCGTCGAAGCGTTGGACGACCTACCAGGTGGACAGACGATCTGAACAACGCCGTGAGCGACCGGTCACACTGGGAAACTGTGGGAGAGGCTATGACCAACAGTCATGGACGACCGATTTAAAAAAAAAACAAAAACCCACCTGCATATAAAGTTAACCAAACTTACGAACATGATAAAATAAAACTGAAAAAAAAGAAGGACATAGACATGTTTGGTGGCTTTAGACTTATGTTTTTGATTGAATATTAAATAGACAATAAAGACAATAAAATACCTTTTTATAATAGACTAGCTGACCCATGCCCACTTCGTTGAGCATGGAAACCGTGTAAACCGTCCCGGGACTTTCACGAATATTTCAAGACCAAAAATAGCCGAATCAGTTCAGCTGATCTCGAGTTTTAGCGAGACTAACGAACAGCAATTGATTTTTATATAGCCTATGTTACTCAGTGATAATGTAGCTTTCTAATGACAAGAGAATTATTTAAATCGGTCCAGTACTTTTTGAGTTACGTCGTTACATTCAAAAATATAAATCTTTCCTCTTTATAATATTAGTGTAGACAATAACTGAACAGTCGGGAACCATATTTATCATTTTCCAATTTTTTCCATTTCATATGCTAATCAAATTTTTACCCTGCTGTAAAAAGAGAAGTAATGTGTTTGGCATATGTTTCCTTTTCCATAAAATGTTGGCTATGCATGAATAACGTTGTAGGCAAGTAACCCAACTGCGCACTGCAAAGTTTATGGGAAAATAACAAATAAATCTAATACATACATACATCTACTATTGAGCTATACACAGATAAGAAATCATGAAAGATAAACAGCGTAATCAGTGTTACACAACATGTTTTTATTTAGATAGTAGTAATATCCACATGTTACCTTATGTAACAAAGTCATGGTACCTACCTAGTTGATAATATTATACATACTCAACTACAACAAGTTATACTGTTTCTATCAGACATTTTTACTTTTAATGGTTGGGACAAGTCTAGAAGATGATATAAATATAAAGAACACGAAACTACCTTGTAACCCAATAACAAAATTAAAAAACAATGTAAATACACAAATATACTTTAATTAAGACTGTAAACAAAAATATAAAATAATGGTTAAAATATAAATGCTGTTCAGAAAATAACATAAAATGTGGCTTCTTTCACATATTATACATCAATAATTTTTACAACATGAACAATTTATTGCCAATAATATCAACAAAAGTTTTTTTCTATATTACAAATCTATACAAAATTGGTTAGTTACATTTTAGACAGTTAATCTTTGCATACACTAATGGCATCTTGTTTTTCTTCAACTAGCTCCTTAGCAGTTATATCAAGCTTTTCACGGGCAAAGTTGCTGATGGTCAAACCTTCTACGATCTTCCATTTTCCGTTGCTAATAGTTACCGGGAAAGAGAACACAATATCTTGAGGTGTACCATAAGACCCATCCGAAATAACTCCCATGCTGACCCAACGATCTCCAGTTCCCAAGAACCAATCTCTCATATGATCGGAGGCTGCTTTGGCTGCAGAAAGAGCAGATGACATTTTTCTGGCAGCAATAACTGCAGCTCCGCGCTTTTGCACAGTGCTAACAAATGTTGTTTTCAAAAACTCTTCATCATTGATAGCTGCAGGCACTGACTGTTCAGCACCACCCTTCTTCACTTTAGCATTGGAGGCGTCTGGGAATTGAGTTGAGGAGTGATTACCCCAGATAACAACATTCTTAACATCTTGAACAGGTACGCCCAGCTTAGCAGCCAATTGGGATTGGGCACGATTTTGATCTAGACGTGTCATAGCAGTAAAGTTCTCTTTGGGAATGGATGGAGCATATTTAGAACAGATGCAAGCATTAGTGTTTGCTGGGTTTCCAACAACTAAGACCTTAACATCTTTGCGTGCAACTTTGTCAAGTGCTTCACCCTGTTCCTTGAAGATGCGTACATTTGCTGACAATAAATCCTTTCTTTCCATACCCTCTCTCCTGGGCATAGCCCCAACTAAAAATGCTGCAGCGACATCTTTGAATGCTTCCAGAGGACAAGCTGTAGGTAAAACTCCAACCAGTAGGGGGAGAGCACAATCAGCGAGTTCCATAACAACACCCTCTAGGACACCCATCATGGGGGCAATATCTAGAAGGTGAAGGTAAACTGGTTGGTCTGGACCAAAAACAGCCCCAGAAGCGATTTGATATAATAACGAATAAGCTATCTGGCCTGCAGCTCCTGTTACGACAACTTTGATTGGCGCAGCCTGAAATAAAATAAATGTTCATTATAATTATGTATTAGCACAATATTTTACATAAATATTCATGATCCGGTGAGATTTTTATAAAAAGGTCAAATCAATGTCAATGTAATCATTGTAAATCTTACCATTTTAATGTAAGTTGTTACAGGATTTATTTTACAAACACAAGTTAAATATTAAGATTATATAAACGATCCTAATATTCAACACGTTGTTAGTTTGAATTAGTTGTAATAATAGCGAAAATTATAGTTTGGATTGAATTAGAAGCCGCTCATTAGCAGGATTAGGCAGTTAAAATGACAGTTGACAAATGACAATCTAATTATTTGACGTTGACAAAATATGGGGCCTGTTCCAGGAGACGCTCTGAACGTTCAGATCATTCATAACGCTGACATTGACAGCTGACAGTGCCTGTGAAAACAGTTCAAAACGATCCTTAACAGTGCTAAAGAAAATAGTAAACGAAAGTAACGTTTTTTTCGTTCAGATTTGCGTTTCTTTAGCACTGTTTAGGATCGTTTTGAACTGTTTTCACAGGCACTGTCAGCTGTCAATGTCAGCGTTATGAATGATCTGAACGTTCAGAGCGTCTCCTGGAACACAGGGATGGTAATAGACATTTTTTTTTATAACGTTGGTTATTGTAAAGGTTTACTTTTAGAATTTGGTACAGTTAGACGTTTTACGGCTTCACCGTCCATCAACATTAATAGTTAACTTGCAAAAGAGGATAATTATATTTTAAACGAAGAGATATGATAATGCAAACGTATAAAATATATATCACCACTCGGTACACGGGTCTACATAGTTTTATGAGAGACAGACAGCCGTGAAGAGTGCGCATTTTAAAACTTTATATCGAAGTTTTGATGAATTGGAAAATTAAGCTATTGTTCTTTTACTAAACTTACACCTTAAATATGTGTTATTTCGGTTCTTATTGATCTTATTAAGAATTCGCTATCGTGTACAAGTAAGGGCAACTGGTACTATTTCGAAAAGCGTGATCTCTCCAATATTTCAGATGTAAATCTTCAACAATTTTACTGAATTGAGTAACTGGACTCACTGTTGAAAATACTGGACAGTAATTACTGCTCTAGTTATTTGGACTTAGACTAGACTTCGGACTAACTAGAAATATTCATTATCTACCTTTAATACTTAGTTTTATATTATATTAAAAAAATACAAAAGAAGAAGAAGTTCTTTGGCGAATGGTGACATAACTTCTAACCTCAAAAACTCTTTTCTGAATTCTAATTTCTCTAAATCGAAGTACATAATTTAATTTTGTGTTGAATGATATAGTGCCACAAGTTCATGCATATAAAACATTTTTAAATCTGCAAAATGTCATCGTTATTACGATCTACGAAGTTCGTTCGATATTTTTCTGGTGCGGCTAGAACCCTTATTTTGAGTTCTTCAAAAACAGCTGAAGCTAATTTACTATTAAATTCAAAAGCTTTAACAGCGGCTAATAAGTAAGTTTAAATCTAGTTTTACTTTTAGAATTACTTGCATAATATATTTTGATATTTCAAACTCGACAATTTGCAATCTTACTATGTAATTTAAAAAATCTAGTTGTGTTTTTATTATTTTTTGTGTATTTAAGTGTACTCTTGCGAGACTATGCGACCAAGAAGAAGGAAAGCCTCGAGCCATTATTACAAAAAATTGACTCTGAAGTAAAGAGATTTGGACGGATCACAAAACGGGACATTGATGAAATATTTGATGAAATTAGGTCTAAAAATGATATCACAAGTTCACAGTCACTCCTTGTCATCAGATGCTGTGGTAATTTTTATTATATTATTAACTTTATTAAATATTAATTATCAAAATAATATGTATAAAAGTAACATATTTAATCAACTATAATTTTATATTGAATAGCTTCCCTCACCAATTTCGGTGTCGGTAGCCGATTTCATTGAAACCATCTTTCTTGTCAGACAATCAGGTGATCAGCCTGCATTGTCCTAACCAAACCTGAAAACAAAATTTTTTGTTGTTCCAACGCAGGAATCAAACCCACGACATTTTATTTTATATTTAGTAGCTGTAGGGGATGTTATGACATAAACTGATTTTATAGGTGAGCTCGTGCCTGAAGAATTGCCTGAACAAAGGACTTTACTTGTTCAGAAGATATGGAATGTTCTTAATGAAAGAGGTGTTCCTATGGATGTATCTCATTACAATGCTCTGTTGCGAGTTTATCTTGAGAATGAGCATGCCTTTTCTCCTGCACAATTTTTGGAAGAGATGGAGAAAAAGGGTCTGCAGCCTAACAGGTACATCTTACTTGTCCTAGCTTAAAATATTATATTAAAACTTAAATTCAATACCATTTATTATGTAATATTTATTTATTTCATTATTTCGCTTTGGAATGCAAAAATAAAAAAATATTTACAACATGTTTCACAGGACATGTTGGATAAATTATTTAGAAGTTATGTAACTTGCTTACTTTATATGAAGGGTCAGACACAAAACATGCAAATATATCCGGAGCATATCAGAAAATTGTGCCTTTAATTTTTAAAATTTTCTTGTAATGAAATACAAATTTCTGTCACAGAGTTACATACCAAAGATTAATGTGGCGCTATTGTCAAGAAGGAGACGTAGAAGGTGCTACAAAAGTCCTTGAGAAGATGAGGGAGTTAAATATGCCAGTCTCAGAGCCAGTGCTGAATGCTCTTGTTATGGGCCATGCATTCCATGGAGATACAGATGGAGCTAAGGCAGTGTTGGAGACCATGGCAGGAGCAGGTCTTACACCTACAAATAGAACATATGGGCTATTGGCGTGTGGCTATGCTAAGAAAGGAGATATTGATGGGGTTGAAAATGTACTAGCTATGGCAAAAGATAAAGATATTCTGCTTACAGACAAGGTAAGTACTAAACACTTTTTAAGAATTCTAATTTAATATTTATTTTCTTATGAAATTATTATAATTTGGCATTATATTTCTCTTCTGAATCACATAACCATATTATATTTTAACAAATACAATATTTTATAATGATATCTTGTCACATTTTACTACTATGTATTAAGGTTTATTACAATATATTATATTACAATTCACAGGACTTATTGGATGTTATTGAACATTTTGCACTAGGAGGTCATGAAGACAAGGTAGAAAAAATATTCCCTCATTTGCATAAAGCTGTGGGCTACAATCAAGAAGTATGTATTCTCGTATTCAAGCTTCTCAACAATGGTCTTGAATCTACGGCTAGAAAAGTTGTTCAAACTATGTCTAAAATTGGCAATACTGAGGATACAAAATTTAAAGGAGCATTTTATGTCAAGCACCTGGTAAAATTAAACATGCCTGCAGACAAGATTATACAATCTTGCAGGGAATTACAGGATGAGGGCATCATTCCATCAGCTATTTACATAGCAACTGAAGCTGCTTTACAGCTAGGAAATTCGGAATTGACTCTCAAACTATTCAAGGAATTTCAAAAAGATGGATTTGAAATTAGACAGCACTATTACTGGCCACTTTTAGCCCAAAAGAGTAAGCAAAAAGATGAAGAAGGTCTTTTAGAGATTGTGAGGCTTATGTGCAGTGAAAACTTGATACCAACTGGTGAAGCTATCAGAGATTATATAATACCCCCTCTTCTTAAGAATGGCACACCTCAAAATGTTATTCTCAAACTTCAAATAACCAATTTACCTATAATACACGCTGCAAGAAATGTAATGGTAGAGTTAATGGAAAGGGGTGACATAAAGGAAGCTGCAAATGTAGCATTGCAATATCGCCCAAGGGGTCAGTTTTCTTTAATTGCACGTTCACTGATTTTAGCCTTAAGTAAAACAAAGGATATAAAATCATTTGCCCAAATTTTACATGTAACAAGTTCAAGGTTCCAACAAGCACAAGAAGATGTTGGGGATGACTCTCAAGCAGATGAGTCAGATAATGCCAGCGAGGTAGGCCGTATTGTTAAGGGTGCTGTTAAAGTTGTTGCAAAAGACGACTTAACAGAAAACCTCCTGAGGGAAGTACTCTCCAAAGGCCTCAAAATTAACACGGCGTCAGCTGAAGATATACAATTGTATTTAGGAAATAAACTGACTACTAAAATATCAGAATTACTCACACAACTAACATCACCTAATTTGGAAATCGCTCCCCTCGAAAGTAGTAACACAAAGAGACAATCTCGCACTTCTACTGATGTAGAAAACCTAATAGAAAAACTTAAAGGCAAGGAAAATGGAAACTTAAATAATCTCTACAAACAGTTGCTCTCACTTTATATACAGGAGAACCAGGTTGACAAAGTAACAAAGTATCTGCAGCAGTTGAAAGAATATAACTTTGAATTAACAAATGCAACTTTGGCTCAACTATTTGAATTTTACTGCGAAAATGATAAAGTCGAAGAGGCTAAGGAAATACAAGCACAACTCGCCAATACCAGTCCAGATTTTAACCTGAACAATTACAAAAAAATACAAATGGCATATGCACTAGTGAGAGCTAATAAATATGATGAAGCTGTAAAATACCTTTCGGAAAACAAAAGTGAAGAGTCTGTAAACAATAGTTACATGATAAATTCTAAAACATGGCAAATGCTTAATGTTTTAGCAGAACAGAAGGATACTGATAAGGTAAATTGTAGAGTATATTACGTATATACATAACCACAATTATTTATGTATAAAATAGAATTATACTATATTATATATTTTTAACAATATTTGAATTTCCTATTTCCAGGTTAATGAAATGACCAAAATACTCTTAGAAAACTCATACATAGAACCTAGTAATGTTATTCTGGGTCCGTTAATAAAGGCTCACATTTTGAAAGATGACCTTGATGGAGCACTTAAAGAGTTTGAGAATTGTTGCAATAATTACAGAAGTACACCATGGAAGGGAGAACTTATGAAAGCTTTGATAATGAAGGAAGATGCAACAAAACTACAATGGCTGGCTGACCTTAGCACACAGGTATGTTATTTGAACTAGCTGATACCGGCGGCATCATTTATATGGCTCCATAGTTCTCGTCTTGGAACTCTTATGTATCCCGTTTACTTTCCTAATGATTACTGCTAGAAACTTGAAACATCCTTTTTCTTTCTCAAGTCTATCTCATAGTGTTGGGAATTATTATAATATGTCCAAGATAAATTTAACCCAAACGTAAACAAATCCTTCTATGACACAATTTAATCAGTGATGACAATTGGTCAATATTAACGCAATGATTTTATTTTTGGCTACATGAACCCATTGACTATAGACTATTTCTACAGTCGGCAGTGTCAAAATAGTGTATTTTTCTGTAAAGATTTTTCATTTGATTTTTAATTGTTAATTATTGTTTAATTGTTGTAAAATGTATTGGATAATGAAGTATGATCCTAATATACCTGTGAAATTGTTGATAAGTGTCCACAATAAGTGAATAAGTGTAAATTTCGGTGTTTTTGGTTTGTTTACCTTTAGATTAAATTTATCAGGGACGAACTATACTGGTATCTTAAAATCTTCAAGATACCTTCCTTTAGAAAATAAATCATTAATATTTTTTATTATTCTTGCAGATCCATGGGGAAGTAAATATCCTACATGACTTAGTTTTGGCATTTGTTGAATGCGGCCGATTGAGGCAGGCTCGACGAATTCTTGAAACTCCCGGGCTACACACGAGGAACCGGCGTCTAGAAGATGCTTGCCAGAGATATGTTAACGTAAGTTATACTCCGTGTATGGATAAATGGAAATTATACTCACTCATGCGTCCAGCTCGTCGCGCCACCTTGTTCTGGGCCGGCCTCGGCGACGACGTCCATCCTCTGGTACCCAATTGGTGCATATTTTTGCCCAGCGCTCGGGGTGCATGCGACTTATGTGTCCTGCCCAGTCCCATTTTAGCTTGGCTCCCTTTATTCCTACGTCTGTGATGCCTGTTTTGGAAATATTTTATTTAAGTTTCTATTAAAGTGTTACCAAACAAGTAATGTCAATTAAAAAATATATTACAGGAAGGTAAATCGGAATACCTAGAGGGACTCTTGGAAGCAACCAAAGAACTGTCACACATTGATCGCTCGAACATTTTCTATCATCTCTTGGTGACATATTGTAAAGCTGATGAAACAGATAAAGCATTAGGACTCTGGACAGTTTTACAAGAGGATGGTGAAGTTCCCAGCGACCAGTTCCTAGTCTACCTGGGTAATCACCTGAAAGCCAAAAAGAGAGATGTGCCTTTTGTGATGCCTCAGGAAGCTAGAAAACAAGAACAGAGACCACCACGTGAAATGATTGTGAAGAAAGAACCTAATATACAACCACAACAACCTAGATCCAAAGTAACAGATAAGATACAAAACCTGTTGGATGAAGGAAAAGTTAACGACGCTGTAGACTTTTCACTTAAAAGTATTAAAGAAGGGAACATACCTAGGACGAGTATTATAAAGTATTTACTAAAGAAGTTGGCAGAAAATGGCAATGTTGACAAAATCGAAGAGATTGGAAAACTTTTTTCAGAACCTGTGTTGAAAAAAATAACACACCAGGACAAATTGACTCTTGCCAAATTTAACAGTGGGTCTGGTGCAGAACATATTAACAAATTACTTGCAATGATTGAATCGCCAGATGCAAATAAACACATTGAAGATGTTGTTAAGCAGTTCCCTAGAAGCATTGCTTTAGCCAGTGTGGTACAAAATGTGGACCTTTTGAATAAATGTAAGTAACAATTATGCAGATTAATATTAATAAGTTAATTAAAAACTACATATTATATTGAATTAAATTGAAGACATACCTGGATATTTTCTTTAATTAATTGTGTTTTAAAAAATATTTTTAGTTACATAAATATTATGATTTCAGGTCAAAAAATTGCAGACATTGCAGCTTCGAAAGGTTTTAAATTGCCGGCAAATTTTATTTGGATGGAGTTACTTTTGGCTGGCAAATACACCGAGGCAAATAATATTTGGAACCAACATTTAATAGACTCAGACTCCGTCATTTTCAGACGATTACTGCAAGAGTCCCATGAAAGGAATCAACCGCAGATTATTGAAAAGTTAATCGAAACTCTAAACACGAGCAATAAAGTATCAAATGCATCCAAAGGAAATGCTTTCTCCAGATTAATTAATTACTATGTCGCTCATAATGAGCTACAGAAAGCTAAAGAGTGTTTAGATCATGCTTATGGTTTGGGCTTAACAAGCGAAGACATCAACAAAACTACCGTTGATAGGGTGCATAAAGCACTTGGTGTAGTATAAGGCTAAAAATAATATTTAAAGTAGTTTTTATAAGTAGATACCTGAAATATTGACATTCGATTAAATTTTTGAGGGACAATTTACCATATTATGCTGCAAACTATTATTTAAAATTTATATATTATAACAAAAAATTACTACGAGAGTTTGTAATATATAGTCAGTCACTAAAACATTACCTACATGTTGTTTTAATAAAAATCTTGTTGTTCTTCAATTGTCTTTAAATCCGAAAATCAGTCTTTAGTTGTATAAATGCAAGTGACAATATTATGGACACAAAGTGAAGTTTGTGTGATCGAAATTATATTTGAAACATACAATAATAACACCTAAAAGTCGAGTACGCGTGAAAAGTTAATTCAAATCAAGCTAGGACATTTTGTCGGCGAATGTAATAATTGTACGCCTACATTGCATTAGTTGCTATAAACTGTGTTATGCATTTTTATGAAGACTCGACATCAAAGTGTTATGAATCTATGATTTGAAATAATTAAAATTTTAGTATTAATATCAGTAATATGTACTAGACTGCGCTTATATTATCTACTTTGTGACTGCGCTAAAGATTATTTTTGCATTTACAAAATCATTCAGCTACCAAGTGAATAATGTTACTTATAGTAGAAAATATTTTTAATACAGTACATTATTAATTGTATTATCCAACTTACATAATAATAAACATAAAAAATTAATTCGTTAATAGCTACTTCTGTTTTATTTCTATTATCATTAGTCGTCATTACATCGTTCCCTCAAACTTTTCTATACATTGTCTAAAAAGGAACTGCAGAAAAGATACGACACTAATTAAACTGTAGTAATTTCAAGTTTAAATTCAAGTCAGCCATTTGCTGTCTTTAAATTCTGACGATGATGAGATAATAATATGAGATGGCGATAATAAAATTTATTATTATTATTATTGGTCCGTACTAGACATGGGCTCCGAGTAAAATTTTCCAACGGCAGCGCTGCGTCGGAGAAGAAACGTTCATCGTCTGCAGTCGCTGCGACGTAAAATCCATACAAATCTTAGGACAGAGATCTGGCGCGTATGTAAGCGTACTATTAAGTAGTCCCGTTCGAGTAATAGATATAATACACGGTCATTTTGCGAGCTGGAGCACGATTCTCGGGCAGTGGAAAAAAGCTCGAATATTAGTATATCCCGCTCGCACGCGCGGTAAATCTCATTTGCATGAGCGGGACAGACCGATAGTAAAAACTGAGTTCGAGCCCTGAGAATTAGGGCCCTGGGCGGCAATTCTCAGGCCTCGAACTTAGTTTTTACTATCGGTCTGTCCCGCTCATGCAAGCGAGATTTACCGCGCGTGCGAGCGGGATATACTAATATTCGGAACTATGTTCGAGGCCTGAGAATCGCCGCCCTGGTAGCCTAAAAAACGGTCACAATTCCTAAATTGTGACCGTTTACATAAAAAAAAACCTCTACAATCGCGGCCCTGTTGGATCCTCGGCGGCGTTTTGGAAATGGGTGCGGTGCAAAGCCGCGCTCATGTCTAGTCATGCTTAGATCATTTAGTGTATAATCTAAGTAAGTTTATAATCTTGAGAGTTCATGCAAGGATATTTAATATTTCATTGGGTCCATGCCAATCCAAACTCTATGATATGATACTTATTTAAACAATATAATTATGTATAGGCTCTCGATTGTCAGCATAGATTAGAGTTATTACATAGTTATTATAAACTCATTTCTGAAATAATAAAAAAAATCGAGAAGTTTTTATTTAGTTTTGCTCACGATAAACAGCTCTGGCGGTACTACTAGCGCCACAATCCTGCATCGCGCTATCGAAGTTATCTAAGTCCGGCGCTATAGATACGACATCTGAAAACTAGTACAGCAGGCTTCGGCCTGACCGAGCATACCATCTTGCTCGGTCGGAGATGTCCCTTTGGGGCTTCCACTCGTATTCCTACATTGGTGACCCTCGACAGAACATGACGCCTAAGGAGGCGTCATGTTCTGTCGAGTTCATCATCATCGCTCCTCCCGCCCCTTCGCACCACGCCAGCCAGCTTCAGCCGCCCCTTATCGGCTTCAACGGGCTCTCTCACTACAAACGAGTAACGACCAGTCAGCAAGCAGAGCACATCTCTCCTGGTTCAGCACGTAACATCGGCCCGCACGGCAGCACTCCAACTCACTGGAGCCCGTGCAGCAGCAACACAGTTCCTACTCACTAGGACTCACTAGCACTGGCGACTCAAGCACACGAGAGGACTAAAGATTCGACCTCCGGTCTTCGGGGGCGAGTGATGTGGCGGTACTACCATAGTGATTATATTCTCTTTGGGTACTACTAGCGCCACCATTCTGCACCGGCCAGCAGTTTCTTTCTCTTTTTCCCGCGTAAAGCATACGTTGGGAACACCCTACCTTAGCTAACGCAGGATTATTTATATTGAGATTTAAATTACATATATACACTAACCTTTTCCTTGTTTTGTGAGAAATCTTTACCCTCCGTAAAGGTTTCCAAATATTATTTATTTTATACGGGGCCCCGCCAAGGCACGCTACGCTAATGAATAGGTCCCAATGTGATTAACCATCTAAAACCACTCTTTAAATTAATAAAAAAATTACAAAACATTTGTTTGCCGTTAAAAAAAAAGAAATCCAAAACTAGCGCGCGAAAACAAAGTTCCAAATTTAAATTCACTCATCCAAAATTTTTTTGCATTGTGTAAGTAATGTGTTGTGCAATTTATACATTTTGCCGCTAAAATAAAATTTAAGATTTGTTAATAACTTTAAATTCTGATAATATGTTTTTTCCGGCGGAGTCTCTACGAAGAGGAGGCAGATTTTATTTATGTTGGGTAGCAGATTCATGGCCATTGCGATTTGCAACAATAACACACAGGCAACTATGGTCGCAAGATATTCGGCATATTTGGTAAATGATTTCACTCATTATTTTTAGTTTGCTGTACGCGTATTGACTTTATAGTACCTACTTATCTTTCTGTTTTTTATTTGGCTCAATTATAGTGAAGACTTAATGGAGGTAATTAAAAATGAGTCTGGACGGCCGACAAACAGATTTTCTCTTCGTCTAAGTTCACAACTGCTGAGAGGAGTTGTACGCCTTTATCAGAGAAAAGTGACCGTGTTTATAGGTTGGTACAATATGTCTACTGTTATCATTAGTTACTGTAAGTTGTTCTTTTTAGTTTCCACAGTTACACCCAATCTATACTTAATTTTCTTTAATTTTGTTCTTATTCTAGGAGAAATATGTATGGTCTCTGCTCATGTTATGAAAGTAACTAATAAAAAGTAAGTAAACAGATCTTTAGTATTTGTTGAATAATATTTAGATAATAATTCAAGTCTTGTTACATAATCTCTACAGAAATTATATGTATTTTATACTTCTGCTCTCTGTAGATGGGCACATGAGGATAATGAACCTGTGCATGTACAAAGAAAACCCCAACTTGCTGCATTGATCATTGAAGAAGTACCAGATGAAGAGAGAGTTGCGGAAAGAATAGAAGTTTGTTTATTAACATAACTAAACCTACATATACCTTGATAGCTTCAAAAAAATTTACTTATTATTCTAAATTTTATAAACTTGTTCCAGAATAGTGGCAATGTGGTGGCAAATATTGAAGAAATAACATTGAGGGAACCAACATTACCCCAAAATCAGACTGTTTTGGATGTGAGAATTTAATAATATGATTTGTAATAATATTTTCTAGTAATCCACACATTTTGTATATTGTGTTTCTTATTAAAAACATCTCAAAAAATTAAGAAAGTAGAAAACTATAATTTGGATTTTATAGGATGGTTTTGGAGAGATGCAAATGCAAGAGCGTGTTATGGAGGTGATGCGAGCAGGGGACCATGGGGAGCAAGTAAGCGCTCTGTCCGTGGCCTCAGCAAATGATACCACTCGGTCCAGGCTTGAGATGTCTTCTCTCAGGCCAGTCATGGAAGGAGTCTCTGAACATGATATATCAGTGTTCAAAAAGTGTGAGTAGTAAAATTATTACAATTATGTCATAATATATAAGTAGGTGAATTATAAAAATATTAATTATATTTAAAGATGTGTTTGATTTTGAACTTAGTATTTTTGTCTTATAGCCATGGGAGAGTCGCAATTACCTGCTGCAGATTTTGAGAAAGGTACAAATTTTAATTATGTAGGCTATCCATAAGTATTATTAACATAATATACTGGATTGTCGATAAAAGTTTGTGTACCTTATTACTATGGTAGTAAGGTTCAAAAGCGATTGAAACTGTTCTATTTATTTTATTTCCCTACTAACACTATTTGTATGCTCACAGAAATCCCTGACATGCCTGAAATCCGTCCTGACTTGCCAGTTCCCGTGATAGATAAGTTAGTTCCATAACATTACCTTTTCATTTTCTACCCTTCTAAGTTATCCCTTTGTTCCCTATAATTTAGTGTCTTTCACATTGTTTAAAATTAGTTGTACTTTATCATAATAGTATAAGTAATTTTATATAGATACTTATTGTTATTTATATAACTTGTAAAAATATAATATGATATGAGTAAACAGATACTATGAAAAACTGTAAATGTTTTTTTTTAATAATGCTTAAATCTGTAGTAAGAGCCCGAAAGTGGATGCAGCTAAGCAACAAGAACAGCCACTGAGTGGAGATTCAACTGAAAGGAGAAGAGAGGATGAAGAATTTGTACTAGAAGTAATTATTTTATTTTACTATGGGTACTAAGATTTAATTAAATAGCTATTGATACATAATAACAACTATGTACTGTTATTATTCTATGTACTGAGTGATAGTATTAGCATGGACCAATTATACATGTAATTGGTCTATGGTATTAGTATGGTATTTTAAAAATTATTTAATATCCCTAATATCTCGTGTAGAGATAGTAAAACAGTCGGTAATCATGCCATATTTTAAATCTTCATAGCTAACTTATTTCTCATTTAAAACTCGCAGATTCTGTTCTTATGTCAAAAAAACTTGATAATATGTTTTATGTATTAAGGTAATTTAGGGCCGATTTTTCAATCGTCAGATAACTTATATCTAAGGAATAAATATGTGACTTTGGCAGATTTTGTATGGAACAAATGTCAAAGTCACATGTTTATTCAACAGATAAAAGTTATCTGACGATTGAAAAATCGGCCCTTAGAGTGAGTAAATTTTTAAAATTTTTGTAAAGGGTACTTTGAAAAAAGTTGTGTAGGTAGTCTTTTAAATATATCGGTAGAGACGTATGTGTGATAGAGATTATAATATTTATTAATAATTTATAGTATTATCTAAGTATTGTTCATAATATATCATGATTTTGAGACTACTGTGGTGCGAATTTGTAGTCACACAAATTTTAGTCTAAATGTGTGGGTAGTTGTAACGTGTACGGAATATAAACTTAAAAGTAAGTTCGACATTTTTTCTGAATCAAATACATTAAAATTTTCACCCGCATGCGCGATTCTACGGAGGGTAGGTAAGTAAGTAATTAGTTTTATTACATTGTATCAATATTTTAACGGTGTAATGTTTATTACTATATACTAGGTACTACACAAATCAGTAAAATACACTACAGCGTGATTTAGAGTTTGGCTGTCGACTTTGGAGGTCGTGGGTTCGATACCCGAGTTAGAGCAACAAAAATTAGTTTTCAGGTTTGGCTTGGACAAGACAGGCTGATCACCTGTATGTCCGTCAAGACAGACGCGAAAGACGCCTGTAAAGTCTGATTAGTTTGTAGTCATTGTAGTATGTATTAGGCGAATAGTCTGGTGGCATACCCCTGCTTATTATGTCAGTAACGTATTGAAACTGTATAGTAACGTTGATATTAATTCCTAGGAATTGCAAGACCAACCCGCCCCGAAGAAACGCCGCAAGAACAAACTGATCATAGACAAAACTATCAAGCTGTCTTCACAGTTTATGGCCTCTAGATTGGAAAACGTGAATGTGGAACTACGTTGTGAGGTATGTTCAAGTACTTACTCCTATATTAATATTAGCTGACCCGTGCCTACGTTGAGCATAAACAGTTCTTCTGACATTTAATAAAAAATTGGAGATACTAGGTACCTACTTGTGATCCATTCCATGGGAAGTCTATTTACACCTACAACCTAAAACCCGCAACCCGATTGACTCGAGAATTTTATATATGTGTATATAAGATATCGCCTGATGGTAAGGGATTACCGCTGCCTAGTGACACTTGCAATACTAAAAAAACTTTTTTAACCCAGATACATAGCCTAAAAATTCATTTTTTGGAGAGTAGGTTCCCTTGGACTTCCACTGAGTTCTTTAGTAATTTGTCGATAATATTCTACATTCAATTATTTTCTGTTCGACTGTTTTTCAGGCTATTTACAAATATACCGACTAATAATAATAATAGCTCCCCTCACCGATTTCGGTGTCGGTAGCCAATTTGATTGAAACCAGGCCAGCTACGCGGGAGTTATTTTATAGTGCCCAAGTGTGCGCAATACACAAAGACACTCTCTCTTCCTTTTACTCTCATAACCCAGTGGGACGGTAAGCCGACACGACTGGCGAGAGAACAGGCGCAGGACCGACTTTTTACATAATCATCCGACGCATGGATCATCTTTTCTTGTCAGACAACAGGTCTGCAGCCTGCATTGTCCTAACCAAACTTGAAAACAACATTTTTTGTTGTTCTAACGCGGGAATCGAACCCACCACCTCCGGGTCGAGAGCGAAGCTTAGACCACGGACTAAGTACCCATTGTTAACCTTACCAAATCGACATACTCTATCCTTGATATCTCTTAGCTACCACAATCAAGAGTTCCGTGCAAGAATTTCTTGGGCGACTCATCGAAATTCGTATTCGTATTATTGAAATAGAAGCCATGATATTTTTACAAACGATTAACACTAACAGGCACACTTTTTTGGAAGGTACGGAATTTGGCAACATAGATTCATAGCTGCAAACAATAATCATTATATTATTGTATTGGCCAATTGGCACACTGACTAGTCTATGGTTGTGTCATAGATGGATTTGTTGGCGTTTGTGTTAAAATTAATCGGGACGTACTATACAATGTTACAGAGCAGCGTGGAGGACGTCATAAGCACGCTAGTACCGGCGTCTATACTGCTCAGCCGGCCGGGGCACGCGGGGTATAAAGCGAACTCCACAATCGGCTACGTACACACTCGGGCATTCATTAGACATTGCGACCTCCCAGAACAACCCACTGCGGACGATAGAGAAATGGAGGTTCGTTATTTTGCTAAGTACTTTATCGTTTAACGAACACACTAATGTGTGCGATATCGAAAAGAGAGATTCCATTTCTCAGGTTAAGCTAAAACTTTTTAATCGCACAGAAAGCTCTAACGGCTCGTCACAGACGCGCGTCCATACGAGCTACCAATAAAAGAGTTAGAGACTCCGCAGAAGCAATGCTGGAAGTGCGTCCAGTTCAACAGGAGTTACTTCCGGAAGTCAGCCACATTCCAATCGACGTGGATATTTCCTTCCTACCCACGCAGATCGTGGTCACGTCGCCGCAGAAGCGACCCAGCGAACTTGAACAGCCGGTAAGTATTTTGTTATTTCATGACTCGTTTACACAGAGGGATTGAGGCAAATTAAGTCATGTGGACCGGTCGCTGTAAAATATGTGTATCTTCATTTTTTAACCATGATTTGGATATTATGATTGGACATAAACCCAGTAAATGACCATTGACCATACTGGCTTCTTTGATTTTGTCTCATGACTGGTTTTATCAATGAGAATAATTTACGATGATACCTAGTAAAAGCTGGCTAAAATTTCAATAAATCCATATAGCTCGTACTGATGAAACCAAGAACTAAATCTTACTTTACACTATATATCGGTACTAGCTGACCCGTGCCCACTTCGTTGAGCATAGAAACAGTTTGTGATGTGAACTTTCCCGTGACTTCCACGAATATTTCAAGACCAAAAATAGCTGAATCGGTTCAGACGCTCTAGAGTTTTAGCGAGACTAACGAACAGCAATACATTTTTAGTTTTTACCTATATATAAGATTTACGAGTAAGTATTTATGTAATCTAATATTTTTCAGACTAAAAGGACGCGGCGCAGTGGCTTTATTACATACCGCCTTAGTAAGCAACTTGAAGAAATCGCTCGGGGTATGTTTTATTTTCGCAAATTGTTTTGCATATTTACAACATTATAAAGAGAAATGATTTGTTTGTTTGTACTGAATAAGCTCCGAAACAACTGATCCATTTTCATCCAATTCGGCACCGATATAAAGTCTCCAATATATCCCATATTATGCTACGAGTACCTATATAGCGGCAAAATGTACGATTCCTTTACGTGTTCACGAGCCGCAGGCAACATCCAGTTAGTATTACCATACCTAATATATTTTTATACTAGCTGATCCGTGCACACGTCGTTGAACATAAAAACAGTATATTATGATGAAATTCAACTAAAAAAAACAACGCGGAACCCGCAACGCGCTAAGTTACCTCCTCACCAATTTTCAGTCATATTCGGAGATCATTAGTTTGATGACGATGATGATGATGATGATGATGATAAAAAGTAGCATAAGTTAATCCTCATAACTTAGATATCTACCAGTGAAAGTCTCGTCAATATCGGTCCAGCCGTTCCAGAGATTAGCCGGAACAAACAGACATGCGGACAGACAGACAGACAAAAATATTATTTTAATTTGCATTTTCGTTTTCAGTATCCTTTATAATGTCATATGCATTTAGTAAAACATTGCTAATTGAAAATTACAAACAGACACTTAAATTTTATTTATATAATTAAGTATTTATTTGTATAGATTAATTATTATGACAATATTTTCACAGATAATGTAGAGTTGTTATGTACCTTTTTAATGTAATACTTATTTTACATCTATTGTAATCTATACTTATAATAAAACTGTAGAGAGGTCAATTCTGTACATTGAATATTTTTTCAAAATACATATTGGAGGATGATTGGCGATCGATACTGATGCCAAAAATGCAATTAGTAAAATTTTTGTCTGTCTGTCTGTCTGTCTGTATGTGCGCGATGGGAACAAAAACTACTGAAGGGATTTTAACCAAACTTGGTACGATTGTAGCCCATATTCCTGGGCAGGTTATAGGCTATATAACATAACGCTACGATACATAGGAGCCGAGCAGTGACGATAAATTGGAAGCAAGTCGGAGGAATTTCGCGCGCGCGGCCTGCGGACGAACGGTTCATGCGGCGGGCGCGGGGGGATCGCTTACACAGTGACGCAAAGCAATAGAATATGGCACTAAAGTAGATTAGAACTTGAAATAAGTACCTAACTAACAGATTTTTTTTTCTGAGAAGAGTGTTTCCACAGTGTCATAATAATATAAAAATTGTATTTTTGAACTTGCTTCACAAATTGAAATAAATTATCATTTATTGTATAAATCAACTTAATTAACTGTATTATTAAAAGAAAGCCTTTCGCGATAATCTAAAAAAACGGGCAATTAAGCGGTTTTAGGTAAACTTATACCATCACGGTATTAATCCTTATCATTTTTAATACGTTAGTTGGCTTAAGCATTTCATGAAGACTATATTTGCCCTTTATACCTAGCAAGTATAATTAATAGTTTAGGAGATAATATAGCAAAATTAAAATCGTTTCGCCGTGATTCGACCGCCGCATCGCGGCGCCGCGCGATACAGGCTGATGCGTGACGTCTTACATCCGAGTCGGGGTGTAGTGTAGGTATCAGATGCTGGTAGGTAGGAATTTTGGCGAAGGTCAACCAAAGGAACTCCACCCCACTGCTGGGTAAAAAATACTATTAAAATGTGCTAACAGGCAGTACCGGTAGTATGAATTTAACCACGCACAGCCGCTAACTGTGCCCCCAGTAATAATCGTGTTAAAAGTACGGCGTATGGCGTATAGATGTCGCTTTGATTTGAAGATATATGGCAATAAAAAAAATACTGGACGTTTGTATGAAGCGCGGCGGGAACCGCGCTGCTTCAAACATTCAAATTTATTCTTTTTTTTATTTTATATTTTGTTTAAAACAAAATTTCATTTATTTATATTATTATTATTATACTTAGGGTAGGTTATAAAAAACGCTACTAAAGCCGATCGGCGCGTCGCGCCGAGCTGGGGCCTAACTCTCCAAACTGATTCGATTTTAATTCAGATTCGATCGTGCCACATACTCCCGAAGAAATTGACGTTTGTTTATTTTTATTCTCTGTCGATTGATATGGTCTGGTGTACAAAAAGTTACGTTCTAACGGTTTTCTTTATCCTAATTAATTTCAAAGTAATCTACCAAATAAAACACCAAAAACCGTTAAGATCGAACTGATTCGATTCTCAGTTGTGTCGAGAGTAAGCCTGCTGGATCCTCGGCGGGGCGTGCCGCTGCGCCCATGTCTAACCGAGAGTTCCGTTTTAAAGACCTTAGTAATTGCAATATAAGTTTAAATTTAATAATACTTCAAACCATTAATGACAAAAACGGTAATAAGTTGAAAAAATTGAAAATATTTTTATGGTTTCGCAATTTATCCTATGTCGTTTAAATTTGATATGAAGCAACATTGTAATAGTGCATTAAGATGTTGCTTCATATCAAATTTCTATTCCCGGGAAGTACCCTTTAGGTTTTGGTTCCCTTTGGCGTGTCGAAAATTGCGAAAATTAGCGATATAAACGGCTGAATCTTTGGGTAGATGTGGCCAAGATGCCTGTTTCTTTTCACAGCCAGAAGGGACAGTAGAACTGAGTTTTTAATATGATTTTTAGCTTGATACCTACACGTGTTAAAGTTTTGACACCCAGACAGACAGACGGACATCGAAGTTAAATACTTTACTAAATTAACGTGAAAAATTGTCTGGGTCTATACGGTGCATTCGAATAATATTATCCTAACTTCGAATACCTTTGCTGACTTCTACATATTGTTCGAAGGCCTACTTCTTTTGCCGAGCTCCGAAAGCATAGTAATATATTATTATTAGGTATACCCTGCATACCAAGAGGCTTGCCGGGTACGTGACTTGCTGGATCGGGATCAACACTGGGATGCACTGGGAAGTACCTATTAGCGAAAGTTCTCAGCGGTTGCGCCAATAAACTAAAAATATATTTAAAAATACTAAAGTGACCTAAATCACTGTTCCACGCGTACGAAGTCGCGGGCACAGCTAGTCTGTAATATTCTGACAAATAAATGCTTACCTAATAAACATAAATCGGTAAAATAATATTATGAAGATAATGGTTATGTGTATTATTAATATTTTATTCGCATGTCGAAAAGAATGCCCGTGTAAATTTGAAAAATAAACCCATATTATTTTGTCTTCCAGATGCAAACGATAAAGAAAATGTGCCTCAGAATTATCCAGCCGTAGTGGATAATATTATGGGTATGTTTTTATTCCTTATAGCCGTATAGCCAGGACTGAAAATATTTTTTAAAAAATATACCCCGTAATTAATTATTTATAATAACTTAATTATAAATAATTTATAATACCATAGATATTTATTTTTAGATACTATCGACAAAGAAAATGTCCCCCAGAATTATCAAGCTATAGAATATTTAAGTGGTATGTCTGATATTATTTTACATAAAATACTTAGTATTCTATTTCTTTATTTTGAGCTTTCTTAATGAGTGTGTCTGCTAGGTGCCAACGATAAAGAAAATATGCATGAAAACTATCAAGGCCTAGTAGATAATATGGGTATGTTTAACAACAGTTTCTTATATTACACTAGATCTGGTCTGATGGTGGATCTGGGATATAAAAATAATGTTATACACACAGCTGTTGCGTAAATTGAGATGCATAAAGGATCATCTGTAAATGCTCCATACAAGTCTGGGAGCTTAAGTAGCCGGACAATAAAAATGTTGTAACAGCTTTGTAGAGAAAGTTAATCTGATTATATTTGACTATGACAATAATTCTCCTTCGTATTTCTTAATTAATATACAGGGTGTAAAGAAGTCACTATAACTTTGAGATACGGTTATACCTTTCCTCATTTTGGAAATGTATTTTTATTTTCCGAAACAATTTTTTTTTTTTACTTTTTACCATTTCTTATTTTTTTGTCGCAATAATAACGAAAAAGCATTTTTTTTTGTCAAAAAATACATTTCTAGAATGTAAAAAGGTACTGTACATAATCATATCCCAAAGTATAGTTACTGTTATTTTTATACCCGTTATAATTTTGCAGGGATAAATAAGGAGAATGTGCCAAACGAGCGTTTAGACGAGGGAGAACTCACACGAATGCTACAAGCGGAGGGCCTCGCTGATATCCCGAGAGCGTCGGCGGTTGCCCGGCCCAGTGGAAGCTCAGAAACGCCTCTGGGAAGTTTAGATAGAACCAAAGTGTCGCTCGGGGACTCCGACAAAACCACCGACTCTAAAAGATTCATATAGTACGTTAATGTTTATTTTATATGTTTGCGTATATGTGTTACATAATTAGGGTCTTACAATAAGTTAGGTTGCAGCACATACGCCACTTGGGGCATGCAAAAGTCATAAGAAATATTATAATACCATTAAATATATTCAATTATGAATACTTACATCTTAACAATAATAATTCCAACTGTCATTCATATATTATATTACTATAATAATATTTAGACTCAGCTGTCCATGATAATAATAATAATAGGCAATAATTATTATAGTAAAGAAAATATGTCAGTATAAATAATAATAATTAAACATCCGTATTCCGTATCTATAACGAATATTAAATAAAACTTATGTCATCACTTAAATAATCTCTTATGTCATAATAGGCTTTGTATGTATATGTAATCTTGACTAATACTAGATGTTTTAGGTACGTTCGCAAAATGAAATCCCGCGGGAGCATTTTGCTGCGATTCATCAAAATTCGTAGTTTTTGCGTAAAAGAGTAACAAAAATACATCCACACATACAAACTTTTAAAATTGAGTGTCGATTTTGTGGAAGTGAAATTAAGTATATTATATATGGAAAATCCGGGTTACAATCATGTTAGACTTAAAATGAATAAAGGCTAAAATAACATGGCTGCAAAATTAACATTGGAATCGGATTGGTCTCGGATTTGAAGTTGAAATTAATTTCAATAGTAAGCCCCCCTGTTTTCTTTTGAATGTGCCTCCAAATTAATTTGTAACTCCATATAAATTATAAACCCGATCCGAGATTGTTGTTGCCACAGTAAATCACAAATAAATGAACGAACTGGTATCAACCGTGATCTTTAAGGAACCTTTTCCATTATAATACATGGACGCTTTACATCACATCAATAATTAGCTTAGCTAAGTATTCGAATAACTTGCGTATATATTACACAAATTTAATGGGTCATCTATTACCCAGGAACGCAGAAAACTAGGTCCTTCGACACTGGATTCGAACCCGCGACCTCTAGCTAAGCACCGACGTGCTAAAGAGATCGTCAAATTTGATATATCATATTATTAAATTTGTTATAACAGCGAGGAGTGGGGCACTCAGGGCACCATGAGGAAGATCTACTCGGCGTCAAAGCTGCGGTACGCGCGGGCTGACAATACCACTATGCGAGTGGATACGCTGGTGGCGAGGGGGCCGGTACTGCCCGGTCACCGGCGCATCATCGCCGCGCAGTGCTTCATGTCTATACTGAGTAAGTAGATCTCTGCGCCCACAACACCAGGGCCCTTATAGACACCATCGCTATTACCACTTACTAAGTTCGAAAACAATTAAAATTTTAAATTTTACTTAGAACTTTGATAGGAATATACAATGGTAGCGCCACTTTCCTAATCAATTAACCAGTTGTACCTACTAATTCTATTTGTTTCGCCGTGTATAAAATTAAAAAACATTATAATTACTAAAAGCTCACACTTTCATTTAAAAAAATCTATTTCCTATTCGCGAAATTCTGTAATTGGCTGTCTAATGCTATGATTTTGAACTAATTTTAAATTTTTGGTGTAGAATTTCCTGTGATTAAATAAATAAACAAAATGTATGGGATTGGACATAAGCATTGCTAGTGACATACAAACTCGCTTGTTATTTAGCGAACCTTATGTCAATTTCCATACATTTTAGTATAAAAAATTCGTAGATGTCATCTTAAGGCGAGGAGTAACCGCAACTAGCGCCACTATTTTAAAATAATTTTTACAACGACACAACGATCTAATTAAAAAAAGTAATCGGTTCAAACTTTAAGTAAGTAGTTAAACTAATTTATTGGCATTCAATTACAGCTCTAAATCCTATACTGTATTTACTCTCGTAATAACTTAAACGGCCGTTTTAGTTATTACTTACGAGATATAATACATAATATTAGTTTAACTATTATATATTACTATAATAAATTAGTTTAGCTATTTACTTAAAGTTTGAACCGATTACTTTTTTTAATAAGACCTTTGTGTCATTGTAAAATTCATTTTAAAAAGAGTGGCGCTAGTTGCGGTTACTCCTCGCCTTAAATCAAGGCCCTGGACCCTTAGTCGAAATGCCATCGTTAGTATCACCGAGGAAGTTAGAATAAATGGGATATACGACATAAGCTTCGCTAAGTGAACGAATTCGCATGCGACGTTGCTTTTAGTTTTCGAACTTCGCAAGTGCTAATAGCGATGACAACTTGGCTCAAGGTGACAGAAGTGAAAATATTAATTTTTAATACACAAATACAGCTGGACCACGAATATAAAAAACAGTGGTCGTAAAATTTATTTCGCGATTGAAAGACACAAGAGGGGAGGACACTGTTTTTATTTTCCCAGTCATGCTGCGCGGTTTGGTGGGCTGCATGATTTGTAAATGCAACTTAGGGCCGATTTTTCAATCGTCAGATAACTTTTATCTCAGGAATAAATATGTGACTTTGACAAATTTTGTATGGAACAAATGTCAAAGTCACATGTTTATTCAACAGATATAAGTTAGGTATCTGACGATTGAAAACTCGGCCCTTAGAAAAAAAATTGACTTTTTTTACTTTAAAAGAAAGTTTTCTAGTTCTCGATTGGGGTAGTTGATCAGTGAGCTTAGTCCGAGTTTTATCAAAGCTCATGGTGAGGAAGTTAACTACTTGTATGACATGGAATTAGTTACCATAGTTTGGCACTAGGGGCGCTGTTTCGATGCAAATTGTAGTTAACCTCACCATGAGCAGTGACAAAAGCTCGCACTAGGTTCACAGTTGTGACAAATAATGATTCATTCCTTTCATAATTTTAGAGCTAAAACAGCATGGATTTGTTATCGTTCACAAAGATCCGGATACTAATGAAATATTGGATATGGAGCTCGGGAGCAAATGCGCTGAGCGCGTGAGAAATTTCTGAAACTTATTATTAGATACTACCTATAGTTTTAAGGAGATATTCAGATAGGTTTTTTATGGCTATATTTTTAAGTATATCTTTGGTTTTTTTTAAAGTTGTATATGCAATTTGTTTGTTTGTTGATAATGTCGACTTGATTAGTTATTTGTTCCAATAAATAATTTACATGTACTTGTATTTTTTTTACCTTTTTTTGCAAATCTGTTTTGGAAAAATAAAATGAAAAATTCGATATGAACAATTTATTTGAGTAATTTATCTATACATATATATAATGATATGATTTCTGTACAATTTACACAAAGCCACTATTTAGTTAACGTCAGCTAGACAGTTTTAGTTGAAACTTTGTGAGGAAGATGACTTAACAAATTTACACTAGAACAAAATATGGAAACTGTACATAAAATAGTTGACTTATTAATTTAAAATACCTAAATTTATACATTAAATACAGTCATACAATGGAATTTTAATAATATTATACTTATTACACAATTCAGTAGGCAAATATTTTACAGTAACATTATCATAGAAACGTAAATTGGATCTAAATCGAGTCTAAGCCTGTAAGCATATCACTATGTCTTTATACAAAATCAGTCTCCTACTATTTTTAAACCATACGTGTAAACTAAGAAGCCAATAGACATACAAATTTTCCTACAAATTAGGGTGACCATTTAATTTTTCGGTCGAGCATTCTTAATAGTTATAGGTTGAATGTCTAGTACTTCTTAGTCTACGGCCACACATGTAAACCTAAAACCGGCTATCGGCTATCGGAGGCGATCGACTTTAAATCGACGCTGGACGATTGGACGCACTTCAACAGATATAAATATCTAACAAACACCCGCAGGCCACCAGTACAATAACGATTACACTTAGGAGCCGACTTAAACGGGAATAACCTTCACCCTTAGACATCAATTGGACAGGTAAATGTATAGGAAAACTGACAAAGTTATCTCTTGGGTAAAATTTATTCTCGCTTAATTAAATGCGCCCGTGGTCTATCAGCGTTGTGAATGCTCGCACTTGACTTAACGATTTATTAGCATGACGTAATTTTTAAGGAAAGCAATACTAAATCATGTTTAAAACATTATTCGCTATTTTTAAAATATCAAATAAATTATAAATTTTGTAGCAGTTTTGTTGTTAAAACGAACGGTGGGCGGTGGCACGAATAAAGAGGAACTGAAGGCCAAAATTACGTTAGAAAGATACACAACTGTCTTTGGTTTACATTTCGCTAGAGCCCGACCATTCCTTTTACCTTCAAAACTACTATAGCGCTAATTTCTATTAGTATAGTCCTATCGTAATTTAAAACAATAGTTAGAAATTAAGGTATATGCGTCACTCATCTATGACAATTCAGCAATCCACCGCGCCGATGACTCTCGTCTCATTTCACAGCCTGGCTACAGTCGGTTGATTCTCACTCACACCAGCCCAGCAGGGCTTAGGAATGCAAATTTTATGTAAATAGCTACCGTTTCGCACAAATTCGCTAAAAGATAATTTAAGTTACAGTAATTTAAGAGTTACCTTTTAACTTACATAATATTACATAGACGAAGTATTTTGCCTAGATTACATTACAACCAGAAACCAAGGTTTCATTTTTGGATAATTTATGTGAATAAACTAGTTACAGCGATACAAATTCATCACTATAAATTAATACATATTTAAATCACGAATCAAATCATCGTAAACGATCCACTTAATTAGAGTAGAAAATAAGTCGTAAAAATAAATCCAAAGTGTGAAATTATCACAGATATATTATTCGGAGACGAGTGAAACGGAGATTAAAATCTGCACGACATAACTTCTAAAACGACCAAAGGTCAATTACACAGTCTATTTTCCGTGCGAAGTGGCGTGCGACCGGTGCTGCCGTTCGGACTGTGCGCCTCGAATCAGTCGTCCCGCCCGCGTCAGGCTAACGAGTCGTCCTCGAACTCTCTCTCGCCGGATCCGTACTTCATGCTCTCGAAATACTGCTGCGGTTTGCCGTTCCACAGAGACTCGTTTTGGGAGCTGAGAGATTTTAGGGTTTTCAAATCGATGGAGTCTATGTTCTCGTAGAGTATCGATTTGGTGAGTTCGAGGGCTAGGTTGTTGGGGCTCTGGTAGGCGAGGCGGCAGTCGAGGTCGGCGGGCAGAGGGCGCGCGCGCGGCAGCCGCGGGAACAGCGGCGCCAGGCGCTCCGTGCGCGCCAGGTACTCCGACACCAGCGCCGCGCCCGCGAGAGTACAGCCATCACCGTTCTGTCAACATCCCACATTCCATTAAAAACGGCCTAGTGCGTGTCGGACACGCGAAGGGTTTAAAACGGAAAAAATCACGTCTGTTGTGTGGGGTTTAATTTTTCTTTTACCCCGTATTAATATTTTTTGTTATGGCGGAAACATTACCATTTTGTTAAATTGAAACTGTCCAGCTACCCCGGTTCAAGGGAAACAGACTGGTGACAGACAGACAGATAGTGAAGTCTTAGTAATAGTGTCCTGTCTTTACTCTTCGGGTACAGAACCCTCGAAGCCGTCTTCAAAGTACTCTATACGATGTATAACATAACATCTCGCTTTAAAATCCAATAAAAATATTTCCACGCTACTTCCGTCCGTATCAGATTAAAGTCTCGCAAAGATGAAGTAAGCGAGATAAAATATGTTACACATCGAATGTTAAGTTAGATCCTTAAAAGTATAATTATTGCACTTAATATTATGTAGGTATATCGAACAGGAACTCAGTACAAACGTGGACTAGTGGCTAATTCAAAACATAGACTGAATTTTACGGTACAGACCTCAAACCAATCATTTCCAATTAGGCTATTTTTATACTAGTGCCAGTCGATAGGTGGTTGGTTTTACATAGAGATGAACCCACTGGACTCAATGAAACTCGATGCAGAACAGTCCCTAAACAATTTTATATTCTCATTTTTTTATTTTAATTCATTTTTATTTAAATTCGTTAGTGGTTAGAGCAAATCACAAGGTATTTCACTTCTTTATTTTCATTGTTTTTTTTTTAATTAATGGTGTCGAATAAAGAATGACTAGCTCAAAATTTAAAATTATTATTTTTAAGTTGGTGCCATAAAATTCATATTATGTTCATTCCTACCTAATGATTATTTCATTTCTTTACATACCAATTAAGAAGTAGATAAGAATTATTAACCTTTAGTCATAAAATAAATAAAATGTTTACTATTATAGAATAGATAGAAAGATTTGAACAGAAAAAATTGCCTTATTATTAATAGGAGTAAATTTCTAGAAGTGAGTTATTTGTTACATGAACAAGATTTTCCTTGCTCTGCATTGAGTTTAGTGTTATTTTAATGAGCGTAATCGTTTGCACGATAGAGAAACATAAAACTCACACAAAGTATAAAACTTATTTTGGGTTAATTAACGGTAAATATAGAAGGTATGACAGAAATAATAAAATTGTAAAATTCTTATTTATTAAATCTGTCAACGAAACAAACATAGATTGCAGAGGTTGTTTGCGTGTTTTTTTTTAACTGTGAGCGTAAGCTTGTTAGTTGGGTTGGTTGTAAGTTTTTGTGCCAAATCCTACACGTGAATATAACAGTGCTTAGCCCAGGGCGTCTGTTCAGTTAAATCGTGACTAGCCAATTATTCATTTTATGCCACTATGTCAATAATATACAACTAAACGAAAATTAAATTAAATTAAAATATCAAAATAAATTAACAGTTCAACTACATGTAAAAAGTGATGATTGTGCTGCATGATATTTGTGCTTTTGCAGAAATTTGTGTATAAAATTCTATGTTTAAAGCAGGAATACATTTTACAACATTGAGAAATGCAATTTTAATGATTTTCGAATTATATTATTATATTGTAGAATCTTGGAAGTTAAAAATTTCAACTTTTAAACTAATGAAGAGCCAAGTGCACTTACTGGGTAAGCGTTACGACATGTCTATTGCGCGTGGAAACCGCGTCGCATAACCTTTGCAATTAAATGTTGCAATTTCCATGTTACGATATTATGACAAAAATTATATTTAATCGAATCAATTAGTTGTCGTGTGGCAAACGCATTTTTTTATGTTTTATAATCAATGTTTTTGTAACATGGTTCAACACCTTTATTTGATATCTCATTATTTTGGCAACAAAAAATAAATTAAACTATGCTAACATGCTACGCATAAAGCTAAGTTTATAAGCTAAAATTAGGATGGATCTACTGCATGTGTCGGGTAAGCGGAAACTAAACGAACACAGCATTTTCAAAAGCAAACTATAAAAATATTACCAAACCATAAAACAATATTCTCACTGGCGCCCATACCGTACAACTTGTAGCGCGAGGGGACCAACTGAAAACAAATATTTTTCTTATCCCCTGACCGGTAGTCGTTCGCTAATCACTTCGAACATAATTTTACACTGATGACAATAAGAAAATATTTACAAAATAGAATAAATTTTTAAACTGTAAAATCTTTGCTTAGATTTAAAAGGGAACAAAACCGCTTTACATATTCACGAAAAACCAAATGTGCGATTAATAGTGGTGAACAACCTCGCCTTAGTAAACTTTTTCGGGATCATTTAAAGCGGTTTCATCATGACAATATCATTGTTAAAAAGCATGGGGTATCGATGGCGATTAGTAGCGATCAGCATGCCCGTAAACTAATCAAGAACTGAACGTTAAAAATAATGTAACTGAATCGAACGAAAACTTACGATCGACATAATGGCATGAGCGGCGATATTAAAACGGGGGTAGTAGTAATGAGTAACACGGAACAGTTATTAGTCACTGGTCGGGTGCACTGTCACACGGCGGGCGGCGGCCCCGCTACGAGTCCTTTTGCAGGAACCAGTTCCAGATGGATCGGGAGCGCACCTTGTCGGGCGGCGCGGGCGAGCGGCGCACGGGCACGGCGGAGCGCGCCGGCCGCGTCGCCGCGCGCGAGCCCGAGCGGGACGAGTGCGCGGACGCGGGCCGGGACGGCGGCCGCGGCGCCGCGCCCTTGTGCGCCGTGTGCAGCGGGATGCGGCTGGGCTTGGGCCGCGGCGTGTCCCCCACGCTGCGGTCCGCCACGCTGCGGTCTGCCACGCTGCGGTCCGCGCCGCTGCGGTCGGCCATGCTGCGGTCCGCGATGCTCGGGCGCGGCGTCTCGGTGATGCGCGGCTCGTCGTCGGGCAGGCGCAGCGGCTGCATCTCGCGCATGCTGCTGTGCGGGTCGTCGCCCTCGCTTCTCTGTCTGCTCTCCAGTTGTCTCACTCTCGCCTTCGCGCCTTCCAACTCTATAGTTTTCTCCTCGAGCTGAAATCAAATGTAAAGGTGTTTTTAAGACTAAGTGGCAATTTCACCGACACATGTTAAAGTTAATCCTTCATTAAATATCATGTTATTTTTCTCTATCTCGTATTTCCATTCAATACATTAGAAGGCAAGGTCAAATCGGGACTTAATATATTCGATCAATTAAAGTTTTATAAAATCGACTGATTGGTACTTGTGTTATATAAATACAAATAAACAGCTGAAGAGCTGATCGTTAATTAACAATAATAAACAACTTACTCTGAATTTTAGGTCTTCATTTTGGTCTTGGGATCGTTCTAATTTCTCCAGTAGGGCAGACCGCTGTGCAGCTGCGCGTCTGAGCTGTTCACAGATCACCTGAAAACATTTAAAATGTTCATAGAAACATCTCGTTGTAACATATAAATGAATCTCCGTTGTACACATGCTAGTTGTATACTGCTACGAACGGATGTATTTAAAAAATTCAATTCAGTAATCCGAATGACCTCTCCTGTGAATCGGTCGTAAATTATGCAAAACATATAACACATTCAAAGGGCATCATCAGAAAGGAAGCCACGGTATTATGAAATCCATTTCAAAACATACAGTCGTTTAACAAAAGAGCTGAACACATTTTAAGGCGTTGGTGATGCTTGAATAATCTCTTCCACAGTCCATTAGGCATCGTAAGCCGTTCCGCGTGGTTTTGCCGAAATCTGCAGTTACGTCACGTGGCTCCTAATGCAACAACCTACTTAAAATTTGATGCGTTGTGTATTTTAGTTTTATACACAATATTGAGCAAAAAATAATTGTGCAACTTCAAAAAATATAACACAGTTGTATGGCAACTATAAACTCAAATAATATTGTCAACAAGTTATTGTCTACGTGGATGAAACAAAGGATTACGATATATATCTAAACAAGATGAATAAAGTAGAGATAAGGCTTATGTGAAAACAATAAGTTTATCGTATCGAGGTGTCGAAGTAATCTATTCTTTTTTATTAAAAAATATGTTTTAGATTATTGTTCTTACCTGATTTTGGACGGTGGATATGAGCAATTGCCTTTGAAGTTCGACTGGATTGCTCTCGAGGAGAATCGCAGCGAACTTTTTGGAGTTCGGCGTGGCGACACGCGGCGGGCGCGCGGGCGTGTCGAGCACGGTGTCCAGTCGGCCCAGGGGCGTGCTGGCCGCGGGCGGGCTGACCGCCGCCGCCGCCTCCAGCTGAGCGGCATGAGCGAGTAAAGCGTCCCTTTCGTTCCGCAGTCGCACCAGGTCCGTGCACTCCCCGAAACCGGCCGACAGCGCCCGAGCGAACGACTCCTCCGCCGTATTCGTCGAATGCCTCTCGTCAATTTCACTTCGCAACAGCTCCGCCTCGTCGCGCAGTTTGATCCCCTTCTTCTGTATAACGTCGAGAAGCGCCCACAGCTCGTCTTCGAGGGGTCTCGTGCGGGAGGCCGAAGCGGAAGCGGAAGCGGAGGAGTGGGCGTCCTTCCCGCAGGAGGTCTCGGTGCTGAAACCCGAGTCCTGCACCGAGGGCTGCGGCTTGGCCCTGGTAGCGTCTCCCGTCCCGCCTGCGAGCTTGCGGCGTACGCGCACGCCCGGCTCCCAGTCGCGCCGCGTGCCACTCGCAGGGGTGGACGGAGCCATCTTGGAGCGCAGGTTCGGGAATGTCTCGATAACGAGGTCGCGGAACTCGAGCAAAGCGCCGACCTCATTCTGAAGTTCCTGTAAATTATTAACAGATCCATAAAGTCCAACAATTAAATCTCATAGGAGGTGTCTGTGAGCTTCAATTCAATTTGCTATCGAATTAGGTTCAGCATTTTGTCAATGAACTTTATAAAATATTATGGTAAATATACCGCCTACTTTCTCACTCTGTGGTCTAAACTAACACTTTTTGTATAGATACCCTTCAGGACGCATGGCGCCCAATCTTGGACAAGGTTTACTATTTTTGTCGCCTAACTTACGAATGTTATGTGCTTTGCTATCAAGTTAGGCTAAGGGCGTGTTTCACCAAGTAATGTTAGAAGTTAATCCTTCGTTAAATATCATGTTGATCCTCTCGTAATTCCTATCAATGAATGAGAAGGTATGATATTTTAACTAGCCATTAACACTAACATGCGTTGGTGTGATATAATATGTATTTCAGGTTGTAATTACCTGTAAGGCGACTAGTGACTTAGCCTGCTCCGAGATGAGGTAGTGGAAGGGTCCGGGCGGCGAGCGCAGCTGCAGGCACTCCATGCCCGAGCCGCCGGACCCGCCGCTCGCGCTGTCGGCGCCGCCTGTCTGGAAAACACAATGATATAGTTTAACAAAAACTTCGGCACTCTAGTATTGTAGACTCAACCCAATCCTTCCCACATTAATTTATAATACCTAGATTTATTTCGGTAATATTTCTCTATTATTACATTCATAACTACATTTTATAACATATATTTTATATTTCCAGTTTCATATAGGTAATATTTAAAATAATTTAATTATATAGTATGTCACTTTCATTACGTTCATAACTATGTTTTATATTTCTAGTTTCATATAATAATAAATTGTGTAACATAGGCGGCAGCTACTATGTAAACTGCTGTTACTTCTTCGAAGTTCTTTTTCGCATGTCACAATGAAAGTGCGGCGTACACGATTGACGATAAAACAGGAATAGATTGTGACCATTAATCAACAATCAGTACGTTAACTGTGTTAAATGGATTTTAAGAGTTCCCTACACGTGTACACGTTCGTGAACTGCGCGCCTCCGGCGAAATGTGAGGAGCATTGTAATGACTAAATTGTATACTAACCTACCTAGACCAATTTTTAACTACGCTTTTAACATTATTATTATATTGTTTAATTATAAACGAATAACCGTGTATAATATAATATATTATATCCACATATGGCCTATGGGCCTGTTTTACAATGTACTAAACTCTTGTATTAGGGCTCTGATTTTCATACCTCGAATATTGTTTAAATGTGGGTACGAGCGAGTTAGACTGTCGTTCGAAACGAAGTTGGAGCCACGAGAATCGAGGCCCACATAACTTATAACTTATTTGCATGTTTTGTCTCTGTCGCTCGATATGAAGTAAGCAACGCCGAAACTTACGATTAATCCAGCCGACACTTTATAGAAGATTAATCATTGTAAAGCAGGCATATCAAAGAATTGCTCGACAATCCGCATGTGCGTCGTTCTGTTTTAATAATAAAATACACTTTGAAGTTTGATGCAATACTAACGCTAACCTAAACATATGATTATTCACCACTAAATTGCAAAATTGACTGTTCAGGAAAAACTTAGCTCATTAGGATTGCGTAACGTCTTATTACCGTCGATTTGACCGAAGTCTTACGACTTCCGTCGCCATTGTCACTCAAATTGTGTTTTGAAATGTTTGTAACCAATTGTAGCGCGCGCAAATTATTTCTTTGGAGTTCAAGAAGTACAATAGTTCATTGTTTTTTTACTTGAAGGGCAGTACATACTTCACCGACTAATTATTATTAACAACTGCTATATGATTTTTACACAATTATACGAAAAATGATTAACCAAATCCCGCCCAGGCCTTATTGTATTTGTGTCTTACATTTTTCCACCACATTAACCAAGAAGGTTGAATCAGTTTCCATTTGGATTTTTGCTTTTTCAAACAAGATGTTTGCTTTATTATGTATGAAGAAGCATACGATGTTCTGCATATTTGGATTACAATCATGGTTGAAAAAAAAAAATTAGTGATACTATCTTAAAAGGACAAGAATCAAGATCAAAGAATTCTTTACGTGCACAAGTCACAACTTCCATTCGCCGACAATATCCTATTAACCGGACGTCATTATTTTATTTAATTCAACAAAAGTGACATAACCACTAAGTTGTAGACACTTTTATTCCACCGGATACGTTACTTAAACTTTTCAAATGTATATTGTGGTTACTAGTATTATAGGTTCTTGAATTCTAACTTTACCTTTTGGGTTTTCTTCTATGATTAATACAATATACCTATAACTCTTATGTGATTACTACACTATAATAGAACTATGGTTTTCCAAAGCAATAAACAAATATACAACTACCTAAAAATGTTAGCTCTCGTTTCTGAAACTATTTAAATGCTTGTCTTTACATAGGTAAATATAATGTTGCGTTCTTACTCCTTTGATAATATTGCTGTAATATTGTCACATCACGACTATTGCTGTCCAATCAATTACCATATCCTTGCGTAAAACATGCCATTAGTTGCGTTTCCGGTAGTTTAAATACACATTATACTTATTAGCTCTAACGTTCAAACTTCAAAGCATAAAAAGCGAGGTTATAATCATCAAAAAACTTATTTTTGCAATTTACTTTGTGCAAGATACAAGTACCAAATTAAGTTTCATTAGTTCTAGAAGGTTGCATTTTGTTACTATATTAACCCTCAAATTTTTCCTTCATTACAACAATGTTAAATAGGAATAATTATTTAGTATCTACCTGATCATTGCTTTAGTACCTACCTAACCTAACCTAACCTACCTGCTACCAGCTTTAAGTAAATACAGATAATTATTTGGTCAAGTGTCAACATTGCTTAATATGTCATTTGTCTAGTCAGGTACGCTATACAGTGAACAATATTATAATTTCTAACATAATATTTATGATGCAGTTTTTGCAATTTAAAACAAATAATACATTTCATGACACGTTTGTAAATTTAATCGTAGTAAAATATAGGTTTCTAAAATACTGATTAGATTTTAAATTGAATTCTATTCAGAATTGTTTCAATATAATAATCAACAAATTGAAAAAAAAATATAGCTTCAACATAATAATATCAATTACAGTGTGGTCGCAAGCTGAGAAGTTGAACACCAAGGTTACAAGAGTATCAAGTACAAACAGTCTCTGAAGTTTTAATATTGCCACAGAGCTCTATGAAGCAAGCATTAATCATGCAATTATAAAAATATCAAGAACTTGTAATAGTTAGTCTCGCTAAAACTCGAGAACGGCTGAACCGATTCGGCTATTTTTGGTCTTGAAATATTCGTGGAAGTCCTCCCTGGACTTGTACCGTTTAACGGTATTTTTAAATTATTTTTTATGCTCAACGAAGTGGGCACGGGTCAGTTAGTTTCGTTATAAAGATAAATATTGGTGGTAGGTACCTACCTATATTTTTAGGTACCTATACTTAATTACCAAAGATTTTAGAAATTTTACAAAAAAAAATATATTTACGTTATTACCTAACTTAAACGATAGCGTCATTATGAAAACTAAGCTTAGCTGCAAATTGCAATATACAATTCTCTCTCAATTCTTGAGACTATTGCAAAACTACATCTAGTGTTATATTATGTGCTATGTAGTCTGTTGGTAGTTATGTAGAGCATAATGCTTACCTCACACAGTATATTCTTGCACATATCCAAAGCACTGTCTTATAAAATCATTTCGATACAATAAGAGTTGGTATGATGAAAGACTATTGTTCTTTGATAAATATTTTTACAGTTTCAAACGTCAACGTAGGCACTACGATATCAGCGACGATAAGGGACTCACAAATGTCGATGCCGCGTAAGTGCTGATAAAAATTTAACAATCTTTTTGTCTCGATAACGGGTGGCCTTACATTTTGATGTTTTGAAGCATGTAGGCAAGCAATGTGATTCATTTGCGATAACCCGATTGTTCATCCTATCGGCGCTCCCAATCATCCGTCAATCACCTTTTGCAATATACACCTTCAAACCATTAGATTTCCTGGAATTATGAGAAGATATGTAAACCCGCAATGAGGGAGTTATTTATAAACAACTATTTGACCCGTGCCCACTTCGTTGAGCATACAAACCGTTTAAACCTGCTCTGGACTTACACGAACATTCCAAGACTAAAAATAGCCGAATCGGTTCAGCCGTTCTCGAGTTTTCTCGAGACTAACGAACAGCAATTCATTTTAATATATAAACATTGAACAAAACATTGATAAGTGGGTGTTACAAAAACACGGATACAATAAACTTGTGCGCACGCGCAGGCGAAATTGGCCAAAGAATCGTAAGCCAGTGCGAAAGGCACGTACAACTCAAGGCTCAGCGACGTTGTCCCCATAACAAAAGAACGATATCAACACGAAAACGAAAAACTGGAAACCGATAACTACTCAATATAAACAAAAACAAGAGTCGATTTCACATTTCACTTTCTTTACAAATAGCACTGTACGTCCAGCCGCCCACTGCCATTACAATTTTCTAACGCGATACGACATTAAATGCATATTACACACTTTAAATGATACTACCGGATTCAATTCTTTGCAGCTCGCGACGTAACTGCATGAACCTCAATTGCTATGCTTCCATAACAATAGAAAATGTATAATAATATTTGTATTGTTTATTCGTTATGGTCCTAAAAAACTGTTAGGTAGGTGTAAGTGGCGTGGCGCGAACACCTATCGGCTTCAGTTTACTTTTTGAAGACCCTCATCCAAATTAATATCTAATCTTGAACTTCTCTCTGATGAAAACAAGCGTTTCGTAAGTTCCACTTCGTTGTAGTTTTATAACGTTTTCGACATTAGTCATCGCTCAATCTTTTTATGCTTATTTGGACGAATAAAGATAAAACTATCGCAAAATTTTGTGCCGTTTGGATTCAATATAACAATAGCGGCTTGCTTAGCTTGTGACATTAATTTAAAGTTCACGGATACTTTTTATGGTTTCAATACTCAGTCTTGCCTGGTACGACGTTCGAAACATGTATTCGAAACCTTATTAACTGTATGTTTGTATCGCTCACTTTGATATTATCAGTAGTATACGTATTGCGTAGTTATTGTTGTAGTTGTAGGTACTAGGTAGCTGGTGTTTGAATGTAAATATAGATTTATATATTATCTGATATCTATACCAGGTATCAAGATGTGACACTTGAGCTTATCCGATCATGTTTACCTCCACACGAGAAAAAGGAAATGTGATTATTGAGGTCGAGGCAGCTGAATACAGGTAAATGGGTCTTAGATATTGGTACATAGCTATTGAACACTGATACTTGAGTTACTATTATGAAAATCGGACGGATTATGAAAAACATGGAAGTAGGTAACTGTCATGGAAGATACGAGATAAAATTGTGGCTGAACAGTTAATAGTCACAATTAATCCAACTGCCAAGAAAAAGATAATGATTGATGAATCATAAAAACCCCCCTTCAAACCTGTTACACCAAATAGATAATAATTAATAATAGATAATATATGACTTTCCTTAATAGCTTCAAAGTTCATCTGTAATCTGTACAATGGCAGACAACCATTTGCGATATTCGATGGTTGATTCATGTAAGTCCCACCTACGTTTTATTTAATGCTAGAATAATGCTTAATTCGCCTACGTTGCATATTAATTCAACTCAAAAGTAAGGCCGTTATGACCTTCTTTAAAAATACAGTTGTTGAAAGTTCTTTTAATGAATCATTTAGAACGTCTTGACATCATCTAGACTCGTTTATTTTAATTTTTCCTTTTTAATATGCAGTTAAACAAAAAGAATGATAGCGCAACATGTAGTAGATCAAGAAGACATAAGTGGATGAAGGTGATATGTCGCAAAAAAATTTCATACCCAGAAAATTGGGTTAAAACTCTTAAATCACCTAAACATTTTAGGATAATATCGACGCAAGAAATCGAAAACGCTGTAAGCACAGTAGGTACTTACAGCATTTTCGTTTTCTTGTGTCTTTCTACTCTAGAGTCCATGCCGCAAAAGAAGGCAGCAATTAGTGGAACAAAACCTTATCTAGATAGTAGACTTCTATTTAACTTTTTGTAGCAATGATCCGTAAATAAAAACATCCAATCTCTAAGTACTTTAAACTTTTACGGTTTTTGCTTTGGGGTACTAGAAGAAGATAGGTTTAATTTAACAGTCCGTCGCCCGATCACAGAGCCACGTCTAGATTCTAGAGCAGCTATACTCAACCTGCGGCCCACGTGCCGCAATGTGGCACATCTTTCTTTTTTATTGACCCCATTTGAAGTAAAAAAATATGAAATTCATTTAATTTTTTACCAAATAAGCCTTTATTAAATCTTCAAAAGGTTTTGAAAGAGTGTAACATCGTTAAGTTTGTATTACCTACTTCAATCAATACCTAGCAAATGGTTTTAGCTTGCAGCCCTCGACACCATGGCTGACTAACCTATATAGATCTGATGTAACACATTCAGTTATAACGACTATAAATAGCTGACTCTGAGTACGTAATAGGTCATAATATTAATAATTATTAATAATATAGTTTCAATATAATAGAACATGATAGGCGGAATCGTTTTAAAACTAGCGCTCATCATAATTATATATTATACAGTTATATACCACGCAAACTTCAAACATTCTCTATATCAGTATACGTATGAACGTAGCTATAACGTATGACGTATCACGTAATACGTAGTAATGTGCGATGAATGGAGGAATTTAAACTAGTGCTTTTAGGCTCGGTCTATAATATAATCCGGAATCTATACTGTCGGAGAAATTGACACAATGCAATTTCTTTTTGTATTTGCCCCGATTTCTATTTCGAGTGCTGTGAATTTTAGATTACGGATCATAACATAGCCAAAGATATGTGTGATGTGTGTGCGCTGAGCCCAATCGGCCAGCACTGGTTAGGAGGTATCACCCGCCAATCAAACTTTACCGTTACTCATTATTACATGTAGTGTGTGTTAAGATATTAGTTGGATAAAAAAATTCCATCGTTTTTCACGCTCCTTCCAATCACGTTCCAATTCACGCTCGTAATAATCGACTTTGGTGTTTTTACTTTTTGACGTTTGATCCAACCGCTAACTTAAAACAATTATTAAATAAACAGAAATAATTATATTGCTTCTATGCTATGGGAAATCGTTTGTTTCGTCGTATTTATGTGTACAATTAAGGATCATCGTTTGACAAACTTTTTTTTTTGTTTTTCACCACAAAAAAAACGTTTGTAGATGTTGATACTACATTTCTTAGTCCAAACATGAGTAGACAAGTCTCATGCTTCAACAATGTATTGATAACGTAGTCCACATAGCCGGAATCTCTCCTGCCGAAAAAATAATCTAGTAGTTACGGAGCTTATTCAATGCGAATTTATAATATTATATTCACTAATATAAATATAATAAAGAGTTCAGTATAATACCTATTCGAAATTGCGTAAATTCATTCATGAACATACATACACCTGACATTATCACTAGTTATAAAGGATACACTTCTACGAAACTGTAATCAACTGTTTGGTAATATCGTCCACATACGTAGAAGTCAACGTACGACGTCGTGAGTCATCATACCTACCTAATGTTTATGGAAGGAGTAGGCACTTAGCTGAAGAAAATTATCATATTTTGCGGAAACATCGTTGCTTTAGCGACCCTGTTAACTACTTAGGTTACCGTTGTATAATTATTACATTAATACGTGGAGCAAAAACTTAAGTTTTAAAAGAATTTAGCGAATGGAGGAGTACGAAATTTGGTAAGTAAATGTTCATGTGGAGAAACGTGCGCAGGCCGCAGCGAGCAAATATTTTTTCAAGTAGTGCTTAAACATTATTTTATTAAAAATAACAGCAAAATACACTAACCTTAAAGTCAAAGTCAAAAATTTTTATTCAGAATAAATTTTACAAAAATGTTTTCTGAACGTCGTTTCTATATGATGCCTACCACCGGTTCGGGAACTAGCCCAGTGAGAAGAACCGGCGTAAGAAACTCGCATGGGGCCACCTTTTACTAAAAAGATGGAAAATTTCTCTTTTTAAAAAACAAATATATATAAAAAATATGTTTACATATAAAATAGTCAATACTACTACAAAATAAAAATTGCACTTTTATGCAATTAAATAAAAGAAAAAAAAAAAAGCCTTGCAGGGGGCTACTTTATTCCCAAGGTGTGCTATCATTCATATAGTCACAAATTTTATAGTATGCTTTTGCACACAAACGTTCTTTGACTACTTTCTTAAACTTAGATTATGAACTTACCAACTTACACTGCCGTTTCATCATCACGTTTTACGAAATTAATATTAAATTAATTATTGTAGACGAAGTTCGACCAAAGGACGACCTCTAGTTGTAGATTATAGATAGTTTAGTATTTTTTTACGTTGAAGGGATACCTTGTGTGAGTCATTTGCTGTGAAATATACTGCAAGCTTTTTTGTTCTAGTATAATTTTTCAATAAAAATGGTTACTTCATCTAGATTACCCAATAATATCATATTATTTACGATAGTAGACTTGGTGGACATTAAAATTCAATACACAGCTCACAAGGGCGTAGAATATCGTAAGGACGACCGCATACCTTTGGAAATTTGTCAATACACTGCACGCCAACTCGTTTTGGTTAAGTAAACAAGTATGTAATCGATGACTTTATAGGTCAAATACAATTTACCTTGGTAGTTCAGGATAGCAAAATTTATCTCATACAATATTAGCTGTGCCCGCGACTTCGTTCTCGTGGTTGTCGGAAACACTATCGCGATTATCTTTTGATTGCTCACGTTGGTTTTTGTTATTATGATTATTAAAAAGGAATAATTCTTTCATACATATTTTTTGAGTAACTTCAAACTGTTTAAGCAGCGCACGCAACGAAAGTCCTCAAATGTCAATAATTTTCCCCTTTTTCCCTTCGCTCCTATTAGTCACAGAGTAATGTTATATAGCCTAAAACCTTCCTCTATAGATGGACTATATAACAAAAAAGAATTTTTCAAATCGGAACAGTAGTTCCTGAGATTGGCGCGTTTAAAAAACAAACAAACCCTTCTGCTTTATAATATTAGTATAGATAAAACCCCCCTATTTTTATTACTCATTATTTATTGCTTCTCTTATTGGTCTTCGCATGATCCACTCTATAGTCGTCTCATCTCATCTACCGAGTATGACTATTCTTACTTTAATCAAACATTCAAATTTTTCTCCGTACAGACATATTATATATACAGAATTTAAGACACTAGTCTTAAATTCTGTATATATAATATGTCTGTTAGTTAGTTCCTAATATTCTTTAAACAAATATACATATACACAAATATGCAATAGTAGACTAGTTACGACTACAAATTAATTACAAATTAATAAAACATAGTTACAGTCCAGTTTGAAAACCTACTGAGGAATCAAAAAAATTTCAATCGACTATTATCCCTACTCGATCACTATGACCTTCTATCATCACGAATTATGAGTCATGATAACGTACTATGTATCAGCGGCAAAAATATGTATGTCTATTATATTCTTAGTAAAAAAAACTCAAAGTCGAGAGGCAAAAAAATTTCGGTTTAACACAATTCGGACTATTAACTCGCGGCCCATATTACAATAGTCACGTTCGCGTTTGTCGAGTCTAAAAATACATGGAAGCCATTCTAGCCTCTCTCGCAAAGGTCTCCGAGCCCACCTGTCCAAATTTGAGTGAACAGGTATGCCGTATGTTGTAACATTGTGAGATATAAGCAAATGTTAGTTGCGTGTGAAGAGATAATAACACTCGATATATTTTTTGTCTACGTAACGTCGCGCCGGTAACTGCCAACTGCTAACTAGGTATCTTAGTGTCGTTAACGTATTACGATAGCTGTTAGTCCTGACGTAGAGATACAGTCGTATTAACGAAAATATCAAACGTGTTAATGACTATTCATTGCCCTGTGGACCAAATTTTTCCATCATATTTCATAACTTTAAGGGTTATTTAATTGTATCAAAAGTAAGTAGTGTAAGCCAATCTTAGGTAGTGTGTGCTGTTGTTATTTTAATGTATTTCTATTTCTAGCCCCCGGTTTCTGAAAGGCAAATCAACGCCAAATCAACTAATCAGTGTTTCTATCTTAAATCTAAAAAGTTAAAATTTAGTACTGAATTTGAAAACTAACTAGAGATTTGAACACATTAGTTAATTTGCCTTTTAAAATTCGGGGGTAATGATTATTAAAAAATTAAGCTACCTGGACATCTTTCTCTACATAAACTTTAACTGGGCCAATTTTCATACCAATTTCCTCCATTTACATTCTGTCAGTAAAACTGTAGATATTCTATATATTTGTTTTACGTAATAATATAATGATATGGTTACCTAACCATATTAATAACCTAATCAATTTAGATGACTTAGGCAATAGGTAACTTAATTTCCAACAAAACGTGAAGGTCAATATAACAAAGAGGTACAACCTACAGGTAGTTAGGTATAGATATCTATTTTAGTATTTATACCCAAGAAATACTGCATTATTTACCTAAGGAGCAGTTGAGCATATCAATGAACAGGCTAGGAATTAATGTATAGTTTGATTTTAATAGTGTTTTGTAAAAACTATCGGCTGTGATTTGACAAGCCAGCGCAGACTTAACAGGCGTGACGAACGCAAAATTAGTTGTTAGCAAACACTTGACAAATAAAAAATAGAGAAATGACGCAGCAAACCGTTCCGTGCTTTCACTTTCCGGATCGTCTCGTAATTTACGAAATGTGACACAAAATTTGTGGTCATTTTACGTAATTTTCCATTGTCTTCAAATATACATTCGAGTAATTGGGGAGATAATAGAGAAAGGAGGTTAGAAATTACAAGAAATCTATATTAGGTATGCCTATGTACAATTATTTATGAAAATAAATTCAACCATTAAATCACCATTATACGAACAAAACATTATATTATATATTCATGCAAAGAATCTAATAAAGACCATGTTGTGGAGGAAACCTAAAAAAAGACCAATTAACGTTGCTCTGATAGATTTAATGAACACTTTTTGAGCCACATCGCGCCGAGAGCTCTACCTACGTTCATCATTAAGAAATGTATAAATTAACAATTAACAAAACTAAAAAGCGTAAAGAAGCCATTTCTCTTGAAGTTTTAAGGTTATCAAAAATTCATCATCAATTTAGCGTCATCTCGAAATGAAGAAGTAATTACATCAAAGCTGATTGTAATAAACATAATAAAAGACCCTGAATCATAAACAGTAAATGTTTTCAACAAAGAAAGAGGGGAGGTGAATTTCTCTTGGCCGCCGTGAAAGAAACAAAACATTAACAACGTCGCGACGGGCTTTGAAAGTTATTTTTATGTAAACAATTTTATCATAAAGTAATCAACTAAAACGGACCTGCATACTCTTACACACGCCGCAGCACAACTGAACAGCACAGCATCCACTGAGCACCACTAAAACTAGAATTGAGGCTGGAAGAATTAAGTGAGGATGTTTATTGCCCGTAGTTGCCGCGGCCGGACAAAATTCAGTGCACTGATATTAGAACACTGCGGCAATACAATGATCGAAAAGAGTTGTCGACAACTCTACTGTGGGAAAGAGAACAAAAACCTCCGTGGGAACTTCCAGCCGCAGCGAGTCCTACATATCCATGCAGGGAATCCCAAATCCTGACGGAATACTTAAAAGCATTTCTCAGCGTAAAAAAAAAGACTAGCGCCCGCGCGCGCGCCGTTGCAGCACATGATCCATACAAAATCTAGCGGCGCTGCTTGAGTTTGGACTTATGTGTCCTAAGGCAAGGTAAGTATAAAGTAGAGTAAAATAACCTAGCTATTAAACAAATAGCTAGGTTATAATATCTACTTTCATACTTGTCAAATAAAATCGGTACAGTAATTCACTGATATGATTGGATTTTGTATAAAGCAAAGTAATAATTTTATCTAATTTTAGCTAGATTTTTATATACTAGAAACTGGATATCAAAAGATGTTTATAACAACTACATTTAAAGCTGTTTTCTCTCGGTGCAGCTGCTATAAATAAAACCGTGACATCATTCTCTTATTAAATTAATAAGATTTGTCGGACAAGAAACTGGACCAGCGCTCGTCGTAATAATTGCTGCTTTACATTAAATCAAGTTTTTTTGGTGTTAATAAACCATATTACTTCACTCGCAGCGCCCGCCCGCGCCAGCGCCGGTTATGTAAAATCACGTAAGTGTCATCTAGCTCCTTCACGTGCATATTACGAGTACAACATTATGCTTGTCAGGCTGTCAACGTCCATGTTGGTCAATAACTCAATATTATGCACTATTTATTTGGCAGAAAATGTTGTTTGTCTACATGTCAATATGTAACAATATTTCGTAAGTGTACAATTAAATGAAGACATGAATGGGTGAAGATATGTCGCAGAAAAAAAATAATACTAAAATGTTTAATGACAGTTTGAGCTCAATTTTCTCGAAATCTGAATTTTGCTACATATCACGTTCATCATTTAATGTTTTCAAATCCGTAGTAACAACATTGCAAGAGTTTCAAAGAAATTCTCTAGAAAAAAAATATTTTTTTTCTATCTAAGACAAATATGTTGCACTTTTTGGTAGTAAGTCAAATTACCAACCTGTTGGTAGATGGGTGGAACTATACGTAGGAAAATTCGTGACGTTGCATATTTACAAGAGGTCCTTGCCTTATTCCTGGAAATGCTCAACATGCAGTGCAGACTTAATACTTTAAGGATGAAGGCAGAATAATATGAACAAGGGACCCAACTTTCCAAACTATATTTAACTACTGACCATAATATTTTAGGGTTTAACCTCGGACAGAATAAAAAAGTGAAGACAGAGTTCTGCGAAGCACACACGCTGATCTGCGAAGCGTCAACAGTCATCAACCTGAGTAGGTATCCACCTTTTCGACAACTTGTGCATTACACGGCCTACCAAACCAATTGCAGACCTCGAATTGCCAATACTTATTTGTCTTCCACTTTCTTCTTACAATTTGTTTCGTTTTGTCTGTCCATTGTTGTTGTATAATTATGTCTCTCTATGTCTGTGGTTTTTTTTTCTTGTATTTTGTGTTTATCTTTTCTTTTTGTAGTGAAATGTGCGTTTCGTGGAATAAATATTTAATTATTTATCTAAACTGTGTATCGCCGTGTACGGCGAGGCGTAGTAGAATGCAGTGTCACGCACACATGAAATGATACTCCGACCTACCTAGTATAGTAAGGCGAGCTGTTCAGTTGCTATGGAGTGTGATTTTTTACGTGTGCGAGCTCTACATGCATAAAAAGCTTAGTAGTTGTTGTTTTCTTTTTTTTTCTTGTTTGATCTAAGGGATATGCCTTTGATGGGCGATCGATCGAGCCGTGGATGCAATCCAATACAGAGTTTTGATTCGATTAAATATACGTTATATGTATTATCATGCGTAAATCGCCAACAACTCTTTTTCCATCAGTGTAAGAACGTCACGTGGAGTAATTCCCGTAATTATTAAAATGACAGTCGATAACATGAGCGATAGTAACAACGCTGTAGTAAAGTAAACAGCATTTATTTTCAAATCGTTAACCGTGAAACAAAACCGATATGCATAGCAGAATGTATATTTGAAAAATGTGTAATTTGCCTGCGCGTGTCTAATTATGTTCCGTTAGAGTAGGACGTGGCGTTTAGTAGTTTGTGTGTAATTTGTATGTAATTGGCGACTTGCAATACATAATGCGTAAAGAAATGCATACACTTCATAAGTATTAAAATTTGTAATGGTCTTTTATAGGTTATTTTTAATTATAACACGTTCCATCGTTAAAGCTGCAACGCAAATGTTTCCATAAATAACTCCATGGGTGCTCTAATATATTTTACATAAAATAATAGAAATTTTAATTACGTCTCGTTGGTACAATACGGTTAGTTGAACGAGTTTACAACAAAGTTTTTAAAATGTTATACTCGAACATAATCAAATGCAATTATAAAGAAGGTAAGCTAGTAAAAATTACAGTTTTTAATTAACTGTATGCGTACCACCATAGAAATTATTTTTATCTACGGATCAAATAAACAACATAGAGAAAATGAAAGAAAGATAAAGGAAATCTTTTTGTCCCAACGATCTGTCAGTATTTCTCTACTCCCGTGGACAAAACATTTCTACGATGATCATGCTAAGGGTTCTGCGAACTGCAAAGTGAAAATTTAGAACATCTACCTAAGTCCCGATTTCACCAGTAGTGTTGTTAGTGTTAACGGCTTGTTAAAATACCATGCATTCTTATTCATTTACAGGAAATACGAGAGGGATAACATGATATTTAATGAAGGATTAACTTTGCCATGTGTTGGTGAAATTGGCACTAAGGGATTTAAGAGTAAACGCGCTCATAACAAGCAGTACTTACCTACATAAGATTATACAATAGATAAAGATTACAAAATTTGAGTTATCTCCACGTCCGCTATGTGTATAATTGTAAGACCTACGAAGCGTCCAAGATAAATTCTCGTAACTTAAGAAACACGCCGACGTTAGGTTTCGTAACCTTATGTACGAATACATTCCAAACTTAATACATACAAATACATAACAAGTGTAAAATTTAAATGAACATTGGTATCCAATTAAAATATTTTAAAATTGGCAAATTCGGTTTCATAACATAAAGTAAATTAAACATTTGTTTCAATTCCACAAAATATACACACACAGAATTAACCTTATTTTGCTTGACGTTTATCGTAAGAAACACAACATAAACTTCATCGAGATTCCCTTATTAGGTGTTTGATCTTTACCTAAACCACCTACACTATTGACTCTAGAGTCTACACACTCTGTCTTAGAATATATTGTTCACTTGGGCCCACTTGCAATCAACCCGGGTCAAATCCAGAGTTCAGTCGGAGTACTGACGAATTTTAGTGGGTATAGCTGCATCCACTTACCATCTTAATAGACGCACCGAGCCCCACATACTCATGGTTGGAATCCCCAAAAAGGGGCAAATCCAGAGTTAGACTAGATACTATTTCTTTTCATTTTTTTTTCTTTTTTTGAATTAACTCAGAGTATTATATAATCTATCAGGTAAGTTATAGTGTTGTTCCAATGAGGTATAAATTATATTTACTTGTGCGAATTTTTAAATCTATACTAATATTATAAAGCATAAGAGTTTGTTTGTTTAAACGCGCTAATCTCAGGAACTACTGGTCCGATTTGAAAAATCTTTTTTTGTTGGATAGTCCATTTATAGAGGAAGGCTTTAGGGCGCTTTTAGTGTCACGCGGATTTGCTCACGCACGCGGGATATTGGCCCGCATGCGTAGCATCCGCAAAGAACAATTTCATATAGGTATCTATTGTAAAGCGTGCGCATGCGGTCCAATCCCGCGTGCGTGAGCAAATCCGCGTGACACTAAAAGCGCCCTTAGGCTATATAACATTACGCTGCGACCAATAGGAGCAAAGCGTCATTGAGAAATGTTGCAAAAACGGGGAAAATTATTCACATTTGGGGACTTTCATTGCGTGCGCTGCATAAACGGTTTAAATCACTCAAAAACCACGCGAACGAAGTCGCGGGCACAGCTACGGGTTCAATAAATGTATATTGTACTATACTATATCCATCAATATCGAGCTTGTTAAAACTACTATTGTTATTGGAAACGGAGAATAAATAAAACCAATTAAGAGGAGCGAGTCTTACGGCCACGTGAGAGTGGAGTGATTAGTCACGTTCCCTGCTCCACACCGAGCACGAGCATCGATTAATGCGACACCTGTTTAAATTGAAACTATATTTGGAGACAAAAATACTACACACAATTATGGAACTTCTAGAGCAGTGGTTCCCAACCTGGAGTAATTCCCCCCAGCAGGGGTAAAACGGAGATTCTAGGGGGTAACACAGGATGGCACAAAAAGTATTAAAATAGCAAAAAACAAAATAATAGAACGGTAAACGGTAGCACGGCGCTCTCATATTATCATATTTTCGTTCGAATTTGTGTGGTTTTAATTATTTTAAATTAGCTAGGGGTAAACTCAATTCCCATACTTGTTCACAGGGGTAGTGACATTGAAAAGGTTAGGAACCACTGATCTAGAGTAATAACTTTATTGGTTGAATTTAGATGAGAGATCGTGGTTTAAATCCCATTAAAAGAACAAAAATGTTTTCTAGATTGTATTAAATATTATGTGTATAGTATAAACGTATTAAATATAATTCCGTTATTGCTTCCGGAGACCAGCTCCGTAATTTCTTCGTATACTTAGATCAGGGCCAGCTTGGCGCGGTGTAAAACGTCCATATTATTATTATTATGTCTAATTCGGTAATAAAGGTTGATGAAGACAGACTTAGTTATCAATTAGAACTAAGAACACGGAGCAATGAAGTAACCACACATTATGCAAAATATGCACAGTTTGATAATACCTAATTTGTAAAATGTAGAGTCAGCAGTCAGCACTCAGCAGTTAATGCAAAGTATTGTGTAACAATTTTAAGTAGGTGAGTGAGCAATTTTACCAACACATGTTAAAGTTATCCTTCATGAAATATGTCAATGAATGAGAAGGCATGGTATTCTGACAAGCCGTTAACAATATCAAGCGTTGGTGAAATCGGGATTTAGTAGTCGAAAGTAGTACAACTAGTACACATTAAAAAAGACGACTGTAGAGTTTTCAAAAATTGTCGATCTGACAACTCGAAACTCGTGTGCAGGACTTTCAGCTCTATTGTATTAGCCCAGAGTTCTATTTTAAGTGCTCAATTTTTTTCCGGATTCAGTCAGAGCCTTAATAATACCATGTTATGCCAGGTCCCAACATTTTGTATGAGCGACTGCAGACACAAAACGCTAATCATTCAACCTACGTAATTACGCTTTTACTTCCTAGTTATAAATGACTCCTTGCTTTTACCCAACTGGTTGCGCAATCAGGCTCCTTTGATATACATTTAATTATATGCAAATTACACGCATTAAACATTATCATGTTGCTTACGTTATAATTAACCGTTTATTAGACAGCACTACCTGATTAGATAAACCTTTTTTTATTATTAATATATGGTTAAGATCTTGATAATCTATGGTCGATGTGGTAGAAAATATTTAGTACTAATGTTTGACACCAGGGGTCCTCTACTCAAGATACTCAAAATACTCTAATTATCGCTTACAAAGTTCGATAACAAAATGTATGGGATTTGACATAAGGTACGCTAAATGACATACCAAATCGCGATCATTTAGCGTAGCTTATGTCAAATCCCATACATTTTGTTATCGAACTTTGTAAGCGATATTAGCAATGGCATCTTGAGTAGGCCCCCTGAGGTTAGACGAGTAAGGAGGTTAAAGTTGTACCTTGATGTAGACAAAAATATTTCAAAGTCAATTTGTACCCATCAAATAAAGTTGAAGGCCAGGTTGTAGGATGTACCTACATTAAAAGCCTACATGATGGTTAACTCAATCAATGGTATTGTTTAGAGTGGCGTAGGTGCGGTTGCACCCACCGCAGTTTCAAAACAAGACGAATTAGTCACAATTATTGAACTTCGAGTGAAACTTCTCTGTATACCGACGAAACACGTTTCTTTAGGAAATTGAACAATTGATTTTTAATTAGTTCTTTTTGTTTCTAGGTTCAAGCTGTTTTCGCAGGATAACGGAGCCACTAGCCGTCGTATAGCAAATGAATATTTTATATCTAAACAAACAAAAAGTGACGGCCACGTAGTTTGAGTACATTTGCATAAGCATGTAAATTTAACTGTGTTTTGTTTCTTTAATAGCTTTTTAAATGATGTAATTTCAAATAAAACAATAACTACATTTTTCCGCTTTTAAATGGCTAAGAGAAAGGACACGACTGATTATTTGAAAGTAAGTAATATGTAGATAGTTTTATTACATATAAATAATAATATATGTATATAGATAAGCTAATAAAAAATATGCACATAGCTCTACGTAATGTACAAAAAAAAATACCAGGCACTAGTATATAGGTACTATAACTTTATTTAATATACCAAATATCCTTTCACTGTTTGTTCTCTATTTCATTGAATACAGACAGTTAATTAATACGTATCCATTAGTCGAAGCGTGCTCAGCGTGACTGGAATGACCCTTGACAATTTATTATTTTACCTCCCTACGGTGCTGTGTTGTATGAACACTATACTGTATGCATTATACAGTTATTAGGAAAGCTGCTTATTAGTAGATTAACACGTTAAGTAACAAATGAGCGGGCGTGGCGAAGATTATAATAATATTAAAAAAAAATTGCATTGTTACGTATACAAAATTTAGAATTAATCAGACTTCTAGAAATTGGTGAAAATTTTGCTCAAATATACGATAACGATATCAATTGTCATATACATTCAACCTAAGCTTATTAAAGCGTGTTAAAAATAGGCTCGCTTATCACACCGAATTTCAAAAACGAAAATTCTCAATATACGTTACATAACTTTACTGTATTCTATTTTTATATTATAAATGTTCTTCATATCTTTCAGAAATCGTCGTTTTTCATTGTGAAATTCTAATCGCTTTTAATTCTATATTTGCTTTAGTGGCATCACCTAGTCGTTCGATGACTTCGATGCACCATAATACGTCAAATGTCTTATAATTCGAGAGGTGTGGAATTGGATACAGGATACGGATATACAATTATTCCAAGTGATTGGCTTGTTGTAATGCATTAGGTAGATTAGAGGCTATCAGACTAACTTTATGGGATCCGCCAAGTTAAATGGCAATTTATGCACACGCCATTTTGTTTGAAAAATGACGGTCAAAGGTTTCCATATTTGTCGGGTAAATTGTACCAATATGTATGTATAGAAGTACCTTACGTACACGTAACGCCTACGTGATCTAGGGGTTTAGAGCTTGGGTCTCGACGGAAGTTATAGGTTCGATTCCGGCGTTGGAGCAATATTAAATCCTGTTTTCAGGATTAGTTAGTATGTACAATGCAGGCTGATCCTACGCCAGACATGGATCCTGCGCATGTTCTGTCATCAGTCGATCGCATCAGGTCCCACTAGTTTATGAGAGTAGAAAGAAGATATCCTTGTGTTTTGCGCACACAGTTGGGCACTATAATAATTACTCCTGCATCGCTGGTCTGGTCACAGTAACTAGCTAATGACAACAAAATAGGCGTGGGCTCTTATTAGTACCTAAAGACTATATACGACTACCCAGTAGGGTATCGAGAACCGGTATATTTTTAGGAACCGGGATTTTCGGTACCGGCACTAGTCAGAACCGGGAATTCCCGGGATTTCCCGGGATTTTCGGTATTTTCGTGATTTTTTTCTTACTTGACTAAAAACAAATACAATTGCTTCGAAAACTACTTTTTATAAATAAATCACACATTTTGGCATGTCAAGTTAAAGTATGATACATCAATTTGCTATACAATGATTAATATATCGTTATAAATTAACCTTTGATAAAGTTTTATTTAATTTAACGTCTCTAATATTAGGGCGTTTTCCGCGGCTTCGGGCGTGTAGAATAGTATTCGTAACAAAAAGTTCTTTATCAAATAACTCTATGGCTGCAGTATGATTAAGATAATGTTATACCAATAATCTTATGACTATCTACTATCCAGTTTCTGGCCAGATCATACGCACTACAATATTTTTTGCCGAGGCGTATATTATGTATAACGATTTGCCAGCCTATAAGGCACACTTAGCAGATTACCTCCCGCTCTTGCAAAGTTATTACTTTTGAATAGGTAAATAAAACATTGCATTTTATATCTACGATCTATCATGAGCCAAAAAACTATTTTACCGGTGTAAATCTATTAAAACTTATAATATTGTAAAATACTGTGTAGTACAAAAAACCCAACCAAAACTGAGGAGTTTTATAAGTATAAGTAATTATATTTTGTTGAATCCTACTTTGCTCGGTAGTTTTGCCTCGGCGTGGATAAGTCCTATTTATTATAAACTTAAACCAAAATTAAACCAAATCGATAAAACAGTTCATGAGTCTTAAAGTAACAGACATAGTTAGTTTCACGTTTGAAATAATATTAAGTATGGATAAAACATTTTAAAACTGTTTTTCTGCTTAGCCAATCGCACGAAATGCGGTATAATGTTTGGACAGAAATTAAAATTTTAAACGCAGATATTGTGAAAGTAAGTTTTTACCCTTTGAATGTAATATCGAAGTGAGTTTTACTGGCTAAAAAGATGGATCTTCCAAAAATCTTAACAACTTTATCCAACAGATAAATTGATTCAACAAAAATTCATAGTTCAAAGATATTTTATAAAATTGGTTTTTGCGATTTTTATTTATAAGTATAAGTAGCAAAAAGATTATATTATAAAAGAAATCAGAATACAGATAAATACGATGATACAAAAAATCATAATTTATTTTTGTTTTATAAGCAAGTTCAAAAATACAGCTTTTATAATTATGATCCCTTGGGACCCTTTTGTTTCCCAACAAAAAAAATCCTGCTATTAATTTCATGGTCCAATCTACCTTTGTCCCGAGTTTCATTTAAATACGTCGAGTAGTTTCACCGAAATACCATCAAATAAGTAGCTACTGTTTTTTGAAAATCCAACGGGCGCCCTTTCGTTTTTGGGATAATAATATCCTACATTACCCTTTAGGTTCGAAGCTATCGGCCTGCTAAATTTAATTTTATTCCATTCAGTACGGACTCACATACGGACTGACAGACAGACAGTACTTTTTTTCATAATTATTATTATTTTTAGGTTCTATGGCCTTAATAGATCTTGATTTTGACTTAAATAAATATAGGTATTAATGAGCAGACATTTTCCCTAGATTTATTTTATATGTTGAGATAGTAAAATCTGTTAAGAATATTTTAAATAACGACGACCTCCGTAGCGCAGTTGGTTGAGCGCGTTGGCGCTCGAACGAAAGGTCGCGGGTTCGAATCCCGCCGAGGGAACTAAAAGTTTTCAATGTTCCTGGGTCATGGATGTGTATTAAATTTGTGTATAATATAATAAAAATCTTAAATATGTGTATAGTATAAAAGTATTAAATATATTTCCGTTGTCTGGTACCTGTAACACAAGTTCTTCGGATACTTAGCACAGGGCCAGATTGACGTGGTGTGAAGCGTCCATAGATAAAAAAAATAAAAAAAAAATAACATCGTAACTTAAGTTAAAATTAGAAAGCGTTTTTCGCCGTCGGAAATTTACACCATCAACGGTGAACACAGGCTTTTTTATATTAAAAAAAAAGGGAACCTTACTAAAACTCCAATAATGTAACCCAAGGTGTAAAAAGTATACAATTTATTAAGTTTTTATATGCATTGGTTAAAATATAGTGATACTCATAATATGTTTATTGCACATAATATCTAAACCACATTGCAGCTGTAGTATTATTTGGAAAAAACTTTTTGCTACGAATACAATAATTCCACACGCCCGAAGCCGCGGCCAAAGCTAGTATTATATATAATATTACTCATGTTTATAAAAATTGTTTATATCTATGTAAAACTTTAATGGAAGTGAATGTATAACGATATTTTAATCATTGTATAGCAATAAATATATTATCCTTTAACTTGACATGCCACAATGTGTAATTTAAATACAAAAGTACTTTTCTAAGCCCGTTGCGTTTATTTTTTGTTAAGGTAAAAAAAATCCCGAAAATACCGAAAATCCCGGTTCTTTTGAGTTGAGAACCGGTTCTATAACAGTAGTCAAAGAACCGGGAAATCCCGGGATTTTCGGTACCGGGATTTCCCGGTTCTGAACCCTACTACCCAGTAGAGGACTCACCGTCTTAATAATTAATATCGAATGTAAATTGCGTTTTTGCAAGTAATGAATGTTTTGTATAATGACGATATACGGATACTGTTTCAAGGAATTTTTAATTCAGTTCCGTATACGTGAGCGTTCGTAGCATTAAATATTGTTCATTCATTTTTATAACGTTTCAACATTTAGTGATGAAGAAATTACATCTGCTCCTACACTTCGTACTTATCTCACACGCGGTCAGACGCAGTTGCTTAATTAACTGGTATTATAATGTATATGCATTTGAGTATAGTACTGTAATATTAACCTAACCAAGACCTTTTCAGGGGATGCCTGAGGGTTCAGTTCCCATCAATTCGCATTGATTTATTTCAACTTAAAAAAATCTAAGAGTATTTAGCATATCCGTTTGCATTTCTCTAGCCCGTGGGGTTTCCTCTTAAGATGCCAAAAACAAAGTCTATATTATGCAATTTGTAACTATACAGAATTTCTTCTATTTATATTCATAGTTATCTCGAATTTATCAAAGGAGGACAGACGAACGGACTACGAGGCGAAACTACATAATATACAGGATAAGGATCATTTGATGATTGAAGTTACTATTGCTACAGAACCGTAAAAACAGGCTGAAAAAATGTTGAACTTTCTTTAAGTGGTGCGATGAAATAGATGAAACCAAAAAGTCAACTGCTCAATAGGAAGTGAAGGCCATCGATCAATCAAATGTTTCCGCAATCTGTCTGGTCATCGCGTCCGCAGCTAGAACAATAACCTATCGTAGACGGATACGTATTATATTATTGTCATAGTGCTTTAGAGGAGCGATCACCCGATTTACAGAATTGAATCAATTCGTGTGGTGACTGCGACTTTTGTGTTTTGATGTTAACAAGAAATTAACAATATTTCAGAGCAACATAACATAGCCCCTAGTGTAACAATGGTAACTAATTCGCTGCTTTACAAATTGTCGTTAACTTCTTATGTACCTATAGTACTTTCAGTAGTACTTATGAGTTATGCCTGTTAATAGATGATACAAGTTACAACTAACCAAAATTAAGAGTGACCCATTACATACTATTCCGTGTAAAAATCAAGTAGATGTATTGTGTTTTAACTTTTATATTGATCAGTCGAAGATGAGAGCAGTCGTTTGCTGCTGACAGTCTAAGCGCTCTTTCAATTAAAAATACTGTTCCACTTGTCTGATGATGCCTAACTAGGCCAAAGGAGGTATTACGTAAACTCAAAGTAATCTAAGCATTATGAACATTCGAAGGGAAAAATAGATAAAGACGGAATGACGTAAAGTGTTACAACATACACGTAGAACAAAGCGACTTGCAGTGAGAAACGTGGATACATTACACGAACTAAATTGATCGAAACTGGCAAATACGACAAATGTTTCACACGACTACGAGAGATCGTTCTAAACCTTATTTCTTTCAGTAGAGTTGCGACAAACTAATGTAACCTGTTCTGTTGGAATAATGGAATAATTAGGTATTCACATGAACAATACCAGTTTGAAAATAGAAGACTCCGTGGGCCAGTAGTGTAGAGCTTGGCTCTCGACATCGATCGTGGGTTCTAAACCACTTTGGAACAACAAATAATGTTGTATTCATGTCTGGCTAGGACAATGCAGGCTGATTAGTGATTACCTGATTGTCTTAGAATGAAGATGATCCATGTGTCGGATGGGCATGTAAAAAGTGGGTTCTGCGCCTGATCTCTCGCCAGTCATGTCGGTAAACCGTCAAACTGGACTAAAAGATAACGTAAGAGATAATGCTTTTGTGTGTTTGTTACACACTTGGCAACATTCAATAACTCCTGCGTAGCTGGTCTGTTATTAGCAGTTTCAAAGTTACTGTTGAGAAGAGTCATTACTTAGTATCACATCGACATTCAGTATCTCTAAAGGAAGTCGTAAGTTCTGGAAACAATTTTGGCATTAAACTTGATCCATTAATTTTGTTTTTCGTGGGCGAATTTGAGCCCGAACTTTTTTACGTTCGTTTTATTTTTATTACTATTCCACTCGAGTATTGACAATGAAACAACACTTAATAATAAAGATTCTTCTTTTTCGCAACGTGTCGTCAAAGTCATTAGAGGTATTTGTTGTTTGTACATTTTAGTTTTTCCTTATTCAATAGTGTAAAAATGTTACGGTACAACAATATATCCATACACAAACACGTCTTATTCACGGAGTGTAACCTGGGAAGTATTTGGAATGACGAAAAAGGCGTCAACAGCTGCACTCGACCGATACAAGAGCAATTGAAGTAATGGCCGTTACAAGACGCACTTACACACAAGTGTCATTAATAAGTTCCTTTACATGCACTATTAAGTGGGCACATATTAAAACAATATTCTATATAAGTACAATAAAATTGATAACAAAGACACCCCGATACAGCAAAGAGTTGTTATAAATGGTTTAATCCACTGTAGGTGAAAAATGTAAAGAGGCTGCAGGCTTACTCCCGACACAATCGAGAATTATATCAGTTCGATCTTAAAGGTTTTTGGTCTTTTATTTGGTGGACTACTTTGAAACTAATCAGGATAAAGAAAATCGTTAGATCGTAACTTTTTGTACGCCCGACCATATCAATCGACTGAGAATCAAAATAAATAAACGTCAATTTATTCAAGAGTACTCGGCACCATCTAATCTGAATCAAAATCGAATCAGTTTGGAGAGTAAGGCCCCTGGGCGCGAAATCAACTTCATAAGAGAACAAATAAGGTTCAACGACTCAAACTCTAACATGATGCAGTTGCGCTTATGGTTGACCTTTTAGATTTGCTAGTTTTTACAGTTAATTAACCATAAATGATCGTTAACCACGAGACAGTAAACACGTTCTCGGAAAATGTGTACGGACTTTTACGTACGTCATTAATAAACCAGTTGTATGATTCACCAATCGGAGTTCCACTTTGTAGTGGCGTCTGGACTGTGGCCGGCAGGCGGAGGTCTGGCGTATGACATATTCAAATGGATGCAATAATGACAGTTCCCAAACACACATTATGTAGAGTAGCTATCAGCTAAAAGAGAGATAGAGCTCTTTGAACCTATCGATCGGTACATTTAGTTAGTAAATGTCTACAAATAGAAGTCAAGTACAGAAGGGTACTAAGGTAAATTGAAATGTTAGTTCTGTATTGTTTGATTAGATGAACCATAAGTACAGGAAACTTTTTCATATTATTATTATGCCCGCGGCTCGCGTAGAAGCAGTATCCCACGGGAACACTACTTTATCGGGATAAAAAGTAGTATTGTTAATAGGAGAGCTTCTGATACATAGTGTAATTCAAATTTTATCAAAAGTAGTAAATACAAACACACACAACTTTCGCCTTTATATTACTGTAATTAAATTAACAATATCAATGTGCGCATTGTAAACTTTTTGAAAAATTGTTTGAAGCTGGTAAGCAGAAATATTAAAGAAGCGGGTAAACGCTGTTGATGCTATGAACACAAGCAACGCAACAGATGTTCCTTCGAATGCTTCTACTTATCTATCATCGTCCCAAGCATCTATTATTGTCACCCCTCGATTGCGTATTACATTTAGGCAACTAGCAACAAGAGGCAGTTTAGTCGAATATCGAATCCTACGTTTTCAACAAAAACACCTCGATAGAAAGTGTGTCATTTTTTACGAATGGCCTGCTTCGCATACAAATAACGTCCGATATCATTTATACGAGGCTGGTCAATCATTTTTGCTCTACAATTTGAATAATGGACGACACTACATTAGGAAGACTTTCTATGCAATTTCGATTTAATTATAAAAATCAAAAAGATTTAACATTTGGTAGTCCAGTTTATTAGTAGAACATTAAATGACAAAGTGATAACATATTACATTTTAAACAAACTTTTTGAAATACATGGTTTGTACACACTAGTAAAACAGAGAGAAGAGTTTATTTCAAAGAGTTGGAAAACATGAAAAATAAAGTAATTAGTGGCCGTAGTCAAACATGCGCTTATGCACGTGTGCACTTGGGCTACTTTCTAATACAAATGTACCCGAGGTGAGCATTCGGCTGACTCGTAATCGTCAGCATATGCTCCAGTAGCGTAAACATGACGATGGATGGGGGTACATTAATAGCCTGCAAGGTTAGCGACCTTATATCTAAAATAGACGTAGAGCCGTCAAATAGGGACCAGAAACACTTAAAATATAAAATATGGTCATATTCATTTTTATTAAATCAGCAACTTAATGTGTGTATAATAAAACACAATCTTTTACCTAGACTGGCGTCTGGCACTGCCTACACCACGCCTACACATTTTCCGTGGAGGAAAACAATGGTTGACGGTATGGTTGGCTATGCTTGGATGAATGGCATAAATTAATCAAAATTTTCTGAAGGATGAAAATTGTTATGCAAACAAAATGATGAAAAATAATTTACGCCCGGTTTCTGAAAGGCTGATAAAATTAATCAATTGATCAAATCGGCTAATCTGAACGCTGATTGGTGAACATCACTTCGCAGTCACTGTTTTCGTGAGCGTTCAGATTAGCTGATTTGATCAATTGATCAATTTGATCAGCCTTTCAGAAACCGGTAGTGACTGGAAGAAACTGTGTCCCACATAAAATACTAATTAGTTACTTGACTATAATTTGTATTACATAAATTAAGACTGTAGTAGCCGATATAACCCACGACATGCGTTGGTAATATTCTTATATTTATTTTTCATAAATACAAAGAAAATGAGTATAATATATTTAATCAATTATTAACTTCAACAGGCGTAGGTAAAATAGGCATTAAATAGGTTTAGAAGATTAACTATCGTGTTGATACATTCTATAAAGGTAAACATGAACCCGCCTGGCGCCGGAGATTTCTGGGTCGACATTAAACATTTTAACACATTTCTACAACCACGTACCGCTAGCTTGTAATTTCCTCGAAGAGAAATTAATCTAATCCATTTAAGGAGAACGGTTCTGATATTTATAGAATCAGTGGCTCATTACTTTTATGTTTACCGTCCAAATGTTTCATGTTCCTATTCTAGTCTCCATAACGAGAACAAACTGACACAACATAATTAATTTGTAAGAATTTTAAATTTGAAACAAAATCAATCGGAGAATTTACTTTAGTTGAACAAGTTTGTGACCAGATGATGTCATGGTTAGATCCTTGCGGAATCCACGAAGGGCAGAGACGAAGCGGATCCTTTGGGTTACCAACACAATATGAACGATTAAATGTTTTCTGTAAGTCTTGCTATTTCATCCAAGTATTACATGTAGGGTGTAACTTCAAGCTGTAATTTCAAAATTGAAAGTTGAACTGGAAACCAGCCTAGTCGTTAAAATATGATATTGACGTTACAATCTAATATTGGCAAGAAAGTTGGCCATTTATCATATGCGTCATAAGCTCGGCGACACTCGGTTGAGTTGCAATCGATTGTTCTATGGCACACTTTCACAGCTCTAAACCTCCGATCCAGTTTCTTATCAGTCGCCAAGGATTAGACTCTATCCGCGGTCGGTGTGCATTCACGCCACGTCTCATAAACGCTGCGCAGACACTGAGTATTGTTAGGCAACACTTTCTATTCTACGGTACACTTAACGAGTAACCACTTATTTACATGAACTGCGAACATAATCGACGCGGACCGAGCCTCGCTCTGATAACAGGTGGCTTTGAAAATTGACAATTTTGCGCAGACTTGTCGATATAATAGTGGGTCGATGTCATAAAGTAACCACTTTTGCTTGTTTATTATGCATGCAGGCAAACGAGTTGTTTAACGCTAAAGCCCAATAAAATTTGCAATGAATAATTATTTCAAAATTCTTGTGCATAAGAAACTAACGACTGGTTTGTTACCCAAAACTAAATGTTAGTCACATTAAATAAAATAATTTCTTGTTTGTTTTCTACAATAAAAATCTGGTTTTCGTGACTTAGCGACTAGTTATATGCAAATTGCAAATCCGAATTTATCATAAAGTATAAACCAAAAATAATTTTACCCGCTGATTAAACAAGTATATTTTTATATTTTGCAATTGTAAAATTAAAATTTAGATGAAATAAAACATGTACGTAATATGAGCAATTCGAGCATTTCTCTACGGTCCAGTAAGAAAATACTACGCGCGAATCATGGATAAAGCAGCCTATATCGTTGGGAATAAGGCTTAAATTATCGTGGCATGAGGCTTTACCTTGTGGATCGAGTGCGAAATATTATAAGGTGGTATCACATAGCAATAAGTCACACAAGACGTGTCACGACACATGGTGACGACCGATGCGTGTCCGTAGCCCGTGGCTCAACAACCGGCTTTATGTTTCAGCGATTTGTGGGAGGTTCGAGCACTCTAAATAAAACGTCTGTAATAGCAAGCAGTCGATATGAAACGTTTAATACTTCTCTAAGAATTATCAGTATGAATGTTTAGAGTTTGATGTCACTAATTTTAACATATTATTATATGTTATTGAATTTACTGTATGTTCTTGATGGAAATACATGTTAGATAGTAATAATTTTAAAACAGAAAATGTGGAAACTAAAGAAGTAGCGGGTACAAACGATAACCAACTACGAGTACATATAGAAAGAGAGACACCTACAAAAAACTATGATTTACACGACTGAAGAAAACGAAGGATTCAAATTCAATGAAAAAATACTGAAACGCGCTAGGACAATCACTAATTACACGTCATGCTCAGATGATATACAATAATTGATATGAAACTTAGAGTCTCCTGACACTAATATCTCATTGTGAGGAATCATGTGATGTTACACAAAGGTGCCTTTTGTTTGATATAATTTATTACATACATTTTTCTATTTACATACATTGTCCATCCTGCTATTTAAGTCACGTTATTATCATAAATTATGAAATTAACAGAGCACGTGTTCAATTGAATTAAAATTTTCATCTCCTCCATAATTGCCTCTTCCTAGTATAATTATTGTTTTTAACTAAGTTTTACGACATCATTTGCATATTTAAAAGCCTATAACTATAATCTTAAGAACCATCACAAAAAGCTAATTGAAGGACGTCTGCAAACAACATCGCGAAGAGATCGAAATGCCAGGTCTTTGGTCACTAGACCATGTAAAATTTTAAAACGTTAACCCACAAGTTACAACAGGAAACTACACCAGGGAATGAAAACTGACATGACGATATCAAATTTTGGACCAACTGCAGGCGTAATTACTAATTACTCCTAACGAATCGAAACCGATAATCGAAACAGTTCGATCTTAACAGCTTTTGGTGTTTTATTTGGAGGATTACTTTGAAACTACCCACGAGAAAGAAAAACGTTAGATTGTAAGTTTTTGTACTCCCAGCCATATCAATCGACTGAAAATCAAAATAAACAAACGTCAATTTAGTTGGGAGTATGCGTCACGATCTAATCTGAATCAAAATACAATCAGTTTGGAGAGTAAAGCCTTCAATCCTGAATGGAAGTATAGAATTCCATCAACAAGCGTCTCAACTCTCAACGATGAGCGCTGCGCCAGTATAACTTTAATGTGGAAATCATTATTAAAAGGTACAGCTTGACAGGCAGCCTGTATAATGGTGTTTTATTGTTGCGCGGGGCGAAGGAGGGGGCCGGGGGGACGGAAGTTACGACGGAAGCGGCGTCACGGTCGGCGGAGTGTGCACCACGATGTGACACAACGCCGCGCGCCGGGCTCCGGACGATTGCGAACACAAAGGTGGTACACTTGTAAATACTTGTAATCAATCCATTATTTTTATTCCTCCCAGTATCATATTGAGTTGTGGTATAGTACGTCCGAGATAAATTTAACCCAAACGTAAACAGAGCCGTCCATGACACAACCATAGATCAGTCAGTGATACAGACTATAGACTGTATTCTACAGTCGGCAGTGTCAAAATGGCGTATTTTTACAGTGTAAGTTTTTCATTTCATGTTTTTAAAATATGTTAATTATAGTTTAATTAGTATAGAATGTATTGGACATTGAAGTATGGGCCTCAAATATACCTGTGAAAGTGTTGATAAGTGTGCACAATAAGTAAATATGTGAAAATTTCGATGTTTTCGGTTTGTTCACCTTTAGGTTAAATTTATCTGGGACGAACTATAATAGCTGGTAGTGCGGGATTAACTAAATCGTGTTTCATTGTTTTCAGAATCTTTAGCTAGAAAATAAATAAGTAAAATGTTTATTGGTTCTTATTTTAAATACATATTAAGGCAAAAACACAGTAATATAGTACACATTTTTACATATTCATGTGCGCCAGCCCTACACTAAGAATCTCTTGTGCTGTAGGGGTTGGCTGCTCTTCAGAGACCTTAATAATTATAGGCTACATTATAGGCATCGGCAGAGACCTGTATTATGAAAATAACAATATTATAAAGATAATGAGAATGACTTACTCAAGATAAATAAATACATAAGAGAACATACAAGTATATATATGTGTTGATTTCAAAATGCACTTCACTATTGTTGATTTAAGAGTCGCATATTCCAAGACGTGAATGATAAGATTAGGTACACGACCTTCAGCTAATACTACCGTTTATATATGAATATGCGCAAGTTTAAATAACAAATACGGAAAGACGCTCATTCATCTCCGAACAATGTTAATGACGTTACTACATGAAATAATATAATCATATGCTTCGAATGTTTTTACATATTTGACGAAGGCTATCTCGTCAATGCCATCAATTTTTTTTCCTAAAATTATAGTTTACTGACAATTACGGTTACAAAGTACAAATTCCAGCATTCAATTCTGTCAATTGTAATACCAATCATACAATGTACCAACCGATACTGACTGACTAACAATGACAACGACGAAGCGACTACTAATAAAATATTTACACAACTATAATTACCTACCAATGTTTCTGTAGTGTCTGATGCTTGGGAAAGGTCATTTGACAGATAAGAATGAGGAGCCTAAATAAGCTTAATCAATAGTACATTTTTTTACTGAGGGATTAGAGTTTGAACTTCAGAGTTTAGAATCTAGACGCATATCACTGCCATCTCGCACGTAGATTGTTAATACGACGCGACTAAGGCAGAAAAAAAAATTCGAATCATCCCTCCAAGGCGACGAAAAAATAAATAAACTTATTAGTTCTTGCTCGTGAAATTGCGGACAACATTTACTAGTTAAATATTATGTATCGAACGATAAACCGCGTTGCACTCAACAACAAGAGTAGCTTTCAGCTGATCAAAGTGTGCAGGCAACTGGCAAAAACCATTCGCACAACACGTTGCCTTATTGACATGTTAAATTGGATTATAGTATGTGTCATCGTAAGATTAGTTAAGGCACTGAGCTACGTGCCAAATAGCGCATGCAAACTACACTATAGTTCGTCCGTGATAAATTTTCACTTATTCAATTATTGTGCACACTTATCATCACTTTCATGGGTATATTAAAGGATTACACTTCATTATCCAATACATTTTATAACAAATGATTAATAATTAATATGTTTAAACATCAAATTAAAATCATTCACAGAAAAAATACGCCATTTTGACACTGCAGATTGTAGAATATAAGATGTCTATGGATTCATAGCAAAAAATTGTAATAATATTGGCCAATTGGCATCACGGACTAATCTTTGGTTGTGACATAGACGGGTTTGTTTACGTTTAGGTTAAATTTATCTCGGACGTACTATACAAGTTTACGAATGAATCGTCCGCGTCAGAGGATCGTAATTCAATTACCGCCCACAGTCATAAATGGGTTAGTGGCCCGGCTTCCCCGGCGTCTTCAAGATAACGAGCTACTCCTCTATTACTGCACCAATAAGATTTCATTTCGTGCGTGAATAAATTTCAAACACTAATATGATGTAAATATTATAATCATAATACAGCTACTTATTGTTTTTCATGTGCCGTAAACGAATCAAGAATTTTAAGTACGCTCTTATCTGTTCGTAGCGGTATATGTTGTGGGTGCTAGTTAATGACAGCTATATATGAAATACGACCAAAGTTAATAACCTGATCATAACAAACCCAACATATAAGCTCCAAAAAAATCTTGTACCATATTTATGACTATTTTTGTTATTGGTCCGTTGTCACCACATTTGGGTTATTTAATATCATATCCGACCTTAAAATCACATTCTATCATTTTGAACCGTTTTAATTTTAAAATATTCGCTTACATAGAGCAGCTTTTTAAGGCCGAGTCATTAAAATATGATGTCGCGTCGACACTGGTACACCTGGTAGTTCTGGAACTTACCTGGAAATAAAAATATATAATGTTAAAAACCTTGTTGAAACAGTTTCAAAGATTTCCTTAACACTTTAGACGGGTACCTAAGCTTCCGACTCATTTATTAGAATGTCATCTTTTACGTATAGAGTATTGAGATTCTATATACATGCCCATTTCCTTCTATTACTGAGGTAAAAGAAGGAAATGGTTTTATTTCATAACAAATAATCACAATGCAATTTGGATCAACTTAATATGAAATAAGTGAATACGTGAGAATCGATGTATAATTTTTACGTCAGGAAGTAAGACTGTAATAATGGGCATTTATTTCTATTAGATTCGATATAAAGCAGTGAGTGCTCTAACAGAGTTACATCATTTATTATACTTCAATTAGTATTTATTACGCCACCGGATAGAGCGGAAGATCATATTATTACTATGAAATTTAGTCAGAAGACATCACAAATTATCTATGTAAAATAATTGATAGGGCCTAAAAATAATTAGATAAACTAGGAATTAGGATCCAATCTAATCATTAATCAGGAAACCACCGAGAGAAACTTGAAGATGCAGAATATGAAAGACATTCAACACTGTACAAGCAAAAAAAAAACCTTTAATAACTTTGAACAGCAGTTTCTAGTTGCTTCACCCTACGTAGCAATTAATGGGCCATACTTTTTACAGTATAATTGCTGACATAAATTTTATGTAATACCAATTAATTTAGCCAAATTCTCGGTCCGCTGCCACCGGTCTACAGGCTAGTCACCATGTTGTGCGTTCCGCATGGGCGGATATTGTCGCGCAATGAAACGTGACCCATTCGCGAACGATCCCTCCGTCTCCCTTCACAACGGAAACAATTTTGTCTTAAACCAATACCGGCTCACTGCAAGGACAATCATTAGCCTTATGGCTCTGTATAATGTGAGTCAACTGATTCAAAACCAATCCGATGCTTTACTTTTACTACGAGAGTCTCTTTAGTTTCCTAATTTTAAACTAAATCAAAATTAGAGAACTGTCCAATTGCAATCCAATCCCAATCCGAATGAGATTTAAGAGTAGGCCTACTGAACAAATTCAGATTTAGAACTGGTTTTCGGAGATCACACAAGACGGGGCAAAGCAAAGGTTAGAAAATAAAGTTACAAAAAAGAGTCGTTCATCAAATTTCGTTGCTTAAACTTTAAAACTGTAATTTCATAACTAAATACATATGTCACTTATCCTTTTTCGTTTCGTCACATCGTAGACTCGTTAATTTGACCTTAATTAGGTATGCGCACAGAAATACATCATGTAGCTAAAGTAGGAACTATCTATCAAGCGGCATTGTCTAGCCCGACTATTCAGCGCGGTGCGACAATGCGAAGCATTTAACACTTTCTATTTTCGTACATGTATGAACAACACCTCCCTATTATAGCTTCCAAAGTATTAATGATAAGTAGCCGGGTTTAATAAAGCGTTTTCCATAAGTAACTACAATTTAGCTGTAATGCCTATTTTAAAAAAAATATGTGACGTAATTAGCGATGACAAATCTCCAAATCAACTATGAAATGTTTTAAAACTTTTGTCTCAGTTCGTTATTAAACAAATGTAGCTCTATTAGCATATACCATTCGGACAGATTTTAGCCTTGTTTTTGTATGGGACACGTTATCTAGTGAATTTTTGATCGCAGCTTGTAGATCATTCTTTTTGAATAGTTAAAAGATCTCGGCATTTTTATAACTATCTTTTTACCAAACTATCTTACTATCTTTTTTTAATAAAAGATAGTAAGATAGTTTGGTAAAAATTACTACAAATGGCGTAATTTGCAAATACAATTTATCCACAAGCGACTCCGGGCTAGAAACTGTTGGGTCAATACTCGTTCGAGACGACTGCATCCTATCCGGTAAACCGCAGCCTTTCCCATGCGGTCGGTTCATAGCGTTCGATCGTGAAAATATGTTGCTATTGTAATAAACTCACATGTAAAAGATCCATAAACAGTTCAGGTGCGGCTACCGACCAATTTAGTTACTTTCCTCAATCGTGTGGCGGTAGTCATCACATAACTTAGAGTTAGACAATCACCACTGGACGAAAACACTAAGAACTGCTTCATGAGCGAGGCGAACCTTTTTTTGTTAACACATCTAATGTTAATTGCAATTAGTGAATAAAGCATTGAATTACTATTTCGTACACCTTCCCAGTTCCTACATTTACTTAATTTTACTCGTCTTCTTTGTTCTTGAATTTGTAAATCTCACGTTTGCTCTTATCACAGAGCACAATAATTACATTTAGCCATAGCCCGATTTCAACATTTTCTTTTAAATATTACACATTTATCTTTAATTTGAACAAAGAAATATGCACAATACTGTGAAACAGTTTCTTCCTAATGCAGAAACACAATAAATCATTTCTTACTATACTCAAATAACGTTAATAACACCATAATAGGTAACCAAAAATATACAAGTACTATGTCTCGCACGTGCTTATTTATGTACTATTTCTAGAAAACTTGTCATGCCCAGTACCTAAAATCAATTGTGTTGCTTGTAAGCTGCACGTGAGCGTTTAATCGGATTAGGGGCAGTTATATCAACAGGCCTTTAATCGTATCCGTATCGGCTACCGAGACGAAAGTGCTCGTGCCGATACCGAGATAACAGATAGAAAGCGCCGTTAAGGCACCTCTGTCCACTGCGTTACGCGCTCCGAAGTAAAACCCAACGCAAACGGAACCCGTGTCACAAATAAGGCATGGTCCACTCGGACTCCTTTATTGGATCATATTCGATTACTGTTAATGCATTTTTCTGTCAAATGCTGAAGTAAATAGCTTTTGCCAGCACAATATAACAATATGATGAACGCAGCGAAACAATAATTGTTCTTGGCGGTGAGTAATTATGTATATAAGAATAAGGCAGTAAAATTTACTTATATATACATATACACATTATGTGCTTAAATATTATAGTTTAACTTATAGGACTAGGATGTAATTTTTAAAAAGTCCTAAAATTAAAATTGAATAAAAAAAAGACGATAATAATAAAACGTAAAAACAAAAAAGTTATTCAACTAAACATAGGGATTCTATTTATTTGCATTGAGATTTGGAAGATTAGAATTCACAAGTCACACCAAACTTTTGTAAGAAATTGTGAGTTTTTGAGATGACTTGGATCTTTTCCGTGTATGAACTGTGGAAATGTCTAGAAAGAATACTATTCTTGCATAGCAGATACGAATAGTGTATTATCGAGATATATACAAATTAATCATTAGTACCTACAACATATTTTTATTGACTTAAAAACATTTGCGTGAAATAGCTACGTGGATCATTATTTCTTTTACGCAATAAAACTAGAAATCTATGCAAAACTAAAAGTCATTTGCACTAAGCTTAAAGGTTGTGTTACAATATACAAGACAAACGAATATCAAACAAAATCTTAATCCAATGTCAGACAAGCGAGGTCGCCTTTCGCGTTAATCGTACGATTCGCTCGTTTTAATCTACGGTTATAAGTATCAGACAAACTTTGTTATAGTACGATTTCATATTTAGCACAAATAACAAATAAAACTACTGCTAATTTCCAACTTCTGTCAGTTGTATCCAATTTTTTGGGCCATTGATGCCTTACATATTTTTTAAGGTAATGCTAAAGTTATTTAATAGTAGCATAATATTGTGTAATTATAAATCTTATATTCTTTATAATTATATTATTGTTACATCACGTTTTCCTTTTAGGACTTACATGTTTTGCAGTCATTCTTGTACATCTTAAATAGTGATAGTTAAAAATTATGTTACAAGGGAAAGACCAGATAACAATTACCTTTACGTAAATGAAGACAATAACGTACAGCTACGGTCGAATACTGAAAGGCTAATTAAACTTAAGAGCCCTCCTATTCCGAGGCCGTCACTGTCTCTGCTCTGTGGAATGACAAGGACAGCATCATGTAACTTTGAGTATTTATCATTTCAGTATTCAGCCGTTTAGTCAAAGCCTCATGTTCGATTATAATCATTGTCTTGCTGTTCGTCTGTTTTTTTGTTTTTCAGTATTGCTGTTTTTTTTGTCAGAATGATCATTTTAAAAGTGGTTTAGTAGGTTCAAACATTTTTTACGAAACCACCTGCCGTATTTCTGCACAGGTGCTGCTGTTAAAATTATCTAATTGCTAGTCGAATGCGATGTGTCCTATCATTAATAATAATTAACCTACAATAATAGCATTACATGTCCAATCTACCGTTAATATTAAGTAATTATTGTTTCATTAACAATTTTAATTTTGATAACAATACCATTCCAAGTTATCTCTTTTGATAAGTCATTCTCATATTGCTTACAATTTACAAACATACGTACCTATTACATTTATTTGACATCAACAAACATAATGAATTGTTTAATTAAAAACAACATGACGTCACACTATTATGATGTAAACAGATCTTCCAAAAACTGTCCAAATAGAATTGCAGCCGGCAACACTTGAATAAACAACTCGACCAAGCTAAGTTTGCACCTCGCGTCGTTTACGTCACACTGACGCGAGGTGCAAACTTAGCTTGGTCGAGTTGTACATATTTTGCACATAACCTTCGCCGAGTCGAGTTAGCAACATTTCGCAAAACCACGCCTTCAGCTGCAATGGCTGCAACTAAAAACTCGTCTGCGCCCACACCTTGACACTGTCAATTACGGATATATTTATCTTTATCGGATACAGGCTTCATAGCATCTGCTCGTTACTTAAACGTTCTTTTGGGAAGTTGCGGTATCATTGAATGACTCACTCCGAGCATTTCATTATTTTCCACGAAGAACAGGCAAGGAATATCCCCAAATCAAGACTGAATAAAACTGATTTAGAAAATATTCGAAGCTGAAGTTTTTTTTTACTGAATGTACAAATCTTTTAATGATGACTAATTCGGGTCAGCACCCGTGGCCACTTCGTTGAGCATAGTAACCGTTTAAACATTCCCTAGACTTCCACGAACATTTCAAGACCAAAAATAGCCGAGTCGGTTCAGCCGTACTCGACTTTTAGCGAGACTAACGAACAGCAATTCAATAAGATTATTATTATTATAAGTTTGTAAGTTTTACGGACATATTATATTGTATTGTGTCTTCAGAATTCTGATCCTTATCCTTTGAAATCCTAAAAGTATATTCGGGATTAAACTTTCCTGTTGTAGCAAATGTTTCATCTAATCTAGCCGGCATTGTTTCCTAACAATACACGCTTATGTTTCTATTTAGTTATTGTGTTGTGAAACGACGAGTTCGTGTGTAGTTTGTGTTCTGTGTATGGTGATACAGTATTTCCTTGTTGCTACGCTACTGTACATACATTTTATGAAAACTTTAAATCTCATTGTGAAAAAGAAATATATTTTTTTACTATACACTACTTTTCACTGTGTGAAAGAGTCCTAAACATTTCCAGTTACTCCATTATTACATTATCAAAAAAAGCTAAGTAGTAGCATAAAATTTGGCTGATTATTTATTTATCTGACTATAAGTTTAAGTAAATGATAATCCGTAATTTCTAATATGTGCTTACATAATATTTTTAAGCGGTACATAATATGCCTAGTGCCTACTTAAAAACATAATATCCAGTAGTAAGTGCCTAGAAAGTGTGTGAAGTGTAAGTGAAATTATGAACGTTTATTCAAAACTGGATCCTTTATACCAAAATTTAAATATAAATTGATTTCTAAATTCTTTACGCTTGTCAGTTAGTAGGCCAGTAACCTAATTGGATTTGGTAACAATTTAAACGTCATTACAAATAATGATTTTGTTCGTGTTGTTTTCTAATTATTATCAATTTGCAAATTATTTAAATAATGTTTACTTCATTAATTTTAATATAATCGTTAATATGGAAAACACAATTAGTATGAGTAATAACATTTTATTTATAAAATAAATTTGCTATTTGTACTAATATTATAAACGCAAAAGTTTGTAAGTGTAGACGTTTATTACTCTTTCAAGCAAAAACTATAGATCGGATTTTGGTGAAATTTGGTATGATAATAGTAGGCAGCAAAATGTACGGAGCCCGAGGGATTTCATTTTGGGAAGTAGCAGGAAACAACTCATACAGCAGATATAATGCGTTTATCAACTTATGGAAGGTGAACATACCTATATCACCTATAGGCTATAACTTATAAGTAACTATTGAGTGGCTTTTTGAGACTCATACATGTTAGACTGCTCAGTTTTCAGATTATATTGGCTGGTTTCCAGACGCTCCAGAAGCAAATAACTTTCAAACGTTTGTGTTTGAAGGTGCTCTAAGTTGTAAAATACTCTCTGCTTTTTAATCATTGGCTCTTTCTAGAGGATAACGATATAGGCCGTTTGCCTTGACTTGAGTTTACTTTTGTCAAGGTAAACGATACGTATGTAATTATCCCTGCCTCTATAGACTATAAGAGGTTGTTTCGATATTGTATCTAGGGTATTTTTTTTAAATTAATTTTTGCACAAACCTAGACTAGAAGAAAGTGTGATCCATCAATTTTTGTATGACACACGGGATTTATGAGTAGATACCTTAATTGAAATCACGATTTTTCTCTTCTTGAAAGGGGGTCTATCGCGTAGACCCCTCTTTCTGTATGGAGAAACGGCCGTTGTGATTCCTCTTAAGAGAAAACACCACGGTTGAGAGAAATACAAAATAGGTATTTATAAAATCTATTGCTGTCTCGGAGTGCCTTAGCTAGCCAGCACTAGCGCGATAGAAACTTGGACTGAAATTACCTATTAAAAGTACCAGAAATCGACGTTTAGGGGATTTCTGTTTCCTCCTCCAAAACTTAACCGATTTAAATATTTTTTTCTGTATTAGCTAAAAAAAGAATTGAGCTAGGTTCCTATTTTTGCTTTTGTCGATTATTTTAGTCAAATCTGTTTCCTAGATATTTAAACATAGCGGAGAGTCTGGCCATTTTTTTTTAGGTTTTTAAACGTCCATATCTCTTTAAATAATTAATTTATTAAAAAAAGGAAAAAATAGGGACGTACAAACAATATCCATAAATATTCAAGAAAAAAATTGTTACTCTAGAGGTGTTATCCAGGGAGGAAATAGAAATCCCCTAGACCCCTATTTTTGTATGGAAAAAATTTCGTGGTCTTTCCTCTTAAGAGAAGGAGGAAACAGGGGTCTCCTAATCGTCGATTTCTCGTACTTTTAATAGGTAATTTTAATTCAAGCTGCACTTGTCTCCATCGGCTTTGGTTGGTCAGTTGAGGGACAGCAATAGACTTTACAAACAACTATTTTGCACTGTAGCCCGTGGTCCTTCCTCTTGAGTCCAGCCTACTATTTACTATGTACAGCTTAAGTTATTTAAATGACGACGAAACACTGAAATGCTGATGGAAGTTCGGGAGCCCTCCTATTCCCAGGGCACGGTTACTCCTCTGCGGATAATTTAAGGACACTCTGCTCCTAATTTAAGCGCTACTTAATTGAACTATCGTTTTATTATTCGGCCCCTGGGCAATTTAACTAAAACTACTTTTTGTAGATCAATGCACTATTTACTGTAGTCCGTAGACCAATGAAAGCACCGTGTAAACGTTTAGGTGTAATTTACCTGTGGTGCAAGGACCGTTGTAGTAATTGTGGGCGCCGTTTTGCCGGTGTCTGATGACTCTACTCGCAACCACTCGGGCCCGCATGACGCCCGCCTCGTATCACCCCAACCACAAAATCTCCCATCAGTCACTGTACTCACGGGTGCAATGGTGCTTGCAATTCAACACTGGGCGCACACTGAGAACCGAATCACTGGACGAGAACCGAGTATTTGATATTGTTACCGCTCCCTATACGTTTTGTACCAATACAGTCTATACACGAGTTCCTCAATTGACATTATGATAGACGTATCATTTATGATACAATACTCTAATCTTGACACAATTGTATGAAATTGATCTAAAATGATCTTTCTTCGAAATATAAATGAAACGTATCGTTTAAAAGATCACTTAGTCGAAAGCCGCAACTAAAATGTATCACCGTATAATTCTAGCTCGCAAAAAATATACCCGATAACGCACAGAGCGCGCGACGCGACGGGACCGTGTATAATCCTCAATAGTCTTTGACGTACTGACTCGTGAAGCGGTTACTACCGAACGGAGGCAGTTGTGCGAGACAAAAAAGAGAAAGAACTACTATGACGTATTGGATTTGTAACCACAACTCTGTTCGAGTGTAGATACAAAACTGCACCTCGTTCGACAATAAATAAAGTGCATTTTAGTTGTGTCTATGTCAAAAGAGACACAGTTGAGTCAGATACTTTGAACGTCGCGTGAGGAAATCCGAGAACGACAGAGCAGTGCAGACATTAAGTGCGAAAGAGATACAGTGGGTGCGAACTGCGAACCGATGAATAACGAAGATAAAGCGAAAATCAAGGCCTGAAAATTTTGTGCCACCAAATTTTGCCATGCAATGCCACAAAATTTGGACCCAAAAAAGTGGTAGGTACCTAACTTATCAACGCATTGCAGCAAGTTGCAACTACATTTTTAAAAGAAACAAATATTACTAAACGCCTAATACTATGGAAGTATGTAGTACACTTAGTAAGTACGTATCTGTCAAAAGTAGGTATCGTAGTCAAGATTTATTATTATATTGCACACTTCATTAATACTAGGGTATCGAGAACCGGTAAAGTTTTAGGAACCGGGATTTTCGGTACCGGCACTAGTCAGAACCGGGAATTCCCGGGATTTCCCGGGATTTTTGGTATTTTCGTGATTTTTTTCTTACTTGACTAAAAACAAATACAATGGCTTCGAAAACTACTTTTTATAAATAAATCACACATTTTGGCATGTCAAGTTAAATTATGATACATTAATTTGCTATAAAATGATTAAAATATCGTATATTTATATATTTTTAATTTAACGTCTCTAATATTAGGGCTTTTCCCCACGGCTTCGGGCGCGTAAAATAGTATTCGTAACAAAAAGTTCTTTATCAAATAACTCTATGGCTACAGTATGAATAAGATAATGTTATACCAATAATCATATGACTATCCACTATTCAGTTTCTGGCCAGATTATACGCACTACAATATTTTTTTTTCGTGGCGTATATTATGTATAACGATTTGCCAGCCTATAAGGCACACTTAGCAGATTCCCTCCCACTTTTGCAAATTTATTACTTTTGAATAGGTAAATAAAACATTGCATAATATTATATCTACGATCTATCATGAACCAAAAAAACTATTTTACCGGTGTAAATCTATTAAAACTTATAATATTGTAAAATACTGTGTAGTACAAAAAACCCAACCAAAACTGAGGAGTTTTATAAGTTTAAGTATGAGTAATTATATTTTACGTCACGTTATATACGTGACGTTGAATCCTAGTTTGCTCGGTAGTTTTGCCTCGGCGTTGATAAGTCCTATTTATTATAAACTTATCGCCGTACCAAAATTAAACCAAATCGGTAAAACGGTTCATGACTCTTAAAGTAACAGACACAGTTAGTTTCACGTTTGAAATAATATTAAGTATGGATAAAACATTTTAAAATTATTTTTCTGCTTAGCCAATCCCACGAAATGCGGTATAATGTTTGGACAGAAATTAAAATTTTAAACGCAAATATTGTAAAGTAAGTTTTTACCCTTTCAATGTAATATCGATGTGAGTTTTACTGGCTAAAAAGATGGATCTTCCAAAAATGTTAACAGCTTTATCCAACAGATAAATTGATTCATCAAAAATTCATAGCTTAAAGATATCTTATAAAATTGGTTTTTTGCGATTTTTTATTTATAAGTAGTAGCAAAAAAATTTTTCATAATTATAATTATGATCCCTTGGGACCTTTTTGTTTCCCAACAAAAAAAATCATGTTATTAATTTCATGGTCCAATCTACCTTTGTGCCGAGTTTCATTTAAATACGTCGTAGGTTCACCGAAATACCATTAAATAAGTAGCTACTGTTTTTTCAAAATCCAACGGGCACCCTTTCGTTTTTTATTACCCCAATAATATCCTACATTACCCTTTAGGTTCGAAGCTATCGGCCTGCAAAATTTTATTTTATTCCATTCAGTACGGACTCATACGGACCGACAGACAGACAGTACTTTTTTTCATAATTATTATTTTTAGGTTCTATGGCCTTTATAGACCCCAAATCTTGATTTTGACTTAAATATATATTTAATGAGCAGACATTTCCCCTAGATTTATTTTAATATGTTTAGATAGTAAAATCAGTTAAGAATATTTTGAATAACATCGTAACTTAAATTAAAATTTGAAAGCGTTTTTCGCCGTCGGAAAGTTACACCATCAACGGTGAACACAGGCTTTATTATATTTTCAAAAAAAAGGGATCCTTACTAAAACTCCAATAATGTAACCCAAGGTGTCAAAAGTATACAATTTATTAAGTTTTTATATGCATTGGTTAAAATATAATGATACTCATAATATGTTTATTACTATAACATTATCTAAAACACATTGCAGCTGTAGTGTTATTTGGTAAAGAACTTTTTGCTACGAATACAATAATTCCACACGCCCGAAGCCGCGGGCCAAAGCTAGTAATATAATATTACTCACGTTTATAAAAATTGTTTATATCTATGTAAAACTTTAATGGAAGTGACTGTATAACGATATTTTAATCATTGTATAGCAATAAATTTATTATTCTTTAACATGACATGCCACAATGTGTAATTAAAATACAAAAGTACTTTTCTAAGCCCGTTGCGTTTATTTTTTGTTAAGGTAAAAAAAATCCCGAAAATACCGAAAATCCCGGTTCTTTTGCGTTGAGAACCGGTTCTATAACAGTAGTCAAAGAACCGGGAAATCCCGGGATTTTCGGTACCGGGAAATCCCGGTTCTGAACCCTAATTAATACCACTAATTACTATACACGTTAATTACTTTAAAGTTAATAAACAAAGCAGTTATAGAAATTAAAGTACATTTGCGTAAATAATTATTATGGCATTAAAACCGTTAAGCCTGTGTACAAACGGAGAAAGTAGATATCATGGCAGTTATCTGTTAATAATGCCATAACAAATGCCTTAATCGTCAATATGCTTTCCCATAACAACCGAATTTGTTATATCACCAATAAGACATTAAACAATATAATATATATAAATCTTCTGAGTCACTCTTTTTTATTATATTTAAGCTTGAACTTTTCTAAAATACAAAGCCATTAATTAAAGCGGCCCACACCTCATCCTACGTTAGAGGTGAGGACGTTTTTAGACACAGAAATAAAAAATCCTTCGTTTTATATGCCCCAGCTATTAATAAATTAATAACTCTTTCTATTATATAACTTCGCTTAATGTAATAGCTCCGTAAAAGTTTTATTTTAATTAATGACGCAATAGTTCTCCAAAATCGGACTCCAAAATATTCAGTGTTTAAAATAGTATTAATTATATAACGCTTATTTTAAAGTATTCATGAACACCTACTTTTTATGCAAAATGGACAGACGCTTAAAATTTGCAAACCAAAAGTTTCGATTATCTATTCTGGTAAAAACAAAAACAAATTATCTAATCATCGTACCGAATCTAATGAATGATATTAAATACACAATGTACCCAAAATATGTTAATCCCATTCAAACGAGAATCAAATTATACTTTGAATAAAACTTCTGGGACAATAATCTTATTTAATAACTTGAGACATATAGTCAGGGTTCCCCCATGCATGGTTTTCACTTGATTAGTATCAAGCAAATTTTTCGTGAGTACCTTCATTTGGATGAGTCGCCCATGAATTTATTGGACGGAACTCTTGTCTGTGGTAGCTAACGGAGATAGGAAGAATAAAGTTTATGGAATTGGTGATTCCAAAATATCTATTTTTTTTTATTGTCTAATTTAGATCATTGTCAATATATTTATATTGACAATGATCTAAATTATCCGAAAAAATATTTGTCCTTCAAAATCTATGGTTTGATCAAAGAGTTCCCTCTTGCCAACTTGATAACTTGACTTGATAACGAGGTCATCTTAAATTATTAGTAACCAGCTGATTTTGTTTTTATTACTTAGTTAACATTAATGTAATTCACCAGACATAATTGTCCTACAAATTGCGTGGTACGTTATCCCGGTCCTACGCTCGAAAGTTGAGCATTTTTTTTTATCCTTGGTAACTCTGTTATCTACCACAATCGAGAGTTCCGTCCAAGAAATTCTTGGGCGACTCATCGAAATGAAGCTACTCAAGAAAAATTAGCTTGATACCAATCAAGTGAAAATCATGTATGGGGGAACCCTGACTAATAGCAGTTTGCCGGTGAAAACCGAGAAAAAAAAACAACATAAGTGTGGACGCTTCACATCTTCATAGTCAAGCCTTACCTATTTAATAGGTTTTTGAGATAGAGCTGATGACTATCGTGTTTACAGTTTATTTGTTTATGTCGCACTGCACATTCAAAACCCGCCGTGAATGTATTGCATGCTCCATACAGACATAAAATTGTTTGTTTTCTCTCTCGGCATCCGCTTGCCGTCTATTGAAGCTTGACGATACAAATAACTGGAATTAATCATTGAAAACATATCTATTTACTTCTTTGTCATACTATTTTCTAATATTTTTTGCTACGAACGTCGAAAATGACACAACTTTACATAAAGATTTCACGCAATACAAGGCAAACTTCTACTTGGTAGTATGATTAAATTTAGGATAAGTTGAATATGAAGATTCAAGAATAACAAATCATTGTTTAAACAACAACTGAAATTATAATGTGAATTACACAATTCCTGCTCACGGAGCCAGTTCGCCTTGATTTTAATCGGCGTTAAAACGGTACGGTACAAAAAAATACATCAAATAGTAATATGTACTGAGGATTGAAAAGTATAAATTCGTATTGAGCATCCAAACCAACGGCGATATTTGATTAATAACGTAATTAATGATTAGTAAAACAGTGACACTAACGGCTCCTAACTCGTTAGTGACACTTAAATCACATGCTTCACCTTGTAGGAGAGTCATTGAGGATTTTTATTATAAGTAATTGACTGAATATAGAGATCCTAATAGTCACGCACGTTCGATAACACAATCCAGTTAGCATGTTGTAGTCGTTTCGATATCAATGGCATATTATACCGTACAGTCTGATTCCTTCTACTTCAAATTTTATTGTATGACGCAAGAAGCCATACACATATCAAGTTCAGAGTTTAGTGTCAAGTTGCAATATACAATCGATATGACTTAGCAAAGCAAACGTGGCAAATATCAGGTTTCTGCGACTGGCTTGTTTTTATGGTGCTCAATGTTCATGCACCATCAATATTGAGACTTGGGAGATGTTTTGACTCTCCAGCTGTTGACAGGCAACATTTATGCAAGCGTTGTGTCTAGCTACATTTTATCAACCTGGGATTATTCATCTTGCAGCGTGTTGCTTGCTAGTTTTACTATGACTAACGTTTCTTCTTTAATAATGTTCAATTACTAATGGCGACTAAAATATAAGATACCTACTATAGATACTATTTACACAATGGGTATTATGATAATTATGTTAGCTGTTCAGTGTTCATCAATATGGCCAAGGAACGAGCAAAAAAACTTTCTTTTCAGTCTATGGAGGTGTGTCCAGCTCGTTAATGTAAATGTCAACAAATGTCGTCGGACCGGTTGGTATGAAAAGCTTTTTAATCACCTATCGACATTGCCTCCGGCGCTATTTCAAAGCTGCAGTGTATTTTTAGACCAGGCCGTTTTCACCCATGCAGGAAACTGCAATTGCTTCTGGCCATGTTCCGGCGCAATTCTCTATCTGATCTAAGTCTTACTCATTTACTTTATTGCTAGCTTTGTACCTAATATAATAATTGGTCAATTTTGCATAGCACCAGGAAGTGATTGCCCTGAAATGCACCTTTTAACCATCTGTGGAATTGCGCACACCTGGCACGCTAAAACCAGAATGACGCATCTTCCTTGATGCAAACTGAAGTTTTCGACGCTAACGTAGCGCCCGAGGACTGGTAGAGCCACAATTTTGCAGCTTAATATATAATTATTTATTGATAAGCATGTAAGACTCAAATTTAAAGAGAACGCGTCAATGTTGATTGTCAGTGGTATAAAATAGTAACATTACCTACCTTTCTAATCTCTTCAGAATTATTTATCAAGCGGGATTCATTGGGATGGTTTTAAGGCTTAACCAAAAAAATGTAGAAAACAACGTGGGGGATAATTTCCCATTTCAAACAAGGGGTTCCCACTCATCCAAGAAAAGCTGCTAGTTTACAGTTATGCAAACATCCAATTGTATAAGAGGAGCGTCCCATATAAGGCGTGTGCCTCGCAACGCGACCTGTGTTTGTGTAAATTCATTAGTTTCCACATAAGAACAATTAACATGACGCTCGTTGATTCTCATTTGTAATGCAAACAGCAGACGCTGTTCGGTCACGGTGGCTATAGTATAGCCGTGAGAGTGTTACAATGACTCTTTTGCAATACCATCAGATACGTGCACCAGGTACAAATGTTACTATTTTTATTTACCTGTATTTTTATGAAGTTTTTCTCCAAAATACAGCATTATCAACATATTATACCACTATAACGATAGTATATATCGTTATAGTGGTAGTGCCATGCTGCATCTCGTATGCAACCGAATTGGGTCGGCACGTCCGGGGAAGTACCACTCTCCCACATAATACCGGCTTGAAGTGATGGTCACGTCATCGCGTTTCGTCCGGTTTGTGGGAGCGCCGGAGACCCCCCCCCCCTCCCCGCGATTATGGCAGCACAGTCTTTAAATAGAAGCATACCCCAGGAGGGTACCAGCTGCGACAGCGCTGGAGAATCCCTCCCTAGGTGTCAGCGCCTGGGCTGCCCCGCGTACTCTGGGGGGGGCAAAACTGTGCTCTACAATCGTTCTGCTGGGGGCAAACGGAATAAGCCGAAAGATCCTCCTGCCACGCTCAGTGTTGAATTCTGCAACATCAGGGGATTGCATTCAAATTTAAACGCTGTCCACTACCATCTCGAGACAGCGAAGCCGGCTTTACTCTTTCTCACTGAGACGCAGATATCCTCTCCGACTGATACGTAGCTCTCTTACCCGGGGTACAAACTGGAACACTCCTTTGTACCACGGGCTGGAGTGTGCGCTTACGTTAGGGAGGATGTCTGTTCTCGTCTTGAAGGTGGGGACCTCTCCATCCTCTGGTTACGCATAGATAGCGACGACCATCCCCGCATCTATGCGTGCCTATATAGGTCCCATAGCGGTAATACCGAAACTGACCGACTCTTGGAGTACATTCAAGTGGCTACAGATCTCGTTCTGCAGCAGATCCCTTCCGCAGAGATCGTGATTCTTAGCGATTTTAACGCCCACCATGCCGAATGGCTTGGCTCACGTACCACCGATCATGCGGGAAGATCTGTTCACGATTTTGCCTTGGCTTATGGCCTGACACAACTCGTTACTTCGCCCACGCGAGTTCCGGATGTGGAAGGCCAAGAACCTTCTCTGCTGGATCTTCTGCTGACCTCTCATCCGGATGGCTACAGTGTCTCCGTCGATGTACCCTTAGGCTCGTCGGATCACTGTCTCATTCGTAGTATGGTGCCAATTCTGCGCCCATCGAGGCCTTGTTTTATGGGATGCCGCCGTGTATGGCACTATAGGTCGGCAGATTGGGACGGGATGCGGTCCTTTTTTGCGTCCTACCCATGGGGGCGGGTTTGCTTCTCGCCGGATGATCCTGACGTTCTTGCTGACTCCGTTGCTGATGTCGTCTTCAGGGCATGGAACTCTTTATTCCGTTCTCTTCGGTACCCATTGGTGGCAAGTCTCGGCCTTGGTCCACCACCAGCCACCAGCTGATAAGCGACCGCCAGTACGGTTTCCGTCGGGGACGCTCAGCTGGTGATCTTCTAACATACCTTACGCACTGATGGGCGGAGGCAGTTGAGAGCAAGGGGGAGGCGTTGGCCGTTAGTTTAGATGTAGCGAAGGCCTTTGATCGGGTCTGGCATAAGGCGCTTCTTTCGAAGCTCCCTTCCTACGGGCTTCCCGAGAGATTATGCAATTGGATCACCAGCTTTTTGACAGATCGTAGCATCAAGGTCGCTGTTGACGGAGCATGCTCGGACCCCAAATCTGTCAATGCTGGTGTTCCACAAGGCTGTGTGCTATCTCCGACGCTGTTTCTTCTGCATATCAATGACTTGTTGCAAATTGGTGGCATTCATTGCTATGCGGATGACAGTACTGGAGATGCCTTTTACACAGGCCGAGCAAATATTTCTCGGGAACATGTCAACGAGTGTCGGAACAAACTTGTGTCTGAAGTCAAAACTTTGTTAACTAAAGTCTCGGACTGGGGCCGACTAAATCTAGTCCAATTCAACCCTAAGAAGACTCAAGTTTGCGCGTTCACCGCTAAAAGAACACCCTTTGTCGTATCTCCTCGCTTCGATAACACTCCCCTATTTGCCACAGCTAGCATCGGAATTCTTGGAGTTGACATATCGAGCGACGTTCAGTTTGGCGGTCATCTGGAGGGGAAGGCTAAACTAGCTTCCAAAAAGCTGGGGGTTCTCAATAGGGCGAAGCAGTACTTCATACCTGCTCACCGCCTGCAACTGTACAAGGCGCAGGTTCGGCCCCATATGGAGTACTGCTCTCACCTTTGGGCGGGGGCTCCCCAATACCAGCTCCTTCCATTTGACCGCATCCAACGTAGAGCGGCTCGAATCGTCGACGACCAGGCTCTTTCCGAGCGGCTTGACACTTTGGCCTTGCGTAGAGATGTCGGTTCACTCTGCATCCTCTATCGCATTTATCATGGGGTGTGTTCCGAGGAACTGTTTGGCTTAATACCTGCAGCTACATTTCGACATCGAAGCTCGCGCCGGAAGTTCCACCCACATCATCTTGATCTCCACAGATCAACCACCGTGAGATTCTCAAGGCACTTCCTGCCTCGGACCACCATCTTGTGGAACCAGCTGCCACCCACGGTATTTCCGAACCGATACGACTTAGGAGCCTTCAAGAGAAGAGCCTACCTCTTCGTCAAAGGCCGGCAACGCACCTGCAGTTCCTCTGGAGTTGCGGATGTTTATGGGCGTCAGGATTCACTTAACATCAGGTGAACTGCCTGCTCGTTTGCCCCCTTTTTCCATAAAAAAAAAAAAAAAAAAAATTATTGTGGAGCAAGAAAAGAGGACGTATTGTTACGGTTTTTGCAAAAGATTAATGCAATCACTATTTCTGGAGTTTTAATATTTACTTATACTTTTTATCCAACTAACTCCTAAGTAGCGTAACTGCTAATAATTGCCCTTCTATTGTTTAGCTATTTAGTCTCTACATAATACAAAAGTAGGAAGTTAAAGAAAATGTAAAGGGCTATTAAACATTGTTTTAGTGTTTAGATAGATGCGTTTCTCATATTTGGATTGCATTGGTTAAACACTTCTTAAGAACAACAGAAGGCAATATAAATGTGAAAAACTTGTGTTGGCTTCCCTTTGACGGTTAAATTCAGGAAAATAATAAATCTTTTATAATAAGTTAATTTGTTACAGGATTGTAAGAGAAATTAATTATTTTCAATTTCCTCGTGTTAAGGAAAATATGGATTCAGATTTTTGTGCAAGAATACAAGTTAGCAACTGCGTTTTCAGGGACAATTCTTTTGTAGAAGCGCGATTTACATATTATAGAATAATTAATAGGTTGATGTGATTTGTTAAATGAAGACATGAATGGATGAAGGCGATATGTCGCAAAATTCTGATTTCGAGAAAATTGAGTTTAAACTGTCACTTAAACATTTTGGAACTAATATACTACGGCATATCGTTGCGTATTAAGTAGGTATATCTAAAAGGAAATATTTGTATTTTTGTACGTTACGACTTAACTCAAAAAGTACTGGGCCGATTTTAATAATTCTTTTTTCATTAGAAAGCTACTTTACCACTGAGAAAAATCAATTGCTGTTCGTTAGTCTCGCTAAAACTCAGCTGATCAGCTGAACTGATTCGGCTATTTTTGGTCTTGAAATATTCGTGGAAGTCCCGGGAAGGTTTACACGGATTCCATGCTCAACGAAGTGGGCACGGGTCAGCTAGTTAATTCTAAAGACGCTTCTTTAGATTAATGTACTTATGACGTTTTGTCATTATTATTTTGCTAAATAAAAGAATGAAAGAATTTTTTTTTTTTCTATGAGGTAGGTAATAGGAACCTACAATACATTAATTTACCGTGATGGATATTACTTGTAAGAACCTTGAATGAGCAATATGTATTCCGTATTGTACAGAATCGATATATTTACTAATACGAAATTCCGCTACCAAATTACATGAACCCGTGTCTGGCGCCGGCATCGTCGAAGGTTTTATGGTATTGTGACCTAAAAAAATAAAAGCTAAAATCACAGATAAAACTAGGAAATTAAAGTCAGCAGTTAATGCAGTTAATAACCGCCTGCCATACAAAATTTATTGGCATTAAGGCATTAACAACAAAAATCCATCAAATGATTTTGATGAATGTGGTGCATAGAAGTAAAGATAATTAATAAATGGACAATGCCCGTGCATAAAGTAGGTACTTTAATATATATAATAGGCACTTTCTACAGCTACTATTTAAGTATAAGCATCAATTATCATGGAAAATAAGTAAGTTTCAGCCGCTACTCAATCCAAGGTAGTTTTTCAGCCGTGAAGGTTTTGTGTGCCTATTCAGTGTGACCAGTAAAAAACGCCCTTTCAATTATACTTGTGCCTACCGAGTACCTCCTGTTGTAGTAAAAAGAGCGCAGTTTTCGCAGTGACAAAATTAAAAACCATAAGATCAATATTATCTAAAAATTCATTCCAAGATCAAAAAGATCTAGGTAAAATGAAGTTTTTAATATTATATTTTTTCATAAGTAATATACAGAACTAAATATACCACTTACCTAACCTGTACATTAATGATTAATACACAAATTCTCAGAAAAAAATCATTTCCGCGTACAAACATTAACGTCTTATACGAATCTAAAACGAACCACGTATCCGGTAAATCTAGGACTGTTAGCTGATGCAAACCCAAAGCCCGGATATGAATCTGTGAACTTAATAATAATTATTAAATAAAAGAGCAGCCAAGTACATTTTATGCGCTGTGTGAAAACAGATGTTTCAACAGATGGAAAGCGGCGCTCGTAAAGTTTGCAAAATCGGAACACTCACTACTTTAAAGCCATACAGCTATGCTATGCTTGCATTCAATTCTTATTTTCGGGTCGTGTAGTTGGGTTCGTCACATCGTGTGTGGCAAGAAAATCTAGTATGATCAGCTACTGTTTTAAGTCCCCACTATACTTGGTTAATATAGTAATTATTGGATAGCGTCTTGGTGAAGCAAATTAAAAAAAAATTAAACGTCTATAAACTGGTTTGTTAGACGTTTTTTTTTTTAATTAAAGACGTTTCAAAAATTAAAAGGTCACTTCCGAGAAAAGTTTGAGGACAACTTGCGTAGGGACTAGCCACTTTTTACCTCAATTTTTGTTTATTCATCTGAAGCGATCGACAATTTCACTTTCTTCCATAGCAGTGAGTACAAGATGGGCGTAACGAAGCTCGAAGCCTCGGGGCGGCCTTGTCAATCGTCCATCAATTACGTACTTTCCCTGTTTTTATGGGATCTTTATGGGAATATGTTACGTAAGAGTATTGTGAAAGCGTTAAAATGTTTATAAATTCATTGGCCCTTGCGCCCCGCCACGAAAACCACCATAGTCCGTGAGGACATCCGGCATTGCGCATGCTCGCCAAAGCGTAGCCTAAGTTGGTCCGGAGTTGAATGTTAATCGTTACCTAAATTTTACATTTTTGTTTATAATATACAGTACATGGTCGATTGAGCTAAAATTATACGTCGTCGTTTACAATGCAATATCAAGATCATCTGATCTGATAATGCAGTGAAAGGTCCTTTGTAAAACGACACTTCTTAGATGAAGTGCAAACTATAGTTTTAAATTAAATAATTGGATCAAGCAATTTGATCATAATGTTCTGATCCTATATAACATATATATATAAGCTGGAAGGTTTTGGTTTTATAGCGGTACCATAGGAACTCCGCTTTAAAACGACATAACCTCGTTTAGTTTGGGTTCGTTTGATTTGCATGAATGCATTGATCACACGTCTTAAATATATTATAGTATCACCAGGTTCTTGGTGATATTTTTTTTTTATCTGGACAGGTATTTATTATTTATAGTAATGCCTCACAGTAACGATGCTATTACATGTGTGAGTTTTAGGCCCGTATTAATAAAGAAGTCTCAAACGCTACCTCGCTTGGGAACTTATTTGACAGACGAAAAAATAGTTCTGTTTCACTTTTGATAATGAAGAACTTTACTTATGTTACATACATACATACTTTTTTTTTCTTTTTTAAAACGTAAAAATAAAGATTATACTTGTTTTAATGTTTTTGTTTAATCTATAATATGAATATTATATCGGTATAAAAAGTAAAGAAATTTGTAACATTAATAAAGTTGTTCACTTTTAAAAGTATAACGAAACGTTGTTTTATCTGTCTTATAGGTTCTCAAGTGAGGTTGGGTTCAATTGAGACTTCTTTATTAACGGGCCTTAGTGTTGTATAAGCAGTAGGTATAAGTCCCAGATCCTAATTTAAACTTGAAACTTGGTATGGTCAGACATAAAGTTTGACCTCAGTGGACGGTTGCGAGTATTAGCATTGACATACATGCGTGGTAATAACAACTTAGCTCTGGGAAGTTATAAGTTATATTAACCTTACGTAAATACGAAATAGAATATGTACGAAGATAAATATTGTGGAAGATTACAAACCATCTTGTCGCATCTATTAGGTATAATAATTATATAACTACGACATGCAAGATGCAATGAAAAAAGAATTGTAATATGAATTTCATATATAAAAACCAAGATATAGTATTATTTCATATTATGAAATAATACTATATCTTGGTTTTTAAATCCAAATAATTCGGTAGGTATACGCTTATAATATGTTATAATATGTAGGTATATCTAACTTTATCGCCAGTAATAATATTTGTGAAACGCCTTGCAATTTTAGCGTTTAATTTAGAACCTTACTTTATGTATTATTTTTATAATAAAAATAGGCATCGGACCGTATCATTTGGAATATAAAGCAATTAACAAGTTTCATTATATCATAGGTATACATTTATATAATAATTATGAATCATATTCTTTCCACTAAATTGAACGCTACATTTTTTTTAAGTTTTAAAAAATATAGATTCAAATAATAAATGAGAACCATATTACAAGTGGTATTATACATATTATAGAACCTTAGGATTATTATTAATATAAGGATAGATAGAGCACATTGGTAGTCGGCAGGTACCTTTTTCCCTCTTTTCAAATTAGTTACTAAACGTAGTTAAATATTAGTTTATTGATACTTAATTAGCAATAGACAAGGCTTTAAAAATAATTAGTTGGATCACTTCGGCTTACAAGAGAATCATTGCCTGCGCTTCTTCTTACACCGGGGGCCCTAATCTCCAAACTGATTTTATTTTGATTCAGATTCGATCGTGATGCGTACTTCCCAATAAATTGACGTTTTTTTATATTGATTCTCAGTCGATTGATATGGTCGGGTGTACAAAAAGTTACGATCTAATGATATTCTTTATCCAGGGCGGCGATTCTCGGGCAGTGGAAAAACGTTCATACTCGAATAAATCGTCGACATTCGGAAATTTTAAGAACGATGCACACTTGGTGTATTCTCAGAACACACTGAAAAAAATCCGTTTATTACTTTTATTTAATCATAAGTGTGGAATGAGCAAAGAATAATCGTTCTTAGGCTGCCGGCATAAGTGTGAAAATTCTTTGTACATTTTTAAGTGATAAGAGTTCATTTTGTACAATATGCTTACGCATATTTCGCTGCTAAGAAAAATCGTTCTTGTTAGAGGGTAATAAGAGTAAAAATTCTTTACTATTGCATATTACTTTTATAAGTTGTTATATTTTAAACGGCTTATTTTGTACTTGTTAGAACTTGTTAGTTGCGTTTTGCAGGTCGATGAAGTAACGTGTTTTTATTATTTTACTTGACGAAATGTTTCGTATTTTAATTGTTTTGGTGGTGCGTTTAGGTACAATATAGTTGACTTTTAAAGCGTCAATAATTATTGATTATTATAATAATAATTAATCATTTTTATTGTAGACGTAAATAATATATTAACTACTATATACACATTAATAAATTATATAAATACTAGCTGACCCGTGCCCACTTCGTTGAGCATACAAACCGTTTCGCCGAATCGGTTCAGTCGTTCTTGTGTTATGCGCTTACCAACATATTTTGCGATCCATTTTTATATTATAGAAGATGTAAGGAAACGTAGTGATTATATTCTCTTTGATGTAAGGTTCACTTCGACAGTTCGATTGGTAATTGTTCTCTTGGTACCCCAGAATACGTGTTTCAAGAATCGTTCGAACTTTTCGGTAGTAGAACGGACAACTTCATACATATGGCGGCTGGTAGGTTATCAAATTGGTGGTGCACTTTTCTTACTTAACTTTAAAAAAACTTAGCGTTAAAAAAACGCTATGGGAAACTTAAAAGACATAAAGTGATTTTCTTGTAAATATTGTCCGAAATATTAATATTTTATATGGGTAAGTATAATATTATGTAGGTATTATAAACGTATTAATTACGTATTTCGTCAATCATAGATAGTTAAAATAATTTTTACCCGACTTCGGAGAAGTCAAAAGGAAGGGTACATGATTTTGTCAGTCTATGTATGTATCTAGGTATGCATCCCTCGCAGCAGCTAAACTACTGGTCAAAATCCAAAAAATTCTAAATATAAAACTTTTTATTTCCATAAAGATTATTAAATAACAATTATAGAATTGTCCTACATGATGCCTACCACCGGTTCGGAAACTAGCCCGGCGAGAAGAACCGGCGCCGGCGTAAGAAACTCGCGCGGGGCCATCTTTAGCAAGGTCCGAGACTATATGAATTTCATTATCTTAATTTAATTTTTAGAATATAATTTTTTAAGTTTAATTTTGAAAATCTAAAATCGTTTTTTAAATATTACACTCACTCTCTATAATGACAACAATTGAGTAATAAAAACTACATAAAAGTTGCTAAAATTAGTAAAAACTGTCAGCTGTGTAGGTACGTTCTTTTGTCGCTTTATGATCCTAGCCCGCAATAAACATGACTGTCGGCATCATGCATAGTGAACATTCTAAGAAATTCGTTCTTTTGTTTACAAATTGGGATTGCTTGCACGTGTTGACTGTTTTTGACCATTACTAATAAGTAGGAGTCATGGATTATCTAACGTTAACATATTCTTACGTGCAAGTTACGGTAAGCGTGGCTAGTAAAAGAAAATCACTGTGTATTGACGAAAAAGTTTTACTGATACGCGCAATAGAAACGGAAAATATGAGACATATCTACTAACACTACATACATACATACATACATACAAACATACATACATACATACATTACATACATACATACATACATTATACATACATACATACATACATACACACATACATTATCCATACATACATACATACATACATACATACATACACACATACATTATACATACATACATACATAAATTCATACATACATACATACAAACATACATACAAACATACATACATACATATATACATAGTACATACATACAAACATACATATATACATACATACATACAAACATTATACACACATACATACGTACATACATAGACTGCCAAATTATTTATTTGTACATGTGGATGCGGACATCTACCGGTCCTTACCACTCGTTGGATATCGGGGACTTTTACACGATTTACTTCGACTGTGAAGATCTGAGAATACACATGTGTTTATCGTTCTTAAAATTTCCGAATTTTGATGTTTTATTCGAATATGAACTTTTTTCCACTGCCTGAGAACCATGCGTAGTACGTGTTTTATAAACCGCTCGAACGTTTCGGTAGAATGGAAAAAATCATGAACAAATGTCATGCGGAAAATGTTCTAATAGCGAGAATCGCCGCCCTGGTTAGTTTCAAAGCAATCCACCAAATAAAATACCCAAAAATTTCGATTTTATCGGGATCGAACTGATTCTATTCTCGATTGTGTCGGCAGTAAGCTTGCAGCCTTTGATTACAATAGCGCCAATTCACATCAGCTTGGATATACTGGCTTTCCTTTGCTATTGCAGGACTCCATAGTCCATGTTACCTAGCTAAAAAGAAATTCAAACAGTCTTTGGACTGTTTTGCACAGTGCGCGAATATGTGCTGCTTGAATGTTAAAGAGAAATTGAATAAATACATTAACATAGAAAGCTCATCTTGACAGATGAATATCGTGATTAAGTGTTCGCCAAACCAGTTTTTTTATTTGTTTGCTTTTAGTTCGAACATTGCAACCGAAAAGTAGGCTAATACTGTATTTATAGAAGACGATTTTCCTTCATCAGTCATCGTATATTATGGTGATTGAGAAAATTTAAAACTGATTGAAAATAAGTTTCGTGAAAATCAGATTGAAAATGATGCTGTGCCAAATTGCACGTTTATGCAATGGGCTAAGAAAATGTTGTGTTAAAAAACAAATCACTAATCAGATCACCGCACCAGTAGCCCAAACAGGAACATTTGAAGGTTCTATATCACTTCTGTAAAGTAAAGTAATCGATTGTCAATTTTATTGTATTTGCGCTGTCATTTTTTCATACATTCATTTCTTAACGCTATTCGAAAAATCTTTTTAAATGTCCCTGCTTGGGCTAATAATCGTCTGTCGGTCGGTCATGCGCCTGATATCTCGCCAATCGTATCGGTTATCCGTCTTATTGGGTTACGAGAGTAAAAGAAGAGAGAATTATTTTGAGTACTGCGCACACACCTTGGCACTATAAGATACGCTGCGTAGCCCGTCTGGTTTCAACGAATTCAGCCACCGGAAAATCAAGGAGGCCAACCATTAATTATAAAGACTTAGACATTATATAATAATTTATCCGAATTTCATGTCATTATGAGATACAAATATTAATACGGATTTATATTTAAAACACATCTCAGTTCCTCATGTAAATTAATACGACAATCTAGTCCACATTGAAAGTAATTTGTATTCTGCGAGTACATATCGAAATCTCCAAAACGCTTTATTTACATTAAACTTTCTATAAGTAACCATTTAAAAGGGGACACACAAAGTTCGTAATAATGCACAAGAGAGAGTATAGGTACAAGATTAAAAAGTAAAACACAGTATCTCAAACACAAAGTTATAATGAGAAAAACAAATAGGATACTCCTGAAACGAGATATTTCTCACTAAATAAAAATATTTAGGTAAGAGATATAGATTTAGGTAAGAAATATCTATGTAGGTATTTCCTCCGAAAGCTCAATATTTTAATCTACAGGGTCATGGACATATATCAAGCCGAATATAGTGTGAAGAGAATGACGCGTAGAGCATTTTTTGTTTTGGCTCTACATGTAAATTATTAAAATGCTTAATATTATACTTAATTAAAAAAAAAAGAAGATAAAAGTCTAAAATTACCACAAAGAGTGGATCTTACTATGCTGGGGCATGCTGGATCCTAGTCTATATACACGAACGCACAGGTCGTTCACCTAAGATCTGACCAGGATTGAAACTCATCGGTGACTTTCGCAGGCTCGAATCCCGCCATAGGTACAAAAAGTTTTCTAGGGCGTGTATTAAATATGTGTATAGTATAATAAAATTATAAATATATATTATACTGTATAGTCACATAGTGTATAGTATTAATTAAATGTTTCCGTTGTCTGGTCCCCGTAACACAAGTTCTGGCACGGGGCCAGATTGACGTGGTGTGAAGCGTCCACAGATGTTATTTAACACAACGTGTTAATGCACCTGTAATCTAATTTCACCTAATTGTTAAGATTTTTATCTTTTGCAACAATTAATCTTAATTATATTTCCATTACCCCGGATTTTGGACATAAAACGCATAGTACGTTTCCGAGATCCGAATTAAGATGTGGGCCACACATATTCAGGTCACACTGAATAGCATGTCGAAAACTTATTCTACACCACGAATTACTTTTGCAATTGATAACTTACAATTTGATTGTGCAATACAGTAATGACAGCCGCGGAGCAATCTGTGATATAAAACGTTATGCGGTCCCCTTACCCCTGTCCCGCTGAGACATATTTGTAATCTAATTGATAGTAAAAACATTCATCAACATCATCAATTCTGTTATGGCCAATACTGGACATAAGTCTCCCCTTAAAATACTCCATGGGGTTCTATACTCGCCACGCTTGTTTCACGCAGTTTCAGAATAAAAGTACATTATTCCCTTTGTCACCTTTTACCACACCCAAATAAACAAATATTATAAAGCGGAAGAGTTTGTTTGTTTAAACGCGCTAATCTCAAAAACTACTGGTCCGATTTGAAAAAATCATTTTTTGTTGGATAGTCCATTTATAGAGGAAGGCTTTAGGCTATATAACATTACGCTGCGACTAATAGGAGCGAAGCGTCAGTGAGAAATGTTGCAAAAACGGAGAAAATTATTCACATTTGGGGACTTTCGTTGCGTGCGCTGCAGAAACGGTTTAAGTCACTCAAAAACGTCGCGGGCTCAGCTAGTAAATAAATAAAATATTTTTCAACGTTTTTAACTAGATGTTGCACGTCTAAAGCGTTAAGCTTTAGACTATATGAATAAAAAAAGTTAGTTGAGTTAAATGAATGCTAAATGAATAAAAAACTAGATGAATAATAAAAAAGTGCTATGACAAGGCTGTCAACTTTTTAACTTTTTGTAAGTTTAAATTTTTGTAAGTTTTAAAGCCCGATATCATTGGTATTTGTTAATAGTTATTTTCATTGCTAGCTAGAGTCTGGACTCTAGACTCTAGCTCTAACTCTAGCTAGCAATGAAAATGACTATTAGACGAGTTCCGACTTCTGTTTACTGTATAGAGACTCTTCTAGAGTAAACACAAGTCGGAACTCGTAGTACATGAGAATAATTATTGTAACACGAGTGATTACAATACGAAACGCTATTTAACATGCTAGCCCATCACTATTACGTGAAGAGGACAACTGTCAAATCGTCATTTTAGGTGTGAGCTAATGAGCCAATCACTTGAAGACACATTACACGCATCCAGCGAACGTGCTGCTCGAAAAACACACGCGTTTCACATAAGCGGTGAGTGGTGACTACTTTCGCCGATTAAAAAAGCAACGCAGTCTGTGAATGATGTTTCCGATCGTGTGACAAACACATTAAAGTTGCGAACATACACTATTAGCGGTTAGCGAACACGCCCGCTCTAGGTACGTCCATTTGTAAATTTGTTCCACTTTTGATGAAAGACGTGTTGTAAGATCGATCACTTTCGATATTGTGATATTGGCTAATATTACATATCACACGGTACTCTTTATGACTGTTATAACAAGCTTCGTTAAATAGCTACTAAATACATATTTCACAAGGCTCATGTCGGCTACATTCATAATGAAATTATGCACTTTCCCAAAACGAATGACACCTTAACAATAATTTAATAGGATCTGTAGGTCAGCTACGTCGCCAGAGTAGCTCGTTTTCTAATTGTCACAAAACATCCATAACAAATACGAGTTGTCAGCAGAGCAAATTGTCCCTCACGATTCAATCGTTGACCTTGAAATGCAGACGCTCTATATTTTAGTTCATTACAGTAGCCATGCCTATCGTCCAATCGACCTTGAGTCTTGACTCCACCAAATGATATTGACATAATTCATAAACAGTATGAACTGTCCGCTGTGGTGTCCGTTTATCCGTGGGAGAAAAAATAGCAGTAATCAACCATCTTTCCCGTGGGTGTCATAAAACGGCCGCAGAGAAGATCTTATATCCGGCAATGGGCAGCAACGTTTCCGCGGACATTGTTATAATCTTAATTCCCGATTTCACCACCGCTTGTTAGTGTTAACTGCTTGTTAAACCAAATAAAATACTAAAAGCCGTAGAGATCGAACTGTTTAAATTCTCGATTGTGTCGGGACTGTCGAAAATAAGCCTGCAGACGGTTGGCAATAGCGCGCCACGGTTGCAACTAATAAATTAATATTGTTATACGTATAAGAAATCTCTTCGCATTTCACTTTTCACTAACATAAGAGTTTCTGAAGGTTAATTATAATTTACTTTGACATAAATGTGACCTGCTGCGGTCGAATTTAACGATCGGTAATAAATTTATCTAGGTAATAAGTAAATTAATGCGTCTCATCGAAAAACAAATTGATGAGAGAACAATTTAAACCTCGGCTAGGTAATCTAAATTAATGATTGTAGGTATACGATTTTTAGAGTTTCGTGGGTAAAGGAAAAAACCCCGAACCTGCCTAAAGCCTGTTGATTTGTATAACGCCAGTGACTTTGAACGACTATTTATTTTATATGGATAAGATATCGCATCAACATGAGCGTGTTGAAATCGTTTAAAAAAACTGAGACAAAATTTTCAAAAACTAAAACGATAGTCCCCTGAGTCTCACCTTCGGGATCCAATTTCCATTCAATTTCGGAAACGCTTCTTATGATCAAGAGTCAGGTTTATGATCCCTTGAAGCTATGAATTTAATTATCAACCAAAGCAAGAAATTCGCAGATTTCTACTGTTACATAGATAAGTCAAACATTTTTTTAGAATGCTCGTTGCTTCCGACAGATATTAACATTATAATTTTTTTTATTGCCAGTAATTTACACGCGAGTGGCTTCGTAATCTGCACTAGATCGAAACTAAAATTATAAAAGGGAATTGAAATCTTCTATCGACTATCATCCCAAATGCAATTTTGAATTACGTCCCTATTAAAGAAATTTTAAAGATGTATTCACGACAAAATGGACATTTAGTTACTTAATTTCATATTAACCCTTATTACAATTACATTGCACACTATGTAACTTATTAATTAATCATAGGTGATAGGTGTCACAGAGCCAAAGTGGCTAGCCCGAACTCCAAAGCGGCCGCGATCGTATCGGCGGAGGCGGACGCGTGAACTATCTCACTTTCTCCGATATGTCGAAGGTGAAAAAACTCGAATCAATTACCGCTAAACGACAAATCATGGCCGGAAGACGTAATTGAAAATATATTACGTGAATTGAGTGGGATTACAACGATATCAAATGGTCTGTATTGTTTATTTCTCTGTCCTTAGTCTGAGATGTGGCACGGATTTTTAAATCTAGCTAGGTCTTTGAAGTTCTGTGTTTCTCGGTTAAGACTTTAGTATGTGTGATACTATTTTATATTTAGGTACCTACGTAATTTATCTGTACTATCTATATACCTATTGCGAAATATGAGATATAAGTTGGCTTTAATATGTAAGACCTTTTCTACCGTGGATTTTGCAATACTCGATATTGGTCAAGAATATGAGGAAAGCCATAGATTCATGGCATGTCATTCAAAGATTTCCTTAATATGCACATAATTGTGCGTTTAGAGTAGGTACGCGGTACAATATATTGTTATTATATAAAAATGTTGAAATCACAATTCATTCATTGCGCATTAATTAAATTTCATCAACACCTTATTCAATCATTAATTTAATAAAACGTCAATGTTTAAGGTTCATATTCACTTAATATGATGTTATCTAACATCAGACGGCCCTCATAGCTTACGACGAAAGACAATAAATTGAGCAACCATTACGTTTCCGATCATCTAAAAAATGTCTGATAAGTCGATTTCATTAAACGAATTCGTGGGCGAATATGATCGTTCGTGTGTAAAACGATTCAAGTTTCCCTTTCCATTGCGCAATATATTGTGCGAAACTGTAGCGGTTTACCCTAATTTGTTTATTCATTTACTGTTAGGTTCCATATAATTTATTAATTTATTTTATAATTTTATTACATATTATAATTTATGTTCTTCTCGCCGGGCTAGTTTCCGAACCGGTGGCAGACATTATGTAGGACAATTCTATAAGTGTTATTTAATAATCTATATGGTAATAAAAGTATTGGATTTATGAATTTTTGCATGAAGATCGGCCAATGAATTAGCATAATAGCTGCGACATAATATGGCGTTGCTGCTTAAACATTTTACTTTCTTTTAGGCTAAGTAGTTTTGTTACAAATGTATTTATCTAATCGAAGCCTCTTTTAGTACAGTAAATCAGTCAAATGAGCTTTACGAAAAAAAACCCTAGAGTTGAAATATGTTTTTTTCGTCGGAGAATGATGTAAGTTAACATACAGTAAAACCCTGAAGGTAGGGCATCTGCAACTCGACCGAGGTTTTTGAAAAACTCAAAATATGCCCAGAATTTTTTTTAAATGCATTTTTCTTGATTTGTATGCATTTTAATCGGCCTTTTTTTGCATAAAACTTTAGAGGACGTTGAGATGTACATTTTACGTCATTGGTGCAGTGCTATACATTGACAAATGCGTACGGCAGGTGGCGCTAAAGTGTGTTTTTCCACTTTTTCAACTTGAAAATTGTACTTTAATGAAAAAGTGTAAATGGACAAGTTGTTCCTTACTTTATTATCAACAACTTTTGTTTGCACATTTTTTTCATACAACTTACCGTTTAGAGCTGCAGCTCGTAGAAGTAAAAAAAATCCAATTGTACAATTGTACTGTGTGTACTGTGTACTCAAGTGCGGTGTATTTTTCAAACAAGTTATATTATTATATTATTATTATTTACATTGTTAGTAACAATAAAACAATTTTAATTTGTTATTAAAAAGTAGTTTTTATAATTGTAGCTTTTGAGTCACAAATTTTTGAAAATTATTTTTCATAACAAACTACCTTTCAAATTATAATATTGTTAAACAAAGATGATAAAAACCTTAAATTTTTATAAATAATATAGGTAATGAAAGTTATGAAAAGTCTGATTAGGCAGAAAGGTTTATGAACCTTTCCTTTTTTTTTCTTTTTTTTAAATTTAAACTAGGTTTATTACAGGTATCTGTGTAAGTGCAACCTGGTGCGTTCTTCGGGAACAAAGTAGTTCACATTGGTACGTGTTGATATTTGTGTTCCGAATATAAAGATGGGCAATCAATTGCACGTCCGCGTCGCCAACTCGTCACCTCACTTTCACAATTACAACACTACGACAGAACTCCAGTAGTGAGGATTGTAAAAACTGTGTTTTGTATCTAAACGTTGTTTTGTATCCAAAAGTTGTGTTGGGGCCCAAAAAACAATCTGCATGTTGTGACGCCGCCGGCGAGGTGTTGTAAACTTGAAAGCGGCAGCTCCCAGGGGGCCTACTCAAGATGCCATCGCTTATTATCGCTTACAAAGTTCGATAACAAAATGTATAGGATTTGATATAAGGTACGCTAAATGACATACCAAATCGCGATCATTTAGCGTAGCTTATGTCAAATCCCATACATTTTGTTATCGAACTTTGTAAGCGATAATTAGCGATGGCATCTTAAGTAGGCCCCCAGTAGTGTCATCAGTCTTATTGTGACAATTTGCTACTGCCACCAGTCGTCACCCGTCACACTTCTACTTTTTATATAGTCCCATAAAATATTCAATAAATTACAAATAAACAGAATAATTGGAAAGTAAGTAAGAGTTTATCGAGAGACGCTTTGCTTTTTATTTTCTTTTTGAACAGCATGAAATGCACTTTTGGATTTATAAAAGCGGTAAAATATTGTTTTTGCTTACCTGTCACTTGTTACTGCCTATTAAATAACTCAATTTAAAACTATAATTCAGACTGTAATATTAATGAGTAATACTTTTGAGTGTGTATGGGTGCCGTATATACTTTCACAGTAAACTCTATATTATAGAGTTTACTGTGAAAGTATCAGCGCTGAAAGAGTTAAGTACTTTTTTTTTAATTATTGTACGGGGAAAATTTGTGACGTTGGGCATTTCTCATATAAACATGAAAGTCAAAAGTATATTATCTTTCATCGCTGGCACTTTCATAGTAAACTCTACACACACACCCTAAAGTATTGTCTCATTAATAGTACACCTTGCATATTATTAATATGTTTATATAATGAATAATGATGTAATGATTAGAAGTTGAAATGTTTTCAAATATTAGGCATAGTACAGCGTTTGTGGATATTAGAGCTTCTCTGAGACCGCACCTATTTAGCCTGTAGTGTTTGTCTATCTGGTTGTCTCCTTATCGTGGGCAATATAGGTACTATAACTATACCTTGGAGGGGGGTTCGCCCCCCCACCCCCACCCCTTCTCGGGCAGTCATAGAATGGACTAGTGCTAGCGGACAGACGTATTTGATATATATTACTGACGATACACGGAGCCATACCTTTATGTAATTTAGTGCACACTACTTAACCTAATACTTATCCAAAAAAAAGTGGTGTGGGATTCATATAAATCCATTCCTATTGGCTTTGCTACCTTTTGGCGACCCTCATCCAAGTCTCTATCTACAGACCTCCCTCTAAAGGAGCCAGAATTCACTACAGATCCAACATAAACACAATGCCCATTACATGTCTAATATCTATCTTTATAATAATTTTGATAGAATGTCAAATAGCTGTTTTATTTACTATCACTAACATGACAGGAGCAGGACAGTCGCGTGCCGAAAAGGCGAGGTATGTAGGTCGTGCGGGGTGCGCCTCCAAAGTAACTCAGTAACAAACGATGTTTTAGCTAACCGATTACCATATTACGGGGACATCATTTTAATATTGTGTATCATAGAGCGAGAATCTACCACACAAGCTGGGATTTGTGGTTTGCGATGACCAGTCTTCAGACTGAAACTGTATTATTAAGCTTCAGATTAATCGCGAAGTAGGCCGAGAAAGTACCTACTCCACGAAGTTTTTTTTCGCCGAGAAATGCTTCTTGCCGCATCCCGTGAAGGACGGGGATTCCTACCACGGGTATGTGGGGCTCGCTTCGTCCATTTAGATGGTAAGTCAACGCAGCCATACCCACTAAAACTCGGCGGTACTCCGACAGAACCGCCGCCCACGGAGCCACGGGAAATATAATACAACCGCGACCAACTCTGCGAAGTGACCTAAAGTTTTAATACTGTAACACGAGGCGCACGCACTCACACTATCGTATTCGGAGAACCTAGGCCTACTTGGTAAGTACTTACCTAGTGTTAGAAATTTAATTGTTATTACTTCTTTATTTGTACTGTCGTCACAATCGATTTCAATTATGATTATGTATTGTTTTTGAAGTCTAGTGTTAAATCTAAGATTATGTTGGCAATTTGATTATTCACCTTTTTAACTCGTATATTTTATTCTATTAGTTATTGCATTTATATTGTTGTTAAAATCAACATTAATTATTAATATAAGTAATTGCAATTCTAAATAATATATTATATTGTTTAGAATTGTAATAGCTTTTGTTTTCGGGATGTGAAAAAAAAGAAGGAGAATTAAGTTATGTCAAATGTCAAAAATAATATTGTCATTAAACTATCTTGAAAAAGAGGCGTTATGATGTTTTGCTTTTTAAAAGGAATTCTGTAATTATAGTTAATTGTTAATTTAACAATAGTTAATTGATCACTGTATGGGTTTGGAATGTATCTATTCAGATTTGATTGTATTCAGCGTAATAACCACGTGTTGGGCATTGTAAAATATTATTAAACGCTTTGAAGATTCAATTGGGTACTGGTTATTTTTCTTTCACTAGCTAGCTAGTTACTTAGCCCAGAGACCAATTAGACGGAGGAGGTACTCCGGGAAGTAGTTCTAAGAGCTTAAGACCAAACGCAGCAAAGTGCGCACTGTCGTATTTGGCTAACTTGGCAGAGACACATTGCGAGTATCTATCTCCAGTCCACTCGCGAAGTAGGCTGAGGTGCTTCGCTAAGTAGCCCAAAGTTTGAAAAGCGTGACGCGAGGCAAAGCGAAGTGCGTGCTAACTGCTCAGTCCTCACACTATATTATATTCGGCTAACTTAAGCCAACTTCGGTGTAAGTAGTCTGAAGCTAGCTTTACAGAAAGCGTTAGGTTAAGATTCAATAAGAATGAGCAACAAAACACGTTCTAAGTGATATTTAAATAGGATCAATATATTTGAGTATAAAGGACAGGAAATCCGGTTTTCTACACAACAGTCGAACACCAGTTTAAATTTTCACAAGAGTCAGAAAATAAATTTACACAAACGTAGAAAGAGAAAGGAAGTGTTAAAGGCCAATTGGATATTTATTGTGTTTAAATACACCTTGTAGGTATTTATGATAACTATACCATAAACTGAAATTAGATTTTGTGAAAGTTTGCGATTTCGGCTCGTATTCAAAGTATGAATAATAAAGTTTTCAATGTTGATTAAGTTTATTAGCTGTAAATTAGGACAATAATTTTTAGTATAATATATGTTTTTTATATATTTCTTATTCTGTTAACTTCCCGGTACGTAAAGAATTGCAGATGTTAGGCTATGAGGTGCAATTTCGTTAGTAAAAATCTAAAACGCGTTTTATAAGACAAATCGCTTAACCAACATCAATACTATTGAAAGGGGTGCGGCTAGAAACTCCATGGGTTTCTTCGCTCGACGCTTCACTCTACCTTTAAGATTTGCCGAGAAAAACTATATTAAATACTTGCATAATCGATACGTGTTCTAGTTCGACTTTCGAGTTCGATGCCTATGAAAAGAAAATCTTGCCAGACTGCAACATGCAACATTTATAATAAGGTAACATTTTTATGCTCCGACCAGTATAGTAGATGAATATGGTAATATTTTTATGTTCCCTACAGTCAGCCTAGAAATATAATCGATACTTAAATAATAGTATGAAAACAAATCTGTGTGGTGTACATAGTGACTAAAGGGGATTTCAGACTAAGGGCGTCTTTCACCAAGCAATGTTAAAGTTAACGCCATGTTAAAATACCATGCCTTCTCATTTATTGACAGGAAATTCGAGAAGGATAACATGATATTTAACGAAGGATTAACTCTAACATTGCTTGGTGAAACACGCCCTAACAATGAGATCGGAATAAGATCGATATTACATCGATTAGTTACAATATTTAACCGCTGATACTTCATGTACTGACAAAGACAGGTAGGCATATGTTTCGACTAGCTCTGTCCGCGAATTTGTCCGAGTATATAATATCCGATTTTCTAACGTACTTCTGGTCCTATTGGCCTAGTGTGACGGTATATTTATAGTATTTTAAAGCCTAAATAGCCTTTCTCGATAAACGGGCTATCTAACACTGACATATTTTTTCAAACAGGTTCCTGACATTAACGCGTTCTAGTAAACAAATATCCAGCTTTATCTATAAATATAAAAATGAATTGCTGTTCGTTAGTCTCGCTAAAACTGGAGAACGGCTGAACCGATTCGGAAATTCTTAGTCTTGAAATATTCGTGTATGTCTAGGGATGGTTTAAAGTTTAAACGTTTTCTATGCTCAACGAAGTGGGCACGGGTCAGCTAGTAATTAGTATAGATAGGTATACCTAATTATATTATCGCGCATTTCGGGATCTCCCCAAAAGCAACCTGAAACCGCGGCCAGACAAGTCGATATCACATTAGAAACCGCTACGGGACCACACCTCGATGCATATTGGTTACACTCTTCAAGTTCAAGTAACAGACTCCTTATCTGTAGTGCGCGTTATAAAAATGGAACGGAGACATCTAGACGTTTCAGAGCGTAATGCTAAGCGTAAAATTACCTACTTCATAGGCTAGTGTAACCAGTGCACAGATAGAAAACGGTGAGAAAGTGCAGATGTAGTGTACTAAGTGAACTTGAAACATAATATTTATATACCTACAGGGCCTTGCTTTTTGCTTCCAGATATCCTAGATTTAGAAATCTAGACAAGTTTTGGCCTTTGGCTTTAGATCAACCAAAAACTGTTCTGCTAGACTAATTCAGCTCTTGTTATTAGTTATTACGTATTAATATACTAATAGATTAAATAAAAAGAAAAGAACACAAGAAAAAGAAAAGAACGACGAGTATGTAGTGAAACTGAAAGAAAGATGTAGAGGCATAGAAGAGATAGGTGTGATTGAAGATTTGTGGGAGACATTTAAAAAAGGGGTCGTGAATGTTGCTATTGAAGTGTGCGGGGTAGCTAAAAGAAGGAAAGGAAGAAAGAACTATAATGTGTGGATGGATAAAGATGTACAAAGGGCGGTGCAAGAAAAGAAGAAAGCGTGGTTGGATTGGTTAGCAACAAAAGCTAACCAAAAAGTTCAAAAGGCAACGGTTGACGAGATAAAGGAAGCAAGAACGAAGTATAAAAGATTGAAATCAGCAGCGAAAGAAGTTGTGTCTAGAAAGAAAGAAGAGCTAAAGGATGATTTTGATAGGAGACTCACTGAAGATTTCCAGTCAAACATCAAGTTTTTCTGGAAATCCATAAAAACAGCCAGAGGAAAAACTTCTACCTCGGAGCTAAGTACAGTGAGGAGTCAAGATGGGAACATTATAAAAGGAGAAGAATGTGTGTTAAAGAGATGGAAAGAGTATTTTGAAAGTTTGTTTGAAAAAGAGGAAGTGCAGGTACAACATCCGGCACCTTCCATGGAAACTATTATAAGTGTTGATGAAAGTGAGATAAGCATGGATGAAATAGTGAAAGCGTTGAAAAGTATGAGTTTAGGTAAGGCTGCAGGGTATGACAGGATAACCGTCGAGATGCTAAGGGCCGGGCAGGGCATAGTGGCTAGCCAGCTGTACCGCCTTTTCAATTTGTGCTGGAGAAATGGGCAAGTACCGGGAGACTGGTGCAAAGCCGTAATTGTGCCATTGTATAAGGGAAAAGGGTCACGGCAAGACTGCATAAATTACCGCGGTATAAGCCTTCTCAGCGTCGCTGGTAAAGTGTATGCGAAAGTGTTGATTGAAAGGGTTGTGAATGAAACAGACGAAAAAGTATGGGATGCACAAGCGGGATTTAGAAAGGGAATGGGATGTACGGATCAGGTCTTTTCCTTGCGGTGCATAGCCGAAAAGTGTTTGGCTAAAAACAAGAAGGTCTATTGCGCTTTCGTAGATCTGGAAAAGGCCTATGATAGAGTGGTGAGGAATGAATTGTGGTCAGCTTTGTCCGTGAACGGTGTGAGCAGTATCCTCATACGAGCATTACAATCTCTGTATAGGGATTCTAATGCTTGTGTAAGGATAAACGGGGCATACACTGAATGGTTCAACATCGAAAAAGGTGTTAGACAGGGATGTGTAGCGTCACCGTGGCTGTTTAATCTGTTCATGAACAATTGCGTGACAGATCTAAAAGTGAATGAAAGTGGGTTGAGATTGAATGAGTTACTCGTCAAATGTTTTCTCTATGCTGATGACCAAGTATTACTTGCGTCTTCGGCTGAGGAGTTGTAGGAGATGATAACTGTTATGAGTGGAGCTTTTGTTAGAAAGGGAATGAAGATAAATGTAAAGAAGACGAAAGTGATGGTGTTTGAAAGAGATGAGGCAGTGACAGACTGCAATATAGTGATTGGAGATAAACAAATTGAACAGGTGAATGAGTTTGTGTATCTGGGTTCAAAGTTTACAAGAGATGGAAAATGTGAGAGTGATATTGAAAGACGAGTGAATGCAGGAAACATGGTGAATGGAGCTTTGCACTCCTTTATGAACAGTCGGAAGGTGTCTAACAAGGCTCGTTTGGCTGTGCATGAGGGGGTGTTGGTTCCGACACTCATGTATGGAAGTGAAAGTTGGGTATGGCAGAAGAAACATGAAAGCAGAATAAATGCAGTTGAGATGAGAGCGTTGAGAAGTATGGTAGGAGTTAAACTGAATGACAGGATAAGAAATAGCGAGATAAGGAAACGTTGTGGTCTGAAAGAAGATGTAGTGACAAAAATTGAGAAAGGTATGCTGAGATGGTTTGGTCATGTCGAGAGAATGGATGACGAACGATTGACGAAAAAAGTGTATAAGGCGAGTGTGAATGGAAGTGTGGGAAGGGGTAGACCTAGGCGGACGTTTCAAGACCAAATTAGAGACGTCTTGAAAAAAGGCCAGGTCAAGAGTACCCTAAACCGAAGAGCGTGTATGAAGAGAATAATGAAAGTGGACGAAGCGAAACAAGTGTGTAAGGATCGTAGCAAGTGGAAAGAAGTGGTCTCTGCCTACCCTTACGGGAAAGAGGCGTGATGGTATGTATGTATGTATGTAGATTAAATTGAAAGCTACTTCTTTATGCTTAGATATATCTAAGATGAAATAGCGCTTAGCAAAATTTAGTTTACATGAAATAGGTAAGTAATATAATGATTTAAGTTTTACTTGTAATTTGTAAAGCCCAATCGGCCCAATAACGAAGTTTATAAAACAATACCTACCTATTCAAGGCTAATAACAATGGAAATACCGCGTGTGCATATAAAGAATCTTCGCCTCCACGATAAAACGTTTTTACTGCAACGTGTAGGCAGGCACCAAGGAACATTAAGCACAAGTTAAACACACAACTATAAACAAAAAGAAATATAATAATTAACCACCGATTTGTTAATGAGTCTGATGATGACGATTAATTTATTTCTAACACACACAAACACATCGCACTCATAACACCCCTGTTTTCGTCGGTAGTTAAGAACAATAGATATAAACGATACTTTCTCCCCAACGGACGTATAATATGCAATTGATTGCGAGAACAGGACGTTATCTACAATCTCATTAATAAAATATCAAGTCGACGATTAAACCATCTCACGACTTAGCCCGTACCCGCCCTCCGGTAGCTCATCGGTAGATCGTATCGCATTGTTACCACGTCTACTTTATGCAATATAATTTGAAGTCGATAATTTTATCTCGGAAGTCGAGGCATTATGCAATTTAAGTCCTAAATAAAAGTAAAGGCCTAAACTTTAGACAGGGACATGTATTAGGTGCGTTCCAGTTTCAAGAAAACAACGTTTTGAACGAATCAATCACATACTTGTTTCTTTTGCTCTAAGTTCATACATAAATGTGATTTAAAATTTCGTTATTTCCTTGCAACTGGAACGCACTTTTACACTATCACTATCCGGAGAATCGACTCAAATGTCAATGTCAAATTTGACAAGTCCACACTCGTGTGCAATTACCTAGTCTACAGTTCTATTCTATCTGAGTTTCCGATCATTCTTTAGTCCAAGACTCCCAACCTAAAACTTTAAAGGATAAAAGAGAGAACATTTGCATATCAGGATGACCAGAGAAACATGACTGTAACTAAAATTAACACGTTCTATTAACAATTTCCTACTATACCAGCACTCCTAGCCAATCGAACAGTCACCGTCTAGTGTCCAAACATTCTAAAATTAGTATCTAAGACAGTGGAATTATTTTCGCGTGTTCTGCATTTCCGTGCCCGAAGCTGCAATCACTGCAGCTAGTCATTTCAATGATTTATAATTATGGTTCATAATAATCGGCGGTTAATACAAATGCCTATCATTAGCCACTTTCTCCAGTAACTGAGCTAATATAAAACGGAGTTATATCATTTGAGTCGTAACGTTAGAAATTACCTTCTGCAGAATTAGATCTAGGCACTAGGCGGCCATAGGATAATAACAGTAGGTATCTACTTTACATCGATCAACGTTTGCAATTTGTCAACCAATGAAACCAATTTTAATTTAATGGTCAGTAGATTAAATTGCGTTTTGTCATTTTCTCATGTTCTCAATTTACGATGTAGGTAGGTATATAGAATGGATGAAAGGTCAAATGCACCCAAAATCAACAATTCCAGTTTTGTATTGCATCGTTTTCAATCACACATTGACCTCTCAAGTTTAATGCCATCCATCCATTTCAGTTGTATCGTTTATTACTTTTTTAATTGGTTCTATGACCAAATCCGTGCAACCTCCAAAGTGAATCAGACGTTATAAGGACTTTTATCTGCAACCAGCACCATTTGCATTGCAAATAAGAAATTTGTGAGTCATCATGGCTATCGACAATGTCTCTTCATCGCAGGCCGCGGCACAGCAGATTATATAAGGTTTTAGTTAATTTAAATACAACCCAATTAAATATATTTTAATATATTACATTAATTTCATCGCTACTCCTTAAATGGTTCTAGCTAGGCCACATCCGGTTTTAGTTTAAGATCTAACAAACGAGATTTGAGAAACTCAGCAACTTGTCAACTAGGTACTTTAAGCCCGATTTCTCAAAAGCTTATTATTAAATTGTCGATCAGCTAACATTTGAGTTAACAACGCTCATTGGTGAACATAGCGAGGAAGAGCGTTGATGCGAGTGATGTACCAATCAGCGTTAAGAATTGATTTTAGCTCAAATTGATCAGTTTTTTAAAAAACTGGGGATTAGAGTTCGACTGTATTTAAAAAGACCTATTCGAAGTCACCTTGTTTGTCTATTTTAGGTTTTCGTAGTTACTACAATTTAGTTTAGTTTTACTTGGTCCGTCGGTATGTAGAGGGATTTTTTCATTCCACTTCATAGCGTGAAATGTTAAGGTGACACTTTAAACCGAATTTTCTGGGCAATTTTTTTTTGCGACATATCACCTTTATCCATTCAAGTCTTCAATTGACTTCCGTATACTTTACTTTCAAATGTTCTGGCTTGGTCTACTGAAACTATTCGAAGACTCACATGTCTTGACTAGATGACCCATAACATAGTTAACAGATTATAATCTTGAGATGGATTATGGACCTTAGGCTGCCTTTAATTGTTGCTGTGTTTTATTATTACATCATCGTCTCGTAGTCTATAATTACATAGTGATAATAATTATATGGTGGGTCTTATTTTGTACAGGGTACCTCTATTATGATAAAACCTTAAAAACAAGTACAAGTGAAACAATAAAAATCAAGTGCGAATCGAACTCACGGACGAATGGTTCCGTACCGTTATTATGGTACATTTCGTTTTTTTCAAGTATACTAACTAACCAAAAAACAGGACAAAAGTGAGTTCGACTCACAAAACCCGTGCAAAACGAGTCAAAAATTGCGTTTGTTGCTCCTCTACAGCCCCCTACATATTTTTTTATTTTAGTGTTTATTGATACAGAAGGAAAATAAATAAATCATTTATGTGAATTTCAAATATCTGAATATCACGGTTCATGAAATACAGTCTGGAGAAATACGGACGGACGGACAGACAACAGTCTTAGTAATAGGGTCCCGTTTTTTTTATTTTATTTTCTAGCGTTTGGGTACGAAACCCTAAAAACAAGTGTAATATTGGATTACTTGTATCTCGGGTTGTGACTTGCGAACACCAAGTCTCAATAAACATGTTATTAATATCCGTTGTTAACAGTTTATATACTACGTAACTACCTAAATATTCTGTGAATACTTCAAGCGTCTATCTTTAAAGTGTATATTATGTTGTATACATACATATATTATGTAGGTAGGTACATATACCTACAGGGTGTTTTGGGGATGAGTGTAGGCATTTTGCAGATGGATAGGGTCGGTCTATGCGATCATTTTCTAGTATGGGAACTATAGTTTTTAAATAATACACATTGAAATGTATGAAAGTCACTAAGATTTGTTTTTGATTTTTTTTCTTTTCATTACAATCTGATTGTTTTTGCTCTTTGAGTAGTTGTAAGACTTTTAATTCATCGTGTGTTATGTGTTTAAATCGACAAATAATAAAAAAACTGTATTCATATGAAACTGTGTCTATTTTTAGCTTGATAACCCAAAAAGTGTAAAGTATTTAAAAAAGCAGTTTTTTGCTCTTAACTTAAAAACTAAAGGATATCGGACTATAGTTCCCATACTAGAAAATGATCGCATAGACCGACCCTATCCATCTGCAAAATGCCTACACTCATCCCCAAAACACCCTGTATATTTAACAGCAACAGAAATACGTCACCTTTAAAAAAAACCCACTGTCTAGCTATTACGGTGACTTTCAGAATAAACAGACTGACGGACGTTTTACCTTTTGGGTACAGAACCCTAAATATTATGTCGTTGGCTGTGTTAGCAGTTGGCACACTTGCAGAGGAATTAATATTATAATAACACAAAACAATAGTTGAGAGAAGTCACGCTATTGTCTTATTAATAATACACCGAGATCTATAATCAAAACGTTTGCTAAGAATTTGCTAACGCGCGTTTTGAGAAACGACTTAGCGCTTTGCTAACACGCGTTTTAGGGTGTAGATTAGAACGGTTTGAATCCCAAGTTTTAAAATGTGTACACTATCTACCTATTTTTTAAGTTCTTTAAACTACAATAGATATTATGTTTGAAACATAATTTCTTGTATTTTAAGTTGATAAGGCAATATGCTTCGCCGCCTCGTCTATGTTACAGCAAAAGTCCCAGAAGTATCTTGAGAGTTTTGTTCTAGACACGAGAATTTCTAAACGCTAACCAATAATAATTATTTCCTTGATTAGGTTTAGACTCTTTTGCTATCTCTTTCTTTTTTTAAGAATTTTAAGGCTTAGGGCGTGTTTCACCAAGCAATGTTAAAGTTAATCCTTCGTTAATTATATCATGTTGTTCCTCTTGTAATTCCTATCAATGAATGAGAAGGCATGGTATTTTAACAAGCCGTCAACACTAACATGCGTTGGTGAAATCGGGACTTAATGTATGAGATAAGGGTTGATATGTAGCCTATATATAGAAAAAAATAAGTTTATGTAGAAACGTTTAATATACAGAAAAATAATCCCAAGCAGGTAATGATTAAGGGATTGAAATGTAAATCTCAAACAATCATTGTTGTTATAATATTATTATAAATGACTTGCTAAGGAAGTAAAATTATTTTTAAGGTTTAAACCTATTTAACATGAATAATGAGGATGATCGTGATGATGAATAACTTACGGCAAAATAACGATTACATTGGCTGACATTTTATATTGAAATCGATTAACTTCGTTAGCGCCGAACGCAACTGATAATAATAATCTCGATAAAACTAGACAAGAGATAAAATGCACGCACCGTTTTCGTCACTTTCTTTTTCGCTCTCCATATTTTTTTCATCATAAACATTGTATGCCGATACAATGCGGGGGACGACTTTGCAAAGCAAGTATTTCATCAGACTAAAACAACAGAAGGTACTGAAGTCTGAACGTTACAGGTCTCTATCGCAGCAATCACGCGATTGGATTGTACTGTACTGCTGCAAAAATACGTGCCAAATACAGGTTGGGAAACTAAAATTATTTTTTTTGTAAAGGTGGATTCATAAAATTTTACCTACGAACAGAGAGGAATACTTGACAAAAACTTGCGTTAATTAACTTTGGTGAAGTGTTAGATATTTTTAACTCCTAAGTCCAGGATAGTGGCTAACTCTTGTATCTTCTATCTTAACTCTTAATAAGTAACCCAGACTAAGTGGGACTCAGTGAATTTATAATAATTTCATAGGTACCCTAGGCATATGTAAACCTTTTGATTCCTTCCACCGCTGGACGTCTCTTGCGTTCACGCATAAGCTTAGGCATATTGATTAATCGTCGCGTTTCAGGAGAGTATCAGGATTCAGGAACGCGTTATATATTCTATAAAATTATTAAACCTTCAAACGAAATGAGCGACACAAATGAGATACACGCGAGCGCCAGGCTACACCTGGTACAAGCGCCATACCACAGCCACGGCATAAACATGCAACCATGCTGAAATTTATTCACAACTAGTCACGAGCACTAACATGTACACATGCTAATTTTCCAAAAACATGTAAACCTATTGCGCCAATATTAACGCACACGACTAGATGAACAATAGATTCCTCGGACACAAATGGCGATTGGCGAGATGAGTGTAACTAAACTTGGTAAATAATAATTAAACACAATAATAATATTATCTAACCGATTGTAACATTCTATCCCAGTTCACAACGCTGTATTGAGGTAACATCTTTCATCATGAGTTAAATCTTCACTCGATAACTTATGATACTTACATCGTAATCAAATTACTTAGGACATTTAATGATTTTATAAAGACATTTTTTTTTAAATAATAAGTACCTAGTAGGAAATATTTCATTACCTACTAATAATTTAGTCATAAACAAATTATGTTATAACCGCAAACACCATGTTTCATGTCAACAATTTTCTGGTTTGTCAGTAGAATTGTGAGAGCAGCTATTCTAGTAAACAATTAATAAAAGCAATTATTTCGCGCCAACTAAATTGTGTCAGCCGTATGTCCCACATCGTATTGTTCCATCGTGAGATCGAGGCATCGGTTTCATTGTTAAAAGTGGCGAAAAAATACGCACAAACGGTAAGATTTTAAATAAGATAGTGCCATCCAAGCTATTTTTGTTTAAGTTACCCCATATAGGTAATATGTATAATATCCTTCCAAACCCTTCCATATAATTATGTTTTCAGTTTGGATCCAATTAAAATCATACGTAAACTGAAAAGAGTCCAAACACTGAAATGCCAATGAAAGTAATTAGAGCTCTCCTATATAATATGGGATATATCACTGCTTAGCGGGATGGACAGCATATCACTTAATTTAACTAACGTTTCAGTATTCAGTCGTAAATTCGACAATCAGTAAGTCGTAAAATAATGTGTCATTGTATTTATTTATTGCATGGTAATTAAGCAAGTGTTTCTTAAAATATTTCATTGGATCGAAATAAAATAAATATTTATTATCATTTAAACAAAGAAACCAACTTAGAGGTAGCTTCTGTACAACATTGAGTAGTTTAAAGTTTCCTTGACTGCCTATATGTTCTTAATATGATTATGATTTAAAGTTAAATAATTTCATATATTTAGTAGGTAGGTAGCAGTAATTAAAATAAAGTAAAAATTGTTGATAATTGAAATAGGTATGAAAGCCCTTACAATTTACACTTATTTATTAACATCTAAAAAGATAATAAATAAGTGTAAATTGTAAGGGCTTTCATATCTATTTTAATTATCAACAATTTTTGCTTTATATTAATTACTGCTAAATATATGAAATTATATAACAAAAATCCTTTTACCATAGTTTGAGTGAGAGAGTGAATATCACAACTATTTCAGCATTTTTACTATCTCCTATAATTTTGAATTTTGCCTACCTTGCCCTTTTATTAATAAAGATATTCTAACTGAAATTGTAATCACAATCATTTAAAGCCAAGCTCCGTAAGTCTAATCTTAAATCTTAGGGCGTTTTTACTGTATTTATAATTAAAGACTAAACAAATTGCTTCGAAAGTTTTGTAGTTGTGCATGTAGAAGGGGAACAGATCAAATCAAAATTATTTTAGTATAATGAGGACTATAATTGGAGTCTCATATTCCCTAACTAAACAATAATAAAGCAAGTATTATAGTGTAATTATGTGGATTTGTTGCCACAACTGTCTGCTACTTTTACTTAGCTGATTTTCACAAAGTGCTCACTGCTCATAGTAATTACCTGTGAATGGTTTATAACAATATGACACAGAAAGTACTTTCTTTGTGAACTACACTTGGCTAATAATTATTGTTTCATATTTGATTTATTTCTTCAAATAACATAAAAAAAAACTGATGCACTGATTTAATGTATTATAATATATTATAATATAAGGACTTCTTTGTTGGCAAAATGTTACTGCAGCAGTTGTTCATTGTTAATTTCACAGGGTATTTTTTGTCTCATACTTTCTCAGAGAAAGGTACACTTAGACTCAATATTGTTTTTCTACACAGAAACAGTACAAATAGGAATAACTAGAAATATCAACTGATTTAAAATCCGTAAGCATGGCTAATTAATTGAGAAAGAAGTCCTTGGAGTTGAATGAATTTCAGATTTTGTAAATCTAAGAATGTTATAATTGTATAATTGTAGTTGACAAAGAAGTTTTTTGTCAGAGATGTTTGCAGTTGCAAACCGTGGAAGAAAATGGGTGAAAGTATCATGACTAGTTTGACCCCAAGATAGTTAAATTTTAGCATATAGTTAAGACTCAATTTACACTAGCATAGACTCAAAACCTCATGTTTTTAACCTTACTTAAAAAAAAATATTTCTATAATTCATCTCTATTTTATAAATAAATAAGCTTTTGTTTAGTTTCACAACACCTATTGAGTTTGAGTCCATTTAATTCGTCTTGATACTTTGGTGCTAGATGACAATTAAAAGGTTTGATGACGGGTGAAGATGGCCATATGAAATCATAACAGCTTGTTCTTAAAAAAGTTCTTCTATTTTCTTTCCATTAGTAGGACAACAACCCTGTGGTCTAGTGGTTCAGAGCTTTGCTCTTGACCCAGAGGTTGTGCGTTTGATTACCACGTCGGATCATCAAAAAATGTTGTTTACAAATTGGTTAGGACAATGCAGGCGGATCACCCGATTGTCTGACATGTAAGATGATCCATGCGTCAAAGCTGGCCTGGTTTCAATGAAACCGGCCACCATCACAAAAATTGGTGTGGGAAGCATTATTATAATTAGTACGATAAAAATTTGATGATTGCCATACCAACATGCACTGATATTTCAATAATACAAATTTGTATCTTAAGAGATGGTTGAGAGAAATACAAAATAGGTATTTATAAAATATATAGCTGTCTCGCAGTGATCTAGCTAGCCAGCACTAGTGTGATAGAGACAACTGCAGCATGAACTGAAATTACCTATTAAAAGCACAAGAAATCAATGTTTGGGGGACCCTTGTTTCCTCCTCCAAAACTTAACCCAATTAGATACTTTTTTCATTACAAACTAAAAAAAGACTTGAGCTAGGTTCCTATGTTTTGATTTTATTGTATAATGCAGTCAAATTTGTTTCCAGGATGTTTAAAAACAGCGAAAAGTCTGGTTTTAGATTTTTGAACATCCATCTCCTTAAATAATTAATATAATAAAAAAAGGAAAATGTCCCTAACATACAAATAATATTATGTATGTATATGGAAAAAAAAAATTACTCTAGCAGCATTATCCAGGAAGAAAACGGGGCTCGCGCGGACCCCTTTTTCTGTATGGAAAAATAGGTGTTTCGTTTCCTCTTAACAATGGAAAAATAGAGGTGAATACAAACAAAAATCTCACAAAAAAATCATTACAAAACAACTGTTTAAAACTTTATTTTACTATCAAAGTAAACATGATAGTTACCAACATTACACAATACTCAAGCTAACTACCTTTTCAGGAAGGAAGTTAAAAGTAAGTAGTAGAGTATCTTTAATTTCGCTTTTATGTATTATTAACAAGGTTACTGTATTCACTTGATTCCAAAAAACAGGCATAATATATAATTATTTTGTCCTTCCTTCCATCCTTGTAAAAATTAACAAAAATGTTTATCTTAATGGTTCAAAATATACTTATCGCTATTGAAATAGTATAATGTAAAAAAGTATCAATATTTTTAATAACTTACATCTAAAAACAAGTCTTAATAGGTACAATATAATAATGTTACATTAATTTTAGTAACATTCTAATGTTTTTTTGTTGCTTTTGCACATAAGTATTCGTGTATGTGAAAGTGAAATAGATAATGAACTCACCACATTGTTATAATTATTGAAGGCTGCTGCCCCTGGAGCATAGTATTCTCTATTCAATTTGTCACCCATTATGAAGATTTTCTAATCACTGACATCCGTATGAAAAAACCACACAAAAACGTCATTTTAGATAAACACAACAAAAATGTAAGAGTCGATTTAATTGTTTATTGAAATAATAAGCACAAAAATTCATTATAGTAACCGTTGTTATTGGGAGCGTCCGATTTACATTTATTAGCCCAATATCCACACTTACGCGGATCACTTAATTCAATGTTCATGATAATAATAATTGATAAACAGAGTAAAAAGGTAGCTATTGTCTAAAATTAACAGGTATTTATGATTTATTAAAACAAGAAAATAAAAGTTTTCACTACAATATTAATTTTACGAAAAGAACTGAGAAGTGAGAACCACAGATTAAGAATTAGTTACTAGGTGAGGTGAGAACACAGCAATTCACAGCATCTGTCAAATGCATTTCACCTTGACACAATCATATTTCAACAACGTATTACGATCGGATACTTGTATCTTTACAAAAATTATTTATAAAATCTATGCCCTGTGAAATTAAATATAACAATAATAAACATAACATAACTTTAGACGCAATCTCATGAATTTATAGCATAATATAACCCGACTTCGTAAAAAACTGGTCTAAAAAGGCTGAAACAAGAAAAAATTCAATTTGAAATCCAGAAATGCATAGGTAAAAAATGGTCAAGCTAGAGCCGAGGTCGGACCCGCTTTTGGAATTGAATATAATTGCAATAGCAGACGAATATTATGAGCTAGCGGGTCCGACCTCGGCTCTAGCTTGACCATTTTTTACCTATGCATTTCTGGATTTCAAATTGAATTTTTTCTTGTTTCAGCCTTTTTAGACCAGTTTTTTACGAAGTCGGGTTATAGTTTTTAAACTTTTATTTTATATTTTTCTGTTTCCACATCAAATATAACATTATATTTTTACTAAACTAACGTTCAATTAACGCATAGAAAGTAACTAAACAACTCCTAGATACTACCTTTACGACCGCATTTTAAACGTTATTTTGAATTTAACAATGAAATTTAACAATAAATAAAATATTCAAATACATATTCGTAATGTGCTTGCCAAGACCTATCTTTTGATACCAAACACGAGGCAATTATCTTAATTTAATTTTTTTTGGAGATAGTTTTTGAGGTATAATTTTCAAAATCCAAAATTTTTCGAAAAATTTTATACCCTATGTTACTCGCGGCATCATTACCAATCGATTGATACCTCATTTATTAAAATCGGACCAGTAGTTTAGCCGCTACGAGGGAACATACATACATACATACAAACATACATACATACATAGACTGCCAAAATCATTACCCTTCCTTTTGGCTTCGCCGAAGTCGGGTAAAAATAGTTGCTTTCGGAAAACTACAAGTTAAAGTGATTTATCCCAACTTTAAATAAACAAACAAGTGCAAGCCTCAAGAAAGTCGCAGCGACATTTTTGGCATCCTTAGATCATTTATTTTGAAAGATTATTCAAATATAACTAAAATTACACATGTTCTGTTTTGCCGTCCTTAGCAGTGTTGCTAGATCGCACTAAAAAGTACGGTTTTCCTTTCTATGGGTTTTCCGTACTTTTTGTCACACAATCGTACCAATACCGTATTCAGTGTGTACTTCAGTGTGGACCGTGCCTTTTTTGTAATTATACTGGTAGGTAATTCCTTTTTAACACAAACTATAAAAGGGTTACTATGGGTAGGTAGTATTTTAAATGTTTTGGCATATCCGTACTTTTAAGTTAAAACTCGTACTTTTTCAGAAAGCCAGTCGTACTTTTTTGTAAAAATAAATCTATCTTCCAGCTGATGTTGTCCGAGGTGAAAAAATGGTGATAAATAAGGGGTTACGAGAAATAAATAATAAGGTGTTTACATTTTTGTTACTTTTGTCTCCTGTTTTCTCCCATGTGTGCGTTTTGGTGAGAGATTAGATTATAATATAATACGATCTAAGGGTGCGAGCGATATTAGGGATAAATCTTCAATAATATGTTTACATAATTTAAGGGAGCAATAATAATATATAGAGGAGCACAATACACACAGCTTATTGTGATTTGTGTAGAAATCTTTTCGTTAGTTTGTGCTCATCCTTCATCTATAATGTAGACAATTTTTTTAGTAACAGGTTTTAAGAATGTTGCCATAATATTAATTATCCGTAGAGGCAAATTAAGCAAAGTATTAATTTCATTAATAAAGAATCAGGGGGCTCCCATGCTCTGAGGTATCATAGATTAGAGTAATTTGTTAATAGAAGCTGAGGTATATTCTCGGTAAGTCGGTATGACTACTCTAACTAGCTCATTCGAAAAAAAAATATTTTTGCGTTGTCTACAGTTGGTACTGTTGTGGAGGCTAATTTTAAAATAATGAACAAAAGATATTAAACCATAATTTTTTAAATAATTTTCATTATTTAATTTGTAAAATAAAATTAAAAGTTACAAAAACATTCATATTAATTCCGGAGTAGTATACACTTTTAAGTATTGATCTATTCCTTCATCGCCTATTCTCTCCTTAATCATACGAAGTGATATAGCAAAAACTTCTTTTGCTATGTCCTTATCACGTGCTAGGGCTGATTCTTCACAATAAAAGCAATTATTGAAGTATAAGCCAGTAACATCCTCTAATTCTGAGGCTGTAGCTACATACACTGTTGTTGCTGCTGCTTGTTGCTGAAACACAAAAAAATTCTTACCAAAATAGGTATGTCAAACATGTTATTTAACAGTAGTACCAGTAGTATTGTAGCAGGATTCGTTTTATTGCTTATTTCATTAGACAATTTATAGAGCAAGCTATGGCCATATTAAATGCAATAGGCACTGTAATGGCAAAAAAATTATGAATTACTTCGAAAACTATTTTTACCCATATTCTTACCATTGACTTTGTAAATGGACGCACTAAGAGGAAAGCAAGGTGATATAGCCACCAGCTTTTCATAATGTTTGTGTACACCATGTTTCCTGGATGTAATGAGTTAACTGCAATACCTTTGTTCTGCCATTCATCACTTAGAATCTGGAATAATAATGATAGTTTGTATTACATAGTGACACTTATAATTCTCTTTTCAATTAGTGAAATCTGTTTTGTACATACAAATTTATTCCCGTGATCATACATGTGGGAGGTGATGGTTATTTGGTTAGTTATGATAATTTAAAAAAAATATTTCAAATAATGTATTTATTTGGCTTTATTTGTAATGTGGTAATTATAGTCCAGCCTTTTACTACAGTAAATAAATATAAAATGTTTATTTGATAGATAAAGGATATCTGACAATTGAAAAATTGGCCCTTAATAGATAATTAGTAGTGTCCGACCGAAGCTTCGGCTTCGGCTTCGGCTTCGGCCACCTTCGGCCAAAAAAACCACCTTCGGCTAAACCTTCGGCTTCGGCCCAAAACCTGGCCGAAGCCGAAGGTTAGCCGAAGGTGGTTTTTTAGCTATCGTCGGAATTTAACGAACTATTACGAAAGTCTCAGTGAGGCGACGGGCGGTTTTCAGAGGCCGCGGGAAGGAGAAGACAATAAAGACAAGTTCGGACGTGTATCTGAGATTAGTGTTTTGTTTTGTATTGGTATTTAATATTTAAGTATCAATTTAATTTTGATAGGTACATAGTGTTTTTTTTTCTTTAATTTGCAAGTGAACTATTGTAAAATAACAATAATAACGTAAGTATTATTTTGTTTAGTAAAAAACCAATGCTCAACTATGCCCACTGTGTAACAAATTGGCCTACATTAAATTATTACTAGCTGACCCGTACCCACTTCGTTGAGCATACATACCGTTTAAACCTTCCCTAGACTTCCACGAATAATTCAAGGCTAAAAATAGCCGAATCGGTTCAGCCGTTCTCGAGTTTTAGCGAGACTAACGAATAGTACCTATTTCATTTTTATACAAGAAGGCTAGCTGACCCGTGCCCACTTCGTTGAGCATAGAAACCGTTTAAACCTTCCCAGGACTTCAAACATTTCAAGATCAAAAATAGTCGAATCGGTTTAGCCGTTCTCGAGTTTTAGCGAGACTAACGAACAGCAATTCATTTTTATATATAAGACTAGCTGACCCGTGCCCGCTTCGTTGAGCATAGAAACCGTTTAAACCTTCCCAGGACTTCAAACATTTCCAGACCAAAAATAGTCGAATCGGTTTAGCCGTTCTCGAGTTAGCTAGAATAACGAACAGCGATTCATTTTTATATATAAGTATATCTTATATATTTTTTTATTAAAATTCAATGTTTGTTTATTTTATTTATTAAGTACTTTATTTTATAAATTGATCTGATTGTAATTTGTGAATTACTTTCATAAATAAATAATTATTTTTGACAAATAAATCACAAAGTTATCATCTCTACATCTACTATTTAACTGACTTCCTAAAAAAGGAGGAGGTTCTCAATTCGGCCTGTTTTTTTTTTGTATGTACAGCGATTACTCTGAGGTTAATGAACCTTCGGCTTCGGCTTCGGCATCGGCCGAAGGTAGTGGCGATGCCGATTAATCGGCTTCGGCTTCGGCTTCGGCCGAAAATCGACCTTCGGTCGGACACTAATAATTAGTTATTATTTGCCTAATATTTTGGTAAAACTACTAAGTTTATTAGTTTTACCAAATTATTAGGCTAATAATTTTGAATAGTTCATAGTTGATACAAACCTTTGCGGTAATAACATTATACAATTTTGAATTATTATATGACATCATGGAACTGTACTGTTCTTTTGAGTACATTAAGTTCTGCTTCACAAAAACATTTTTTAAACTTGCCATCCTGAAACCAAATATTATTGTTATAAATTATAATATCTAGCTATTTAGTATTAACACTATTTTGTATGTATATATCTGTTGCCCCTTCAACAAACAAATGCTAAAAACAAATTAAATTTCCATAAGAATTAAAATTAAATATCTTATAAAATCACTTGTGTAGTAGGCCAACTCTCAATTACAAACCGGTTTTACACTATTATGAACTTGCATTAGTTTGAAGCCTTAGTATCATCACCATTTTGAAATATATTTTTTATTTGAATTAAAAATAAATGCTTGAATTAAGGTAAGTACAATTAACAATTTACCTGTGGGATTCCGATGATACAAATATTACACGGGAGCCCCTTTTCAATAATGGTTCCAAAAGTAAAGCCAGATACATATGAGACAAATGATTCACCTGGAATGTTCTGTCTAGATTGTCTACTGTCTCTTCATATGGTAGTCCAAACACTCCTGCATTTAGTATCAACATATCCAAGTGGCTGGAACATGCAGAAAAAATAATTATTACACCAATATTATAAAGGCAAATGAAAATTGTGAGTGTCTAGTTTGCTACTTCTATTCTTATAGACACACACAAATAAAAGTAGGCCTTTGCATTAGTTATTGGATGATTAATAACTCTTTAAATATTGTAGTGCCTGGGACAGGTGGTTTCAAATATTGCATGGTTGTCCAGCACATTCGCCATATTCAGCCTAGTCCAGAGGAAGGACTGGCCTGGGGTCTATCTGGGGTCAACCATATGCAGGTTTCCTTACAATTTTGTTACTATTTGCTAGAGCTAATATAGCAAGAGCTCTAACTTAAACAGTGTTTAAAGGTTACCCCTGCAATTGGTTAGTTCAGGATAAACTGGTTAAGGCCGTGTTTCACCAAGCAATACTTTTAAAGTTAATGCCATGTTAAAATACCATGCCATCTCATTTATTGAAAGGAAATACGAGAGGGATAACATGATATTTAACATGGCATTAACTTTTACACTTGCATATTTTTTTTTATAATATAATTTAGATACTATACATACTCAGAAAATACAGTTCTTACAGCTTGGGCACATTTTTTGACACTTTGTAGTGATGACAAGTCTAAGTGAATAGATTTCAAGTTTTCTTCAGAGGCATTTGTATCCTTCATAATTTGTTCAATTGCTTGTTGGGTTGTATCTAAGTTTCGGTTAGCAAATAATATGTTGCAACCATGTCTGGCTAAAGACTTTGCAGTTTCAAAGCCTATTCCTGTGTTGCTACCAGTTATCAATGCATATTTCCCTGACAAATCCACTCCATGTAAAACCTTAAAATGAAATAATTCAAAATAGATACATAGATAAATAAAGTAGTTCTCATAAACTTATAAGATATTTTGTATAAGAATTGTTGTTGTTGTTGGTGATGTTTTTGATTGGACGTATTTGATACTATCATAATATAAGAAAGACGACACCTGAGATTATACAAAAATATATCAGCCATGTCTACAGAAACCAATGTTTTTCAACATAAAGATTTTAGATGAATCAAACACACATCTGTACAAAGTACTGTTTTAGTTTACCTGATATGCAGTAGTAGATCCATCAAATCTCTGGCGAAAATCATTAGCATGCTTCTTTTCTTCTTTTGAAAATGCTAATCTTGGATCTATGTATGTCTTATTTCCTGTTTCGTTATGTACATAAAGAGTTTGATTATTTTCATCTATAGTTTTTGACCACCCAAATGGTAAGTCTTTGGGAATTACTTTTTTCCGTCCAGTTCGTGGATGCGTCCATTGGATTTTATTGTTGCAAGTACTAAAACATATTCGTGATATCAAGGTATCAAAATACTATAAATCTTGTGTTTGGTATTCAAATACTATAGATAGGTCAAATTACGTACTTAACAAAATATACATTCCCATCTTCAGTGGGTTTCTCTTCCCATCCTGATGGAAGCTCGTCTTCACTGTCAGAATCTATATTGTGCATTATATTATTAAAATGTAAAAGATTCGACAAGGAAATTTAATAAAGACTAAACGTAATATTTCAATTTTCAACCATGAATTTATATAAGTACTAAGGTTTCAACTGAAATAAACTGAAAACAAAATCTTAAAAATTCGGAACCCTTATCTTAGATATATGTAGGTAATTATTGTTATCATAGGTACTAATATTTACAGGATTGGTAAACGTAAACTGTTAAATATTCGTTTTATTTTGTATTTGTTCATTTTGTTCCGACTGGCAATTTGTTTTACTTCTTCGTCTTCTTTTTGGGAAAGGCTCTTTGTCATTTGCCAGTGTCAGAGTGTGTTGAATACTGAGGATTTTACCCTTACTTTTTTCATAAAAAATAATATTAAATAATAAAGTCGTTCTTTTTATAATAATTTATTAACTGCCCCCTTTAGGGTAAACAAGGGTAGGTAAATAAAAATAATAATAGAAATTGTATTATAAAATTTATTTTAAAATAAAGTAATTTTCTAAATATCTACTGGGTTTTTAATATTAAATAGGCGATCAATAAGATACTAGTCGGTAAGTAGGTAGGTATAAATAGCATTACGTAATTTTGAAATTTTACTACCTAGGTACGTAAATGGTAGGTATAATATGCTTTTCATTCCTCATTATATTTATGTTTTTGGCAGGTACCTACCTAAGATTATATCAATCTAATTCTAAACTAGATGGGTTTGTTAGTATTTTAAGCCTAGTCTAGTATTTTACAGTAGGTACATACATAGTAGGTAATGTCATCTATACATACAAATAAATCTGTAGAGGAGTCGTGTCTGTACATTGAAGATATTTGAAAAAAAATTTGTTATGGGACCTTTATTTACGCAATATGATAGTACCTAAAACTATGATTTTTAAAATTTATGTCTGTTTGTCTGTGGGTTTGTGCACGCTAATCTCAGAAACGGCTTATCCGATTAAGATGTACTTTTCACTAAACACTTAACATTTAGTGTTTGTTTTATGTAAATCGGTTCATAAATAAAAAAGTTATGACAATATTAAAAGATCATGTCGTTTTTGCTGGACGTTTGTAGGAAGCGCGCGCCGCTTCAAATTGTATTAGCAGCAAACGCACCGGGGCCGCGGGGGGCCCCGGGGGCCGGGGGTGACTTTTATTTGTTAGTTTTAGGCTTGCTAGGTAGGAACAATCTAAGATTTTTTTTCTTGAGTTTATTACGAAAGTTATTTGTATAAAAATAGTTAGTACTTTTCCTGTACAGTCCTTTGTGACAAGTAGGTACTGTATTATACATATTTGTTAGCGTAGGTTAGTAATAAGTAAATAAATAAAAACCGGCCAAGTGCGAGTTGGACTTGCACACCGAGAGTTCCATACAAACCTGATTGACATAGAATTTTGATTTGGTTGAATATATTAGAGACCTAAGTATTTGAGTTTTGTTTGAGTTTTGTTTGAGTTGAGTTTGAGATAAGTTTCAATTAAACACATTCATGACAAACGGTACTAAGTTTAAAAAAATCAATTTTTTTTTTACTATCTATATAATGTTACTAAAAACGTATGGTTTTAGACGTTGCCTGGTTTCAAATTTTATGATTTTGAGTTCACGGGACCCTTTAGGTTTTGATTCCCTTACGAGTGTCGAAAATGACGAAATTTAGCGACATAAGCGACTGCTTTTGACTGCATTGGCTAAGAAGTCTGATTTTTTCACTGCTTCAAGGAACAGTAGTTCCTGAGTATTTTATATAATTTTCATCACAACACGCGTTTCTGAGTAAAAGGGTCTTGACAGACAGACGGACATGGAAATGATCGTATAATATGTGTTTCGTTTTTTCCTTTTGAGGTACGGAATCTTAAAAACAATTTTAAGATTTTCATATATATATTGCTCTTTTTTTTGTTTTTTCTATTTAATAAGATAGTCGTTAAAAACATCTCGATAGTTACTAAACTGTGTTACAGGGGAAAACTGTTGATACAACTCGATTCCAATCGAGATATCTTTTGAAATTCTAGCCTTTTGCGTCCTGCCCTGGATATGTGTTAACAGTGTGATTATTATGGGTTTTTTTTGTCAAATATCATAATATTGATAGAGTATTCTCTTATACAAATCTATCTATACGCCAAATGCCGTACTTTTAATACAATTATAGCAAAGTTGAGTAGGTACCTACATTTATACAATACGTTATCCGAGAGTTATACTCAGCGTGCATCATTAGCAATGTATAATATTATTTTGCATTCTATATTATAGTTCTCATTCCGTCCGTTAAAATTCATACTACAGCCTACTATTACTGTACATTTTTATAGTTTTCTTTGTCCAAATTATGTATTCGATAACTGCATAATATATATAATTTTGATTAACATGAATATAACAAGTATTGTGTTTACAGTTGAACTAAAAAAGTTATGTCAATATGTTAGATTTATATTTTTCTTGATATTTTTATTTCTTAGTTTTTATCATGGACCGAATGGTTTTTATGTTAGGTACAACTTAGGTTTGTTTTCTTTCTTTTGGGACTTTCTATATTTTGCTACTTTTCTGTATAAAATCAGTTAGTACTTTAACAGTGAAGTGATTTGTAATCAGTACCTACATGTTTGGTTATTAATAAATAAAAATACCGGGCAAGTGCGAGTCGGACTTACGCACCGAAAAGACCGCAAAATTTTGCGGCGCGCTGTCTTAATATCACTGTCGCCACACCAGCAGATTCGGCGTGGAAACGATCATCGTCTGCAGTCGCTGTGGCGCAAAATCCATACAAATCTTAGTACTAGATGTTCGTCGTGTATGTGAGCGTACTATCAAGTACCTAGTCCCGTTCGCATTATAGTAATTGTACACGGTCGTTTGTCAAGCTGGTAGTAGGAATTGTCAACATAAAGTAGTTTTTTAAATACCTCAACGACAGTTATTATAACTAAAAATATTTTTAAAACAGATTTATTATAACACTGCCCTAAATCACTTTTCCACGCGTACGAAGTCGCGGGCACAGCTAGTAAATATAATAAATACTTAGGTATAGTTTATACATTACTTTGGAGATATAATAAGCATACTTGCTTAGGAACCTATTTTAATAGTGCTCATTTTAAAATATAAGTAAGTAAGTAGGTAGGTAAGTATTCTTGTTTACATAGGTACATATAAGAAGCACATCATTTTACTATGGATTTTATTTCAAGGTTAGATACACATACACCATACAACATAAATTTCATAAATTTTATTATTATAAGCGTATCTAAAACAAAACCGATTATTATCTCAACAAACTATCCAGCACATTGTCCGAATTGACCTATAACTTCGTAGAGTCTGGTGTGGATCCATCTTTTTTTGTTTTTGGTTGTAAACACGACAGTAGCGCACACACTGTAAAAAAGTAATGACGCAATTTGTAAAGCATATTAGAAAACATATTATAGTACTACGCAGTTATTGTTTTAAACTAACAGACTTCAGACTAATAGATTCTAAACTACTCCTCATCGCAATTACGCACACAACAAAACTATGCCTTATCAGGGCGGCAATTCTCAGGCCTCGAACTTAGTTTTTACTATCGGTCTGTCCCGCTCATGCAAACGAGATTTACCGCGCGTGCGAGAAGATATACTAATATTCGGAACTATGTTCGAGGCCTGAGAATCGCCGCCCAGCAGGCCAATCGCGTATACGAATTTGAGTATACTTAACTGCATTTTATAATTCTAGAAATGTATTTGTTTTTACTTAAATTTAAAAAATCTTTTTTAGTTTTTGACAAAAAAATACATTTCCAAAATAAGGAAAGGTAGTATAATCGTATCTCAAAGTTATAGTGACTGTTCTTTTTACACCCAGTATTTAGTGGTTCTACTTAAAGTACTTAGCTATATTTCGTCCCTGATAAATTTAACCTGAAGGTAAACAAACCGAAAACATAGAAATTTTCCTTTAATCACTTATTATGCACACTTATCAACACTTTCACAGGTATAATAAAGGATTAAACTTCATTATCCAATACATTTTATAACAATTAATCAAATTAATATGTTTAAACATCAAATGAAAATCTTCCACAGAAAAAATACGCCATTTTGACACTGCCGATTGTAGAATATAAGCCTATAGTCTATGGATTCATAGCAAACAAACTTCATTGTAATGACCAATTGGCATCACTGACTAGTCTTTGGTTGTGTTTAGGTTAAATTTATCTCGGACGTACCTACTATACGAGCAATACGCATATTATACCCATACAATTATGAAATCGGCCTCAGATTTTTCCAAATGACTTTATTTTTTTTATTGATCTGAACTTACAAAGTAGTGATCCTCCAAATGCGTAAAATGTTATTTCACAGGCAGAGTTCAAGAGTAGACCGGCAATATTTGCACCGAAAACTGAACCCACACGTCCGATCATCATGGTCAATCCGATCGCCATTCCCCTGTAAAAAAAACATTAGGTATTGTAGGCTGTATTTAGTATAGGTATTCTATTATTATTTATAGTTTATTTAGTGGGTACAAGTTCAAAGTTTTAAAATATAATGGTCGTTTATTTTAAAACTTTGTTTGTTGATAATGGAATGACTTTATACTTTAGGTGTGATTAGAAATTATAATTTTTACTCTGATAAATCGAAATGAAGACTGAACATCTAAAGTCTCCGATAGTGTTATCTCGGTTCAGTCAACGCGCGGACTCATTCGCATACGAGTGATACGCCTCTTAAACATTTAGATGTTATAAACACGAAAGTTTGTACCTAAGTATGGATGAATGTTACTCTTTCCCATCAAATTTTTGTGGTAAAAAGTAGTATTATTGACACATACTACTACTTTTTACCACAAAAATATTAATTTTTATAAATTAATATTGGCCAATTGCCATCACTGACTAGTCTATGGTTGTGTCATAGACGGGTTTGTTTACGTTTGCGTTAAATTTATCTGGGGCGTACTATAGTATATATGCGTGGGTAACCTTAGAAGGTAATTATAGTTTAATATATATAGATATAAATAATATAGATATATATAATATAGATATATATATTTAAATTACCTTAAATTCGTTGGAAATATTTCGACCGCGAAGGCATTGATGGGCCCAAGAACAACAGCCGTCAACTGTATCGACGACAACAGAATGGCGAACAACACCGTTTGCGTTACAAAGTTCACCAGGATTATGAATATGCCTATCGTGGAGAACATGCAGACCAATAGGCCTTTTTTGCCTATGAATCTGACGGCGCTGCTGAGCAGAACGGCGATGACGGCGCACGACATGTTGGCTGATGCGTTGATGACGAACGTCATTCTGTCGATGTCGTCTATACACACCTCGTTTATATGAGTCTGAAATAAGTTCAAAGTTTTACCCAACACTGATTTCGGTGACAGTGGCCGGTTTCATTGATACCAGCCCAGCTCCGCAGGAGTTATTTTATAGTGCCCAAGTGTGTGCGCGATACACTATATCTTCTTTCACTCTCGTAGCCCAGTGGGACGGATAACTGACACGATTGGCGGGAGATCAGGCGCAGGACCGACTTTTTACTTTTTCTGCCCATCCGACGCATGGATTATCTTTCTTGTCAGACAATCAGGTGATCAGCCTGCATTATCGTAATCAAACTTGAAAACAAAATTTTTTGCTGTTCCAACGCGGGAATCGAACCCACGACCTCAGGGTGGAGAGAGTGAAGCTCTGAACCACTAGATCGCAGAGGCGTTAAGTATATACAAAGAGTTTTCTCCAGTAACACCTAGATGTCGAGACTTCATAAAAGGTAAAACGCATCACACAGTTTGAAGTAACTAAATTCTTGTAGGCGCAAGCCATTTATGTACAATTACATTCGCCGACTGACAGACCGTTCAAAGTCGAACATACTAGTACGAAATGTCCTAGTTTGATTTGCATCAATTTCACATGCGTACTCAGGTGCTATGTATATTCTATAGTTGTCTCTAATATCATAGTATTCTGAAATATGCACACAAATAATGCAAACATGTATGTGCAGTAAGTAAAATTGGAATGCATTGCGAATACGCAAATAATACATACGTATATTTTATAGGCTTCACCATTTAGCTTTTTTTTTTTATGTCGCAAGGGTAATGCGTTACGCTTCCCCCAGGGAGGGTCCCCCAGGGGTATGTGGGACTCCCGGCTCTATACGGCCGATTTACCCACTAAACCACTTGCGGATTTCACCATCTACTTACATGCATATCCTACACTAATATTTCTTATACCCATAGCTGGGCACCGTTAATCACACCGTTAACTTCGTTAATCGTTAATCCGCTACTTAAAAGTTAAACCGTTACATTTCGGAAGAATTAACGCAAGTTAAAGTTAATCGTTAATTCGTTAAAATCCAATAAAGGCTTTTGTTCTAGAAGTTAACAACATAGGAACAAAGAAAGACGTGTACCTATAGGTTATTGAAATGTGTAATTTAATCGTATGGCATATGGTGCACATACCCCTTCATGAATATTAAAATCCCATCAAAAACATAACTTGTAAAAAATCCCAAGTCTTAGTTTACTTAGTTTTTCTACCGTAAAAAGTTGTGAGATACACGTTATGCCAAGTAGGGGTTAGTCGGTCGGGCCTAAAATATATTAAAGTGATCATAATCAATATTATTAATAATATTTTATGTTTTAAATAAATAAGTAGATTGACTTGGCAATCGCATGAAAACAACATAATATTTATCTCACAAGTGATACATATTAAATCAGATCTATTTATTAAATTTATTTATACATTAAATCAGTCTAGTGCGATTGCTAAGTCAATCTACTATTTATTTAAAACATAAAAGATTATTAATTTATCTCAGTTCTTTTTGTAGAAGATTTATTGAAACGCGTGTTTCTGTCAGAAAGTGCAACGACAACGAAGTTATAAGGGGTTGAAAATGGCCTGAATTGTTTCGAGAAAAGGATGGTACGGCCGTGCTCAACGTGCCCCTAGATATTAAAATTTTCATCCGATAGTGATGCTCGTTTTTCCGTAAAAATGTCTTTACCTAAGGAAAAAAGGCGATTAACTGCAGCGCTTGACGGTATAGCACTATTGTATTTAATGATCAGATTAATAAATATCTCTTCACCAAGAAATGCAGCATCTTTGAATGAGTCTTTTGACTTCATGCCCAGCCACAGTTTAACGAGTATTTGCGTTTTACTCTTTAAAGGGAGTTAACCTTTTTTGATTTTTCTAGTTGCTTTTGTTTCACTCTCAACACGCGCCGCGCCGCACTTGTCGTTTCATACTTTTCTGAACTAGTTTTTCTCGCCGCGAACTGGTGCCTTACGGTGAATAGTAGGCACTGGATTAACGATTAACGGACTTCTGGCGGAAGTTAACGAGACCGTTAACATTTGAAAATATTAACTTAAAAGTTAGTTAATCCGTTAATTAAAATGTTAAATTCGTTAATTTACGATTAACGGATTAACGAGTTAATTCCCAGCTATGCTTATACCTGATTTAATACTAGGCTCTAAAACTACGCCGATTTTGATGAAATTTCAGTAGCAGTGAAACTTTTTATTTAGGTATACCTAAATACTTACTTCATTTAATCTCTGCCGTATAATTTGACAAACAGTCATGGCTTCTCCACCACCCGTTAGCACTCTGTTTAAAACATCGGGTAACCAAATATATAAGCCATTAAGTCTGAAAAAAAAAAGAAAAAATATACATATTAGGTACGTATCAATTACCAAACTTATTTTATTTTATTTTTATTTTATTGGGAAAACTTACAGCAATAACAAAACTTACAATAAATTAAACATAATAAAAAACAGCATGCCAATTACAAGTTTTCACTAGTACAAAACAAAACTACTAAAGCTCAAACTGTGCACCTGAGCACTTTTTTAAATATAAAAACTACATACACAATAAAAGTATACTACTAGATGGTTGTATCAAATAAAATTTAAACAAAAAGAATATTACAACATGCAAAACCTCAGTTTAAGGCGAGGAGTAACCGCAACTAGCGCCACTCTTTTTAAAATAAATTTTACAATGACACAAAGGTCTTATTAAAAAAAGTAATCGGTTCAAACTTTAAGTAAATAGCTAAACTAATTTATTATAGTAATATATAATAGTTAAACTAATATTATGTATTATATCTCGTAAGTAATAACTAAAACGGCCGTTTAAGTTATTACTTACGAGAGTAAATACAGTATAGGATTTAGAGCTGTAATTAAATGCCAATAAATTAGTTTAACTACTTACTTAAAGTTTGAACCGATTACTTTTTTTAATAAGATCTTTGTGTCATTGTAAAATTTATTTTAAAAGAGTGGCGCTAGTTGCGGTTACTCCTCGCCTTAAGACGAATGGTCAAGCAAATGACCTTGAGTGTTTGGACGTGGAGCTAACGCCATCTATTTATGAATAGTAGTTCAATGTAGCGTGCATTAGGATGTCAAATTATATTTTCACTAGATGGCGCATTTAGCATATTTCTCTGAGTTGAGCAGAGTAATAATAAACAGAGGCTACATTTTATATACTAAATAATATATACTTAGATTATTTTTTTTATTTTATCCCCGTTTAACCCTTATTATTTGTATTAGTCGAGCCATTTTAGTAAGTTCACCTCAAATTCGAGATACCCAATTATAAGAAAAGTATAACAAAGAAATATGACCTTTGACCCTTGAAATTTAATAGTAGCGTACACCCTACCATATATATAGATTAATTTATGACTGCTAATTTATATATATATACAGCGTGTAAAAAGAGCAGTCACTATAACTTTCAGATACGATTATACTACCTTTCCTCATTTCGGAAATGTATTTTTTTATATATTTTTTTACCATTTCTTAATTTAAAAAAAAAATACATTTGTAGAATGAGAAAAGGTAATATAATCATATCCCACAGTTATAGTGACTGCTCTTTTTATACTCTTTATATAATATATACAGGCTGTAAAAAGAGCAGTCACTACAACTTCGTGGGGGAATTACCAGGCAAGAGATATATGCATTGCTACTAGTCATTTGCTTTTAATCCACTGTTTTAAAAACTTTCAATAGGCAATCTACAATGTGCACAACACAGCGATCAGCTGATTACGCTGAGAGGTCTATAGCACGCGTAAGACGTTCATTACGTACTAGGGCAAAAATTATAAAATTTAATTATTTAATGCAGAACGTTGTTCCAAACAGTTTAGCCTTGCGACTAAAATAAATAGCAAAAAAAAAATTTTTTTTACAAAAAATAAAGTTTCTAGAATCAGTCGAGGTCCTATAATCATATCCCAAAGTTATAGTGACTGCTCTTTTTTTATACCCGTTATATTATATACATTTTGTTTAATTTTTTACAGTTTACTTCTTACACAGGAAACTTTTGTCTATCGATGATTCATACAGGTGTTACAAAAAAAAAATATTCATTTAAATAAACTTGTTTATTATTTTTGAAGTTATTTTTTTTCCTTGTTGGCAATGGGACTTGTTGGCTTGAATGGTAGGGGGCTAATTTTCTTTTTTTAGACTTTTTTTAATTTTTTTGTTGACAGCCTCTGTTATATACTGTGGGTCTCTAATGGGTATATTTCTCAGATATCTAGGATCCACTAATTCTGGTAGTATGCAATCCATATAGAAGTCTTTCAGCTTTTTTTTTCTGTCTTTCCTCGGCGTTTCTCTCTAAATGCTGGAGAATTCAAAAAATACTCTTTTTGAATTCTCCAGCATAATATCTTCAGCCATATCCGGTTTTGAGCAATTTTCCCCATAGTTTGTTCCATCTTGGGTCAATCTCCTCTAAATATTTCAGAGTCAGTTTCCGACTCTTCATTCGTTTTTCTTCGTTCCGTTTAATTTCGTTGCGTGGACTTTTTCCAACAATTGATTTATCCAGAACGGATAAAGGTTTTTGAGTATTGAATGATACTTTTCTGGTACCTAATATTCTTCATTTTGTTATGTTTTTTCTGTATTTCAAAGAATACTCTGTATCTGTACTTAATGCTAAAAATCTATTACAAAAATTTGTAAGTAAATGATTCTGGCATTCTACTTTTTCAACGGTATAATTTTCATAAGGTCTAGATTGGATTATTTTTGAATACGTGCTGGCGTCCCCGTCCGATATTTAACGCGCATTTCTATACTTTTTTTAAACCCTTGCACCAAGATCTCAGACTACATTCCTGTAGACGGTCCTAAAAGAAAAAACTAAATTTAGTTTTGATTTATTATTAATTATGAAATAATATAACTATTAGTTATACCTCAGTCAGAGTAATATAATAGTACCTAATACACGTAGAAAACAGGGAAATAAAGGGTACTACGAGTCAAAAAAAAGCTAGTAAATTACCAGAATAATTTTTGTAGCATGTGTGATCTTTTGCCTCTTTACCCTTGTTCTGAGCTAGGACACAAATACAGCAATATTTATTTTTAATGCCATTTTTTATTTTTTAACAACAAAAAAACCCAAGTCAATGAACTGTAAAGGCAAAATCACGAATCACTTTACACGCAGTAGGAGCCAATATTTTGTTGACTAAAGACATGGTTTTTTTTTAATATTTTTTACGGCTTCCTTTATTGATAATTAACTCAGGTTCATAGCTTCAGAGCTATGGCATATTTCCATGGCAAGCAATTTTTTTAACATTATGTATAACTGTAGGTTTAACTGTATAATAGTGTAGCAGTAAAGAGTAATTGTTTGATGTCTCTGTGATAAGTATTCTGTATGATAAACATTTACATTACAATGACACTGTCTGTACCTAGACTATAATTGTAAATAATTATGCATCTGATGATCATCATAATTTTTATCTTTTCTGTACACGCAGTAGTATCTCGGAATCTTGGGATCTTTTGGGGACTTTCCGCGGTTCCATAGACTTAAAAGTAGGTACCTATTAACTCAATAGCGACCAACTCCTAATAGAACCTATCGTCACCAGGAATACAGCTTCATATCTAATTTTAAGTCTATGGGACCGCGGGAAATTCTTTACATTATAGGTACAATATCAAAAAATATGTCTATTTTATAATTAGATAGGTACCTACTTACTTTTTAATATCATTTGCTTTGGCTTCTTTTGCTTTTGTCTGATTTGCAACACGAGTTCTTCTTTTATATAGCAACTTCAATAATCGTTTGTTACTTTGTTTCGGAATACTTTTATCCCACCAAAAACATTTTCATGTAAAAATGTTGTCAAGACAAGCCTACACAGCTTACCCTGTGAAAAAGTTATCAGATATCGTATAAAACCAAGCTCTACACTACAGCTTAATCAAAATCTATCAAAAAGTGGTTAGATCTCATGTAGAACCAAAATTCTTGATCTATGCGCCCTTACTTCACCAGGCTTAACTTCACTTACGCTACATTGCAGTTAAAACGTGATGCTTGGCCGTTTTATTTCGCACACGATTAATGAATTCGTATGAAATGTTCGTAATGGTAGCAAAACGGTCAAGTATCACGTTTTAACTGCAATATAGCGTAAGTGAAGTTAAGCCTGGTGAAGTAAGGGCGCATAGATCAAGAATTTTGGTTCTACATGAGATCTAACCACTTTTTGATAGATTTTGATTAAGGTGTAGTGTAGAGCTTGGTTTTATACGATATCTGATAACTTTTTCACAGGGTAAGCTGTGTAGGCTTGTCTTGACAACATTTTTACATGAAAATGTTTTTGGTGGGATTTCATTTATTTTTGTAAGCTGGTTAATGGACTTTTTTTAATTTAAAGATAAACTATTTTGACCCCTGGCCTTTTCTTTACTATAATAGAACAGTCAGCGCCTTAGCCTAGTGACGCCTAGTGACGTCGACTGATGGCACCGTCAATATTATACCGTGTACTTAATAAACTTTCACCGCAATTTTTAAGAGATAGAGGCGGATTTTCAATTAAATGCCTCGTCCATATTTCTTTATTTGTTATATTATTATATTATAATTATATTATATATAAATATAAATTATAAAATATACATTATTTTATTGCTGGAGTGAAACTTCTTATTTGGATATTCTAGGATGCCACTAATATAAATTCAACACTAATAATTCGAGAATTTGAGAATTACTTATAAATACGAGGGAGATTGCCTTTAATAAAGGATGTTGATACTTATTAAAATAATACAGTAGTCTATAATAATATTGTATGTAGACGACGGTCACCGCCATCTGTTGGTCACTAGAGGTACTAATTCTTGTACGGCTCTTATAAACTTATGCGAAGTGCATTCACCTAAGTGCAACTTAGCATTTTTTTTTTGAAGGAAAAAAATGTATTTATTTTTATTTTTGAAAAATAGCTATAAGGTTTTCTTTTGATTATGGCCATCTTTAAACGTCATGACGTGACGTGTTAAAAATCATATTATTATTATGTTAATAGTCATAAGATTAAACACTAAAATTATTTATACATTGATCGTGTAATATTTTCGTTTATTGTTATCATTATAACCTTACCGTCTGTTAAATGTGTTGATATGTGTGTTTAGATGTTTCACAGTTCCAAACATAGATTGCGCTGTTAGCTACCTAAATCGCGCTATCGAAGTGTCGAACGGTTTTTACATAAGATTCCCTCTAAACTCAATAATAACGTTACTGTAACACCAGCGAGAACATAAGCCGGACCGATTTCAAGTGATCGACGTAATATTTTGTTTATAAACTCTGATGATGACAACAAATTACTACTTTCTGCCTGTTAATTCTTACCAAATTTTTACTTACTAAATAAATAATACCTTTTTTAAATTTTAAATAAGTGGATAAAAAACTCATTTTCTCATAGATATATTTTTCATTTACAAAAAGTCGGTCACCGATTAATAATCGGAATAAAATAGAACATACTGATTGCAGCTGTAGTGCAACGCACTCAAATAAATAAAGTCGGTTGGAAATAATACGGAGCAAAAATCTGACCGATTAGCGGTCCTACAAAAAGTAGGTCTTATTTTTTTTATGTCCTTGTATAATATTGTATAATATAATATTTCTTTTATGTATTAAATATCATCCGTATAATAAACATATTAAACATCCATTTTGTACCGTCCACCATGTTGGATTCAAAATGGTGGCATTTATATTTTAATAATTTTTTTGTTGGTTTTGTAGCAATAACAGCTTACATAAATAATATCAGCTTACTAGGACGTCAGGAAGTACCTTATGAATTTTGATGATCTATAAATGAGTCAGTGACGAAATCTGGGGTTTTGCGACATTGATAAAATCTAAAGTATAATAGCTACAACATTGAAACTTTGTATGTTTCATGTTTTTACTGGTGTCATTATATGTTGAAATTTTCAACTATGTAGCATTATCCAAAGCAAAGTTATGAGAGTTCAAAAAAACGACGAAACCTTTCGAGAAAAGGTAGGTAGTGCCCTTGCGCTTCGCTTGGCTCGTCTTGACGGGGGCACTCCCGTGCCCCCAGATTACCTATGTTTGTTTCAAAGTCGAACCGTAATCACACAACATGTGCAAACTATAATATATAATTTATACAAGCCGGTAATGTCAATTGTCACTTGTCAAATCAAAACAAGACCACGCGAGATTGTATTACTCTTATCTGCTTATTTACTGTGCGCGCCGTGCGGAACGGCAACGCTGCATTGTACATGGGTTGCATCGAACTGGCAACGTTGCATTCCATAACTAAACGCCTGATTAAATGTTGTGAGCAAATACTTTACTAGTGGTGTTTGATTTACAGTAGGCACCAAAGACCTTTTATGATATAACTTCTATTTTGCAATAGTATTTGTTACAAATCGACAATGAACACCAAGATACAAAGTAAAGAAGCATGCATGCAAAGATTCATTATAAACGGATAAGCCAAACCAAAAATAAATCCATCCTAAAATATTCATTTTACGCGAGTCATAGCATTTTCTAAAATGTATTTCTGATTACTGAGTAAAGATCGTCAAAATTATCGACAATAACAATATACTTCAAGATACACTTTATAATTACACAAAATTTCTTTATTTCCCCAGTCTGTAATTTAGCTGAAAAACATAGCCTAAAAGTCGTGAAAAACGCATTTTGCTTGACCATTCGCCTTAACAATAAAGTTTTAAACCACACAAAAAGGCGAACCAATTAAATCAAATAAGTACATAATACGTAGTAAAATAAAATATTATATAAATTCAAAAAATAAATAAATAACAACACGCATAACAAATGATCAGACATGGCAACACTTTATTATTCATACATTCAATTTAAAGAAGGTATCAGACAAAATTCTCTTAATTTTAGGTGGATTCAATGAAAAAACACCCTCGAGTAGATTTTCATTAAGGAATTGATTCATCTGAGCGCTTGACCTAAGGATGAATGAGTTTCGACGATAATAGGTGTTAAATGGTGGGACATAAAAGGGCATGAAACAACGAACACTTCTAGTGGGAACATTGAAATTATATTTCATTAATAAATCCGGAGCATCTATTTTATTGTTAATAATTTTACATAAGTAAACTAAATCTGAAATGTTCCTACGATGGTGTAGTGGAAGAAAGTGGAATCTTTTGCATCTGGTAAAATAGTCTGGTAGGCTAAGGTGACATTTAAATTCTAGAAACCGAAGAAAACGTTTTTGTATAGACTCAAGCCTGTTTATATAGGTGTCATATGTTGGTTTCCAGAGCTCTGAACAGTACTCTAAAAGACTACGAACATACGCACAGTATAAGACTTTTATGACTTTAACAGACTTGAAAATATTACAAGACCTAATAATAAAACCTAAAGCTTTTGAGGCTTTGCCTATAATGAAATCAACGTGCTCGTCAAAAATTAACTTACTGTCAACAATGACTCCAAGATCTTTAATTGACTTCTTAAAAACTAATTCTTCATTTTTTAGTTTATATTGATAATTTATTAATTTAAATTTACGGGTAAAAATAAGAGCAGAACACTTGGAAACATTTAAATCAAGTTTATTTATTAAGCAGTAGTTACTGAATCTATCCAGATCCTCCTGTAAGAGGCGACAATCATCATGTGTAGAAATCTTTTTCATTATTTTCATGTCATCAGCATACAGTAAGACTTTGGAATGATGAAAGCAAAGGGTAATGTCATTAACGAAAATGGCGAAAAGTAATGGTCCAAGCAGAGAGCCTTGTGGGACGCCAGAGGGTATAAATAGCCATCTGGAGGTGAAACCGTTAATAGCAACTGCTTGGGACCGGTTGTTGATATAAGAAGTAAACCAACGAAGCAGATTACCGTGTATACCCGCAGTAGATAACTTTTCCAGCAAGATACAATGGTCTATCCGATCAAATGCCTTGCTGAAATCAGTAAATATCATGTCCACCTGCTTACCTGAATCCATACCTGATGCGACATAGTCATAAGCAAGCAGAAGATTAGATGTCGTTGAACGCGCTCTCAAAAACCCATGTTGCTCAGGGACAAACCAACATTTAAGAGCGTCATAAACTTGATGGTATACTATGCTCTCAAAAAGTTTAGCAAATATACACAATTTAGATATAGGCCTATAGTTTTGAACATTGACTTTTTCTCCACCTTTATGTACAGGTGTAACAAATGCCGACTTCCAGATGCTCGGAACATACCCTTCTTTCATCGATCTGGTATATAAAATGGATAGAGGAGTCACCAAGGCTGAGGAACATTCAACGACAAGTATTGGAGAAACCTCATCAGTTCCAGCACCCTTGTTCAAGTGAACTGATTTCAGTAGCTCAAGTACCCTATCAGGATTTATGATAACGTCCCCAATATAATTGTGATTTATTTTTTGTTCTTTAAGATTATGAGGGACATTAGAACTGCCGAGAGGGGTACTGGAACTAAGAAAGTTTGCCTGAAAGTATGTCGCGAATAAGTCACAAATTGAGTCACCTGTAGTTGCTAACTCATTTTCATAGCGCATGGAAGATGGGAACGATGAGGAAGCTTTGCGGTTGCCTTTAACAAAATTCCAAAACATTTTAGGATTGTCAGTGATTGACTTCTCAGTGTTATGAACGTAAGACTCATACCTCTGCTCTAATGATTTGGCCCTTCTCCTTAACAACGAAAAAGTAAGATAATCACTGTTATTACCATATCTTTTAAATTTGCAGTGATATTTGTGTTTCTCTCTTAGAACCTTTTTAAGTGCAGCGTCATACCATGGGGGATGGCAGTTAGGAGTAACAGTTTTATTGGGGATATGTTTGTCTCGAAACTCATAAATAATATTGTAAAAATCTTTTGTCGCATCATCAAGCGATTTGTTGTTTAGGCAATCGTACCAATCTACTGAATTTAACGAAGAACGAATTAAATCAAAATTACCGCGTTTATAGAAATATTTTACGCGCTTTTTAGGTTCTAACTTCTAAGGTAATTTCAAAGCTCTGCAAAAGATCAATACATAACGATCGGTGGTGAGGGACATCATCGGGCACTAACGGATCAACACAAGCACTTACAACCATTTCGCAGTTTGAAAAAACCAGGTCCAAGAGCCGATCATTAAGGTTACGAACCTGACTGCGTTGTTTGAGGTTACACTGGGCAAGGGTGTCCATAAAATTAATTTGGCTTCTCGTAAGTGGGACGCCACCCGATGCAAAGTGTATTCCCTCAGGATGCCAATCAATAAACGGTAGGTTAAAATCACCTAAGACAATGAATTTATCATTTGTAATTGAATTAATAATGTTAAATAAATTATTAGAAAATGTTTCAAGCTGCAAGCTAGAACTATTACCTTCATTCTGATTACATAGATATAGTATGCAAAGGTGTATTTTGTCTAGAGAACCATTCAAAGGAGAGAGAGAGACCCACAGGTCCTCAGCCGCGGTGTGCCATTCAGGGCGACCTACAGCAGCAAACTCACGACGGATCGCTAAAAGTACACCACCACCTAGTGATTGGTTTGTTAAGGAGTAATTTCGATCGCGCCGCCACACAACATACCTGTTGTCGAAAAGTTCCTCATCAAGAATACCTTCCAGTAGCCACGTCTCTGCGATCGCTATAATATCATAGGAATTAAGACAAACATTTCTCTTAAAAATATCTGTTTTTGTACGTAAGCCCCGAGCGTTTTCGTAAAAAATTGATAGTTTTGAGTCCATATTATAATATTAATCTAAAACTTATAAAGCACAATAAATGCAATATATAAAATATATATATTAAATATACTTCTGATATACTAAAAAAATGTGTGACAAAAAAGTATGCAACACCAATTATTTGGACAAATGATTGTAACTTACTTGACCATGTAATCGGTAAATATAACGTAGTATTAATAATATTGTGTATCATAACAAAATATAACAACTGGTGTGCTATCTTCTTTATAATGGTAACAATAAAAATAATATATAAGGGGCTATAAAATAAGATTTTATTTAAGCGTATAAAATATGTATTAATTATAACGTTAACTGTAGTCATTGTTATAACTAGTATTCTGCCATTAAAGAAGACACACAGAGGAGTGAGTTCCTGCGAATATAAAACACGTCCCTTGTTAAATATAAAATAAGAAAATACCGTAACAACATTACTTGTTCTCTGTTTTTGATATGCAATTTTATACGCTTTAATTGTGTTCTTTGCAAATTTAAAGATACAAAATATATTTTGAGTTGAGAAATAAAGAAGGTAGAATAAAAAATGCAGGCAAATCGAACCATCCGTATGCGCTAGCGAGTGCGAACGAGACAAGTAATACAGCGATCTATGGAACCTTACCGGTTTTAGTGATCCGAAGCTGTACGAGCAGCGACGAAGCGAGAATCCAAACGCAAAGCAAGAGGTTCTCAACCTTTTTACGTGGTTTATCATTACATTTAAGCATAAAGCATGAAAACTAATTAATATAATAGAATTTAGATATAAAGCACTAAGTTCAAATAAGTACATATAGTGGGTGAATGTTGTACTATAAAATGAGTATAAGCAATGAATAAACAAGCGTAAAAATATAGTTAAGTATACTAAAATTAAGCTAACTACATAATATGAATAACAATGCAAGTAGCATACTATGCTAATTTGTTTAAATCCACCTCGCTAGTGATAATAAAGACGGGTGACTTTTACGTACATGTATCTTACAAAACTTTACCCAAACATATTGAAATCCTTTTAGCTTCGTATATTCTTTAACTTGCGTCAGCAGCTTCTTTAATTCAGGAACCAGGTGGTCATTCACATAAACAAGGCGATCGCTTTCGCCCATTCCTATAACACTCAAACTTATACGTTTCCGTGCCCTTGAGGCGGCGATGAATTCCTCCTTGATATATCGATTTATGAAACTGACTATAATCGATTTATTCTTTGATCCATGCGTTGGGACACGAGATACGTAATTAATTTGCGTCTTCGGTAGGGAATAGTTGTCGACTTTAGCGATTGAATCAATTAAAGTAAACAAATTTTCGTTCGGTTTCATCGGAAGGCCTTTTATTTCAATATTGTTCATGCGAGACCACTGCTCCCGGCTGATGTTGTCCTTCTTGAGGAGGGCAATGTCTCTCGAAAACGAAGATTCCATCTTGTGGGATTCAGAGACATGTTTCTCAATAACCTGAACCTTGGTTTCCAAGCTCTCCAACCTGGAGCTATTGAATTCGCACGAGGACTTGAGCTCCGAGATTTCATTTTTTATAGATTTCACATCTTCAAATAATTCTGGTAGTTTCATTAAGTGCGATTTCATAACCCGTAGCTCAGACATGATCGATTCAAGAGTAACAGTAGCAGATTCGGAGACTGTAGGTGATCGCGAACCCGTAGCGATCTTACATTGAGGGCATCTCCACATTGCGCGTCTGTCAGCCCCAAGTTTGCGATACCCGGATTCGGAGATCGATGCACAAGTAAAATCTAAGTTCCGCAAACATCCATTACAAAAAACTCCGTCAGTAAAGGAAGTACTACATACATCACACTTCATTTTTCAAATATAATTTAATTAATCCGACGATACAAAATGTTGAGAACCACTGGTTTCAAAGGAAGCAGCAAGTTATACGTGTACTCAAGACCGATGCACAGCGCACACTGAACTGAACTTAGCTATAGTATATAGCTTTTTTTGCGGTTTTAAATTAAATATTCTTTTTATGTTTTAAGAAAGAAGTGTACCTACTTACGTAGCAAAGGTTCCAATTAATAAAATCCCATTAAGAGCCATGTATTTTAAATATGGCGGCTTCAGAAGGGGTACCGATTGTGATTGAAGGGACTTAAGGAATGGTTCTTTCTTTTCTTTACTTTCAGGCATTATTAGGCGTTTTACCTAAAACAATTCAATAATAACGTTAGGAATACGTAGTTGTCGACTGTTCCTGCTGAACCCACGGAGTGTTTAATTATACCCCATCCAGAAAAAATACATTATTTGCATGAGAGTCCTCTAATTTATTTTAATTTTATATTTTACGAATAAAGTAAATAAACAACTTAGTATTTTGTGAACATTTCAAGTGCCTCTCTGTTGCTGTTACTAGTAAAAAACGATCCGTTTTTACCATTCGGGCACGGAACCCCACAAGTCTGCCCAAAGCAATACACTCTAAGCATCTCTATGATGCAAGTTCTTCGTATAAGTACTAAGTACCGAACTATAGTACGTCCAAGATAAATTTAACCTAAACGTAAACAAACCCGTCTATGACACAACCAAAAAATAGTCAGTGATGCGAATTGGCCAATAATAACACAATGATTTTTGTTTGCTATGAATCCATAGACTATAGGCTTATATTCTACTATCGACAGAAAATGGCGTATTTTTTCTGTGAAAGATTTTCATTTGATGTTTAAACATATTAATTATTTATTGTTTAATTGTTATAAAATCTATTGGTGTAATCCTTTAATATACCTGTGAAAGTGTTGATACGTGTGCATAATAAGTAAATAAGGGAAAATTTCGATGTTTTCGGTTTGTTTATCTTTAGGTTAAATTTATCAGGGACGAACTATACATATATTTACTTGTCGTGGAAGCGGATTGATAAATATATCATTATTATTATAGAACGTCCCGTTTAATTTTAACCCAAACTTAAACAAACCCGTCAATGACACAACCATAGTCAGTGCCATATGCCAATTGGCCAATACAATACAATGATTATTGTTTGCGACTATGAATCCATAGACTGTAAGTCTATAGAGTATATTCAACAGTCGGCAGTGTCAAAATATCGTATTTTAGTGTGAAAGCTTTTCATTTGATGTTTAAATATACATAGGTATTAATTATTCTTTAATTGTTATAAAATGTATTGGATAATGAAATATGCTGTATGATCCTTTAATATACCGATGAAAGTGTTTACAATAAGTGGATATATGAAAATTTCGGTTTATGGTTTGTTTACGTGTAGGTTAAATTTAAAAGGGGCGTAATATAGATATATTGGATTAGGTATACTTACGGGATATTCACTGGGCAATTTATTTTTATTTCCAGCGTAAATATTCCTAAGTGTTTGCAAGGATTCCTCGTGCCTCCCCTGTTGCAGCAGATATTTTGGACTCTCAGGCCCAAACAGCATAAGCAGTGCTGATATTAGGAAGGAGCAGGAATACATCGCTGACAGGAGCCTCCAGGATCGAAAGTAGTAAGATCCGAAGTCTAACCGAAAGTCCAATGGAAGTATCGCCCATGCTAGTACTGAAATTAGTAGTGTAGTTATATAGATTAGTAAATTATTACGAAAATTGTGACTTTTTCGTGGTCCAGTAGTTTGGAACTTGGCTCTTGATTCTGGAGGTCGTGGGTCCGTTTCTGGCGTTGAAACGACAAGAAGTATAATTTTCAACGCTGTTTAGACTTTAGATATCGCAGGATGATCACCTGATTGTCTGACAAGAAAGAAGATCCGTCGGATGGGCGTGTACCTGGTCCTGCGCCTGAGACCTGATTCTTATGGACTCGAAATTCGAATATCGTTTCTATTGTTAGTCTGTCCCGTTCGTACGCGTATAATTTGACCTACGTACGTACGGGCAGGATATACTGTCGTTTGAAACGAAGTTCGAGTCGAGGCCCAGGGCCCCTAATCTGGGCCCTAATTCTCAGGCCTCGAACTTAATTTTTACTATCGGTCTGTCCCGCTCATGCAAATGAGATTTAGCGCGCGTGCGAGCGGGATATACTAATATTCGGAACTAAGTTCGAGGCCTGAAAATCGCCGCCCAGTGTCTCAAACGTCGTTTCGAACGAACGCATTGTTTAACGCGCGTAGGGGCGGGACAGACTGACATTCGAAACGAAGGTCTCAGAATTGGGCCCTAATCTTACTCCTTTCGCGTCGTTTATCCGTCCTGTTGGTTTAAATGAGTTAAGTAAAGCTCTTGTGTATTGAGCATACGCTTGGACACTGTAAAATAACTCCTACGTATGTACTAGGTATGTACCTATACGCAGTAACCAAAATCTTGGCAAAAAAAGCGAATACTTGAAGACAATACGGACATAATATTATATTTATAGTTTCTAATTTATATTCTATTTTTAGCCGTTGTTATTATTCGTATGTATTTGTTTTTTGTATTAGCGGAATGGATTTAGCCGATTATGCGCTCTATCGGTATATGGAACTTACATGGTACTAAAGCTGCTCCGGTTATTTGCAAGGCATTCGACACTGATAGTAACACATCTCTATACTTGGCTGGTAATATTTCTCCGATAAAAGTGTATGGAACTGACGCAGGACATGCGATGCTGAAAAAAACCTCTGTTACATGGATCATGTGAAAACTACCCGACGCTCCGTGTACTACGATTTAATGTGATCTAAATGTAAACGAAAACCTGAAATTGTACCTAATAGGGGATGTCGCGTTTGAAATCGCTGCAAGGGGCGCTAGTGTAGAGTGAGGTCTCCAAAATGTCAAATTCACTCCTAGCGGGTTGGCTAGTCTAAATAGAAATAAACCTGCGTTATTTCTATTTAGACTAGCTGACCCGTGCCCACTTCGTTGAGCATACAAACCGTTTAAACCTTCCCTGGACTTCCACGAATATTTCAAGGCTAAAAATAGCCGAGTCAGTTTAGCCGTTCTCGCGTTTTAGCGAGATTAACGAACAGCAATTCATAATTATATATTAGATTATTGTTGCAAATTGTTGCAATACGTTTAATTAATTATGCTTTATTATTACGGATCAATGAATGTTGATGTTTTGAGAGAGTTTTATCTTTCGGATTTCTTTCGAAACAAAACGGTACTTATGATGTCATTTACTCTACTATTGTATTTAATATTACGATTACAATGTAATTTATTTACATGGCACCCGTGATATCAAACATCAGCCATACTTTAGGACCTCACTCTAAAAATTGTTTTTAGTCTCACCAGGTGGGGACAAGATCCCTATTAATATGTCCTTGTTGTTTTTTATTGTGCGGTGAATAAGTAACATTTAAATCGAAAGTATTAGTCCATATTGAGCTTTGTTTACATTTACGTCACACTCAGACACACTCAATCGGAATTCGGAACGGAGTAAAAAGAGTATTGGGCAGCATAGTATTGTTTTTATCTCTTATCACAAAAATGTTATCGTGAAAAAAGGTCAAAGTATATTTTGTTTTTTTAAATTGTGTGATTGTATTGACAGTTTGATCTGACCTGAGATTAACAACTGGCTATTTCCATGGATCTGACATTCCCTGTAGTAACTAGTAGGTAGTAGGTACCTATTGACATAATGAAATAAAAATGTTTTTAACCTGTATTATCAGACCCCATAGGGACAAAGTACTCGTCAATACAAATAAAATGAGCCCAAACTCGACTGGGTTGTGTCGTTTTATTGCAAAGTTCCTATGTACACCTTCCAGCTCCAGCATCAGAACATTCACGTAACGTACAAAATATGTTTGCGAAATTTCTCAATTCGGTTTATTACACAACTTAAAATTTTACCCTATAATTTCAACTTACCAAAGAGACGTCAGAAACTTCAATATTGTAAAACTTAATAGGTTAGGCATAAAGGCTGATGCTACACCTAATATTCCAGCTGCCAGAGAGCTGACAATTATCATTTTCTTCCTCCCTTGTATGTCCACTAGGTATCCCCAAGGAAATGAAGTTAAGATTACACCTGAAGAATAAATTACAAGTTATGTTTCAGTGTGCTACAGGCTGAGTACCTGTCATTGTCACTGTAATCTGTATATAAGTACAATTTGTATGATAAGGAAAAAAACGCCCATTAGTGGCAAGTTATTCTACTTATTTATTTAAAACATGAAAGGTTTTTAACAATATTGATATTATGATCACTATCTTAAGATGTTAGACCAGCTGACTAACCACAACTTGGCATCACTTGGGTCACACAAGTTTTTACGGTAGAAGAAAATTGCGAAACTTTTTCTACAAGTTATGTTCATAAAGGGATCTCAGCTCTTTTTGTAGAAGATTATACATAAACTAGTGTTTTTGTCTGAAAGTCCAAATATAACTTTGTAATCCTATAGGTACATTTATGTGATCGCAAAGTAATTTATGCAGTTGGCGTATCTATATAACTGGACAGAAATTACAAAATGTTTAGGTTTTTCCTTTGTTCATATTTTATCCACTAAATACTATTTGAAACTGTCTTCTTATATGTCTGCTAGTAGTGCCTTATACTTTTAATTATCGTTCAATGGATTATTGAGTGAGTCAGTGACAAAATTAAGAAATTTTGTCAAGTTATGATTCTAAAACTTCCGTTTCAAATTATATGAATGAAATTTGCATTTCATGGCATCTTGAATCAGGGCCTTTAACTGTTTTGAGAAAAAGATGGTACGGTCGTGCCCAACTTGACTGGGGCACTGCAGAAAGCCGATATATAAAATGTTGTCCCCATATTTATAACAAAATGTAAGGAAAAACGATTTACGGATCTGGGCCCTAATTCTCAGGCCTCGAACTTAGTTTTTACTATCGGTCCGTCCCGCTCATGCAAATGACATTTAGCGCGCGTGCGAGCGGGATATACTAATATTCGAAACTAAGTTCGAGGCCTGAGAATCGCCGCCCTGAGGTTGAAATGTGAGGGGGGTAAATTAAAAGTTAAAACACGGTCCATCGAGAAATTCCAACTAGGTAAGTTAAATGGGCTTTCCCACACATACCTACAACTTTTTGTAGATAATAAATTAGGTATGTACCTATAATAGCTATTACCACAAAGTGCCTAGATGATAAACTATTATATTACCTATTATAAAGTTATCTATATTATAATGTGCATTAAGGACTACGCATATCGCGTAGGTACTTACTGCAATTTTAACTGCAAAATTATTCAACTTGCAGCATTATAATATTGTAAGGAATGCAGCCTTTTACGTTAAAGCAGAATAGATTATTATAAATCTTTATATTAGCCGCGATTTTTGGCGCAGGCAGAAAATCTATCTAAGTTTTAGTAAGTAAATAATCCTTACCTATATATGGAATTGATCCAATGAAGCCTCTTTGGAAATCTGACATCTCTAGATCACATTTCGCCGCAGGTAGCACGTACGCGTATCCGACAGGCTCTAGTACGATTGAGATCAGAAAAAGTGTCAAAACCACGCAGTACTTTAAATTATACCAGCCGAGACCTGAAAGGAAAGTATTTTTGTTAATTATTATTACATTTGTGTTCTAACGTAATTTATTTATATACAATAACAACAACATACATGGTAAATGGTTACATGATTTCTCGTAGCGTATATGGCATAAATGGTAAATGGTTACATGATTTCTCGTAGGTATAGGCAATACCTAGTCTCTGTGTTGAGACCTTGACAGTGGACTGGGGATACATCTCTAGTCCACCCCCAGGCGTCTTGTATTTGAAGTAGAAGTAAATAATATAAGTAAATTAAGGGGTTAAAATACATAATGTTCGCTAAGTTTCTTATTGCTCGATACCTACAACACAACTCACCATTTTTATTTCTAACTTCGTGTTTTTAAATTGTTTTTCCGTAACTAGCGATCGTAACTAGCGAACCGAACTTTAGGTCCTGCGGGCTTAGCTAAAAAGCTATCGTTTATTATCTACTTTGTGTTATGGTTAAGTATAATAACGATCTTACTTTTAATATGGGATTGGTCACTAACATGCATTTTTAATTTATAAATTCTTCAACGTACCGAACTCCCGAGCCCCTGTAGGAATATTATTATTATGAATAGTAATCCCATCAAAAACATAACTTGTGAAAAAGTCTTGCTGCTCGCTTTTCCACCGTAAAAAGTTGTGAGATCTATGTGATGCCAAGCCGGGGTAAGTTGGTCGGTCTAACAAGATATTATTGTGATCATATCAATATTATTAAAAATCTTTAATATTTGAAATGAATAAGTGGATTGCCTTCTAGTTATATTCGACAACGAAGTTATAGGGTGTCTAAATGGCCTGAATTGTTTCGAGAAAAGGATAGTTCGGCCGTGCCCCCAGATAGTTACTAATGGTGTTAGTTAATTCCATTTATTTTCCAACAATAATAAAGCTGTAAACGCTCGACAAACAAACGCTAATGACTATAAAATCCACTCCCTCAGCTAGTGGTATGTAAATACAACAAGCAACAAACGTGCAATTAGTTAGATTAATGAGATACAAGTATGTAATGTGCAAGTTGTGTGCTTGAGATAGAAATCTGTGGGTTTAGCAGAAACAAATGACATCTACTTATTAGTAACGTTATCGAAAGTGTTTGTACGGAAATTTGAGATTCGTTACGAATTTGATGGCAATTCTTCCTGCTTGGCCTAGAGTTAAGAGAATAGGTCTGTGCTTATCAAAAACCGATATCGTTTTTTGCACGTTGCTTTGACTCGTCATTGATTTGTTAATGCCTTTTTATTAATTTTATCTTTTTATTTAATAAATTGATTTTGTTGCCATGGGAGTCACACAGTCATGATTATAAAGTTTATCAACATAAATTGACAGTTCCTGATAGTATTAGAAATTTGGTCGCCTCCGTGGTCTAGTGGTTCAGAGCTTCGCTCTCGACCCGGAGGTCGTGGGTTCGATTCCCGCGTTGGAATAACAAATAATGTTGTTTTCAAGTTTGGTTAGGACAATTCAGGCTGATCACCTGATTGTCTGACAAGAAAGATGATCCATGCGTCGGATGGGCATGTAAAAAGTCGGTCCTGCGCCTGATCTCTCGCTAGTCGTGTCGGTTTACTGTCCCACTGGGTTATGAGAGTAAAAGGAAGAGAGAGTGCTTCTGTGTATTGCGCACACACTTGGGCACTATAAAATAACTCCTGCGTAGCTGGCCTGGTTTCAATGAAATCGGCTACCGACATCGAAATCGGTGAGGGGAGCTATTATTATTATTAGACATTTTCCTCATTTAAGTGCACTTTGACAGTATTTTTGGTAATAAGGTATTTTCTTAAATTGTTTAAAGAGGTAAGATTACCGAGAAACCGATATAGAGAATTCATTTTCACCAGTTAGCTGTGATTTTTTATTGCAAATATAATGTTGCACAAATTTATGGCAAAACGCACACTTCACATCATTATATTTTATACTTATGTACCTACCTATATTATACAGCGAGTCTTCACAAAAGTATAAGATCAATAATTAAAACCGATGATGGTTACTCTTAACAATGTTTTTTTCAGTTTTGTTGTTTATTTTCAATTATAACAGTTGTTAAATTTGTAGGTGATTATTGATGACACACTGTATTTATTACAAACCATCAAAATTTTAGAGTTCTTTTTCAGTAGCGCGTTTGGTATTTGGTAATTATGAAAGTAAATGAGACAAAGTGTTCCCAGAATAAAATAACGTAAAATTATTATCAAACAATAATGAATAGTCATCGTTATTTAGATTTCGGATATATAATCAAAAAATGTTTTTAATATCCCCTTATCTCAGTGTTAAAGTTTGTTTACAAAATTTAGGCATCGCTCGTGTCGTCAATAAAGATTATTTTGTTATTAATGATACGTCAGATGTCCAATTCTCTTATCATTTTTTTATACAATCTCGATTCGTTCAACACTAGTCAGTGTTGAAAGAATCGAGATTTAAATTTAATTCGCAATACGTGTTTAAATGTAACGGAGAAAAATACGAGAATTTCCACCCGAAAAAAAAATTTGCCTATGTTACCTTTCCATGTATATTCCTAGTATTCTCTGTTTATATCTATCCCTCGGTAAAAATACAATACATTATGTATTGTGGCTCGTATCACGTATGTAATACATTTTACAATATATGTAGGTATATATAGAAGGTGACCCGGTATTTATCCAATTTAGATTTCATTAGCTATACCATTCATTAGCTGGCGTACCAGATAGTACCAGCTCCTCGTGTATCTCAACTCTCAAGACGTTTTGGATTATATTGTAACGGAAACGATAAAGAAATAAAATAGACAAGAGACTAGACAAACCCTATTAGAAATAGTTGCGAAAGCGTGGTGTAACTTCTATTCTTATTCTCAACCACTTCGGCTGCAACTTTTTATCGCAGTTAAGTGAATCCAGAATCCCGCGGGATTTTAGTTTGCGCGGACGAAGTCTCGGGCAACAAGTCTTTGTGTTTGATTTATTAAATATGTTTATGTTATTAACGTAACTAAGTTTAACCTTTATAATTAAGGTTATCAAATCAAATTATTATTGTAGGAAATATCTGTGAACCTCGCTGGAATATCAAGAATATTTTTTTACTTGGAAAAATAAGGGATAAATGCAACTACAATTTAGTTGGCTGATCATAATAAATTAAAGTATGGATGGGACAGGCAAATAATATTATTAAGGTATGTAGGTACCTGCTATTGAAAGAGCTTCATCCAAATCCACTTCTTTACTTTGCACATCATCCACATTTTGAGATATTGTTTTTATAGATTGATTCACCATTTTTTATATTTTATAAAACGTAATCTATGAATATTTTTTAAACACGCTCTTTAAAAATTAAATGAAAAAATTGTTATCGTTTGCAGACATGTTACTTCATCGCGAGCACTTTACGTATTAAGCGTTGCTTTTGAGACAATTACTTTTTAAGGAAATTACCTTTAGATTATGATTAACGCCTAGTGCCTACGGCTTGTATTATGTTTAAGTACAAGGTTGTAGTGAAAGAAGGAAAAGTTGTTTTGTTTATACAATATAAAACGTTAGCTACTTGTAAAATTCCTCCGCTACATTTTGCAGTGCCGCAAATTTGTTTAAAGCCGTGTCATGCCGTACCATTGAACTCATGTTTGATAGTGACTCGGTCGTGAGTCGAGACCAACGACTACAGTTAACCTTCTAGAAATCAATAGATCAAGAATAATAACAGAACATTTTTGATGAATTTTTTTGTACTTATTTTTATTTATTGCAAATTAAATTAAGCCTAATTTAGATTTCTCTAGATTCATTTAATTTAGTTTTTTTGGACTGTAACTTATATTAGCAACCAAAAACTTTGGATTTTGGAAACCCATAAAAGAATTGCCGTAAATACTTATTAATTAGTAATCTCAAGTAGGAAGGTACTTAGATGCAGATTCCACGATACGTAGGTACTCTTTTTCTGGAAGAAATTGGTGTATCAAATTATTATTTTTGTACACTTTCTGATTTAATAACATACTTTAGTTATTATTATGTGTATTGTGTGTGCATGGATAAAGAGTTTCACTCGTATATATTATATTTATATCACGTATATATTATATTTATATCTACGAGAAACTGTAACAGATGCTTTGGTCTAAATACCACTTATCAAATAAATAATGTAAGAAGTTAATTTTCACCTGTAGCTATTATTATTATGTTTAATTCAATGTTATGTTTATTCCCTTTCTTTTATAGCATTTACATCTCTTGCATAAACGATTTTTGTGTTCCAGGTTTTTAATGCTTGATCTCTTTTTTATCTTATTTCGAGATTTTATACTTAGAATAAATTGAATGTCGTCAGTTAGTTTTTTAATAACATTTTCAACCCGCACCAAATTGTGGTCATGCAATAAGTTTATTAAATTTCGTATATCGTCCTGGTTTAATTCCTCTTCACACGATGGTTTTCTAATATCGCAGTCACTTTTAATTTTGAGTTTTGCTGTATCAAATTTATACTTAAATGTTACCAAATAACATAATTTCTAGATATAATTAAAGCAGTTTAATTTAAATTTTACTTACTTTTAGAATTTATCTCAATATGCATATCTAGTTCAGAGTCTATACGTATTGAGAATTTGTCCTTTACTTTTGTTGTTTTCGTAGTAAAACTGACAATATTTTTTTTATTATTGAGAAGATCTGAATAAGGATCAGAAGAGATTATAGCTTTTTCGTTATTATCATTAACAAAGCTTTCAAAAGCCAAATTTAATAAAATATTGCTTTTGTTTTCAACATTATTTGACAGTTCATATGTATTTACTGAATTAGATGTCTCGAAGCTATCGTTTTTGTTAAGAATATGTTTGTATCCCTCACTTGAAATGTATTTATCTGTACTTAGTCTGAGATCGTTTACATCTTTTGAGATTTTTAAAACTGTATCCGTTCCTTGAGAGGAAACAGATGTACTTTGATTATTATATGTTAATCTGGGAGATTTTTTTAACTCTTCAAGTTTTTTTGAAATAAGTTTTATATTTTGATCTTGACATATACTGTCCGATTTATTTATGTTACGAACAATTGTATCCTGATTAGGTTTTTTCTGAAAGTTTTCTAAAAAGTTGTCATACATTAGTGTCGTAACAAGTGGCATAATATTTTCTTTAGATATTGTCTTCCTCTCAACAACCTCCTTTATAGTACTAAGAATACCTTCTTCATAATCAAGAATATTGGATTTCCGCTTAAACGAACGTCTTCTTTTTTTGTTTGCCTTTTTTTGTAGATTTTTTTTTATACTTTCTGCGTGATTATCTATCGACTTTTTGGCTAAGATTTTTAGCTTATTATGATGAGTTTGTGGTGACAATGCAGTTTCCTTTTTTATATGTGCTGACTCAGCGGTTCTTTCTTTAGGATCTGAGGTCGACCAATTAAATATATTTTGTTCAGGTGTAGGTGTAATATTCATGATATCCAAGTTCGAAACTTCGTTATTATTATCACTTATTTCAAATACATGTTTTTTTTTGGTATTATTTTGTTGGTTTGCATCTGAAAAATATTCTTTATTGATTGTCGTTACTTTTGTGAGGAGTGGAGTCGTAGTGGTTATGTCGGATAAATTCCGTGAAAATGTGGATTCCAACAAAACTTTGTTTTCACTCAGTTCAAATACATTCTCATTTTTGATATCAGTTTGTTGGTTTCTACCTGAAAAAATTTCTTTACTGGACGTCATTTTTCTTGTTAGCACAGGAGTCGTAATGGTTACGTCTGATACATTTCGCGAGAATGTGGATTCTGACAAAACTTCGCTATCATTTACTTGAGATAATTTCTTATTTTTGATATCATTTTGTTTGTTTTCGTCTGAAAAATATTCATTGTCAGACTTTGTTATTTTTGTAAGGAGAGTAGTCGTAGTGGTTACGTCGGATGACTTTTGTAAAATCGTAGATTTGCTATCAGTATTTTTAAGTTGGTTTTCCGATTTTAGTATCATAGATCCCATTTCATTAATTGAAACTCCAGCGGATATGATATTATCTTCATCATCTCTTTTATTAGAAATTAGATCACTTTTAACATATTTTACATTGCCCGTTATAATATTATGCAGATCAGCTGTAGATTTCTCTCTAAACCCGTTAGGGTCTGGAACTCTTTCTGTAATCGGGGATTTGATATCAATGGTATTATCAAATACCTGTGAACCCATTCGTTTACTATAAATATTTGCATCTACATTTTTTTTATTGAAAAGTCGATTATCACTAAGAGTTTTGTTTTGAACAATGTGAATATTAGGATCGGTATCCTGAGAAATATTTCGAGCCGATTTCTCGGTGTCTTTTGAATTTTCGCAGTGATTTAGTTTACTATCGATGGAGATACTGCCCTTCCTCACAGAAATTACTTCTTTGTCATACTTATGAAGCACGTTTTGATTTTTTAATAATAAACTGGATTTTTCCATGTAAACTGTATTTGATGGAGTTAATGATTCAGTATGATCTTCTTTTACTTTAAATCGTTCTATTATATTATTTTGTTTACTGACTGCATTTATTTCCAACTTTTGGGGGTCAACGTTTCTATTAGAAGTTACTGATTTTTTACGGTCATTAGATAGTTTAGCGCTTTCTATTATATTAATTGGGCTAAATACATTTTGATTTTTATCTTGTAGCGAATAAGTTTGATCATCTTTGATTTTAATAATATTGCTTTCATTACTATCTATACTTATTTCAGAATTTATAATATCGTCTTCTAAATGTGTTTTACTTATTAAAATATCATTAATTATTTTTGATTGATCAATATCGAGACAAAGATTTTCTTGACGACTGTTTCTAGTATAATGAGTAGAATAATTAATTGCTTCACTAATTTTCAACAGCTCACTTTCTAAATGTTGGTTATTATCATAATTCGTCGATATTGCACCCGAAGATTGTATACTTTTCGGTTTGGTTTTAATATCTGTACGATTACTTCTCTTCTTCTCTATGTCGTCTATACATTTTAAGTTATCTTCATTAAATAATTTAGGGGCATATTTATTGCCTTTATTTAAAACCATTACAGTGTCACTAAAATTATCGTTTTTATCTTTGTAAGTAAGGTTAGAAATGTTGCTTAAACTTTTTGCAGCAGAATTTTCTTTTTCCTAAAAAAATCATTACACAGTAAAAATCAAGTATGATAAGAGTTACTCGTATTTAAGATATCATATTATTGTCAAAGTGTTACTTATCTAACTCCATCGAAATGGCTTGACAGAAATCGTATTTCAGTGTGTATTTGAAAAGTCTAATAAGGTTATTTTCGGTATACTTACATTATAATTTTTAATACTACTATTGGTAAAGTTTTCTGATACTTTACGAGTCATATTTAACGTATGCATCGATTCGTTGTTATATTTATAACCGTTGTCTTCTGAGTATAAAATGAAATTGTTTTCTGAAATAATACTTTGACCGTCACTTGTTGAAGAATGAATTGACATTTCATCTTCATCTCCTATTCTTAAAATATTTTGATATTCTAAATTGCCTTTCACCGGCCGCTCTCTAGATCTTTCGTCAGGCTTACTTGGCCGAAAGAATACTTCTGTTAAATCATTTTGGTACGTTTTAAGAAATACATCATCATTTCTTTTCATTTCCGATGATTTTTCATTAGATTTTTTTCGTGTCTTTATTTTACCAGATGATGGTGCAATCGGATACGTTATTATGGCCTCGGAACTAACATTCTTTGTTATGAGTAGAGATTCTTTCTGTTTAATATTAATTTGATCACCAATTTCGATATTTTTTGAAGACAGATTACTGTTGGACCTACACTCCACACTATCGGGTATTGTTTTCTTTTTATCTTGAGATGTTCTTGCTTCTTTAGATAAATGTTCAGATACTATTAATATTTTATTAGTTTGTCTGTTACTGAATTTGTCTTCCGAAAATACAGGATCTAAACATCCACCTATAAAAATATTATTTTAAAAATGAAATGTTAGATATAGGTACATTGTTATTGTACAAGATTTTTTTGTTGTTGTAAATATTCGGTGTAATGCCATGCTTACCTGGCCTACATTTTCCTAAAATATTAATAGGTGGTAAGTCGGTTGCCCCTGATAACCAACTTTGATTAGTTTTTTCTTTTAGATCACTTTTCATTTCGCTGTCTTGGCCTATGTTGGCTAAGTATTTTCTTTGATTTATTTTACAGTTACTAGGGATATATGAATAATCATCGTCTTTAGTTTTATTTGAAATACACCTTCCTGAAAGTAAAAGTCTGATCAGTGTTTCAGTTTTACAAAAGCGGTTCAAAACTTCACTTTTATTTATTATGCTAATTTCTGTATATTTCATTTAGTGTATTTTACCTGGCATTAGTAACTTCACAAATTTGCTTCCATGTTTCTTGGTTGAAGTTAGTAAACTATTTTCCCTTATTAAATCAAACGACATGATAGTCTGGTCACTATTTAAAAATTGCAATTTCTTCGACCGATTTCGCGCGCCCATAACGCCACTTCGACCGCCTTTTCCATGAGTATTTTGAATTTTAATTTTTATATTTACGAAATTTTGCTTTTTGTTGGTGACAGTAGTGTCTCGGGATTCTGTTAAACTACCTCGTTCAATTGCTTGAATGCTAAACGGATAGCTTCCAACTTCTATAGTTTTTTCGTCAATGACATTCCTTGTGGTTACTCTCTGTAAAATTACAATTCAGATTACTACTAGGCCTACGACCTATAATGGCCTATTGTATGCAAAATTAGAATGTAGCTGGTATTACAATTTTGTAAATCTAAATAAATGGTGATTTATAGATAACAATTATTATATTTGGACTCTAGAGTCTACCTAACGAAAATTGGATCTGAAATTGTATTTTGTGAAGTTATGATGCGGCAATTAGATATGTACGAACTTTTATCATTTTTTAATGTGTAAAAATAATTGTGAAGATTATAGGAGAATCAGTCTTTAATGTGAGATTTACGCAGGTTGACCCATCATCGAGTACCTAATAAGTAACACTTGATGTAATTCTTAATTTATTGCAGTTAATAAATTTTTTTCATAGGTATATTGCCACACTTAAAATATTTATATTTTTCAGGTTCAGCTTTCGTTTGCCTGACTCTAAAAATAATGCTTGTTTTTACCATTATTCTAGTTTTGTCCTATGGTTTTAACCTAGATTTTGTAGCTCAAAGAAGGATATTTTTGGTAATGTTTTGGACAGAGGATGATCTGCAATAAATGAAGCTTTCATTAGTTATTTCTATAACACGTAGACACTTTAACATCTTTAGTATCTAGGCTACATACCTGTAGTTCAAGCTATATAATTCGATAATAAAATATTAATTGTGTAGAATCATTGTTACTAAGTAGGTACGTAATTATGTAAAAATGATAACAATGTTCTTATCCGGTTATAAAGTAGATATTAACCATAATCTTGAATCTAGATAATTGACAACACAACATTTACTTGCATCGCGTCATATCGTCGGTAAACGTACTAGTAGTAGTAGACTAGGCTTTATTAATCTCTAAATGAAAAAACCTGGCCAGGTGCGTGTCAGGTCACGCTTGGTATTTTTTTGGTGATGTGGATAATCTGATAAAATTTGGCGTCTTCTACTGTTATATTTACTATGGGCCTCCAGCCTACTTAGTATTTAGCCTACTGATTCTTAAATCTGCATCGTTGCAAATAAATCGACATGAGATAGTGAAGTCAATCAGTCAGGCTCCGGACTGATTATAACTTATGTCCCTACAAAAATTCATCCTTATCAGTGACGCTGATGCAGATGAATCGCACATGAGTAATTAAGTAACAGACAGACAGACAGAATTACTTTCACATTTTAAATAATATTAAGTATAATAATATAGATAAAACGTTTTGAGATTATTCTTCTATTTTTGCTCAACCAATCGCAGAAAATGAAGTTAGTTTTCATTGACTCTGGTACGGTTGCATTTTGAATTTTGAACACAAATACACTGAGCGGCATGGAATCCCGTCCAAGCACTTTTTAGGCGATTTCTTAAATGTTAACATTTTTAAACAATTTTTTCTTATGAGGGTACTATGGAAAAATAACTATCTTTATTTTCAGAGGGAAATTAATTATATTTTAAAACATATGCGAATAGAAATTTAAATTTTAGTCGAAACGCGTCTCTCAACTGATTCAAGTTCGTAATTTTAATTTAGTTTTGTGTAAGTGCATCTTTGTCCTTCTGATTCTTTTGACATTGTTGAGTTCATTTAACTTTAAACTGCACCTAAAAATTAAAATAATGCCTTTAGAGCCTGAAATAGTGGCACAAACTGTAGCCTTAATTGACTAAGGACTGACACAGCGCGAAGTAGCTATTGCGCTCAATTTACCTCGTTCATCAATCCAGTAAGACTTAAAATGATACTAAGAAACTGGTAGCTTCTCAAGAAGACCAGGCAGTGGGGGCGTCAGATGCACAACGGCACGGGATGACCGTTTTATTGTCCTAGAGATCTTACGGAATCGGTTCCTTACTGCAGTCGAGGTTCGTCAGCGGTTCCAAATTGCGACAGATGTGAGTGTTAGCGAGCGTACAATAAGAAGACGTATGGAGGAAGCTAATTTAAAGGCACGTAGGCCAGCACGAGGACCTGAACTGCTCAGGCAACATCGAGTTGCTCGTCTACATTTTGCACGTGATCTTGCTTACTGGACCCATGAAGAATGGAGTCGAGTGCTGTTTACTGTCGAATGTAGGATTTCTTTACGAGATCGAGACGGTCGTTTACAAGTGTGGCGAAGAAAAAAAAGAACGGTATTTACCCAATACGACTGTAAATACCGTCTGTTACGGTGGAGGCTTTATAATGGTGTGGGGAGGAAAAAGTTCCACCGCTCGTACAGAGTTGGTTGTCGTTGACAATCGATTAACTGCGACACGATACATCGAAGAAGTTATCCCGGAACACGTTATGCTCAATTCGGGGTTTATAGGGTATGACCAGTTTCGTCTAATGCACGATAATGCACGGCCACAAGTAGCTCGTTGCGTAAATGAGTACCTTCAAAGTCTCGGTATACAAAAACTGCAGTGGTCTGCCCGCAGTCCAGACCTGAATCCTATAGAACACATCTGGGACATGCTCAAAAGAATAATAAAAACATCCCCTAATCCGCCAGCAACCCTCGGAGAGCTTCGTAGCGCTGCGATTAACGCTTGGGAGAACCTATCCCAAACTGAAATCAAAAACATTATCCAAATCATGCCAGACCGCATGCAGATGGTCATCAGAGCAAGAGGAGGAAATACCCCATATTAAAATGAAAAAAAAATTGGAAAACTGTTAATACTTTTGAATTCAGAGTGTTTTGGAAAATATTATTTTATGCTTAGAAATATAGCGATTTTATTTAAAACTTATTTTTAAATTAAAAACCATGTCAGTGGCTGTTAAATTGATCAGGAAACACGAAGAAATGTATTTTTTATTGTCTGACATTAATTTCATTACAATACAGGCAAATTTGAGACGTTTAGACAAAAATAACAGGGTGGCCAAATTTCCATGCCGGTCAGTGTACTTACATTGCGAAAGTAAGTTTCTATTTTACTATAATACTATTAAAACGTTTTATCTATATTATTATTTGTAGTGGAATAAGATCCACCAGATAAGTTGACCTCGAAGTTAATTCTTAGTTTAAAGAGATCTTATAATAAACCTAAACCTATAATATCGATTTCTTTATTTGTATTGAGTAGGATGTTATATAATATATTAGGTATTTATTATATGATGTACCCTCCAGGTTCTAAACTATCAGTCTGACAACTTTCATTATAATCCTTACAGTGGTTTCAGCGTGTTGTGTTGTCAAACTCACACTTACGGACCGACAGACAGAAAGACAGTCATTTTTTCAAACACGTAACTCCTGAAGTTACAAAGTTAAATCTAAGCCGTAGTTTTCATTATAGTTGAACACATGAACTACTAACATAAATTATTATTTTAATTAAGCTTTTAGAGTGGAGGAGGCAAAAACATATTTCATTTTAATAACATATTTTTTTTGTTAAAATAAATTATAGGTATGCTATGATGTCAGTATTTTTAAAGGACGTATCTATAATTCTATAATATGCAGTAGACGCGATCACCAAGCAATGTTAAAGTTAATCCTTCGTTAAATATCATGTTGTTCCTCTCGTAATTCTAATCAATTAATGAGATGGCATGTATTTTAACAAGCCGTTAAGTGTTGGTGAAATCGGGACTGAAGTTGATTGAGTGAACCTGCGAGTGCGGCAGGGTGTTCGCCACACCATACAATCTTTCTTCTCAATGCGTTTCACGGCTTTTTTACGCCTCCTATTTTCGTTTATAATAAGCGATAAGCGTGCGGTCTAATTTTTTGTCTTCAATAATCTTAAGAAGAAATGTAAGATTGACATTTATCAGATGACGATGTTAGCTGAGTTTATAGAGTTTACCTTTGTATTAGATAAGGCCCAAAAAAAAATCTTTAATTATCATAGCAACTATTATACGTACCTAATATTTTATATAGCTTCAAAGTTATCATCTATTTTATTTATTTCCATTTTTAATAGACATCATAATTCCACTTATAATTTGGCTACATACGAGTACTTATTACTTTTGATATGAAAAATGTCACTTATGTTTTCTCGTAGGTTTTTCCCTTCATATGCTTATGATTTTAAAGGCTGTATGCATTGACATTGACCCAAGCCCTACTTGAATCCTTTTATTGCGGTTTTTTGGGTTACGTCAACGAAACGTCCTCGATGCTTAAGCATTAGTAACTTAAGTTTTAGGCTTACCTAAAACTTAAGGTATTTAATTATTGAGATATTTTTCTCAAATATACTTACCAGTATCCAGTGTGTAAGTGTAAAATAGTGTACCAACATATTATAGTGTGGATTCACTATATTATGTAAAAATATAGGTCCTCCTCCAATTTGACAAACCTACTCTTTTGAAAAGCATTCATTCTCAATGGTGATTATTATTTATTACATTAAGTTATAGTAGTAATCGGTGCTCATTTAAATTATTATTGCGTACGAAAGCTTCCATGAAATCATTAAACAATAATACATTCACATATTTTTAAGATTTTATTTTACAAAAAAATTCAAATACCGAATGTTAAATGTCATACCTATTTCCTCGTTTATCTCGAGGAGTTCGAAAACAAATCTTTAGTAATAAAGGTAATGAAACAAGAAAATACTGTGGACTTTTTATTCACATCTCAGTATAACTACTACTATACATTGAATATTAACATATTTTACAATTTCACGATATGTGACATACAATTATTGCTCCTATCCTTAACAATTTAGGTAATGGTCAAGTTTAATGTTAAAAGAAATATTACACAATCATAGGTGGAGCTAATATGATTATAAAAGCTTTGGGACTAAAAAATAAAGGTGCAAAATGAATTCATTTGTACCCCTTAATAATAATAAAATACTTATTTTTACCATGACTACCAATAATAATCTAAGTTGCTGTGTTTACGCTGGTAAAGCCACTTATCAGATAAAGACAAGAACATGGAATTAATGTCCGTGGTATGATTATGTGTAAGTAAGAACTGCTACAAAAACATGATCGGATATCACTGTAAAACAATTTATTTATCTCTATTGTTTTAAATTATAATTTATTATAACAGGATTTAAGGCTAGGAGCAAGGTACTCAATATATTCGTACTCCTTAAAAAACCACCATGCCACAAAATTGTATCTCTCTATTATTGCTCAATTCAATAATAATTTTATTTTAATATCCTATGAATATACAATATTTTCAGTGTTGGCAGTATGTCGTTAGTAATTGCTAATTATTTAATTACTTTATATCTTAAATAGAACATTGTTTTAGAATTTAGTTTTATGTATTTGTTTCCGTTCCATAAAGATAGGCGTATACATACGAGACATTATATAAAGTTAATTTGTTTCTTCTCTTGCTTGTTATACAATAATCTTGACGGAAAAGTTTTACCTAGTGACAGCAAAATATTAAAAATACTTTAATAATAATTAATATGTACATTACACACCTTCATTTAATAATTACAAAAGATGTAGGAAAAGATACTGACGCCGTTATAAATCGCTTTACTTTTAAATAGTAAATACTCTATGCTCCTAGTTTACATGTTTACATGTCTTTATGACTTGATAAGTTCCATGTAATAAACACCATCAATCTAATAACACTTTTATTACACCATTGTTGCTTTGTATAAGTTTGTGGAGGCGTTAGCCGTTAGGATATTGTATAAGGCTTTTCTATAATAATGTGTATAAGACAGTATAGCTACCCGATTCTTCATTCTTATCACAAATACAAAATGCTTAAACTAAAAGTACAAAAGTTGACTCATGTATCCAAGACAAGATTATATGCAGCCAAGCTTCTCAATGCTGATCGCTCTAACTTTTTAATTCACAAACTCTTGCTCAACAGTCAACACCCTAGCAACACTGTGGCTTATCGGTTTTGGCATTGTTTTTGTATGATGAAATGTTCATGTTTGTAAGATGACATATTTACCGACTTTTTTATACTCATAAAATAGTAACCGACAACGGCCAAGACACATGTTTTGACTCAGATGTAGAGTATGTGAAGTGAGGCCCTGTAGATTTCGATGCGAAAGGCTTGGCTTTTCTTTATACGTAATAGGTTTAACATTGTGAGATACATGATCATATCGTCTTGGTAATATGATACATAAAAACGTTTTTGGTGTGATATATACAAACCTTGCCCTTAATGTTTTATTTATTCGTAAAGCAATTTTCATTCTCGGACATCATCAGTCATCTCCACACATAAAAAACTAACTCTATATTATATCTTACACGTCATGACTAGTTATGAGATCAATTCGAAAGCCAATTCCATTCCTTATAAGTACAATTATATTCTAATCTATTTTAAGCTTAAGCTATGTGAACATTATGAGCTAGATACCTAACGCTTATAGCATCTTTTCTGCAGAAATCTGCATAATGAATGAATGTGAAATGAATGTCCTTTTGTGTCGTATTTCTTTCTGTTGATTGTTTATGTGCACAATAAATTGTTAAATAAAATAAATAAATGAATTGTGAAATTAAAGATTTGCTTTTATTTAACAATGTCAGTAAGTAAATAAATTATTTTGCACTGTTATAATATTATCGTCAGCCTTCTTTAAGAAATAATACAGTTTTCTACAGAACAAAGGAATGTTTTAAAACTTCGAGAGAATTATTTGTGCTAGATATATTGATTGTTATGAATATTCATTTCATTTTATAGTCGCGATTTACGTTCACTCGAGGACAAATTTATCTTGCCTTATGACAAAAACGAAATTATTTTAACGCAGATTTTTTACTGTCCTGCTTTTTTGTATGGAAATGTTTCATACAACCACGTCGAGGCTGTGGAGGGACCACGGAGGTTTGTGGGACACTTCAAGTGCGTGGAGAGGATCACACCCGGGGATACCCACTAAAACCCAACGGTACTCCTCAACCTGCTGTAGACAGGGCCACGAGAAACGCGGTTTACACAACCGTGACTTCTAACTATCTAGCTGACAAAATAGAATATATAGGTACTTAGGTACTAGCAAACTAAAATAGACGGAGAGTGCTGGCGTGGTTCGTTTGATATCCCAAAAATCGTGTGGTATTTATTGGTTATAAATATCTACATATCATGGGCTCTTATCCCATAGATAGAATATCATCCCGAAAAAATATGTCTAAGAGAATCATATAATATTACGTAAACACGAACTTTTTGTTCATTTACTTAAATGTAAAAAATGTACCGACCGAAAACTTTTTATACGCTTTTTACGTCGGATTTTCATGTTAACCAACCTATTTTATTAAACTATGAATTAAAATTAATGTATACAATATATAATACAATATCGACCTGGCTTTGCCCTATGATTAGTGAATGTATAATCTCTATGTGTATTGCATTTACGTCCCACCTATCGTGCATTATGCAATCTTACACAAACCTATGCCTACTCAAATTTGTAACTTCCATCGTGCTCTGTTTCGCTCCACGCAAACCTTAAGTCTGTGTATAATTCTAATTTTATATATCTTACTCATGTCCCGTATTCAGGTGAATTTCTTGACGCAAACGCGTTTAAGGGGAAACAAGTTTATCTCAGAAACCGGATAATAGAAAAGTAAAAGTTATTTCACGCACACAGGTACTTGTCCTTTGATATGATACCCATGAGTACTTATACCAAAAGACTAAAATGTTTTAAAAATAATTAAACAAATACGAGTAATATAGATAGATTTAGATAGTGTTATTACAATAATAAGTATTAACTTAATTGTATTTAAAGTATATCTTAAATGAAATGAAGTTCGCAAAACTAAGTTTTGAGTTAATTTATATTGATTAGAATTATACGCAGACAGCCTTACAACTAACCATCCAAAAGATTATTCGAAATAATATACAAACTATCACACTTAGCATAACCACCGTAGAAAAACCTTTTTTTTTAAGAGAAAAATTACCAGATTGTATTGACAAAAATAAAATAACAGACTTCGTTTGTTAGCCTGTTTTTTGGCTAATCTTCGATAGAAATAAATCTTAGAAACTGGTGGTGGTGGTCACGCTACTCATGCATTTTATATTATTTTGTCAAAGAAAAGATGAAAACTTAACACTTAGGAATGTATATTATGTCAAATAATCTTATTGAGCCATTATTCTAAACCACAATCAATTATTAATATCCAGGAATATTTAGTAACCGCCACTTGAGCCATCAAAAACTTCTTTCTTACACTACTTTACTTTTTAACTGAAGTTTTCTAAGCAGGACTTATTAAGTGTATTAGGTTAGACGAGGCAAGCAAGACGAGCTGCTTAATTTTTCTTTCTGATTCAAAGAAACATGGTCTTGATACATAGCAGGTACTGATCAACCGTTAACCATCATGCCCCATCTGACAATAAATAAATTGGCCCTTCGGTTCGACAGATATTTCAAGGTTACTTCTAAATACCTACTTGTTAGAAAGCGGCTTGTATAAATTTCTCACAAAGTATAAAATAAGTTTACTTAAATGTAACGAACAAAGTGTAAAGTAAATTAAAAATTACTTATTCTAAATTTTTCTACGCAATACGCGCTCATTTCTTAAGACTAATGACTAGATGAACTCATCCTTTGACTCTTATATCGACTAGAAAATGTACAACGTTTTTTGAAAACGACTAGAAAACTTAAAATATTTTTTACATTTTACACGTGCATGTTATAAATCATACTTAAAACTACATCTATCGATTGCTAGTACAAAACCTTTACACATGTTTAAGTGGACCGTTTAACCCTCTTGGAGGTCATCTCAAATATTTAGGTATTTACATCCATTTAGGTACAATAGTTACGGATTCGATTTTAAAATAGTCTAACATTAAATGCTTGCTTTATTTTGTCATTATTTTTATTTAGTATTAAATTGACATCTGAAAATGAATTTGCTTATATATTTGTAGCTTTAAAACCTTATAAACCAACTGCAAAGAATAATAAACATGATATTATTTTATATTACATAAGTTGCCCAATTGTACCAGTCGAGGTTAAATAATAAACCTACAGTTAGCATAAAAATTTCTTTTATATTCAGGGGCGAGTGGGTCATAGGAAACTTAATTAACATTAATCCAGGCAAATTAAATATTCAACATGAAAACATTCAAAAACTCCTATAATTTCATCTGTAGATGTATAAATACTTATACAGTGTGTCTCACGGTTCATATACCAAGCCGAATATAGTGTGAATAGAATGACGCGTACAAAGCATTTCAATATTTACTCAACCTCGCAGAAATTATTTGACGGCAGCAACACCCGTATTTCGATTGTAAGAAAAGTGTAATTTCTATCAAATCATTGTTGCAGATATGAGGTTGAGTAAGTATAGCATCGATTTTTGTTTTGCATCTCATATAAATTACTTACCATAACGCGATAAAAAAAATACAAAGGTCTAAAATGACCATAAGGAGCTAATCTTACTATGGGGCTAGCGAACTCCTAGTCTATACACACGGACACACTGGTCGTTGACCTAACACCTTATTCAGGATTGAACCTCATCATGTTTTGTGACTTTTATGGAGGTCTTTAGCGATTAGTCGCGTTATGGTAAGTAATTTAAATAAGGTGCCAAAACAAAAAAAAACCTTCTCTTCATATTTGGCTTGGTAATGAACCATGGGACACACTGTATAATATTATTTTGGGTACCTACATCAAAATATTTTACACCTATTAGTACGCGAAATACATGTGCCGCAAACACCGAGGCGCCGCCGCTTCACTTGTATTTGTATAGAAAATGGAATTTGTGCCGCAGCGCCGACGTGCGACGGTAAAAAGACGCAGCGGAAACTACGATAGAAAAATCCATACCAAATCTAGTCGCGACTTGCGGTACAAGTGTGAAGCCATCTACTATTTACTAAATAAAAATTATAAGTTTATGTGAGGTATTAAGTTTATTTTTACTCTGAAATGTATATAAGTAAATCAAAAATCCCAAATAGAGATTTGGCGTTTTTGGTTTACTTAAAAAAAATCAAACCCCTAAAACTTTTTATTTTTAAGTTTGTCTCCCTTTACCTCTTTTGTGTTGATATTGTTTGAGTATGCAAGAAGGAACGTAAGGAAGATTATAGAAACTGCTGGTTGAATTAATTTTATAATGTGATTATAATATAAATTCAACCAATATATATAAAGAAACTGCAAATTAAATAGGAAAAGAACGATAATTTCCGTTTTTCCGTATATACCTAGTACAATTTAATCCATATTTATGTATAGGTACCTACTTCGTATATAATCACAGGATACACGACTTTTGCTGATTCAAAACAAGTGCGTAGCCAATGTGGACTAAAATATAAAAAATGCAGAGATGCAAATATATACAAGCACCTTTCTAAATAAAGGCGGACATTTAAACAATTAGGTACGTAGGTATTTAAGCGCCTATTATCGAAAAATACTTCTCTTCTACATTAAAACTTTAGCATGATCGTGTCATCTTGCATGATCTTGCAGGCGTCCTGGTACGCGCTGGCCTGGCCCGGCGGGGCTCAGGTGCACAGGCCCGAGTTGTCCACGAGCGAGCGAGCCAGCACGTCCGCTGCGGCGATGTCGCTGACCTTGCCCTCGAAGTGTCCCCGCACGTGGAACATGAACTCCGCCTTCCCCGCGAACTCCTGCCGGCACATGAGGCAGAGGTGGTGCGCATGCGTGTGCTGCCGCTCCGGCGCGTAGTGCGTGTGGCCGTGCGTGAAGTACGTGCCCGTGCTGCCCTCGTTCACCACCGTGGCGGTGGACACGGACGTCGCTAGACCGTGGCCGTTCAATATCTGCTGGTTCTGATTGTGATGATGCAGCAGCTGGAGTTTCTCTTGATTCGTTAAATGCACCTTCTCTTGCTGTTGCTGTAAATAAAACTTTAATGAAACAACGCAAAATGTTGAGTTTTTTTTATGTTATTTTCTAATATACAAAGTAGATAATAAACTACTATCAAGGGAAGAAGCGTTTGTTTACTCTACCTGTCCTGAGATATTATATTATATATCGGTAAAATTCTTACTAAACCAGTCAATAAACATTTAAGCTTCATTAAGTTTTTCACCTACCATCTAATATTTATCACTATTATTTCCATAATACAAATTTATTTTATTAAAATTTTGTTATAAAGTAGACGCTCCTGATAAGCTGAACGCGACGCTCGCACTTCATGGAAATATGATAGCGAGCAACGACTCTACATATATGTATATACCTAGGTGAAAAAAAATACGCATCGCATCGACTCTGTGTCAATATGAGTAGAGCGTATAGCTTCTTTAACACTTTTACCTGATGCTGTGTCTGCTGTTGCATCTTGTCCTGCAGCAGCTTGGTGTCGGGCAGGTGTGACTTGGCATGCGCGGTCCACTCCTCCCTGGTCGCGAACAGCCGGCCGCACAGCTCGCAGGACCACGACACAACCATGCCTGCGGTGGCGGCCGCGACCGCAGCGGTCGTCGCGCTAGTGTGCACCAGGTTTGTGTTCTGGAATATTTTGTTCCTCATTTAAAGGTGCTCACCCACGTCCGATAATCGTTGACCGAATTTGTGTAGGAGAAAAACGGAGGGGAAAAATTATTGCAATTATATTACGTTCCGATACATCCGGCTATAATGCTACTAATTGATATGTCACTTATTTGCCACACAATAAAGAAAAGTGGTGATTAATTTTGTTGCTTACTTTTAGATCACTGATCACTGAATACCATGCTACTTTTTATCGCGTCCCAAAGTCCCATTTTTGGTAAAATTATCTCATAAAGGCCAATTGTGCATTTTGATTGATCAATAATAATTGTATGTATACCTACTAAATATTTATTGATTATGTATGGATATTTAGAATTTTTACGTAAAACTAAATTCAAGTTCCTAATGTCTGTCATTTTCATAGTAAAACAATTACATGATTGCCGATAGCCGTTAAGAACTCGGTCGTTCTGTAAGTAAGTTTATAAATTTGTTTACCGACAAGACACCACAACGCAAAAGAAAAATATCCTATTTCCATTCTCTACGTAAAAAAAATGCGTTAAAATGTATACGCAGATCATGCATTTCAAGTAAGTACCTACTTAATATAATTTATTATAAATAAAAAAATACTCCTTTATATATATATATCAAACACATAGAAATTAGAAATTGACTGACAACACTGAAAATTATACGCAAAGAGGCGTAAAAACATGCTTTAAATCATTATAAGAATTTTCTAACATCGATGTATCCATGCGCTGAAGTCCTTGGGGATTTACCGTAAAGTTGTGTCCAGGTACCTGGCAGACCTGAATCGGCTGCTGGTGCGTGTGTTGCTGCTGTTGTTGCTGTTGTTGCTGCTGTTGTTGCTGTTGCTGGGCCTGCGCCGCCGCTGCCGCTATTTCCGCTTGACTAGGCTTCGTGTCTTCTTGTTTCGTGAGTTGCGGCTTCACGTCATCTAATTGTAACGCTACAAATGATATATTATACTACACAATAGCTAACTATTAAATTAGGGACCACAAGTCATCCTCTAAATGGGCCTTTTATTTGAAAACTTCCATCAGTTAAAAATATAAAAAATAACATTGTGTTAGTCATTCAATCTTCGTAGAGGAAGGAAACAAATTGAATCCTATTTCTGTATGTAAATGTGCTTAAATTTTCCCAAAACCTTGTTTGTTTAAGAGTTTGGCAATGAATTGTTGAAATGTATTGTCTTTAGTTTTAGGCATAATAATAATAATCTGCCGTCCTATAGATAAAATATGAAAAATTGATTGCAGTTTCTTTGTCTCGTTAAAACTCGAAAACGCATGGTCCGTGTCGGTCCGCATTTTGATCTTGAATCTTGTGGATGTTCATTGTTCATGGAAGTTTTGAATGGTGAGAAATATTGAAATAAAATTGTAAGGAAATATTAAAAACTTTACAATTTTCCGTTAGTATTGTTCCTCTCAAACATTGTGCTCGTTTCGACGGTATTTGAAAATGCAGGTCACAGGTGTCATACTTATTACAGTAGGTACATGTAAATGTAAGTTGTAGCCGTAGGTGTATATGTTAGTAAATAAGTTGATGTAGGTTACAAACAAAAAGATTAGGTGTCACAAAGTCCGGTATTCTTCTTATATTCGCCTTTTTTACAACAGCGAAGCCAAAAGAAAGGGTAATTAATACCTTAAAAAGGTAAGAAGTAATAATAAGCTAAGAAGTAAGAGCTTCCCTCGCCGATTTCCGTGTCGGTAGCCGATTTCATTGAAACTTGAGTTATTTTATAGTGTCCAAGTGTGTGCGCAATACACAAAGACACTCTCTCTTCCTTTTGCTCTCATAACCCAGTGGGACGGTAAACCGACACGACTGGATCATATTTCTTGTCGGACAATCAGGTGATCAGCCTGCATTGTCCTAACCAAACTTGAAAACAACATTTTTTGTTGTTCCAACGCGGGAATCGAACCCACGACCTCCGGTTCGAGAGCGAAGCTCAGAACCACTAGACCACGGAGGCGTTAAGAAGTAAGTGAAGCTAATAGGAATAGAGTTGTTCCTATTGGAATCACTTACCCCACTGTATGCGAATTAAGTATACATATATAGTAATAATACACTAAATATGTACTTGCACTTTATTAGTTATTTTACAAACTATTTCTTAAAATACACGACCGGTTTCGACATAGTCATCATCAGGGAAAAAAGTGGTATTTAGTGTATTATTACTATATAATATGTATTTCCATCAAGAACGTACGGTACATTCAATAACATGAATTAAGTATATTATACTTAATTCGCATAGCTGGGTTAGTGTTTTAACTTTGTCAACTTACGTGGAATGGTGATAGTTCTCTTCCCTAAGGGTGCGATGTTGGAAGGTGTGATGTGTTTTAGCTTGTTCATATGCAGCACCAGCTTATCTCTTCTGGCGAACGCTTTGTTACACACTTCGCAGACGTAAGGCTTTTCTCCTGAAATGTGAAATTCATTTGCTTAGAAACCTTACGTTGCTTTCGTATTTAGCGAAAGAAAAATAACTCCTCTTGTTATTTTGCGTGAGTGATATTGCATTCTCCTTTAAATGCAGCTGATATTGCATTCTCTACGTTTGGTAGTCATAATATACTTAATGGAAAATCGATTATTTATCATTATTTGTCATTAAGTACTAGAGGTTGTCAGATGGACAGTGGACACCCCGTGGCATACATTTTGGGACGCGATAAAAAGTAGACTATGTCCTTCCCCGTGGTTTACTCTATGTGTGCCAACCTTTACGAAAGTCGGTCCAATAGGTTCCGAAGCCTATGTTATGTAAACAAACAAACTTACAAAAAAATCTTATATATGTATACGATAGGCAACTTAAAAGAAGAGTTATGATGTACATAATATAACGTAGAGTAAATAAAACTTGTTTACCTGTATGTATCCTCATATGTATTGTTAGTTTGTCTTTTCGAGCAAGGCCTTTTCCGCAGACAGTACATTCGAACGCTTTGCTACCTAAAATATAATATGATACAATTAGTTTTATAGTATACCCACAATGATGTCGAAGTGTCTACAGCATAATAATCAATTGCATTTTTCTATTATTAAGAAACAAAATTGGTAAGGATGCGTGCGCGTAATAACCTAAAAATTGGTATAGCTTTTTAGTTTTTTTCTAGGCATTTCCTACCTTTGAGATATTTTTTTCTCTAGATATATTTTGTTTTTCATAAAGCATATATATTTTACCATTTAAACATTGCGTGCCTTTAAAAGTTTAATTTTATCATACCGCAGAGAATCATTACGTTAAAAAAACCGGCCTTTCTTTTGTTTCTTACAACAATGAAACCAGCCATGATATTAATTATCTCGTAACTAATTATACAAATCGTGGAATTTAAAATTATAATGTAAATCTATAAAACCATAATGAATTGATATTAATTGTACTTTATCTATTTTAGTATTAAATAATCTGTCCTTCGATTAGTCTACTCATAATCTATAATTATTAGAGTTGGCAACTATTAAATTATTATTGTATAAAATTTACTGATTTTATTAACTCTTAGGGTCTATTGCGCTATCTACTGATAATTATCAGATTTTAGGAACATTTATCGCTGCCTACTTTATGTCTAGTGATAGAGACACAATAATATGAAAATTAAAGCTATCTGACACTTATCAGTAGATTGTGGCAAATCATGTAATTATAATATAGCTTGCATGTTTTCTCTATCACTCTATATTATAATGTACCTAAACAGCGTCCAAACTCCAAACTTTGCAATAAGCAACCCACATACTAGAATTTAGAATATTGTGAAATAATTTTACCTTCATTCGTCGAACTAGTAGGTTTCATAACGGGATGTTTTCTAACAACAGCTGTGCCTTGTAATGCTTTTAGTCTCGTCCCAGGGTGCATAGATCCGCCTTCAGCATAGGGTTCAGTGAACGGTATTAAGTTTGGCCTGGGTATGTTGTTCGTTACTTCTGGAGACCTACAATTATGAGCACTATTATAATTATGTGTACCTAAAGCTCGGTACAGGCGACTACGATAATTTTTATGTACTTTTGACAGCATGTTCCTGCATTTGCCACAGTAGGCCCGTTTAGCACGTTACTAGTCATTTGTATACAACCTGATCTTTCTTTTATTCTTCTATCATGCCCCAATACGAGTATGATTGGAAAATGACATATTGTTAGAAATTGTTTTTTTCTGTACTTATTTTGGTATAGGTAGATAATTGATAAAATTTTACATCAAATACAAAAATATTTACCATCGTGAATATTATGAACATTTTTGTGTATATGTTTTTTGCATATTTCATAGCATTTTACTAGCAACGTCACGTCACAATCGCAGTTCATCTTTAAACTATTTAAAACTATTGATTTTTAATATACTGTTACTTTCGTAGACCTAAATGTTTGAGAGCACTGTCTAATAAAAATACAGTAAAGTACCAAATTCTTAAATTCAAAAATAGAATGGGAATAGCGATGATGCATCAACGTACCAGTTGCCAAGACTCTGCAGCACCCTCACTCCACCTTCGAAGCCCATGCCGACGTCATCAGGCACGGTGAATGTGGAGTCTGGGCCGCCGGTGCTGGAGCTGACCTGCGGCACCTTGATGGGCGAGGTGATGGTGGCGTAGTGGTGCTGGGTCGAGCTCACCGTTGGCGGGGAGGGGTGGCCGGGATGCGCGTTGTTGTTTTGCGCTTGCTGGAATATTTTAATGTTAGATAATAAAGAAGAAGCATTATTTTATTCGGTATTTATGTTAGAAAAGAAATAGAAAATCTTCTGGTGAGATCTTTACGAAGTGGATAAATCTTAAAAAATTTAAAAAAACAGTAACCAACAATGCGTCAGGACACTGTTTCTGAAGCTTCTTTCTTCATAAAAGTTGGTACAAATCTAGCTACAGTATGTATATTGTTATATTGTATAACGCTTAACTAAGTTTGGAAATGCTAAGGGGGGTCAATTTGTAAATCATTTTGAAAGGTCAATTATTCAAACATAGCTTTACAAGGAAGTTATGTATTCGAAGATACCCCACACGATTTAAATATCATCTATATTTTTGGATCGAAACTGTCACTAAACATTTTAGGATATTATGTTGTAATATATTAAGAACATTGATTCTAGAGACGGATCTTTAGATTAATGCACATCGACGTATTCTAAAATGTTTAAGTGACTGTTTGAACTCAATTTTCTCGAAATCAGAATTTTGCTACATATCACCTTCATCCATTAATGCCTTTAATTATTATTATATTACTAGCTGTGCCCGCGACTTCGTCCGCGTGGTGTTTGATTGACTTAAACCGTTTACGCAGCGCATACAACGAAAGTCCCCAAATGTGAATTGTTTGTTTGTTTAAACGCACTAATCTCAGAAACTGCTTGTCCGATTTGAAAAATTCTTTTTGTTGGATAGTCCAGTTATAGAGGAAGGCTTTAGGCTATAATATAACATTACGCTGCGACCAAAACCAGTCGGGCGTCGTCGTCGCCCGACGCCGCGACGCTACGCGACGCCGACGCCGACGCCCGACACCGCGACGCCGACGCCCGACGCCGCGACGCAGACGCCCAAAGTCGCGACGCCAACGTCCGACGTCGCGGCGCCGACGCCACGACGCCTGACGCCGCGACGCCGACGCCGCGACGCCCAAAACCGCGACGCCACGACCCCCGACGCCGCGACCCCCGACGCTGCGATGCCCGACGCCGAAACGTGTAGTGTATTTAGTATCAGCATTGTACCCGTGCGAACTGCGAAGCCGGGGCGGGTCGCTAGTCTTATATATAAAAATGAATTGCTGTTCGTAATCTCGCTAAAACTCGAGAACGGCTGAACCGATTCGGGTATTTTTAGTCTTGAAATGTTCGTGGAAGTCTAGGGAAGGCTAAAACGGTTTCTAATTTATATGCTCAGCGAAGTGTAATATTAGGGAAGGCTAAAACGGTTTCTAATTTATATGCTCAGCGAAGTGTAATATCCAAGCTATGTTTTCGATAACTCGGCTTTCAAGGGATTTTAATGTCACTTATTGGTTGAAAGTTATCACGTGATTCAAAAAAATCTATAAATGCACTGCATTTCATTGTTTTGTTCATGTGTAATGTTTACGTTATCCCTCTCGTATTTCCTGTCAATGCAAGAGATGGCATGGTATTTTAACATGACGTTAACTTTAACATTGCTTGGTGAAACACGGCCTCAAAGGGCAAATATAGTCTTCATGGAATGCTTTAGCCAACTAACGTATTTAAAATGATAAGAATTAATACAGTGATGGTATAAATATTTTTGCAAAAACCGATTTATTGCCCATTTTTTGATCCTGTCACGGACTTTTTTTTTATTATTAAAAAGGAATTATTCTTTTATACATATTTTTTGAGTAACTTAAACCGTTTATGCAGCGCACGCAACGAAAGTCCTCAAATGTGAATAATTATCCCCGTTTTTGCAACATTTCTCACTGGCGCTTCGCTCCTATTGGACTATCCAACAAAAAAAGATTTTTTTTAATCGGACCAGGATCCTGAGATTAGCGAGTTTAAACAAACAAACAAACAATTCCGCTTTATAATATTAGTATAGATATTGTAAAATATGCACACATAAGCTATACATGTACAAATTGTCTACAAATAAGAAAAATATAGGCAGTCAGACTGAGAGGGATGGACAGAGAGAAACTAAAAGGGTTTCTTGTTACGCTGCGAAACCCTAATAATTTAATAGGCCATTTTAAAACTAGTGACGCAAAATTTTAAACTTAATAATATAATAACATAGACCAATTACATGTATAATTGGTCCATGATAATACTCACTTGCATTTCCTGATGATGGCGGTTTGTGTTCGTTGTGTTATTGTTTTGTTGGTGTTGCTGCTGCTGTTGCTGCTGCTGTTGATGTTGTTGTTGCTGTTGTTGCTGCTGTTGTTGTTGTTGCTGTTGCTGCTGTTGTTGTTGTTGTTGTTGCTGCTGTTGTTGTTGCTGTTGTTGTTGTTGCTGCTGCTGCTGCTGTTGTTGTTGTTGCTGCTGTTGTTGTTGCTGCTGCTGTTGCTGTTGTTGCTGCTGCTGTTGTTGTTGCTGCTGCTGTTGTTGCTGCTGTTGTTGCTGTTGCTGTTCTCTACGGGCTGCAGCTGCGGCCTGAGCCATATGTTGCTGAACAGCCACGTGCGCTTCTAAATACGCGGTTTTTTGTGCTTCCGTCATCTTATCCATGTTGACCGTGCCATCCTAAAAAGAAAAAATATCAAATATTATTTATTAACATAACATCGATAATATAAAAAATAATAACTATAGAACTTGAAATTTAATACCTGTTAGTTAATAACTCGACTTTGAGTCCCGATTTCACCAACGCATGTTAGTGATAACAGCTTGTTAAATTATCATGCCTTGTCATTCATTGATAGGAATTACGAGAGGAATAACATTATTTTTAACGCTTAACTTTAACATTGCTTGGTGAAACACGCCCTAAACATTTTATCACTTTAATTTGTAAATAACAATAAAATATATTTTTATACCGCCAGCACCTGGCGTTTTCACATTTTCCCTTAGAGTGCGAGTCCTAACTGTGGAAGCTTCCCATTGCCTTCAATGAGTGTCTTCGATGCGGTCGGGGGCAGGCGAGGGAGCCTCCCCAGTGCATTCACCCCGCAGAAAGTGAGAACGACCCCCGCCGACTTTCATTCCATAACACATTTATGAGCGCCCTATACTATAATTGCTCAAATTCGGCAAGGGCCGGGTTCAACGGACTGTGGACACGGGGCTCTTAACCATTTCCTATCAACCTGGGGGAAAATGTTGCTATTCAAATAGTTTGAAATCAAAATAGTTTAGTGAGCGACGAGCCGGCTTCGTCGATAAGTGAAAGATTCGTTCGTTTTCTTACAATCTATTATTATTGGGGTTTCATCCCCGACTGTTCCAAAAGTCGTAAAAGAGAATCGTTAAAAGTTAACCGCTGGATTTAGCAGGAAAATTGTATTCAAGGTACTCGTAACATTATCTTTAATCGATTGGTGTTACTTTTACGACATAAGAGTGTTGATACTAAAACTATAACTAAGCTGCAGGCGTTTTACACACGACACTGCACCGCTGCGCCAGTGAAGCAAATATCATATCACATTAGCTTCTATGGGATCCGCAGATACCTAACACACGTATGATACGAGTATGTACGTAATATACGTGAAGACTGCAGATGATAAACTTAATTAAAAATAATAAAAAAATCCCGACTTAGCGTGTAACATTCCTATCACACGTAACAAACGACCTGATGACCTTGAAGACCTGAACCGATTTCCACCGAACATAGTTAAGAACACTCTCGACTGATATAGGTACCTTTCAAATAAAAAAACCGCATTAAAATCGGATCATCCGTTTGGGAGCTACGATGCCACAGGCATACACATTTACACAGACACCTCAAACATAACACCCCGTCGTTTTTGCGTCGGGGGTTAAAAATATTAGAAAAGTGGGAGACGTTACTTAGACAATTCGAGCGGAAACATCTGGAAGAGTCCTAATTTGTCCGTCAGAACGACGGTCGACGTATGACCATCTGCGTAGACAAAAGGAGTGATTATAATTTTGGTGGTCATTGTATGTTTGTAAAAATAGCGCCAAACATGTAAAGTGGCCGATTTTAATGAAAAAACTTAATTTTTACGTAATCGGTTTTAAGTCGACTTTTTCTTCACAAATTCCTATCTAGTTAGAATAAAATATTTAACCTATAAAAAAATATATATAAATAAATAATTTAAGCTTCTCGTAATTTTTTGAATATATTTAACTATAAATAGAACTAACCCTTGCGGAACGCACGGTTTTGTTTTAGGGATGTCCCTGCAAGATAAAAGGGGACATAGAGTGCCCGGGGACCTTATCAGTCGCACTGATTAAAAACAAACTCGCCTAACTAGGGTTATTAACTTTAGGGGAATCGCAAGGGTTCTGAAATTGATCACGCACTTTGCATGATTAAAGTACTTTTGTCTATGTCTACGAGTTTTATAACGAAAATGTTTTATGGCTTCGTTCGTTGGAATGATATTAATTATTAAAACTTTATTATCTTATAACGGGTGTAAAAAGAGCAGTCACTATAACTTTGGGATATGATTATACTACCTTGTCTCATTCTAGAAATGTATTTTTTTTTCTTTTTTTTACGACAAAAAAATAAGAAATGGTAAAAAACTTTTTTTTTTAGTTATTGACAAAAAAATAATAAAAAAAGTACATTTCTAAAATGAGTTAAGGTAGTATAACTGATCTCAAAGTTATAGTGACTGCTCTTTTTACACCAGGTATATAAAAATGAATTTATGTTCGTTAGTCTCGCTAAAACTCGAGAACAGCTGAACCAATTTGGCTATTTTTGTTCTTGAAATATTCGAAGAAGTCCAGGGAATGTTTAAACGGTTTTTTTTAATTTTATGCTCAACGAAGTGGGCGCGGTTCAGCTAGTATCTTTATATATAATTTTTCCAAAACTCGGTCTTAGATCTGACGGAGATATTTTTGATATTTAAGTAATAGTTATTCATGTTTTATTTTATTGTGTACCCACAGGAAAAATAAAAAGTATTATATAGCTATAAATAAAATTACAATGTTGAAGAAAATGTTTGAGGAGTGACCGAACTCATGATGATGATGATAGCTAGGAACTCGCGATCGTGTCAGCTTTGAAACAAAAAACTACATCCAAATAGGTTCATCCGTTTGACTGCTACGATGCCACGGACACATCAAACTTAATAACACCCCTCTTTTTCTCGTTGGTTAACTGTTAGTTATGCAGCGAATAACAACGACTTGTAGTCAAATTACTGAATGGATAAAACCACGAGTAGAACTGTAAACATACTAAACTTCACAACATTGGAAATATTATCATGTTTCGTTATAGAGTCAAGGAGGCAACACCTCTGTTTGAAGTATAGTAAGTCGATTAACATTCAACTGAATATTTTTTATTTGTAATTCCATAGCCTGCTAATCGAGTTAAATCGCCGTACTGTAACTTTTATTAAAAGTTAAGTATTCAGTATACACAAGTTTATTATAATTAGGTACATAGAAATTTAGAATCTACACCTCTCTAAGGTGTGGACTGTGGAGGGTGAAATGCAGCCTATCAGAACCAGGGGGTTATATTCCCACCCCTAGCTGTCTCCATCACCGCGTGTGACACCCCTGAATAGGGGGTCGGTATTAAAGGAAAATAGTCTGTTCTAAAAATATCATTTTATAAAAGTATTTTACACAATAATTTATCTTTCATATACCTATGTGTTTAAAAAATATAAACGATCGATATACTCGTATTTTTATGTACGATGCAATAGAATTTTTGATAGGTATTGAAACAGTGAGTATCGATGTAATCACAAAGCAAAATTACACAAAGCTATTTTAAAGTCTGTGCAAAACTCAAAGCTTTTGAGCGAGCTCCCCTTCTTGTTCTCTGATTGGTAACGAGGGTGGATGCTTTAGATTACAATATCACCCGATGCAAGAAACATTTGCATGCAGATAATCCATAATTTTACGACGACAAGACTTTTTTAACGCAGTGCAGTGTTTGAAAAAAAAAATCACTTGTTATCTCACTTATTCGAATCGATGGCTTTTCTTTACCAATACTAAATTATTATAAAAATATGTTTATTATCTAAATTAATATCTATTGAATTTAGAATTATTCCTATGTCCGATATCTTGTTTGGAATGCATCTACTTTTTTTACGGTAGAAAATGCCTTGAGGCATTAAGTCCGCCTATGTACAAAATGTGCATGATGTATAAATAAATAAATAAAGGTAATTATTAAAAAAATATAAATACATAAACGTAAAAGAAAAAAATATTTGGTAAATTAAATTCCGCTAGTGAAAGCCAACAAATCAAGGCCTCTACGAGGACTTGAGTATTCGTAGCGGCCTTGCTACGATATTCTAATTCCACGTGCCACTCTACTGCGATCGTTAACAATAAATATATGAGACTTGTGATTTTCAAACATTTTAAATACGATTATGGCCATTGTGTATTTAGTTCATAATTGCGAATAATACTGTATATACAGTATTGGACAAACCTCAGTAGTTTTTAATGCTGACATATAACTTAAGTTAGTAAATGTATATTTTTATTTTGGTAAATAAAGAAAAAATATAATTAAAATGCTCATGTATAATCTTGGGACAATAGAAAATTAACCCCCGAGTTTAAAAGCATACTGATAATAATGAGTTCTTTTTTCATATTCGGCAGATTTTACACAAAAAATTAGATCTAAACGATTAATCCGTTTGGGAGCTACGATGCCACGGATATACTCAAACATTGACAGACACGTCAAACATAATTATGATACGCTTGTTGTCGTTGGTAGTTAAAACCGTTTCAATCCGTTCATGTCTATTAACCCCCGAAGCAAAAACGACGGGGTGCTATAAGTTTGACATGTCTGTGTAAATGTGTATGTGTCTGTCTGTGGCGTAGCTCCTAAACGGATAATCCGATTTTAATGCGGTTTTTTTGTTTGAAAGGTATATCAGTCGAGAGTGTTCTTAGCTGTTTGCTGGAAATCAGTTTAGGTCTTCAAGATCATAAGCTCGCTTGTTAGGTGTGATAGGAATGTTACACGCACGGTTTTTTTCAAATTTCTAATTTAGTTTTATCACGTAGGATCTATTTTCGACAGAAATGACTAGTAAAGTGTGGTATAAGGTGGCAAATGAGTACTTAGAGTAGGCGTTATCATCATCCATCACATAGCCGGGAAGGCACTGCAAGTGATGTTCAGGGGTAGAAGCGACCCCGCGCGGGTGGCGGGAGAACACCCGCTAGGTCAGGGTTAACTGTACCCCCGAGCAGGGTGCCAACCTTCGACCTTGCTGTGCGTGTACTATGAAACCCTTGCATGCACTTGTAACCTTGAAGCCTTATGCCACATACATTTCTACGGCTATCAAACTTTTCCCGTCGGTTTGCGGTTTTTACATACATCGTAATTGAATACATTACTTATGGGGTAGAATAAGTAAGATTTTGATGTTTTATGTTAACGCGAATATTATTCATAGTAGATTAAGCATAAGATAGTGTCGCGGACCACTCCAGTTACCACAATTACTGGAAAGTATCCAATAACGTTGAAAAAAGAACACAGCAAAGTAAGAGCTTAAAACAAAAATATAGAGTCTATTCATTTGTGCATGTTTGTATTTCTCAAGAACAGGTCAGGAACAAACGTTTTCATTTTGTTATAATTCCTGTGTTAGTCATGTAGTTTATACATCATTAATCTATTTCGTCAATCCCATGCAATGCAAGTGACGTCCAACATACGATTTCGTCCATTTCAGCTACGAACAAGTGACATGCGTAACCAATGCTCCATTCTCAAGAGTCCTATCCAGTCGTACCCGTCAACTAATTTACTACCTTACAGCTCCCACTTTAGAGTAGATTTCTGCAATCGCCAAGTCAATTCGACGGAAAATGTTTTATAATGTACGACGACTGAGTACAGATTCGCATGTTTTATGTTCAGTATTCTGTTGAGTGTGCTAAGGGAATGTAAAATTTATATGCTGGTCATAAGGTTGAAGTTGCAGTGGCGGGCGGGGAGGGTGTTGGGTCGATAAGTCCGGGCGCTGGCGATCAATATAGGGAGTCGTGCAGCGCCCGCCGCGTGCCATCACTTACACGATACTTTTGTCTTTGAGATTTGCAATTTATTGTCGCATTTATGATTTATTTTATTTTGTTTTTCTAAGTTAATATTCTGTGTTAATACATAATATTTTATGAGTTGTAATGTAGTTTTTTTCTTTATTATAGTAATGTATGTAATTCCTTTAAGGTATGTACCTAATTCCTATGAATTAGGTTCCACGACTGAACGTAGTCCAATTATCATATTATATAGCAATCGTATTTTGTCAGCATGAAGTTTTACATGACCTTTGTAACAATAATTATTGTGTACTAATAAATACACACATAAGAAAACCTATAAAGTTTTCAGTATTCTATAAGTTTTTTCAATAACGCCGAGAAATATCTCAAAAAGTGTTAGAGGAACATGTTTTATTATTAACTTAGTTCTCTCATAATACCTAACCGGCTGGCAGATGGTTCGTAGTGGCAAACAAATTATTAAAATCATTAGATCACTATCAATCCCGGATTAAACTGATTCGATGTCAGACTATAGTCTAATACGACCAACGAACTCATCACAAAACTTTCACATATCGAATTCCCTGCATTGAAAATATTATGTTCTTTTAAAATTAATGCTAAGAGTAGAAATATTGAATAAACTTATATCTCGCTCGTTGGTAATATTGTGCTGTAAATGACAAAAACAAGCCATTATGATCTCAATAAAAGTAATTCAAGATTAGTTACTTTAAATTAATTAACAAGTATGGCTTCCAGTCAATATCTTCTGAAGCTGTATAAAGTATAAATCTATTTCAATTGGCTAAAGACGAAAATAATATTTAAAGCGGATTTTCATTGGAAGCGGTTGGGTGAGGTCAAAGTTCGCTCCCGAGTACATTTACTGAATTTTACAGCCGCACAAACAAAGAATTACGAAACATGAGAACGAATTTAGGTCATCTGGCAAAATTAAACTGGCAACTTAAGATTATTCACTTACTACTAATTATTTGATGAATCAAATGCAAATAATAAATGTAGTCTATTCTATTTGATTCACGAAGGTAATAATCGTCTTTTTACCCGACTTCGGCGAAGCCAAAAGGAAGGGTAATGTTTTTGGCAGTCTATGTATGTATGTATGTTCCCTCGTAGCGGCTAAACTGCCAATCCGATTTTGATGAATGAGGTGTCAATCGATTAGTGTTAATACCGCGAGTAACATAGGCTATATAATTTTTTGAAAAATTTTGGACTTTGAAAATTATGCCTCAAAAACTATCTCCAAAAAAAATTAAATTAAGATATTTATCTCGTGTTTGGTATCAAAAGATAGGTCTTTGCAACCACGGCTTTACCTTGACCATTTTTGTACCTATGCATTTCTGGATTTCAAATTGAATTATTTCTTGTTTCAGACTTTTTAGACCCATTTTTTGCGAAGTCGGGTTATAGTTTTTAATCTTTTTTTATTGTTATTATTATCAGAAAGCTGAAGAACATAATGTCTTTTATAAGGGAATAGTTAATTCGGTAAGCTAAACTAAGGTACAACATTATTTGTATAGGTTTAGGGCATGTTTCACCAAGCAATGTTAAAGTTAATCCTTCGTTACATTTCATGTTATCCCTCTCCTTATTCCTATTAATGAATGAGAAGGCATGGTATTTTAACAGGCCGTTAACACTAAAATCGAGACTAGTGTTAAAATTATAGGAGAGAAAGTGCCTTTAACTAAGTTAGATCGATAACGAGATCGAAATCGAGAATTAATTGAAACATAAGCCCCGTAGTTTCGATTACTCATCCAATATGGTGTCGAATTCATATCAGTAATATCGATTTTCATAACCGCCTTATCGCAACACCGTCTGTGGAAACTTTTGCTATTTCAGGGCATGTAGGTAAGTATGATTAATCGACTAGTCTTAACTTACTAAACTGCAAATTGCAAATTTTATACGTTGACAGACCAAATATATACAGATGATTCGTAGTGCATACTGCTTATGTCGTAGTCATCTAATTGAAATCGTCATTTCATTGAGTGACTAGCGTTTTTATCAAATGTTGACATTAAATTGAAAGACTAGGCCGAACATTTATTGAACAATCGTCAATATATTATATTAAGCCGAATATAGTGTGAAGAGAACGACGTGTAGAGCATTTTTTGTTTTGGCACCTCATATAATTTACCATAACGCGACACACCGCGATTAAAGCTCTTCATAAAAGTCACAAAACAGATGAGTTTCAATCCTGGTTAGGTCTTAGGTCAACGACCAGTGCGTTCGTGTGTATAGACTAGGAGCCTTCGAGCCCCAGCGTAGTAAGATTCACTCCTTGCGGTCATTTTATAGCTTAGATTTTTTTGTGAAAAAAATCGAACAAAGATATATAATATGTACAGGCATAATTTTAATGAGTGATACTTTAGGGTGTGTTTGAGTCCCGTATATAGAGTTTACTGAGAAGGTACCAGCGCTGGAAGAAGTACTTTTTTTTATTATTGTATGGGAAAATTTATGATGTTCGGGCATTTCTTGTACAAACATGAAAGTCAAAAGTAACTCTTTCAGCACTGGTACTTTCACAATATACTCTACGTAGGAGGTATATACACACCCCAAAGTATTATCACTAATATATTTCACACCTTGTATATATTTAAACTTATATATTTAAAATTTCATATTGAAAAAAATTCGTAAAAATTTACTTAACATTGTAACAGTAAGAAATAAATGGCTTTTTTATTTATTTATATATTTGAACACTACGCGAACTTCACACTATATTCGCCTTGCTATATGATCCATGAATCACCTGTATAGCCCGAACTATGAGTTCTCGGTTAAGTATCCAGCAGGGTTATTCCCGACACAATCGAGAATCGAATCAGTTCAATATCGACGGCTTTTGGTATTTTCTTTGGTGGATTACTTTGAAACTAACCAGGATAAAGAAAATCGTTAAATCGTAACTTTTTGTACCCCTGACAATATCAATCGACTGAAAATCGAAATAAACGAACGTCATTTCATTCGAGATTACGTGGCACGATTGAATCTGAATCAAAATCGAATCAGTTTGGAGAGTAAGGCCCCAGCACTGACCTGGAAGTTGATGGTGGAGGTGACTATGCGCATTGACTCGGCGTAGTTCCGCAGCACGGAGTCTGTGCTGAGCACGCTCTGCCGCCACTCGAACAGCGCCTCCAGCCGCGTCACGCAGCGCTCGCAGATCTTCTTTGGCAGGAAGTCGTCCTTCGAGATCTGCTGAATATACGCACACACATTAACCGGCTTGCAGTTTGACGTAAAACCAGGGGGGGGGGCTATTACAACCTCTTAATTCCAGCCAGTTTACATACAACATGGATGTCTGGCGTTTTCGTATTACGATCTCTTAACCGCTCTTGACCGCAGTAGAATACCTGTTAAATAGTGTTGAAACTTTAGAAACTTTAGAATTTCTAAAAGGAAACTTGAATAACTGAAGTTAAAAAAAAATTAAACAAGGTGTAAAATAAATGAGCGACAATAATTTAGAGTGTGTAAGTGCTATGTAGAGTTAACCGTGAAAGTACCAGCGCTGAAAGACTTACTTTTGACTGGTTTCAATGAGAAATGCCCCAACATCATAAATTTGCCCATACAATAATAAAAAAAAAAGTAACTGGTACTTTTACAGTAAACTCTACAGCCTGACTGGTGAGACATGTGCAATACTTACGGAGAGTACTCGTTACTCTATTCCCATTATAAATTATAAATATGTAATAAAATTAGGTACTTAATTTTTTACCAAATTTTCCTTTCAATAAATTAATCATGGATACAATGAAAATTACGCGGCTAGGCAAGTAGGCATGCATACCTATGCAGCCGGCGCGGCACGGCGCGGCGGCGTGCGACATCAACGTTAGAACGGGCGCGTATCTGCGCGCTGTGTCCATGCGTTGGGTAAACAATTATTCAAGTTTAAGCTACATTTAGTCAGTGATTAATTGATATTGTTTTTTTGTATTATTTTTTTTCATCTCATATAATAGCCAAATATCACGGCCTCAAGTATTGCTCATGTCTCACCAGTCACACTGTATATACGGGACCTAATAATACACACATGAGCGGATATCTACAGGCTATAGGTATAAATATCGTAAACGATGAATGAAACCTCGTGAGCTAGGCTACGACGTGTAGACAACAATCATCGCTAGAAAAAGAGGCTTACCCTACTCACAATATTGTTTTACACGTCCAAATTCTAGCCGATTATGGATTTACTTAACCAGAAATTAAAAATGTAGCTCTGCTTAGTCATATTTAACGTTTAAAATAAGTATAAGTTACTTACACAACCGTTATTAAGCGAACGAGTATTGACTGCCTAATTATTATTGCATGTGATAAAAGTGACTAAAAGCAGTCAGGTCGTGGAAATTTTAAACCGCTTATTAAGTACATTATCGACATGATAAGCTGGTAACGCACTCGCGACTCCTCCAGCCATAATGTGGTCACGCTAGTGACTATAATATACAAGCATAATATGCACCAAATTGTTACAAATAAATAATGTCAAAAATTCTCATTTCGTACGAAATATCTAGAGGGCTACGTCATAGAAGTTGTATATATTATTATGTCGCAGTCATCTGGTTGAATCTGCTATTTGATTGAGTGACTAGCGCGTTAATTGAATTCAATGAATCCGAGACTAGGACAACCATTTAATATTTTAGTTTTATACTTCAAAATTTCCGAATGTGTACTATTATAACGCACATTAAAGGAAATTATCAAAAAATATATCATGACATTGCTATCTGTACGAGCTTTTTGACGCCACTCAATGACCGCGCTAGTCATTTAATCAAATAAGCAGATTCTACCAGATGACTGCTACATATACATATGCTATAGCTATTAAACTGAGACCTACATAGTCTACGTACAGTCAGGTGACGAGATGACACGCATTCAATTGAAGTAATTTTATTATTATCTATATTTATTATTATTTTACTTATTATTGGTCTAATGCAGTGTTTTCCAATTTGTTTTTGCTATGTATCACTTCAAATATATCTCAATGATAAATAAAAAAAAAATAAGTTATAAAATAATTCTTTGGTAATTATTGTTTTAACTGATAGCGCGTACCCCTTGATGCGATTTCACTACACACGTACCACTAATTTGGAAACACTAGTCTAAGGAATAAGTCATAGTTAATACGAATATGGAAATTATTTAACGAATTTGATGATTCACTTTATTTACCTTTTATAACGTTTAAGTCTTACATTAGTATTTGGTGTCTATAATACGTCACTTATTACCGCGTAAACAATAACTAGCCTGTAAAGTACACAATCCTTCACCTGTTATCGTGTTATCACATAATAAGGTCATTCACATACCTAGGAGGGTTCAGGGTAGATTGTGTTTAATGTATAATAAAAATAAAATATATCCACAATAGCTGATTCAGCAATTTATAAATTACTGCTTACGTACGCCTACATTTAGACAGGTTATAGTAGCTAAACCTAACTTGAAAAGTTTCATAAAAATCGGTCAAATCGGGAAAGTTTTGTTACAAACTTTTGTATCTTAAAATACTTTTTATACTCGTATATTTTGTAAACAAATTTTATAAAAGAGATATCTTTATCAAATGAAACTTACAAACGTTAAATAATGAGTAACAGCTATATATAGTAATGGAAAATATTAGCAATAAATAAACAAAAATAAAATGTTATTAGTTTCGGGCGAAGTATTCAACAGGTATCGTGGCCGAGTGTAAGATCGTGTCAGTTCGTAGCCCGTAGCCCGTAGCGCGCCTGCGCCGCGCCGCGCCGACCGCCGTCTACACCATTGTCCGCGCGGGCCTAGCCGCTCATATTCCTATGCCTTCGAAGTAATCCAAGGGCCTTCGGGGAACTTTGTGCTTTTGTTCGGTTATTTTCAGGCGATCGGGTGAGTGTTTGGAACGCACGATGTTCGTTTACGACACACGCGTGAACGGATAGTACTCACCATAGTGGGCAGGCAGGTCCTCAGCTTGAAGAGTATCTGCCGCTGCTCCGACTCCTTGTCGAATATGTGGAGGCGCGGTCCACTCTTGAGCGAGCACAGGCGGCAGAGGTCCGTGAACGCTGTGAAGTTCAGGTCCTCGGGCTCGGTCATCGCGAAGCACCTGATGAGGAGGTCGAGGAGGCAGGAGTTGTCCATGTATACGGCGGTCGTGGTCGGGTGGCGGGAGACGGTCAACGCATGTCGCGGGAGCTCGGGGAGGCGTCGCGCCGCCGCTGCGACCGGGGGGCACTGGGGCCTGCGCGCCCCCGGCCCTAGCCGGCCCCCCTGCGCCCCCGAGCCCCCTCGCGCCCCACCGCGCCGCCCGCCCGCCCCACCGCGCCCCCCCGCGCCGCCCGCCCGCCACGCGCATGAGGGGTGGTTCGGACGCGCCGGAAAATGCGTACTAGTTTTCCCGTCTGCAGTTGCCGATTGTATTGATTATGATGTCTTAATTTACGTTCACGTCAAAAGTCCGACGACTGAGACGCAATAACGGATATGGCTCTGCGGATTTGGCACACATTTCGGTGTATTTGCGACAGATAAATGCTTACTTACAATGAAGTAGGGTGCATCTTTTATATACTACTTGAGGAAATAAAACTTTTGCTATTTAGATAGTTCGGTATAAAATTTTAACTATACAAATTTTTTTTCTTTTATGAAATAGGCGTCTTAACATTTTATATAAGCTACTTAACTTAATAGTAATTTACTTTATATGGGAATCTAAAGATTTATGACACACTGTTTAAAGAAAAACACAAACCAAAATAGATTGTAAATATTATGTTTATTAGCATTCCATTGAAGAACAAGTGGAGATAATAATGATTTAACCGTCATATTTTATACTTTGTATCGTGCTTTTATTTATTTTGTATGTATTTATTATTTTATTTACCATTATAATATATAATAATAAAACGTAAAAGCCGAGAGACTGCGTGAGAAATGGACGCAAACCAAACTAAAACATTCTGTCCTAGTTTGTTCGAACGGCCCGTCAGTTGGCGAATGTAATTATTATTGTAGTACGGTCTACGTAAAGGACGTACTTACGTCTATAAGGATTAAGTTGCTTGTTAACAGCTGCAACACTTTACATCTAGGTGTTATTAATCTATGATATCATGTAAGTATTCATCGATGTGTTACAATATCGCATTATTTACCCCACCACATACATATTGCCGTATGCTGTTGTGATCCAAGTGTAACTACGCTTACATCTAACCTAATTTTATCTTAGATCGCCGTGGCGCGGGCCTGTATGATTGGTCAAGAAGTTCAAAAAAAAGTCGTTTAAAAGTTGTGGGGGTGATAGTGGGGAAGAACAACCGAATGTCTACAAATATACTCGAGTGGGGTCTCAAATGAAAGCGCATCACGTGCATTACAAAATAATATCTTCAATAAAAATTGGGCAGATAAAAAGCTCTGTTTCTCACAAAGTCGGGGGTTAGTTAAATGATTTTGTTTATAAAGTTATTTTATCATACACCTGTATTGCGATATGGGGAGCACTTTGGGTAAATGTAGACAAAGATCAATAAGGGTGGTTATAATTTAAATGTCATTTCAAAAGACACATTAAATAGATTGTTTTTTTGTTTACATTAATTTCACACCGAATCGGAATAGAGTATGATAAGGTGCTAAATTAAGGACAAATGTTGATGTTATAGAGACATGAGTATAACAAAATAGTCTAGAGACTAGGCTCTTAACTTCTGGGCTCTCTTCAAGATGCCATCGCTGGAATAGCTTACGAAGTTCGAAAACAAAAAGTTTTGATATAGCTAAGTGACACGCGAAGTCGTATGTCACTTAGCGAAGCTTATGTCATATGTCATACATTTTGTTTTTGTAGTGGCGCAACGAAGTGGGCAAGGGTCAGCTAGTAGTTATAATAGTAACACAATAAAGTGATAGTCACAGCTTAATATTTTATGCCAACTTAAAAAAAATATAATTGCCACTTGTGACCATTTGTCATTTCGCTTATAAATATTAATAAAAATAATCTATTGTTTATTTTTTAATCTGAGTTATCTCGGATTATTACACGGTGGAAGTGTTGAAAATTCGTTTCTATTTAAAAAAATTAAAAAAAAATGTCCTCCTGTTCCACGGATCTGTCCGATGCTGACCACTCGTACTCGGAGCGCACGCTGGCGATTATTAAGCCGGAGGCGTATGACAACGCCGAAGACATCGAAAACCACATACGAGAGAACGGCTTCATCACACTTGCGGTACTCTCTGTTGGTCTATTGTTGTAATTTATTAATTACTTATAGTACGTCCGAGATAAATGTAACCTAAACAACGCCGAAATTTTCACACATTCACATACTGTGCATACTTATCAACACTTTCATCGGAATATACTTCATTACCCAATACTTTTTATGACAATTAAACAATAAATATTATGTTTAAACATCAAACGAAAATCTTTCACAGAAAAATACGCCATTTTGACACTGCCGATTGTAGAACATAGGCAGTATTGTTTGATATGAATCCATAGACTATAGTCTATGGATTCATAGCAAACAATAATCATTGTATTAATATTGGTCAATTGGCATCACTGACTAGTGTATGATTGTGTCATAGACGGATTTGTTTACGTTTGGTTTAAATTTATCTCGGCCGTACTATAGTAGACTATAGACATCGAAGAATTGAAGAGTGGAAGCTCCTCATCCAATCTATAAAATAATAATAATGCCTCCCTCACCAATTATGTTGACGGTGGCCGGTTTCATTGAAACCAGGCCAGCTACGCAGGAGTTATTTATAGTGCCTGAGTGTGTTCGCAATACACAGAAGCACTCTCTCTTCCTTCACTCTCGTAGTCCAGTAGGACGGAAAACCGACACGACTGGCGGGAGATCAGGCGCAGAGACCGACATTTTACATGCCCATCCGACGCATGGATCTTCTTTCTTGTAGACAGTCAGATGATCAGCCTGCATTGTCCTAACCAAACTTGAAAACAACATTTTTTGTTGTTCCAACGCTGGAATCGAACCTACAACCTCCGGCTCGAGAGGGAAGCTCTGAACCACTAGACCACGGGGGCGCTAATCTATAAAATATCTAAATATCTAAAAGACTCGCCAAGTGCTAGTCGGACTCCCGCACGAAGTAAGAGTTGTGAGAACAACAACAGGAGTGAAGGATGAGAGAGTAACTCCATCATTTGTAAAAATTCCAACTCTCTAGCTACCGCGGTTTTTGAGAAACACCCTGGTGATAGACGGACGGACAGCGAGTTTTAGCAAATACAAAAAGTATTAGCGTCCCGTTTTAAGCCTTCGGGTACAGAACCCAAAGTATTGGCCGTTTGTCGAACGTGAAAATAGTCCGTACGTAGCCTAATACATTCTTTGATTCTTTAGCTATCCACTGATGTCACAAAATGCAACAAATTGGATGGGGGTGAGAGCCTTACTCTCCAAACTGATTTGATTTTGTTTCAGATTCGATCGTGCCGCGTACTCCAGAATAAATTCACGTTTGTTTATTTTAATTTTCCATCGATTGATATGGTCGAGAGTACAAAAATTTACGATCTAACAATTTTCTTTATGCTTAATCCACCAAATAAAACGCCAAAAGCCGTTGAGATCGAACTGATTCGATTCTCTTTCTCGAATACCCATTGGTTACTTATATTTTCAAACAAATATGTTTAACCTTAGTTTGACCTTCAATGTCGTCATTACTGGAACTTGCTTCATTCTGTATTAAAAAAAATTGTGCGAGCAATGTCCAAACTATCTATACTGTATATAAATTCGGTAAGTTTCTCGAATCTGCATTTACATAAATAAGAGAACTTGCATTTGGCGAACCAGTCATCACAAATACGATTAAAAGGAAAATTTACTAAACAAATATAAATAAACACGAGGAGACGTATGGATTTGAGGTAAGTATTTCATTTAAGACATTTAACACCATGCTGACATTTTCGACAATGCTCTTTTTTTTTAATTTTATGTATTCAGCGTGTCGGGAGTAAGCCTGCTGTATCCTCCAACTTGGTTATTAGTCGTTCTTTTTATTTGCGTGCCTGGGAGCAATTTTAAAGACGTATTCACATAAAAAAAAAGCTTTTAGTAACGGTGGCGATTTCATTGAAAACAGACTACAATATATTATAGTGTCTAAGGCCCGTATAAATAAAACAATCTCAAACCCAACCTCACTTGAGAATCTATTTGACAGATAAAACAACGTTTCGTCTCACTTTTAAAAGTGAACAACTTTATTAATGTTACATACCTAGTACTTTAATTTATTTTCTCTTTATACCGTTATATTTATATTATAGATTACACAAACACATTAAAATAAGTATCATCTATATTTTATAATCTTTATTATAACGTTTTAAAAAAGTTAAATTGTGTTTATTATTCATTTAGGTTTGTAATCATGGACCAATAATACAATATAATAATGGTGCATGCTTGTAATCTAGTGGGACGCATTCAGGCTCGGGACCAACTTTTAGCATGCCCATTCGACGCATGATGGACGTCTTTTTGTTGCTGCTGCCAGCCATCATTGCCCTAACCAGACTTGAAAACAACATTTTGGCTGTTTCAACAAAAGTCTAAAAACCCGAAAAGGGTGCGTCGCGTCAACTCTTTATTCAACTAGACTTCTAATATTTGGGAACAGCGTTGATATTCAAATCTTGTTACTTTAGGTAGGCATAAAATTTGAATATGACTTTTGATTTGGCGATTGAAGGGGCGACTTGTCCGAGAGGCGGCGCGTGAGGGAAATCGGAAGGGTTGTGCACAATGTATGCGGCAGTCGGGAGCGGGGCGCTCTGTCGCTCTTATTATTCCACGTCACAGCCAGCTCGCCTCAGGGCTGATGAGTCCGAATTATAATCCCGTTTATTCGCTATTTATTTATTTTTATTTAATGTACCTAACATTAAATAAAAATAAATGAATTTAGATAATATTTTTTAACTTTTCGGGTTTAAGACGTCATCAGTCATCGCTGAATACATAAAATTAAAAAAAAAGAGCATTGTCGAAAATGTCAGCATGGTGTTAAATGTCATAATATGAAATATTACGTAGTAACTAATTCTTAATCTGTGATGAAATACTTACCTCAAATCCATACGTCTCCTCGTGTTTATTTATATTTGTTTAGTAAATTTTCCTTTCAATCGTATTTGTGATGACTGGTTCGCCAAATGCAAGTTCTCTTATTTATGTAAATGCAGATTCGAGAAACTTACCGAATTTATATACAGTATAGATAGTTTGGACATTGCTCGCACAATTTTTTTTAATACAGAATGAAGCAAGTTCAAGTAATGACGACATTGAAGGTCAAACTAAGGTTAAACATATTTGTTTGAAAATATAAGTAACCAATGGGTATTTTTTCAGTTTATATACAGAAAAACGATCACTGACTTTATTCCTCGAAAGGTTTTTGTAATGGGCATAATTAAAAAAAAAATGGATAATCCCCATTAGACCAATAGTACACGGTCTATCATGGACCAATTATACATGTAATACATTACATGTATTGGTCTATGGGTCTATGATAGTCCTAAAATAAAAATAATAAGGCTTCAGTCACGTAGGCGCAGTTTTGTATCGATTATAAGGTTACAATACGCGTGATAAATTTCGTGCTTATTGCGTTTACTTCACTCGTGACTATTTCAGCGGCGTGAAGTTCGGCTGAGCCCGGAGCAGGCAGCAGAGCTATACGGTGACCACTAAGGCCGGCATCACTTCTCGCACCACATGCAGTACCGTTGGCGCTAACTTCACTCGTGATTATTTCAGCGGCGTGAAGTTCGCCTGAGCTCGGAGCAGGCGGCCGAGCTGTACCGCAGTCACTACGGCCGGCACCACTTCCCGCACCTTGTCGCACAGATGTCAAGCGGTCCAATAGTGGCACTAGTGCTGGCTGCGAATGATTGTATACAGAAATGGAAGACGCTAATGGGGCCGGCTAAGTATAAAGGATTCTACTTTTATTATTTTTGGATGGATCATAGTCAGAATAAAAATAATAACAATAAAAATTCTTTATACACATAATTTAAGTACCTACTTTCGTCGGACACTGGTTTTCTGCCTTAGAGCTTAGATTATACAGATTAATAATATTACTGAGTGATAATGTTTAAGAGTGTGTATGGGTCCCGTATATAGAGTTTACTGTGAAAGTACCACCGCTGAAAGAGGTACTTTTTTTTCAATTATTGTATGGGAAAATGTATGATGTTGGGGCATTTCTCATACAAACATGAATGTCAAATGTAAGTTTTTCATCGCCGGTACTTTCACAGTATACTCTACATAGTAGGCACATACACACCCTAAAGTATTATAACTCATTTATTTTGAGGGATTTTAGTAACGACATTAGGTAATAACTACATGGATACTCCATGTAGTTATTAATCGTATGGTACTAAGTAGTTACTATTAAGTCTGTATGTATTTGATCCAGAGTGATAGAGGCACAGGCCTACTGGCCGGACAGCCTGCGCGCGTGCTACGGGCGCCGGACCGCGCACGGCGACTACTTCAACGGGCTGCACGGGAGCGAGAACCTGGCTGAGGCTTGTCGTGAAATACATTTCTTCTTTCCTGCTAGTATATACTTTATATATTTAAATTATCATTTTCTCTAAACTAGAAAGACTCTGTTCCTTTGATTGTAGACTAGCTACATCCATGAGTATTTAGAAGATCAGCGTAGCATTGTTTATACATAATTTACTCGCTGTGCCCATAAAACGGGGCGACATTTTACCTCTAAAATGACACGTTCCGTATCAATAAAATTTATAATTTATTATGCTGTATACTTTTATTATTCTCACTGTACAATATATACCGTCGCGCGGTCACCCGAAACCCGCTCGGGGGGCACCCGCTACACGCGCGGCGTGCGACGACGGCTAACCCGCTCAACGCAGCGCTGCTCTATGGGATGACATGAAACTAGCACGCCTCGCGGGTGCCCGCGCCAGGCACACGTTCAGCGCAGCTAACGCCCAAAATAACTCGATTTTGAAACATTCATTGGTGTTCTGCTACTATTAGTCAGTGTGACGATATAATTAAAACCAAAGGCTGTATGCCTTTGTGTATGGCCGGACACTAAAATATTTTTTCTAATCGGACCAGTAGTTCCTGAGATTAGCACGTTCAAACAAAGAAACTCTGCAGCGTTAGTATAGAATTATGAATAGATTTCTTTGACAGGTATGCAGGACCTCATTTAATACCAGCGTGTAGTTCAAAGATAGTGTTTAAAATCTACATTAACGCTTCCAGTGGTGGTTGGGCCAATACTGCGTAAATGGCAGATCAGCGACTACATCCAGAAGTATTTAACACCTACATTATTGCCGGCACTCGCCGCTTTAGCGTACGAACGGCCTGACGAGCCAATACTGTGGCTGGCAGAGAAACTGAGCGCTACCAATCCTAACGGGCCGCGGATGGTACAGGCTAATGATAATGTGAAATGTCATACGCCTGAACAATCGGACGTGTCTTGTAACTGTTCACAGTAGTTTTGTTATCTTTGAATAAAGTGTCATACAATATGATCCCTTTTTATTTATTAACAGTACTACACATAACTAGTATTATGTTGTGTTAAATAGTAATCTTATCACATTATTTAGTGGCTACATTAGACGTCCGTGGCCTAGTGGGCAGACCGTTGATTAGCACTCGAAAGTGTGTGTGCAAGGTTAAATTCCCAGATTGTGGCATGTGCCAATGAGATTTTCAGGTCTCAATTACATTATACGCACGCTCTAACTGTGAAGGAAAACATCATGAGCCGCACATGATTGGACCCAGACGTATTGACCAGTCATTCCTCTGGACTAGGCCGAATATGTTGTGAGAATGCTGTATGCGCTGGGCAATAATGCGACTTTTAAAACCACCTGTCCCCGGGCACCACAGTATTTAAAAAGTGGTTACTTCACTCGGAGAATACTGTATAAATCATCCAATAACGGTTGCAAATGCCTTTTTAGTAGCTACATAATATGTGGCATATACACATAATATCACAATTCACAAAATTACAATAATAAATATTTCATAATACGTATCTAAGAGAGAGGGCATGAAATAAAATAACAATTTATTCCCTTATTTTTATTTTTCAATAGCTTACAAAACATGCGTCTTATCACAGGCTTTATTAAGTATTGGTTAGAATGTGTTAAGGCTATATTAAGATGAATTCAACTAACTTTCCTAAGATGAGACCACGATATACCAAATCACAATGATATACATAAAAAAAATTAAGAACAATAAAAAAGTTAAAACACAAGAGATTATTTATATAGAGATTGTTTTCTTAAGTGAATCTCGAAAAAGAAAAGATAAAGTAGCCTGGTAAAAAATATTACGTACAATAACATAATTAAAGCAATTATCTACCTGGAATCTATCAACAATATTCCATAAACAAACCTAGAATATGATGCATATTTGGCAAAAAAAAACTTGACTTATGTTAATTAGAGAGATTACAATTAATGATAAAAATCTGCAGCGTCCCCACATCTGAAACAATAATGATATATTTTAGAATATTTCCACGAGAAACGCATATTTTGCCACGATCAAAGTATATTCATCAGTATTATGATCACGAAACATTAGAGTTGGTGGCAACCCAAGGCGGTATGATAAAGCGAGGTACTAGTTTCCGGATTTTTTTTCGTATTCACCCTTACAGTGGTTGGCTGATTTTGTTAAAATTTGTGCTATAATACTGCATAAATACGTACTTGGCTAAGAAATAATAAACAGTCGTGGAGGAGGCCTTTGCCTAGCAGTGGAATAGCATAGAGTAATAAATAATAAAATAAGTAATAGTTTTAAAAAAAGTTAGAAAGAAAAACACGCTTAATTGTATTGTCATCATATTACAATATGCAAAATTTCAAATTATCAGACTTTTCGGAATTGGTAAAAATTGTCCTTAAAGATTCCATTATAGTACTTCCGTTTAATTTTAACTCAAACGTAAACAAAGCCATCTATGACACAACCATAGACTAATCAGTGATGCCAATTGGCCAGTACAATACAATTATTATTGTTTGCAATAAGGAATCCAACGACTATATTCTACAGTCAGCAGTGTCAAAATGGTATATTTTTACTGTGAAAGTCTTTTATATTATTATTGTGTAATTTTTATAAACTGTTTTGGATAATGAAGTATGATCCATTAATATTTCGATGAAAGCTTCGTGTTTACAATAAATATGTGAAAATTTGGGTGATTTTGGTTTGGTTATATTAAATTTAAAAGGGACGTACTGTACATACAAGCCAAGCTATAGTACGTCCAAGATAAATTTAACCTGAACGTAAACAAACCCGTCTATGACACAACCAAAGACTAGTAAGTGATGCCAATTGGCTAATATTATTACAATGATTTTTGTTTTCTATGAATCCATAGACTATAGGCTTGTATTCTACAATCGGTAGTGTCAAAATGGCGTATTTTTTCAGTGAAAGATTTTCATTTGATGTTTAAACATATTAATTATTGGTTAATTGTTTTAAAATGTATTGGAAAATGAAGTGTAATTCTTTAATTTACCTGTGAAAGTGTTGATAAGTGTGCACAATAAGTGAATATGTGAAAATTTTGGTGTTTTTGGTTTGTTTACGTCCAGGTTAAATTTATCAGGGACGAAGTATAGTAAAAGCATGTTAAAACAGTCCTCACGTTTAGTTGTACATGTGCACGTAGGCGGCGCTGGCGGTGGCGCACATGCCGATCTTCTGGCACACGCCCTTCGTGCCGTACGTCTCGATCAGGTGGATCACACTCTCGCCGTAGATCTCCAGCATCGTGTGGCACTGAAACAGTCAAAACTGAAAATTAGCCAACTGTTGAGGTGCTACAGCATATGGTTAGGATCCGTTCACACGTCCAATAACACTTTGGTTGATGTATTATAATATTTATTCGCTAGTACTCGTACTTTATGATAAATCTTATAACTAGGTACATAGGTCCCACTCTTATAACCTCCCTGGGAGGACTAATATAAAATACTTCTTCTTCTTCTTTTTTGGCATATGCCTTCCCCTCAATAGGAGTTGCCAACGTCAGAGTGTAAAAGGTTAGCAGTACAGCGGGATGATAAGAACAACTTCACTAACACACGTTAAATAAAATTACAGGCTGGTATTTTACTTAAAAGATGTTAAACTATCTCAGGCATCAAAGTCGAATGTCATATTTGACATTACATTGTTTTAAACCTAATTAATAATGGCATAGCAGATGTGACAACAACAAAACCCAACAAACAACAACAACAAACAACAAAGCCCACCAAACCGCGCAGCTGCATGATTACTGAATGTAACTAAAAAATAAAGAAATAAATAAATAAATAAAAAATAATAAAAATAAAAATGTAACTAACCCCGAATCGATAAGTAGTGAGCTGACTGGTGATGATTATAGCTCTTAGCTATAATCATCACCAACAGGGGCCTTAATCTCCAAACGGATCGAATCAGATTCGATAGTGCCACGTAATCCCGTTACATTTGTTTATTTTGATTCTGAGTGGATTGATATGGTCGAGAGTACAAAAAGTTACGATGTAACGATTTTCTTAATCCTGTTCAGTTTCAAAGTAATCCACCAAATAAAATAGCAAAAGCCGTTGAGATCGAATTGATTCGAATTTTTTTATATATTTTTTTTATCTATGGACGCTTCACTCCACGTCAATCTGGCCCCATGCTAAGTATCCGAAGACCTTGTGTTACAGGTACCAGACAACGGAAATATATTTAATACTTTAATACTATACACATATTTAAGATTTTTATTATTTTAATACACAAACTTAATACACATCCATGACTCAGGAACATTTAAAGCTTTTTGTTCCCTCGGCAGGATTCGAACCCGCGACCTCCGAGTCAAGAGCCAAGCTCAGAACCACTATTGACCACGGAGGCGTCAACGAGCGATCGAGTCGGGAGTAAGCCTGCAGTATCGATCGCGTCAGGATTCAAAAACCATGAGACTTATTCGAAACTGGTTGTGTTTTAAGACATTTGATGTATAAACCAATGTGCAAGTAGGTGTAATTTAAGTGTGTATGACTGTTAGTATCCAAGCACGTTGACAGTTGCCACGGAAACTAGAGTGACTGTTATAGCTAAATTCAGCATGCCGGTTTTTGGAATTATAATTGAAGACATGAATGGATGTTGTATGTAGTAAAATTATGATTTCGAGAAAATTTACTTCAAACTGTCACTTAAACATATATAAGTCGACATACATATTAAACATACATATATTCGTAAAGTATTAAGTACATTAATATAAAGATCAGTCTCTAGAATCATTGTACATAACACGTTACTACATGTCTTAAAATGTTTATGTGACAGTTTTAACTCAATTACCTGGGTAAAACTTTTTGTGACATACCTTCATCGATTCATGTCTTCAATGATTAAGGCCCGTATAAATAAAACAATCTCTAACTCAACCTCACCTTCAGAACCTATTTGACAGATAAAAAACGTTTCGTTTCACTTTTAAAAATGAAGAATTTGACTTATGTTACATACTTTAATTTTTTTTCTTTCTTAAAACGTAAAAATAAAGATTTTAAAAATATTTTTATTACGTTTTAAGAACGAAAATTATAATAATATTTATTGTTTCCTGTAATCTATAATATGAATATAACGGTATAAAAAGAAAATAAATTAAAGTAATATGTAACATTAATAATGATGTTCACTTTTAAAAGTGAAACAAAACGTTGTTTTATCTGTCAAATATGTTCTCAAGGTGAGGTTGGGTTTGAGATTGTTTTATTTATACGGGCCTAAATGACTCACCCTGTCGTTGTACTTGGCGGGCAGCAGCGCGCAGGACTTCTCGACGATGTGCACGATGTTGCGGTCGACCTTGTCGTTGCTGAGGACCTTCTTCACCGCCATCACCACGGTCTCGCACACGGCGCAGTCCAGTATCTCGCCTGGAAATAGACAACAAATATAGTAAATCAGAAAAAAACACTCGCGTAAATTACGAAAATTTAGTTTTTACTCGACTTCGGCGAAGCCAAAAGGAAGGGTAATGATTTTGGCAGTCTATGTATGAGGGAACATACATTATATACATATAATATATAATGTATGTTCCCTCTTAGCGGCTTAACTACTGGTCTGATTTTAATAAATGAGGTATTAATTGATTGGTAATGCCGCGAGTAACATAGGTAGTCAGGGTTCCCCCATAGGAAGAATAAAGTTTATGGAATTGGTGATTCCAAAATATCTATTTTTTTTTTAATTGTCAAGATAATGATCTAAATTATCCGAAAAAATATTTGTCCTTCAAAATCTATGGTTTGATCAAAGAGTTCCCTCTTGCCAACTTGTATCGATAACGAGGTCATCTTAAATTATTAGTAACCAGCTGATTTTGTTTTTATTACTTAGTTAACATTAATGTAATTCACCAGACATAATTGTCCTACAAATTGCGTGGTACGTTATCCCGGTCCTGCGCTCGAAAGTTGAGCATTTTTTTTTATCCTTGGTAACTCTGTTAGCTACCACAATCGAGAGTTCCGTCCAAGAAATTCTTGGGCGACTCATCGAAATGAAGCTACTCAAGAAAAATTAGCTTGATACTAATCAAGTGAAAATCATGTATGGGGGAACCTTGACTAAGGCTTTAAAATTTTTCGAAAAATTTTGTATTTTGAAAATTAAACCTAAAAAACTATCTCAAAAAAAAATTAAGATAATTGTCTCGTGTTTAGTATCAATAGATAGGTCTTGGCAAGCACATTACGAATAATTATGTATTTAAATATTTTATTGTTAAATTCAAAATAAACGTTTAAAATGCGGTTGTACAAGTAGTATCTAGGAGTTGTTTAGTTACTTTCAATGCGTTAATTTAATGAAAATATTATAATGTTATATTTGATGTGGAAATACATAAAATTTAAAATAAAATTAAAGTTTAAAAAACTATAAGCCGACTTCGCAAAAAAGAGGTCTAAAAAGGCCATTTTTGTACCTATGCATTTCTGGATTTCAAATTGATTTTTTTTCTTGTTTCAGCTTTTTTAGATCTCTTTTTTGCGAAGTCGGGTTATAGTTTTTGAAACTTTTATTTTTAAGTCACAATTTATGGATACAATATAATAAAATAAAAGAGTTGATATACACACCTATATTAAAAAACATATATACGGTCGAATTGAGAAACCTCCTTCTTTTTTGGAAGTCGGTTAAAAATATGCTTAATACTTTGGCGTATTGTGTCCGTTTGTTTGCAGAAAGACACACTTTAACGGTGTTTTTTAAATGTTTCTATACACATATCAGACATACGCCCGGTTTCTGAAAGGCTGATCAAATTGATCAACTGATCAAATCAGCTAATCTGAACGCTCATTGGTGAAAACAGTGACTGCGAAGTTCACCAATCAGCGTTCAAATTAGCTGATTTGACCAATTGATCAATTTGATCAGCCTTTCAGAAACCGGGCGATAGTCAAGTCAAAAACATTGCGTTTTTTATTCTTTATGCTTTATTCTATGTCATGGTGTATTTAAAATTTGGAAGAAGATGATAATATAAAATAAGCAAAAAATCAAATTACCTAGTTAAAATAGTTTTTAACCTAGGTAATTGGATTTTTTTCTTTAGAATTGTTCTACATCTATAGATACGTAGCTTGCGTGAATATGAAAACAACTTTAAAGTCGTAGTAATACCTTTAACGCGATCGAACATGTTGGCATCGCACAGCTTGATCTCGCGGCAGACCTCGTCGGGGTCGAGCTCCTGGGCGAGCAGGCTGATGACCAGGTCCGCGTACTTCTCCACGAACTGGTCGCACTGCGGCCGCACGGACTTGGGCATGCGCTTGCATACGCCGTGCACTGCCTTCTTTATCTCGTCCTGTTATATTAATAAATCAAATAACCAAAAAATCTAAAATTGATTCGCCTCCGTGGTCTAGTGGTTGTGAGCTTTGCCCTCGACCCGGAGGTCGTGGGTTCGATTCCCGCGTTGGAACAACAAACAATGTTGTTTTCAAGTTTGGTTAGGACAATGCAGGCCGATCACCTGACTGACTGAAAACATATTGTTTTGATGTATACCTATACTGCTTTTAAATTTAATTTGAACATAACCACCAAATTAATGTGCCCTTGTATTTCATTTAGGTATAGGTTAAATTTATCTCGGAGTACGCTATAGACGCCGGCTATTGGCTGGGTGCGCGACGACAGCGCCAACTAGCGTTTACAATTATTTGAAATTTCTTTTTTTAAATTTTTTGACTTTGAAATATCAAATGGCTGGCAGTCAATACTAACGCCCGGTTTCTGAAAGGCTGATCAAATTGATCAATTGATCAAATCAGCTAATCTGAACGCTAATTGATGAAAACAGTGACTGCGAAGTGATGTTCACCAATCAGCGTTCAGATTAGCTGATTTGATCAATTGATCAATTTGATCAGCCTTTCAGAAACCGGCTTAAGTAAACAAAGCAATAACTTTATTACTACTAATTTCATTCAAATTATTAGTTTGTTTTATTTGGTTATGTAAATCTATAATGTCGATAAAATCGTTAACCTTTTTTCCCGTCCAAAATAATTGAATCTATACCTTTTTCTAGTCGTTATTTATTTATAGTATAGATAAGTAAAAAGTACCAGTTGGTAATCGCATGTAACCCGAACAGTGTGTAGTGTGTACTCACGTCGTTGTGTTTGTCCTTGATCTCGTCGTCGATCTCCTTCAGCACGAACTCGCACACGACGCACGCGGTGTTGGCGGACACGCCGCTCGTGTGCTGGCCGTTCACGGTGTGGTCGGGGATTTCGTTCGTTGCTGGAAACGATCGTAATATTTATCACTACATTTATGCATACGAACTTGTTTATGACCAATATTTTTTTTAGTTTCTTTGTAATAACATATTTTTTAAAACATTATATTATACTTATATGTCGGGTGTACATTGTTAGATATCTAAGGAAACGGTTATGTATTTTAAATTATTCCCAAGCCACCTCCTATCGGGAACACTGAATATACTATTAACACATTTTCGCCAAAAATGTCGATTGCGTTATTTATGATAATACCAGTACATACCAATATCGCCGCCTTCGAGCATGTACGCGGGCAGCATCGGCTGGCGTCTATTGTTTCTGTCTCCACGCAACTCCGGTTTCTCATGGAACTTGTCTATGGAACTGGTCAGTTTCAGTGGGTCGATCTTGTTGGAGTTGTCCGTACACAGTTTGAGGTACACGCATATCTCCTGAGCGTTCATATCCGCTACCAGCATCTCGATGAGTTGCTTGGTATATGTGTCCACAAAGTCCACGCATTCTGTACGTAGTTTCGCGGAGAGGTGACTGCAGAGGCCGTCGAGACATTTACGGATGTTGACCTAAAAAGTAAACAAATTAAATATATGATTTTCAAATCGTTTTTATTGTCAATACCTGTACCTACCATCAACTTACACTCGTATATTTAGACACTAATGCAAAACATGGCGCAAGAGTTAAAGTTGAGCCGAAGAAAAACCAAGTCGTTATTTTTTTTTCCTAGATAATCTATAAAGCCAATAGTCAATGTCGACAATTTTTATTTTAAATGAATTTTACAAAAATGTTTTCTGAACGTCGTTTCTATATGATGCCTACCACCGCGGCACCGGTTCGGGAACTAGCCCAGTGAGAAGAACTGGCGTAAGAAACTCGCATGGGGCATATATTAGACAAGATTGAGTGACTTATCTAAAGACAGCACATGCCTAAGTCAGCCTCCCTGCTTTCGATTGTACCTAAATGTTTTTTTTTTTTATTTGATATATCTCTATGGGGAGGAGAGCGTTCAAATAGCCTGAATGTTGAAAGAAGATTTTTTAAAGCTATTGCATAGCTTCTATCGCGGGCCTTGAGCGTGGGGACCGAATCCAGAAATTCCGTAACGAAAAAAACCTAACACCATCTAAACAACACTCACTTGGCCCTTTGGGTGGTGGGGTTCGAATCTTCGAATAATAACTCAAACTCGTTACTAATAAGAATTATATTTCCGAACATAGCCCCACAGAACAATAAAAATCCTTCACAATACTTATATATTTCACTAATGTTTTCGATAGCGCGATGTAGAAAACTGCAGTAAAGCAACAACGCCATCTAGGTTTAACATTGTGAACTAAAAATTACAAGTTTATTGACCCATATAAAATAAAAAATACTATGCAATAGCTTTACCGCGGCAGTCCCCGAGTGCCACACGTCTGTTTTCAACATTCAGGTTTTGATTACTTACAACACTCCTATTGTTCTGCAACATGGCGTCGAGTTGTTCCACAGCGAACAGACACAGGGGACAGTTGGACTTGTCCGAGTTGATGGCGACGTGACGCACCTCCTCCGTCTGGGCGCATAGTCCGAGAGACGGGCAAACCTGTGCAGTAAATAACTCTTGCTCAGTCTCTCTCACTCATTTCGAAAACCGCACAGAACCAAAGAGGCTTTCTTATATAGCTTTATGAAAAAACAGTACTATCTAGAGACGCTCGAAAGATATATTTAAGTTTTTTTATTATTTTATGCACATCCAACCTGCGACTTGTTTCAGGTTTAACTCAAACACTGAACCACATATATTTTTTAAAGTGTATATTATACCGAATAAAACCTGAGAGCTAGAAAAAAAAAATTTCGGCTTGTCAATGTGTTTTTTTTTTAATTTATCAAATAGGATCTCAATTAGAGGTTTCGACGAGTTTTATTAATACGGGCCTTAGCCTAATTATCAGCCTTCTATGATTTACACTTCTATCACTCTCAGAACATTTAACCATTGTTGAATTTAAGCAATAAATCCAAAATATGAGACGCTCTAAAAACGACCGATTTGTGACGACCTATCAACTAAAAGTGGTAGATTTTCTTCTCAAAAATGCTTTGGTTTTTGTTGGATAGTCCATTTATAGAGGAAGGCTTGAGGCTATATATCATTACGCCGCGACCAATAGGAGTGAAGCGTCAGTGAGAAATGTTGCAAGAACGGTGAAAATTATTCACATTTGGGAACTTATGTTGCGCGCGCTGCATAAACGGTTTAAGTCACTCAAAAACCACGCGAACGAAGTCGCGGGCACAGCTAGTATAGGATATTATAAGAACTAAACACTTACACTGGCCGGGTCGATCTCCTGCACCAGCAGCGCGATGACGGCCGGGCCGTACTCCGTGACGAACTGGCGGCACTGGTTGTTCATCTCCTGAGGAAACACGTTGCAAGCGTTCTCCACCGCCTTCTTGATCGCCTCCTGTATCGCAATTATGCGGTGAATAAATCTATTCCAGTATAAAAATATATGTACTAGGAAACCCAGCTATACCTTAAATCTATCATACTTAACAAAATAATAATAATGTATAACTGCAATAGGTAACAAGTTTAATATTGAGAACTAAAGATATGCCAGTGTGTGTGTGTTTAACATTCATAGCTAGGGAACTTTCTTTTACGCTCGTGTGACAAGGTTATGGAAGATTTTAATTAGAATTATATACCTATACTATACTATTTATTTTTTATATGTTCATTGTATTATATTTTATTATACCTATATTATAAAATAAATTAAAAATATAAATTATCAAATCTTCCCTAGGGATAAAATATATAAGATTATTTACTAATATATTTATTATCATTTTTGCATAGTTTAAATCACTTTCCTAAAAACTTCAACATCCCTAGTTACTGAAAGTTAAAAATAATGACAAATAGGAAACGTACAACAAGATGTCGCGATCACCCTTCTACATCACGTTATCGCATCGAGACGTAAGTGACATAAGGGACCTTACACATTTGCATCTTACAACCAAAAACCTATAGTTATTTTTAAGAATCCTCTGGCTTCCAGACTGCTGGTAGCAAACGGTTACCATAATTAAAATTTGAAATGTGATAATAATAATTAGAAATAAAAATTAGAAACGTACCTCTGTGTTGTCATCGCTGAGTTCCACCTGTAGGTAGTGCAGGAAGTACTGGCAGAAGGAGCACACCATCTGGCTCTGCGGCCGCGACACGAACATGCGCTCGATGGGCAGCGGCTCCTGGCCTACGATTTGTACGTTGGCCTGTTTTTTAGGGACTTCCACGCGGCCGACCTGCTTGTTATTATGGGAAGAAATATTTAATTGAGCATCAAATAAATAAAAGGTAACATTTTGTCAATGATCAGTTTTGAAATTAATTTAATATTAATAATTGATCCTCTCTTAAATTTGTGTAGTAAGTAATCTAGTATTGATTGTAGTCTAAATATTGTATTTGATTCCGTTTGATTGTGATGATTTCCGTTATTGGTTCAATCATTGTATATTACAGAATATACAATGATTCGTAATCAAATAATTGAATACAGCTAATATTGATCTAGTAATAATTATTAATTTAAGCACATACATGCCTAATATTATTACACGGACAAAACGTCTAAAATATAATGAAATAAATTAAATATTTGTGACACCGCAAGTTATTGACAATTAGAAAAATTGTATCTCAAACATCCTAAGAATAAAATAATATGCTATAAAGCAAACGTCATTCCTCTGAACTAGGCCGACTATGTTGTGAGAACCACCTGTTCCTGACACTACAGTAAATATAGAGTGGTTACATCGCTCGGAGAATAATGTACAAATAATCTAATAAAAAGGCTTAAGAGGCAAACTTACCTTCTTATTTTCATAGCTCTTGGCCTCATCAGTGCCGATCAATTTGGAGGACAGCGGTACGGCCTTGATGGACAACTCAGAAGGCAGCAGTGGGGCGATAGGCACTTGAGTGTTGTTGCTACAGATGCCGATGAACCCGCAGATGGTGGCCGGCTTGAGCTCGGAGACCAGGAAGTAGTAGATGGTGGAGTGGTACTGCTCCACCAGCGACAGACATTCCGACTTGAACTCGCCCGAGTGTTTGCAGAGACCTTTAAAGTAATAAAAGGTATAGCGATGTTACATAATATTTGGAAATTATATAATTTGTATACTCCTAGTATCCAACTATATAACAATTAACAAGCAATTTTTTTATTTAAAAAAATAATAGAATTCGACGACCTCCGTAGCGCAGTGGTCGAGAGCGTTAGTTCTCGAGCGAGAGGTCGGGGGTTCGAATACCGCCGAGGGAACAAAAAGTTTTTAATGTTCCTGGGTCACTTTACTTTACTTTAAAATTTTCACTATTAAATTTATGAATAATTGTCTGGTACCTGTAACACAAGTTCTTCAGATACTTAGCACTGGGCCAGATTGATTGGTGTGAAGCGTCGATAGATATTATTATTATATTATTAATCCGACTATTATTTATGCCCTGCCCAATATTATTACGCTTCCTATTGGCTTAGCCGTAGTCGGTTAAAAAGTGCAAAAGTGACTTACCAATCATAACCTTGTGGAACTCGATCTCCGAGGTGTTGGCGACCAGAGTGTCTCGCATGTGCTTCACAACTTGCTCGCAAAACTCGCAGGGCACGTCACTAAAATATATTTACATATGTACTATTAGTTCATTTATTCATTTTTATCATAAATGTAGCGCTACACTCACACACGTACACTTTGTATCGCAATATATAATAATCCTCACGAAATTTCACGCGATAGAAGGACTATGCAAACGTATCAATATAATGGTTATATAAAAACAGGTACTAAGGTTTTATTTATTACTAGCATTTGACATTTTATACAAGTATCTTAAGTCACTTCTAATACCTCCAAGAACATGTAAGATACATGACGATCGGTTAAGTACTTTTCGCGTGAAACCGTAACAAACAAACGGGCATTCACATTTATAATATTAGTAGAAATAAAATCGGTCCTGCGCCTGTTCTCTTGCCAGTCGTGTCGGTTTACCGTCCCACTGGGTTATAAGAGTAAAAGGAAGAGAGAGTGTCCTTGTGTATTGCGCACACACTTGGGCACTATAAAATAACTGCTCCGTAGCTGGCTTGGTTTCAATGAAATCGGGTACCGACACCGAAATGGGTGAGGGGAGCAATTATTTATTAGTAGAAATGTGTTTGTGTTAGACATTCCTCACAAACGTTTAGTATTAAAACGCGGGTAGCTAACATTTCTAACCAGGAAATATACTCACTCGGTAGCCTTCAGAGCGTCCAGGTTGTCTTCATCGGGGAAGGAGTACAGGTTGTGCGAGTGGAACTGGTCCGAGCACTGTCCGCTGACGTGACAGACAGACCGCGGCGTGAAGTCCTTGGTCATGGCGTCGAGAATGTTCTCGTAGTATTTGAACACCAGCATTGAGCAGGAGTCCGACAGGGAACCCATTTGGCCGCACACCTTGAAAGTGTATAATGCAATTACACCTTGTAATATTATATTAATGAGTGATAATACTTTTGGGTGTGCATGGATCCCGTATATAGAGTTTACGGTGAAAGTACCAGCACTGAAACAGTTTATTTTCTTAAAATTATTGTTCGGGCAAATTTATGATGTTGGGGCATTTCTCATGCAAACATGAAAGTCGAAAGTAAGTTTTTAATAAACTCTACATAGTAGGCACCATACACCTTAAAGTATTATCACTCATTTATTTTACACCTTGTATTATAAGGCTTTCCCTTTTCATTTACATATGAAATGAAAGAGTAAGATATTGTAAACTATTTGCGGTCAACTTGCAAGCGATGCTTTTGTTTGTGATGACAAATATGTTGTGTGAGCGTATACAAATGCGTATAGTTGCTTATGTTTCTATTACTTACTTTCAACAGCAGGATGCCTTGATGAATTATGATGTATCTTACAATGCGTGTAAAAAGAACAATCAAGAAATGGTAAAAAGTAAAAAATATATATTTAGTATTTGAAAAAAATATATATTTCCAAAATGAGGAAAGGTAGTATAATTGTTTCTCAAAGTAATAGTGACTGTTCTTTTTACACTATGTACACCGTAGCAATTTTTTTACACATTTTTTTTCACATTCATTAAAAAAGCTACCACCACTTTTTGTTATGAGATTTCGAGTATAAACTTAGTTTTATTTCGAAATTTTTGTTTTCATTTTCATACCATATTATAGTGTCATAATTATAGGAAACGTCAAAACACTTGGTCTGATCTTGCAGTGGGCATATAAAATTGGTCTTACTTGCAGCAATCCTACTAAGAAGTTTTCATAGCTGGCCACATCGAATCTCTTCCTCAGAACGCCGACTGTACGTTTGCAGTTTGAACAGTCCTTTCTGAGTTCCAGAGTTGCGTTCTGAAATTTAATTACATTGTTTTAATGACACAATTTAGTTTCTATAAAATTTGAGAACATCAAGTCTCAAGTGATATAAACGTGCCTAATAATTATTGTCGGAAATATATAATATATCTAATTATCTAGTAATGAAAAGAACTACAGCTGCTGAAGCTATTGACCTCACTTACACTTGATATAAGTTTTATAAAAAAATACGTTTCACGTAAGGTCACCGGCCTCAGCATCGAAGATTTGTTTTATTACAAAAAAAACAGGATTTTTTACAGCAGTAAATCTTGAATGTTCTGCAATATTATATATGATACATATGTATGTTTCATATAGGTACCAACAAGATAATTTTACCCCTATTTAATTTAGAGCTACTTACTAGTGGCAAACTCCATTCCTGTACCCGTTTCACTTATCTATTACCTTATGGAGACCCTCATCTAAATCTCTACCTATTAGTAGGGCTTCCCTCTGAATAAAAATAAGCCGTCCTTACTTCTACTTACATAATTCTCCATGAGCTTATCGATGCTAATTGCACTTACTTACATAATTCCCATGAGCCTTTCGATCCTAATTCTAGCATCTTACATAATTCTCAATGAGCCTTTGGATCCTAATAGTAGCTACTAACGTAATTCTCAATGAGCCCTTAAATCCAAATTGTAGCTACTTACGTAATTCTCAATGACCCTTTGGATCCTAACTGTAGTTACTTACATAATTCTCAATGAGATTATCGATCCTAATTGTAGCTACTTACAAAATTATCAATAAGCCTTTCGAACCTAATTGTAGCTACTTACATAATTCTCAGTGAGCTTATCGGTCCTAATTGTAGTTACTTACATAATTCACAATGAGCTTATCGGTCCTAATTGTAGCTACTTACGTAATTCTCAATGAGCTTATCGATCTTGGCGTTGTTACAGAGGCCGGCCACGGAGCACACGGCGTCTGGGTTCATCTGCGAGGACAGAGTCTCGACCAGCTCGGGCACAAATTGGTCAGCCAGCGTCATACATTCCTTGCGCACTATCTTAATAGGTATGAGGGCGCAGGAACCCTCGAACACTTCCTTCAGTTCTTCCTGTGAGGTAAATAAATTGATGATAAATATTTGAAGTATAATAATATATAATTATATATAATTTTAATTATGACGCACATTATCTTGATTAATAATTGAGTTGAGAGTTGAAATGCATTCATAAATAATAATATTTTTTTTTTGTAATTTTAAAGTACAAATAAACTTCAAAGTACCAAAACATTTTTTACGGAATTAGAATATTTTTGCGTTCAGTTGTTTGCTTACATCAAATACATAATTATTTATGTATGATAATAAATGTACGATAATAAACGCAACTACTAAGATATAAAAATGTGCACGTTTTGCATATTTCGTCGCTTTACCTTCTCAACCTCGTATCTAAAAAACTACAACTTTTCAGTAGAGTCAAAAAACTTTATAATTTTAGATTTTATTATAACATGGATGTTGGATGTATACTGGGGCCTTACTCTCCAAACGGATTTGATTTTGATTCAGATACGATCATGCCGCGTACTTCCTAATAAATTCACATTTGTTTATTTTGATTCTCAATCGATCGATATGGTCGGGAGTACAAAAAGTTACGATCTAACAATTTTCTTTATCCTGATTAGTTTCAAAGTAATTCACGAAATAAAATACAAAAAACCACTGATATCGAACGATTAACGAACGGATTCGGTACTCGATTGTGTCGGGAGTAGGCCCGTACACAACTCAACCTCATTTAAAACAAAATCCATGTCATAATAAAATCTAAAATTATTATGTTTTTTGACTCTACTGAAAAGTTGTAGTTTTATAGATACGAGGTTGTGAAGGTAACGCGACGATTTGTTATTTTGTCAGAAAAAAAATACAGTCAAGTACAAAATAATGCAGGAAACTATGAGAGATCTATTATTTATTGCATAATGATGTTAAGATCATCCATTTTTAAAACAAAGAATATTCTCGACTATTCGAATACTTATTTTGTTTTCAATTCAACAAATTAATTTTCATTAACCTTTTTTGGATACTTTCATTATGTTGATAGACATTATACAGAACATCTACTCGTCAAAATAAGTATAATAATTAATATGCATATAAGTATTATGGCAGTCGAGTGGTATCAAAAGCCCACACGACTGTTATTGGCTTCATTATCTATTAATTATTCTTCGCATGTTTTAGACAAAAGTGATTAACAAGTATTTTGATAAGAAGTATAAAGCTCATCTTGTACACGTTCTAAACAAAGCAACAAATCTCTCCCTTACTAATAAAAATGTTTACACACTGTATATCTACAATATTAAAAAAAACAAAAGTTTTCTCCGTCTGATACGTTATAAATGTCAATTGACAGACAAAGACACTGTACACTGTACAAATAATAATAATAATATCTATGGACGCTTCACACCACGTCAATCTGGCCCCGTGCTAAGTATCTGGTACCTGTAACACAAGTTACAGGTACCAGACAACGGATATATATTTAATAATTTTATACTATACACATATTTAGGATTTTTATTATATTATACACAAATTGAATACACATCTATGACCCAGGAACATTTATTTGTTCCCTCGGCGGGATTCCAACACGCTGAACCACTGCGCTACGGAGGTCGTCACAAAGACAAAACATTGTATGATTATACCGTGCATAAATATTTTTTTAGTGAAAGTGGGTTCACATTTTATCTTTTATTTCTGTCTCTTCAGCATTATAATTAATTATTATATTGCTCCAATGAAATCTAACATTAATAATTGTAATGTTGTTTAGATAAAAATATAGAAAACATTCCCTTATCGGCCATTGTCATAAATAAAAGTACTTCTATTTTGCAGGTCGCAAACCAACAGTGTTATCGTGAGTTATTTTAATAATATGTATTATGAAACACTATTATTACTCTCCTATCATATGTACTCCATATATTCAAAATATATGGCTTTAAATTTTGGAAATAAGTTGGCTTTAATTTTTTTCTAAAAACAGCCAAAATACATTTGAAGTTTATTGAAAATATATCTTATAAAGGATTTTAATCATTCAGGCTGAATAATGGTAATACAATTATTTGAGTTTTGTTAGATAAGGGTTATTCAACTTTGTTGGAAATATATCTTTAAAAGTATTTTCCTTGTACAGAATGAATAATATTTGTTAATAGGGTAATGTATATTAATCCTATCAAAAAATAACTTGTAAAAAGTGCCAAGTCTTAGTTCTTCTACCGTAAAAAGAAATACAAGCTATCCCAGGTAGGGTTTAGTCGGTCGGTCTAACAACATCTTTCATCTTCGAGATACGTGAAGCTAAAGTTTCACTAGAATTGTACAACCAGAGAATTGTAAAATTTGGCACACTCATAGTACGGGTTCAGAATGCTTATATATTTGATGAATCACGCTTATAAATATATGAAATGAATGAAAATTACAATAACGCACATTTCGGCGCACACACTATCAGGTGTTGTACAGTTAAGTAGGATTTTTTACACTCCATAAACATACATTTTTATGCACATTTAAGTTAAAATAACATGTAAATTTTAACAAATTTGATCTCAATGTTCTTACCTGAGTCTCGTTGCTCTGCAGCTGGTCTCTGGCCTGTGTGACCATGTCCTTGCAGATTTTGCAGATGCCGTCATCATCTTGAGGGTACTTCGCCGTGGACCAAACTTTCTGGACGCAGTGACGAGTAGCTTTGCACTCGTGGCCGGTACTGAAATGATATTATACTTACAATAAAAACATGCCAGGGTTTAAAGTGATACAATTTCCAAAAATTATCCATAAGTTATTACTAGCTTGATGTATCTGTCAAGTCATAGGTTCTGTCTATAAAAGTAGGACCTTAATGCAGTAGGTAAACTCACACCGCCGCAGAGTTGGTGCATCATCTATAGCATAATATTCATGTCTATTTTCCATTATTAAGAGGAAACACAACGGCCGTTTCTCCATACTGAAACAGGGAAACGGGACCCTTGTTTCCTCCCTGGGTAATGCCACTAAAGTAACATTTTTGTTCCTAAATATTTATATATACTATTAGTAAGTCACTATTTTTTTCCTTTTTTCATAGATTAATTATTGAAAAAGATCTCTAGAGACATTTAGAAGCCAAAAAAATATTGTCAGGTATTCGGCTGTGTTTATACATCTAAGAAACAAATTGGAGTACATTTGATGATAAAATCGAAACATAGGAAACTATCTCAAGTCTGTTTATTGTTTATAATGAAAAAAATAAATCATTTTAACATAATATTGTGATAGTGTGTGTTTAATTATCTTGAGGATGTTTCACCACAAGCACCTGGTCACTGTAAATATTGTTCGTCGCGGTGGACGTGTCACGCAATACTATTGAATCACTCATCGGAAATAACCGATGATATTCAATTCTATGAACACGTCATAATATAAATATTGCTATTGAGTTATTTTTTATCCTTACTTATATTTTAAACGTGGATGTTTGTTGCACTTTCTCACAAAAACTACTGAATGGATTCTGATGAAATTTTGTAGAGGTTTAGGTTTACCAACACACAAGCTACTTATAGTGAAAACTAATATATATATATATATATATATATATATAAGTAATATATAAGTAAAGCCAAGGAAAGTAAATTTGTAGCTTTTTTTTAAAACGGACATAGGTCCTTACATACACTGCAACTCCTGTGAGCCAGGATCGCCAGCTGACGATATCCTCAATTTCAGGGGTGTCCCTTTTTTTTATTAATCAGAAGTAAAGATGTAAGTATTCCAGTTTCCCTTCCCATGCAAAGCGGGAGACAGCACAATTGCAATGACCAGACTGCACAATTGCAATGACTAGTCAGTACAATTGCAATGACCAGACAACACAATTTAAATGACTAGTCAGCACAATTGCAATGACCAGACAGCACAATTGCAATGACCAGACAGCACAATTGCAATGACCAGACAGCACAATTGCAATGACTAGTCAGCACAATTGCAATGACCAGACAGCACAATTGCAATGACCAGACAGAACATTTGCAATGACCAGACAGCACAATTGCAATGACCAGACAGCGCAATTGCAATGACCAGACATCACAATTGCAATGACCAGACAGCACAATTGCAATGACCAGACAGCACAATTGCAATGACCAGACAGCACAATTGCAATGACCAGACAGCACAATTGCAATGACCAGACGGCACAATTGCAATGACCAGACAGCTCATTTGCAATGACCAGACAGCACAATTGCAATGACCAGTCATACAATCACGGGGAGCTTGATGATGAATGTAATTTATTCGAAATTTACTGTGTTGGATGGTTTCTCTTAAAAATATTATTTTGTAGTACTGAACACAACCAAGCACAATAGGTCTGTATTGCCGTTGTCAAGACGTAATTGGGAGTAATTCACTGGTCACCGGGGGATCGATACAACGACCTAGCAGGGGAGACTAAAATTAGCCGACAAGAACAAAGAAAATAAATCATTTACACATATAACGGGTGTAAAAAGAACAGTCACTATAACTTTGGGATATGATTGACCTTTTCTCGTTCTAGAAATGTATTCTTTAAAAAAAATATAATAAATAAAAAAAAAATTGCCGTTATTCTTGTGACAATAAAATAAGAAATGGTAAAAAGTAAAAAATGTTTTTTTTTATTTGTAACAAAAAAAAAAACGTTTCCAAAATGAGGAAAGGTAGTTTATTCGTATCTCAAAGTTATATTGACTGTCTTTTTACACCCTGTATTTAGCTTCATGTTACTTACCGGTCAAGCGAATAATTGATACGCAAATTACGCGACTGTATGGAAAAACATAATAAAGGTACAGTCACCGACAGAAATATCTATACTAATATTATAAAGGGGAAGAGTTTGTTTGTTTGTTTGTTTAAACGCGCTAATCTCAGGAACTACTGTTTCGATTTGAAAAAAATTTTTTTTGTTCGATAGTCTATTTATAGAGGAAGGCTTTAGGGTCAGTGAATGTAGCAAAAACAGGGAAAATTATTCACATGGGGAATTTCATTGCGTTCGGATAAACGGATTAAGTCACTTAAAAACGACGCGATCGAAGTCGCGGACACAGCTAGTATAAAATAAAATATGACAGTAAATAATATGAATCCTTACAATAATTACTAACTTTTATTATTATAATTAATAACTTTTATTTCAGGAAGGTATTTGTTGTAGATATTTACCTGAAGTTGCTACACCAGTACGACGGGCCCCATGTGCACTTTGAAGCTCCCAATAGAGTAGCTAAAATAAAAAAATAAAACTGTTATAATAACTTCCATGGGCAGCTTCGTTGAAGCCACACCAGCTTCGCAGGATTATATCACAGTGCCCAAGTATGACCGACCTTATGACCTTATGACCATAACCGACTTCCAAAAAAGGAGGATGTTCTCAATTCGGCAAAAAAAAAGTTTTTTTTTCCTTTACTTTCTTTTCTTAGTGGGACGGGGATACCCGACACGACTGGCGAGAGAACATTTCGACCCCAGCAATTTATACTACGCTAAGTTACTAAATCGTTCTTTACAGGAGAGACTTTTAAAGGGAAAAACGTGATAAGTTTTACATTAATTACGATATATTTTTAATTGTATAGTATAGTCAAATTGTTAATTGTATTTTCTCGTGATTTTTTTCTTTTTTGATTTAGTGCAAGTTAGCTGAATTTACACGGAATTTTCCATTTTCTAAAATTTTGACTTAACGCAGTATAACTTGTTGGTGTCGAATTTTGCAGGGCCGACTATACTTACCCTTCCTAGGCATAACCTTTTCTGTCAGACAATCAAATACAGCCGACATTGTTCTAGCTAAACCTTAAAACTAAATGTACAGGTGTTCCAACGCGGAGCTGGAATCGAACCCGCGACCTGCCAAGAACGAGAGCCAACCACTTACCACCGGACGAGGCATTATTATAAGGCAGCAGTATATTTGTCTAGATAAGTTTTAAAGCTAAACTTCTAATTGAAATTTGTTGTGACAATCAATATTGCTTCAATTAGAACTTGTATGTAAAGAAATACATCTCTAAGACATCGATCATTGCGAAGTAAATTCATAACCATATATGGCGAGCATTTTTTCCATACACTTCAAGTAGCACAATAGGCAATATTAGTCTATTGTGTTAACAGCTGCTTTCAAGAATAAAATAATGAGTATTATACAAATTATTACTGCGGAAGACATTGTGTCTTCAGTGACGGTGGCCGGTTTCATTGAAACCAAACATGCTACGCAATACCTGTGTATTGCGCACACACTTGGGCACTATAATATAACTCTTGCGTAGCTTGCTTGGTTTCAATGAAACCGGCCACCGTCACTGAAGACAGTGACGGTGGCCGGAGAGTGCTTCTGTAAGCACTCTCTCTTCCTTCACTCTCGTAGCCCAGTGGGACGGATAACCGACACGACTGGCGGGAGATCAGGCGCAGGACCGACTTTTTACATGCCCATCCGACGCATGGATCATCTTTCTTGTCATATAGTCAGGCGATCCTGCATTATCATAACCAAACTTGAAACAAAATTTTTTGTTTTTAGGGGAATCGAACCCACGACCTCCGGGTCGAAAGCGTAGCTCTGAACCAGCCCCTACCACGGAGCCGACACTCTCTCTCCCTTTTAGAGTAAGGTAATACTTACGATTGTGTTTCGGCTCCTCATGCTTTTTCTGTAAAAAAAAAATGTTTTTGAAAATGTAATGTAGGTAGCGAATATCATTTATTTCATTAGTGTTTTTATCCTATCATACATTGTTTTATCAGTGACCTTTGCATTATCTAGAAAAGGTCGAAATGTCACTCTCGTAGAGCGAACAACGGTCTGAATCTTATTTATATTATTTTTGCACATTGATGCTTCCATTTTACTCTGTAAAAATGTCTTTCAGAGTACCTACTTATTTTTAATTACGAGATATTATAGGTGGTACAAAATTTTATAACAATTAATATCCTGTATATCATAATATTGACAAGCTTTAGCGAATATCTAGTTTATATAATAATATATAGGACTATAACATGTTTGTATATAATAAAATATATAATTTATTCAAGGTAGGAATAAAAGCGAATGAATTAATTTAAAAACCTGTATCACATGATCGTCATTTATACAACCGTCTGACGGTATATCTGTAATATCGATGACGAATCACTGATGGAAGTACATCACATTGGAATGTGTTATGAAAAAAAATATGTGCTGTTGTGGACAACAGCACATATTTTTTTTCATAACAGCCCTGATTCACGATGCCATCGCAATCAATTACGAAGTTCAAAAAAGTTGAACTTTGCTAGCAAATGCAAATACACAGTTCTGAACTATTTATGATTATGACTCAGTAGTTCTTTATTCACTTTTCCGAAAGTATAGTGGGATAGCTCTGTGATGATGATAGTAAACTAGTTTCCTACGCTATTACTGTTATCATAAAATGAATCATTGAACTTTGACCTCCTTGCTGATAAAAATATTTAAAGCATTCATGTAGTTATTCAGTGTCCTCCGCCTTTTCTGCCAAGTGCCTCCTTCTCCAAAGTATCAGACAAAGACAGAAACATTAAATAATAATAGTAGGGGGGGAGGTAACATATTATAAGACCTTTTGTTACCTACCTACTGTTTAATCGCGTTACAAACAACGCGTTGTTTACTAAATCTCATTAACCTAGAAAAATCTTACAAACGTAATGAATGACCTGAAACTAGAATTAATATTGAAGTAAATGAGGTCGGATTAAGCACCACAGCATTTCAACGTGATATAAAAATCGGGCAAAACCGACTTACACAATCTATTGCGATACGCCATAGAATAATATTGGTGTTACGATTTCTTTTGTTCACGAAAGTACTCAATAGATTACAAGACAGTGAACATTAACAACTTATTTAAATAAAAAGGTTTCTCTAAGAAAGTGAATGGTTTCAGATCAAACTAGCCATTCTGGTCATGCAATTGCAATCGGTAAATATAAAATATGTATATAATAATAAATCGTGTTATATGCTTATGAGTCGTATAGAATCAAAAACAGCAATCTGACTTTTGACTAATTATGGGTACTAATACAAAGTCAAAAGTCAGATTGCTCTTATTGATTATAAATATATGACTCATACATGGTGCGCTTCCCTAATGCCTAGCCCCAACACTATCCTGAACGCGTTGACAGATAGGTGGGATTCCCCATGGCTGTTAGTGCTCAAGCACTGTGTGGGTCTGCACGCCCCTTTATCTAGGTGTAATATTTTTGTTTAATTGTAATAATTACTAACATCACTAAAATAGATTAAGGAAAAATTGTTACTAATTAAATTGCTAACACATATGGATCCTATCTGAAATAAATTATTATTATTATTACTAGCTGTGCCTGCGACATAGCGTCAACCAAATTATTCTTTATTGGTGTCCTGCTTTTAGCATTAGGATATATAGCCTTTAACCTTTCTCGATGAGTAGGCTATCCAAAACACAAAGAAGTTTTAATATCTGACCAGAAGTTTCTGAGATTAGCGCATTAAAAGAAACTCTTCCGCTTTATAATATTAGTATAGATGGGATTACACTCATTATTCATTCATCTTATACCTGCCTATTATAAAAATGAATTGCTGTTTGTTAGTATCGCTGAAACTCCGAATTACTATTATTAATAAACTACGAACGAACCGATTCGGCTATTTTAACACCATACCTACATAATTATTGATACCTAACATAAAATAATATTATTGTAAACATTATCAATATTGCATAATATAATATCTACTTATACACAAATTTTATTATCTTTCTCAACTAACAATTGGTTAAACAGAAAAGTTTATTAGCATTTTGTAAACGTACCTCCTATATAATTGAGTAAGATAAATAAGATTTTTTTTATTAGTAAAATAATGTATATTTAATGTTCAATGCATAAATAAAAATAACAATTAACATTTCGTATTTAACATTAACTGAACTGCGACCTTGCCAAAGTCAATGTTATTTTACTTATTTTGCATGAAATGTGTTTATTCAGGTGTCACTTATGAATAAAAACTTACTGTTTTCAAGGCATCAAGCTTGTCGTTATCGCACATGCCAATTAGTCGGCACATGGTCTCCGGAGTTGTGTCTGATGATAGAACATGGATGATGTAGTTCTCAAGGTCTTTAGTATTCTCCTTGCAGAACTTCACAATTTCAGGATACCTGACATCCCGACACTCAGACTTAATGCGTGCCGCTAAGTATTCCTGAAATAATTTTATTATTGAACATATGTGATATTTTTTTGCTCAGTTAATATTCTTGTTAAAAATATGTTTCTTGTGAACTAGACCACAAAACTTGATTCTAAAGCATTTGAAAAACAGTTTCGACAATGACTAAATGTAAAATAGAACATAAAACAATTGTACAACATAAAACATGAAAATAAACAATGAAATAATTTGTGTAGTTTGTTATTGTTCCTAGTATTTTTAGAGATCCTACCTATATTGCACTAAACTACAAAAACAACACAAAAGTTATTATCATTTACCTTTTTACTAAAACATAATATTTAAAACTTAAGCAAATTGGTTTAGAATTTTACCTCATTAATAAGTTCCTTAACATCCTTTAGTTTTCTAAACAATCTAACAAACTTATTGGACACCTCATTGGCAGTATAGGATGGCTTTTCCAACTCCCATTGCGACCCAATACAATGACCAACTGCACCGCATTCTGCAGCTTGCCTAAATAAAAAAAACATTAATAATATTATTATACAGATAGGCAAGTAATTTTTTTACTTCAGTATTTTAATTCTAAAATCAAATTACTTAATATTTATTAACACTTACTTAAGGTTTTGGCACCAATATTCTGGTCCTTTAGAACATTGTTTTGGAACATGACGAGCGCTGCCCAAACCTAAGCAAAGTTTTATTTAGTTAGTACTTGTTTTCAAAAACAAAGTAACCTTTAGAGTATAGTGAAAAATGATTTTAATGACAATGAAAGATCAATAAATAGTGGTATTGATAGCAGATAGTATTTAAAACCAAAAGGTAAGATCGACACCAACAATTTATACTTAGCTAAGTCAACATTTTGAAAAATGTGATTTTAGTGCCAAGTTTGCATAAAAAGTTAGTATTTTGTAGTGAACACATTGTAAAGAAATAGTATAAAAATAACGAAGTTACAGATTATACAACACTCAGTAAATGTACATTTTGAAATCACTAGATTTATAAAACGCTAAATATTCGCCACTCCTGTAATGTACAATTTTATAAGTTAGCGTAGTATAAATTGCTGGTGTTAAGATATTCATAATAGTTTAGCCTCATGGAACTTTTTCTAAAAAAAAAAACATATAAGAGTTAAGGTTAAAGTAATTTTAGCCCATTCATAAAGTATAGTGAAAATCATTTATAATATCAAACTGTAACAGCTCAGCTGAAGAATAAAAACAAATAATCTTGATTGGCTATTATTTAAAAACTTATTAAGTTTCTAAGGCCTTTTAACAGAAGTAAACAGTAGTAGTTGTAATATGAGAAAAATAAAATACAAATACAGTGATAAAATAGAAGAACAAAACATTATTCATGATCAATTGATGATTCAGTGACACTGTTTTACCACAACACCCAGATATCAAATGACAACATTTTCCTGTCCTGTAATGGTATTTTACTACTGCAATAATGTGTAACTCTTACCTGCTCTCTTCTCAAAAATTATTCAGTACAGAAGATAAAATATTTTATTTTTTATTTTAACTAAGAACAAATTTACAATTTTAAATTTATTTTAAATTCTAGTTTAGAATTGAGAATTCACATGGAATCATAACTTAATTAAAATAGTGGATAGGTATAGGTAACTTCTACACAGCTAAAGGTTTTAATGGTTACATGCATACAACACGCAACAAAGTTACGATATATACATAAAACGTAAAAGTTGTAAAACTAATCTTTCCTTGTTATTTAAACGTAAAATAACAAAAGAGGGAGGTACGTGGTGTTTTTCACCTAGGTGTTAAGATGTCTGTTAATGTAATTATAATTCATTTCGTCATATTTTTAGTCGTAATTATTAATGGTTGTGCATGTCACTTATTATTTGTTACTTTTTATTATATTGCGAACAATAATAACAAACACTTACTCCAACAACAAAGCACTAAAACAGCATAGAGACAAACAACTAAAGTGTTTGTCATTTTAAAAACTATTACTCAATAATTTTCGTCTGCACTTGTTCACCGTTTATAAAGAACTAATTAATCTACCAACTAAACAATTTTCACTTTGTTTGTAATAATTTATTGCGTAGCTAGGTACTGGTTTGTTTCTTGAACTCCAGAATTTTGTGCAAGTTAATGTCATTACTCATTTGTCAATGTCAGTTGATGAATGAAAAGCTCAGAACAAAGATCATATGGAACTGTACTAATAGTTCAATTTCACACGGCAATAATAGTAGACTACCTGTCTCTTTCTTACAACAAGAGTTTTAAGTAAGAAATAAGTATCTACACTCTTTTTATCAACGCCCCCTTTATTGGCTGTGATATACTTCTGCTGCCACCGACGCCATTTTACATGTCACTTTGTTTACATGTCAAACGTTGTTATTGTGAGATTTTTAGGGTTTTTGAGTGATTTTCGATTTAATTACTGCGCAAAACTGTAAAATAATTCTGAATTCATTATATTCGGTAACACGAAGTCCTCTGTAGTAAGTTGTGGCCTATGCAAAATCACCGGTAAGTAGCTAACATTTATTTAAATTGTTGTATATTGTTTAGTTTATTTGTTATATAGTGTTTGAAAATCAATTTCTTTGAGTTAGCTCAGTTGTGGGGTATAAAATCCGCAATATTCTTAAAAAAAAGAAAGTGGGCAACCCTAATCCGCCATGTTTGTATTCAGTTTTGTTTATTTAGGTATGCAGGCAAAGTACATGCTTATGCCAGTTCCGATTCTTTATTCTGAGATGAAAAGTCACTATTGCCATAGATAAAATATGAATTCAGCCGATTAGCCTTCAACTCAGCCGACGTCCGAATATACCCTATAGTAATCCTTTAATTGCTTTAGTTTTCTTACTATAAAAACGGCCTATCCTGGAGATCCAATACATTACCATTTTATTATCCTGTATTGGACTGAAAATGGCTGTAGCTTGTTTATATTGAAACAAAAAAATAAAACATTTTGCAGTTTATTAACAATAGATGTCGCTTTACTGTAATAGTTTAAGGTTTGAGTTCGTTTAGCTACTCGATAAGAGATGTCGCTACAGCTACAGCTATTTTATAATGACAAATTTTACAATACTTTGTTCGCACAATAATTTTCGTAAAACTAAATGTAGTAATGTTTTACGTATCAATATTAACTCAAACTCTTTATTAGCAACAAAGTAAATACATAATAAATCAAAATATATAAAAACTTAGTGCCTTATTCGGGCGTTTGCTAAACGATAGTAGGTACATTTATTTACTTCTCTATGTAGTTACCTATCTATTTATTTTAAATGAAGTATTACATATTATGGATAATTACAATAATATATTATACCTACTTAAAAGAAAAATATTTTATGAACAATATTTCTGTTCTTTTGAAAAGTATTCTTCTAATGAATAGAAACACTTTTTTATGAAATAAGTTTTTAGTTTTCGGTTAATAAAGGTATATAAATAATTTTGAAGGTAACAAAACTTCTTGAAGTTTTTGTGAATATACCGCTATGAGCGGCTATGAGGCGGATGGAAAACCGTGTACATCCGCCCGCAACAGTAAAATAATTTCAAATTGCCGCCTGATTCATTTAACTATATATTTAAAGTAAGTAAAGTTTATATATTTAAAGGTAAGTTTCAACTTATTTTTGACACTTATGCACAAATTATAATACCTTCCTATCACCCCCAGCAATAGGTACAGCTAGAAAATTTTAATCACGAAGTAAGCTTAGGTACGCATCTCAAAATTTCTATAGATTTTAAGTAGATATTAAGTACAATCCATGGGGTGCCAGAGTAAGAATAGTATAATATCCCCATACCATCTTTCCCGTGAGTGTCGTAAAAGACAACAGAGGAATATAATATTACTAGCTGTGCCCGCGACTTCGTTCGCGTGGTTGTCGGAAATACTATCGCGATTATCTTTTGATTGCTCACGTTGGTTTTTGTTATTATTATTATTCAAAAGGAATAATTTTACATACACATTTTTGAGTAACTTAAACCGTTTTATGCACCGCATGCAACGAAAGTCCTCGTATGTGAATAATTTTCCCCGTTTTTGCAGCGCAATGATATATAGCCTAAAGCCTTCCTATATAAAATGGACTATCCAACAAAAAAAGAATTTTTCAAATCGGACCAGTAGTTCCTGAAATTAGCGCGTTTAAACAAACAAACAAACAAACCCGTCCAATCCAATATTAGTATAGATTAGTATATTAGTATAGTATAGTATACATATCAAAATTGCAGCAGCGTTTAACTTAAAACTTCGCTCGCCAACCCGCTTGCCAAACGTTGCTGCCAGTAATTTAAATTATATTTAGTTAAGTATAACTTGTAACAATTTCCATTTGTACTTTTCTAAAAGGTGGTATCGGTTTACCTCACCGACGAGATCATCATGTACACAACTCTATAAAAGATAGTTTGTAACTTTTTAACCGACTTTTGAAAAAAACGAGGAGGTTTTACAGATTACTCTGAGATTAATGATCCGATTTGCGTTAATCTTTTTTTATTCGAATCAGAATAGCTGCTTGGTAATCTAAAAATTTTACCTTCATAGTTTGGCCTTGTAGTTTTATTTTATGAACATTTTTGTTTTCGTCGTTTCAGCCTTTTAGAGTCCACTGCTGAACATAGGCCTCTCCAACACATTTCCAGTGTGACCGGTCCATTGCCACCTGCATCCAACGTGACCCGGCAGTTTTCACCAGGTCGTCGGTCCATCTGGTAGGTGGCCGTCCCACACTGCGCTTGCCAGTACGTGGCCTCCACTCTAGGATCTTTTTGCCCCATCGACCGTCCAATCTTCGTGCTATGTGGTCGGCCCATTGCCACTTCAGCTGACTGATTCTACGGGCAATGTCAGCAACCTTAGTTCTTCTACGGATCTCCTCATTTCTGATTCGATCACGTAGAGAAATACCGAGCATTGCCCTCTCCATAGCTCGCTGAGCGACATTGAGCCTTTTGAAAAGATCCTTCGTGAAGCACCACGTCTCAGAACCGTAAGTCATCACTGGTAACACACATTGGTTGTATAACTTTGTCTTAAGGCACTGACTATGAAAATTTCCGTTTTATGATGTTACATGGATGATGTAGTTTCAGTACGTTTCAAGGAGTTTCTGACTTTCGCATTTATAATTATTGACCCTCGGCACAATCACACTCCTTGTGTGTGTGTGTGTGTGTCTGTAGCATCATAGCTACCAAACGGATAAACTGATTTAGTAAAAAATATAGAAAACAGCGTTAAAAAAAACAGACTTCAACAACTTAAAATTATAAAATAATCTTTTTTATAATGTAGGTATGTTCTTTTTGCAATCGGTGTCAGCTAAAGAACAACATCTTAAAGTTGCTCCCTTAAAGTACTTTTGCTGACACCGACGTCAAAAAGAACATTTGTTATTTATTGTAACATACCTTTATTAATTAATTATTATACATTAATTAAATATTGTAACTACAACATAAAAAAGTTCATACTTTTTAGTCGTTGAAGTCAGTTTTTTAAAATAAAATATCAATTTTAATTTTTGTATAGGCATGAAACGTAATGATTATAAAATTGATTACGGATTTGAGAAACTAGGTATTCTCTCATAATAACTGCAGATGAATCTAATGTAGCCTATGATAGAAAATACAGCACATATAGCTCTTATTAACTTCCAGAAAGAAAAAAAAGTAATTACATACCTACTATAAAAACATTACAGGTATAAACGAATTATAAAGAACATAGGACGAGGTAACAAAAATTACTATCTGTCTGTAGTTTTTCCGAGACACAATTAGGAGTTTTCCTCGGGGACAGGTCCGGACTCGGGTCGCGTAATAAAATTAAGAAGACGCCTCGGGCGTGCGGTCCCAGTAAGTCGACGCCTTCGGTGAGCATAAAACAAATCCGCTCGGAGACGCCCGGTGAGAACAAGTGCTAAAGCGATGGCATGGAGCCTCCTTTTTATTCACCCACTATTTTTATTTATCGCGCTATCATTTTCTTATAATTCGCTTTAATGGCCGATCTATCTATCTATCTATCTATCTATCTATACGAAATCGGCCAATTTGACAGCGATCCGCTTTTCGAACTCACATTGTGTGGCGGTCTATCCTTTCTTAACTTAAAGTCTATCCTTTCTTGGTAACTGTAATTGTAATTTATTTTCAAAATTGACCTTCAAAAAACAAACTTTATGTTTTAATTTTGAATAAAATCTTTTTTATTTTATTCTTATACTAGCTGGTACCCGCGACTTCGTCTGCGTATTTGTAATTTGAATATTATTTAAAAGAACGGTATAGATTTGGGTATAGCATTTGGTTAAAAGAGAGTTGGTATATTTAAAAAAAAAAAATCTGTTTACAGTAGGTATATGGTACCTATGTATTATATAGGGAAAATTTATTGGTCCCTTAAGTCCAAGAGACACTTACAGGGGCCAGCGTCACGCTGTGTACAAAAATATTAAAAAAAACTATTGTCGACAGAAACTTGACAACCATTTCGGAGCTTAACAGATGCCGTCCCGCGTCCGTTTTCTGGTGCTCTTCTACGATAACATCGGGTAGCCGTTCTCATTATGGAGAGTTTCTTTTAGTAGGTTCCGAGGATTTTTTTTGTGCATTTACGGTATTTTATGCATGGGCACGGGGGGTTTTCAGCCCCGCATGGACCGTGGATCGCGTTTTTCTAGCCTATGTCGTTTCTCAGGGTCTAAAGATTGTATGTGCCAAATTTCATCAAAATCGGTTGAGAGGTTTAAGCGGGAAAGCGTAACAGACAGACAGAGTTACTTTCGCATTTATAATATTAGTATATATATATATCCTATAGATCGGTTATTGAAACGCGCCATCAAGCGCGTAGGTATATTATGGCAGGAATATACCCAATATTTGCTCTTAAGTCAAGCTGAACAGTACAAACTCGTGAAGCTATATCAACACTAAAAAAAAGTAACCTAGGTAGTAACATACCAAATTTTATAAGTTTTTTTTTACTATTAGGTACCTATTAAATTTAACTTTAAGCACCTAGCACATACACCACCGTCCGTATACCCAGGTTGTCCTTATTACTTATTATTAGGTACTTTATGTGTACCTATGCACCAAGGTAAAGTAAAGTCTACAAGGTACAAGGCCAAATATGTTACACCATGATTATTAAACTCAAACAAAATAATATTTACCCCTGGACCATGAATTTTAGTGGCCTCAGTTGATATCCACACTTTTATGGATGTAACTTTTTACTTGGCTCATGATTTAGTGATACTTGCATATTCTATTGTATATAATAATAATAGCTCCGCTCACCGATTTTGGTGTCGGTAGCCGATTTCATTGAAACCAGGCCAGCTACGCAGCAGTTATTTTATAGTGCCCAAGTGTGTGCGCAACAAAGACAATCTCCCTTCCTTTTACTCTCATAACCCAGTGGGACGGTAAACCGACACGACTGTTGAGAGAACAGGCGCAGGGCCGCCTTTTTACATGCCCATCCGACGCATGGATCATCTTTCTTGTCAGACTAACAGGTGATCAGCCTGCATTGTCCGAACCAAACTTGAAAACAACAATTTTTGTTGTTCCAACGAGGGAATCGAACCCGCGACCTCCGGGTCGAAAGCTCAGAACCACTAGACCACAGAGGCGTCTATTGTATATGTGAATGTAATAAAAATGTTTGATTTGAAACACTGACAAAAAAAAATAGAAAAAAAGTAATGTAGTGAAGTCTCCATTGCCGATCACGTATGCGATATCCATATTCTAAATAACAGTTGAATGGCGGTGTCCTAACGCACTGCTTGTTTGTCCCCGCTACTCCAGCGCCACGTGACGGGACTGCGCACGTCCACTTACCTCCTTACTCCTTACTTCCACTTACTTCTTATGGACGCGGGAAAGTACTAGCGAAGTCTCTACATTTTTTACATTGAAGTGAAGTCATTGACTAAGATATTTACCAATAAGACTGTAATATTACCCCACCGATTTTGACGATGTTGACCGGTTTATTAAACCGGACAAACTTCGTAGGAGTTATTTTTAGTGTGTGCGCAGTACACGATAGCAATCTCTCTTTCTTCTTTATTAACCTCGTGTAGTGGGACGGATGAGTGACATGTCAAGTGCAGGACCGACTTTTTACGTGTCCATGGGTCATCGATCAGCTTACGTTGTCCTTGTTAGATTTGAAAATAACATAATATTTTGTTGTTTCGACGCAGGGATCAAACCCGATGACATCCTAAATCGAGAGTCAAGCTTTAAACCAACACAACAAAGTTTACATTTGTAACATACGTGTGAAAACAATAACGTCCTTGACAGTCGGGTAAACGCTGTGGTTGGACCTCTGTCCAACATAATGTCCTTTTGGCAAAATATCTTGGACCTATGTAAAGAATATGTAGAGTCTATAAGATATCTCGTAAATATACCTGACGTCTTGACGACCGTTTGGGTTCTCGTATTGAAATCTTTGAACACCTCAACCTAATACGGGTAACTTTTATGAACAGCATAATCTGGAGCGCTTTGGCCTACAAAATATACGGGTTTCTGTAGAGTGGAGTCGAGAAGTTGTGTCAGTTAGGGAAGATTTGTCGCGCGCCCGCCAACTAATGCTGTACTTGCTCTTGTAAGTAAAAATTATGATTATCGCCCGGCGCGAGCTGAGCCCTTGATCCCTAACTAACGGCGAACGGCTCAAACTCACGCTAGCGATGTAGGAACATTCGGTAAGTATTCGGTATTACGGAGGAAAGGTGGAGGACCGCATACGCAACGAGTTCCGCTCTACAATATACGTTTGAAATAAATTTTAATCATCTAACATTTTCGGTAATTAAATATTTAACGAAATAATAACACTCAGTATGTTACAGCTGGGGTCATTCCTAGTAAAAGATATATAATTATATTTATAAGTAGTACCTTACCACGATAACTATAACGCCCTAATGAACCCTTAATGCTTAAAGAAATTCTGAAAGTGCCAGTAAATAATGCTTTCGTGGCATAATTCCAATTTGGACATAATTGCTTGCATGGATGGCAATTCGCTTACGTGGTGGCGTATTTATCTTACGGCTGATGAGGCCATAGCCCTGGCCTCATTATTTAATTTAAAAAAACAACGAAAGCACAAAAATCCCGAGTTCAGGGATTTTTTCCGACGGCACGGTCCATATTGTGCCACGGTGTGATTTTGACCTGAAACCAGCACTAACACTACATCAAATATTACATTCTGGAGATGGAGTAATAATAATAATAAGAGGTTTATTCAGGTATTTTACATTACACTGGATAAGACAAAATATATTAAGGACGGTAATGACATAACACAACATTTTGTAAGTAGTAATACACAGCGACAATACAATACAAAAACAAAATTTAAAAGAAAAAGAAAGTACAGTAATAGTTACAATAAGGTGCTAGGTAGTGTATTGCAAACACCTGAACTGGAGTCCACTCAGGTATAATAATTGCAGCATTATACCACGATCCCTGGTATTCTGTGGATCCACGCAGTTGCCAGGCGGGTGCTCTATACGAGGTAACCACACTTACGTCACCCTTAACAAGCTAGAACTTTTCTCAAATTGCCGAATTGCCGAAAAGTGAATGTAAAGCGAAGATGCACATTTCGGTAATCAGTGACGTCTATCCAAAAAATATCCTAATTTAATGTAACATGTTTCCTTGAACAAGTCCAACTTCCAGCATTGGGTTTTTTATAAGTTCCCAACGCGGTAGATTAGGCTAATCTAACTGATGGCCTGTGCTTGCCAGATCCAGGGCACTCGCCTCATCTTAACGGGTGATGGCAACCGCAAGTGGTTTTAGTGGGTAGGTAGTGTCACATATACTTCTAGTATATGTGACACAGATGAGTTTCAACCCTGGTCAGGTGTGAGGTCAACGACCAGTGCGTTCATGTGGCACTAGGAGCCCGCGAGCCCCAGCATAGTAAGATTCACTCCTTGTGGTCATTCGTATTAGACGTTTGTATTTTTTTTTCGCGTAATTTATGAGGTGCCAAACATGCTCTACGCTTGGTGTATGAACCGTGGGACATACTGTCGATAATTATTATCGCTTAATCTCATTTGGATTTTAAGGCTCACGCGCACGCATATTTATATGAGTCAGCTCATTGACCGAACCGAGATTATATCGAAAACAGTTAAGAGAATAGCGCTTCCAATATTCGGTAGAATAGCGACATCCCTTCCAAGACTTTCCTTTTCGTCTCAACTATAACTCTTTTTTATTGCCTCTCCGTTGCACCGGGCCGCGGCCACTGGATTATGCCACTAACTGATCACTGGATGACCGTAAAGTATTTTGTGACCGCTAAAACTCACCGTTCGATACTTTAAGCTAGTCTTTTTGGAGAGATTTGCGTCTGTATTTGTTACAGTAATACATTTCCAGGTCAAAACTTTGAAAATTTGTATACAAAGATGGTACATAAAAAGTAAATACCCACTTTTTCAAAAATTTATTTACGCAAACTATTTATATAATTATATAGAAAATATATGCGATGATACTAACTTTGTTGAGGTTCTTTTGCATTATAGATAGATTAGAGAGAGATAAAAATTCGTCCTGATAAATTTTGAAATAAAACGTAAACATTCAACCATAGCTTTTCTAAAGTGTTCATATTCCTGCGGTCGCACAATTGTTATAAAACTGAAAGTTTTACTTTAAATAATACCTTAATACATTTTTAAACTAATGTATACCAGGTATTACATTTGATGATCGTACACTATTAGTATTAACGCACACGACTGTCATTATCTCACCGAGCACATTAGCATCTTAATTAATAGGCCAATGTACCTAATAATATGATTTGATCTCTGCAGTTTACTAAGTCGATCATAACAATGACATTAATGATAGATTATCACACTGGCATGTATTATACAATATTTTTATTTGCACTAAATACCAGTGACGAAGACTGGTTCTCCATCGCGGGGAAGTCTTAATCTGTGTATGGGTTTGGATGAGGATTTGCAAAAAGTAATGGGGCATGGAAAATTGATTGGAATAAAGTTATAGAAACCCCATGCCACTGCTAACTACACTTCGTGTCTTCATATTTTAGACGACCTCCGTGGCGTAGTGGTTGAGCGCGTTAGTGCTCGAGCGGGTTCGAATGGCGTCAACGGAACAAAAAGTTTTCAATGTTCCTGGGTCATGGATGTATATTTAATTTGTGTATACTATAGTAAAATCTTAAATATGTGTATAGTATAAAAAGAATTAAATATATTTCCGTTCTCTGGTACCTGTAACACAAGTTTTTCGGATACTTAGCACGGGACCAGATTCACGTGGTGTGAAGCGTCCATAGATATTATTCTATAATGAACAATAGCTAAAAGGCAACAAAATATTGTCTAAACAAATTAAAAACTACTCACGACTCACGAGTCCAAAAGTAATCTCCATCCAACTTCGGACTCATAAATATCATTTATATTTGCCGCGCATGAAGTTTTCTTATATACTGTATACACAAATATCAGCTTTCAGAAGTGCAATACAATACTTACATAAACGAGTCGGAGGGTCGCCGAGGCTGCGTCGGTCGATTAAGGAAGCAGTGCACCGTTGCCATGGCGACGCCGCCATCTTGCCTCCTCCCTAGCCTCCCCAAGAGCCCCTTCCTGTAAACAAGTGTGTATCGTTGCACTGAAATAGAGTATTTATATAATCACTGAAATCTTGGATTCTTTCCGTCATGTTTATTATCTGGACCGAGATTATTTTCTTGTTTTCATATTCCTTAATGTTTTCGCTTCGTGCATAATATTAATATATAAACTTAATATCATGCTTATTTATATATGAGTTAGCAATTATGTGGTAGATAACTAGGTATGTTTTCATAAGTTACTTAACGGATTGATACGAATTACCCTCCTGATTATTTCCTTTCTGCCGAACCTGATTATTACCTTAATGTTTTCATAAGTTACTTATGAAAACACTAAGGTAAAAAAAATAATTCAGGAACTTTTGTAAATTTATATGCTTAAAAATGTGCCGTGAAAATTCTTACGGTAGATACTTTTACATAGGTCTAGCCTATTAACGTTAGAGAAAGGGGTGTTCAGAGGTCCTGTGAAACTGAAGCTAAATGAATGGTAAATGTTCAATCTCACGTGAAGGGGCAAAGATAAACGACACCTATTACTCACGACTCGCCTAACCTTCAGAAGTTGAGATATTAAATTACCCGTAAGTTAGTTAATTATAGAAGGTTACCTGTGCCTGCAACTGTATGCTTCTATGGGATCAAAAATGTAAAATAAGAACTGCAAGATATCTGGCACGAAAGATAAGGTAGGTGTTCTAATTTCAAATGTAAATATATCAGATATTTAGAACTACAACTTAACGAACAAATCATTCGTATGATTAATTGTTTAATTATATTAAATATATTATAATAAATTGAAGGAAAGCAGCTTATTAATATGTTGAAAGTTGCGTGTAAATTAAATTTAAGCTCACTTTTCATCTAAGTTTAAGAAATATATTATGTACGTTTATGTTTGTCTTTTTTTATTTATTTAACCATTTATTGCACACCAGAAACAATTACAATACTTATTTGTAAAAATATATTTCTTCCAGCTTTTGTTAATTCTATAGCTACAAATATAGTTATTTTTTATTTATAAAAAGAAATTTCTTCCTCCAGCTTTTGTTAATTCTATAGCTACAAATATAGTTATTTTATGTGTGGAATAACTGTGACACACGGACGGAAGGACATGATAAATTTATAAGGGTTTCGTCGTCCTATTTTATGGCAACATAAAACACGTTTAATCTTTTCATGCCATTTTATTTCGTACCTATGACTTTTATAACCTTAAATAAACCAACAATTAGATCGATCTTTTATATAAACACAACTATGATCACGAATCATTTGTCTTTTTTTCTAATTTTATAAAGGTATCCAAACACATCTAACTATATTATTAGTCTCATCACCTACGACGGCTGGCCGATTGAATTTTCCCAAAGTAACTGTTCGTACCGGTCAAACATTTGAAGTTCCAGGCCTCTACTCTCTACATATACTTAAAAAAATAACTCTTTCGTATCGGTAGTAGGTACGCATTGATCTCGTGAAACTGTATTAAATTTTTAGCTTTACGTATTAACATATTATATTAGTGTAGGCCATCCAAAATTTTTCATGGCAGGTATGTAATGCGTTCGTACTAGAAAATTCATCAAAATAATAACCAAAGTACAAACCTATCGATATAGTGATCCTTTCTATGCATATTTTTCTACCAAGGTTTAGTGATAAGACTGTGTTTGTTTCGACTGCATAAAAGTCCGTTCCGTTGTAGATTGTACGTAGGTAGGGAATATTACCGACCAATTTAAAATATAACAAACTTTTTTCTGTTAAAGTAATAGAAAAATAGAGATTTTATGGAATTTCATAGAAATATGAATAAATGAAATTAGACACAACCAGTTCAATTAATTTTCTAGGCATGTACTTTATCTAGAATATTCCATTAAACCTTTTTGTAACATGCAAAGTTTATTATTAAAGCAGAAGGCAATCTGTACAACGTTTTAATGTATTATGTAGAATTATAAAGGCGTCGAGCCCCGCTCACTTCTTATGATTTATTCATGAGCAAGAACAACGTTAAATTTGAACATGCCTACTTGTACTCTGTACAGGGGCATCTCGGTGGAAAACGTCAGGCGTTTTAAGTGCTTAATTTGTTTTTCATAAAGATTTATTGGCAACTACATACTAAATCATAGGACGGTTCGAGAACGATCTTCCGTTAACTTGGCTAACTTCATAATTTTGTAAGCTCTATGAACGTCATCTAGTCGTGTTACATAATAAAATATGCACCCACATTACTCTACATAATTTAGTCCGCCAGGCTCGGAACTTGGAATTCCCAAACAAATATTCTTCAAAAGAAAACTCTTTTGAAGTCGGGAACAAAGCCAATCCGGCGGTTATCTGCGATATTCTCGGCGAAGTCGTACCTTATTCGCAAACATCGAATCCTGTATACAATACAGTGTGAAACGAATTTCAAAGGATAGATAATTTCGTAGCGAAAGAAATAGGGCGAAGGGAAAATATATAAATTGAATAGTCGAATACACGCATCCCGGCATTACCATAAAGGCAACTGGGATCAAGCCGGATTCCACTAGGAACTTTTTTATTTTCCTTCCACCTCTAAATCTCCCAGGGAATCCTCGCGAATCTGCAAATGTTGATTTGATGATGTCACCGCGCTCCGCTACACGCGTAGTCGCTCTACACGAGCAGTCGCTACGCCCGCGCCCCGCCACTATACTGATTGGTATTGCCTGTTTATTTACACATTATATACAATAATGTATCCTACATAATAGTCCTACGTATTCCTAGGGACACTTACTAAATTTGATTGGTTATTGCCTCTTACATAATAGACACACGTATGGGACCATGTCTCGTATTAAATATTAACACTTAGTTCAAATAATTTGATTTGAAAAATATGAAAAGGAATTACTCAGCCCTTTGAAAGAGACAAAGAGTACTTAAAGTTTAACAACTTACTGTTGTTAAACTTTAAGTTTATGGTGAGAATACTGACTGTATTATGTCTGGTCCATGCCCTTTAAATTGTATATGATTCGAGTGCAAGTTCTTTATGAGACGAATCAGACTAAGCAGAACTTAATTATTATAATTAAATAACTAACTTAGTGCATCTATATACAATACAAAGTGAACCTTCCCAAAACATTTGGTGTAGTAACGAGCGAGCAAAAGGTTGCGGACGCTGGGGGGATTAGGGCGCTCATCCATTGCGGTCATTAAGACACATTAGGTAGGGGGAGGTACCGTCCCCCCTCACACAAACTCGCTTTTTAATTCAACTTTCCTCCTCGACCAATTTGCATGATTACTTTCGTCTTTATTATCCTCGTTGAGAGTTTTCCTTCCACGAATTGATATTTACACTGTTGGATGTTGCTTATGGTGGATGTAGATCGTGCGCAACATTTCTATGGCGGTCGCTCGTATACAGATTTATTTCAGCCTTTTTAACATAAATTACTCACAAACATAACAATATTTTTTAAATACAAATACTGTAAATAATAAGTTAGATATACTTTAAATTTATTTCTCGCTAGCCCAATTGTGATTTATGGAAAACCTGTTATTGGCTTTACTTTTGTAAAATACTAAGTTCGTAAAATTTTTTGTACGCTATCACAATAAATAAATTTTTAATTTTTCTATGACTGATAATATATATTATATTCGAAATGTTTTCATTTTATATTCGCGTTGTATCGCTTGTAAATGAAAGGTATTGCGAATTTAGATAAAGAACAGAGAATTCAATTTGTTAGCTCCAATCAGTTTAAATTATTAATTTAGATAACAAAACAAATTAGCGCAGAACGGCTTTTGCGTTCGAATGTGCGAGTGAGTGACACTATTCAAACAAGTTTATCGCTCTGTCGCTGGGAGTCGACAGAACGTGATAGAATTAAATTGGGAGCATCGCTGCTCCGTTATGTGGAAAATAATAACATCGGAGGTCTTTTCACGCGCCGGTGGCAGGGGTCTCATCAAATAGAAATCCGGCCAATGATAATCTGTTTTCTGCACCATTAATCCCGAGCTAAGTCTCAGGACAATCTGTGGCGTCTTGGAAGTGCGCGTCGAGTTTTATGCCGTCGTTAAGGTCCGCAATTTGTGGAGTCGGGCTGTTAAGAAGCGCCCCGTTCAAATCCTAATTCCGAGCGTGGACTGTCTTAATCTTATGATATCGAGCTGGAGGTAATTGTTTTGGAATTGTATGGCCGTCTGTGTCGCTACGTGAAAATTTAACGCCGCTAACATAATTGGAACTTTGCCGTTTGGGTGTAAGCTTATTTTACGGTAATAGTGTTCAGTTACTCTTTACGATTGATCAATTAGTTGATTACATTATTTAATTGTTTGTTTGTAGAACATGCAAAGTGAAGTTTTTATAAATATAATTTTTGTAACTACTATGATAAAAAAGCCATTATATATGTTACTGTGACTTTGATGCCTCAGTCGGTCTAGATTACTATCTATCTATATAATTGAAGACATAAATGGATGAAGATGATATGTAGCAAAATTCTGATTTTGTTTGAATTCTGATTGAGTTCAAACGGTCACTTAAATATTTCAGAATACGTCGTAACGTATTAAGTACATTAATCTAAAGATCCATCTGTAGAATCAATGTACTTAATACGTTGCTCCATATTATAAAATGTTTAAGTGACAGTTTAAAAACTCAATTTTAATACATTCATGTCCTCAATTATTTTAATAAATAAGAGATAGTTTCCATGGACTCTAACAAAAGGCAGTGAACACTCAATAGGTAAACTCTAAACAAACATATTTTAGAAAAAAGAAACATACATATTTATGCATAAATAGAACATACAAATAAATTTGAGCTGGCAATTTTCAATTCAAATTACAATATAGCCATTACTGTTCCTCATCATGGCCTGTTTATTATAATGGTTCTAAAAACAAAGCGGGCAGGTTGTACGTGTGGTTTAAATGAATATAAATTACGTTTGCAAATGTGCTTAATCCTGAAATTAGTTACCCACCCTCACTACCGCCTGGCGCCCGCGGTTCGCTCGTGATATACAACTGCAGGCGCTCTAAATAATAATAAGATGTACAACATAATATTATATTATTTAAAGTGGCTGGCTTGGGCGGTTTCATAAAAAATATGTGGGTAAAGCATTAGGTTATGCATGTGATAGGTCTTTTAAACTAAGAACATCAATATATTTTAATTTACTCGAATTAGCCTGTGGTCGTAATAATAAGATTAAACTCTATGGGTTCTTTTACCTCTAACATAGAAGTAATAAAAAAAAATGCGACTGGAAGTGTGTTTACGTTTCATATTCATTCAGCTATATTATTGTTACAATTATTTCTAACTATTTACTTAATACCTTTATACATTATGCATTGTATAATAAAATAAAAGTTAAAAAGACTATAACCCGACTTCGCAAAAAGGGGTCTAAAAAGGCAACAAGAAAATAATTCAATTTGAAATCCAGATATGCATAGATACTAAAATGGTCAAGGTAGAGCCGTGGTCGTACCTGCTATTGGGATTGAATATTGCAACAGCAGACGAATATTATGATTTTTTGGCTTTTTTTTAGATTTGTTTAGCGGGTACGAACACGGCTTTACCTTGACCATTTTTGTACCTATTGCATTTCTGAATTTCAAATTGAATTATTTTCTTGTTTCAGCCTGTTTAGACCCATTTTTTGCGAAGTCGAGTTTTAGTTTTTTAATCTTTTTTTTTTCAACTATTAATTATTCAGATATAATGTCTATCAGTACCTTAAGACTGATTAGGATATGTTACAAATAACTAATCGTTGGAAAAAGGTTAATACGTCACAAAGCTTCCACTATTAGGTAACTCGTATGTTACAGTAAATGGTGTTCAGTAAATACGATAGAGCCGGTACAAATATAATAACCCGACTTGGCCTTCTTCACGCCTCATCTAGCCCTCGTTATACGTCGGTCGTAAATCTTTCCACCCTCCCCCCCTCCCACCAGCGCGGTTCCCGGTTCCCACTTGAGTTCCACATTACAACATATTAGTATGTACAATGTAATGCCTCTGGAAAGTTCTAGTCAATTACTATTATTTACAAAATAATGTTTTGTCGAAATCTTTTCTTATTATTCACATACGTGAATCCAATACTTTGTATACCGCTAAGAAAAGACGGAGCATGAACTTCGGAACTGTTAAACCATACATAGTTTTAAAATACTTATTAATGTATTTATAACACTAACCCAGATTAATAACTCGTGGCAGTGAAAATTATCATGATATATAATATCATTTCTAGAATTACTAGGCCTATTGAATTCGTACCACTACAAGGTATAAAATAAATGAGTGATATTATTTTAGGGTGTGTATGTGCCTCATATGTAGAGTATACTGTGAAAGTATCAGCGCTGAAAGACTTATTTTAGACTCCCATGTTTATACGAAAAATACCCCAACACCATACATTTTCCCTTACTATAATAAAAGTACCTCTTTCAGCGCTAGTACTTCACAGTAAACTCTACCTAGTCCTGCCATAAATACAGATACAAAGAAAAATATATTTTTTTCTATTGCAAATAAAATTTATTTCTTTTACAGTGTGTTAGTTTTATTCATAACTAAAAAGGTATTTAAAATATGAATTTTTTTATTCAAAGTGGCCGCCTTTGGCTGCAATACAGTCTTTTAAACGTTGAGGCCAGATATCAATAGAAGCACACACTCTTTCCATGGGAAAATTTCTCATTGCCAATCGTATGGATTGCTTCAGCGACTCCAAATTGTCATTACATTGGGCTCCATACCTACTTTGTCTAACGCAATCACAGCAATTCCGTTCTCTTTATCACCCCACTCCATTTCAATATCGCAAAATAATAAACAATGTAATGGCGCCAACATGAGAAAACACAATGAATAATCATGTAAAAATGACAGATTCCAAATTCAAATCGAATATTTTATTTATTTTTAATTGTAACAGTATTTATGGGCAGACTAGTATTATTTTATACACACCCTAAAGAATTATCACTCATTAATATTATAGCCTGTATAGTAAAAATATATCGACTAAAACTTAAACATGAAATAAACTGTTACAAATACCAATTTCTGAAATACAAAATAATATTATCCTTTCTTTTTGAAGAAAAACGAAACAAGATTCTGAGCTTTGTAGAGCAGCGCAACCATTTATAATTTCAAAAAAACATTTTAATTAGAGTATTTACTTACATTTACAACTTTTACGTACGATTCAATATTTGTATAGCCTTCCACCTGAATCGCTAAATCAAATAATAATCGTCATAAGATATGTTTTCTTTTAAACGTGGTGTGTGTCATAAATTACTAAAAATAACTGTCGTAGAGTACGAAAAGATTTACGATATACATTTTAGGTATCTTTCTCGTACGTGACTCACTTGAATTAATTTCAACGGTTAATTGGAACATATTTTTAATTTTATTAACTATACTCACAAGCTCTGGACTTGACACATAAAAATAATACCTCCTTTACCGATTTGATGTCGGTGGCCGGTTTCGTTGAAACCAGACCAGGGAGTATATTTTATATTGCCTGACTATGTGCGCAAAACACTACCAGGATAATTATACATCTTTACTTTTATGACAAAGTGGGATACGACTGGTGAACGGACGTAGGGCCCTATTACAAGCCTTGGCATGCAATGCAAGCATGGATTATAATCAATCATCATTATTGTGAAAAATCTGTTGATTAGGTATTGTGCATTGCCCAAACTACAATTTGTAATATACAAGATCTAAAATAAATAAGTGATAATATTTTAGGGTGTGTACTGTGTATGTGCCGCCTCCTATGTGCAGTATACTGTGAAAGTACCAAAGCTGAAAGACTCTCTTTTGACTTTCATGTTTATATGAGAAATGCCCCAACATCATAAATTTTCCAATTTTTTTTAATTACCTCTTTCAGCGCTGGTACTTTCACAGTAAACTTATATACGGGACCCATACACACCCCAAAGTACTACACTCATTAATATTATACCCTGTATATCGTATAATATATAACTAAAATTTAGATATTTTAGCAATTACCTACTTTCTATTTCAAAATACTCTACCACTCATGAAATTATGCTACATTAAGAACTGACCCGTGCCCACTTCGTTGGGCATAGAAACAGTTTAAACCGTTTAAACCTTCCTGGGACTTCCGCGAATATTTTAAGACTAAAATAGCCGAATCGGTTCAGCCGTACTCGAGTTTTAGCGAGACTAATAAACAGGAATTCATTTTTATACATATGAGAAAAATAAATCATGTTACAAAGCAAACTCCAACGAGTATAGAATAGACGTCAGTGTACTGAGTGTGATATTATTTTGTAGTCGGGCGGCTTCAGGCACGGAACACAATTAACTTGTAAGATTGTCTGCGGAGGCTGCACTCGTACCCTCGCCCCCTCATCCATCTACCCTCCCTCCGAAACAAAACATCAATAAACTCTCCCGTGCGATCCAAAATGGACCTTACGCGGTGAATATAGAATTAAAAGTGAAACGGGTTTTGTTAAGTTTTATGCGGCGCATTTATTTCGTGTAGGTATAACAGTCCAGTTACCCTTGATTGGTTGTCGTTCCTCTAATCCCGTTTTGATCCTTTCCACCCAAAACCTAGCCCTCGTCGACGTTCAGTTAACTATTGACATGTTGCGTGCATACCTGTTTATATTTCTACTTGTATTTTGTGTTGTTTCATGTTTTCACGTATCATAGAGCCATGGTTACAGATATAATTAGTGCCGATGTAAAAAAACAATCTTATTTTGTAATATTAATTGACCTTATAGTTGGGGCAGTGGTACTTAAACTATGAACTACCTATATACCATGGCAATATACAGGCTTCTGAAAGTCATAATATAACGGGTGTAAAAAGAACTTTCACATAACTTTTTCTCAGTCTGGAAATGTATTTTTTTTTAAATGCTATTTCCTTATTCATGCGACAAAAAAATAAAAAATGGTAAAAAGTAACTTTTAGTTTTTGACAAAAAAAAAACATTTCCAAAATGTGGACAGGTAGTATAATCTCAAAGCTATAGTGACTGTTCTCTTTACACACTGTTTGCCAAGTACGTTTTGGAATCGCGCACGAATTAGTACTGTTATTTGTACTAATGCACTACAATTAGTCATCATTATGATTTTAGCTATGACGTCCACTATTCGACCCTTATTCGAGATACGATCGCTATTATCACTTACAAAGTTAAAAAACAAAATGTATGAGATTTGACATAAGCTTCGCTAAGTGGCATACGAATTCGCTTGTCATTTAGCAAACCTTATGTCAAATCCTATACATTTTTGTTTTCGAACTTCGTCAGTGATAATAGCGATGGCATAATATTGAATAAGGTCCATGCACGGAAGTCTCCCCCAAAGTATTTCCGGTATTCTTATACTCGCCATGCTAGGCAGGCGGGTTGCCAAGCGCAGTTTTCAAATAATAACAATCTCCGCGGAAACGATGCGGCCCATTTACAGATATACCTGATACGGAGGAACCCTAAAAACAAGGGACTAAAGCCTGAGCAGCAAAATATAGAGTAATAAATATCTATAGATATTAGTGCTTCTAAGTCATGACTCTGTAAGGAAATATAACATTATCAATTGTACATATGTTGTGTGTTTCTAATTACCATTAAAATAAATTCATTACTGTTCGTGATGATGAAAAAAAGTTAGTAAAACGCGTTGTCACAACACCCTGACTTGCATACCTACCAAGGTATGTTAGTTCAAGGTAAATATAATTTAACGTAGGGATGATATGATATCGTGTGTACGCACAGGCCAGACCTCAGTGACTAAGGCTTGATAAAATAAAAAACAACATGAATGTTTGCCACCATAAAGATAGCTGTGACGCGAGCTCGGCTCGACCACCGCGCGCCCGGAGCGCCACACGTGCTTATGTAACAGAACAAATACTGGTAATTATTAAAATATAAGCTGTTATAATACCAGATATCAATATCATTCCGCTCTGCATGTACAAAAATATAGGATGATTTACTTTGGTAGCGCTTACAAAAAGATTGAACTCATATTAAATGTGAGAAAAGAGAGTGAGAATAAGGCCGTGTTTCACCAAGCAATATTAAAGTTAACGCCATGTTAAAATACCATGCCATCTCATTCATTGACAGGAAATACGAGAGGGATAACATGATATTTAACATGGCGTTAACTTTAACATTGCTTGGTGAAACACGCCCTAAGCGTCACTATTGTAACGACTTTATGTACATCAAGTCAGAATTAGGCATATGCATTTGTTTTTAACAAAAGTTAATATTTAAAGCTGAGTTAACTTTAACTCAACCACCGACCGCCACACGTGCTTATGTAACAGAACAAATTGAATACTTACTGGTAATTATTAAAATATAAGCTGTTACAATACCAGATATCAATATCATTCCCCTCTGCATGCACAAAAATATAGGATGATTTACTTTGGTAGCGCTTACAAAAAGATTGAACAATAATCCTCACTATTGTAAAAAAATGTTTGTTGGAATAAAGCTTAGGTACATTAATAAAGTAGCTGCTGAATTAGAAATTTCCAATTAAAAGCAAAAAATACTGTCTGTATGTTGTTTGCCTTTTTTCTGACAATTATTATACCTAATATTTATAAACGCAATAGTTAAGTCATAAAATAAAATTTATACAATCTCCATACATCTCAACTGCGGTTGCAACCACTGAAGTCATTTCTTATGCATTTTATGATAGCGCTTTTATATGTTCTCCAAATCTCCTACGATCTTACTTTTTTGGTGATATATTATTATGGCTATGATTGATCGTAAATGGCGATGCAAGGATAATTTGTACTTTTCGTAAAGACAATATAAAACTTTGCATATTCCCTATCTGCGCTACCCTGTCGCTACATTGTTTACGTAGGTGTAATGTTAGGGTTCTCCGATTCAAATGTTCTCCAATATCAACTTACAGTATGATTCATGTCAAATTAAACCTTAATATTAAATCTCAAGCTGCCTTAGATAGTAGTTAATGCTAGAAGTAATTGAAATTTTTTATTTAGGATAATATTTAAATGTTATACCTTAGCAAGCTACAGTTACAAGCTAAACCTACTAATATTTTTCTCAGACAGAAGTCTACCAAGTATAAACCTCCACTTTGAAACACCATTTAAATCAATGAATAGAGTCAAAACAAATAATCCATTCGTCGACATCAGCGGTTCAGACTGAGACGAATGCGGCGCGTCCCCTGAAGTCATTAGGCGCGCGCGTTAGTCCGCGAAAGCGCCCACCAAAGAAAGCAAAAAATCGAGAAGCGATACCGGCTAATCCCACTAATCGGGGAGCAATTGAAAAATAAAAATGTAGATGGCGGAATGATTCCATTTGGAGCCAAAACGATGCGACAAAATAATAAAAAAGGTAGGAGCGGAACGGAATGGGCTCGCCCTCGCCGGCCGACGGCTAATATTGAAAGCAAATCCTCGGGTAAATCCTTAAAGCGCCTGGATCGGAGCACCTGGAAACTGTGTTGGCGAGCCCGCGTCCGCCTGATAATCATTTGCCGGATTATTGTATACTTTCTGCCTGATGTCACCGAATTTCAGGAATCAATTGATCGCGATTCGCTCCCACGTGCGCCAATTCGCGCGCTTTTTACACGGATTAACAGCATTTATCTAAAAGTATAATAAAGAGCGTGTTTGTTCTGCAATACCTATAAATGAATAAGGCTTTTCTATAATCGGTGCTTTACAGATTTTTTTGCTTTCGATGTATTGGCTGGATTTGAATATAAAATGATAACGCGTTATCTCCTGTAGTTATAAACCGTTATAGTAAGTGGAGGTGCATTTAAATAAACAAGAACCAACTTTTATACTAGAAATATAATCGTTTAGTTATCATTTAATTATAGTAATCATTAGTTGCTAAAAAGATGTTTGTATTTTTCTGTCTGCGAGGTTTTCTTGCTTCTTATGTTATTCATAAAACTCAACTATCTGTTTTAATATTGTCTTGTCACGCTTACACATAATGTATTTTATTAATTTGCAATATTCATATTATTAGTCATAAATTAATATTATGATAAAAAAAATGTCAAAAATGTTGTGTATATTTAGAATCTAATAGGTTTTTTAATTCTACATTTATATATGAGAGATATTTAAAAAATAACTATTCTCTTATAGGTGCGAGGACACTCAAGAATATAAACTACTTCAACTACCTACTATGTGGCATTTTTGATTCCATCCAATGGCTTAGCACAAACAATAGTAAGAAACAATCTTATCGTTATCGAATAAGATTTTATAAAATTCATGATATATAAAATGTTCATTCGATAAAGTTACGAATACGTTACTGTCGATTATTCCTGCTAATCCCTATGAGCAGTAATTTTACAGTTGACAAGACTATTTATCTTCTCCGGGCAGCCGTCGCCTCGCCGCGGCGCTTCGCAATAAAATAGCTTACGTTAACGTGAAACTTATTTCCATTTCAATTTGATGCACATGTTTCGCTGCATATATAAAGTATTTACCTACTGTACTTTATGTCTCCTTTAAAATAGTTAATGGAATCAGGCTTTACTTTGCGGAAATCCATAGAACTTACTTGTTACGAACATTGTTCGCAGAGTCTACATCCTGAGGATGCTCCGGGGTCGGAGCGAAACGCACGTCGAGTTTTGCAACCTGCATGGTGGTCGGGCTTTGCACGATCGTGTTAGCATTATTGCTTGTGTGTTGTGTGGTTTTCACGTTTGCTTGCAAGTGTACGCATAAGCAGTGTGGAAAAGAGCGAGGTGCTATGAACGCATGCATATGCGTACACTCACTCATTTGCCTGCAGCTTGTGGTTATAATTTTTCTCGGGATATTGCTAGATGTAATAATTATATTTAACTTTCTCTCCTTTTTAACTCCCGATGATAACAGCGGGGTGTTATACTTTTAACGTGTCTGTGTATGTGGTATCGTAGCTACCAAACGGATAAACCGATTTTGATCTATTTTATTTTGTTTAAAAGTTTGCATGATCGGTGTGTAGTGTTTTTAGTATTTTCTTAGATAACTTATCATCATCAGTTCGCTAACTGCCTGAATCATCCCGTATACTTGTAAATACCAAATTTTAGAGGCAATTATTCCCTATGAATTTCGCATTTCTCTGCTCTAGTTAACTACTTCAATTGATATTGTGTTCACCAAGTTCATGTGTGTAAAATTAGTAGTCAATTTGAAGTCGTTGTCTTTGTAGTGATAATTGAGCCATTGCTCAGATAAAATGATGAATGAGGAAAAATAAAACGTAACTTGTTCGGTGATAATTTTTATTATGACTAGAGGTTTTTTAATTACAAAACAATCAGTTATCCGTTAATACATTTACAAAATAAACAAAACGACTTCACTTATTTCGTTTGATATGTATAAAATGAAAACCTCGATCTTTATATCGATTTGAACTAACTATTTACAATATCTTCGCGTTATTACATTTTTCGTTACAATAGGCACACGGATGTAGATAATCTAATTCGTGTTATTCGTAGTACTAGTACTAGACGTGTTATTTAAGTTTATTTACATTAAAAAGATAATTAATAAATATTAAGTACTCATATTAAATATTATGAGATCTCGGTTGCGTTAATCTCATTAGGTATAGTCACTTCATTCGCTAGTTCACTCATTTTTGTGTTATACGAAAATATTTTGGCACAAGTTTTTGGCATAATTTTTGGCAAACTGAAATATTGATTTCACCTTATATTATTTAGAAAATTTACTTTTTAGTTAAGAGGAAAAAATGTAACAAAGAATTACTTTTTGAAATAGGTACATAGATATTAATAATTCAAACTTCTACGAAACTATTTCAGTAAGATATACAAAATTAATTTAAGTGTATTAGCTACACCATATGTGTGTCGTTTATTTAAATATAATCATAAACAATTCAATGCTTCAAATACAATTTTTACATGTTTTAATATAGAACAGCTATACTAAAAGCTCTTTATTACAAAACTCAACTATTGTTGTTAAATTATTATTAGTCTTCTTTTGTGTTTAGCTTATTATACAATAAATCCTATCTAACATTTATTTGGTGGGCGTTTACAAACAAAAAGTTAAATGGCATTGAATAAATTAACATTATTTTTATAATTCTTATATAAAACATCTAGATTTGAATTCTCTCAATGATAAACAGACAGACCTAAAAACTAATTCATAAATTACGAATATTTTTTTAAAAACGTAAATAATATTTAATTTAGTAATCCAATTTTGCTTGGTGATACATTTGATATGATACATTTATTTGTTTCATTTATGAACCTAATTAATTTCATTAGGTTAGTTATTCATAAGTGCCTGGGCGTTTTACTTTCTATATATTTTTAAAATCAGTAAATAAATGCTCATAGAAGTAATCATTGATAGTCTTTTCAAAAACATTATTTTATGTAATTGGGTACATTGCTTAACAGTATTCCATCTGTGAAATTTTTATTATTGTTAATATGTAGCATAAAAATTTAACATTATGCAATGCTGAATTTCTATGTCCCGTCAAAGTAATTTTCACGCAAATTACCTAAACAATAATTTATTTACAGACAAATACTCAAAATTTAATTACATACACGATAAAAATATTCTTAACAATCTAAATACAATTAAGCTTACAAAAATTGCACACATCGCTTTGGTATACGTAAGTACATAACTACATATTTACAGAACATCGTCTAGAACGAATCGTTAAGTTTTATTGCCCGTAGTTTCTTAACTTTAAACCTATAGGATCACACGCAGGCGGCGGCGTGCGTCAATCGAACCACTCCCATAGGTGGCGGTACAGCGGGTGAGCGTGCGCGGCGGCGGAGGAGTGCGCGCGCGCGGGCGGCGACTAGGAAGCGCGCGCGGTCGCCAGCAGCGGCGGCGCGGGCGAGCGCAGCTCCTCGCGGCCGCGGGCCTCCTCTCAGAGCACGCGGTCCGTCACGCCCACGCCGCCCGTCGCGTACTGGCACGCCGACAGCGGCGCCGAGCCCGCGCGCGACACCGGCGACACGCCGCCGTAGCCGCCGGCGAAGCTCGACGAGTGCTGCTTCGCCTTCAGCCGCAGCGACGCTATGGAGGAGGACATGGCCGGGCAGGGCTCCGCGCGGTACATGCTGTATGGGTTTGGCGGAGCGGTGTACGGGCAGGGCGCGACGCCGCCGCCGACGCCGCCGGAGCCGCCCACTCCGCCCATGCCGCCGCCGCCGACGCCGCCCATCGACGTCGCGGTGTTGAAACAGTTCACGGAGCCCTGGTGGTGGCCGGTGGGCACGACGGAGCCTAGTGGATTTACGGGCCAGGGAAAGCTCTTCGTTCCTAGGGGGCTCGGCACTTTCGCTGCCCAGTTGTTGTAGGGGTACGACGAGTACAGCGCGTCGGTGTCCGGGAACGGTTGCATGAGGCCGTTGAACTGGGTGCTGAAACCGTTTTTGAAGTCTGCGGCGGCGGCAGCTGCGGCGTTCATCGCGTTTCTCTCGCGCTTCCGCCATTTCGCTCTCCGGTTTTTGAACCAAACCTGAAACAACAGAAGTCGTCAGTGTCTCATATCGGGGAAAAAGGAAAGTTTTCGTAGGCTCCCCCCGTAAGCCGAGCGTCATCTTCGGTCGAACAGTAATTAACTTTACTCATTACAAAGTTGAAAAAGCGTTACGTCGCGTCGGAGTATTCGAGCCACGTAGTAATAGAGGAGGCGAGGCCCCGCCCGACGGCAGCCAACGACCCGTCTAATTGCGGTCGCGAAATGAAGATAAACGAGCATCGCGATTGGACGGGACGCCTTCGCATCGCTCGCCGGGAATTTACGTCGAGCCACAATAGATGTGCGGCCGCCGGGAGTCCGGGACACGCCGCGAGACCTCCGGCGCTGTCGCGGCGCGGAGGAGGCTCGGAGGTGGCTGACGCGTGATAAGTCGCCGTGAGCACAGATAACGCGCGCGCTGATGTATGGCGCGTCCGTCAGCGGGCGATCGATCGCCGACGACACCTCCGCGATAAATTGCGCAATCCACGGAGCGACTGCAATAAATATTGTGCCGGCGGCGGTATTTGTCTCACTCACTGTGGCGTGCTCGCCCAGCCGAAACGGTAAATAATACCCTCTTTCCTCGGTTAAGTGAACATAAACGGTCGTTTCCACCCCATATACGCACATTTTTCAAAACATAAATTTTACGTGACGGATGTTTTTAAACAAACAAAATGTTAAAAATAAAAGATGAATAAGAACATCCGCAAAAATGATACACGAGGTGAATTTACATAAATTAACAACCTTTCATGGAAACACGTAATCCACGGTATTCACTGTTCTAAGAATATACCCAACATCTATCCTAAATCTAAATCGTATTGAAGAAGATAACACTATTCCTGATTCCCCATTCAATTAAAAACTACTGTAAACGTATCGCCCATAAAAGTCCAATAACAATGACAACCCACAATGTTCTAATGCTTATAAATGACAAGATAACGGGTGAAAATAACTCCACACATTCGGAGGGAGTTCAATAACGAGGACACAATGATATTTATCTAGGTGCACATATGTGGAAATAATTTCCATTATTTGAATAGCGGGCAGCTCCGCGGGGCGCCGAGGCCGGAGGGTCGCGATATTGCGACGCGGGGTTAATCCTTTAAATATATTATTGCAGGAGGCTGAGGCTACCCTACATCGTGAGGAAACATCAGAATCGTTGTATGTTTAAGTACTCGATGCGGTATAGAAATACACTCTGAGGTACCTACTATACCTGAGTTGCGGACGGCTTTATTTATGTTACAGAAAATTGATAAACTTGATTGAAATAAAATTCCTATAATGTAGAGATCACTCTACATATTAAGATAGTTAAATATTTTAGCTACGTGGAGTAATATTATAAATAAAGTATATCACCATTAACATTGTTTTAGTACGTCACTAGCTTTAGTCAAAACTGAAATATTAATCTTACAAAACTACAGTAAAAAAAATTAATAACATTACATACTACAAAACAAGGTTTGCCACGTCAGTCTGTCTGTCCGCGATAAACTCAAAGACTACTGTACCGATCCTCATGCTGGGTGGTATACCCAGTGGATAGAGAGGTTCTCGAGAAAGGTTGTTTGTTTATATTAATCGGACATAATTAGCAGCAGTGCTAATGCTGCTTTCAATGTGTTTAGATGGTGCCAAGTTCGCTGGGACAGCAGCAGTCCTGCTCCAAACACAATCGAGAATCGAATTATTTCGATAACAACGGCTTTTGGTGTTTTATTTGGTGGATTACTTTGAAACTGACCAGGATAAAGAAAATCGTTAGATCGTAATTATATCAATTCATCCTGGTTTTAATATAAAAATCAATACAGTGAAGTACATACGTTTATGATTTCCATATAGGCTGCTTATCTTTATAAGATGCTTATCTTTATAAGATTTTACTATTATCATAGGCTTCAGTAATATACAAACAAAATATAAGAAAATTTCAGGTTTACATGCGGAACGCGTAGAGCAAGATTAATGTGACCATCGCCGTGAGACTTCCGAGTGTCGACCCTGACATCATGTCGTAGAACAAGTCTTGTTCTACAAAACTCGTCTTATGTTTGTAAAATATAAAAAAAATATATGTCGAATACCTACATAAAGTAATTTGAAAACATTTTGCAACAAAAAACTTTTTTTTGCTAAATTTTCGCTCAATAACATCATGATAATATATTAATTTAGGTTTGTAAAAATATTTTTTAACTGTCACACGTTATAATGTCCTAACTATGAACTGGTAAAAAAACTACACCTAGCTATATTTACAACTATACCTGCATCTATACCTCTAACCTGCCACCTACCTAGTTAGCTACTATTAATTTGTAAATCAAAACTATTATCTATCGGTATAACCAGTGAGAGAGACTGACTACCCGTTCGAACTTCAATATTCGAACAGTCATGAGTCACGAGTCATTGTTAAGATTCTAAAACTGACACTATCTCATATTTTCAAACAGTCTTCTAATAAGGATGAAGAAAAAAGTCATTACTCACTGTGTCCACATAATAGACGTCACAATGAACGATGCGACCGCTCACCGCACTATGCGAATAATAAACCTATTTTACGGTCAGCGGGAGCAGGGTTGCTAAATTGCCTTAAATTTAAATTAAACTAGAATCACAGTTTTATTAGTATCATCAATCAAATGATGGTCCATCGGAACGGGAGTCCTGTCGCGCTATTATAGTTCCTGTGCCATCGGCGGTAGGACCAAATTGATGTGCATCGAAGTGATTCAACTATTCCAAAGTCAAATAAACGTGGGCTCGAATAAATGAACCAGGATTTGACACGTGCGTAAGTTAGGGTTATCGATTTAAAAATACAGGCTCGATTTTTATTTAATAAAAAATCTTAAAATATTTTGTATTACGCAATAATTTTAGTATTACGGACATCTCGCATTCTTGAATAAAAATAAGCACTGAAAACATCCGAGTTATTAGAATTTTGAATTAGGAAAAAACGCCTCATTAAATATTATAATTTTGGTAGATATGGTAATTAAACTATTTTGCTAATATAACGATCATACAATCGAAGCATAAGCCCGAATTTTATGATCTTCTTCCATGTTACAACCCTACATTACAACCTAGTTACAACATAACTTATTTAATGCACCCTGCAGAGCTCGACTTCGACTTACTTCCTTAGTAAATTGTTATAATGAAACTAATACTGTAATTTTCTTATTAATTTATCTCTCTCTCTTCACAAAAAGGGCCAATTTTAATAATGACCGTTTTATTTAAAAAAATGGGATTTTCAAAAAAAAATGCAAAAAAAATATTACTCTTTAAACTTAAGGTAAAATGTTATTTAATTAGGCGCAACACGTAGCCAACAACATCCTATCGACCATTTTCCTATGGCTACTCACCTTCCAAACACCCTGTATATTTAATTCTTTATTTCAGATTAGGTACGGCGTAAAGCCCATAATTATTATATTAGTGGATTGGTAACTATTTTTCCTTAATTTTAATTATCCATAAAGTTACTTTCCCTAACTTTATAAAGATACCTTAACTTATTAGCAACTTTATCTACATCATACATCTAGTAGGTAAACAAAAAGTAAGCGTAGGTAAAAAAGTAACATTACTTTTTTACATTGACGCCTCCGTGGTCTAGCGGTTCAGAGCTTGGCTCTTGACCCGCACTTCGCGGGTTCGAATCCCGCTGAGGGAACAAGAAGCTTTAAATGTTCCTGAGTCATGGATGTGTGTTAAATTTGTGTATTAATATAATGAAAATCTTAAATATGTTTATAGTATAAAAGTATTAAATATATTTCCGTTGCCTGGTACCTGTAACACAAGTTCTTCGGATAATTAGCACGGGGCCAGGAGCACGATTCTCGGGCAGTGGAAAAACGTTCGAATATTACTTATTAGTATATCCCGCTCGCACGCGCGCTAAATCTCATTTGCATGAGCGGGACACACCGATAGTAAAAACTAAGTTCGAGGCCTGAGAATTAGGGCCCAGATTGACGTGGTGTGAAGCGTCCATAGATATTATACTATTATATTATCATGGGGTTGGTAATTTTAAACACTTTATTTAAACATTTATTTCTCGCTACCTTCATAGTATTATTATTGCAATAGTGCAACTGATACTGAACTGAAGCAAACATAATGTTTATTATTGAGTAACAAGTTACCAGTACACTAAGCACTAGGATGGAGGACGTCTATCCGTCGGTATTATATTTTGATAGGCCGCCGCGATGTTTTGATCTGTTGGATTTCAGCGGATTTCAATGCACATTTGAATCAGTCATCGGAATTATAAGTCCGTAATCTCTATTTATTCCGCTGATGCTACGTGAAGTTTCCTCGTGTCGAGACCAGAATACCTCTCAACTTGTCAGTTATAACTTTTATTCGTTCTTTTGGTAGATGATGTATAACATGGAATGTTTTATAGAGCATAAAGTTTTACTGTGTATGCATTCTACACAGTACATTGGATAGAGTAAATAAATACACATAGTTTAAAGCCATAATTATTATCTACAGTTACTGCAACAAAGTTCTTGAAATGCTAAAAATGCTAAGCCTGTGATAACATTTTATGCACATTTTGATTTGAAGCTTCCGAAACACCGTTAGCCCGACACGGTGTAAGCTGTGAAAAAACAGGACGCGGATGGTCGGCGTTAGCAAAAATAATGTAAACCCCACTAAACTGTTTGCACGTATCGACGGCCGACAGGGTTAAAGCGGTGCAAAAATACAGGCGGACGTCCTCGTAAAATAAATAATGGTGCGTGTCGACTGCGCTGTCGACGGACGAGGATTTTTTAAATGTTGTTCTTATTAGTAATATGTCTATCTAGCAATAGTAATTGTAACTAAGCGTAGTAATGTAATGAATCGGTGGTAGATCTTGTTTGAATAGAAACTCTATAATCAAAGTAAACATTTTCAACTTTAACTTTTCAACTTCAACTTTCACAACTTTCAATTAAAGATAGAGATGGGAAACTAAACAATATTTTATTGCATGTAATTAATTAAATAACTTTGGATTTTTCAAATGCTGTTCTGCTTGAACAGTACCTAATCATATCGATTTTATAAAATCAATTGAAATTTCGGCTCTATGTAATGAATCGGTGATATATACCTACTGCTTGAAAAGGAAAAACACAGTAAAGAAAAATTATCAAGGAAAGTTTTTGAAAAATTATTTCTAATTAATTAAACTGTATATTGCAATAACTCATTAATGGGACACTATAATAGTAGATGGTTATTATAAAATATAACAATCAACAAGGTAATACAGATGTTTACGCAGTTGTTAATGAAAACACCCAATAGGTATAATTCTGATTTCCACCAATACTATAAATAATATCTCCTCCATGACAAGTACACATCTGCAGTTGGATGTAAAAATTGCGAATTTATGTGATAGAGGATCGATGGGTTAATACTCTGTCAGGGAATACGATACGCGCTCGGAACCAAATGAAATATGTCACGACTTGTTTCACGGTCGATTGGTTTGAGTACCGTTGGCGTTTTCTCAGAAAATTGTGTAACTATAGGGCGGGTCTGATGCGTGGTTGATCTCTCAAACAACTGCCGACGTGATGAAGATGAAACATCTTAATATGATACACTACTACAGTTTTCAGCTTTTTTTAATGTTTACTTCATATATTTATTTATCTATTTATCTAAATGATGATATTTCAATCGTCTGATATCTTTTTTCTGCCGAATAAACACGACGAGACTTTGACATTTATTACATACAAAATCTGTCATTTATTCTTCAGGCAAAATTTAACTGACGATTGAAAAATCATTAAAATGATATTTTAATTCTAAGGATTAAAATATCATTTTTAGGAGGCAGAATATTGTGTGAGTTTGTGTTCAACTGTTCACGTTGGTCTTACGGTCGAATACTGAAACGTAAATCAAAGATTAGAGAAGCCATCTTAATAATAGACTATTACTGTAACTGCTTGGTGGAATGACATGTGACTTAAGCGCAATTTAATTTAGCTATTTATCCAGTATTCGGATAGACACACTTATATACGTCATTGGATATTAAAAAATGTAAATTATGATGACAGATAACTATACACGTAATTCACTTCTATAGCAATAACGAATGGAGCATTTTAAATGATATACACTGGACTTGAAATAATAAAAACTGAAATACATGTTTGCGATTAACGTCCCAATCGATTTGTCACGAGTAATTCGCGAGTGTGGTAAAGAAAACAGACAGATTAACACATCATATTTCAAGAGTCAATAAGCAGGCAATGACCCTAATGAGTGCGTAACAAAAATAATGTCGGACGATTTATCGCTGCGCGCGCGCACAGATTTATTGGACGGAGAGCGGCGCGGACGAACGAACGCTAATCCCCACGATTAGGGCTGTCGGAAGGTCTTGGATCGAGATTAAATTATATCTTACATTATTCGCAATGTCGATTTTTCATGTTATAATCTGTAATGACAGAGGCAATGGTTAGGCTCGAGTCGCATCGCAAACAGGATCAGTCGGATGACACAATATTCCTATAGTAACGTCTTCGTCTTTCGCGACATTGCTTTCAAATATCGTATTACAAGAGTTAAGGCGATTGCAACACACGGAATTTTTCCTTTCGGCAGTCCTATTTACTTAAAACTCGTTATTGCTATATTTATAAAGGCGTCTCAATAACGGAATGCAGGACGATTTTTCGTTGTAGTGCACAAACCAGAATATAAAATAATCACAGATACGAAAGAAAACTATATAAAACCCAGAATCGAAACAAAACGCGATACAATATAGACATGATTATATTTTATGTCATGAGGTTTGCGATTGATTAATTATCCATTACGGAAAAAATTGAGTTTGTATTCACCTTAACAACAACTTAACATTACCTATGTATCCTACACATTTAAAGTACTAAAACTACTAAATAATGTTTATCTTTACAAAATATAAGACGCTACAGCCCTAATGTTACAGAACAGAATGTTTTAAAGAGCACCCGCGGCCTTTCAGTTCAGACGGCAATGACTCGAAATTAATATCAAACACTTGAGACGTATCGGGCGTATCTCAATATATCGATTTACACATACCTCCGCCTAATTATGTGCTGCAAGTATGCTAATTACTTACTCATTTATAGGTATTTAGTATAACAAGTACATAATGTTCGACTGAGTTTAAAACATTCAGCTCTATGTTTAAATATTTCATGTGAATTTACGCAGAAATCAAGGATTAAATACTATCATTAATATGATTTCATACTAATGATTAATTAACGATACATACACTTATATACGTATATTATATTTATAATAGATGAAACTATTGAAATGAGAGTAGGAATTTAATTTATACCTGACAAGAAAGATAACCCACTTCTCATAATTTTACACTGTTTAATCTACCATGAACAGAAGTCAAAACGAAGAATTAAATCTTAAAGCTTTATGACGTCAAAAATAAATTGAAAGGACTTTGAAAAAAGATTTCCGTGAAATTCAGTCAATCCGAACAAGTGTTTTTATGACATAGTAATCGTTACATTTTATTTCATTATAAACAAGGATCAAGATAAAAAATTCGCTGAAGAGACACGTTCCGGGGCTTAACGCGACAGCGCTACGCATAGTAAAGAAACCAAAAGGTATTCCACGAATTCAGAACATTGTGTAAATAGTGAAGCGAGTTCTACCACAGAATCTCTAACAGGGCCTTCCGAAACTATTGACAGTGTGTGGATGCGATCAAACTTAAGCCCTGGATTATGAAAAGACCAAAATAGACGCTTCAAATCCTTACGGATTAAGGGCTTTGGTGTTCCGTTCGACGGCGCGGTACAAAAATATATCGAGTGCGCTCCGGATGCACCGATTAGTCTAAACATCTCGCTCGTTAATATCGTGATAACTGCCTTTTTACGCTATCCACGAAAAAACGACCAAGCTGTTTTCGACGCTTTCGCTGTGGACACTATTTTGTGCGCTTTAACGGCAACTATACGAATTCCTTTACGTTGATAAAAGGAGTATTCAAATAATGATGCGGATGTTTAAGTAGGAAAATTGTTTTTTTTCCTCAATTGATATAAACTACTGTTGGACGTATATGACATGTACACGCAACACGAATTTAACGGTCTAACCTAACGAATGGCGTACTTTAACGGTTTTAATAACCTTTGTTAAAAGTTAACCATACATAGACAGATATAATGTAGATTCGGTGTGGGCGGTTTAAATGGGATAATCCTATATTAAATTTGTAAAACACTTCGAAGAGTTTAGATGCTTATTTACAAAAAAATATTTACCCTAACTCGCGCTTCCGTCAGATTCGTCCACATGGCGATCTCCTCGCGTGTGGACATGTCCGGGTAGCGGTTCCTGGCAAACGTCGCCTCCAGTTCCTGCAGCTGCTGGCTCGTGAAGTGTGTCCTCTGGCGCCGCTGCCGCTTGTTCTTCTTGTCCCCCTTATCGTCGAGTGACGGCTCATCCGGGCCGACTCCGGGGGTCGTGGACTCCGTCTTGATGGTAGCTTCCAGTGGTCGATCTGGCAACAAATTGTTTAATTATAGCGATTTGTCATAGGAATATGATACAGGTATCATAAAATATAGTAAAAATCATAAAGTTTCTGAAAGGACTAAAAGGAACCCTTATAGTTTCACTACAGTCGTCTGTTTGTCCGCCCGCCTAACCTCTGTAATTATGCTTTTTTTTGCTATTGAAAATTCTTCGGGTATTGTTTACAATATAAAACATAACCCATTGCTATAAAACCAAATTAAATTGAATACATTTGGTCGTTTCATAAATCATTAATTTTATTTACAATGTTAAGCTTATGATTTACAGTTTAAACGATTGACCTCGTAACCACATTAGCATCGTAAAAAAATGCATAAATTTGTAAATATTACCACCGAGTCGTATAATAAAATACCGAAAAATTGTGTTACCGGGCAATTTTGAGTGTTTACAAATAAAAAATATTGAATGATGAGCGCCGGTAGCCGCCACTAATACGGGGATTAGGTGCAGGCGCAGTCGGATTTTACGACATATCGAAGTTCGTTATTCACAATAATAGTCACTCCAAGATATTTCCAGCCAAAATTCTATTTCGATTGTACAGTAACGTGAATGATGGGACTGTAATAGAGAACATCGCAATAAGTTAGTGATAACTATCTTTACAACTTGTTTGCGTTTATCATAACTCTAGTCTATAGCATAACGCCTTCGTTTGAAATAGCACAAGTAACTGACAATAACAATAAAATAATGTTCTACACGTAATAATCTAGTATTCTACGGTTCTCCGTTGCGTTCGATATAATTATTTTGTAATTTAAATGAGACAGTAATTAATATATTACTTATATCGTAGTTAACCAGTAACAAGTAAATCTATTAAAATACTTTTGTTGCCTTCAATCTACAATTCTAATTTTAAACAAGGTTTTTGTAACAAATAAACCGAATGAACATCATCATTAGATTACTAATAAAATAATATCTTACACATTAATTATAGTTTTTTCTTATGTTGCGATAATTGCCTTTCGTTTAATTTACTTATTTTGTAAGGTGACTGTTACTGTGCCACAAGGAATAATTATTTCGTCGGGTAATAATTATTGTAACCCGACTTCGGCGAAGCAAAAAAGGAGTTATAATTTTGACCTGTATGTATGGCTGTTCCCTGATAATTTCTAAGCTTCTTGATCGTTTGCTGGTTACATGATGTCACGTTTAAACTGATGCAGTGGCCTCAATGCGACATAAAGTAAAGAAGTAAAGACTCGACAGCCACCTACTGTAGCTAAACAAATTCATTATAATAAATTAAATAAATTAAATTAAAGTGGCATACGACCACGACTATCCTTTAAACATATATCTATCGGTGATATATATAATATCTATTATCAGTATATCTAATAACTACTTTAAAATATAATACGTGTAAGTAAGTTGCTTGTTTAAAAGTCGGTAATAGTTTTAAAGTATATATATAATAATTTCAGCGATTACTATTTTCTTGTTACGTACTTTTTAGAGCGTATTATTAGTAGTTGAGTTTTAGTTTCTTTAACTTTATTTATTTCTAAATGATCTCCGCAACAAGTTACAACTAATTCGAGTTAACATTTTTGTTGTGCTTTTCAACAATTCTAATTTTAAACAAGGTAACAAAAAAGCCGAATATCATTAGGTGTAATAACGACAATATACTAGCGTCATAAAAGTGTAGTATAATTTTGGTGTCGCGTAGGGGACGATAGCAACATCAATACGTAGATAACGGGATCGTCGCGTATATTGGGCTTAGCTGAAATCCCCGTGTCAATACACCGATTGCACATCATTATGCTGTTTTAATGGGTTACCTCGTGTTGTGTTTCCATTTCTTCAAAAACGGTAGCGATGTGAATTAAATAAATATCAAACGTCATTACTGTCTAAGTTTGCCTACCAAAATTTGATTCAGATGTCTTGAGTTAGGGCTACTAAAATGTAAAATATAACAGTATTATATTCATTTAGTGATACATTTGAGTAATAAGCATAGTATATAGAACGCTCTGCAAAGACACGAACAGATACGATGTTCACGCTTTTTAACCCCCGACGCAAAAACGACGGGGTGTTATAAGTTTGACGTGTCTGTCTGGGGCATCGTAGCTGCCAAACAGATGATCCGATTTTAATGCGGTTTTTTTTGTTTGAAAGGTATATAAATTAGAGTGTTCTTAGCTATGTTTGGTGGAAATCGGTTCAAGTCTTCAAGGTCATCAGGTCGTTTGATAGGTGTGATAGGAATGTTACACGATAAGTCGGGTTTTTTAAAAAAAATTATTTAGTTTTAAGAATTGTACATGTCGTCCTATGATAGAAATTCGACCACAATTTATATTGAAATTTTGAAGTAAAAATTTTTAGGATTCATTTAATAAGATGGACTTATATACTAGCTATACGGTTACTGTACAAACGCACGGTAATGTGAGAGAGGTTGTGTGTGTTGTTGTTATTTTTATGAATTGTTTGTATTTCTAAGCTAGACCTTTAAAAAGGCATTGGTGCACTCCTCTGAAGACTTCTATATATGTCCACATATCCACGTCACGACGTCCTCAACGTGGAACGGTGCGGTATCGTGCCACGTTACGTTGATGATGCAAAGTTGTAATATAAGCTTACTCTTAATATTATGTACTTATTTAACAACAACATGTTTGGGTAAATTTAATGTGGATATAGATTGAAATTGGAAATCAAATCACAATTATTTATAAAGCTAGGATTATGTACAAAGAGTACTAAGGATTTAAATTAAGTGTATTATACCTACTTTACAAATAAGTGTAGCTCTGTGTACCAGCCCATCAAAAATTATTATCGTATTGATATGCTCAGTACTATCTACATTCTACATACTTATATATACATATTGTTTTAATTTTTAATTTTACAGCTTTAATCGGATAAGCAGTGGCATTTTTACTGCTTTAATATCTTGATTGAAGACAATACTAAATCAATTACCTAATTTGGTTCATTTTGTAAATTACCTCTAAGATTAAAATCATCGATAATAATTATTATAGTTGTCGATACTAATGCATATTAACTATATTTTTAAATGAACATAAAGTTAAATAAAATGCATTAAACGTCTTATTTCTTTGTCATGATCTACCGAAGGAAGAGAAAAATAATTACGGCGTTTGTAGTGCTAAGATAGTAATTTTGCTAATGTAATTTTACAATTTTTCGACAATCTTTCCTAATTATGGAAAATAATAAAAACATACTAGTTGTTGCCATGACGTCAACTTTCTCAGTCTGCAAACAGAATATGGTTCACCACGTAAGTGATGAATTTTACATTACAAAGCATATTTTAAATAAATTACCTTATCGCTTACAGTAGGTCAGTGTTAGCATTTTATGTTAGAAGATAGTAAATTTTATTGCCATGAAGATATTAAGATCAAGCAGGTGATGACTAAAATATAGAACACGTGTTTGAAACAAAATTATTAAATACTTTTCCCCAAAGATAACTTGCGTTATGATTTGTGTTTCATTTAATTACAAACATTTGAATGGCAACAAGTTTTATAATCTTCAATAAATACACGGCGTGATAAGCGCGCTAAAGCCGTTTATGGCGGGCAATTAGTCCTGTTTGAGTCAATTAGCAAAGGTGTCTTTGGTTATCGCAGCGCAAGCACGCCATACCTTAGTTTGTACTGTGACGGAATTTGAGACACAACTTTTAAGATTTCATTAAATCGGCTTTACATGTTTAGATAACAAACATCTGTAAGATCTGGAATCCAAATGACCGGAAATTCATAGAACTGAATATCTGTGTTATAACTCTGTGTTATTGTGATAGAGTCCAAAATCGAATACACGTGAGTTGTGAATTGTTCGATTTTCAACTTTAATTATATTACGCCTGAGAGCTCTAATTTTATCTAGTCTATCTAGTCTAAGTGACGAGGTTTAATTGTTTAAAGAAATACATTTTGCTAAAAATATTTAATTTCATTGAACGCATTTTAGTCGTATTCTCTCTAGTCTAGGACACTATACTCGTATGTAAAAATATTTAAAAGGAAAGCACATGTTATAAATGATAAAAGTAGCATAATTATTAAGCAAATAAAACTTTAGAGAGTGGATGTGCCTCCTATGTAGAGAATACTGTGAAAGAAGCAACGCTGAACGCATACTTACTTTTGACTTTCATGTTTGTATGAGAAATGCCCAACATCATAAATTTTGCCATATTTTTTTTTTAAGTACCTTTTTCAGAGATGGTACTTTTACAGTAAACTCTATATACGCAACCTATTCACACCCTTATCACTCAATAATATAATTAGCCTGTATACGCCTTAAAAGATCATTATCATTATAATCATTCTAAGTTTAATTTGGTAAGTACGTAGAGATCAGTAAAGGTCAGATGTCAGATGACAATTTTTAATAATACATAGCTACGCCGCGCTACGCAGTGCTACGAGGCGACGACGCCTTAATAGATACAGTTGCTGAGGTACTTTATTTTTTACCGTTTAAATATAGAACAAACCGTGTTTTTCCAATATCGATTCCAGTAATCGATTAGCTTAAATATTTTTGACGAATCAAATGAAATCAAAATAGATTTTTGTTTTGTCTAATTCGAAAAGTAATTTAAATGTGGTTTCTCATACTTGAAAAAAATTATTGTCTCTTTAAATATTAAGTAGTAGTAATTTCTAGTGATTACCTTTTTGCCAAAAATACTCGACTTATAAGTATCGCTGTATAATGTATAATGTATATCGCTTCTCACTTCTCCTGATTCATCAGACTCCAGAAAGTTTTCGTTGCATTATCGTTATCATTTGCAACTGAACTCGTATCAACTATATTAAAACATCAATCTGTGATGTGGTCATTTATGGATAATGGACAAGGTGGGATTATTTGGAAGTTTAGTTAGCCGGGCTACCTCACATTCTAGGCGATTGCGATAAACGATACGAGGCGATAGGGCGATAGGCGTTATCGACGATACGCTTTGAGCGTTCGCCGACCCATCCATCATTCCGAAACTACCTTTGCGTCCGCCGACACGAAGGCTTGAAGGTAAATAGCAGTTAACATATGTTACATTTATCGGAACATACGCCACTTCACGCCGACACTCGTTCGATAACAACGTTTTCTTTAATGATTCCACGTTACATAAGTAGCGTGTATCGTTATCGCACTCGATACTTGCCTGATTAGTTAATGTGTCAGTTTGTAATGTTAATACGCAGTTACTCTTGATGAAAACTCTAATTAAAAGACAAAAGTTATACCGAAGTAAAATAACCTCATTAAAAGCCTAATTTTTTTCAGCTGCGGTTTTGATTCAAATGCTACGAGAGTTTTTTTGTTCAGGAGTATTTAACATTAGCATGGAAAGTAAAAATGTTATGTCTTATAGTTTGAAATGCTGTATTGTAAAACCATTTTGGTGGGTCTAAGCTTATACATTCCAAAACGATATAAAACAGACAAAGCATACAAAGAATCTCCCTTCATGAAAATTGAGAGTCACACCTAAAATACACATTATAATTATTTCATAACTATAAAAATTGGCAGGGGCGGACAGAATCAGACAAACAGACATACAGATAAAAGTCAAAATAAACTCTACCAAAGATAAGTTACCCAGGTATCAAAAAACCGTTTACTTGTTTCACAAAATTGAAGTTTACTTTATGATATTTCGTTACCACAATCGCCAGATTCAATGTATGTACTTACGTAGTATTGAATCTGAGTTATAAAGCAAGAAGTGTAGAAGTAAATAAAATATATTTATGCACATTGCACGCGCTGGAGAGCGCTGCGCGGACATGTTTGTAATAGAATTAGAATATAACGCGAGAATATATTTGCTCATAGATATTCCCGGGTTATGTTGTTTGATTTCAGTTTTCTGACTATCCTCACACATTTTACAGATAATAGTAATACCGATTAGTTGCATTTCTGACTTATCTTTTTATTCTTAAGCTTTTGAACGTTTTAAAACTATTACTGGTTAACATGATCACCGACGAAATGCGTTTGTCTATTAAAAATAGAAATATTTACAGATTGTAGAGATGATCCATTGGATTATCCATTATAATCCATTTGTCATTAGGCCGAGAAGAACTTTTATGGACCAGATGAAGGAGAAAATGATGGTCGTGTCGTATCAGGAGGTCAAGAGAAGGGCGGAGTGCAGAGAGGAATGGAGAAAGCTCCACCGACAAGAGTGAAGCTCTTAAGTTCATTCAATGTCTATTATTCTGTAGAAAAGCAACGTTTCTATGGTGGTAATACTACGTATACTAATAATTAATCTATTACCACGAACTAGATAGTTCGCTAGTTCGTTTGTGATTTCCTGAAATATTTTAGGAAAGCTATACAAAATGTGTGTAAAATCACGTTTCTCTACATCGATATCAATCATAGTAATAAAATGTTATAATACCTTTATAATACTCACTATCGTCAGCAAGTTTCCGATCCCTTCGCGGTCTAGGTGGTGCGTAAAGCGACTGGTCCACGCCCGAGCCGCCTGAAGTTAGTGACGAGTGGCCACTGTCCCGAAATTCGCCAGTTTCTGCCCATACTGAAACAAGATTCACAGGTTTAGAAATCTATAAATTACCAAAAAATAATATTATAGTTCACGTAAACTAAATAATTAAAACATTAAATACCGTGTATTTTAAAGAGAATTTCGACACTCTAAAATACAAATGTAGAGTTTCGATATTCAATTGTTATCTGCACCGTATCTTACTTTCCGAAAAACATTGGCGATAGAAACAGCACTGTAAATAATACAGATCATAACATCTTAATTTTTAAGAACCTTTTCAGAAATACTTTACTTAATCCTACTATTACATAACTATTAAAGTGACAGCTTATATGGAGATTGATGTTTGTGACTTATTTAGATATAAAAACTACTGTACGGATTTTGACAAAATTTCCTATGGTAGTAATTTATGCTCTAGTTAAAACGTAAGGCAGATTCAGAGCGAGTACAAGCTAAATCAAATAACTTTTATAAACTACAATACATATAAATAAATGCGCGGCCGTAGTATCGAATAAGAGCTAAATCAAATAACTTTTTAACCGCCTTCCAAAAAAAGGAGGAGGTTCTCAATTCACCCTGTTTATTTTAATGTATGTACACCGATTACTCTGAGGTTAACGATCCGATTTGCATGATTCTTATTTTATTCAACGCAGGATAGATGCCATTCAGTACCTAAGAATTTTACATAGTTTGGCCCTGTAATTTTTATTTTATGAACATATTTCACCAATTTCCTGTGATACATATTTGTATGAACATTTTTATAAGTTAGTACGGCTAAGTTATTCACTTTCGCATTTATAATTGACTCTCGACACAAAAAGGAGGTGGAAATTATAAATATGGTGTCTTCTAGTCTGACTATAGCATAGTAACTACCAAACGGATTTATCCTACTCTAGTTTACTTTGACTGAATTTCACTAAAAAGTAAAAAGGAAACTACGTTAAAAAACCGACTTTAACAAATAAAAAGCATAAAATAATATTTTTATAACGTAGTAACAATTAATGTTCTTAGTTCTAGTAAATTTTTTATTCAAACCACATTACATGAAACATTAAGACCCCCTGCTTAGCTAGCCGACCGCAGCAACAAGCTAGCCAGTTGGCGGATGGTAACTTTTTACGTACTAAAGGGAATAATGTTCGGTATTTATTTTTGGGATCAGCAAATATATTTTATTTGCGATAACATAAGATAATTTAAGACATGAATGGATGAAAGTGATATGTAGCAAAAAACCAAGAAAATTATGTTTGAACTATCACCTAAACATTTTAGGATATGTAGTAACGTATGAAGTACATTGATTCTATGTAGAGACGGATCTTTAGATTAATGTACTTAATACGTTACGAATTTGAGAGAATGTTATTTATTAGGTTTGTTTTAACTCACCTTTACGTCTCATACATTAGGCTTATTAACGAAAGATGTAGATATTCGTTCCAGGAAATAGCTGAACGGCGTCATAAATTGTTTTTAAATTGGTAATTAGGCGTGGTTTACACGAGCGTTTTGACACCGGAGTATATGTGGAGAGGGACGTGGACACCCCGTTGCTTACTACTTAATTATGTGTCCCCGAACACTTGTTAACGAATTAGTCACTTGGGAAATTGATGAGCACATTTTATTAGCGCAGCAGATGTGTCACATAGTTTGATACAAATTATATACATATTTTATAGTTATTGTTTAATATTATGTTACTTTTCCATTCTATTAAATTATTTGCAAGTATTAGAGATGGAGAAAATTGGAAACACTTTTGTTTTTTAATCTCAATCTCTTTCATATTATGAGTCTCATTTTTGCAACTCACTAAGGCCGCTAATAAATAAAAGAAGAAGTTTTTGATTTAAATACATGAAATCTTCTTAATATAAACATGAATTGCTTTTCGTTAGTCTCGCTGAAACTCGAGAACGGCTGAACCGATTTGGCTATTTTTAGTCTTGAAATATTCCCGGAAAGGTTTAAACGGTTCATCACAAACTGTTTCTATGTTCAACCAAGTGGACACGGATCAGCTAGTTACATATGAAAATGAAAATAGAATTTAAATTAATCTTAAATATAAAAATGAATTGCTGTTCGTTAGTCTCGCTAAAACTCGAAAACGGCTGAATCGATTTGGCTACTTTTGGTATTGAAATATTCGTGGAAGTCCAGGGAGTGTTTAAATGGTAAAAAACCATTATACTCAGCGAAGTGGGCACGGTTCAGCTAGTCTTATATATAAAAATTAATTGCTGTTCGTTAGTCTCGTTAAAACGCGAGTACGGCTGAACCGATTCTCTTGTTTCAAGTTTTAAAATGTTCGTGGAAGTCCAGGGAAGGTTTAAACGGGTTCTATGCTCAACGAAGTGGGCACGGGTCAGCTAGTTATATATGAAAATAGAATTTCAGTGATTATTATTAATTTCCCTACTGATAGAGAAGTACTTGCTCCCTCCTCTAGGTTTCGTATATATATTTTTTAACGTTGTTCTGCTATTTATATGTAGATCAACGGCAGTGTTTTAGAATAATTAATTTCACCGCTCTGTACTTCTGTAGCAACATTTTATTAGTTGGTACTTGGCGTACTACTGATATGGTCACTACAAAACTGGATAATATAACCAATACTAGGTTCTGTTTGAGTTATTTTGTAGTGCCCAAGTGTGTGCGCAATATACAGAAGCACTCTCTCTTCCTTCACTCTCGTAGCACAGTGGGACGGATAACCGACACGACTGGTGGGAGACGCATGAATCATCTTTCGTGTCAGACCATCAACTGATCAATCTGCATTGACTAGATTTAACCAAACTTGAAAACAACATTTTTTGTTGTTCCAACCCGGGAATCAAAGCCACGACCTCCGAGAGCTATGCTCTGAACCCCCAGACCACGAAGACAACTAAGTACCAACTACCAAGTATACAGTAAGAAGCAAGTGTAGAATAACAGCTAATATAAGTGCAGGATACGTAATTGTAGTCATTTACTTTACTGCTTTTTGATTCAGTGTGATATAATATATGTAAACAAAATAATCGACTAAATTACTGTATCATCGTTTTAGTGACATTTAAATTGCAATCACTTTAATTATTACTATACTGAGCTTTATTTACATTATGATCAAATTGAATCAGACTTAAATACCTAATATAAATTTTTAGTAAATACTATATCTTATACTTACATAAATTAAGTAAATACGTAACAGAAACTATAACTATGATTTCAACGACAATTTCTATACCATAAAGGGCAAACTTGAATGCCATATTATGCAGGTTTCATTTACACAGTAATTCGTTGAGTATCTATTCTTATCGCTTTAATAAAATAACATTAAATATATCCGCAGTTTGGCATCAGATACTTATGCACCTTTTATCAAACATGTTTATAAATGTACAATTATTTACAATCACTATATATGTTCTCCTCATGCTTTGAAAATAATTTAAACGTGTACCAAAATAATTTATGACTATTGCAAAAAGAAAGCAAAAAGGTGTGTAACATCACAATAAAGTCTTGTAATAATATAACATCGTTGTAAGTTGTAACCAAACTTCATATTATTGTTGTTATTACTAACAAAATATATTAATTAAAATAAAAAATATTAGTAATTGTATTATATAACTTTTATGTCATAATGACTCTGACTTGAATACCTGCGGCAGCACTTCAAAACTACAGTCAAAAATCATAATCAAGTACTCGTGATAACTTTGAGTTAAATATCTACCACCTTAACCCAGAGTTATTTGGTGCAAGTGTGAGTTTATGCAAGAAATACTAGCAAAACATGATAATAATTTTCGTAGGTTACAAGGCAAATTGCATCAGATAATAATATCTATAGTCATCATAAACAGATGTATCTGACGAAGTAAGCCCGTTGTTTTGGAAAAAGTCACGAACCACCAATAACGTCTGTAGTGTACTGTATAGCTTGGCCACCGTGAATTGTGAACAGATAAAAAATAAATTGTCCTTATTATCTGATCATTGAATAATAATGGTGACATTATAGTCGCATTGAAATTAAATAATGATCGATAACACGTATTATTTATGGACTAAGTATCAAAATGATCAGTACAACAATATTATTTATTGTCTATGCCTGTTTTAAATCTACCGTCAACTCCTCAATAATCTGTAAATATAAATCTACACATATTAAGAAATTGCCTTTCATTTATGTAATTGAAATCTTATTCAACACTGTCCCCGGTTTATAAAAGGCAAATCAGCTAATCAGTGATAAAATGTAAAGTTTAAATCTAGCACTGAATTTGACAAATGACAAGAGACTTGAACACTGATCAGCTACGGGCACTAGAAATGAGACTTGGGTATATGAAAACGGTAAGAAAAACAAAAGGTATTGTTAATGATACACTGATAGAGTGATAATGATTGTAGCGATGTTATCTCGTCACAAGTAGAGCAAACGGTCGGGCCGTACAAACGCACAGCAGAGAACACTCGTTCAAATAAAATTTATGTTTGCTGCTTTGATAACGGGTGATAAGCGCCTTCATTGTTTTATTGGGGCTGTTACGTCTTTACAGCCATACACAAGGGTTTTTTACCAATACAAGTATAGAACAAGATTCGTATCGAATACGATTTTATTCTCCGTTTTTACCATAACTCAACTTTATGTCATCCTTTATTCGTTCGAAATGGGTATCCGAGGATATAAAATTAAACTTACTTACTATACTTATAATTATGTAGGCAATGGGAAAAGACAAAGTATTATAAGTGTGATTAAGTGCAAGCGCACACGGGTGACAAAAGTTGTTTTTGTCGCTTATCGTCTGCATTCCGATTATTGACTTTAGCCCGCGCAAAATAGAGCTCACTTCTCTACATAACGTGTAAGTTTTCCTGTCCGATCATTTTTGTGGAGAAAAAAACTTTATTTTCCGAGTGCGCTAAAGTCAATAATCAGAATGCAGAGAGTAAGCGACTTATTTATTGTAAAAGAAAATTTAGTCACCCGTGCGCGCTAGACCTAAGTGCAAAGTGCCTAACTTCTGTGATACTATTATACCTAATAGCTGCAGATAATATAGTCTAAAATTATGATGGCTGTGTAGGGAAGCAACGTTTTCGCTACCCTTTCTCATTGAATTCTTTAATTAGTATAAATAACCAAAAAAGTAATATGTATAATATTATAATGCTATCTTATTAGCGCTAATTCACACTGCGACGTGACTAAACGCGGCACGCACTTATTAAGATAGCGATTTAAAATTTGACGACGCAAAACTACAGGGTTTAGCCATTTGGTCCTCTAAATTTTTTGATTTTGCCTTGCATAAGAAATAAGAATAATAATAAAAAATAAAAAGAATCACCCAAATCTAATCATTAGAGTAATCGGTGGAAAGACTCCTCATTTTTTTGGAAGTTGTTTAAAAACACACGACACACGTTTGTAGTTGAAATTAAACGTGAATCTATTTGAGTAGCGAATAAAGTTAATATTCAAATTTCAATCGCTATAATAGAAAGTGTGCGGTGCGTCACGACGTATTGTGAGTTGACCCTTATTATCGTGAGCTGCGAAGTCGTAAATTTTCGAGGCAAAGTGTATAAAGATCCCAAACAGAAAATGTTGTATTTACATTTTAGCCGGCTAGTCTCCGCGGTACACACAGATAAGTAGCTCGTAATTTACGACCTCTACCCTGTCTACTATATTTATTGTAATAGAAAATTTCGACTCTATTATTTTTATATGGTTATACTAAATGGAATCTATACCCTGTGTTCCAGGAGCTGATAGTAAACGAAAATAACGTTTTTTTCGTTCAGATTCGCGTTTCTTTAGCACTCATTAAGATCGTTTTGAACTTTTCTTACTCGTGTTCCACAAGCAGGTGTCAGCTGTCAAAAACTGTTCAAAACGCTCAGAATGATCCCACCTTGTTTTTGACGTTTACTTAGATTTCACTGATCTCGATGTTATTTTTAAGTTATGGATCGAGCAAATTTATTATAGATTCTTTTATAATGTAGTTATTATTGTTAATTTAAAATATAAATAGAATTTAGGAGATAAAAAGGAAATGTTAAATTTTGACATCTGTCAGTCGTTCCACTAGCAGTAAAGTTTGTTGAAACGTTCAGATCGAAAATTTCATTAATGTGCTAAAGAAACGACTGTGTGCGTTATGAATGATCTGAGCGTTCAGTGTAAAAAGAGCGCTTAAAGGAACACGCCCATACTCTACTAGCTGTGCCCGCGACTTCGTTCGCGTGGTTTTTGAGTGACTTAAACCGTTTACAGCGCACGCAACGAAAGTCCCCAAATGTGAATAATTTTTCCCGTTTTTGCAACATTTCTGACGCTTCGCTCCTATTGGTCGCAGCGTAATGTTATATAACCTAAAGCCTTCCTCTATAAATGGACTATCTAACAAAAAAATAATTTTTAAAATCGGACTAGTAGTTCCTGCGATTAGCGCGTTTAAACAAACAAACAAATAAACTCTTCCGCTTTATAATATTAGTATAGATAATATTTATTGATGTAACTAGGTAATGTTTCAAAGTTTCATGGTAGATAATGATGCATTAAAACATATATAATTATTATACTTAGCTACAAATACAACTTAGTATAGATTTGCAATTTCTCTTATGATTATATTTCCAGATCTTACGATCATAATATTATTACTATAGAGATTAGAGATACCGACCACGGTCGATGTGATACCTAAATGTCAATGCGTCTACTTTGAGTTCTTTTATTTTATTTGTAAAGAAAAATCTTATCGTTTTATAGAGGTGTCTGTAAATTCTATTTTAGCAAATGACTTTGAAGATCATCAGTTCATTGTCCTCAGTCGCACGGCATAATTCATTGCAATAGATTTGTATTGTGATTACCACGTCGCCCGCCTGGCACCCTGACAGACAATTAAATATGTAAGCCAAGTATATGGACAATTGATATGAACAATGTCCATTAACTAAGTGATATTGAAGAACACGCTAATCCTAATACATCACTTGAATTGTAAATAATATTTAGAATATCATCTCTAAATAAATTTTAAGCAGTCTATAACTAAAACTTTGTCCCGTACTAATAGATATAGAAGTCACAAACTCAGTCTCAATAATTGCGATCACCTCCACTGGATAACCTTTTTGACAGATAAAAAGTTTCGTTTCACTTTTAAAATGAACAACGTTACGTGTGTAAGTATATACTTACACACGTAACGTTGTTATATAACTTACATTATTTTCTTTTTGAAACGTTAAATTCATTATACAGATTATTTAAAAATTTTCAAATAAATATAATCTATATTTTTCTAATCTTTATTTTTACGATTCTAAAATAAGTAAAAGTTGTTCAAGTAAAAAAGTAAAACGAAACGTTGTTTAATATGATAATAGGTTCTCAAGTAGTTACAATCGCAATTCTTAAGACTGAGTTTGAGGTTGTTTTATTAATACGGGCCTTAGACTTTTCAAAAATCAAACACGGACGATTATATTATATAGATTCGAAATGCCCGTACGGTGGCAACAAAGACATTATAGCTCGATTTTTGCTCTCTGCTTACAAACATTACTGATAGTCATTTGCACGAATTATCTTTATTGCCATTTATCATTTAATTTTTATCTTTCAACTATTATTATTATTATGTATGTATTGTGAACATTAATTCTGAACACAGTTTATGAATAAGAAATCATAATATGAATTATGATATTGTTACGATTTGGTGTCTAAATAATAAGTATGATGGATTTCCATATATAGATAGTCATACATATTTCTGTAAATTGGCAAGCCCATTATTTTCTTGTGGTTCACAATAATAACAAAAATAACTACATCACGCTAACAGCGGACGTCCTCCAAAAGAATTAACTAAGATTAAGGGCCGGTGATATAAGAATAAAATAAACGAAGCAATGTAATCAAAATAAGCTTCTAAAGATATTTAAACATCGTGTGTACGGACCACCTCGAGTCTGCTTAATAACATAATCCTGATGGCTGATACGGAAGTAGACGAGTGTTTCCGACGCGCTGTTTGTTCGCCCTAATACGTGAAGACCTCACAGAGATATAAATAACTTATTATTATAAGTGTTAAGTGCTAGATAAGTATGACTTTTCAACTTAAGTTGAATAAAACAAGAACTAAACGAAGTTCAATATGCGACATGTTGAACTTCGTTTAGTTCTTGTTTTATATGTTCAACGAATCCTCGTTTCGTAGACCGATTTTTACTCGACTGTGGCGAATCTTAAAGGAAGAGTAATGATTTTGGCAGTATGTATGTATGGATAGGTTGAACCGGTGGTAGTATTTTTGTTGACTTTCCGAAAATAGCTTGTTAAGTTTAACTTGGAAATAAAATTTTTTGAATTTGATGACTGTTTGTTTTAGAGATTCGTTTAATTTAATGTCTTCTATTATCCCGATTAATAATTAAATAATTTTCTTATTGCTTGATATAAAAGTAAAAATATGTTTTCTCTCTATTCCTTTTTTCTTTTTCTTTGATGACAAATTGTTTTCTGAGCCCATATACTCGTGAGATACATTATTATAACACGCTAGAAACACTAAACTTCATATTTACAGTACAAATTTTATTAATAAAATCATTGCAACAAACAAGATAAGGTGTTCGATGCTACCGATTACAAGTAGGCACGTCTTACGGAATTCCCAACTTGTGGTATCTGTCCGACCAATAGCGGCGCAACGCGAATTATCGCTTAAATTAATGGCGTGTGAGTTATAAATGGCCGCGGATTAGAGCCGATCCATTTTATTCCTATTTTACCTACTGTAAAGAACCTTTATTGAAAGCGTACACAAATTCACGGGAGCATCAGCTAATTTTCCTTATTCCTGTCCCTTTTTGGTGCGTTGATTTCCCGTATAGCGTCTCTCTATCAAAGGACCCTTTTGAATAGCACGATTCATCATCATTTTACGGTTGGTTGATTTTCTATTTACATTCAAGAGAGTGTGACGCCGGAGAGGCGGTGCGCGTGTTACCGTTTTCACCTGTTTTCTAAACATGTTCATTAGTTGCACAAATTGTAGACGATAATAAAATTATTATGTTATTAAAATTTTGTTTCACTTTATAAAAGCTACACTAACTTTCTCTTACAGAAATACTGGTTTTTTTTTCGGGATAAAAGTAACCTAATGTGATGTCCTGATTATTCTGAGTGTCAGCTTTCTGTATTTTAAATTTCATTTAAATTTTCGCTCCTTGTCTAGCTGTTTGTGTCTGAAGAAGTATCAAATCACACACACCTACAAACTATCGCCTATAGTGTCATACTAGATATTTTCCGCACTTTCGTATTCGCAAAATGTAATCCCGCTGGAATCGTACATTTTGTTGTGGTAAAAAGTAGCCTATGTGTTAATCCAGCATGTAAACTATTGATACTATCATACTGAATTTCATGAAAATCCGTTTAGTAGTTATTGCGTGAAGATGTAATAAACATTCACTTACAAACTCTCATGTTAATAATATTGTGACTTGCGATTTTCACAAAGTCAATCAATCCGGGAACCTATCTAGATGAACTATTCTTTATTAATATAACTACTTATTGTTGGGTAGGTATTTTTCCTGTTAAAGAAAATATAAAATATTTTGTCTGCTCCTACTACCCGTGTATCAAATTTTCTAGACATGCCCAATTAGTATTCCAAATAGCCGGCGACATATCGTACACATAAATGTAAAGAGTGAGCTGCTCCGGAGGCACGAACCTCGCATCACTTCTGCGCAGAGACCTCGTTTACGACTTCCAACCATACTGCACAGGCCGAAGTGCGAAAATTGTACGTAGGAGTGTTCAAGTTCGCACCAAACGTGTTTTCATTGCGACCAAGCAATAATCGCCTCATTGTTGAGAAGATGTAAAGTTCAAAATTGCCAGTCGTATATGTTTAGCATAGAGTGTGGGACTTTGAGGCTTATGTTAATTGTAATAAAGCGGAGTGCAGCAGTTATGGGACGTGAGAGGTTCTAGACCAAATCCCAAGTAAGCTGTAACTTCCTTTTGGATTTTCGGAAGCCATTTATCAGTCTGATGCGGGTGTCTGAAAATTTTTCATGTTTCGTTATTTTATTGCTGCGACATAACAATTTCGTGTTCCCTCGTAATATTCAAATTAATTTGTTTACCTTGTTTATAAATTAGGTATTAGGTACAAATAGTATAAATATTGAAAGCTTTATGTATGTGTCTAGTAAACACAAAAGTTATTAACATTTTTGAATAGGAAATGTTTTTCTTTAAAGACAGAACATTTTTTAATTGGTTCATGCACATATCTGCCAAAAGGCGGTTTCGAGAAAATGGCATTAAAAACTAAAGCTTTAAGTGCCATTTTCGCGAAACCGCTTTTTCTGACTTACTGCTCTATTAATTAACATGGCAGATATATTTTCCTCTGAGTTGTATTAATATAATAATGTCAGTCGAAACCATACGACACCCTAAAATTATTTAGGTCCTTACTTAGCTAAATATCTCCCTCGATGGAACATTATTTCAAAGTAGTACTAGACCACATAACACAACGTATAATTTGTCCCACACCGCTCGTAAGCTAGATAAATCAAGTAACCCTTGCACTGGCGCTGCACAGTTTGCAAACTAACCACCTGAGACTGGTAAAAATGTCCCAGAAATAATTTGTGGATTACAACAGATGGTGGGGAAAGAGTTTGTATTCACTAAGTAAAATGTTTAGGATAATTATACGTATTTAGTAATAAGTAGGTATATCACTATTATTATAATTATAACGTTTTTTACATTTTATAAGCAAATACTGCTGCTATATTAGAAACAGTAACATTTTAATATTTTCATTACTCAGAAAAATACAGACTTTTAATATGTAGGTAGTAGTATTAAGGCTATATAGAATTATATTATAATATCTAAGGTAGGTACCTAATTAATTTTCCTCAACTTATATTGTTTATATACATAGATATTGTTATTTTTATAATCACAACATTTTATAAAGAAAATCTAAAATCACATTTCTAATAAAAATAAATTAACCCTTTAAATCTATATCACCCTACAAGACCTTCCATCTGACCCTATTACCACAAAACACGACAGACAGTAAAATGTTTAGATCTTATAAATGAGTAAGGGACGAGAAATTGGCCACCAAAAGACTATTCGCGGAGGGTGACAGTATTCAGAAGGTAATCACTGGTCCCATATGGACACAAATTACTTTTTCTATGGCATTAGATTCACAACAATGACAAGTAGGATGGGGCGTCGAGATAGGTTTTGGATAGGAGAACTATAAAATAAGCAAAATATTATGATGGCTCCGACTTAAAGACTTCTATTAGGAACAATACCTATATTTTTTTTCCAATAGCACTTTATAGGATATTGATGATGATGATTCATAAATAGCTATGACGTTATATAATAAGGACAATCAAAATAGTTAAGCTTCTTTGATTAATTATTGTATAGTACGGATAGTACCTATCTACTATCTAAGGTAGCAAATTGATTTATTTTATTTAGCTTTGATATACTATATCAAATTTTACCCTCGTGGTGACGCGAGTGTAATATTGTAATCGTATAATTTTTTGATTTAATATAATACCCTTACATAGAAAACTAACAAAAATATCAAATGAAATATAAAAATTAAAAGAGAAAATGAAAAGCAATATGAAACGATACTGACATATGTCGTTTACTCTGCACAGGGGATTGGGGTAGCGTAAACGATGCCTTTCTGTGTATTTTCAATTTGCATAAATATTAGTGGAAGCTGTAATGTCATAAATATATTAGTGTGGTGATACACATTTTATGGCGATTACAATATTACACTCGCGTCGCCACGAGGGCGAAATCGCATTAAGCTATTTCACCGCCTGTTTGAAATATAGCACGCCATTTTAGTGTTAATTTATTTTGTTTTGTCAAACTGAATCTGAATATGCCTTTTGAAATTTTTTATTAAATCCTACAAAGAATATTAGCATAAAATTCAATTACTCTATAGGTACGTTGTTTTATAGCCAATATCGTATGTTAAAATTGATTTAACAATGTAAAACTTACAATACCTACCTAAAAGTTCCCGACGGAATAAATAGCAAAAACCTACTTTACTTTACTTATTATTAATTTAAAATATTTTGTACAAGGAAATATTTTTTATTTTTCTCTCAAACTACGACAAGCGGAATATTGTTAAGTCATAACTTTACAATTAGGACGTACCCCTGTTCCAAAACACCGTTGTCTGCTATTGTTACGTTGTCATATATCATATTACGACGTATAACATGCTGACGTGTCATCCGCACAAAATGCTTAATTCTAAAATGTTATAAAAATTACATAAAATAATAGAATATTCAAGTATTCTATCATATAAATGTTCTGGAGCTTACTTTTCGTTAACTATGCCTAAGGAATAGTTACCGAAAAAAACTTGGAAAATCAAAATAATAATGGTTTTACCATGTAAGATAATGAAAGTTTTCCTACGAAATCACTCGTAGAAATTAAGATAACCTAATGTAGAGCATGTCATTTTTACGAACACACTTACATCATTGTCTTAAAGAGGGTCCCGTAACTATCAACGTCTTATTTCTCCGAGTCATATTTTTTTAAAGCTGTCTAATGTCTTACAAAATAAGAAGTATAAAAATTGCTAGATTATAACTCTCGTATTTCAGAAATGCCAGAGGGCTTTATACTTTATGAAGACCGTGTATCAAATCACGCTATTATTTAAAAATATATATTGGACGAATAAAATGCCAAAAAATGTTGCAGACTGGCAGATGGACGAACAGAAATACAGATGAATATAAAGAACGAAACTTTCAAGAGAGTTCAATGTAGTAGATACTATGAAACCCTAAAAAATCTAATACAATTTTTGCTAATTCCTGTTATTATAATAGAATATTAAAATTTTTAGATACTTAATATTATGTTGTGTGCCTAGTAAAACTACTTTCGCGAATCTAGACTCTAGAGCCACAATGATCAGCCATTTTAAGTAGAATTATGTTATATCTATATTTACAGGAACTAGAAATACATCTTCGGCAATTGTTATGAATTAATTAGCCCAGTTTTTATAAGGATTCAGAAGTAGATACAAATGTAGTGCTTTTATTTAAAAAAACCGTTCGTTAACCGTCGTTGTTTCTATTTAGCTAACCCAAAGAAAAAAGGCGGTGTCATTGTATTTGTGTTTACGTATGCTGCTCATTGTAACACACTCGGTCATCACAGGCCATTATACCCCTATTTGTTCTAGATCTTTTGTTGCGGCGAGGGTAACTGAACGTCAGACAACAATTTGTCATAAAATAAAAAGATTTATTATCCGATGTGTGTATCGCTGAGCTACTCTTTAACAACCGTTATTCTGTCCCTTTATAGCAAATAAAATGGAAATACGAAATGTAATATTGCGGACTAACATTTGATAATAAAATATATCAAAATTGTGACTTCGTTATTATCTAAAAATGAAATAATAATGGATTTTTGCTGTCAACTTACGAAAAATACTTTCGCAGTCTCAGAATATTCTGCGTTAATTTGAAGTTCATTTATTATAGTTTATGTCCAATAAGACATCTCGAAAATATGTGGTTTTCTAAATCAGGGGTAATGTTGACCAGTAGGTACGCAGTTAGTAACAGATGGTAAGGTGTCAGCGGAAGGGTTAGCATCTGCCGGCAATAATCGATCACTGCTTCTGTATTGTTTGTATTCATTGTGTCAATATTTGCTGGTGTTGACTTTTACCCGATTTCCTCACTTAATTGCTATTTTGATTTATTATTTTCTCGAATAATGTTGATACCGTCCAATCTTACATGTGCAATGGTAATTTTGCAATTGTTACTAAATTTAATTAAAATTTAGCCTTTAACAAATAGTTCATTAATAAACAATAAAATAATAGCGATTTACAATGAGATGCAGGCATTTACTTGAGAAGAGGAAAGTCTCACATAATTAAACCAATATGATCTGTTTTGTATAGACAAGAACTATTTTTAATTTGCCCAAAATTCAAAAGAAATACTGCAATAAGAGCTACTGCTGAGTCGTCTGATTCCAAAAAGTTTAACTTTGGAAGAACTAACATTTTTAATAACTACAGGTTCTGTGTAAAAAAATTAAATTAAGATAGTAGTCAGTAAAAGAAAAGAAAGCGATATTACTGAAGAAAGGAAAGGGGATCTTCGACACTTTTTGTGTATTTCAACTGAGACATGTGCTTAAGCTATTAAAAGTTTGTCATCGGCAATTAGTGAAGGCGAAACGAAACAATTTATAGCAGCCCACCTCACAAGACATGTGACACCCATTCGAGGCGGCTGTTAACAAATTAAAACCGATTTGTTCTGTTATTCTAATAGGGCGATGGGAAGTGTTTGCGTCAAGCGTATTTTGACAAAATTTATTACCACCACGCCTCCTTCAGGGTGTTTTTTAGATTCATGACGGAGCGGATACAGTGACATCTGTCGTACAGAGTCGAGGCACGCCTCCCTGGGCTTTTTGTGTTTATAAATACAAATATCCGAATTTTATTTCTGATATTGATACATGTAAAATTACAAGCAGATATAAAGTGACATAATATTATCATTAATGTTGCATATATATTCAAAATCAATAAATATTCGATATGCTTACGGCGTGTTTTACTAAGCAATGTTAAAGTTAATCCTTCTTTAAATATAATGTTGTTCCTCTCGTAATTCCTATCAATGAATGAGAAGGCATGGTAATTTAACCAGCCGTTAACACTAACATGCGTTGGTGAAACCGGGACTTAAAGTAGTAATTAATGATCACATCGAGAGGAGAAATTCATAAAAATAGAGTAACTTAGCCTTTTTACAATATATAGAACTCGAGTTAGGAAATAAGCTAGGACTAGTATAGGTAAAATAAGCCATAGAAACACAATATATAGTACCTATTCAAAACTGAAAAATATAATAAAATATGTCTTATCATCTAATATTGATTAAGTATCCACCCAAAGACGAAAAATCTTATTAGGCACGTGATTTTGCTGCAATATTTCACTGTTTGGCCAGCTTTACAACAGCGGAGATTTCAAAAGAATAAACTTATGTTCACAGCCCACGGGGGTCAGGGGTTTTTGTCGAAAAACTGTTTTTATTTATTGGCACGGCAGATCATACGGCAGACCGGGGCAGACAGCATGGCACCGCAGTTTTTACGCTGCACACTTTTTGCAACATAAATCAAAACATCGATAGTAAAAGTGAAATTTAAGATCAATAAAAACTAATGTTTGTTGTTACCCGCATAATTATTCGGAATTCTGTACTTCTGATCTATATAAATATAGTTTAAGAAAAGTAAACAGACTTTTTTTAACTTTTTGTGTTAACTTTTTTCCTAAAGATTGGCTTAAGTTTAACCGTTTGGTTCAATTAAGATATACAGGTATTTTATATTAATGAGTGATAATACTTTATGGTGTGTGGGGTCCCGTATATAGAGTTTACTGCGAAAGAGTGACTTTTTTCTATTATTGTATGGGAAAATTTATGATGATTTCTCATAGACACATGAAAGTCGAAATGAAGTCTTTCAGCGCTGGTACTTTTACAGTAAACTCTACATAGTACACACACACCCTAAAGTACCTACTATCACCTTTTTTTACACCTTGTATATTATAATGAAAAACAAAACCTTTTCCCATCATTCCTATATAACAAAACCACTATCTTTTAATAACGTTTTTGTTTTATTTCATATTTCTTTTACATCACATCGCCACGGTAAGTTCTGTAGATGCCTAGACAGAGAGTTATATTCTATTATAACGCACAAGTCCTTAATCTTTTTTCGTATCAGTGGTCAGATTTAGTTGGATATAGATAAAGATTGTAATCTCGCGTCTCGACGAACGAATAAATATTTGTCAGCGAGACGGGCCAGCCTCCGTTACCTTACGGGAGTCACGGAGATGCGAGACGCGGCCAACTTTATCGAGGTGACGCACAAATATGTTATTACAACTGGATCTTTAATCGTCATAACTTCTCATACTTATTTCTTCTTTTAGAATGGAGCAAAGGTTTCCTTTACTTATTTTATGTATACTTACTGAAAGTACTTTAAGCTATACCATTTATATAGTTATTAAACACCTACGTAGCTAGGCATGAAATTAACAAAAAATTTAGGTATTGCTCTAAAAAATCTTTAACCCTAAACGTTTATTTAAGTAATACGAGCTATTATTAGTTATTACAAATCCTTTGTCTTTCATTAAAATTAGATTAGTCGTTTATGTGTTAGGTGGATCTATTGTACATACATAAACTGCTATAGTCATATATATATATCATACAACAATGACTAAACTGAAAACATTTTTTTACTATAATTGTTACCTCAAACAATCGTAATTACTCCAAATAGATTTCGATAAAGGTAAAGACTTAACACTTGTCAATGAACACGTACGAACACCTAACACAATTAATATAGAGCCGTTTTTTCCATAAAAAGCGAGGAAAAAAATCTTCGATAACGACAAAATCAACGAAGGCTTTAGTAAGATTTTGCAAAACCAGCTCAATTTAAAATTAAAGCCACGAAACGTGTTTTTCGCGTATTTTATAAAAATCTCCGGATATGAGAACAATCTTCTCCGTAAGCCGAGCTACCGATATCATATGCAGTGCCTATACAATTTTTTGTCGCGCGAAAAAGGTGGGACGATCGTATATTATATCCCAAATTATTTTTTGGGGTGCGAAAATTTAAGTAAATGTTTAAATTAGATTGCTTTTCCAGTTTTTCAAATTAAAGGGATAATATGGGCCGTGCTTTCACAAAATATTATTTTAAACTAAATCGTTTCAAAAAATGTAAAGAATTTAATGGTTTTGTGTGATAAGTGTAATGGGGAAAACACAATTTTTTTAACATATTATGTAAATTGTGCATCTTTTACTACTGTACTATTAATTTTGTATATGTACTACATTCAATTATGTATCTACACTAACTTAGTTAAGAGGAAAGATTTTTTTGTTTATATGTTTGTTTATTTACAACTACTGGAGCAATTTTGATGAAATTTGACACACATGGAGCTCTGTAGCCGTAACCGAAACTATCGAATATCCGATATAAAAAAATTCCGTAACCGTAACCGAATCCGTAATAAAAGTTTCTAATAATATAGGTACCACAAGCCGCGCGCATTGTTTGTTTTCTTCTGATAGGTATAACAAAATAAAAAAAACGTTGCAGATAATTCGACAAATTAAAACGAATGTGTTGTTACGGAATCGATAAAATTGGTACAAAATGTGTCCAAACAATGTCAATTGATCCTCAAATCATCAAACAATGATCAAATACACAGGATTTTGCTAATTGTTTGATGAAACGACGATAAAAGATTTATATCCGTAATCGAAACTAACGAATAATCCGAAATAATTTAATATCCGCATCCATATTTGTATCCGGTATAATAATCATTCCTATATCCGTATGCGAATTTCATATCCATAGCATCCCTGGTTCTCTCCTTATTTTGTGTACGAAGTCGCGGGAAATATTTAGTATTAATTTTATAAATTTATTTTCTGTAGCTGTAGCCAGCAAACATTGTCCTGTCTTAACTATGAAACGGAATACTAATAATGCCGAATACACCTTAAAATTTCATAAAAGTCGATGAAACCGTACTGGAGAAGTTATAATACAAACATTAAGGAGATTTTGTTTAAAATAACCTTTTTGACTTAACAATGTGGATAAAAATTGTAAAATATTTTTGATACATTAATCAATAAACGATAGTGTATAAAACAGCTGGGTCGAGGACAACAATACGTAGATGACGACATCAATTGACTAATGAACTAGCGCACAATAGATTCAATAAATAAAAGTGAATAAAACTCGCTGTTCTTTTTTAATCCCCTATTTAAATTCAATGGCGGAGCAAGTGCAAGCCTAATCATCGCAATATAATGCTTCGCGGATAGGGGGACTTTTTTAGTGGGAGAGCGAGATAGTATGCAGATCTTTATGGTAAAGAAAGAGATAAATGCTAAGCGTTTAATTTGAATTGACTTTAAATGATTACATTGGCCCTTTTTGTGCACTGGTGATGGATTACTAATGAGTTTATTTGCTTCACGTGCATCGACACTCTGTTTACTTAAGGCTTTTTACACTGGCGAAAAGATTTTAATATAAGAAAAAAGATATAAATGCAAAAGTTGCCCGGCGCTCTCGCTAATATTTATGGTATTTCGTCCAATTTAGAAAATAATTTAGATACACATTAACGATTTTTAAAGATTTTTTTGACTAAACATAATAAAGGCCAGAGTGGGTAAAACCTGCTATAGGTTTTACCCACTATAACTGGCCTTTATTCAATAACATAACTCTTTTAGGCAAGTTATACCTACTCTATAAGTAGTTAGAGGTATTTATAGTCTAGAAGTGGTTATTTGCTTATTTTACTGAAAAATGAAAATGAAATGAAAAATCTTTTATTTGCAAATAAGTTAGCCACTAACACTTTTAGAATAATTGTCCTACATGATGACCTTTCACCGGTTCGGGGAATAACCCGGCGAGAAGAACCGGCGGCGTAAGAAACTCGCTACTATCAATACTTATATGTAGTTTCTAATTCGTAATTTTGTTTTTAGATATAATTTAATAGAGCTTATTATATATAATATTAACACCCAACCCAATCTCGATAATATAGAGCAGACTCTTAATATAGAGAAATTGTTAAAACAGTGCAACTGGTTGAAACCACATTTATTTTATGACTAGTATTTATATGCATGAATGAATGAATTCTTTATTGTCCACACATCATAAAAAAACATAAAAAACAGAAAGATAACAATATACACAGGTAACACAATGGCGGCCTTTTTACTAGGTAGCAATCTCTTCCAGGCAACCACGGGTAAAGGAATAGTACAAGCAGAAATTTATATTTGTGTAAATTTATATTTGCAAGTAAGACTTAATTACTTTTAATATTACGTAAAAGTCTGTCTGTCATAATATTATTTAATTAGTCTTCATAATATTCACAAAAGTAATATGTTGTTTCCCTAAATGGTATACAAGGTGTAAAATAAATTAGTGATAGTACTTTAGGGTGTGTATGTGCCTCCTATGTAGAGTACTGTGAAGACTTACTTTTGACTGCCTTGACAATCATATTTGTATGAGAAATGCCCCAACACCATACATTTTCGCATATAATAATTAAAAAATATATAAATATATAATATTCAGTGCTGGTACTTTCTCAGTAAACAGCAAACTCTATATACTCTACAGACAAAAGCATTTAAAAATTGTCAGCCGTTGCTATGGTTACTACCTGCTTGTATTTAAAATACATCAAAATTCAGTTTCCATCCGCGTGTCCTTTGTTTGCTCAAAAATTGTGTTGTAACGTAATTTGCCGCCCCTTCTCGCGTCACTAATTGCGTGACTAACTCGCTGGGGAGAGTAATCCGATATTGATGCGTTTGTAAAAACTATCCGATACGGAACCCCAAGCGCAAATTTGTCGCCATTCAGATACAGGTGCCGAATTTTAATATTGACACAAATTACTGTATTAATGTAGTACTAACTTCCTTAAGAGTGCTATCTAATCGTATTTATAGACGCTTATTTATACCTTAATTTGTCTTATGTCGTTCAGTGTAATAGGGTAATAGTTAGATAATGATGGCAATATCTAATTGGACCAGCTTTATCAGAATGGGACATGAATAATGATGCATCACAAATTCACCAGTGCATCTAGACAAAATATAGTCTGTAGAAGAGCCTAGTTATAGGTTAGTTTGCTTTGAAAAATATTAGAATGAATCAACTAAAACTCTACATTTTGTTGCAAATTATAATATATTTATATGTATAATTCAAATACGCCTCTATTGATTAGTGAATTCTCAATACGTCTCCAAACATGAAGAGTGTATGACAGAGGGTGCGAGGTGAATAATACGTAATTTTGTATACGTTGTGTTATGACGAGCGACGAGCCCACATCTCGTCTGATTACGCGTGACGACCATCACACTTTGTGTGGAATAAATTACTAAATAACTTTATTATAACAATATTATTCAGACATAATCAACCTCGCACACTAACTTTTACAAAACCTTTAATGTTTCCGCTACGAAAAATCTTAACGAAAATTTATGTGATCGTTTTTTTATTTGTTCGTGTTGCATTCAAATTTGAGCTTATATTCGCAAATAAAGTTGATCTTTTCATTCCATCGGAATATATCTTCATAAAAATAAAATGGGCAAAGGAACGACTGCGTACGCGAGAAACCGGCGCTGCGAACGAAACATGAAAAGTCCCCTTTATTTACTTGCGCAGTTGAATTTAAAATGGGATTTATTTGCCAATATAAAAGAGATTTACTTGTTTCATGAAAACGAATTTCCGATTATTTTTATTTAAAATGGGTCACTTGCTGCCTGTATGCAGACTGAAATTGGCATTTATAGTTGGTACGAAAATATTTTTTTTCGCTGCACATATGTTACAATGGCTGCAAAATATGATTCTTACATACATAAATGAAGAGCTATATTGTCGTAGTACGATTATCTTCAAATGAGCCTCCGTGGTCTAGTGGTTTAGAGCCTAGCTCTCGACGTCAAGGTCGTGGGTTCAATCCCGCGTTGTTTTCAAGTTTGGTTAGGATAATGCAGGCTGATCACCTGATTGTCTGACAAGAAAGATGATTCATGCGTCGGATGGACATGTAAAAAATAGGTCCTGCGCCTGATCTCCCGCCAGTCGTGTCGGTTATCCATCCCACTGGGCTACGAGAGTGAAGGAAGAGAGAGTGTATGGCGCATACATTTGGGCACTATAAAATAACTCACCGTCACCGAAATCGGTGTAGGAGGCATTATTATTATTATCTTAAAATGAATGCAATTAGATTGACCGTTGGCGTATCGACCGTAGTCGAGAAGGTGCAGGTTCGATTCCCAGTTTGTGGCGCGTACCAATGAGACTAACGCTCTAACGGTAAAGTAAACATCGAAAAGAAACATATTGTTGGCCCCAGACATAGTCAATATTATATAGGTATTCTGTTCAGCCTGGTTTAGAGAAATACTTCTGGAATAGGCTGGCTTGTAGAAGGTCCGTATGTGCTGGCAATAAAAAATATACATTTTGAATCACGATGCTAGCGCAAGTTGGTTCGAAAGTATCGATTTAATGTAACTAAATGAAATCACCAGGTTTTATTTAGATTTAATTTACTTCCATTAGTGCGTTTTAAGTATCTAAACTAAAAGACAGTTCTAAGGTTCTAAACTAAACTTACGTTTAAGTTTCTCCAGGGGTTCATGATGTAGAGGTAATTTAGTTCCATTAGTGCGTTTTAAATAATAAATTATTAAACATATTACACATTATACATGTCGCAGTCATGACTAGCGCGTTTATGAAATGACGACATTTAATTGAACGGCTAAAGGACAACGTCTTGACTGAACGATCTTTAGCATAGTCGTTGAATGGGATATACCTAGTAGGTATGCTTCGTAATGTTTGGTATGGGTGACCATAACTTCGCCATTTAAAAGGTAACTTACTTTAAATAACAAAAATGAGAACATGCCATTGACACACCTAATTAAGAATTTATATTGTATTTTAAGTCTTAAGAATTAAGATAGGCAATACTGATATTGATTATTTTTACCAAGTAATTCAAGGAATTCAAAGAAACAAAATCTAGGACAGCCATTTAATATTTTATTTTTAAACGTCTAAATCTCCGAAAGTATATTGTTTCAAAAAATAATCACAATAAATATCAACACAGTAGTTTTTATCTGTCCAAGCAGTTTGCCGCCATATTTGTTTTGGATACTAGGTACTAGCGCCACTGCGGGAAACAATGAACTAAATTTCAATCACGTGACTGGTTACAAATTACAATCCGCTAACTAGTTGGATGTTAAGTGACGCTTGTGCAATCAACGTTCGGCCTAGTCCTTCAATTAAATGTCGCCATTCAATAAACGGATTACTAAAATACCAAACTATACTTACGTTTAAGTTTCTCCAGGGGTTCATGATGTAGCGGCGGCGCGTGGTGTAGCGGCGTGTGCTGCGGCTCGTGGTGCAACGGAGCCATCAGACTCGAGATGGCGGACCCCACCGACGCCGCCACGGACTCGTGCAGGTGACCCCCGTGGAGCTCCAGCTCGCTGAGGCACAGCCCGTTCTCGCTGAGCGGCTCCATCCCGGCCGCCAGGGCCTCCTTGTACACTCTGAGGTGAATGGTGATGCCTGTAGTCGACGGTTACTGAAAATGCCGCCCCAGCGACTGTGGTGGGTTGGGTTTAGAGCATTCCCTGGTGGACCTGTAAATAAAGGATTTGATAGTGTTAAATACGTTTTGTTGGTCTTATTAGAACACATATTTAGCTAAATTAGTTTCAGTGTCCTATCAGAGTATACTGAAAAGTATAACGTGGTACAAATACAGATAATCAAAAAAATGTTATATGCCACCACAAACTACAAAGGTGTTTTAAAATTTTTGAGGGCCAAAAAAAACAAAAATTCTTGTTACAATTTCTAAACAGTATAGCTAGATCATAATATAAACAACTTAATAATTTCCTACTTGCAATAAAAATAACTCAAAAGATACAAACATTATTCAAAACTTAGTCCTTGTATCATAAACCTACTCTACGTACGAAAAAACTTTTTAACGCATTCATTTTGATATAGAAAGTGAGACTATATATCAGTAACAACATAAATCTTCATATCATCATGATTTAGTGCTTGTACACAAAGGCTGGAAAACGCCATAAACAAACGCGATGGAGATATACACCTAACAGCTTTCATATTTCAAACGTCACATGAGCTCTGTTTTTGTTGGATCATAAAACTTGGTGGTATAATAGGTGCAAGTGGAAAAGGCTCGGATATAGTGATTTATTCGTTTAATTGCCTTTTTTACATACGGCTTTCGGAATTCAATATTCAACAAAGAGAACAAAGGCGGCGCTGAAACGCTAACGCTCGGCCAGACCGTTTCGTATGCATTTTTCAATCGTTAATATTATCAAACATGAAATAACGGAAGTTAGTCTCGAATCTGGATTAAAAATAAATTGCAGATCCCATTGTGTTTTTGTTTGTTGAACGTTCAGTTTTGTGTGCAAATCCGTTATTATTCAAATAGCCTATAATATGTATATTATAGTAATCATTTCGAGATAATAACAAAATGTTTAAAAATAATTTGTACGTTGCAATTTTTTCTTGCCTAACACCTTTTAGTAAAATCAGTGTTTAGATTTTAATTGTATTTAAAAGAAAAGATAACAAAAATCATAACTGCAATTCTACCTCTGAAATTTAAGCCTTATTGAGTATCAAAATTGTGTTCATTTAAAGATCAGAATCCCATTAAATTAAAAATGAACCGTAAAATACAAACGAAGCATCGAACATTCATATAACGCTAAGTGAAACTGTTAAGTAAGTAATTGGATAAAGCTAAAATCATCGATCCGCTTGGGCCGCCTTTATCCCTTTAAACCGATGTAAAGCCTTTTTTAAGCTGAAAGATTTAAGTTGGCGAAAGTGGCTGACTCTATTAAAAGGCGTCTCTTTCGAATCGACTTTGGAAGCGATCATTTAAATATCCCTTTATTTCAATAGATTTTCTTTTTCTACTTTATTCGTTTAAACTTTTACAAAGTTATCTTTACAATTCTGTATTGTGGGTAATAATAACAATTGTAAATACGAGTATAGTTGGTATCTTTATTATTCTTATTAATATGGAGGTAGTCCCTAACGACTAAACTTATTTCTATTAGGCATGTCAATGACACTTTTTAATAATTAGTGATAATTACACTTCTAATTAGTGACAATAAACTGCAATAACCAACTTCTTTCACGATTTTCATAAAATAGTTTATTTAACGCAACTTTCTAGTTTCATACGCAACTGCTAGCTATTATAGGTATGCAGACATTGGAACAAATATTAAAAAAGACTGTTCTCTATAGATTGTCTATAGTTTTGAAGAAAATATAACATTGTTTGTGAAAATACCCGATTACATAAAGTTATTTGCCTAATCTACTTTCGTTTTTACTACGAATCTATTGGCAAATGCCAATAAATAAAGCCCAAAGATAAGTAGTTACAGCTGTAGTCGGGTAAAAAATTTGCTAATGCCAAGAACTTATTTCTTGGGCATGCCTTATTTTTACCCTTACCATAACTTTGGTTAAAATCTATGAAATATCTTGGACGGAACGTATACAAAATTGCATTGTTCTAGATCAAATGGAGAAGACTACAACGAGTTAGATAAAAAAACTGAAATATTTCGGGCATGTTATGCGAACACAAAAAATATGAACTCCTTCAACTAATAATGCAAGGCAAGGAAGAAGGAAACCTGGCCACAGAATCTTGGCTCAAAAATCTTTGACAGTGGTTCGGAAAAAGCACCAAATCACTTTTTAGAACAGCAGTTTCCAAAACCTCCCAAATGAGAAGGCACAATAAGAAGAAGATAGCTTTGGTTAATTAGTGGTAGTCCATATAGGAGTAATCTCTTAATACTGACCTAAGTTATCAATTTTGAGTTTCTCTAAAGTTTATATTACTAATCTAAGACATTAAACATTAGATTTTGTTGTACTTAAAAAATATATACCGGATACACTGAGTCAACTGTGCTACTTGCATTTGTAGGTATGTGTCGTAACTCCTAATTATCTCTACCTGTTACCTACTACTAACCTCAATTTAATTCAACTTACTTGAAGATATAATATAAACATCTTCAAGTAACATTGTTTCACAACATAATGATTATAATACTATATTTTTTATATCTGGAATTCACACTTGCATGCGTATAATTTTAATCACTAATATAACAAAATCCAAACCACACATAGTTAACCGATTGAAATTACCAAATTTAGTATGAATGTCAAATTACATTTTTCCAATGCACACCAAAACTAAAACATGAGATCAAACACGTAAGAACATGATATCGAAAATGAATGTTGATTGAATGTAAAACATGTGTACTCGCTGTATCAGTCAATATTTGACTCGATCTATTTGTATCAGCTCTATCGCGGAGATAACATGATTTTATGGCAGTCGATGTTGACACGAAGCGCTGATAGATCCGTGAGAATCGCTCACTAAAACTTAGTATGATTTACGTAGTTGTTTCTATCTGTTTTATGAAATAGATCTGAAAATAAGCAGTTTCTTGATTGTGTTTGCCTTCGCCAATGGAATACTCATACACTGCTATATACCCCTAAACTCCTTGGATTTTTACCCTCGCGCGCACGGCAAAAATAACGCATGCGCATCTTTAAGTCCGCGGTATACTACATGCTAAAAAGCATTGTTCTCTAATGGTATGAAAAATGCGGATCGCTCTCCTAAACTTCCTACGATTAATACGAGTTACATAATATATTCATATTTGTTTCTCTCAAAAGTCAATTTCTATTTTTAGGAAATTCGCGATAATTTTTTATCTGTATATCTGTACATGCATTAAGGTAGTCTATACTAATATTATAAAGAGGAAAAATTTGTATGTTTGTATGTTTGTTACGAATTCGACGATAATAATTCCTTCACCAGTAGAATGCTTAATGAAGAGGAAAATCCAATATGTTGAAAGTGGGTATTAGTGAAGCGAAGATGTGAACAAAAAAGCGTAAAAAATGTAGGTATTCGTATAGTCAAAATTAACCAATTCGGCTTAAATGGTAAATGTCATATTTTAACCCATTACTTTTAACCGACTTCCGAAAAAGGAGGAGGTTTTCAATTCGGCCTGTTGTTATGTATGTACACCGGATATTATTATTAGATTTGCCATTTGGTCCCATAAAAATTTAACATACTTTTGCTCTGTAGTTTTTATTTTATGAACAAATTTCCATGGTGTATCTATCATATATTATGTATGAACAGTTTTTACATCGATTATGTGTGATGTAGTTTCAGTACGACTAATTTAAGATCTTTTCACTTTCGCACTTATAATTGACTCTCGATACAAAACGGAGGTGCAAATTATAAATGCTCTATGTGTGTGGTGGTCAGTATGTCTGTAGCATCGTAGCTACTCAACGAAAATTATCCTACTGTATTTTACGTTGACTTAGAGACACTAAAACCGACTTCAAGAACTAAAAAGTATAAAATAATATTTTTATAATGTAGTTACAATTAATGTTATTTTTGAAGTCGGTGTCAGCAAAGGTGAGTTTCAAGTCAGCAACTTTAGCATGTTGTTCTTTTAGCTGACACCGACTCCGAACAGAAAAATAATTGTAACTAGTTACATTATAAAAATATTATTTCATGCTTTTTAGTTTTTGAAGTTGGCTCTTTTATAGGTAGTTTGTTTTTATTTTAATAAAAATACTATTTATGTTCCAACCAATGTACCTAAGTATGCAACATTGTGGTAGATATAATAACTCAACAATATGATATTATGTTTGTCAATGTTATGAGCTGAAAGTATTTCTATTGATAAGGCTTATCACATAATTTGTACGTTCTCGTTTCCTGTCATTGATTGATTTTGTAACATTGCAGTTCGCAAGTAACACTGGTAGACTTTTTCGGAAGGATTGAGATTGCATTAGTAGGTAATGAAATTTAACTCAACTTAGTTGACTTAGTAGTAACCAAGTCCAATGTAGTATTATTACGTTGGATACGGTTACTACTAAACTAGGAAGTTTACCTACACCTTTGTAGGTTACCTACACCTTGACGAGCTGACCTCCTACTGGAGGTCAGCTCGTCAATAATATTAAGGTGTAGTTGAAATCCTTAAGAAATCTTCAATACAGTTCTTTTAGACGGAACAATCGACTATTTACAAATTAACAGTAGCTAGATATAATATACTAAATACTTACTATCTTTGCTAACATTATAAACAATAAAATCTGTTTTTAAGAATAAACACAAACGAACGGACGTATTTCGATAATTCTTTCACTATGAAATTTTTACATTATCACTGAGTTTCAAAGCTATATTTTTATAAATTTGAAAAAAGAGTTTAGAAGCTAATACATTGCGGGCAAGGCTGCGGACATAATCGGCTTACTTCTTCCTCTTTATCAGAACCTTTACATTCATTATTATTAAATTATATTCAGCAAATTGGCATGATACATACATACATCCATCCTCACAAAACAGAAGGATGGCTAGAAGATCCTAATAAATAATCTTTAATGTGCTTTGCAGTTACCTAAATTTTATTATTACTTTTTGACAAAAACATTTATTATTTTTATTTTAATCTCTTTACGTCTAGCTTAATTAGATTTATTTATTTGATATTAAAAACCAAATTTTTCCTAATATGCTCAAAAATATGATTACCTACATCAATTTTTATTAGACTATAATGTGTTATTAGATTTATAGAGTGCTCTAAAATATGAAACAAATAGTAATAATAAACACTAGCTAAGAAAGTTTTTTTTGCGCTGATTGTTTGAAGCATTTTAATGAGTCTTATAAAACCGCCTTATAAAATTACTATAATCACAAATCCGTTCACACAACCATCAGTTTCTTAAAACTGTTCTATTTCTTTTTGTAAACGTTCTTATTTTTAACCGACTTCCAAAAAAGGAGGAGGTTCTCAATTCGTCTGTATGTTTTTTTTTTTTTTTTTCAGAACACTGTCTAGACAGTCCCTAATAATACTAATTACTTAATTAGGCATACCGGGTATTACATTAGATATTTTAAAATTCGGTAGGAGGTTAAAATTAGCTTTTTTTTTTAAGCAGATTACAAGTAATAAGTTGTAAGCAATAAATTATTATAAAACTCCGGTTTTCCGGTGCAAAAAAAATATATAGAGTCAATCTTACCAAATATTAATATACTGGGAAATAATCGTTATTTTATTAGCAAATGATTACCTTGTTGGGATATGATTATGCCGATATAATAAAAAGCTTAGGCCGTGAAACGAGGCAATTTCATGGACCTATAGACTATACACAGGTTAGGTTTATGGAACTGCCACGTTCATGTAACGTGACTGGCTCAGACTTAACGTAGGTATAGGTACTTTTGCCTTGTACCGTATAAAAATAAACTTACCTATATAAATATAAGAACTTGTTTTTAATAAAGAAACTACATTATCTGTTACAGACATCCGTCGCCTAGCCAAACTCTACCTATAGTCTATACATTTCTGTACACATACTTTAACACCTATAAATATTTATACATTTTTAATAATATTATTATATCATAGTAATTTCGCATGATCCAAATATAATTTTAAATGTCTATTTGTTATTGCCTCTACATAGTTTATGTATGTATAATCCACATTAACTTACATACCTACTACCTTATTGTAACCTTACCTAAAATATTTTTGAGTCTTTCTCGTCAGAATAAGAAAGACGTTTAGTTGAGATAATTTTAAGAATATGAACATAAATTGTTGTTCCTTATTGAAGTCACACTGAACCAGGACAGGGATGAATCTAACCTTTATGCTGAACATGAACACTGAACACACAAATTTTGTAAAAGTCGTAACAGCAACATTTACCCACCGTTGATTCAATAGCACCGGTTGTTTTGCTTTCGTCGTAAGTAAGGTCGTTTTAGTTCGTTGTTCCTCAGACTTTCACAGAGTTAGTGCACGTAATCCGAAAATATCCGTCATAATCTGATACAAGCCGCCGGATTACGCGTCCACGCACCGCCCGTCACCCACTAACGTAAACACCAGAACCGACCGATACCGATAAATCAAAGCGCACGATCCGCGACGGGAATCCGCTAAATCCTTGCGGGGATCGCGTAAAAAATACTAGTATTAAAAACAGTCTTAAGTGGGCTTACGAACGCGGCGCGGAACGGCCCGCACTGGCTCTAATCTCGGCCACTTCCCGACGCAATTTGAACCTAACTCCACCACTCTATACATCATCTGGCGGCGCCCGCCCACAGCGCCGTCGCATCCCTATCCGTTTGTCTCGCTCGCTCACGCACGTTTTCCACATCGTGCCACTCGCTCCCCCCCTGAAATCTCGCCGCGCGGTGTTTTCAGTGCGTGCGGGCGAGGGGGAATCAGTCAGCTGGCCGAACTTATGCGGATAAAATCGACTTTTTATCGGCTTGCTGTGACGCTTCGTGACGTCACTGTTTACACCGGTCAAACGTGGACACTATTCCATTCAATGATTTATGATGCTTTAAATCTTTTTTAGGGAAATATTGAATTTTATTAATAAAACCATGAATTATTATGATTATAAGAGTAATATTATCTATACTATGTATTGGAATGTTTGCATCGAATCTTTTAGTACTTGGACATAGAAAATGTATACTACCTAAGTAATAGGTCCAACATCAAAGCAAATATTTAATGGCATGTTTGTAAGTATTATGAATATCAAAAGCGTGTTGCAAATTTTGTGCATAAATTGTTCTTAGCTGTATGATAAACTAGGCTATTTTAAATCGGGCAATATGTTATCCTCAGCATACAAATAATTGCAGTTTAAATAGCGTTCTATGCAGCGTCGCCCGCAATAAATAAACGGGCGTTCGCAACGTAAACAGATCGGGCGCATTAACCGCGTCGGCGTATATAAAGAGAGCGATATAAATATAAAGTTCCCGCTAGCTACCGCGCAAACTTAGCTAAACAACGCCATAATTGCCTTCATTACTTAAATTACTGAAATTATTTATTCAAAAAGCTGGCAACATTTAGGCGCGAAACGCCCCGCCCATTTCGCGGCTGCGGGCCAATGAGCGGCGAGATCGCGGGAGTGGGAGGGGCGCGGACAATATGGCGGCCCGAGAGGGAACCTTTTTGACACGGGCGCCGCGGAAACTCGCCGTCGCTACGTGTGTTACGTTCTCCAGACTTTCCTATGTGCTTAAAAAACCTAATTCAAAAGTAGAGCCAATTAATTACAGTGGAGAAAAAATATTATTGAGGAATGTTTTCGACGGATGTAAAATTCGCGGATTATGCAATAAGTGAATCCTTTTCATGACCTCTCTAAAACTTGCCGACGGGATGCGCTGTGTCCTAAATCCGTAAGTAACAACTACATAGTTTTATCTACAGGTTCACGCAATACAAGAAATGCTATTTATGTAGATATTTTTAAAAATCTAACTTTGCCTATTAAAAATATATTATTATATTTTACTTTTTTTGTAAAATACTCTATTAATTGTAATAATTTCAACAAGGTATAAAAAAATGAGTGATAAAACTTTAGGGCGTATATGTGCCTTGTAATGCCTACAGGTTCACGCAATACAAGAAGTGCTATTTATGTAGATATTTTTAAAAATCTAACTTTGCCTATTAAAAATATATTAACTACAGTAGAACCTCGTTAAGTCGAACCTCGATAAGTCAAAAACCTCCAAATCTCGAAAAAATGTTTTGTTCCCTTCCCTTCAAACACCAAAACCTCCATTACTTGAAATCTTGACCCTCTGTTAGTCGAAATAATCATCGAGTCCCTCCAAGCCATTTTGGTACATCTTTTCACTCTATAACTCGAAAAAATTAATTTGGCCTCTGTATCTCGAACATAGCAACGTTTTATTTTACAACCTCTACAACTTGATCATTTGGAATTTATTACCTCTATTGTTCGAACAAAAATAAGTTACCGACTTTAAGAACTTGCCGACAATGTGAGTACACTATTGTTTCTTAGAAAACATTTTAGGAGTATACGATAATAAATTTATGACTCACGTAAACACGTGTTTGCTTGCTTGGTGTCAGGTGTTCAATTTTAACTCAAAATTTATAAGAATAAACCTCAAACTCTTTATGTCGAATCAAAATCCGCCTAAGTCGAAATCCTCCATAAGTTGAAAACTCTATAACTCGAAATTTTTGGCGTCTCCCTTGATGTTCGACTTATAGAGGTTCGACTGTATTATATTTTACTTTTTTTGTAAAATAATCTATTAATTGTGATAATTTCAACAAGGTATAAAAAAATTGTGATAAAACTTTAGGGTGTATATGTGCCTCGTACGTATGTAGAGTATACTGCGAAAGTACCAGCGCTGAAAGACTTACTTTTTGTCTTTCATGTTTGTATGAGAAATGCCCCAACATCATACATTTTCCCATAATATAATAATTTAAAAAAGTACCTCTTTCAGCGCTGGTTCTCAGTAAACTCTATGTAAGGGACCTATACATACCCTAACCCTAAAGTTATCACTCATTATTATTATAGCCTGTATAAGACTTAGTAAAACATAATATTCAGATACTTTATCTATTTGCTGTCTGCCTATTCAATTTTAACCTTAATTTTTTTCAAAAAATATAAAACTAAAGAAGATCCATTTCTCCACTTTTTTATTATTTAAATAACATAATATCTATATCTATAACCAAAAAGTTATAAACATCTGAGAAGTGAGACAGCAATCGCTGATCTTAGAGTATCTTAGTAGATACTACAAGAAACTCTAATTAGGTATAGTTTCAATATGTCCATCCATTTGTCTATCTATCTAATAATAATATTTAAAACATTGTGTATATTCTTTTCGTTTTCTTTTGTATATCTACTTATCTATATAAAAGTCGGTCCTGCGCCTGTTCTCTCGCCAGTCGTGACGGTTTACCGTCCCACTGGGATATGAGAGTAAAAGGAGGACACAGTATCCTTGTCTATTGCGCACACACTTGGGCACTATAAAAACGACTCCTGCGTAGCTGGCCTGGTTTCAATGAAATCGGCTACCGACACCGAAATCGGTGAGGGGAGCTATTATTATATTATTTTTATAGCGCCATTAAATAATAGTCATTTTATATTTTCGGGATGGGTTCCGGATTCCGGATGGGGATTTGTGTAAAGTGGAAATTATTATTTTCTCATTGCACCTAATGAACTTACCCTACTGTGTGTATCCCTGAACAGATATTTTTTGATAAAGTAAATTTTATATATGGCAATTTTATTAAGAGAATTATTTTTAAGCAACCAGCAAATTGATGTTTAACTTAATCTTTCACATGCTCTTAAGAAAAAATGTTTTGAGGGAAATCGGATCATAATATTTTATAACTCTCCAATCTCCATGCATGTCCTTATCCTTATTTACTGACTAATTTTTACATATTACCACATCACATATTACCTAGGTACATTTCTTTTACTTAAATATTGTAATAATACCATTTAGAAAATATTAATTAAACCCATTATATTAGATTGTGAGTTTAATAATATGTTATTAAATTTTGTCTAATATTATATTATTAAAGTTAGTATTAAAATAGTGAAATAAATGCCTTATAAAATATTACCACAACTTTATTATATTAACATTATCATTGTTTATATTAATAAACAGAATGCTAACTGAATAAGGTGTAAGTAGTGCATTAGGTATTAATTACAATGCGTGGCTGGTGGTAGAAAACAGTAGGTTATAGTAGTACCTAACAGGTAGTTACTATGGTAGAGCTATATAGCCTATAAATCTCCTTGCATTTAAAATTATATTACTTAGGGCCGATTTTTCAATGGATAGATAACTTTTATCTGTTGAATAAACATATGACTTTGACATTTGTTCCATACAAAATCTGCCAAAGTCACATATTTATTCCTTAGATAAAAGTTTTTTGACGATTGAAAAATCAGGCCATAGTCTATATAGATTCTTAATCTTAAATTTTTAGGGTTCCGTACCTAAGGGGAACAACGGGAGCTATTAGTGAGACATCGTTGTCCGTACGTCCGTCCATCTGTCACCACTTTAGATATCCGAGGTCAAAGCAGATATAACTTAACTACTTTTACAATTGAAGACATGAATGGATGAAGCCTGAAGGTGTTATGTCGCAAAAACTTTTTATCAAGGTTCGAACTGTCACATGAACATTATAAACATAGGATATGTAGTAACTAGTAACGTATTAAGTACATTGATTCTAAAGATGGATCTTTAGATTAATGCACTTAATAGTAAATACGTTACGACATATTTTAATTTGTGTATGTGACATTGTGAACTTTTCTCAAAATCAGAATTTTGCCACATAATCTTCAATTATTTTTTAAAACACTCTATTCAATAATTATTTTCTTTTTCAGATATTGAAAATATCAGTTTGGTGAATCATTTGGGACCTGTCGTAACAAGCGTATAGTGTAAAGAGGAAACAGGACATTAAGCAACTTCAAGAAAGGATTATGAAACTAGTTAGTTAAAAGTAGGCGAAAAAGTGCAAATTTCTATTAAATACATTTTGAAAACAACAATATTTTATTTTACCTTATTATAGTAGTTATTTAGTACCAATTATTATCACTACATAATAAAAAATCTTCCCACTGTCTGTCTGTACTCTGTTCCTATATATTATGGACTAAGATCTTTAATACTACGCAATGGATTTTGTAACAGTTTTTTTTTAAATAGAGTGATTGAAGAGGAAGATTTGTATGTTTATATTAAATTCTACGCAGACAAACCCGTAGGCAAAAGCTTGTATTAGAATAAATAAAATTATATACTAGAACTTCCTGAAATATATAATATACTATACTATATATAGAAAACCTATACAAAACCTAACTGATAACAAATGATAAGGTATCTTCTTGTCTCTCCTGTAGGTACCTTTACTACCCACTTAAGATAATTATTATACTAGTCCGTGTTCAAACTAGATATTTTCAGTAGTTTGGTACTACGTCGGTAGATTGTAACGATATAGGTATAATTATTTATGACTAGAAAATTCAAATCATAAGAGTGCCTAACATTTGTTTGTCTCTATATATTGACATTTCAAAACATATTTAATCAAACCTTTTTTAATTCCCATAAAAATTAACGATTATCATCGTAGCCCAAGTGCGCCAGGCTGGGTTAAAAACAAACACAGAGTTAGCCTTTTTCAACAAAGGTAAAAAATTCAATCAAGACTAGTGCTCGTGGGCCTTTCTATTTGGCTTAATTGGACCGTTGAGAAAAATATTTATTGTACCTACTGCTTCTTCGTAATATTTATTGTACCTACTGAATAATTAGTGTCTGTAAGGAATATAATACCTAGCTTAAAGATTTCAAACGTATTTCATCAGTAGTTAGCATAATTACAAATAGTAATAGTAAAATACCGAACGAGCAGACGGATTGCTTCATGGGGAGCACCGAGCAATTATCAAAACACTAACACCGTGAAGAGTTGCAAGTGCGTTGTCAACAATAAATATAATAATAATATCTATTATTATTATATTATATAATATAATAATAATATCTATTATTATTATATTATATAATATAATAATAATATCTATTATTATTATATTATATAATATTTAATATTATTATATTTATCACCCAGCGATTACGGTGACAATTGCTAGTTTGTTTGAAACCAGGTCTTTTACGCAAGAGTTATAGTGCTCAAATGTGTGCCCACAACCAGAAAATCTGTATCTTCCTTAACTCTTGCAAACTAGTGGGGCATGATCGACTGGCGAGAGATCTGGGCCCTGATTCAAGATACAATTAGTATTATCACTTACGAACTTCGAAAACAAAATGTATGGGATTTGACATAAGCTTTAGTAATTTAGCGAACCTTATATCAAATCCCATAGGGCTAAGATCCAGGACTACGCATGATTATAATATAATAATATCTATAGACGTCGCCGAGGCCGGCCCAGAACAAGGTGGCGCGACGAGCTGGACGCATACCACCCAGGCTGGCCAGCGGTGGCGCAGGAAAGAAATACCTGGAGGACACTGGGGGAGGCCTTTGCCCAGCAGTGGGACAGTTTAGGCTTATAATAATACGCTACACACCACGTCAATCTGGTAAAAAAATCATTATATTTATACACAAATTTAATACACATCCATGACCCAGGTACATTGAAAACTTTTTGTTTCCTCGGCGAGATTAGAACCTGCTATGTCGAGTACTAACGCGGTGAACCACTGCGCTACGGAGGTTGCCAAAATTTTACATAAAAGAATTGATATAATATGTTACTATCTTTCTAGTCAAATAATCAGGAGATTAACCCTGAGCCATCCACACCAGATTTGAAAAGACTGGCCCTGATACCGAGGCACAGACCTCCGTAGTCAAGAGCCCAAATATATTAACTACTCGTACTAGACTACTGTCAAACACGTATTACATACACGCGTTACCTGACAGAGAATGGCCTATCGACAGATAAGTGCAGCAATAAAAGGATTAAAATTGGGTGTCGACAGGGAATGCAGTTACCGAGCTATCGTTAAATAAATCTTAACCATTATCATAATTTGAATGCAGTTTTGTTGTATAATAATAATAGTAATAGCTCTTCTCACCGATTTCGGTGTCGGTAGCCGATTTCATTGAAACCAGGCCAGCTACGCAGGAGTTATTTTATAGTGCCCAAGTGTGTGCGCAATACTCAGAAGCACTCTCTCTTCCTTTTACTCTCATAACCCAGTGGGACGGTAAACCGACACGACTGGCGAGAGAACCGACTTTTTACATGCCCATCCGACGCATGGATCATCTTTCTTGTTAGACAATCAGGTGAACAGCCTGCATTGTCATAACCAAACCTGAAAACAACATTTTTTTTGATCCAACGCGGGAATCGAACCCACGACCTCCGGGTCGAGAGCGAAGCTCTGAACCACTAGACCACGGAGGCGTTGTTGTATAATATTTAATTAATAGGAACAGGCATCTATTAATATTTTTCCGTATGAGCTTTCAAAGCAGATGATAATATAAAGACACAGCAAAGCACTGTGGTTTTTTTTCTTTATTTACCATTTAAAACATTAAAAAATATCATCAAGATACCACAGACGCTTATGAAGATGGTATTACAAGTTAGCATCAACTTACAGGTAATTAAGTCTTAAATTAAATTATAATTACTTACAAAATAGTAATACCTACCGTATACCCAAATTAAGACTTACTTTTGACTTTCATTTTTGTGTGAGAAAAGCGCCAACATCATAAATTTTCCCACACAATAATAATAAAAAAGTATCTCATTCAGCGCTGGTACTTTTACAGTATACTCAACATAGGAGGCACATGCCCACCCTACAGTATTATCACTCTTTTATTTTACATCTTGTATAATAGATAATATAACCTATGGACGCTTAACACTACGTCAATCTAGTCTCGTACGTACTAAGATCTCGGAAAACTTGAGTTACGGGTACAACAACAAAAAAATATTATTATTATATTATAACTACACATATGTATGCAGCGTTTGCGGAACTCGAAAGTATCTCTGGTCCAAAATTCTTCAGTGCCTGAAGACGGAAGTCTGCGAGCAATACGTGCTACCAGATACCTACAAAGGGCCTCTTTCATAAACTTCATGTCGCTCAAGGGTCTATGGAAAAGGAGAAGGCGTTGCAGAGCAAAGGCCAGCGTAAAAGCGTTTAGGAAATTTAACTCCCAGAATCAATGGTTGGGGCAGAAAACTTCGCGAGTGGAGATCGCGCACATGACATAGTAGCGTGTGCCAACCTCCCACTAGGTAAATAGATCTGAAGAAGGTCGCAGGATGCAGGCTGCGCGCGACCAGTCTCACTAGAAAACTTTGGGGAACCTTATATCTAGAAGGGGACGTCCCAGCTAAAACGATTACGACTATACATACATATTGAGATTTTAATTAATTCAATACACTATAGTCCGTCTTATAGTTATTATGTATATCGATAATAATAATAATAAAAGTGTGTGCTCCCAAGGGAGGACCCTGTTCTCCATCTCCATATTGCCTTAACTGGCCGGCCGGAAAGTTCACTGAGGAAGAACAGCCCCTACCTACCTAAACTATTTCGCAGTTTGCCAATTTTTTTTATTGATTATATATTATAATTGTATTTATATATTGAAACGAATAAAAAAAAACCTCTGACTCGCCTTAACCGGCCGGTCAGAGTGGAGTCGCGAGAGCTTCGTGCTCGGAGGGAGGAAGTGAAGCGTAAGTGGCGAGTGGGCGTCGTGGTGGGACCCTCTGGGGGCGCAGGTGATCGGCTTTTAAAGTCCAACGATATCTTTCGTGCCTCAAGCCGCTCTATAAATGTTGCTGCCTTGGTGCACCGTGCGTGCGACCATTTTAAGGAGCTCATTTAAATGAGTTGGCGAGTCACCGTCTGCCGACTTTTAGTCCTAGATACCCAGGCCATTAACAACTCACCCCCATAGCCCAGTATCATTTCTTTTTAACCATTCTCTGCAATAGTCCTACACTAACCGATACTTCTCTGTGGGCGCACTCCCATGGTGCGTACAGGGAGAGTCGCCGGCTAGTGTCACATTACATTAAAATTGTGTAACGGGGCCTCTGCGTGTTGGCTTCGGCCCCACGCACGCCTTACAAAGGTCCGGGACTTTACTTGCCCGTGAGCAAGGAATGCTATACACAAATATAGTAATAATATCTATGGAAGTTTCACACCACCTCAATCTAGCCCCGTGCTAAGTATGCAAAGAACATGTGTTACAGGTAGGTACCAAACAACGGAAGTATATTTGATACTTTTATACTATACACATATTTTTATTATATTAATATCTACACAAATTGAATACACATCTATGACCCAGCCACACAAAAAACTTTTTATTCCTTCGACAGGATTCGAACCTGCGACAATAAGCTCAATAATAGCAGTACCAACCAAAGTAAATGTGCGCTATGATAATTTATCGGCTATAATTATTATTACTTGCATTTTGAATAAATTATAACAAAAATGTATTCTGAATGAATATTCATAGATACTCAATACTGATTTAATTTTCTAATTTAGAGAATAGCAAGTTGAAGACGGCATTTAGTGAAAATCGCACGGGCAAGTTGTTCCAGTATCGGGTGACCATGATTCTGACAAAATATAGTAATGGTAAAAACTATGTATGAGATTCAAATAAATGTTTCAAATTATCCATACGAGGAAATAAGAACATTTTCAAATAAATATTTAGATACAAAATAAACCACTAAAGCCTTGTTGATGAAATTCGATGTAAATTTTAATAATACGATCAAGGTTTATAAATACCTATCACTTCTCCTACTGTATGTACATTATTTTATAGAAAATTGACAATTGTATGTATTTAGATGAACATTGACTAAATACATCAATCAAGTCTTGATGATTAAGAGCAGATTTTTTTAATATTCAAATAACTTTAAACTGAGAAATAAAACTTTGACAGATTTTGTATAAAATAAAAGCCATAATTATATTATTTGATCAACAGAATAAAGTTATGTTACGTTTTAGAATCATCCGCATATTAAAAAATAATAACAATTATATAATAATATGAAATTATAACTATTCTGTTTCAATTTTATATTTTTTATTTCAATTGCTTCATTTTATACTTTTTATGATTATTAATTTAGAGTCTATCCCAATTATGAATCAAGTGTGGTGACAACACAACGAAGATCCCCGTTATTAATCATTTCATTGCCTTAATGAAGCGAAATTATGCGGATTGCGATCACAATAGGTGCGATCTTTGCGCGTCGCCGCCCGCCCCTCGCCGCCGCCCGCCCACGCCGCACGCACTAAGATAAAGGCTTTGCGCTAATTCCCCAAACATTTCGACGAACTGTATTTTACAATAAATTATGAATTACCCTGCCCATTCTGAATTCTCTATAATTAGAATGAATACTTATTCATAAATTAAATTCTACAAAGATTTCGCGAGACAAATAAAAATATTTAACAAAAGCGAAATAGACAATACAACTTGTATCATCAAGCATCAAGCAGTGAGCGAACTGATGAACTAACGAAATCTAGATAAAAATCGGTGGATCCTTTTGGGAGCTACCACAGACACATATTCACGTCAAACTTACAATACAAATCTTTTTTGTCGCGGCTTAAAAATAATTATCATTTGCAATCACTGCATAAAAGTTATAGCAGGTAATGACCTGCTATAACTTTTAATGGCATACTTTATGAACAATAAAACTAACTTAATTACCGTTTCGAATCATCGGAATGGCGTCTCAAGTTAATAGAATAGTTAGAGTCAATCACACGGCTCGTAAAGCTGGCGATAGTTTACCCTGTTACTTCCACTACATATAATTACAATTCAATTTATGGCTCCTGCCAGCCAGCGAGAGAACTTGGAAGCGTGGAGGGCGTACATCTAAGTTGTAAGACGGTAGCGGGCAACGACAACACGATTTTATTTATAATTACATTTTTTAAACTTAAAAAACTACTATTAAACCTATAAAGCTTTAAAGCCTATGTTATGAATCAATTGACCCATTTTATTTAAATCCGATTAGAGGTTTAGCCGCTAAATTCAAACAAACGTGCTTAGTGCTACATACAGTATACATTGACTGCCAAAATCGTTGCCCTTCCTTGGCTTCGCATAGTCGGAACAGCAAGGAATTAGTAGTAATTTACTGTTAAAATACAATAAAGTATTTTTTTTAAATCGATGTGTATAATATACTAGCCGTGCCTGCGACTTCGTTCGCGCACGCAACGACAGTCCCCAAATGTGAATAATTTTCCCCGTTTTTGCAACATTTCTCACGGACGCTTCGCTCCTATTGGTCGCAACGTAATGTTATATAGCCTAAAGCCTTCCTCTATAAATGGACTATCCAACAAAAAAATAATTTTTCAAATCGGACTAGTAGTTCCTGAGATTAGCGCGTTTAAACAAAGAAACAAACAAACTCCTCCACTTTATAATAATATGTATTAGTATAGATGACACTACGAGAATTGCTAGGTAATTTGTAGCACTGCTACGAGTTCTGCAAGCTAACCTTTACTATAAAACCTGCCAAGTGCTGGATTTGTGATATTGAAATTGAAGACTACCGTTAATCAAATAAATATGCCAAAGTTACCAGTACCAAAAATCAAAATCATCCTCAGCTAAGTGGATTAAACAGTACACACCGCAAAATTAATTTCCACCCCAATACGTGTTGAAATTAGCGTGTAATATTTCCGGTTCGATTTATAAATTACCACGATTTTTCTCAAATACATCGCCGTTAGATTGGCATTGAATGGAGGGCGGGGGACGCGCGGGCGGCGGTCACGTGACGCGCGCGTGATCACCACGCGCCGGTCGCGTGACCACGACGCGCCCATGTCGAGGCATCACACTCCCCATGAGCAGTATTTATTTTACTGCTTCTCACTGCTCCTGGTGTCATCTCGCATCCCGCGATGAGCTCTCCCGCCCCGCTCAGCGCATTAGCAGAGCAAACAGATTCCCAGATTGTATTATTATTTAATTGTCTTGAGTGTTTCCTTTGCGAATTTAAAATGAGTACCCCTGTATTTGCATTCGTTTCTGATTTATTTCGAGCCCTTTTGTTTGTTCTCTCTGCTACAATTTTTTTGTGTGTAATTTTATTCAATTTTAGATTTCTTATTTTGAAGTAATAGTCATTATACTGAGAATTAAAAAGATTAACGATTATGAGATAAAACTAATGTTTTATATTCAAACATAAAAAACCCATGTTTTTATATGTGACGATACAGGCTATAATATTATTGAGTGTTATTACTTTAGGATTTGTATGAGTCCCGTATATATATATATATAGTTTATTGTATGGGAAAATTTATGTAGTTGGGGGTTTGAATGAGACAAACATGAAAGTAAAAAGTAAGTCTTTCAGCGCATACTTTCACAGTATACTCTACATAGGAGGTACATACATACTCTAAAATATAACACTTACTTAGTTTACACCTTGTATAAAACATTTGATTTTTCTCAAAAAAAGTTAACCCAATAAAGCCAAGACACACTCTAGCTAAACAGATAAACTTTACGATATTGTAGTGTCATTATCTTTCGGTGAATGCGATATGAAATGGCCAACCCCATGTTTTGAACCTGGCGTAATACTCCGGCCATACATCAGCCATTCTAATGGTAATTCGGGGTATAACGCGGTGCCGGCGTCCCTTCCGCCATAACAAATGTTTATTTTATACACAACGCCACTAACAATAGTGCGCAAACACCTCCACGTAAATACGATGCGATTTAGATGATAATGCCGGTGGTAATTTCTGGCCGCGGCTCGTTATTGGTTTTGGTGTTTTTTTAATTATATCACAATGGGTGTACGATTTGTGTGCAATTGCGATTACTGCTGGGCATTTCGTTTCGATATAGATATCGATATCAATATATATCAAGTGAAGGTTTTGTGTGTTAGGACACACAAAACCTTCATCACACACATGATATCATCAAATGAAGGTTTTGCGTGTTAGGACACACAAAACCTTCATTTGATGACTTAGTAGAAACCGTGTATTTTAAAGAATTGGTAAATAACTTTTAACAAAAGGTACCGTGTTAGGATACAATGTTAAAATATTTTCGGTAAAATGGAAACTTCACTATATTATTATACCGCATAACGGTATGCATAAAAATATATAATCTGTCAGCTCACACCAATTCAGCAAAATTTTATTTAAAAGAGCAAAATTATTCCATTTAAACTTTATTCACTAGAAACCAATAAAATTTACAAGAATATAATATAAGTTTCTTTGCATGAGTTTGAATTTCGAGGTTTTATCTTCTTGTGTAGGCGAAAATTTTCTGAAAAATTCGCGCCTCGTCTCGTTTCGGTTTTATTATTTTTTAATGATTTTTTAAAATGCACTATCATTATTAATTAAACAATTTGAAATAAGTTTTATGTCTTTGTAGAGCTATTTTAATTTGCATATTTGCCCGTTATAATATATACCAGGTCCTAGTATATAATTGGTAATAAATAGGTAAGTAACTATGTGTCCACTGTCCCTTTTCGAGCACTTTTCGAGTCTAAACTTCTATTATATATAGCTGTGCCCGCGACTTCGTACGCGTGGAACAGTGATTTAGGGCACTTTAGTATTTTTAAATATATTTTTAGTTTATTGGCGCAACCGCTGAGAACTTTCGCTAATAGGTACTTCCCAGTGCATCCCAGTGTTGATCCCGATCCAGCAAGTCACGTACCCGGCAAGCCTCTTGGTATGCAGGGTATAATAATAATATATTACTATCCTTTCGGAGCTCGGCAAAAGAAGTAGGCCTTCGAACAATATGTAGAAGTCAGCAAAGGTATTCGAAGTTAGGATAATATTATTCGAATGCACCGTATAGACCCAGACAATTTTTCACGTTAATTTAGTAAAGTATTTAACTTCGATGTCCGTCTGTCTGTCTGGGTGTCAAAACTTAACCACGTGTAGGTATCAAGCTAAAAATCATATTAAAAACTCAGTTCTACTGTCCCTTCTGGCTGTGAAAAGAAACAGGCATCTTGGCCACATCTACCCAAAGATTCAGCCGTTTATATCGCTAATTTTCGTAATTTTCGACACACCAAAGGGAACCAAAACCTATAGGGTACTTCCCGGGAATAGAAATTTGATATCAAGCAACATCTTAATGCACTATTAAAATGTTGCTTCATATCAAATTTAAACGACATAGGATAAATTGCGAAACCATAAAAATATTTTCAATTTTTTCAACTTATTACCGTTTTTGTCATTAATGTTTTGAAGTATTATTAAATTTAAACTTATATTGCAATTACTAAGGTCTTTAAAACGGAACTCTCGGTTAGACATGGGCGCAGCGGCACGCCCGGCCCCGCCGAGGATCCAGCAGGCTTACTCTCGACACAACTGAGAATAGAATCAGTTCGATCTTAACGGTTTTTGGTGTTTTATTTGGTAGATTACTTTGAAATTAATTAGGATAAAGAAAACCGTTAGAACGTAACTTTTTGTACACCAGACCATATCAATCGACAGAGAATAAAAATAAACAAACGTCAATTTCTTCGGGAGTATGCGGCACGATCGAATCTGAATTAAAATCGAATCAGTTTGGAGAGTTAGGCCCCAGCTCGGCGCGCCGCGCCGATCGGCTTTAGTAGCGTTTTTTATAACCTACCCTAAGTATAATAATAATAATATAAATAAATGAAATTTTGTTTGAAACAAAATATAAAATAAAAAAAGAATAAATTTGAATGTTTGAAGCAGCGCGGTTCCCGCCGCGCTTCATACAAACGTCCAGTATTTTTTTTATTGTCATATATCTTCAAATCAAAGCGACATCTATACGCCATACGCCGTACTTTTAACACGATTATTACTGGGGGCACAGTTAGCGGCTGTGCGTGGTTAAATTCATACTGCCTGTTAGCACATTTTAATAGTATTTTTTACCCAGCAGTGGGGTGGAGTTCCTTTGGTTGACCTTCGCCAAAATTCCTACCTACCAGCATCTGATACCTACACTACACCCCGACTCGGATGTAAGACGTCACGCATCAGCCTGTGTGTCGAATCACGGCGAAACGATTTTAATTTTGCTATATTATCTCCTAAACTATTAATTATACTTGCTAGGTATAAAGGGCAAATATAGTCTTCATGAAATGCTTAAGCCAACTAACGTATTAAAAATGATAAGGATTAATACCGTGATGGTATAAATAGTTTACCAAAAACCGCTTAATTGCCCGTTTTTTTAGATTATCGCGAAAGGCTTTCTTTTAATAATACAGTTAATTAAGTTGATTTATACAATAAATGATAATTTATTTCAATTTGTGAAGCAAGTTCAAAAATACAATTTTTATATTATTATGACACTGGACACTGTGGAAACACTCTTCTCAGAAAAAAAAATCTGTTAGTTAGGTACTTATTTCAAGTTCTAATCTACTTTAGTGCCACATTCTATTGCTTTGCGTCACTGTGTAAGCGATCCCCCCGCGCCCGCCGCATGAACCGTTCGTCCGCAGCCCGCGCGCGCGAAATTCCTCCGACTTGCTTCCAATTTATCGTCACTGCTCGGCTCCTATGTATCGTAGCGTTATGTTATATATAACTGGGCAGGTTATAGGCTATAGCCTATAACCTGCCCAGGAATATGGGCTACAATCGTACCAAGTTTGGTTAAAATCCCTTCAGTAGTTTTTGTTCCCATCGCGCACATACAGACAGACAGACAGACAGACAGACAAAAATTTTACTAATTGCATTTTTGGCATCAGTATCGATCGCCAATCATCCTCCAATATGTATTTTGAAAAAATATTCAATGTACAGAATTGACCTCTCTACAGTTTTATTATAAGTATAGATATACGTAAAAGACATGAAGGAGACACAAAAAACTCCTGCATTCGTAATGATATAGTTACGACCACAGACTCTACTACTATTTTTTCATATTTGAAATATAACATTTAACTGTACGACAAAGCGCAGTTTACTCTTTATATTCTACTAGCTGACCCGTGCCCACTTCGTTGAGCTTACAAACCATTGAAACCTTCCCTGGACTTCCACGAATATTTTAAGACCAAAAATAGCCGAATCGGTTCAGTCGTTCTTGAGTTATGTGCTTACCAACACATTTTGCGATCCATTTTTATATTATAGATATTCAATTTATTTAACACTTTTATTGCATATGCAAATAGCATTACCTCTTGTCCAGTGAAATAAATCAACATCAAACAGAACAATTTGTTCTCGCCGCGGGCTCGCGCTTCTCCAACATTTTCCAACTAACATCGCCGACATATTTAGCGAGTCACTGCTAAATCCTATAGATGATATACAATATACATATTGCCTCGGCAAGGAGCCGTACATGTTTAATTAGATATTTAAGGTGGGCTGACACGCTCATGTATATTCATGGAACATGATTAATCATACCCAACCCTAGCGACCCGCAAGATACGAGCGAAATTTTGATGCGATACCTACTGTATGCCTAATCAAGCATTGTTTATTTAAATTTATGCTTTAGGTATTTAGGTATATTCAAAAAAAGATGATATATTATATTATTCTATCGTTACAAAAGTACGATACTAACATAGAATTATTACGTACCGTACCGTAGAGTAACTCAGTCAAAATTAAGAAATTACTTTATTATTTTATTAGAAATACTGTATGGCTAATCAAGCATTGTTTATTTAAATTTCTGCTTTAGGTATTTAGGTATATTCAAAAAAAGATGATATATTATATTATTCTATCGTTACAAAAGTACGATACTAACATAGAATTATTACGTACCGTACCGTAGAGTAACTCAGTCAAAATTAAGAAATTACTTTATTATTTTATTAGAAATTACTGTATTACTTATGTATTAACATTGTCGATGGGTAGGCTATGTAGGTTTGTACAAAACATTAGTCACATTAATTCGCTACACGGAAATATAAATTTGGTCGAAACGAAAAAATACCACAAATCATTTAGAACGCCCTTAATTTATCATTTAATTTAAATTAGCTGACGTTAAACGTAAATGCGTGGGTAACCGCTTTTTGCGCGCGTGGCTCACATTTTTTTTTCGAAATAAAAATAGTTTACAATGTCAAAGGGTAAGCTCATGATATTAACATACGTAGAACTAGAGTATAAAGTATACATCTGTCGGGAGGCGTGGTGGCCGGTGACGGCGGTAAGACGCATGTGCGATTTATGCAAATCTGAGCTCGTGCGTTTTGACGACGATTAGCGAATGCGATTACATTCGCACCCCAACGCACAGACGGAATTATAATAAAAAACCGATCTGTTTATTCAAAAAATACCTGTCAGTCCCGTGCTGTTAAAAAATTTAATAGTTATGTTTGAAAAAAAATTGCAATCACGCCACATTTTTTTTAAGGAAACAGCGCTAGTCCAACTTAGTAGCTTGGTGGTAACAGCGTTACTATTTAAAAGGCATTTGCCTCGTGTGTTTGGTACAGGTTTGAATTCTGCCATGATATGGATACTTTTTCTTTAGTGGTAAAGCCTCCCACACCGATTTCGGTGACGGTGGCCGGTTTCATTGAAACCAGACCAGCTACACAGGAGTTATTTTATAGACCCCAAGTGTGTGCGCAATACACAGAAGCACTCTCTCTTCCTTCACTTTTTACATGTCTATTCGACGCATGGATCATTTTTCTTGACAGATAGTCAGGTGATCAGCCTGCATTGTCCTAACCAAACTTGAAAACAACATATTTTGCTGTTCCAACGCAAATCGAAACCACGACCTCCGAGTCGAGAGCTAGGCTCTAAGCTTTAAACAAAGAAGTAAAACTAACTTTGTTTAAAGCTTACTGTCAAAGTTTTTATACAAGCGGTTTATGGGTCAAGTTTACACAGAAGGCCTACAATGCACTTAGAGTGCAATAAAACAATGTTTTCAGGGCGCTGGTGCGCTTGCCCCGGTACTGTAGTGCCTCAGGTATGTTTGCAGATGCCCATGTAGATGATTTTTATGCAATCATGCGAAAGAAGACATGGTCTGTGGTGCAAAGTACAAGGGCAAGCTGCAACAGCATTCTGAAAATGATAGCAGATAGGTTAGACTCTGCAGTTCTGAGTCGCTTCATCGATCTACATATTGTGAGATGTGTGGATCGTTGAATTAACTCAGAACCTTATGTGTACATTACTAACATAGATATTTAGTTCTAAATTATAAGATTACTAACACATTATATGGACTGTAATTGTCTGAAATAAATAATTTTTATTATTATTTTTATTTTTATTTATTAAGCCACTGGACCACGGAGGCGTTTAGTTATCTTTAGTGATATAGTTAAAAAAATATATGTCAATTGAACATGGAAAACTTCTATTCCTTAACAGACTAGGACTTCTAAGGTATAAAGAGTTCTCAAAAGAAACTACTATCTATCTAATATCTATAAACTAACTAAAAGTTAAAACTACATAAAGTGACAGTGATCCGCCTAAATAGATAGGTTATTGAAACGGGGCACGCGTAAATGTTAACGCTTTCAAACGTTTTGTTACTCAAATCCAATGTATATTGAAGTTAGATTGGAGATCGCATCTATAAAGATGCGTGACACTAAAAAGTACGAAAAAAATAATCAAGTCTGTCGGCGGCATCAAGTTTATCAGGCGGCGAACATAAGCGAGAGTGACGTGTGACGGCGGGGAATGACGCGGGGAGGCGCGGGGCAGCGCGGGGAGGTGCGGGGAAGCGCGACACGTCGAGAGCAATCGCGCGACAATCTGTCAGCGAGTCTCGCGGGAATCGCCACGCGACCGCCTCGCAAGTTCACTGCAACTTTGTGATGATAGGAAACATCATAATTGATTTAATAGCATATGAATTCTGCTGCGTATATATAACCTGGTGACAGACAGACATACTGACGGATGGAACTCTACTACAACTTAGCTGTGTTAGTAATAGCGTCGCCGTTTTATCCTGCGGCGAACAAATTATTACTAGCGCCACAATCCTGCATTGCGCTATCGAAGTTTTCTAAGTTCGACGCTTATACCTATAAAAAGAACATCTAAAAACTCCTCCAGTGGGCTTCGGCTGACGGAGTATACCACCTTACTCGGTCGAGAGATCTCTCTTTGGGGCTTACACGCTTCCTACTACATATTATATACATACAATCCTTTGGGTACGGAAACCTTAAAAATAATATTTAATATCTCTAAAATCTAAGCTATCGCCACTTTAACTACATTTGTGTTTCCTAAATAATTAGGTTTGCTCGCAAAATATTTTAAATTTATCACCAAAATGTAGTCTCCAAACAATACTAAATCAATTGAACAATAAATCATTATATCTAATAATATACTTAGTTCCTTAAGTCAAATGCTTATAAACTAAGTAAGTCAAAAAAGCCTAGCTTTAATCACCACTTCGCCAGAAAGCATTAAGCTACATATTTTTTCAGTGAAAGCCAAATTACATCGATATCTTAACCGCTGTGATGTTGTGAACACTGCCTATCAGACCAGGTAATAAATAGAGCAATTAATTTTCCGCGCCGCTGGACTCGATCATTCATAAATCATGGGAGGAATGGAAATATTTCATTTATCTTTTTTCTCCAAGCGTCTGCTTAACTGAGTGTGAACGTGAATTGTGTATGGTGCTGTCAGTTTCATTTGCCGGCTCGCTGATATGTGAAATTTATATTTTTACGTTTGTATTTTTGACACATCAATCTGTAAACTTTTGTACCAAAAAACTACTACACTAATATTTTTGTTATTGATACTATCAACTTTAAACTTACAATCATATATTATGTACTTGTACTTTATTACAATAATTTTTTTATTATTTTGTTAAGAACTTATACTTACTTAGCGTAAGTGTTTAAGTTTTCTTATGACTTGATCTATATATTTTATTGAGAACCTTCCCCTTGGTTAGTTCTCCATATGTGCCAAATTTCATACATATGTAAGTATTCAAAGCAAACAAATAAATATATTTTCTCAATATAATTTAAAATATATTAGTATAAATGTACTGCTCATTACTGCAAATAGTATAAACAACTTTTTAAGCTGACTTGAGTAGATAGTTTAATAAAATAATATAAAAAATAGTTAATAATAAGTAATACTGTGACTTGGCTGGGCCACATCGACATGCAAGTCGTAATAATTATATGCAAAACTACATTACAGTGACATCTAGCTGTAGAGAAATGCAAAAGAAAAACAAGGTAGGGGAAAGCGACATCTAGCGTTGAAAAGAACAAACTTTAAACTGTAAGTACTCCTTTTCGACAAAAGATGTCACTTAGTGAAATAAACATTAAAACCTATTTTTTTTGCAAAACTTATAAATTGTAATCTTCTTCTTTTTATTGCTGATTTTTTATAAAGGACATTAAAGCGCGTTATCAACGCTTTAAGCATTAATGATTATTATAGGTACTTAAATTGTTTTTACATTTTATGCAGCAAAAAATATTTTATCGATAAGACACCATAAAAACAAGTAAAGTAAAAATAATAAAAATATATTTCCAAAGTAACAAAACCCGTCTGTCCCCAAATACAATAAACATAATTTAAAACAAGAGGTAAAAATTACATTAGGAATGCATGTTCAATTTAAATATCACATAAGTAAATATTACAGTCATTTACAATGATCGAAACATTTTAATATTATTATAGATTATTATTATAACTACAAAATTTTAAACCCTAGCGTTTCTAGCACCTTACATCACATTTGAAATTAATAACAAGACCGAAAATATTTGTGAGCAATCAGGTATGACATGTTCAAAAAACAAATACAACTAAACTTTATAACAAATTTCTTTTATAATATAAGGTATAACATAATAATAAACTGAATAATAAGATCTTTGATTTGAGCATATAAGTTATTTTGTGACTTACCTACTTAAATTGTCTAGCTATTTCTACAATATGTCGAAGTATTGTACAGTAAAACCCATTTGATTGCGTATTGTAGTTTTTCATACATCGACTTTTATTTCAATAGAAAAACGATAATTGCTGACCATTAGAAATTTAGCAGTACTGTATCTTATTATTTATAAAACTGTCATAAGAAAACAATAAAAAGAGAGTAAAAGAAAATAGAGAGTCTATAAGGCAGTGATAGAAGGTAATAAGTTGAAAAAGTAAATATAGAACATGAAATCAGTAATATTAAAATCAAGTGTACCTACATATTACTATCAATTTACTACAGTACAAATATTTCCGTTTAATTATTTTTATCTTCTACTATTAGAACCTATGTCATAAAATTTTTAAATTAATGTAGTGTGTTCGAGTTGAAACACTCAGACTTAAGTTTTCAATAAAAGTCAGCTACCATTATAATAAACTTGTAAACAGCTACCATTATATTTTGTCCATACGGTGGACGGTTTTGTAGTTGCTTGCACAGAACTAGCAGTCGAGACTTCTCTAGCTTAATCTATATTATCCTTACCAGAGCCCTTAGCCAAGGTGTAATCGCTAATTACGACGACGAAGATGGAAAAAAATAGAAACTTCGCTTCGCTACGTTACATAGCGATGCTTAAAAATGCGTTTCCACTGACACGCAGCGGGGCGGAGAGGAGCTTGCGGTGTCCGAATTTACCAATCACTATGCTCGAAATCTCCGCTCCGTTTCCACAGAAATAGCACGAGCATAGTGATTAGTCAATTTGGGCACCGCTAAACTCCTCTCCGCCCCGCTCCGTGTCAGTGGAAACCCAGCCTAAGTCACTTAACAATACTTATATCAATCGGTTTGTCTACCTATATTAAATGACATTTCCAGACACATCATTTCTCTTTCCTTTATCATATAACAGAAACAGAATGATGTCTTAGCTGTCATTTTACTGAGAACACGGCGAATGCTACAGGCTCGATATTCCGATCGTGATGCAGTTACGATATTTTTTCGTAGTAGCGTAACGCGTGTCGTAACAAAGAAAATGGGTGGGCCCGGAAGATTTATCACTTTAAAAATCACACCATTAATATCGTGTAGCATTCGTCACCAGATCTTACTTTACAATATGCTGAACTCGATACTTCTAGCTGCTATTGCGACATTCTAGTCGTCTAGCTTGTAGAATATTCTAGAATATCCGCATGGTGTTGGCGCAGCCGTGGTTCATGCGGTACTGGACGTAGAGCATGGCGGAGTTGTGCCAGTAGTACAGCGCGCCCAGCACTAGCACGTGCCACCACTGGTGCGAGTGCCCGATGTAGTCCACTTTGCCAGGGAACCAGCGCTCTGGTACCTGGAGTAAAAATATTCCTGGTTAATGGCCATATTGGATCGCTTGATCGAATAGTCACTTATTTCTAAAAATTATAAAATTTAAATATCTATATATACCTATATATATGCAGTATCCCGGGGAAAATTATACACCAACAATATAACGTAACGCCTGATTCCATAAAGTATTCTAGAAATTACTTATAAATTTAACCCAAATTGAAACAAATGAAAAACACAGACTTTCACGTATTTACTTATAGTGCACACTTATCAACACTTTCACCGGAATATTATAGGATCATACTTCATTATCCAGTACATTTTATAACAATTAAAATATAATTAGAATGTTTAAACATCACATGAAAAATTTTCACTGTAAAAATACGCCATTTTGACACTGCCAACTGTAGAATAAATTCTTATAATCTGCGGATTCATAGTATCAAACAAAATTTACTGTGTTAATATTGGTCAATTGGTATCACTGATTAGTCTATGGTTATGCCATAGGAGTGTTACGTTTGGGTTAAATTTATCTGGAACGTACTGTACAAGGGCGCTTATTTTTTATCGCAAGAATAACGTTTTTTTGTAAAAACACAATCTTTTTACACCCGATATAATAATATCTGCCCCTCTCTCTCTTTCTGATAAATGTTTAATCAATCAGCGTTTCATATGGATTGTTTGAAAGCCATGTTAGTTGATCATGGATTTGATTAGCCTTCCAGAATCCGGCTTTAAATCTATGTCAATATACGGTACCTGACCGATCCTAAGTGCAAAACGACAACGCTCTACCCAAGTTATGTAGTATGTACCTAGTAACTATTCAGTAATGTTCTGGGCTTGGCTCTCGACCCGGAGGTCGTGGGTTCGATTCCCGCGTTGAAACAACAAAAAAAAATTGTTTTCAAGTTTGGTTAGGACAATGAAGGCTGATCACCTGATTGTCTGACAAGAAAGATGATCCATGCGTGCATGGGCATGTAAAAAGTCGGTCCTGCGCCTGTTCTCTCGCCAGTCGTGTCGGTTTACCGTCCCACTGGGTTATGAGAGTAAAAGAAAGAGAGAGTGTATTTGTGTATTGCGCACACACTTGGGCACTATAAAACAACTCCTGCGTAGCTCGCCTGGTTTCAATGAAATCGGCTACCGACACCGAAATCAGTGAGGGGAGTTATTATTATTAGCCCCTTATAAAATTTTTTTTTTTTTGGTTAGAGCAAAATTTTACTGTATATAATAACACTTTATTATTTTTCTTTATTATTTTTAAGCTGTTACCTTGAAAGCGTAAATAGCAAAGGCAGTTCCGCTGATCACGTACATTCCTATTACTCTGGGGAAGAAGATCTGAAACAGAAATGTGTAAAAGTCTTAAATATGCCGTACGGACGACGTCTTAAGCCGGGTTTAGTGGAAACCCGGCTTAAGAAGAGAGGAGCTGGCGGTTTCCGAATTGACCAATCACTATGCTCGAAAACAGCACGAGCATAGTGATAGGTCAATTTGGGCATCGCTAAGCTCCTCTCCGCCCCGCTCCGCGTCAGTGGAATCCCAGACTTAAACGGTGATCCATGGGGTGCCGGAGTAAGGACCTCCCCATGATTTTTCCCGTGGGTTTCGTAAAAGGGGAGGAGATCCAGCTGTGGAAGTCATAACTGAGACGACGATTAAATTTGACGACGATTTGTATAATATAATAAAAATCTTAAATATGTGTATACTGTATAGTATAAAAGTATTAAATATGATTCCGTTGTCTGGTACCTATAACACAAGTTCTTCGGATACTTAGCACGGGCCCAGATTGACGTGGTGTGCAGCGTCCATAGATATAGATATATATGTAGATATAAATCTCACCTGCACCATGGGATTGTCGAACCCGCCCATGACGTAGGTCCAGTGCAGCGTGGGCAGCACACCGTACGCCGCCCAGCCGATGAACACGCACATCTTCACCAGGTACGGCACCTGGAACCGCGGCACCTGCAGCGCCATCGCCACCAGGAAGATCAGCGTCACAGACATCATGTAGAACGTCTTCAGCTCCTGGAAAGAGAAGACATTGGGAGTTGAAACTTTTGGCTCTACAAAACAGTTGATCGCGAGTTCGTTTCGATTTTTTTTAATTCTTTAAATTTCGTATCCTCTCGTGTTGCTCGGCTCGCTGTACTGACATTCCGAAAAGTTTACTTATAACGTGCTCACATCGAGCGAGTGGATGGAACTACCATACACCTTCACCGTACTCGGATAAAGTGGCGTCACGTCCTTGTTGCCAAGTCAAAAAAAGACAAAGAAAAGAGAATTTATTTGGTAAACATATAAAAATAAAACAATAAGCAAAAACACGAAACAACATAATTTACCAAATTGATGTTCACTCAGCATAATGTTGCGAACATAACAGTTCACAACGCTGATTTTCAATTAATAGTGTTTCTGTAATAACCGCAACTAGCGCCACTCTTTTTAAAATAAATTTTACAATGACACAAAGATCTTCTTTAAAAAAGTAATCGGTTCAAACTTTAAGTAAATAGTTGAACTAATTTATTATAGTAATATATAATAGTTAAACTAATATTATATACATATTATATATCGAAGAGTAAATTACAGTATAGGATTTAGAGCTGTAATTAAATGCCAATAAATTAGTTTAACTATTTACTTAAAGTTTGAACCGATTACTTTTTTTAAGAAGATCTTTGTGTTATTGTAATTTTTTTTTTAAAAGAGTGTCGCTAGTTGCTGTTATTCCTCGCCTTAAAGTGGTTTCTTCCACACAAAAATTCCAGGCTACTGGGCACTGGCTATTACATTAAGTAACCACCAATAATTGCATTAATTTACAAGAAATTGGGATAATTTTATAAAGTATTGCATCGTACCTTGGTAAATTAATGTTAAATGTAATTTTACTAACGACATTTATTCCGTGCATTCATTTAGATTAGTGTTTTATTCGGTACTTTTTTAGTTTCTGAACTAGAAAAGCACTGGATTATACCGGTACAAACCGAAGCAGCGGGCAATAAAAGTAATTGATAGACAGATAAAATACCTCGTGACTCGAAAATAGCTTACTGCAGAGACCATTATCTTAATAGGCTTCAATGCATACATTGAATTCAATAAAGGTTGTCAATGTACAGTTTAGTTCCAAGGTCAAGACCGTTCAGATGATCATACAAAAGAATTGTAACAATTACATTTATTAAGTAAAAAGCTATTCAGTGCCCCTGTCTTTGTCTGATACGTTGAAAGTCACCTGGCAGAAAAAACAAAGAAAGAAAATAACAAATAATTTAAATATTTTATTAGTTACTAGCTGTGCCCGCGACTTCGTTCGCGTGGTTTTTGTGATGACTAAAACCGTTTAATGCAGCGCACGCAACGAAAGTCCCCAAATGTGAATAATTTTTCCCATTTTTGCAACATTTCACACTGACGCTTAGCTCCTACTGGTCGCAGCGTAATGTTATATAGCCTAAAGCCTTCCTCTATAAAATTAAATGGACTATCCAACAGAAAAATAATTTTTCAAATCGGACCAGTAGTTTCTGAGATTAGCGCGTTTAAACAAACAAACCAACTCTTCCGCTTTATAATATTAGTATAGAAGTATAGATTGACAAATTATCTTGTTAATAAATAATTTATTAATGGGCAATAAAAATAAATATCTCTATTAAAAAGTTAAAGCTCCATAAAGTTTTTCATTTATATAAAGAACGATTGCAAGAAAAGAAAGGTAAGTTTTTTCAATCGGCACCAAAAACAAATCTATTTTCATACTAATAATCATATCTCTAAGCGCCCTCTTTGCCTACTTCGAACAATTTAAGAGAAAGCCGGCCGAGTCATTCTATGGTATATTTTAACATCTCAAATTGTACATTTACAAACGCTGAAAATCTGAATAGAGTTATCAACTTCTTACCTTTTTCCTTAATACTTACATAATAGCGTCAAATGTACGTATTATATAACCCTAATATACTTAAAAATTAGGCATAATATGTTTTTTTTTTCAAGGCAGCAACTCTATTGTTTTTAAAATACATAAGGAAACGTATATTTTTGTACGATATCTGATTTAAAACATTGAGTCATAAAAGATAAAACAATTATGGAAAAATATACAAACTACGTAGAGTCGTTAAACCGTTTCACAAACCTGTATTCATACCTACATTTTAGACAATTTAACATAATATAACTATTATAGCTTGCTAAACAGCTTTTTTCGTAGCTCTAGGTGGTGTCATCGCTCCTATAATCCATATTAAGGGACATTGTACTTTTAGAATTTCCTAATTTTAATGAACTTTAGTGAACTTTAAACAAAATTAAAAAAGCAGCTAATATTCGAGTTAATAATCATTTATGTTTTTTTATGTATAAACCTGCTGCTTTATTTTACTAATCATTTTTAACTTTATATTATTTGCGGACTGGTACAACCTACAAGTTTTACAAATAAGTAAAAATATTTTCCCAACGGATAACTTATACCACGTTCTGTCTTTGTCTGTCAAGTGAACTTTCCAACGTATCAAACAAAGACAACATGTGCCAATATTATTAAAATAGTAAGGGGAGAAGTTCTTCATAGAACCAATTTAGAACACCTGTCACTTACTCTTATATGTAATACGTTGGAAAGATTTAAAGATATTATAAACTCTGTAGACGATGTTGATTCCGACAAACGACTTGACCACAAAAACAAACCACAACATAAATAAGAAAGTGGCTTCAGGCCTGTGGCATTTGGTGGTGCACTTGACTGTTATAGTTGAGAACTCTTCAACCAAACTGTCTCTTCAACCAAACTGTAAGTCCGGTTGCGCGTACGCATTAACATTGGAATAGTTACATAATTTTTCCATAGTCATCAATCTGGTACTCGGGTTTTGCGCATCAATATATGTACGAAGAAACGGTTGGAATGGAAACTTCAAGATAGGACAAACAAACGGGTTCGGTTGTTAATATTGCGCGTACACATCTATATACGAAGGTCAATGACGAAATTGCGACACCACGGTACCAATAGCCAGTGAAATGAATCGTCACACGCATTGAGGACGCCTTACAAATGTTTGATTTGCAATCGTAGGCCGATTTTTACACGTTCCAGTGGGCAAGGAAGTTTAGAGAAGTGGGTTGGTTTGTATCGTATACGTTGTCTGTTCCTTGACTCATCAATGTCTCGATTTTTATATCTTAATAACTCCTACTATATCAAAACAGGCCAAATAACAAGTTATCTAAGAGATAATAGGTACATTCGGTACACCTATATGAACGTTTAATAGAAACAATTTAATTGTAGAGCGTGTTTGCTAGATCATAAATGAATCCTTAGCATTAACGGAACCTAAATACCTAACAGTAAGTCAGTAAGTAGAAATGGATAACTATTAGCAAATAGCACGCTTCAGAAAATTACGAAGCAAATAAATAACTACAGACCAGTCATTTTGCAGGTCATTTTAGAAAGTAGTTTCAATGCATTTTCGTTTGATAACATTCACCTACATCAGGTTCATCTTCCACATTAAAGTGTTAAATGTACAAAATCCATTTCTTTAAAAATTCCAAAATGATCTTAAAATGTAAACGTTTAAGAAATATAAACATAAAATCAAAATAAGACGTCAGTTTCCTTTCACTCGAGAATAAGACCATAACTTTTGCTTGCGAGCAGCCATCTCGCTACAAATCGAATGGTATTGGTAGTGAAAACTTAGGAAGTGAAAACAAGACCTATATGAGGCCTCGCGGTCAAAATTCGCACCTTATTCATACAATGTATAAGTTGAACTTTGAACTGAAAATTTGCCTGGCCTAAGTCTCTATAAATCTATACACCCTTACTCTCCAAACTGATTCGATCGTGCCGCGTATTCCCGAATAAATTGACGTTTTTTTTTTTATTCTCGGTAGATTGATATGGTCGTGAGTATAAAAAGTTAAGATCTAACGATTTTCTTTATCCTGTATAGTTTCAAAGTAATCAACCAAATAAAATACCAAAAACTGTTTGAATCGAACTGACTTGATTCTCGATTGTGTCTGGAGTAAGCCTGCAGGCTTTAATATTAATGAGTGATAATACTTTAGGATGTATGGGCCCGGTATATAGAGTTTACTTTGTAAGTACCCGCGCTGAAACTTTTCCTTTTTTTATTATTGTATGGGCAAATTGTTTATGTTGGGGCATTTCTCATAGATAAATGAAAGTCAAAAGTAAGTCTTTCAGCGCTGGTACTTTCACAGTAAACTATACAAAGTCAAAGTACATTACAAACCCTAAAGTATTATCACTCATTTATTTTGTATAGTAAAAATATAAAATTATAAATGAGACGACCATACAGATTTATAGCTATAAGCTACATATTGTTCCCTACATTATTAGAGATTATACAGTACATATTTTGATACATGGCGTATAGACTTTGCCCACAATGAAAATATTATAATGATTAAATACTATAATTGCATAGATAATCATCTCTAGATAACAATTTAACAACGTATTTGGAAACATTCTAAACGATTGCGATATTAAGACATAAACATATGATTATCCCACTCATTGTACGTTTATAAGAAAGGGATGGGCAACCTAAAGGTTTCCTACAGATATATAGAAACGCAGAAGAAACCATGTAACTGCACATTATATACGTCATGCTCTACTTATGCGGAATGTTGTTTCGCTCTAGTCCATTTAAATGCATGAAATAGGTAAATAATTATATTTCTTTACTATAGGTATATGGTTAATAAGATAAGTAAGTAAGCCATGATTTCATGCAGTAGCTGATGACGACAAGTTATAACTAATAATAATAATAATCATCATTACATTAGCTTTGAACCTGGGATGTTAGGGGCCGTAACCGAAACTATCGGATATCCGATATAAAAAATTATCCCTAACCGTAATCAAATCCGAAATGAAAATTTGGTTACTGTAAAAAGGAAACCAAAATGTAATATCCGTAACCGAAATTATCCGAAACAAACGGATAATCCGAAACAAACGGATAATCCAAAACAAACGGATAATCCGAAACAATTTAATATCCGTATCCGTATGAGAAATTTCATATCCATTTCATCCATACTTTGAAAAAAAATCATTTAGGATCTACGACGCGTAGTGATATAGAAGATACATAATATAACGTATACACTTATAATACCGAAGCATTGATGTCACAAGTTATACTTGTTGGTAGCTCAGAGGCTTCTCCATATTGTTTTCGAGCCACGTAACAACATACTTAACGCATGTTTATGTTTTCACGGTTAATAAAAACCAACCAAGTGCGAATCTAGTTCATTGAACAAAAATTCACTTAACTTTTTCATTGTATGGGGCCTTTATTTTGTTCTGTTTTAGTATCTACCTATTAGTTTTATAGCGGCAACAGAAATACACCATGTGTGTTTCAGCTGTCAACTCCTTACAGTCCATGAGATATAACCTGCAAGCTTACTTCCGACACAATTGAGAATCGAACCAGTTCGATCTCAACGGCTTTTGGTATTTTATCTGGTGGATTGCTTTGAACCTAACCAGGATAAAGGAAATCGTTAGATCGTAACTTTTTTTACTCCCGACCATATCAATCGAATGAGAATCAAAATAAACAAACGTCAATCTATTAGGAAGTACGCGGCACTATCGAATCTGAATCAAAATCGAATCCGTTTGGAGAGTAAGGCCCCCGTTGAAACCGAAGAGTTAGTAATATTATGGTCCCGTTTTTACCCTTTTTGTAAGTAACTCTCTAAGGTCGTGTTTCGCCAAGCAATGTTAAAGTTAACGCCATGTTAAAATACCATGCCATCTCATTCATTGACAGGAAATACGAGAGGGATAACATGATATTTAACATGGCGTTAACTTTAACATTGCTTGGTGAAACACGCCCTGAAGGTAATGAAAAACCCAAAAGTAAGTGAATGTGACTGCGTATATTTTATCACACTCACTTACTTTTGGGTTCAGTAGCAAACACTCTCTCTAATCTATCTCTCTCTCTCTCTAATCCACATCGCACTTAATACCCGCTTATAAAACGGAAGTAGCGCGGAACTAATTTTAATATCTGTCATTAGGAAGTAAAAAGATAAATCCTGTTTTTACAACGAAATGCAAAAAATAAACATCCGTTGTATTTCCGTATATTACTTACTTGTTATGATAATAGGGTACGGACGACTTTGAACTCTTTCAAAGGTTACATCGAGTGTTCAAAAAATTGGTTTATTAGTGATTTTGAACATCACTAGTGTTGTATTTATGTTACGTTTACTCCCGGTTTTTTGATCAACTAACATGGCATTCCGATTAACAACCCATATTTAACGCTATCAGAGAGAAAGGAAGGGACAGATATTTTATAATTACATCACGCTCGCACGTATTGCAAGGCTTTAAATTCCACAAATAAAGTTAATTCACCAAATACACCGATTAGTTGACATACGATTTGTGTCCATCTTATCTGAAGAATTTTAACTAGCCTAGTGCGAGCGTTATGTTATCATAAAATCTGTTTGTTCCTTTCTCTCTGATAATGTTTCACTAATCAGCGTTCAATATAGGTTGTTAATGAGAAAATTAGAATCGTACATTTAGCGTTTCAGAAACCGGGAGTTTGTTTGATTGTAAAGATACATAAGTATATTTTTTTTTTTCATTATATTATATTTTTATTAAGTGACATCAAATAATGGCATAATTTATTGTATTCCATTTAGCTAAAATAAAATATAATTGCTTACAACACCTTAGCCAAAGTAACTTATCTGAGGCACACAAAGTAATTAAATTGTAATGTAACTTTATGAAAAATTAAAAAAACATCATAATTAGAAAGTAGAAAGTTGTAATTAATTTGGTGTATCAAAGGTTTAATCCTCGTCATAATTTATCACAACATACGTAGGTATATAATTAAAGTTATCATAATATTAAAGTAATCGCCTGTGATCGCATTCACGATTACTTTCGACGTGACATTTTGATAGAATAATGTGACGATTTTGTAACATGATGTTTTTATAAGAAAAGTTGAATGTGTGTTATCACAATCGAGAATCAAAATCAATCGAAAATCGTAAAATTATATTTTTGTACTCCTGACCACATCAATCGTCTGAGATTCAAAATAAACGTCAATCTTTTCGGCAAGACGCGGCACGATCGAATCTGAATCAAAATCTAAAAAGTGGAATGTGTGTCTACATTCAACTTTTCTTATAAAAACGCTACTCAGAAAAGTAGAGTATTCTAACATTAAGATATGTAATAAATATCAACATAATAATAATGATATTTAATTCTTTCAATAGGGCGGTTATTTAAATCAATTTATTTATATAAATTTACAAAGTAACGATTGCCCACTTTCTTTTCTAGGTAGATATATCTCTAGTACGTGAGATTATATCCACAGGTGAAAGACACCGAAGAGTGACTCTAGAGGTTTTTTATAATTATGTAATTTAAGAGTTTGCCATCATATAATATAACATAGTATATAAGCGGAATTTAATCTTACTTTGTTGGAAACATATACATAATATAAAATCTTTTTGCTTGCAGGAAGTCTAACTAGTATTACCGGAATATTTATGTTTAGAAAAACAAGTTTTATAAACGTCAAAGTTATAATAACTTTATTATTTTTGTACTCTAACTCAGCAAGTGTATTATAGTTAGTTATAACGTTCACTTTACGTAACAACTCATGGCATTTTATTAGCAGATGTAGACCTACTTTTTAGCACATTGTGCCATTATGCCATAGCACATAATAAAATATAAGTTTCGGTTGCGGGCATCAAACCAAGGTCGACTGTTTTGTGTTTTTGGTACGTAAAGGTACGATTCCACCAAAATAGTGTTCAGAACATTTGTTAGCTAAAATTTTTTTCAGAATTCCAGATGTGCCAATTTGTATGTGTTCCAATTTGTTAATGTTGCGTTAGCGAGTCCACCGGAACAAACATCTGTTACGCACAATGTCCGCAACAGTTCAGAACACCAGTGGAATCGCACCTTAAGGAACCCGTAGAACTTTGTAAAGTTGAATACAAACTTGGGACCATCCATTATAACCACCGTGATTAGGCAATATAAATTCAATACACTTACATGATGACACCAGAATGCGTAATAGACTCCAGAAGTATAGATGGCCAGTAGAGACAGAGCGATGCCGAAGAGATCGTACATAAGAAACGTGTTGTAGTCGTGTTCCGATCTGCAGGAGAAGGTATGGTACAGCGCCGAAAGAGCCATGCACACCTGAAATTAAATTAGTTTTCAGAACCAACTCTTTCCTCTCTTTCCGCTGTAGCGCAGTGGTAGAACGCGTTGGTTGGTGGACGAAAGGTCGCGGGTTCGAATCCCTCCGAACGAACAAAAAGTTTTCTTAGTTCCGGGGTCATGAAAGTGATAAAATTATGTATTAATATAAAATCTTAAATATGTGTACAGTATAAAAGAATTAAATATATTGCCGTTGTCGGATATAAGTATCCGAAGAGACAATGGACGCTTTACACTGACCTGACCTGACGTGGTGTAAAGCGTCCATAGATATTATTAGATAATATTTCTTCTAGGACCCCAGACAGAATGTGAATGTCTTAACTTTTTCAAACAAACATTAAGGCCATTTTTTGCATGTACTCCTCATACTGCTACAGATTGTCTTATAGTTCGCAATGGGGCTGGTCTAAACTTAAAGTACGTCTTTACTTTTTTATTCGCTCTGAACCTAGACATGAACTTAGATAGTGTAATGCTTCTATAGGGCTACAAGTCTTTACTTCGGCATAATATATCATTACCTCATTAATATTTCACAGTAGTACAATCTACGTCATCACACATTAGACTACGATAGTCGATTTTCGTACGCACATCTTGATGTTATGTTAATGATGTGTTGAATATTTAGTGTCAATTGGCAGAATGTTCAAGGACATACATTCCAACAACATTAAATTTCACGATAAAAAACAAATCACATAAATTGTTAAATAACAGATAATACTTGAGTACGTAACTTGCATGCATCTCCTGGGTCTCCACTTCCGGAGAGCACGGCCCATTGACAGTGAAAGTCCGCGAGATCAACTTAATGACGTAATGAGCACGGAATACTTTAATATACGAGTTATGCTCAACAGGTTTCAAACAATGACATTTAACCAGTAGTTTGTGGCCAGACATAATTGCCATCATTATCATGGACGGTATACCACAACAGAGGTTTGGGTCTTTACACACTGGGGGTTAAGTTGTTAAGTGTTAGTCAACGCTAGCTTCGAGTTAAGTACCTTAAGTATAAATTAAGATTATTGCTCAATCATCATCATCATCAGCCTGAAGACGTCCATTGCTGAACATAGACCACCCCCAAGGACTTCCACAACGACCGGTCGTGCGCTGTCTGCATCCAACGGCTGCCCGCGGCTCGGACCAGATCGTCGGTCCATCTTGTGGGGGGCCGCCCTACGCTGCGTCTTTCAATCCGTGGTCTATTCCATCTAGTGTCTGTTCTCCGAGCGATGTGGCCTGCCCATTGCCACTTCAACTGACTGATTCTACGAGCTTTGTCGGTTACTTTAGTTTTACTGCGAATATCCTCGTTTCGGATTCTGTCTCGCAGAGAAACTACGAGCATAGCTCTCTCTCTCCATAGCTCGTTGAGTGACTTGGAGCTTACGCATAAGGCCAACAGTAACGTGGTCCTCGTTAAGTATAAATTAAGAGTATTACTCAATATAAAGAAGAATTTTGACGCCCATAAAAAAGTGGCATGGACCTCCTATTATTCGATTCCTACCGTCTTCACTTAGCTACTTACAGCTTACCTTTTGAAACCTCATCTAAATTTTACCTACTGTACCGACTAGGGCTTCCGTCTCAAAGACAACCAGCCATCGCCACTACCTAACCTGTGGAATGGGTGGGTGGTTGGCGGTAGCGCAAGAGGAATACGCAGATTACGCTCACGGTGAGAGCGAGATAACTCTCTCCAATTAATTAATAATTACTTATTTTATTTTAATTTTATCTTATTTATAAAAATGAATTGCTGTTCGTTAGTCTCGCTAAAACTAAAGAACGTCTGAGCCGATTCGGCTTGAAATATTCGAGGAGGTCCAGGGAAAGTTAAACGGTGAGAAAAGGTACGGTAAGTAATGGCACGGATCAGCTACTAGGTAGGGTAGACTGGGTACGGTTGAAACGGTGGACGGTTGAAACAAATGACATATCTCGTGAATAGTGCTTGATGAGGTGAGGGGTACAAGGGGAGTACGAAGCGGACGACAAGTCGAAACTTGAATTTTAGTATTGCGTCACTCTTCGGGCGCTGTGGTCGTTTGTAGGAGGCCCCATTGTGTTTTTTGACGGAAAAGTAAGTATTTTTCTACCTACATTTTTGCAATTATTAAGATTTCGTTTATAGTGAGATGATTGAGAGTTTTGTTACAGTTGAATTTAAGTTTGTACAATATTGTAGTATGATTAGTTTTTACTTTAATTTACTATCATTCTTACTATGAACCGTTTTATACCAAGACGGGGGGTGGGGACAGTTGAAACATTATTTGTGGGTACGGTTGAAACAGTTTATTAATTAAAATTTATTGTTTCTCAGATGCCAAGGGTACGCCAAAGAAAAACTACGAAAGGTCGAACCGAATTATCGACGTATAAACAAGCATATGAGGATGTGAAAGCGGGATCTTCGTTAAGAACAGCGGCAGAAAAAAAGTGCACAAAAGGTAGCCTTACTTATGTTTGCCACAATTGTGACTCCGAATGATCTCGTAACCATTGAAGTATTTTTGTTTAAAATTTTAATTGATAAAGTTAATGTCTTTCGTTTTTATAGGCCGTGTTCCAGGAGACGCTCTAAACGTTCAGATCATTCATAACGCTGACATTGACAGCTGACAGTGCCTATGAAAACAGTTCAAAACGACCCTAAACAGTGCTAAAGAAACGCAAATCTGAATGAAAAAAACGTTTTTTTCGTTTACTATTAGGTCCTGGAACACAGGGATAGTCTATAATTAAGTGTTGACAGTTGAGAAATATAATAGCATGTTTGCGTGGTAACTTTATTTTAAAAATATTATCGCCACCAACATCTGATTATTATTTAAGTTGTAGGTAATTAATATAAAACTTTGAAGGCTGATTAAAAATAATGTTAGATTATAAATATAACCAATGACTATGACAAATGTTATTAGATGATTAATAAAACATTATAATTGATTATATTTTGTATTATTTGCATGTGTTTCAATTGACCCCAGACACTGTTTCAACCGACCCTGGCATGGGGACGGTTGAAACAAAAGACTGATTTTTTTAAATTTGATTTTACACAAAAAATACTATAGAGTGATCTTAAATAACATTGCCCTATAGTAGACAGATATAAGGTCTTTTATTTAGTATATTTCCGACATCGCTCGCTTAACAAATCCCGATGCTATGCATGATAAATGCTAAAATGTTTCAACCGTACCCAGTCTACCCTACTTCTGTAAAACAAATCCGTTGCGGGCCAAATCAAAGCGCAAAGGTAAATCGGAACTTGTTTTGATTTTATCCTATACACACCTAAGTAAGTAGTTTTGCTCGGTGTTTAAAAATTTCCAAAGAAAGTTTTTTTTTTAATAGGTAATTTGTAGAGACAGAAAAAACTGAATTTGTGGAAATCACGGGGTTGTCCTTGCTTTCGCTCATCGGCTCTTGGTTTTGTTGCATAATATGTAATTATGTGCCAACTACCAGCTGAGATCTTTTAGATACCTTGTATGATTTTGTTGCAACGCGGCTTGGTGATTTTGGTTATTATTTTTAGTTATTACAAAAAATCACTTTTAAAGCCTCGTAGTCTATTGGTAAATACGAAACCATGAGTAATAAGTACCTATCCACTACACGTGTATATTTAAACACACATGTAAAGTGGCATAGGATTGTAACACCTCGATAAATACAGCAAAAGAGAAGAACATTGTTGTATATAGGTAATAGCTGTTCCCGCGACTTCGTTCGCGTGGTTTTTGAGTAACTTAAACCGTTTATGCAGCGCACGCAACAAAAGTCCCCAAATGTGAATAATTTTTCCCGTTTTTTAAACATTTCCAACTCACGCTTCGCTCCTATTGGTCGCAGCGTAATGTAATATAGACTAAAGCATTCCTCTATAAATGGACTATCCAACAAAAAAATAATTTTTCAAATCGGACCAGTAGTTCCTGAGATTAGCGCGTTTAAACAAACAAACAAACTCTTCCGCTTTATAATATTAGTATAGATTACAAGTTACAACTAATTGTCCCTCGGAGGTACACTCTTTTATTATTATTTTTACATGCTAACGTCACTTTCACTTCATGGTGAGATGAAACGGGTCGAATCGTCGAGTCTCGCCGACCAATGACGAACCATAGCCATTTTTCGCAAAACATATTGGCACCCATATGTTTTTGTGTATAATCAACAATAACTATATAATCACCCCAAGATACGTACAGTTTGTTCATAACGTAAACTTTTTCAAAGCTAAGTTGACAGCAATTTATTTAATTACATAACTGTACATTAGACATAGATATAGCTTAAAAAATAATTACTGCTTTATAATAACATCCTTTGGGTGGAAAAAGATGGCCATTAAACTATATTTATAATCCATTACTTAATATTATCTAAGAATCATAAACCATTGATAAATTTAAACAAACGAAACACCTCCTAAAATAAATTGTCTTAAGTTATTTAAAGAGTTTCTTATAGAATGGCCAGTAATAGCAAATGATTGTTACTTGTGAAAAGAGAGAGGGGAGGCCCTTGCCCATCAGTGGGGCAGTAATGGCTATTAATAATAATAATAAAAAGTTATTTAGAAAATGTTAATGAACTTACCAGGAAACATGAGAACAATATTGCAGCAACAGTTCTGTCAGTCAATGTTGCATGGATGTTGATGATTGCAAGATCATTTATTGTGAGGGAGAGCAGGAGAAAGAACCCAAATATATGTGTCCAGATGTTCATTGTTTCATTTGTCCACCAGAATATACTAAAAGCATTGATATTTTTTTAATATGTTCATCTTTTATGTCAGATAATAATATTATGATTTACCTGATTAAATTTTTATCATTTATTTATTTTATAATACTTATAAAAAACACAAGAGTTACTAATATTCACATACAATTCTACAATTTAAATAAATATAAATATATAAATAACATATAATCACACAAATTACCTTTCCCAACATAGTTTTGTAGGTAAAAATTTTCTATATCCATCCCTAATGAATGGGTTGTGTTTTATATATTCAGGGGCTTCCTCATATTTCAACAATTGCCTGTAATTTAAATATTCAATGTCCTCCTTGGTCACATTATTGTTTTCTTGTAGTTTTTTCCCCCGCCTTAATAATTTATTTCCACAGCATTCATTTTCTTGTATGTGATTTAACTGAATCATAAAACATTTTATTAGGTAGTTGATAATTTTTGTAATTGTGATCCAATTTTGCAGGAATTTTTATGATATTGTTTAAATCTATTTTTTTAACATATTTAATTAAATAAAAATTAAATCCTTTTTTGTTAATATTCATATAAATTGAGTGTTTTAATTGACCTATTGTTTTAATCAATTGAGTTGGGTGAATTGAAACAATATTTTCCGGTATAATTTTGTTGTTTATATTCATTTTAATGACATTTTAATGTGGACTACATTTAGAGTCAGATTATAATATAAGTATAAATATAATTATTATAGTTTGATCAATACATACATTTAAAGTAAAAGTGTTTCAAATGTACCTAGTCTAGAGATGAACAAAAATTTGGTATTTAAAATAAGTATATTCTGGTAAATAATTGATGTAATTTACCTTTTCGATTGGCATAAATTGCACTGTTTCTTCTTGACACTCGCTAATTTTCTTTGTCATAGTTAGAGTCATGATTATTTTGTTATTATAAATTTATACACTTAAATAACACAGGTTTGAAAAGAGCTACATCGACAACAATTATTATGGTTTAAAATTTTTTGTTTAAACTGTAATGCTATTCGCCGTCTTCACGAATTTTAGCATACACTTTTACACTTTGCAATACACCTACATCACAAACTACCTCTAACAACTCTTGGTTCGAAAACTATGAAAAGTATAAAAATCGTGAGGTCTGCTATAGACACAGCTGTTGTTGTGACTTGTGAGTTATGACAGAAATAAAAAATTTAAGCAAAAATATGATTGCACGTTGTCAATATATTTGACGGTTGACATCTGTCATAGTAGCAGAATATGTCACTTGTCAGTTATTTTTTATCCGTAGGGAAGAACGGTGCAAAAGCTTTGCAACGATAACCAAAATAATTACTTTCATCAAAATATTCAAATATACGGTTAGTTTTTTTGCGTTATACGAAAAGTAAATGTTGCTTTATATATCATTACATTTAACGCGAGGAATAACCGCAACAAGCGCCACTCTTTTTAAAATAAATTTTACAACGACATTGTGTCGTTGTAAAATTAAAAAAAGTAATCGGTTCAAACCTTAGATTAAGAATACATAGATTTGCTACGATACGTCAATAAAGTGTGTGAACGAGATCACAACATACAAAAACTTTAAAGAAGGAAAAGGAAGGCGACAATATTGCCTGTCTTTGTCAGAGTTCCTGTTTTTGTTTGTTGGGCACAACTGTTATGTGCCCAACAAATCAGTTGACAGTTCGGTCACATCTCATATCTTCCAGGATTTTTAGTGAATAATAGTGATCTAAGTGGTGAAAATAAAAAGAAATTTAAGTGATACATAATACTAACCCTGCTTTACATGGATATATGTTAAATAATCGGCTGTAAAAGCCGTAATGAGCAAAAAACACGAAATATTTCCTTTCATGCGTAAGTACAATTTTAGTAACAAATACACCTTGCTTTGATAAAATATCGACAGGTTGTGTTCCGTAGCACACTAATAAGCTATTAATAGGTTATTGTGAATAGAAATAATGAATTAAAATGTTATTTAAAATTACAATAATAAATGTATTATCCAACCAATGTATGTGACAAGATTAAATTGTCATCCTCGAAACAAATGTCAGGCAGTCCGCCATTTTAAACTACTTTTTTACTTAGTAATGTTAAAGATTTTATGGGGATACCAGCTAAGGTACTCATAATTTACCCTAAAAGTGGGGTCTTTTTTAACCGACTTTCAAAAATAGAGGAGGTTTCTCGATTCGACCGTATATATATTATATTTTTAATTTTATTATTAAATCTTAAGCTGTGCAATAGTGAAACTGTTGTTACAGATTTCCAAAGGACTCTTCAACCCGCCAATTATGGATTCGTGCCACAGGCCGACAAAACTAGCAACCAACCAAATATACTCGACATTTTGAACAAAGTTGTTTTAGAAAAACAGCAAATATGACAAGTTTAAACCCGTTATCTATTCCTACGCGTCATGTCATTGAGCAGGTTAGTTACTATTATGGTATTTATTTACGTACTCTAAAAGTGATTATTATAATGTTATAAACATAATATTATATTCAGAGTCTTGTGTAGAGCCTACTGAAATTTACCTACATAAGTTCACTAAAAGTACTTGTAGTGTTTGATAACTGATTGCCACTTTATCGCCGGAATATATACCATGTACAGGACACATAGAGTGGGGATAGTATTACCACAACCGTAGTGATACACAGAAGTGCCGGACAGATATGGTAGTTATTACTAGCGGTACACAGAGTCAATTAATATATGTGCATACTACAGTACTATTTTTTTACTGTAAAATAACGATGGAAATGGAAATCTTGTCTACATTTAACGAACGCCTCTACTACTCCTATTTTATATATTATTGCTTTGTTTTAGGAAAGCCGAAGAAATATTTATTGGAAGACGTATAGTGATTATAAGTCGTAAAAGTCACTCCAAAAATTTCCATTCATGAACTCTTGAACTGCGGTGAATAGTCGAATGAGATTATATCTATAAATTGTAGTTGGTATAAGAAATAAATTAATAATATGAATGTCCCCGGAAATGCTGGTAAGGGATCCACACTATAGGAGGCATGAAAAGGAAAATACCAAATGCTTAAACGAGGAGGAAGAAATTCGTGCATCTACTTCCAATAGCAAACGGTATGAATACAGTTACGGAAATAATCATTTTTAATAACGACCCATATATGTTGTAATATACCAATAATTATAAAAAAAATGCAAATATTATAATAAAATCATTTAAATAATGACTATAAGCACAGATTACCTTTAAACACCTTATTTTTTTTTATATACTTTTTTACGTATATACCTACTTTATTAGTTATTTTACATTAATTTAAATATTTTTATAGGTATTTGTTAAAATACACGACCGGTTTCGACGAAGTTATCGTCGGTGTAGGTATATATTATAATAAAGTGAAAAAAAGTGCAAGTACATAGTTTGTGTTTTATTACTACATAAAAAGAATGTCCGCCAAGAAATTATAGTACATTCGATAACATAAATAGAGTACCGACATATATAAATTATTATTACGTCCGCGTCTGTGATGAAAATAATTATGATGTAAAGATGTTTTTTTAAAACCTTGGGTTTTGTTGTATGGTATGTTTTGGGCATACAAAGTAGCAGCCAATGCTACTTTGTATGCGCAAATGGGAACCGTTGGTACATTTACACCTCATAAACGTAACATATTGTTTCCTGCTTTATCCGTTCCAAATTTCATAATTTAATGGAAACAAATATATATAGATATACAAACTTTCTCTCATTAATAATTTTGTATTTTACTGTTCTGTACTAATCTTTGTTAGTCCCGAGTTGTAAGATTACTGAATAAATTGGGTAAATTTAAAGGGGGTTGGCAACACAGATATTGTATATACTTTTCGTTTGTCTCTTTCGGCTGTGGCACTGTGTCAAATCTATAGGATTCTTTATCTAAGGTTCAAACTTTAAGTAAATAGTTATATGTAAAAGTAATAACTAAAACGGCCACTTTAGTTATTACATATGAGAGTAAATACAGGATTTAGAGCTGTAATTAAATGCCAATAGATTAGTTTACCTATTTACTTGAAGTTTGAACCGATTATCTTTTTTATTATGATCTTTGTGTCGTTGTAAAATTTATTTTAAAAAGGGTGGCGCTAGTTGCGGTTACTCCTCGCCATCAGCTATAAAAACATAAAAATAAAGATAAAATAAGTCTTCACCTAACTGAATCATTATTTATTAGGTGCAATAATAAAACTCCGCTCGTACAATAACACCCTTAGATAAAGAATCCTATAGATTTGACACATTGCCACAGCCGACAGGGACAAACGAAAAGTATATACAATATCTGTGTTGCCAACCCCATTTAAATATACCCAATTTATTCAGGAATCTTACTACTCGGGACTAACAAAGATTAGTACAGAACAGTAAAATACAAATTTATTAAAGAGAGAAAGTTTGTTCATCTATATATTTGTTTCCAATAAATTATGAAATTTGGAACGGATAAAACAGGAAATAATATGTTACGTTAATGACGTGTAAATGTACCAACGGTTCCCATTTGCGCATAAAAAGTAGCATTGGCTGCTACTTTATATGCCCAAAACATATCATACAACAAAACCCAAGGTTTTAAAAAAACATCTTTACATCATAAATCATAATTATTTTTATCACAAACGCGGACGTAATAATAATTTATGTATGTCGGTACTCTATTTATGTTATCGAATGTACTATAATTTCTTGGCGGACATTCTTTTTATGTAGTAATAAAACACAAACTATGTACTTGCACTTTTTTTCACTTTATTAAAATATATACCTACACCGACGATGACTTCATCGAAACCGGTCGTGTATTTTAACAAATATAAAAATATTTAAATTAATGTAAAATAACTAATAAAGTAGGTATATACGTAAAAAAGTATATAAAAAAATAAGGTGTTTAAAGGTAGGTAATCTGTGCATATAGTCATTATTTAAATGATTTTATTATTTGCATTTTTTTTTAATTATTGGTATATTACAACATTTATGGGTCGTTATTCAAAATGATTATTTCCGTAACTGTATTCATACCGTTTGCTATTGGAAGTAGATGCACGAATTTCTTCCTCCTCGTTTAAGCATTTGGTATTTTCCTTTTCATGCCTCCTATAGTGTGGATCCCTTACCAGCATTTCCGGGGACATTCATATTATTAATTTATTTCTTATACCAACTACAATTTATAGATATAATCTCATTCGACTATTCACCGCAGTTCAAGAGTTAATGAATGGAAATTTTTGGAGTGACTTTTACGACTTATATTCACTATACGTCTTCCAATAAATATTTCTTCGGCTTTCCTAAAACAAAGCAATAATATATAAAATAGGAGTAGTAGAGGCGTTCGTTAAATGTAGTCAAGATTTCCATTTCCATCGTTATTTTACAGTAAAAAAATAGTACTTTTAGTGAACTTATGTAAGTAAATTTCAGTAGGCTCTACACAAGACTCTGAATATAATATGTTTATAACATTATAATAATCACTTTTATAGTACGTAAATAAATACCATAAAAGTAACTAACCTGCTCGATGACATGACGCGTAGGAATAGATAACGGGTTTAAATATGTCATATTTGCTGTTTTTCTAAAACAACTTTGTTCAAAATGTCTAGAGCATACTCGAGTATATTTGGTTGGTTGCTAGTTTTGTCGGCCTGTGGCACGAATCCATAATTGGCGGGTTGAAGAGTCCTTTGGAAATCTGTAACAACAGTTTCACTATTGCACAGCTTAAGATTTAATAATAAAATTAAAAATATAATATATATACGGTCGAATCGAGAAACCTCCTCTATTTTTGAAAGTCGCTTAAAAAAGACCCCACTTTTAGGGTAAATTATGAGTACCTTAGCTGGTATCCCCATAAACACTTTAACATTACTAAGTCAAAAAGTAGTTTAAAATGGCGGACTGCCTGACATTTGTTTCGAGGATGACAATTTAACCTTGTCACATACATTGGTTGGATAATACATTTATTATTGTAATTTTAATTAACATTTTAATTCATTATTTCTATTCACAATAACCTATTAATAGCTTATTAGTGTGCTACGGAACACAACCTGTCGATATTTTATCAAAGCAAGGTGTATTTGTTACTAAAAATTGTACTTACGCATGAAAGGAAATATTTCGTGTTTTTTGCTCAGTACGGCTTTTACAGCCGATTATTTAACATATATCCATGTAAAGCAGGGTTAGTATTATGTATCACTTAAATTTCTTTTTATTTTCACCACTTATATCACTATTATTCACAAAAAATCCTGGAAGATACGAGCTGTGACCGAACTGTCAACTGATTTGTTGGGCACATAGCAGTTGTGCCCAACAAACAAAAACAGGAACTCTGACAAAGACAGGCAATATTGTCGCCTTCCTTTTCCTTCCTTAAAGTTTTTGTATGTTGTGATCTCGTTCACACACTTTATTGACGTATTGTAGCAAATCTATGTATTCTTCATCTATGAATAACACCCGATCGACATCGATGATGATGTAGGGCATAGACGTCTATACGTCTATGCCCTACATCATCATCGATAGTAAAAGTTAAATTAGAATCTGAATCTGTTACAGATTCTGAAAACTAGACATATAAATTTTAATTTTATGGAAAACAGTATATTGCTGAATTTTAAACAACACTGACACGACCGCTAAAATTCTGTTATGTGAATGTATAATAGTTGAGTAATACTGAGAGTGTTTTCACTTTACGTTATACCAACATTCAATAACTATTCTGTCTTAAGCATAAGTGTGTTTTTAAAAAAAAAACCGATATTTTCCGACGTTGAGAAGACAATCTATTATAAAATAATATAGAATACATATATTTCATTAAAATACATCCCTCTATTTCTCATTATACAGGTATAAGTGATTTATCGGTCCGTTAACATATTAGCTAATATAAAGTATAATTATATCTTGAAGATAAAATGTAACTAAATATTTAATCTGAGGGAAAAAACTCGCAGGCAAAAGTTAAATACTTTTGACATTTGACACTAACGACGGTATTTTTTAAACTTTAAGGCTTACATGTAGGCTAGAAAGCTGGATGGTCTGTATGGCTAAGGTATGGCCATAGAAATAGGAGGTATGGCCCTATATTCTTTATCCATTGTTTACGAGTTCATCACTAACAAAATATTATATGACCGTGTAATGCTATTCTTACAATATCAACGTCATATTCATTCTCGTTTTAAATGTATTAAAACTTAATATTAATAACAACCTTCAGAAATATAATATATGAATGAAGGTTTCATATTATGAATGAAGGTTTGATATCAACAGAAACACTTATAACCTTGGTTAATTTTAGGTTAAAATAATAAAAATAATATGTTTACACTTCTATGCACAGTGTTACCTCATGGTATGAATAATCCTGGGTCGAGGTAATTCAAGGTTTACCTGAAAAGGTAACTGCGACCAATCTTACCTGAGAAAGTTTCATATTGCAAAAATGTGATGTAAATAACCCTAATATTTGGTATCCAAAAATAGCGCTCAGAATTTCAGTTCTACGTCATATCCGAAATGAATATTTAAAAGTTGCCACATAAAAAATTATTACTAAATCTTTGACAATAAAAACCTAAATTAATAAAAACAATTACTTATAACTAATTATGATTTTAATGCAGCAGTCAAATTAATAACAACTTAAATGTAAAAAGATTATTAGTGATATTTAAACACAAATATTTTAAAAGTTTTGTCGCTAATCGCTTTAACTCAACGTCACATTTACGAAGACCGTAAACGGGAAAGTTGGAGTTCGTTTCATACTAAAATCCAAAGCGTGAATGTTCTTCGTAAATGGTCGATTTTCCTGTTTGCCGTTCTCAATTCGTCGCGAGTGTGCTAATTTTGCTAGAACCAGCGCTTTGTTCTAATTATTATTATTTATTAATATTAGTTATTATTTTTTTTACTTAAGTCTCACAAAAATCGTATTAATTACATTTTTTTTATTATTATTGCATAAAACGACTTGTGTGGTACTTTTGCGTTTAGACGGGAGCCATCTTGCAATCTCTAATAAAAGGTCCTTGGCTCACAGTTTCGTTGTCTAGTTAAAAGTCAGTTTATTGAATTATAACATAATCAAATGGCGTTAAAACGAATTAATAGGGTACGTATTATGTTAATATCTTATTACTCGCTCGTAGATAGTTAAAAATATTACGATGTAAAATCCAGACCTCATAGTGAATGTTTCGTCATTGTGAATATCTATTCTCGAAATTTCTTCTCCATATTTCATTGTGATCAATATTTTCAGGAACGTAATGTTTTTTATTCCATGTTTATAAAGTATTTGTATGATATAACGGTGGATTTAAAGCCAAAGTAGGTGACAATTTTATGCACACGGCGTACCTAAAATGTCGGAAATATGAACCTATAACGAGATCTTCTCGTCAGTTTTTGTTGGGTAAAAACAATAAACAAAAGGATAGTTCATGTTTGAGTTGTGTTAATCGATATTTATCATATTCTTTGTCTAAAACTGTAGCAATGTTTTGTCATCTCAGTAGTTCCCTAACTGATGATGTGTTTGCAGTTTGACATGTTTTACTCTATTTGGTAGTTGTTCAAAAAATAAATGGGGTATGGTTTGTGTTACAGGAATTACAAGATCTGGGCAGAGACCCACCAGCACAATGTTCTGCAGGACCACACGGAGAAGATCGTAAGTATTTTACATATTTTGTTGTCGTATGTAGCTTCTGACTCATCCATTCGTTTTTTATTTTTGTAATACCTAACCTAAAACTATCTTTTGTAAATTTATATATTATAGTATTATACTTATATTAAAAAAAAATGGATGATAACTTATTAAATAATATATTATTGATTTAAGTGATGTGATGTGATTTTTAAACTGTTATTGTTTTCCAGTATTCCATTGGCAAGCCACAATAATGGGCCCAGTAAGTTTTTCATTTTTGTATTTGTAGATAGTGTTTAAAAGTTAGTTAATATCAGCTGATAATGTTTTGAATATAATATAACAATATTATGTTTCTTATTAACATTAAGGAGAAAAATTAGTTATTAAAGTTTCCTTCAATTTTTACATAAGTATTTATCCAATGTAATTTGGTGCTTTGTATTGTATAAACAAAATGGTTAAAATGGGCACATTCTACAAGTTGCTAATAAGCTTCAAAATAACAGATAAAAAAAACCAGACCTACTGATAAAGGAAAGGGAGTAGGTCGATTTTTAGACAAAAAGGAAGACATTACCAATTATTAATATGAGTGATTATTTTATGTACTTTCAGTAATTATTTTATCAGGCAATTTTTTATGTACAAGGTAGTTTTTAAGAATTATTTATTAATGAATATGTTTTTTAATTTCAGGTCGACAGTCCCTATCAAGGTGGTGTCTTCTTTCTGACCATACATTTCCCTACAGACTATCCATTCAAACCACCAAAAGTTGCATTCACAACACGTATTTATCATCCTAATATAAACAGTAATGGTTCTATTTGCTTGGACATTCTTCGTGCACAGTGGTCACCAGCTCTTACTATATCTAAAGGTATATTATATCATATATTTGGTTTTTTACTTGTTATATAGAATCCAATGATATTTATTTTATTGTAATTTTATTTTCAGTGCTGCTTTCAATTTGCTCACTGCTATGCGATCCAAACCCAGATGACCCTTTGGTACCGGAAATTGCTAGGATCTACAAAACTGACAGAGAAAAGTACAATGAATTAGCCCGAGAGTGGACACGGAAGTATGCCATGTGATGAGTCAAATGTGACACCTGTAAAACATATACAAACACATCGCCACAGCCCGGGCTACCCCCCACCATTTGTTCCCTATCCCAATACTCTGAATCCTTATCAATCAAAATAATAAAGAAAAAAAAATGAGCTAAAGTCAATGTGAAATCTTAAATTTTTTGATTTTAATGTCTAATTTAAATGAAGCATCCAAGTAAACTCCATATGTGCAAATAGTTTTGTTCATCTAAAGTGTAAGTAACATTTTCTATAAGAGATATTAAAAGATTTGTGAAAACATTGATGTGTCGGTAGATGTCTTATCGCAAACACTCATTTAGTTCAAGTTAAATTAGTTAAATTTATGTTTGAATTCATGTATTTGCTAAAGAATTTGTACTTTAACTAGATCTAAATTTCACTGTGAAATGTACAATAGCCATACATTGTATTGAGAATGTGAGTAAGTCCTGGTCTTATCATTTATGAATTGTATTCAAAGCTCATCTTACAAACATGCTGGTTAATGAGAATGATGAGCTTGTTGGACAATGTTAAGGTGTTATTTTTTTTATAAATCTCTATTAAGTTAGTAAATGTAGTACTGCTGACAGACTGACGTTTATGTAAGTGGTCAGTTTTCTTTCATCCACAATATTAAGAAACGTTCCGGATAGTTAACATAATGCAGTTTAAATTACAGTGTATCATAAGATAATAAGTTAAATTTAATCTAGTTTTTTTTAATGGCGATCTTTATATTATAACTTTATCTAATATATATTGTGGTTGTAAGGACACCAGCGTTATGATTTCCGCTAAAGTCCTCTCCGCAATCACCCTCCTTGTTTCCCATCTCTTGTATATCAGTTTGGCATTTTTTCTCATTTCATGGCACGAGTGGCAATTATGGTGTGTTCTTTACAGCTGCAAGATGAAGCTTTCGTTTATTTGGTTAACACAGGGAGTGAGAAACTTTAAAGGCTTTTCAAACTGTAATCGATTGACAAGATGTATTTTAGCTTCACTAAATTGTAAGAAACAATAAATTATTGTGTATGTAAATAACACCGTGCGATTTATTTAGGCTTATCAACCTAAAAATCCAGCCACAAGTGCCATAAGGGGTCTGATGTGAGAGGAGAGTCGGAAATTTAAAATAATAAAATCCATGAGCTGTAGGATTCGATTTTAAATAACAAACACATATTATTGTGTCAATGAACCCCAGAGACCCCACTAAGCAAATATATAGTTGTGTACCTACTAAGTTCAGATCCAAATTATTACCAACCGCAACCAAGTATTTCTTTATTGCATGGTAAATGAGTGTTTTAATGGGTAGCATTTAATAGGCGCTATTGTCCCTGGCTTAGAACAATGATCTAAACAATCGTCGCGGGAGCTGCGAAAGGCGCTCAGAAGCCATAAATGAATAATCTAAAGACTTCTTAATTAATAATATTCTCACTAGAAAGCTAAACAGATTTTAACCACCTGAGACTCGCGCTTAGTCACGCGGTGCAATATTCTTGAGGGGTTGTTCTACAGGTTTTGGTTTAAAGAAAAGATGAATCTAAAAAATATTCAGGGTGGAGGGAAAATACGTTCGTATAATTAAGCAAATTCACATCTACCTACCTCCTATTATTGACACGCTTTTATTAGCTTGGGCTGTTTGTGTATGTAACGGAATCTTTGACTATAATGTTGACCAATTTCCAGAAGTATGATAATTTGAAATTTTGCATACGTATCAAGGACCATGGACAATACAATTAAGGCGTTTTTGAAAACTATTAGGTACTTATTGATGCAATTTTATTACTCTTTTGTCTTACTAGAATGAAGTGGAGTACATAGACTACATAATATGGGCGGAGACGATTAATGTCAGGGTTCAAAACTTTCTCAATATTATCTTAAGTCCCGATTTCACCAACGCATGTTAGTGATAACTGCTTGTTAAATTACCGTGCCTTCTCATTCATTGATAGGAATTACGAGAGGAACATGATATTTAACGAAGGATTAACTTTAACATTGCTTGGTGAAACACGCCCTTATTATTACTGATCTTAGTCATAATAAATTAGCATTTTTTAATGAATGTACCTATAGAATGATAACCTGCTGTTGACAAATGACATAGGTAATGTTATTGTTAAATTATGTGAAGATTTAATTTACAGTAAACGTAAAGATTCAACGAAACTAAAGCCGTCTTTCACCAAGTAATGTTAAAGTTAACGCCATGTTAAAATACCATGCCATCTCATTCATTGACAGGAAATACGAGAGGGATATCATGATATTTAACATGGCGTTAACTTTAACATTGCTTGGTGATTCAACACGCCCTTATTGTTCCAATGTGCACGTTACAATTCTCGTAGCAACTTTGAAGCCTTTTAAGGCGCGCAACAGGAAGGCAACTTTAGTGTAGAGATATGTGTCATTTCTTTACGTTTACATTAAAATTGAGCCTAAATTCTTATTATTATAAACCGTATAATAATCATTTCATTTCACTGGATATTAAACGTGTAGCACATTTGATATCTTCAATACCTAATTAGGGACATTGTCTTATTCCTTTGAGGGAAGCGATTATGATAAAATAAGGAAATAAAACAAAATAACTTAAATATTAATTCTGGTATAAACAAAATTTATTACACAGTACATGACGTATTATTATAAATATTATATTGTATTGATTACTATATCTACTACTTACAACTTAAATGAAACTAAAAAATTAGGCACGCTCGTTTTGTGGAATTTTTATAACTTAACTTAATATTTGTTATTGTTTCGGTTATCAGATATATAGGTATATACTTTTAATACGTAAGCTTAGACGACAGTATTTTTTTTCGCATCTACGACAAAGATGGGACATGAAAATAGATGGCGGAAAAAGAGAAATAAAATATGTGACTTCAGTTTCTTGGGCACTTTGCCTCATTGTATCAGATATACTGATATATATAACTTTTAATATAATTTACTAATTTATGAATTATTATGAAACAATTAAAGCTCTGTAGTTTCCATATTTTTTGCGTTCTTCATTTGCTCCAACTGTTGGTAAAAGTTGAAGTTGTCCTGATTGTTTTCGAGGTCCGCTTCGCTCTGTATGGAGGGAAAGTTGGTGGTGATGAAGTAGGGCTTGTCTGCCGGCATGTCTTGGTCCACGACGTTCTCATCCAAAGAGTCCCTCTCGGAGCGGCTCAGATCATCTGTTTTGTACCAGTCGTTCTCGTATGCGTGCAGCCAGATGGGGTTAGAGCCTTTGGTGCTGTGTTTATTCGTGTTCGGCACTCGTTCGGCGGAACTGCGTATGGTCATGCCCGACTCACCAGGATTCGAAGCTGCGGAAACGAACAATAGTATTTAGTCATTAGTAAATAATTAATGAACATTGTGATACTAACACGCGCTTTATTTTGTGCAACGATACTGTCAACTTTACATAACTGGTATAGAATGTATGTTAGTTGCTTGTAACAACTTCGTTATGAAATTGGAAAATCAATACAAATTACATAAGAAATCAAAGGACAACTAAGCGGTTTCTGTCGAAAAATAATAGTCGTCAAACACTTTAACGATTCTGTTCAGGTATGTACTTGATGGATAGTAGAAATGAAGAACAAAATAGTATCTATGGATGCTTTTCAAACACCACGTCAATTTCACCACGTGGTAAGTATCCGAAGAACTTGTGGTATGGGTATATACTACAGAATTATATTTAATAGTTTTTATACTATACACATATTTAAGATTATTATTCTAGACATCCATGACCCTGGATCATAGAAAACTTTTTTCTTCGACGGGATTCGAACCCGCATCCTCCGGCTCAAACACGCGCTCACATGTAAGTAGTTGCGAGATAGATCTACGCTCACAGTAGGCGGTCGTGGTGGCGGCCTTCAGACGGCGGCCGAAGTCGGCGCGCTGCGACAGGCACGCGGTGACGGCGAGCGTTAGCAGCGCGGCCAGGAACACGCTGGTCCACGCCAGCCAGTACACCGTCTGGTTGGACGACATCTTGTCCGCGGTTAGTGGCTGGTACTCGGCCGGCTGTGTGTCCAGCACGTTGAACTCCTGTAATGTTTTAGACCGTTTTAGAATAGACTAATAGATATGTACTGTTATATTTTAGTTTTAGAATCAGTTATAAAAATATTATAATGCAAATACTTCTTAGTATAAATTTCAGAATGATATCAAATAACTAACACTTCACTAACGCCATCTAGAGACTGTGTGGGAAAGCTCTGGGAAACAAGGCATTTAGTGGCCAAAGCTGGTTCTTGGTTAGAGGGAAGCACTACCCGTTATAAGAGTCTTCAAAAGGCTATGTAAAGCACATAAAATTCCCACTCTATCGCACTATAGCATATCCTAGGAATGCCCTGAATTTGGAGACTGAACGGTCAGGATTGGAACGGCCCCTTAGTTTTATATAGCTGTCAATGGTGACAAAATTGTTAATTTTAAGGGTTATCCTGACCATCAAGTTTGCAAATTCGGAGCCTGTACTTATAGGGCCTACAGTATATGAATTCATTTAATAGTCATTAGTAAAAGTATCCATACAAGTACTCGTCTGAAAAGGATCGCCCTTTAAAAAGAAATGCATATTCGGTTTGGCTTTATAGATCGAGTTCTCTTGACGCACATAAGTGAGGGTTTGCCATATTCCTACTGCCGGTGTTTTACAAATCCGAATATAATAATTATTTTCAATGACAGATTCGCATTGTGTTTGGACGGGTATTATTTATACAGTTTGTATGAACAAATATTACCTTGAACAAATCATCGAGTTGTTCAATATTTTTATCGACTAGTTTCAGCACTTGGTCGACCTCTAGTACCGAGTGGTCCTGGCCGTTCACCAAGTGCAAGTACAAATCCGTCTTCGTGTTGTCTACGGAGCCATCTTTATTTTCGTGCACGCGCAAGTCGTCAATATTCACAACGGACTCCGTAACACGCGCTAGGTTCTGTCTGAAAGTGTTTATCTTGTCGCGAACTTCAGACGGGTGCGCGCGTAATACGAAACGTACGCGCTGGTCCTCTCGTAGAAGATAGATGAAAACGTGGGCTTCGTCTTCTAATCCAGCTGTGTCGTTTGCTAAAACCTATAACAACATTGCAAATATTAATATTTGAAAAGGAATTTAATTACGCTTCGCATGTCTTAAATGAAATGCGGGTTCATTACTTACCTTAAAGTCAAAGTATCCTTTCATGCCTTTCTGTGGGTCAAAATTAAGAGAGACGGCTCCGGTGTCGGCGTCGATCAGGAAAGGAGAGACAGACAGATTTTCCAAGCCCTCAGTTAAAGTCTCTTTTACATCCCCGTTGAGATAATATGTAATTTTAGAATTCATTCCTTCGTCCAAGTCTATTGCCTAAAAAGATAATAGGTACGTATAAAACGTATTTGGTTGCTATATAATATTACTACCTAGTGATCCACACCATGTCCACTTGAATAATTCATACTGTGTATAGAGATGGCGGATGTTAATTTGTTGTCTTGGAAACATGCACTTATTATAAGTTATTTAAAATATGTTGCTTATGTTCACATTATGATGCTTACCTTTACATACATAAATTCAATACCAAAGTCAGCTTCAGTAGTAATACCGCCGGTGAATATTTTGTTCACAAATTGAGGCCGGTTGTCGTTCACATCTTGTACGAATATGTGCACTTTGAGAGTGCTGACTGCGTCTGTAGTGTTATCATACTTCGGTGTGTTTACACAATCTTCTGTTGCTAATATTGTTAGTGTGTATTCCGATTTTAACTCTCTGTCTAGCGATTTTGACGTAAGCCTGTGCGAAATATATAGGTAACGTTAGTTTACTGTCTTATAACCGAATACTGAAACGCTACTTATGTGTCACTTAAGTACTTAAGTCATAATATGCTAACCTTGCCATTCTACAAAGCCGCTAGTGACCGGCTGTGAATAGCCTCCTTATTTTAGTAGTGTTTCAATAGTACATTTCCATGAAAATGATTTGTGCTATACATTAAGTAAATTTAGTAAGTTTACCACAAACCATATAATTATTAGTATAAACTATCAACACAAAAAAGCAATACTTCAGTACATACTTGTGTATATTAGGAACCAATTCGAACATTCCATCTTCGTTCCCGTCGACAATATAATAACACACTGGCAACACTGGTTCGTCGCCTTTGTCGATTTCATCCTTCTCGATGACGCTCGGTAGATATGTGCTGTAGTTCCTGGCGTTCTCGGTAATGTTCAACACAAGTCTCGGGTGGGGGAACCTCGGACGGTAATTGTCGACGTCTTGTACGTAGATGGTCAGATCCAAATCCGAACTGAGGGGTGTCGGTAGTCCCAGATCATATGCCTCGATTCTAAGCTGGAGAGAAAGTGGTAGAATTTGAGAATTTTGTCAAATAGATATACTTAATAGGTGTTACGAATTGTAGTGAATAAACGTGACAAGTATCCAATGAACGAACATTTTACCTTCAAAATAATGTTTTACAACATATTATGTGTTTAGTGCCACAGCATATGTGTTATTGTTATCAGGATCCAATTACACATTTAATAATAATACACTTCTAGTTAATCGTATTTGACTTTATTCTACTACGTAGATAATACAATAAACAGTATATTATACATTACTAGGTACCTATGCAGATCTTAACTCTAGGGGCCTCCCTAGGGGACTAATATATATAGACTATCTTAGGCATCACTGTCAGTGTCATCTTTGACATCTAATTGTTTTTTAATCATAATACATAATGACATAGCATTATGTATTATGATTATTATGTATTACATTATGTATTATCACTAATACCAATTTCGGTATGCTTAAAATTAAATTCGGTATTTTCACCTGGCTCCGTTTTGATATTGCAATTAGTAGGCTGTAGTGTAGAAATAATATTAATGTTGGAATTTGTTAAATTTAACAATGATCCAAACGCTCCAAACTTTATATCAATCTCATTTTCACAGACATTATTAATGAGACTGCAAGTCTTTACAGCCAACTTTTTTAAAAGGTAACACTGTCGTAGTCTCTCGTGGCAAATGAAACACATCCAACATGTTTGATATGTAAGCGTAATGTTTGCGAGGTTTTCGTAAATACATTGCAAATCTGTTCTAAATGATAATACATTATGTATTATCACTAATTAAAAATATGTTATGTAAATGACTTGTGGAGATATAAATAGCTACTGAGATAAACGACGACTATGTAACATTTATAAAAACAATATACTATAACGGGTTTAAAAAGAACAGTCGCTATAATTTTATGATATGATTATACTACCTTTCTCATTCTAGAAATGACGTTTTTTTTTCAGAAATAAAAAAAAAAAAATTTTGGATTTTTGTTTCTTGCGACAAAAATTAGAAATAGTAAAAAGTAAAAAAAAATATAAAATTTATGACAAAAAATACATTTCCAAAATGTGGAAACGTAGTATTAGTCGTATTTCAAAGTTATAGTGACTGTTATTTTTGTGTGAAAGTGTGTGTAGGTATAAGTAGTGTATGTGTTACATAAAAAAAATTAAATATTATTAATGCAGTAGCGCGGCCGTGGTAGCAGTCAGCGCGAACGCGCGTGCAGGCGGTACCGCACTGCACCGTAGCGTCGCCCCCAACGTCTGCGTCAAGCGCGATACGCTTACTTCGCACACCACCGCGCCTACAGCTGTCGCGTTCTGCAGATACCGTAGTATTTATTTTTACCTGGTATATCCTTTGATGCTCGCGGTCGAGCGACGCGGCGGTGCGCAGCGCGCCCGTGGTGGCGTGCAGCGCAAACGAGCGTGCGGGCGCGCGCAGGCGGTACCGCACCGCGCCGTTGCCGCCCACGTCCGCGTCTATGGCGCGCACCTCGCACACAACCGTGCCTATTGTCGCATTCTGGAAATATTCCGTTACTTATTAAAATGTTATCAACTTTAAATCTATATATGTATATTACTTCTTACCTAAAATGTAATAATTTGAAGCAATCTTAATCCATACTTACAGTGTATTAAACGTCTATAATACCTTTATTTATGTATTATTTTTAATATAAGTGTACTTAATTCGCATTAAAAGCATATGACCTTATACATTACTAGACAAAATTTAGTCTGTGTGCTGAGCACGAACACTCATCGTGAGGAAGTTGACAACAATTTGTATGGCAATGAAACTGCGCCTATATTTTTAATGTCACATAAATTGTCTAACTCTATCACGGCGAGAAATTACAGAAACTCTGAATCCGCACACTGTAGTATTACGGTTTATACTTACTTCGGGTATTTTGATCGTGACATTCTGCGGCGGGTACACGAACACGGGCGCGTGGTCGTTGTAGTCTGTGACGCACACGCGCAGCGCCCCGCGCGCCGCTAGCGCCGGTGAGCCGAGGTCGCGCGCCTCCACCGCCAGCGAGTAGTTGCCGAAGCGGTCCCGTAGCGATTGTCGCGCGAACAGACGCGCGGAGTTCGCGTCGCCGCCCACTTGCTCGAACCGGAATAAATCTGTTAAATTATATTTGTAATTGAATATCTTAGAGCCGAGGTCGCTCGTCTCCACCAGCAGCGAATAGGTGTTAAAGCGGTCGCAGTGATTGTCGCGCGAACAGACGCGCGGAATTCGCGACGCCGCTCACTTTTTCGAACCGGAACATCTCTAAGTGATAATGGTAATTAATTATCCTAAAATATAATATTATGATAAAAAATAACTATAACAGCGTATGTACACTCGTATTTATAAAACATTCTAATGTAAGAGTTATTAAAGATAAATAGGGAAAGAGCAATTAGCTGTTACTGATGATTGCGATGTTAGCTAGTGTGTCGCATGAGTTAATGAAGAAAAAAAAGTACAAGTAGTGATATCTTGGCGGAAGAATTTAATCTAAGGTTGAATGTTAAGCCGCTCTTAAGTTAAAGTAATATCGATTCGGGTTTATTTTTTTGTCTTGTTTATTTCTTTTACTACCAAGAAACTTCGTCACACCATACCACACCATAACACTCCATCGCTTTTGCGTCGGGGCAGGGAAAAAAAATATTACCGCTCCCTTGTGTCGGCAACAGATGAAACTGGACCCGGCCGTTGGGCAAGTTGGGGTCGTCGGCGTCCACGGCCGAAACCGCGGCGATGGGCTCGCGGTGGTTGTGGAACTCCGTCACGGTGACGCACTCGGCGGGCAGGCTTAGCACGGGAGCGTTGTCATTCACATCCTCCACGTTTACACTAAAATAATATACTTTTATTATTAAAAAAACGATGTAGCTGTATTACAGACATAAATGGATGATGGTGATATTTCTCAAGACACTTTACGATTTGTAGTAATGTATTAAGTACATTGATTCTGGAGACGGATCTTTAGATTAATCTACGTACGTTACGACGTATTCTAAAATGTTTAAGTACCTACAGTTAGAAGTAAATTTTCTCAAAATCAGAACTTTGCTACATATCACCTTCATCCTTCCATATCCTCAATTCTTTATCTTTATCTATTGAGTGGTGTAATTGAAAGTTGTATGGGAATGGTAGATACTATGTTGCAATACTAAACTGTATTCTTCGATTTTGTTATTTTCGATTTTTCAAATTGCGTCCCTATGTAAAAGACGTATGAATAAAACACTATTAACAGAAAGGCTGATGGCATATTATAGCGTCTATCGATACCTCGTACAGCCGTTATAGTATTTAGCTCTCTACTAAACTAGATAGTAAGCGTTTGTAGTGATAACTTTTTACGCGATGGTAAACCATTTCGTTACGTAACGCCATCAGCCTGTATGGCTTAAGTTATGACTTTCCCAAAACGCTCAAGTTTTTATTTCTTTGACTCTGAAGGTATACCCACATTGTTCTTACAACGTTAAAGAAATCTCACAAACTAAGCAATGATATACAGTCGCCAATCATTACATAGTCTAGTGGGATATATTTCTTTAGACATAAATATTAGGTTATACTCACACTATCTGTTTGAAGGCATTCCTGCTCTCCCCGCTGAGGTATCCGAACTGGTAGTTGTCCCACGCCTCGACGACCAGGTTGTAGGTAGACTGTGACTCGCGGTCCAACCAGTCCGACACAGTTAAAGCACCGGTGTCAGCATTTATCAGAAACTTTCCCTGGTAATTACAGCGATCCGTAGTTTAAAAGATAATTATTGAATAAGTTATTGAAACGGCCCATTAGGCGTCGCAGAAGTAATGAGGTTTTTTTAAAAAATATTTATTAAATCTTTTAAAGGTTCAAAGATTTTTTTGATGTTATACAGTTACTTATCGTCGCTTTACCTTCACAACCTCACTTCTACAAATTTTCAATAGAGTCAGAAAAGTTAATAATTTTAGAATTTATTATGACATGGACTTTGACTTAAATCGACACAAAGGGCATTTCAAACGACATCATGTACATCTCACCTGTGTGGCCATGCGGTCGAGCAGGTACGTGATCTTGCCGTACTCGGCCGAGTCCAGGTCGCGCGCGCTGATGTTGGCGACGACGGTGCCGGGCGCCGCGTCCTCGCGCACGCGGTACTCGAACGTCGACGACTCGAATACCGGGTTGTTGTCGTTCTCGTCTAACACCTGACATTGTTTAAGAGTAGAATATTTTATTTTTTATTTTAAAATACATGGAAAACAGAACGCATAATGGAGAATGTTCACTAGTTTTGTTTTTTTACGTTTCATATAGTCCATATGAAATAAAAAAAGTGTGTGTAAAAATTATTTCGATATGTCGCTTAGTTCCCGAGATATTGAACTTTAAAGGGCGCGAGTGACGGTCGGCCGGCGCGGCGCTCGGCACGGTGACGTCACGAGTCATACGCTCACGCAATTTGTTTTTTTTGCATCTACCCTCAAAATGTTTTTTTGGGTCTACCCTCAAATTAGTTTTTTTGCATGTACCCTCAAATTGGATCTTTTGCATCTACCCTCAAATTTGTTTTTTCTGCATCTACCCTCAAATTTGTTTTTTTGCATGTACCCTCAAATTTGATCTTTTGCACTACCCTCAAATTTGTTTTTTTTGCATCTACCTTCAAATTTGTTTTTTTTGCATCTACCCTCAAATTTGTTTTTTTGCATGTACCCTCAAATTTGATCTTTTGCACTACCCTCAAATTTGTTTTTTTTTTGCATGTATCCTCAAATTTGTTTTTTTTGCATCTACCCTCAAATTTGTTTTTTTTGCATCTACCCTCAAATTTGTTTTTTCTACCCTCAAATTTGTTATTTTTGCATCTACCCTCAAATTTGTTTTTTTTTGCGTCTACCCTCAAATTTGTTTTTTTTGCATGTACCCTCAAATTGGATCTTTTGCATCTACCCTCAAATTTGTTTTTTTTGGGTCTACCCTCAAATTTGTTTTTTTGCATGTACCCTTAAAATTGGATCTTTTGCATCTACCCTCAAATTTGTTTTTTTTGCATCTACCCTCAAATTTGTTTTTTTTTTGCATCTATCCTCAAATTTGTTTTTTTTGCATCTACCCTTAAATTTGTTTTTTTTTGGGTCTACCCTCAAATTTGATCTTTTGCATCTACCCTCAAATTTGTTTTTTTTTGCATCTACCCTCAAATTAGTTTTTTTTGCATCTACCCTCAAATTGTTTTTTTTGCATCTACCCTCAAATTTGTTTTTTTTTGCATCTACCCTCAAATTTGTTTTTTGCATGTACCCTCAAATTGGATCTTTTGCATCTACCCTCAAATTTGTTTTTTTGCACGTACCCTCAAATTTGATCTTTGCATCTACCCTCAAATTTGTTTTTTTTGCATCTACCCTCAAATTGTTTTTTTTTGCATCTACCCTCAAATTTGTTTTTTTTGCATCTACCCTCAAATTTGTTTTTTGCATGTACCCTCAAATTGGATCTTTTGCATCTACCCTCAAATTTGTTTTTTTGCACGTACCCTCAAATTTGATCTTTGCATCTACCCTCAAATTTGTTTTTTTTTGCATCTACCCTCAAATTAGTTTTTTTTGCATCTACCCTCAAATTGTTTTTTTTGCATCTACCCTCAAATTTGTTTTTTTTGCATCTACCCTCAAATTTGTTTTTTGCATGTACCCTCAAATTGGATCTTTTGCATCTACCCTCAAATTTGTTTTTTTGCACGTACCCTCAAATTTGATCTTTGCATCTACCCTCAAATTTGTTTTTTTTGCATCTACCCTCAAATTGTTTTTTTTGCATCTACCCTCAAATTTGTTTTTTTTTGCGTCTACCCTCAAATTTGTTTTTTTTTGCATCTACCCTCAAATTAGTTTTTTTTGCATCTACCCTCAAATTGTTTTTTTTGCATCTACCCTCAAATTTGTTTTTTTTTTGCGTCTACCCTCAAATTTGTTTTTTTTTGCATCTACCCTCAAATTTGTTTTTTTGCACGTACCCTCAAATTTGATCTTTGCATCTACCCTCAAATTTGTTTTTTTTTGCATCTACCCTCAAATTTGTTTTTTTTGCATCTACCCTCAAATTTGTTTTTTTTGCATCTACCCTCAAATTTGTTTTTTGCATGTACCCTCAAATTGGATCTTTTGCATCTACCCTCAAATTTGTTTTTTTGCACGTACCCTCAAATTGGATCTTTTGCATCTACCCTCAAATTTGTTTTTTTGCACGTACCCTCAAATTTGATCTTTGCATCTACCCTCAAATTTGTTTTTTTTTGCATCTACCCTCAAATTAGTTTTTTTTGCATCTACCCTCAAATTGTTTTTTTTGCATCTACCCTCAAATTTGTTTTTTTTGCATCTACCCTCAAATTTGTTTTTTTGCACGTACCCTCAAATTTGATCTTTGCATCTACCCTCAAATTTGTTTTTTTTGCATCTACCCTCAAATTGTTTTTTTTGCATCTACCCTCAAATTTGTTTTTTTTTTGCGTCTACCCTCAAATTTGTTTTTTTGCATGTATCCTCAAATTTGTTTTTTTTGCATCTACCCTTAAATTTGTATTTTTTGGGTCTACCCTCAAATTTGATCTTTTGCATCTACTCTCAAATTTGTTTTTTTTGCATCTACCTTTAAATTTGGTTTTTTTGCGTCTACCCTCAAATTTGTTTTTTTGCATGTACCCTCAAATTTGTTTTTTTTTGCATCTACTTTTGCATATACCCTCAACTTGATATTTTGCATCTACCCTCAAATTTGTTTTTTTGCATCTACCCTCAAACTTGATCTTTTGCATCTACCCTCAAACTTGATCTTTTGCATTTTGTATCTTTCACCCCCTTGGGGATTAAATTTTGATCCGTCGCTGTATCTCGCCACTTCCGGTTAGAGCGCCGACGCTTACCACTGATACATAAGCCCTTAATTAATTATCATCATCAATCGACTTCGATGTTGGTGACCGATTTCGTTGAAGCCAGACGCAGGAGTAATTTTTATAGTGACTAAGTGTGTGCGCAATGCACAAAGACGCCCTCTTTTCCTTTTACTCTCGTAATATTACTCCCGACACAATCGAGAATCGATTACTATGTAATATTTGTAGATTACTTTGAATCTAATCAGGATAAAGAAAATCGTTAGATCGTATCTTTTTGTACTCTCGGCCATCGGAATTAAAAGAATTAAATTAAAATTAAAGAATTATCATAATAACGTTACCGAGTGTTAAATGTGTTGATAAATGTGTGTTTAGATGTTTTACAGTTCTAAACATAGATTGCGCTGTTAGCTATCTGCATCGCGCTATCGAAGTGTCGAACGGTTTTTACATAAGATTTTATGGAAATTTAACATTGTTTATATGTTTGTTGAGTCAGTGTGTGTTGTCAGTGAGTTTTATCTTTCGGAAACTTTTTTCGAAACAAACGACTTCACAAAACTGTGGCATCGCCAATATATTTTACTTCATGATTCTATAGTGTTAAATATGATTGAAATTTATTTTATTTCCTGGCGCCTGTAATAACAAACATTGACATCCATTCTTAAAGACCTCACTCTACAGTGCGCCACCTGGTGAGACAAAAAACAATATACCCCTTTGAATTGTATAATAACCTGTATAGCTATATCGACGACGTCATATCTCGGCGGGAAGCCGTTGTCCATCGCCTTCACAGTGAGGTTAAGCCACGGCTGCAGCTCGTGGTCTATTCGGCCCGCCACCACCAACTCGCCGGTGGCGCTGTCTAGGTGAACCAGACTACTGATATCCTCCTTACCTGAGAGAAGTTCAACGGGTTAATATTGCTACATCATTAAGATGATACTTACATAATTTTCACTTATTAAGTTGTATAACACATAGGTAAGTAGCAGTGGGTAAGCTTCCTCTTCAAACGGAAGCTCTAGCGTGTGTTATAGCCTACATAATATATATAATTTGAGTGTAAATCTTCAGAAGGTAAGGGATAAGTGAAGCCCATAGGAATTGAAGACGTGAATGGATGAAGGTGATGCAAAATTATGATTTCGAGAAAATTGAGTTCAAACTGTCACTAACATTTTAGAACACGTCGTACCTAAGGTAAAATGTTTAAGTGACAGTTTAAACTTAATTTTCTGGGTAATGTTTTTTGCGACATATCGCATTCATCTATTCATGTGTTCAATTATGAAAACTACATGAAGATCGATGCAGTTGTCTTTGAGTTTATCGCGAACAGACAGGCAGACAGACTAGGCCGAGCATTTTGTTATATACCACATTATTTTTTTTACTAACAGATCTACATCTTATAAAGCCATATTAATTATACATACAGGGCATGCTAAGATGCAGAGCCAATTATAGACAGACTAACGCAGGAATACTAAAACGGTGATTAGATTTAGGAGGCGTTCTATTCACAGGCGGTCATTGTCTCTCCTTAGCGGGTGACAGCTTGACTTAAGCGCAACTTGGTTTAGTATACGTTTCAGTACGCGGCCATCAGCATGCTAAATAATTCGATTAGCGAAGTAGCTCTTGTGACTTTTGGTGACGACTATACCGTATTAGAGGTTGGGTTGTATTATACCTTCTAATAAATATGTGATGGTCCTATTCTTGTCCGCGTCATCAGCTACAACTGTTTCGATATGAGCGCCGTTTTTGGAGTTTTCAGTTATGGAGGTCTTGTAGAAGGGTTTCCTGAATTTGGGGTTGTTGTCATTTTCATCATCCACCACTATTGTAAGTGTGGTTGTCGCAGTCTGCGGCACCCCGCTACTGACCGCCGCCATGTCTTGCACTTTAAGCACTAACTTGATCGTTTCCACTTTCTCGCGATCTAGTAACCTAGAAGTAAATTTTAACTTTTATTCATAGCAAGGTATAACGTAACTGTAAGTTTTAAAGTAACACTCATCATCGTCAAAAAGTAAATTAGCAATAGATTATGATGAATTATTGTTGAGAATAATACCGAATACGTCACCTTTTAACAAAAAAAATTAGATCACACACACACGCACGCACACATGCATGCACGCACGCACTTATTACCTATACCATGGCCTACCATCCCATACAATCTATGTTTAATACAAAAGAAATGCAATAGATGTCACTACTGTTAACGTTTGTAAATTATAAAATGTAAATATTCCGAATTAAGTACAAATATTGACATTAAAATAAAGATAAGCATATTTTTTACGCATTACATCACATTAAGCTAAATTCAACTCCTTAATTAAGAAGAAGATACCAAACGAAATTAGTAATTAGAATTTTCCAACAGTGGTGCTAGCCGTGATAGATAGCGGTGTCTGGAATGTGCCTGGACTTCACCCTTTATCTATTGGAAATAAAAATAGCCAGACGAATTGCCAGTATTAGGGTGATACGATTTTCTAGTACTAGGTCGTGTCTCTGTTATATTACATCTACTTTGTGTCTATACTAATACTCACTTGACAATCCTCAGCGTGCCGTCAATGGTGTTAAGGTCCCACAAGCCCACATAGTCGTACTCCGACACGGGCACCACCACCTCCTCCTCGTCTCTCGCGGTGCTGGCGGCCTTGTCGATGCTGAACCGTAGCACCGGCTGCTCGTCGAGGTCGTATGCGTGGGCTCGGTATACTGCGGTGCCCACCTAAGTAAAATATGATTTAAACATACACAAATAATGTAAAGACAAGTAAAAAAATTTTGAAATTAGATGGAACCCAAAAAAAAACATTAAAACGAGACTTTTGTATAGGGAGGGGAGAGGGGACTTGATGTATAGGGAGCTAAATGTGACCTAAAATTCTATTTCTGTCACCTGTATTTTATTAATATGTTCCACGGTGATACATATTATAATACCGCGTTCGTATACCTACTTAGTTGAGAACGTGGGAAATAGCCCGCGCTATGCCAACCCACCATCAAGCTCTAGGGGCCATGGGGAAAAGCCAAAGTTTCCACAGTTTTAACCGCGCCCTTATGGTGCATTTTGGGACATAATGTAAGACACAGGCAGTCCAAATGTGGACGACTTTAATGTCGTAATTAGCACGACAGTTCGACCTATAAACCCCCTGATGAGTGAATAGTGTTGGCAGATTTTACCGCTTTTATGAATAAAACATATAAAGCGTAAACAGCGTAGAAGGATTTTGCTGCTTTTATTCAAGAACCTATGATTTACGCATAAGCGTAGACAGAATATATTGCTTTAAATTATTAGTAGCCCAAGTTCTACCTGCGTATTCTCCTTAACCCGTATTGTGCCGGGTTCGGCGAACACCGGCGGTTTGTTGTTGACGTCCACGATGGTGATGTTGACCAGCACCGCCGCCGTCAACTGCTGCTCGCCGATACCGCCGTCCAAGGCGATCTATAGTGACAGTGACATTAGTGCTGCTTCATAGTTCTTAATCGCTTATTGCTTCTAGAGAGTATTTCAACTCCTTTCTTATGTCGTGTCTACTTATGCTGATAGAGCTACGAAGTACTGCGAAGATCGGTGTCGTGGCGCGTGGATTGGCTGCAAACGTCGGCTCGGCTGAGGGTCAAAACAGCCGGTGATGAGCTGTTACTGATTGTAGGCTGATGGCCCGTTGCAATAACGTATCTACTGACGTCGTTCTATCTATTGACAGTGCAGGGACCCGTTGTCACATTGTATAATTTTTATCATTTAGTTATAGATAAATAGGTTATTGAGATTGGCCATAAGTAATAGCAACACAATTACCTACCACGGTGAGTGCGTAAGGCCAGGTTTCCACTGACGATGAGCAGGGCGGAGAGGAGCTTAGCGGTGCCCGAATTGACCAATCACTATGCTCTGCCCCGATCCGCGTCAGTGGAAACCCGGCCCAATGGTTGACTCTGGGCTCGACGCGGTCCGGGTCAAGCGAGGCGCCAGGGGCGACAGCCAGCAACCCCGAGCGCTCATCTATCACGAACTTGTCACGTGCGCCGCGCATGCGGTACACCACGCGGTTGTTGAGCGCTGAGCTGATAGCATTGTTGGCTTAGTATCTAAGTGCAATACAACCTACCACGGTGAGCGCGTAATGGTTGACTCTGGGCTCGGCGCGGTCCGGGTCGAGCGAGGCGCCGGGCGCGACGGCCAGCAAGCCCGTGCGCGCGTCTATCACGAACTTGTCACGTGCGCCGCGCACGCGGTACACCACGCGGTTGTTGGGCGCCGAGCCGTCTGCGTCACGGGCTTTCACCTACCAATACACAATAAACGTATATTTCCAAGCTAGTAAAGAATTGATTGAAGTGTAAATAGCATCATGATAATTGCCTTACCTTTGTTTACAAATGAAGGTAAACAAAGTCGGAACTTCCAATAATGGAAAAATGTAGGTATATTGTGTAATTTTAGACTTTTTTAGTTACTATAGTATTAGGGTGGAAATAAAACCAAATATGAAGAAAATCATAGGTAGTCTCCAATCAAAAGTTAATAACACCATAACAGCGAATGTTCAGAGTTTATTATGTTTAACTAGTTATCCCGGCGAACTTCGTACCGCCTTAGAATTAAGTTTTTTGATGCACTGACAGCAGTGCCACATACTAGGTCTAATTAATACACTAAAACCTTTTTCGAAAAACTATCCATCGATGAAGATTAGCCTGTTCTTTGATTGTATCTCGAACATACGCGGCAGAGGACTTTGTTTTACAATACCTATATACAAGGTGTAAAATTAATTAGTGATAATACTTTAGGCTCTGTGTGTGCCTACTATGTGGAGTATACTGTGAAAGGACCATTGCTGAAAGATTTACCTTTGACTTTCATGTTTGTATGAGAAATGCTCCAACATAATAAATTTTCCCATACACTAATTTTAAAAAAGTACCACTTTCAGCGCTGGTACCTTCACAGTAATCTCTATATACGGGACCCATACACACTCTAAAGTATTATCACTCATTAATATGCCAGCTTGTATAAGAATGTAGATAGTAGTAGTAAGGTGCAAGCGATATTTACTTCAAGAATACTGGTGCCGCCCGGCATGTCCTCCGGTATGGACCGCTTGTATATCATCTGCGCGAACATTGGGGCGTGGTCGTTGGCGTCCTGCACGTAGATAGTTACGGGCACGGTCGACGATAGAGACGGAGCGCCGAAGTCTCGGGCTCGAACCTTGAAAGTTATAAATAAATTATTGTATAGTTCGTCCCTGATAAATTTAATCTAAAAGTAAACAAACCGAAAACATCGAAATTTCCCCTTTTCACATATTGTGCATACTTTCACAGGTATATTAAAGGATTACACTTCATTATCCAATACATTTTATAGCAATTTAACAATAATTAATATGTTTAAACATCAAATGAAAATCTTTCACAGAAAAAATACGCCATTTTGACACTGCCGATTGTAGAATAATATAAGCCTTATAGTCTATGGATTCATAGCAAACAAAAATCATTGTATTAATATTGGCCAATTGGCATCACTGACTAGTCTTTGGTTGTGTCATAGATGGGTTTATTTACGTTAAGGTTAAACTTATTTCGGACTTACTATAGTTACTAGTTATTACTTCTTATGGGAGGGTAAACTTCGTTACGTAATGCGTTACGAGTCTGTCTGGCTGGTCTAAGTTATCACTTGCTGGGAGTCCCGAACCCAATTAAAAAAATATATTGGATAATTTAATGCAGGATAATACATTTCTTGATTATTATAAATACATATATCAGATAGCAACTCTTACTCACAGTTAAATATATAGGGCGTATATTGGTATTGTCGCCAGGAATCTGTTCGAAATCTAAGCCGCTGCGAGGTGTGATGATGCCGAGATTTGGATCGATGGTGAAATTGTTCTTATACTCTCCACCGATAATAGAGTATTCTATATGACTGTTCTTGGTGCCTGTAAAGGAGAAATATATACATTTCATATTTAAACAAAAATGCACAAAAACATTGTTACAATTGAAGATATCAGACATGAATGGATAAAGGTGATATGTAGAAAATATTGATTTTGAGAAAATTTAATTAAAACTGGCACTTAAACATTTTAGAATACGTCGTAAAGTTTGAAGTACATAATTCTAAAGATCCGTATCTAGAAAAATACGTGACTACATATCCTAAAATGTTTAAATTTTTGCGACATATCACCTTCGTCAATTCATGTCTTCAATTGGACCTACTTTTGCAATAGGGAACCAATCCACACACTGATAGTTTTAAAATTTTGTATAGAAAAAAAAGTGTTGTTATTTTGGTAAAGGTCTTTAGGAGAGAAAGACCTTTACCAAAATAACAACACTTTTTTTTCTGTACAATATTTAAACAAAAATAGCTTTTTCTCAAAACTATCAGTGTGTGGATTGGTTCCCTATTGCAAAAGTAGGTCCAATTAAGTAGGTATATACCTACTTTATCACACCAGCAAAAAACTTACCATTCAAATCGAGGTCTCTAGCTTCTAAAACAAGAGGGTTTTCAAATTCCAATTCATTTTCCAGCAATCTGGCTTCGTATTTATTAGCGAGAAACATTGGTGCGTTATCGTTAACATCTTCTATATTGATGACCAGTTGAGCTGTGTTGCGATTGCCTTTGCCCTGTGAAATGTACAGTTTAACATCCTTGCCACAAACTTATTTTGAGGTTATAATAATAGCTCCCCTCACCGATTTCGGTGTCGGTAGCCGATTTCATTGAAACCAGGCCAGCTACGCAGGAATTATTTTATAGTGCCCAAGTGTGTGCGTAATACACAAAGACACTCTCTCTTCCTATTAATCTCATAACGCAGTGGGACGATAAACCGACACGACTGGCGAGAGAACAAGCGCAGGACCGACTTTTTACAGGCCCATCCGACGAATGGATCATCTTTCTTGTCATACAATCAGGTGATCAGCCTGTATTGTCCTAACTAAACTTGAAAACAACATTTTTTGTTGATCCAACGCGGGAATCGAACTCACGACCTCCGGGCCGAGAGCGAAGCCCTGAACCACTAGACCACGGAGGCGCTTTGAGGTTATAGTTTATGATATAACATTAGGAATGGTTTACCTGGTCATCTCTTGCTTCCACAGTAAGGTAGTGTCTAGAAATCAGCTCCCTGTCAAAACTTTCATCTCCCGCATGTTTCACAGTTATCACCCCAGATATTGGATTAAGGTGCAGACTGAAATAATAGAAAATGTGTTTTGATTATGTTGCTCATGAAAGTCTAAAACCTGCCTATTTCGTGTACAAAAAAACCTCCTCTAACTCTACTAAAAATAATATATATTTTTTAAATATTTTTAATATTTAAGAATCTATATTAATATTATAAATGTGAAAGTAACTGTCTATCTGTCTCACTTTCGCCCTAAAACTACTGAACTTTTAAATGAAATTTGGTACACAGACACACAGCCTTAGAAAAGGACATTTTAAGCACAGACAGTTTTTTAGATATTAATAAACATGACATTTAAAGTTTGTTTTGTGTTGCGGGTTTCACGAGTGGCGTAATTCAATTTCATCACCAGTAAAACTGTTTATACACTCAACAAAGTGGGCACAGGTCGGCTAGTACTTATGTATATTTAAAATGATGGAACTTACAGATGCGCCACACTCCCTCCGAGACTAGTATACCTTATTCCTTTTGTACCATAGTTGTCCGAGTCTTGGTCAGTAGCTTGCACCCACGCCACTGTGGTTCCGACCCCACTATTCTCTGGTATAGACACAGTATAAAGTGTTTCAGAAAATTCTGGAAAATTGTCATTTTCATCCTTTATGTGAACTAATATTGGAACAACACTGAAAAGTAATAGACAAAGTGTCACAAACTAAATATATATTAATTTCGTAACATTATACTTAAAACATTAAATGTGTTGAAATGTTACCTCATTTTTGGATCTTTGGTAACTATTTCTTTGGCGACTAGACTGAAATTCATAACTGTATTAACTTCATAATCCAAATATGAAGGATCATTTACTCTAATTAAAAATGAAGCTTCATTTATTCCTTTAAAAGGAGTCACATCAAAAACTCCTTTATCACCAACAAGGTAAAGTTCAAATGTGCCATTTTTACCCTGAAAAAAACATAAGAATATTAAATTTATGTAAAGTACATGTAAGATCTAATGTTTAATTTTTTAAAAATTAATATGGTAACTATAAGACAAAGCTTACCTGGTCAAAATCATACACTTCTGGTATGGCATCTTGAAGAAATGTAATGGGTGTATTTTGTTGAGCATTCTCAAGAATTTCTCCAACATATTTTGGACTTTTAAACCTTGGTGTTTCATCATTGACATCTGTTACAATGACCGTTACTTCGGTTGTGGTGCTTGGCATTGGGGATACCATGTGAGATTCTTCAGTAGCCTGCAAATAAAAATGATATAATTTAAAGTTAACTTCTACTTTGTAGGTATATTATACATATTATAACACAATTATATTAATTTATTCGATGAAAAAAATATTTTCTTTAAAATACTGCATATGAGTTAGATGTAAATCCTATTATTAATGCGAAAGTTTGATAGTATTGATGGGTGGATGTTTATTACTTTTTCATGTAGAAACCATTTAATGGATTTTTGATGATACTGGGTAGTGGTTTACAGACTGGAATATTGACACATGTGCTACTTTTTATTGCAGAAAAAGGGATTTTATTTTAGGCATGTGAAGTAACAGGAAACATCTATAGAAAATAATATATTACCAAGATTTCCAATATGTAAGCACCATTACTGTTATCAGGGTCCTCTCTGTCCAATGGAGTGATGGTATAAACAATTCCTGAGCTGCTATCAATATCAAAATGATCTTCACCTCCTGATATGATGCTGTATGATATTCTATTATTGATCCCTCTGTCACCATCAATTGCTCGCACTGCAATGATTATAAAATTATTAACAAAGATTTTACTTTGTTTTGTTCTCAAGGGTACATGATAAAAATGCACAAACTATCATGCAGCAATTAAACAATTATTTTTATGTATAGTATATAATAATTGTAGGGACCACACAAGAGTGCATGCTTGCACCTTTGGTTCCAAGCATTCTCATTATTATATTTGTAACGACTGTAAGTTAGTCTCGTCCTAACCTCCGACTAGAATGGTTAAAATAGAATTTGTTATTAATGAAACGTGTAACTAGTTTATATTTGTAAAGACAATATAACACTATAATCGGGACTCCACGTTTCATTTATCTCTCCAACATTAAACCCTACAATAATTATTAAAATAGTAAGGGTGTATAACTCCCCTAGAGTGTAACTTTTACTTAAAATGTTCGTGAAGGTATTGCAGTAATATATTATTGTAAGTATTTATAATACCTTGCAGTACAGAGGTTCCAGTAGGAGCATCTTCACTGATTCTTGTGACTGGACTGGCCACAATAAATTCGGGTGGTTGGTCCTCAACATCTTGTACTTTGACTAATATAGCTGCCGTACCAGTGTTTATTCTGCCTTGAATGGCTCTGTCTACGGCTAAGACTCTCAATTGATACAAAGATTTGCGCTCGTAGTCCAACTGATTTATAAGGCGAATTACACCTTTTCCATTAACGGTTTGTATGGCAAAGTTGTCTACATCTCCGTCTAGTTCTTGTATATTGTATAACACCTTAAATTTTTATTACATAAATCGTTTTTATTTGAAAAATAAAGGTAATTTTGATACAGGAAAATTAAAAACACTACACGAAAAACAGCTGACTGTTGTATAATTATTTGACAGTTAACACTGACATTTCATTAGACACGGGTGACGTCTGTCAATACGCATAGTTTTTTTTAATAATATGTATTTTGACATTGGCGTGGAGCCATTTTTGAAGAAGAAGAATATAAAAAAACTCTCTGAAAGAAACTCCGTATTCAGAAATCATATAATGAAATTAGAGATTTACAGAGCAGTGAATGTATTTTAATAATTTATTTCTTATTACTTACTTGACCATAAGCTCCTTCGTCTAGGTCAGTTGCTTCAACGGTTAGCAATATACCAGGTGAAGAGTTTTCTTTGACCGTTATAGCCGGTGGGTAGGGTTTAAAAATAGGTTCGTTGTCATTAACATCCTCTACTAGCAATAAAAAACTTTGAGTTATAAAATTACCCTCTCCTAAATGTCCATCAGTGAGTGTTAGAACAAATGAGTACTCATCACGCACCTACAAAATAATTCTAAGTATAAAATGTCAATAAAATGATACAAATTAGTATAACAGTCAATAATGGGTGAGGAGTCTATGTGGAGCGTTAATTGCTTATAATTACAGTCTTACTGCATATAAAATATTCAAAAAAGAATTTGTTTTAATCTGCTCTACCTATACAAAGTAAATCTTTACTTTGATAGGTATAATAGTGCAAAGATCCGAGATACAAGCAGAAGTAATATTAATTATTATCTATTATTGATATCACCTCTCTATCTAATTCCTTAACTAAATAAATATTAGCTTCGTTGGACGAAATGGCTTCTAGTCGTAGGATATCGCTTCCTACTTGATCTCGTATACCGAAGACCAAGGCGTCTCCATCCGGGTCCACACCTCTTAGTCGATAAATTAGACTGCCTGCAATCAGAAAATAATTATTTTCATTTTACAAAATTAAAAGAACCTACATTACTTTACAGAGTCTCGTCTTTGAACGCACACAAGCACCTTTTATGTGATGCAATCTAAGGATGCACGTCTAAATATTATACGAGGATATACGATACTTTTACGAGGAGTTCAGGGTCCACTGTCCGTAGCCCCTACCTATATAAATTTAAATAACCAGTGTTTGTGATAATTTACCTACTACTTATTCGGCTTCCTAAGAATTAGGGACCGGAATTGGATTAGTGGAATCATGTGACTAATGCCGTTCACCGTGTGGCTTCCCCGTGTTGGGCGCTAGTTGTCTTGGCAACTTGTTCCCCCTCGAACAATTTCCGGTAGTCAGCCGTGCACGACGATTATTTACACCACAATAATTTACACCCAAACGAACTTTACCAGTCTCCGGTAATCGAGACAGGTACCGCTTAAATTCGACGGGAAGTTCGGATTTTAAAGTAAAGTTTTTTAGGTCGGTATTTAGGTTTATTGGTTGCTACTTGCTTTATTTAGCACGATGGTACTGTTGGTACATATAACTGCTAATCTACATTAGACCAATAATTATTGGTCTAGTGGGCACGGGTCAGCTAGTATGTAATATTAAAATTATAATTATAATATTACATACTAGCTGACCCGTGCCCACTTCGTTGAGCATGGGAACCGTGTAAACCTTTCCGGGACTTCCACGAATATTTCAAGATCAAAAATAGCCGAATCAGTTTAGCTGATCTCGAGTTTTAGCGAGACTAACGAACAGCAATTATTGATTTTTATATAGCCTATGTTACTCAGTGATAATGTAGCTTTCTGACGAAAAAAGAATTATTAAAATCGGTCCAGTAAGTACTTTTTGAGTTAAGTCGTTACATACAAAAATACAAATCTTTCCTCTTTATATTATTAGTGTAGATGTAGATAAACTTACGTCTATACATAGACATAATAATGGTATAAACCCGAACAGTAGGATGTGGATTGAGATAGTAAATACCTTTTCTATTTTAAACGAATCTAAAAGGTTTTCTGTATCGATTATCGACTGTGTTTATTAATAATATTAAGTACCTGTCTAATATTAAAAACTTAACACAATTAATCCTATTATTAAATTGTCACTTAAATATTTTGTAATTTTACTGGAAATAAAAATTTAATTGACAATAATAAACCTAAGTGTTAATTTTAGTACCTATTAGCTTAAGTATCACACTCACCCACAGGCGTTTCTGGACCTTCTTTCAGTCTGATCACGATTTCTGAACGCCCATCTATCAGAAACCGCGGAGGTCTGTTCGCGCCAACATTGGTAAGGCACAGCAACAGCGTGAACAGACATGGTAGAGCGATTTTTAATCGGACTCTTGGTGGTGTCTTTGTACTTCTCGGTAAGAAACCCAGTCTTTCTATCATTGTTCACCTATCGCACCTGAGCTTATTGTCTACGTCGTAGAGCATTTTTCCCGGAGCGTCTGTTCGCACGGTTTCACCGTGAGAAGTTTGGCGCGTGCAATACAGCGAAAGTGTTGACACTCTTAGGTTAATCTCAACGTAGTTATTTCGCAGGTACCTGAAAAGAAGATATTATGGTACTTTAGAAAGTGAACAAATAAAGTTCGGAGGGTTACTGGTCTGGCGGAGTACGCTTCGTAATGGTCAATGAATTCCATCATGTTTAAAATTTGTTGTTGTAATTTACCCGACTTCGGCAAAGTCAAATAAAGGGTGGCAATTTATGTTTGTTCCACCTTGGCATCTAAATTACTGATATGGTTTTAATGAAAGTGGTTTGGAATAGATAAAAAGTTTAGATATTTTAATTCTATTGCCTAGGTACTGTACTTTTGGATCACGTTTATCCCTAAGTTTCTAAATCACTTTGTAACTAATGAGTATGCTAATCATTGTTAATCTAATGAGGTCATCTTGCGCCAAATAGTTCTGGGTTCAAGTGTTTAATACTTAACTCTAATATTCAACGAGCCCTTAGACTGGAGTTAAATAAGTCTGGAATAAACAAGTAACACACTGGCTTACTTGTTTATCACCCAGACTGGCGCAAGTGGGCCTAGGAAAAATTAAAGCAACTTTCTTCTAATTGTGTTAAAAGCATGACATGCTCATTGAAAGCAAAATAACACCGTATATTAATGTGTTAAGGCGGTGTAAGTGTAACATAGTGTTGAACTGGACAAGAACTAGTGCGTGTCAAAGGCCGGCGGTTGTAAGCCGTATCTTACCATCTTGTGAATAGCAATCGCTAGTCCATGACTTAAATTAGTAAGTTTTAATTGTAGCATCATTTTTAATTAAGATAAACTAAATTTAAAATTTAAAAATCCCCTGACTTAGCCTTATTCCTATCAGTATCACACCTAACGAACGACCGAATGACCAAACATAGCAAAGAACACTCTCGACTGATATACCTTTCAAACTAAACAAAACCGCATTAAAATCGGATCATCCATTTGAGAGATGCCACAGACAGACATATACACATTTACACAGACACGTCAAACTTATCGCCTCGTTGTTTTAGCGTCGGGGCTTAAAAATGAAGGACGTAAAAATGTTTGTGCCTTAAATATCAAATTATAAAATAATATGCAGATGTAGCATCTGGGTAAATCTCTAAAGCAAATACAACATAAAAATCTAATACAATTTCACAATAAAAAAGTTTCACTCAGATGTGTTAGGTGTGCTCTGTCTGCCTATTTGAAGCCATTAAGGCAAATACAACATTGAAAGCGAATACTATTTCAAAATAAAAAGCTACACCCAGATTTGAGTTGTGCTCTATCTGCCTATTGTTTTACAAAAAGTATTCAGGTGTTTAATGCAAGGCGGTTTACGTTCGATATGATTACTTATGATAAGAGCCAATTTCACCAACGCATGTTAAAGATAATCATTCATTAAATACCATGTTATCCCTCTCGTATTTCCCGTCAATGAATGAGAAGGCATGGTATTTTAACAAGCAGTTTACAATAACAAAGGTTGATGAAATCGGGGCTAAAAGTCGATCATTAGAGCAAGAACTGCTAACACCATCTCGTATTATCTAATAATTATTAAATTAACTAGTGAAATGAGAATTAGGGCATGACAGATCAATGATTATTTCTATGAAAATAGTAAATAGAGTGAATGGTTTTTCGAAGACAAAAAGTAAACCAACTTCAAACAACGAGAAAAAACCAGCCAAATTCGTATCAGAATGAGCGGTTGGGTTTTCCTGTTGGCTACATAACTGCTACTACTAAATAGCAAACACTAATAGTGTGTTTTAATAATCAATCTATCCATACGAAAAGACAGATAGATGGGTTATTGAAATACTACAGTATACCAATTTAACGTTGGAAGTTGGCACTTGGTAGATTTATTAAGGTACACTGGCTTTTGGTTAAATAGTTAATACGTTAGTTATTATAATATCTACACATTTATAAATACTAAAGACCGCCCGCTGTGCGAATTTCGACCATATTATTCAAATTGATATTTAAAGAAACATTACCATTCTGCCCCCTAAGAACTATAAACGGAAAAATATAATTCTCCTCCGTCCGCGCAGTCTTCGTCAACAGGGGTAAAAAGTTTTTGATCAACTTTATAATAATAAACAGAATTAATCTTGGGAAAATGGCATGGTAGGCGATATCAGAATCTACATATAGAAGATATTGCGAAAAAATTTAAACTTTACTAATTTTTTAATTAATCAATTTGCCTAGTCGGGGAATCGAGCCGACAAATTTTGAAAAATTACGTATCTTATATTTTTACATCATTCGACAATGTTGCTGCATTAAGATCAAATCCAAGACAGCGATGACATACCGCCAAATGGAGGAAAGCTGAGGAAAGTGCTACTTTTTAACTAAAACTATCATACGAGAATTTAGACGGAATTTAAATCACGTGGCATGTGGCTTATAAGAGAGCTTCATAATACATTAATTGAATATGAATTTTGTTAAAATCCAACTAAGTGGATAATATTTTTTGATTCTTTTTAATCGGAAACGTAACAGGCTTATGACCGATTGATGGTCGTTTTCTGACCGTCTGTAACTAATCTGCAAAAAGTTTTCATTCCTTTTTCTTGCCATTACGTTCTTGGCTGTGACATCTATTACTTAACACTTCTTCCACTGCCGAGACGATTGATTCTATTTTGTTTGTAAAATTCTTAAATGTCTGTCGTTTTCGACTGAAAAAAAGTATATGTCTACTAAACTATATTGCTAATTGGCATTATAATTGAGGTTTAAGATGTTTTATAATTTGCAGTAAGTAGGTAATATATTATTTAAACTAAAATACGAATTTTATACATAAGTAATATTTTACTTTCATCTTGGGGCTCTATGTACAGTTGAATTGAAAACTCCACAGCTACCTATTTTCTACTATGTAGGTAGATACGAGATAGGTGAAGGTTATAAGTTATAAGTACTGACTTGCAAGCAATATTGTTGACTTTTAGTTTCACTTACGTTAATAATATAATAATGAAAGTATGTATTTATAAGTAAAGTTATAATTCACGTAATCATTATACAATTCACTTTCATTTGAAAATTGTTGTGTGTAACTTTTTTAAATACACAGCCGGTATAAGTATTTAATTATAACGTCAAGTTAAGTGGTTATGTATAATGTTTTGCAAATTGGTACTGTTACCATATAATAATTCTACATGTAACTTATTATATTCATTTCCTAACATCTTATTACCTACACTTAGGTAATAGTAGTTTTTTATTAAAAAAAATTATTTTAATATTATACACATCTATGACCTAGAAACAGAGAATATATTTTGTTCCTTTGGCGGGATTCGAAGTAAGAAACCGCGGCCTCCAGCCTGAGCACCGAGGCGCTCACCTCTGCCGTATCAAGGATCAAGTAAGTATTGGTCATAGGTTATTTAACATTATTTCACCCATATTTTTAAGTTACTAAACAAATCGCATCCAACTCACTCAACAACAACAACAACAACAACACTCTTACGTCTTATCATATCCATTCTTGCCATTTTACTAGCCTAGCCTTACAGAAACCTGCCGTAAGTCTCTGATTCTCCAGATACTCACTAAATTCATTTTCAAAGACTTAGCTTGACGGCCATCGTATGTCAGGGCCAAGCCCACCCCCAAAATGTACCTGGGTACGCCAATGAGTATAGGTATTACACGTTACATATTACAATTGTTCCAAAACAATGGATCAATTTTGATAGTATGCATTAAGTTCATTAACACGTACATTGTTATTTGTTACATAAACCTACGGGAAGTGAGTAACACTGGGCCTCACGTATAACCCACACAAGTATTGTTCACCTCGTTATTATAGAAGGAACATATCAACGATACACTCTACACTTGGTCGGGCTATAATGGCGTCAACCAAAATGGTTGTCAGGTGTGAAACAAAAGGGTTACGCAGCGTAACGGGTGCGAAGGCCGAAGACCACAGGACCTGCCGGGGAATGAACCTTGTTTTGTGTTGATGTGTGTCATGGAATAGCGGTAACAGGGTAAACGCACATCCCATCTATTATTCGGTACAGTCGGGTACATAGACTAAATACAGGCTATAATAGTAATGAGTGATAATACTTTAGGTTGTGTTGTGTATGGGTCTCGATTATAGAGTTTACTGAGAAAGTTGAAAGAGGTGTTTTTTTATTATTATTGCATGGGAAAATGTATGGTGTTGGGGCATTTCTCATACAAACATGAAACATAAAGTAAGTCTTTTAGCGGTGGTACTTTCACAGTATACTCTACATAGGAGGCCAACCCTAAAGTATTATCACTAATTTATTTTACTCCTTGTAGATTGTACTAGAAATAGGTTCATTCTACGTAAGAATAGACAAAATAGGAGATGGGAAAGGAAATATCTCATTTTGTCCAGTCATGTCGCGTATGTAGTATCGCGGGCTTTGTCAGATAGCAAACGTTATAATAATATCAATCCTATACATTTTGATTTTATAACTTCGTCGTTGTACTTAGTGATAAATATCATTTTGGCATAGTCCAAGCTCTACGGTCGTTAATAATGGTGTCTACAAGGTGTAAAATAAATTTGTGATAATACTTTAGGGAGTGTATGTGCCTCCTATGTACAGAATACTGTGAAAGTACCAGCGCTGAAATACTTACTTTTGACTTTGATGTTTCTATGACAAATGCCCCAACATTATAATTTATAAATTGGTCCGTACAATAATAGTACCTCTTTCAGCGCTGGTATTTGGAACCAAACTCTATATACGGGACCCATACATACCCTAAAGTTTCACTCATTTATATTACAGTCCGTATACATCATCAAAATGTATAAGAAAGTAATGAGTGTTATTTCCGTGGTGCAGGCGTGTGCAGGCGTGACGGAGTACAAAAGGAGTTCAACGCGCTCTCCAAAATGAGAGAAAACCCTACATAGGCGGCAATGTCATTAGATCAATTTGCTATATTTTTGTTTTGTGTTAAAAATAATAGGCGTCGAAAATGGCCTGCACTGTTTGGAAAAAATAATGGTACATCCTAACTTGACTCGGCGGAGACAGTTCCCTCAGATTTTTTTTAAAGCTTCTAAATTTTTTCATAGGTTTCATATATTTATTATAACCTCTGTCATTTCATAAAGTTAACTATTATATACTACTACTCGCGCTGTGGTGTAGTTGCATTAGATTCGGTAATATAGGTAATTGTGTTTTATTTAACGGGCATTGACCCACCTCACATTCCCACCACTGCAACTCCTGTGAGCCAGGATCGACACCGGTAACCAACCACGACAAACCCTTTGATATGATCTCAGGGGTTCTCGAGTCGAGGAACAAGCTAAATCGTTGTGGAAATTAATCAGAAGAAAAAAAAGGAGGAGTAGGAAGTATTCCAGTTTCCCTCCCCAAGCAAAGTGGGAGACAGTACAGAATTGTAATGACTCAAAAGTCCATAAAATGAGTTGAAACCACAACGGGAATACATTACATCTACATTATGTATTGCAAAATATTTATTTGTAGCAATAATTAAATACTTATTAAAAACTTCTAACACAGTATATTAGACACTATTAAATAGGTACATAATATACTGAACTGGTAGGAACTAAGAACATACTTATAACTAACTATATAAATTTAATTTTTTACAGAAAAATGTAGGTACCTAAGGTTTATCATATCAACATCTTCAAGTAAAGTAACATAAGTCAACAAACTTACAAAACGCTTCGACACGACTCCTAAAACTTAATAGCAACTTAATTAAATGATGCGTGTCAAAATGTAGATCGTTTCCACCATTAAACATTTGATACAAAGATAAACATTTCATACTGTTGTAATTTAAGCTACGAATGGCTACAAATATGTGTTAATTGTTTAAGTTCCCATGCGTGCAATACTTCTTTTAAAACGAAATATCATGATCGAATATGCATTTAAAAAAAAATATTTTTTTACTCGATCACAAAGTAGATAATAAAACTCGACTAAGGGCCGATTTTTCAATCGTCAGATAACTTTTACCTAAGGAATAATTATGTGACTTTGGTAGATTTTGTATGAAACGAATGTCAAAGTCACATGTTTATTCGACAGATAAAAGTTATCTGACGATTGAAAAATCGGCCCTAAGTAAATTTATGAAGAATCTATTGACACCTCTTCATGAAAATCGGATCAGAGTTTAGGCGCTTCAGTGTGACATACAAATATAGACTGCCAAAATTGTGACTCTTCAGTCTTCATGGCTTTCTATGTAGTTAATAAGGCTTCTATATATATTTTTTTTATAAATAAAAATGGAAAATTGTGTATGCCTAGGTAGTAGTACGGACAAAATCTTTAGTTGACACTTGACATCGCCAATATAAGCTGAAGAAGCAAATAAAAAACAAACGAACAAGAAAGTTTGTTATGTAGCGGATTCGGAAACAAATAACGACTTTCTTGTGTACCCATTATATACAAATTGTTCTTAAATTCTGATTTCCTCTCCTCATGTTTAATTAAATTGGAAAGTAACAATTGTTTACATTTTCCATAGAAACTTAATAAAAAACTTTAAACTTTATTGTTATATCTATTCTGCTCTTTTTGATTACTCCGGCAAAATAAAATGACGTTGATGACGAAATGATGAAATTTTTATATTTATTGACAAATTACTAATTTACAATGTGTGGAGATCTCCTTGTAAGTTAAAACTTGTGTTAGGAGAATCCCGCTCTTTCTATGAGACAATTGAAGACATAAATGGATGAAGGTGATATGTAGCAAAATTATGATTTCGAGAAAATTGAGTTCAAACTGTCACTTAAACGTTTCAGAATAGGCACGTCGTAAAGTATTAATACGTCGTAAAGCTTAACGTTGTCCGCTCGAGAAAGGGGATAAGGACTTAGGGACAAAAAGAAAAAGATTAAATAACTTGTGAGGAATCAAGAATTGCGCACCTGAAGGGAATACCCATGTTTCGGCCCGTATAACCACGATCACATGATAGGATGAGAAGACTAGGACTTTCCTCTGAAGAAGAACCAGTCTTTGCTACTTCGGGTTTAAGATCATTTATTTAAAAAAGAATACAATTATTCACTTACATTGAGGGATTATTGCTGAGTAAGGTTAAATTTTACAATGGCGCGGCGTTACAAAACAGTTATTAACTCGTTACTACTAATAAAATAATAAAAAAATTCTAAACACTTAAATAGGTACTGTTAACAACGTTACTTACGTTTATAATATTAAAATTCTTTCTTACGACATTTCGTCGATAAATACAGGATTTGCAATGGAAACGTGCAACCGAAGACGGCACAGCAGGTGAACCGCTTTTTGTGCGAAAGTATCTCGGCCGCAATCACACCTAATTACAGGCCCATTTCCTTCTCATTCAAAGATGTGCCACTTATCGTGTGTTAGAACGTGTTTGAGACAATGAGGATTTCATCTAAATTATACATCTGGCCGAGGTTTTGTAATGTGAAACTAGACAAAACAAGTTTTTGGACTCCTCTTCTCTTTGTGTTTTTGCTGTTGTGTAAGCGAGGAATAAAGTAGAAATCTGTACTAATATAAAACCATACCATGGACATGTACAAACTGTAATATTATCTATGATAAAGCTTAAGAGCATACGCTTGAACGCGCTAAACACTAGTCCGTTTTGAGACATAACTTTAGAGTTGGATAGCTCATTTATTGAGGAAGAGTACAGCAGGCTTACTAACGACACAATCGAGAATCAAATCAGTTCGATCTCAACGGCTTTTGGCATTTTAGTTGGTAGTACTTTGAAACTAACCAGGACAAGGAACATCGTTAGATCATAACTTTTTGTACTCCCGACCATATCAATCGACTGATAATCAAAATAAACAAATGTCAATTTATTGAGAAGTACGCGGCACGATAGAATCGGAATCAAATTGAATCAGTTTGGAGAGTCCTATGCCATATGTCCTACCCTGGTAATTAATAGAGTACTACTCGTAAGTCAGAAAAGGTGGTTTCGAGAAAATGACCTTCTGACTTCTTAATTACTAGGGCAGTATCGTCATGTTAATACTAAAAGTATGCATTTTAATTTACTATTTTACTAGATCTCGTAAATAGGATATAACAATCAAAAGGTAAATAACTTCAAGAAACCGAGTAGAATATTTTTAGTTGGAAAAGTACTCGTACTTGAGTTTTCTTTTTACTGCGCCAATTTTAATGTTGTGGTTAACCGCTATGATTCTGCTGAGTTTTGTTTAAATTAAACTGTATTTTAATCAAATTTGGAATTACCTAATTTTGTGCTTATTGAATAACGCGTTGGAACAACAAAAAAAATTATTTCAGGTTGTTATCACCTGCTTGCCTGATAAGAAAGATGATCCAAGCGAATGGGCATTTAAAATCATCTCTCAACAGTCATGTCAATCATGCTACTGGGTTGCGAAAGTAAAAAGGAGAGATAGTGCTCTTGTGTTATGCGCACACATTCGAGCAACTTAAAAAAGCTCCTCCCTCTAGCCTCGTTTCAACGGAACCTATCACCGACACTGAAATCGGTGTAGGAACTGTAATTATAAGTGGGTCCGATACGCATAGAACTGTAGAGTTCTCGGAGCATTCTCTATACCTAATACGTACTTACTATATACAAGTCAGGCATTGTTGCTTTCGTTAAATACGACTTTTATTAGTTACGGTTGAGAGCACAGTAAAAGTGTTTTAAATTATTATAGAGTAAGGTTTCGTATGTTCATAATTCTTAATTCGCTTTGTTATTTACATACTACTAGCTGACCCGTGCCCACTTAGTTGAGCATACAAACCGTTTAAACCTTCCCTGGACTTCCACGAATATTTCAAGAAAACAAAATAGCCGAATCGGTTATGCCGTTCTTGAGTTTTAACAAGACTGAAGAAGAAGAAGAATTAATTTTTATATATAGGTATAAGAGAAGAAGATATAGGTATAAGAAGATGCAAAAATCATTAAAATTACTCTCTATTCAAAAACGTATGTTTGAACATTTGTTTTAATAAGACAAATCGTCACTATAAAAATATATACCTAGGTAATTGATGCCGTTTATTAATTAAAAACAGGATGCACAAAGTAATACCAAGGTACATGCAATTTTACAAACTTGATGAGGCGGTATCGTAAAGCAAAACACTACAAATAGATAACGATAAAAATATTAAAAATCCGTAATTATTTTGTCAGACGAAATACTACAATAACGATTTATATAGGAATTATGTTATTAGAGCACGTCCCACGTATTGTTACAAACATCTCACGATTTCTTATGGTGCAAGAAACTATTATTGTAGTTAGTTTTTAGATAAAAGATAGAATCTTGTAGTCTCGTTAATTAGTATTTACTTATTCGTTATATTCGCTCCAAGAAGATACCTGGATGGTACTAATTATGCAATATATGACGTACCTACCTGGTTTTTTGTAGTTGGTATAGTTAATAGTACGTCCGAGATAAATTTAACCCAAACGTAAACAAAGCCGTCTATGAAACAACCATAGACTAGTCAGTGATGCCAATTGGCCAATATTAATGCAATGATTATTTATTGTTTGCTACATGAATCCATAGACTATAGACTACATTCTACAGTCGGCAGTGTCAAAATGGCGTATTTTTACTGTGAAGGTATTTCATTTGATGTTTAAATATGTTTTTATTGTTTAATTGTTATAAAATGTATTGGACAACGAAGTATTATCCTTTAATATATCTGTGAAAGTGTTGATACGTGTGCACAATAAGTGAATGTGTGAAAATTTCGATGTTTTCGGTTTGTTTACCTTTAGGTTAAATTTATCTGGGATGTATTATAGCAGTAGGAACTGGAGCTATCAGTGGGGTGTCGGAAAAATAATAGTACCTCCCCATCAACAATTTCCGTGGGTGTCGTAAAAGGCGACAAAGGGAATATAAATATCCGGAAATGGGCAGCAGCGTTTTCGCGGACATATTTAAAAACCCGCTTGCCAAGCGTGGCGAGTATAGGAAAGTATTCCGCATGTAATAGGTACTTAGGACCAGTAGTGAACGTCATAATATGATGATGAAGTAGGAACTTAATCTCGAACTCATTTTCTAAGATTTTTTACTGTTTTCGTTGAAATTCAGTCATTTGTGAAGACTCAAAACGATACTCGGTTTCGACGTGTCTATACGTATTTAAATATCTATGGCATAAGAGACTCCTCACTCTGCCTTTTTCTATTCACACTTTATTCGGCTTGGTATATGAACCGTGGGACACACTGTATAGCGATATGTTTTTTTCGTCTTATAAAATACATAAGCTTTGAGTTTAGACACTATAGTTTTTCGTAAATCCGAAAAAATAAAACAAGTTTCGTTCTTGAGACTTCAACACAAAATAACGTTTAGTATGTTATACCAAGACCTTAGAAAGTACCGAGCACTCATTATAGTTATTAACTAAAGTCTCACTTTCTTTATCGAACTAACAACAATTTGTATGGATATAAAGTAGAATGACCCATAAACGGCGATCTGTCGCGATCTACTTCACACTATAATTTGTTTACAAAATCACTGATAACGAGACTTCAAGGCGAGGTGCATTCTAATGAAATTGGTAAATAAATCTTTATACCTTAACTTTTAAATAAAATATAATTGAGTGCATGCAAAATAATATTAAAAAAAAATGTATCTAGGTTTATTATCTTACTTTGTGATCAAGGCTAGTTCCTAACTAAATCAGTATTGATTTAGGAACTAGCCTTCTATATTTTCTCCCATAAACATGAATTTAATGTGAAAATTGAAGCAGGAAGGTGAGTGAAAGTGCGGATTAAGTCGGTTCAATGGTTTTAGGCACATTGATTGATTTGCAAAGTAAATAGGGTCATAGACTATGTTCATGGACAACCGTTAATCGCTCTTTTATTACCCTTTATTACAAAGTTTTTGTAGGTATATGTAGGTAGTGTACCTACACTACCTACGCTACCTACTACCACACACCATACTCTATAATTTTATTATTAAGTTATTTTAATATTAAAAATAATGTACAATTCTTAAAAAATACATAACTATATAACTTTGGAACTTCAGAAAAAAAATACAGAATATTTTTCACAAATACAGCTATTGTTGTGCTATAAAGATTGGATTATAATTATCGATACATAATTCTATTATGTAGAGTTTACTTATTAAATTATTATTATACGGGCCTTAATGTTAAACAGTTTGTTCATACAATTAGATAGACATAAAATAGAAAAATTCTAATTATAATTGTAATAATTATTTAACGGTACTTTAAATTAAATGCCACGTAGGTATAGCACAGTATGACCGCAGTACTTTGTATTAATTATTATATTAGGTATCTACTTATTGATCTGCAATTATTATACTCGTAAGTTGTTTTAACAAAAACCACTTACTACATTATATTGAGTACTAATTATTATACATACTTAAATGATATAGAATTCAAAATATTACTGATGTGTGGTTACCATATTAATATCTAATATGTAGTGTGTAAAAGTCAAATTAAGTGGATAATCCCACTATTTTAACATAGTCAAAACCTTCTCGATGGTCAATCGAGGATAATATAGATAGTCCCTCTTATGTTACTACTAGAGTGCGCACCAAATCCCGCATGAACCATACATTTTGCCGCGATAAAAGGTAGCCTTAAAAAGTGTCCTTTCTGGTCTAACCTATATCTGTACTACTGGAGCACTGTTCATACAAACAAACTAACATCACAAACAAGCAAAGAGACAAACTAAGGCAGTGGTGGATTTTGGACTCTAAGGGCCGTTTCTGGAACGTTACGCTCAACTAATAGATGTCTTTGGTAAAACTTATCTGTGGAAACCCCAGGCTTGCAAGCTTGATGTGATTATAAAATATCTAATAAATGTTCAAATCAGCGTACAATATGGATTGTTAACTTTAATGCCATGTTAGTTGATCATAGATTTGAATAGCGTTTCAGAATAAGTAAGTTAGGACGTTCAAAAATAAATCTGTTTTTATTTATCTTTTTTACTTATAATCATTTAACTTATTTTGAGGTTAGTAGATGCGGCATTAGGTATATCATTGATTGTTATTGTAAACATTAACATATTTTACGGAAAGTAAAAAGCGTGAGATTTACAAGTACCGGACGCACCGAAGGAAGTCGAAAGTATCGCAGATGGCTTAAAACATACAGCCTCATTAATATTCAATTGTAACAAAAATGTGTAGGTATATAAGTACCTACTTAATACCATTAAAAACGCGAAAGTTTGTTTAAGTATGTCAAGATGTTTGTTCCTCAATAAATAACGCAATAAGTACAAAACAAAATTAGAAAAGTTTGTTATGGACTACGCGTAGAACAGTTTTTGTTTTGGCACCTTATATAAATTACTTAATATAACTCAAAAAATAATTCAAAGGTCTGAAATGACCACAAGGGGTGAACATTACTAGCAGCCGGCTCCTAGTCTATACACACGAACGCACTGGTCATTGACCAGGATTGAAACTAATCTGTTTTGTGACTTTTGTGGAGATCTTTAATCGTGATTTGTCGCGTTATAATAAGTAATTTATATTAGGTGCCAAAAATGTTACGTGTCATTCTCTTCACACTATATTCGGCTTAATATAATATATCGGCTTAACCATGAATCACCTGTATACTCGTTTATATTTTGATGCTCGTTTATATTTTGGATCGACACCATAATATGACGTTACTTTTATCGCAGCAATACCGGCGAGGAATAACCGCAACTAGCGCGACTCTTTTTAAAATAAATTTTACAATGACACAAAGATCTTATTAAAAAAAGTAATCGGTTCAAACTTTATGTAAATAGTTAAATGTTTGGACTTTCTCAGTCGTTAGATAAATTAAGTGTTAGTTATATAAATTTAGTTTTGGATTAAGATTAAAATCCTGAGTAAAGTATATTGAAATAACGTAACTTTGATATTATATTTCTAAATAACAATCTTTTTTTTCTATTAAAAATATGTGTAAAGCTCATACGCAGTAAAATGGAGCATTATAATATGTTACCCTATACGTCAGAACCGATGACAAGCAATAATAGCTAAGAACATTCCCGATCACATCACATTTCAAACAAAAAAGTTAAATCAAAATCGGTTCATCCGTTTGGGAGCTACGACACACACGCACGCACTGACACGTTGTCGGGGACTATAAATATATAAAAACAAAAGCATTTAAAGGATCCTATTCTTTTCACTCTAATGTAGCCTAAATAATTGACTGCAAACTTCAAAGTACTTAATTGTTGGTCCATGGTAGTAGGTAGATACTAATAATATTATATACCTTTAGATTCCATAAACTGTTTATTTTTGTTTAGGTATTGGTTTTGAATGGTTTTTTTTTTATTTATACAAATATTTAATCTATATAATCTTAACCATATCTGCCATGCCTCCGTCTTAATCTATGTTTCCCTTGCAAAAACTTTGTATCCCTTTCTACGATGAAGGAGTATGTAATTTCCCACACTTATAGTTTATAGAGAAAAGGAGTGCAAAATGCTATACTAATTATCTATTAAAATCACGCTTAAGATAAAATATAAAATTAATCAAAATAATAACAAAATACCTCACTAACAATACCATGTGTTTATATAATACCAGGAGGTTTAGAACATTTGTTAATATTTCTTTTGGATTTATAAACAATATTTATAATATTTTTTTATTGCGTATTGTGTAAGATTTAAGAAAACCTTAAAAACTGGAAATCCATAGGGCGACATCTAGTTAAATTAAATAAATAAACGTTGTCATAATAATATAAAGTAATTAATTAAAATAATAAATACATTTTTATATAATTTTAAATTGTATGGTAAAAGTAAAATAAAAATTATATTACCTGAGTTATCAAAAAAGTACAAAATAAAGTCACAAGTCCATGGAGTTTGAACGTCCGCGCTCAGTCACTGCACTTCCGTCGGAGCACCGCTGTGGGGGACGGATTGTTTACAACTGGTGCGAGCCTCGTCCCCTGCTGAAGTGATGGCTAATTAAATCGATAAAATATGCAATAGCAGTAACAGCTGCTTAGATATAAGCTGTAGGAAGATAGACCGTCGTCTCTATTTTAAAAGCAAAAAAAAGTATTTGCACTATGTACCTGTAATAGTAATGTAGCACAGCTGATTTATTTTGGAAAACTCTTTGGGTTATTTGGCAAATACATCATGCACATTTTGTACATAGGCGGACTTAATGCCTCAAGGCATTTTCTACCAGTCAACCTTTAGGTGATTTAGAGATAAAAGTAAAGTGGACCAAACAAGATATCGGACATAGGAATAATTCTAAATTCAATAGATATTAATATATGGCCCACTTATGCCAATCTGGTTTAAATTAATAAACCAGAGTTATCCCGTATTCTAGAGTTAACTAGTGCCAATTTCACCAACACATGTTAAAGTTAATTCTTCATTAAATATGTTATCCCTCTCGTGTTTCCTGTCAATTCATGAGAAGCCATGGCGTTTTAACATGCCTTTAACACTAACAAGTTGTTGAAGAAATTGGGACTTAACATTGAACATTAACTAACACATAATTTTTCGACACAAGTGGGCTTAAGGTGGTTAGTGTTTAGAAATACAATTTTTCACATATAAATGGATGGAAGATACTCATTGTATTATGCTTTTGAAATAGATAAATAATTACCGACCTATTACGAAAAGTTCTCGGCTTTCACAACAAGTCATATTTTGACATGAACGTCACAAACTCATAAACGTAAAAGTTAACGTAAGGTTGTTAAAAGTAATGGACACCCAAACTAAATTTTATTGTTAGTTTTGTATGAACACGTCGAAAACTATGTAATGGCAGACAGATTGAGAAATAATTCAAAGAATTTGTAATAGAAAATTTTAAATTGCACCTTAATTTTTAAACGCAGATTTTTTTATCCCTTTTTCACACCAGACGAAAAAACATACCTCGTGTTATACATTTGACGTGTCTGTGTGTATGTGTATTTTTATATGCTGTCTGTGAGTTGTGACATTGTAGCTCCTAAACGGTGGATCCGATTTTGCTCTAGTTTTTTAACACTTGTAGTACATACAATAGCTTTTAAGCTATAATTAATAATAATCAGTTCACTCACTGCTTAACAATTCTGGAGTTAGTTTATTTTTAAATTTTGTTTAAATTTATTTAAAATCGTCTTGCGGTGCCATGTGCCTTCTTGCAGCATTCTCTTTCCCGGCTCTACAACCAGTCTATAAATAATTAGTAAGTAGGGATAATAGATACATACTGAGTTTATGATGAATATTCAATTTTATTATACTGAGTAAAGACAGAGTAAGAAAGTAATGTGTAATGTTGAATTTGGAACGGTTATGTCCAGCGATGCGCGTCGCTCCCTCGGCCGGCGGTCACCGCTGACCGTGACGCCACACCATACTCATAACTCATTAAATATCAATGGCACTGAACATACTGGCCTATCGTGAGGCGTCATCAACAGGCTTATGTATTTCAAAATTGTGAAATATTTGACAGTCAAATAAAATCAAACGATACGTCAGCAAAAGCTGGTGCTGACATTTTCCAGGATAGGTATATGATATTGTTTTTAACCCCCGACGAAAACTGACGGATGACGGATCACGGATTATATAAGTATAAGTTTGAAGAGTTTGTGGCATCTTAGCTTCTAAACGTATAAACAGATTTTGTTTTTTCTTTGAAAGCTGACGTGACGTAATCGACTGTCTTCTCATCAGTTCGCTTACTTATTACTTGAAAATTCATACTGATTTTTTAACCGACTTCCAAAAAAAGGAGGAGGTTCTCAATTTGTCTGTTTTTTTTATGTTTGTTACCTCAGAACTTTTGCCTGGGTGTACCGATTTGGATGATTTTTTTTATTTGAAAGCTGGTGCTTCCCGTTTGGTCCCATTGTCACCAAAGTGGTGACCTGATGATGGGATCCGCGAGGAATCGAGGGAACTCCTCAAAATTTATATGGAAACATACATCGATTTAGATTTTTCTGAAGTAGCCCAAGCATATGTTACCAAATAGTAAGGTTTTGCACCATATCCTGGACCTAAAGTACTAAACAGAACTTCTGAGTCCCTAGAGATGTTTGAAGATTTCAGCGTTGTTTAAAGAAATGCAAGCATACGCCACTACCTCAATTACAGTCGAACTTGGTCTCATAGTTATCAAAGTGGATGCCTGATGATAGTGTCGTGAGGCATCGAGGGAACTCCTCGAAATTTATAGGAGCACTCATAGTAATTTTGTATTTGTTTCGATTAACATAAGCATATCCGACTAAAAACGAACATAATTTTGAATCAACTATCAAGGTATACCACATAGATCAGTAACAGGCATACAGGACTGCTTAGTCTTTGAAGATATACGTTTGGAAATTACGACATCGCTTAAAGTACTGCAAGCTTAAGCCACTATATCAATTACAGTACTCAACACCACCTCTGTCTTCACCAGATAGTAGGTATCCATAAATACCATCATAACTATATGACAAAATAGGTAAATATTAAAAAGTGAAAAAATTGTTTTAAGCCAAATAAAAAAATGTAAATTGACTAAAAATAATAAAAGAGTTTTATTATACAGAAATCATATTCAGTTTGGCTGGTACCGAGTTTGATATTATTAAAATTTGTATATCATTTTATTTTATAAGTATCCCAACTCAGTCTACTCATAACTAAAATCTTAAAATAAAATATTTTAAACAAAAAAAACCGACTTCAAAAGGTAAACTAAAAAGCAAAAAATAAATTTACTTCGCACAAAGTAATACTAATTTTATCTTAGGTAAATAAATTTATTCTATAATATTTAAGTCGGTGCCAAGTAAGTACTTCAACAACCTTACTACAATATCAAATTACTAAATATAATATGTAGGAAATCACAAAAAACCAGTATCAGAAAAAAATATACAACTTACTATCAAAGTAACTATTATATTATAGGTAATATTATGTACCTACCAAACCAGTACTGGCTTACGAACTAATATTAAATGAAAACAAATTATAAAAGAACGCTGAACTTGGCACCGACTTCAAAATTATAGAATAAATTTATTTACCTAAGTGAAAATAAGTATTACTATGTGCGAAGTAAATTTATTTTTTGCTTTTTAGTTTACCTTTTGAAGTCGGTTTTTTTTTTGTTTAAAATTATTTTTAATTATGTTTATTTATTGCTGACTTTGGAATCTTTATCGTAAAATTCACACACCTTTAGACAATATCCGACGAGTAATATATGGCTTAAGTAATAGTCGTACCAAAACGCAGTAATAATGTTACTAAAGGACACTAAATCGTTCTACAAAAAGCTCCTGAGTTTGAACAGGGCTTTCCATTTTTCATGGTCCCCGCACACCAAGGTCAGAGTAAAAAGCTGAGCTCCATCATGACTCATCACGGAAGATGCTCTGCGTGAATTGAAATTTCCGAAAAAGAAAGTAATGTATAACATTCACTTGTTTAGTACTTACGTGTGTGGTTTAGAATTTTGTTGTATGGAGATGTTGTTAAATATATTATGTAGACATGGATGGCGGCGTTCAAACATTATTCACATTTTCCTGGAAATTGAAATAATTAATACATAATAAAAAATATGTATAATTATAATATATGAAATATGATAGAATAGTATGTAGTCTAAATTTTTTGTAGTAAATTGGGTCTAGACTCCGCAGCAGGGACATTTAAAATCATCTTTTATGTTGACGTGCAATATAATTTTCAATCCTTGATAATAGGGTTGCTAAAAGGCTACTAATCTGACCTAAATACGACGTGGGCGCCAATAAGACATTATTATGCTAATGACCACGATGAACTCAACATCAAGTTGTCCGTCGTGGTCGGTCGACGGCGTGCACCGTTCGCCTGTCACGCCGATTGGTTTCGTGATCACAATTACACGCATGTCGTGTTCAACCTGTTATTTTGTGCATTACATAAGCCTTTGTTGTAGAGAAAGAGAAATTAAAAGTTACCACGACACCGAAGATAAATGATGATTTTTGGTTTTAGCAGATGTAATGTTTAGAGAGAAGTAGGTACGTTATGACTGGCAAGGCTATATTGTGTTAGTGTAATATTTCGCGGGAGCACAAAGTAGATATATAACAGAGACACGACCTAGTACTATAAAATGGTATCACCCTAATACTGGCAATGCGACTGGCAAAGGGTGAAGTCCAGGCACATTCCGGAAACCGCCATCTAGCGCCACTGTTGGAAAATACTAATTACTAATTTCGTTTCGTACCTTCTTCTTAATTAAGGAGTTGAATTTAGCTTAATGTGATGTTATGCTTAAAAATATGCTCATCTTTATTTTAATGTCAATATTTGTACTTAATTCGGCATATTTACATTATATAATTTACAAACGTTGATAGTATCTAGTGACATCTATTGCAATTTTTTTGTATTAAAGATAGATTGTAATATGGTAGGCCATGGCGGGATAACTCTTTACCGGACACATCGGTACCGCCACCGCCGCAGCGTTATGTAAATAGTGCCTAAAAGCAAAATCATAATGCGCAGTCAAAGTTACTATTAATTATTCATTCTGTGGTCAAAGCGTCATATTTTTACCTAAAGCCAAAATACTATAAGTGAAAAACATGATTCTTTTACTTAGTGTGGACTGTCGTTGTTCTTTTAGTGTAAGGCGCTAATCTCAGTACTTCTATAACTGGTCCGATTTGAAAAATTATTTTAGTGTTTGATAGCCAATTTGTCGAGAAAGGTTGTAGGCTAAGAAGCATCACGCTCAGACCAATGGGAGCGGAGCACCAATGAAGAATGTTTTAAATTGTTTTTTATTTTCTTATTGGAAGATTTTGCTGCGTGTGCTGCGTAAACGGGCTAAAGAGTTTGTATCGAAGTTATCCGGGACAGCTAGTTAAGAGGAAACACCACGGGCTAGAGAAATGAAAAATAGGTATTTGTAAAATTGCTGTCCCGCAACTGCCTGATCAAACCGATAGAGACAACTGCAGCTTGAACTAAAATTACCTACTTATTAAAAGTACGAGAAATCGACGATTGGGAGACCCGACTCCTCCAAAATCGATTTAGGTATTTTTTTCATTATAAACTAAGAGAGGCTTGTGCCACGTTCCTATGTTTCGATTTTACCATTATATGTACTCCAATCTGCTTCCTGAATGTTTAAACAGCCGAAAATCGATCCCTTTTTTAGGTTTTTGAACGTCCAGAATCCATACCTTTTTTAATAATTGATGATGAAATAAGGAAGGGACTCTTAAGTGCCATCATCCAGGGAGGAAACAGGGGTCGCGCAGAGCCCTGTTTGTGTATGGAAAAACGTCTGGGGGCCTACTCAAGATGCCATCGCTAATTATCGCTTACAAAGTTCGATAACAAAATGTATGGGATTTGACGTAAGGTACGCTAAATGATCGCGATTTGGTATATCATTTAGAGTACCTTATGTCAAATCCCATACATTATGTTATCGAACTTTGTAAGCGATAATTAGCGATGGCATCTTGAGTAGGTCCCCTGTTGTGTTTCCTCTTAAGAATGTTTTTTCATAAATTACTATTTTCAATGATGTGCTTAGAAGACGTTGCTTAGACGGTATTTTGCAGTTTAGCCCGGTCAGTAGTAGAATAGCTAATGTAAAAGCTTTACCGCCGATGATAACAGCTGATAACACTTATCAGCTAACACAAACACGTACTTGTTTATGGACTTCAAGGAATGTAAACTACACATTATATGGAATGAATCAATTAATCTTTGCATAGGTTATCGTTTCTTGGTAGCCTTTGATGTTCTAATCAAAACACGCAACATAAATTATGCATATTGTAATTATTATATTATTTTCAATCAGCAAGAGATAAAGTAGCATAATATCAACAAAATAATACCATTTTTATACTGGGTAACAATAAAGAAATTACGATAATAATAATTAGGTAAGTTTGATTAGGATAATAAAATTGTAGGTAACAAGATTTTTTGTCACAAAAAATCAATAACAAACAAAACGAAATCTTTGTTAATAATTTTATTTATATTTTTAGGTATATCATCCAACTTTTTAACATTACTATGACTGATTTTATTTTATTAAAAATAATTCTAGCATCCAACGAGATTCACACATTTCATAATACTACCGACCTGCGCAGACGAGACACAATTGTCCGCGGACTGTAATCCGTAAACATAGACTCAAGACACTGATACTGCACAAGTTATCGTTATTATATTTTGCATAGAAAGGAAGTTTTGTTAAATGATAGTGAAATAAATACATTTGGAAATCTTATAATATTTATGACTAAAAATAACTTTAACGATTGCAGTAATTACAAATTATATAAATAATAGCACATAATATAACGATATTATATACATACACGAATAATAATTTATTATTATTTTGACTCATCATAATAATTATCATTATTTTCAATGGAAATCATAAGGGAGTAAGTAAGTAGGTCTGTATGTACTTATTGATAACAATTAGATAGATTTTATGAATGTCAAAATTAAATATAATATGAGGTAGTAGCACCTAACTATTCATGTCATAGTCAAATAACCATATTTTATATAGCCGTTAAAGAAAAGTACAATTTTATTTATTCTTGAGTTGACAACAAACTCAACATATATTTACAATATATATTATAATTTTTGTTACAACATTGTCTATTTTAATAAATATTTTTTAGAACGTTTAATATTTGTAATTTTTAAATATAAATAATTTAAGAATGAAGGCAAGCTTGAGGCATAAGAGAGTATCGCCGTATTTTCAATCTCGTTCAAGTCTGTCCCCAGTTTATTATTATAATATAATACTTGTATTAATACAACATTGTGTTAACGTTACGTCTACTAACACAAATCCATCACATTTTTTTTTAGAATATATGTTGTTTCCTTTTCCGTCGTAGGACTTTATTGTAGGATTTAATTCACTAAGCGTACTTACCGTTTTACTTCTAGTCTTACTCCTAGTTGAATTATATTAAAATATAATATTTAGTTGATTTGTTGATAAAATCTTTTAGTCCATAACATTATTAAATAAGAAACGAAGACCAAAATTTTAACTATTCTCTACGAAGATATATTATTTATGTCAAAGAATATGATGCATTATAATGTAGGTATATTTTCAGTTGTTTGAAAGAAAAGATTTTGTGTAAATACTATCTCGATTTGACTAGATTTAATCAGTACCTATAATTTCGTCTTAAATAATAATAATTTATCCGATTTTTAAATACAAATAAAATATAAAAGAGAAGTAAATATTCTAAATTTATATTCTAATTGATAACGTTAGTTTACTCTCGAAGACTAATCATCAAAAAAATATCACTTATAGTTAAGTAAATATTTATACTTAGGCATGTGCATGCACCCTTATAACACTCGTTCTCTCTAGATATGCTCAAATTTATAAAATACATGCTTATTTATATATATTATAATAGCCACAGTAAAATGAGAGTATGGTTTAAGGTATTTCATGTCAACATCGTACTGTACCAATATTCCTCCCAGTAAGAATTTGATAGACGGATTTAGTTTTACACATTTGAGCATTCCCATATCTTAGATTACATAATTTCTAAATCCTAATCGTTTCTAACATCGAAAATATTTTTTGTGTATGAGCAATGCTTATATAGTGTTCATTTTGCTTGCGATTATGTTCTAAGTAATTGATTTTTTAAATATTTTTGATGACATTATGATGTCTATATATTTATGTCTATAATATCACTACTGTGTATGCTCCCTAGTACTGAAAGTGTTGCGTTAATTCTAAGGTGTTTTAAATGTAAATTGAAACTCTGCAGTTAAGTCAGATGCATATAAGTTAAGTTATCCTTATACATTCATCAAAATAAAACGTTGCATATTTTTGTGAGTTGATCAATGTCTTTTTAGTAACCTAAAACACAAGCCTTAACCCCTTTATTAATAAAAATAATAACAACACTTATGGCTACTGAATCCATATTGCTGCCTTTGTCTATCAAGTGGCTTTTCATCGTGTCAGAGAAAGACACAAAAAACCGTATACACCACGTATATTTTTATTAAAAAGAGGATTTGAGTTAACACCTAGACTACACAACGATTTACGTCAAAGTCAGGCTAAGTACAAGTACTATACATGTCATACTAAACACTAAACACGTTTCAAACAATAGGTAAATAAGGATTATATCGTACTTAATGTTATTATTACATCAGCAATTTGAATCTAAATACATTTAGGAACTAAATAGTCACAAGTGATATACAGACAAAAAATATTATAGAAGCACAGACCATTGGTTTAGCAGGTTTGCCAACTTTTGTTTTCATTAGACTAGCTTTTTCCGTCCTAAAACATTTACAAAACGTTTGTGTCCAGTTAAGTCTTTTTACAATCCAGCATAATTTATGATAACTACAGGTAACACTATCTACAACAACAAATCTTGGAATGATATTTTTGTCTACGGCTTCTTATAATCTACTGTACTCGTATAATATAAACGCATTTTCGTATCGATTGCGTGTGTTCGTTGTTTGATGAGTGAGATTTACCACTCAAAGAGAGTAAGCCAGTGGCTATGATTTTATTTATCCAACGATTATACTTCTGTATACACAGAATTGTGTATAGATGTACAATCGTTCAGTTTCACTGGTAGTAACTTTTCTAATTTCTCACCTACACATGACATGAGTTGAGGTGCGATTGTAGCATATCATTGCGATTTAATGAGAAAGTGCTATTTAATTATTACGTACGCCAAATCTTTTCTCATCATCAAATATATATTACGTCTTAAAATTAGTATTACACGAGTTGAATAAATTTTATTGATTACGACTAGTTGCCCCAACGATTTCGAATGATTCCATAGAAGGTATAAGTTTTATGATAATATAAATTCATTATATTGCACTATATCAGATCTCATCTGGATCAAACATTTTCCAAAACTTATAGTTGAATGCTTCAAATCATAAAAAATATCACCGTTAATTGTAAGACCTAATTTGTAATTTATTACCAGAGGCTGCACTAGCTCCCCTTACTAATAAAAATAGACAATGGTCTGTCCTTGTCTGTCCATGACTTTTCTAACATACCGGTCAAGGAATACATTGAACAGTTTATGCAGTGTGTGAATATTTTTATTAGTAAGAGGGTCTGAGATTATGATAGATACCAATAATTACTTTTCAAGATTCATTGTATGTTAGGCGGTCGCAGCACAGTGATGCAGATGGATCCCCGCAGTAGTCGCAACAGGTCGATCACTTCGGGCGTCTTCATTGATGTAACGTTCTCATCATTCACCTGGAAATTAAATGAAACTTATAATAATAATATCTATAGACGCTTCACACGACGTCAATCTGGCCCTGTGCTAAGTATCCGAAGAACTCGTGTTATAGTTATAGGTACCAGATAACGGAACTATATATTTAATACTTTTATACTATACACACATTTAAGATTTCTATTATATTCATACACAAATTTAATTCACATCAATGACCCAGGAACGTTGAAAACTTTTTGTTCCCTCGGCGGGCTTCGAACCCGCGACCTCTCGCTTGAGCACCTACGCGCTCAATCACGCCACGGAGGTGGTCGCCAGGTTTACCTGTAGTATGACGTCACCGCGCCGGAGTCTGCCGTCCCTGGCGGCGACGCTGTCGCTGTACACCGCGGAGATGTAGCTCTGGCCGGAGTCCGGGTGGCTCTGCACGCTGAACCCCAGCCGGCTGTTCCAGCCGCGGTTCAGCTCCACTGTCACTATCTGAAATTTAATTACCAATTTTAACGAATAAAAAAACGTTTAGGGCGTGTTTCACCAAGTAATGTTAAAGTTAAACCTTCGTTAAATATCATGTTGTAGGTACCTCTAGTAATTCCTATCAACTAATGGACAAGGCATGGTATTTTAACAAGCCGTTAATACTAAGATGCGTTGCTTATATAATAATATTTAAAGCCTTTATTAGTAGTAGCATAGATGCTGATGTAATACACAGTTTAAATTGCACTCATGTGTAGATGAAAAACGGCTTTAATACAATACAATACAAATATACTTTATTGTGCACACAACAAATTATAAAAGAGACAAAAAATAAATATTACAAAAATCAGACATGCACGCAAAGGCGGCCTTATTACTAGATAGCAATTTCTTCCAGACAACCTTGTGGTGTTAGAAAAAACAATGCTAGAGAAGGGGAGTTGCGCAAAAGTATATTTAATAAAATAATACATAAATACTTAAAATATACTATATTCCTTTCATGTCCATGACTTTTACATGACTGACCTTAAAAGTTAAATCTACTCATCGTCTAGGAACTTGGTCGCGTGTTAACAAATATATCAAACGTGTTTAAGTTAAATATAGGTTCTATATACTTAATATTCTATATACTTAATACCACAAATAGTAATTAATTCGGTAATTAAATGCTACCGCAAGTCTGTAGATGATTGATGCGAGTTAATTGTTATTCGACGTCGTTAATTAATTATTGACAAATGAGCATAAGACGGTATACGTAAATTGTTGATTGAGGTAATCCTACAATCTGAGGTCGTAATTAGCATAATATAGTCTAAGATCCAAAAACCTTTAAAATATCCACAAGACTTATTAGTATCTAGACTAATATTATAAATCTGAACATAATCTCGGAAACTACTAGGTTCGATTAAAAAAAAATTTTGACGTTGGATAGATCATTTATCGCGGAAGGCCATTTGCTATAATATATCGTCACTCTAAGACAAACAGGAGCAGGCTTACTCCCGACACAATCGAGAATCGAATCAGTTCGATCTCAACAGCTTTTCATATTTTATTTGGTTGGTTACTTTGAAACTAACCAGGATAAAGAAAATCGTTGGATCGCAACTTTTTGTACTCCAGACCATTTCAATCAACTGAGAATCAAAATAAACAAATTTAATGTCAATTCATTCAAATCAGTTTGGAGATTAAGGCACCAGAACATCAATCAGGAATGTTTAAAATCGGGGGTCATGTTTGACTATTTCACGCGGACACAGCTAGTTATAATATACGTTTACATTACTTACCGTGGGCTCCGCGTCTATAATGTCTTTGTCTGGCGCCGGTTTGATATTTTCTTTTTGTACTTCCATGTCTGCAGGTTTAGGTTTTTCTTCAACCGGCGTTTTCACTTTACGCTCGTTGTCAGGGGACAGAGCGACACCTTTCCATTTCTTTAAATTGTGACCTGGAAATTGCAACCAACGCAATACGTTACGCACCACAAGGATGACCAGACTACGTAAAATAATAGTTTGTTACCTTTATTATTACGGTTTGACATCTATTTCATTAAAGTTATAATAATGTGAAAATACGGTGAAATAGACATTCATAGATTGCCAAACTCTTTACAATTTTGGCTTTGATTTAGTCGGGTAAATAATGTTTTTGGCGCACTATTTGTACAATAATCAGCAATCACCTTCTTGGCTAAATGTCAAATTATCGATACAACATATTGGCTTGGTTTTCCACCTTAAAATCGGAATCTTCCGTGAGTTTTTCTAAATAAAATATGCTAAAAAAATAGGGGCAAAGGAGGAACGATCCTGATTGAAAGCGATTACCATCGCTTATGTATATCCGCAACATTGGAGAAGTCGGCCTTGCAGGCTTAAACTTAGTGCCTTAATGTACTAAGTAATATCTTACCATCATCCTTAGACCCATCACCCTCGCTGGTGGAACTATGCAGTACCGCACTCTGGTACGCAGGACTCGAGTGTTTAAACCTCTCGTCGCTGGACAGTTCTGCTGGCATGGACACTGGTTCGTCCGAGTCTATAGGAAATGCTGGCTCCTTGAGCTTCTGCAATGCTATGTCTTCCTGGTATATGTTCGGTGCGTCTAAGGTATCATTGTCTAAGTTGTTCAACTCGTAGCCGTGTGGAGGTACTAGAAATTAAGTGAGTCATTTGAATCTTTAGACAAAACATGTTTTTGGACAAACATTTCGTTCGATATATGTCTCATGATAATGTTTTATAACAAAACAGGCACTTTCTCTAATGTAGACTTGCCTGAATACTACTCAGTAATTAATTAAAGTTGCATTCGTTTTTAGAAACACATCATATTAATCGGTACCTAAGTTAAGGGTCTTAGTCTTGATTTCACCAACGCATGTTAGTTTTAACGGCTTTTTAAAATACCATGCCTTCTCATTCATTGATAGGAATTACGAGAGGAACAACATATTTAACGAAGGATTAACTTAAACATTGCTTGGTGAAACACGTCCTTAGATTGTTACATAAAACTTTACAAAAAACTTTTTCATTAACAACAATAAATACTCTAGGTTTTACATAGTCTTAATAATAGGTCATAAAAATAATAGATTCAAGCTGAAATACTTGGGGTGGAAATACGCAAAAAGCTACTTGTGTTATAAAAGTAGTTAAACCTTCGCATATTTGCATCGGGTGGTGTTGCTAAAGTCACAAGCATGAAATGGTGCCGATCCTTCAGACTGTTCATTGCTGTTTTGGATGCGTTAGAGACAAAAAGTTATACAATTCAAAACTGACTAACAAATTTTGCTAAGCTGCCATACAATATATTTGATGGTATTCAGTGTAATGTGCAAAGTGCAGTATTGTAAGTACTACATGACGATAAAGTTGTGATACTATTTTTGTAAATGTAAATAAAAAATACTTATAACTGTGTTACGTGATCAATTAAAAGGATATACTTTATTTGTGTTAGTTATTGAACTAACACAAATAAAGTATATCCTTTTAATAGATACCAACACAACACATATACTTTTGTAATATTCTACTCGCGATGGTAGTGCATTTTGAATCAAAAACCAGCCGCTCAAATATGCGCAAAATTCATTACTCAGTACTAGGGTTACATAAGTCTACGGTGGATTGTGAAGCCTTCGACCAGTTGCATACGGCGAGGTAGTGAGGGGCAACAGCGGGTGTGCCGACAGCGTCTCACCTGTCAGGCTTAGCTTTTGTTTTCTACATGTGGGCGGTGCCGTGGGACTCGTGATCAAGATAGAGCGCGGCTGTCGCTTCGGCTCCTGAACGGCTTGGCTATTAGCCACATCGGATGTTTGCTCGGTATTCGGTTCGGCTAAGTTAGCATCCTGCGCGTGCTCTGTTTTCGGATTCGGTTCCGAGTGTTGGGTGCACGTTGATCGTTTTATATCAACTTCTAGTGGGTTGAGAGTATCTGTGCGGAAAACCTAGTCGCTTAGCTGCGAGTTAGCAATACTCATATGTACACGGGTTTATTAATAACTTTAGGCACGCAGTTTACAACTAATTATCAGACACAGTAAAGATATGTGACATAAACATTATAATATAGCTGCGCGATTTACGTGAAAGTAGTTTTGGGATTATCATGTCAGACACCATAAACACAAATATTTTTAATTTCGTTTATGAGACATAATTCTTTTGTAGGCTTGTGCTCAAATATTGTGACCAAAATTACTTTTCACACTTAGAAGGAACACAATATTGTTATCTATATAATGTTTTGTGCCTAATGTTACTTGCGCTTATAGTATCTTACCATTAGGCGTCTCATAGTGATTGTTGTCCTTGGTGAGTTTCCTGTACTTCCGGGGGGAGAGGCAGGGGGAGCGGGGGCTGTCCCCGGCGTCGGGGGTGAGGCGTCTCGCGGCCAGGTCGCATAGCATAGACACCGCCTCGGCTCTGCAACAGTTATATATAGGGGTTGAAAAAAAAAGTTCCCACACCAATTGTAACAGTATAACTGTGTCGGTGTACGGTTTCTTTGATCCCAGGCCTGCTAAGCAAGAAATATTTTTATAGAGCCCAAATTTGAGCTCAACTCTAGGACGCTGTCTTTTCCTTTTACTATCATAATCCCGCAGGACAGTTTCCTTGAAATGAGGGTGGTCCTGTGCTTCTTCTCTCGCCAGTCGTTTCGAGTTGGTACTTTTTTCATGGTCATCCGACGCATGGATCATCTTTGGTGTCAGACAATCAGGTGATTGACTCAACCAAACATAGAAACAACATTTTTTTCATGGGTTTCGGCGGATGGGCATGTAAAAAGTCGGTCCTGCGCCTGTTCTCTCGCCAGCATGTCGGTTTACCGTCCCACTGGGTTATGACAGTAAAAGGAAGAGAGATAAAATAACCTCTGCGTAGCCTGGTTTCAATGAAATCGGCTACCGACACCGAAATCTGTGTGAGGATATAATATTTATTTATGTCTATTTGAGTTCAGCTATAATAAAATTGTAGACTTAGATACTCTATTAAGATAAAACTCTACCTAAAATCTCTATCGATCATCAAGATTACCTCAAGGGTGGTTTCGGTCTGTTGAGCGGCGCGTCGGAGTCGGTGGGCCCCTCGTCTTTGGGCGACATGGGCGAGAGCGGCGTCGCGGCGTGGTCGCGGTACAGTCGCAGCCGCACCTCCGAGTCGCAGGCGCGGAGGAACGCGACCGCCTCGGCGTGCGACATGTTCGACATCGGTGTGTCGTTTACCTGCAAAATAACGAAATAAAGAATGCAAAACAACGAAATTAAAAAACTAAAAACCGATTACTAAGAACACGCTCAAATATAATATAATATGACATGTTTTTTTGTTAAAAACTATAGCGAAAATATTTAAATCAGACCATTTGTATACATACCAGTCATGGCAAAGGCTGGTTTTTCCTCAAAGGGAAGCCATAGCCAGTATATTAGGTAGGAATTTAGATGATAGTATTCAAAAGATAGGAAGAAGTGAAGCCGATAAATAAGTAGGTTTTTGCGTGCGTTGTTGGATAATTTATACAGTATTCTTCGACAAAAGTAACCACTCTTTAAATACTGTAGTGCCTGGGACATAGTGAGTTTTAAATGTCACATAGTTGCCCAGCACATACGGCATTCTCACAACATAGTCGGCCTAATGTAGAGGAAGGACTGGTCAATACGTCTTGGGTGTGTCTGTCACCATGTGCGGGTTTTCTCGCGATGTTTTAATTTGCAGGTGGCAAAATGATTCGATTTTGATTCTGATACGATCGTGCTGCGAACTCCTGAATAAATGGACTTTTGTTTATTTTGATTCTCAATAGATTGATATGGTCAGGAGTACAAAATGTTATGATCTAACTATTTTCTTTATCCTGGTTAGTTTCAAAGTAATTTACCAAAAAAAAATACTGATTCGAATCTCATATTGTGTCGGGAGTAAGCCTGCGGAGTCTCATGGGTACATGTCTTGGAAATCGAGCCTGCTCCGATTCGAGTGCTTGTTTACGGTCTACCCACTAGGAGTGAGAATACAGTTATAGGAAACACACGCCACTGATACATAGACTGCAATCATTTCCCTCCTTTTTTGCCGTAATCAGGTAAAGATGAACCCTAAAGCATGATGATGATGTGATGTGTAGCTTCTAATAATACAAAACTCCCTTAACTTTAACAACGATAGTTTACCCTCCCCCAAACAAAAAACTATTATAAATTGCAAAGAGCGGTAGGAATTCAAAATACACAGGACATAGGTATATCAATATACAAATACCAACTCGTACCCGCTTGATCAATGGAAACAACTATGAATATATTTTGTTGGTTGAATAGAGCACATGCGGTAAGAACAAGAATATTTGATACGTATTCGATCCCATAGACAAAAAGTATTAACAAAGGCTCTAGAGCCTTTGTTAATACTTTAAATATTCATGTTCCTAGGAACATGAATATTTTGAGTAAAGTTAAGATTTTAATACAGGATAAATATTATATTGATTAAAAAAATACAATTAATTAAAATTTCTAAATTACTTTCTTCGTCTTATATTTAACGGAGCATGAAATGTTTCAGAACAAAAATTCTCTGATCTTCGTAACGGCGAAGTGAGAGATTGTTTCAGGAAATTGTGATAAATCGTCTCACTTTATAATGAAACGCTTTTTGAGGTAATAAATTGTTTCCTTATTATTACAACGCTGAAAAAGTTGTGTGATTTCTAGTAAGATATTTTGTAACAAACTTTATGGACCCGGGTGGTATCTAGCAATTTATCAAATAAATTTGTGTCGTAATAAAATATTTAACTTTAAAAAATAGCAATTAATAACTAAGCATACTAGATTCCGTCCGTCCGCGGACCGTCGGAAAACCGTGTCGCTACTGGGGCCTTACTCTCCAAACAGATTTTGATTCAGATTCGATCGTGCCGCGTACTCCCGTATAAATTGACGTTTGTTTATTTTGATTCTCGATTAATATGGTCGGGAGTACAAAAAGTTACGATCTAACGATATTCTTTGCCTGGTTAGTTTCAAAGTAATCCAAATAAAATACTAAAAGGCGTTGAGATCGAACTGATGCAATTCTCAATTGTGTCGGGAGTGAGCCTGCTGGATAAATTTAACGGCCTCGCAAAAGAGGTTTTTGTGACAGGAGACCAACCAAAACCTTTATTATATGACAGCAGTAGACAGGCTCCTCCTCTCACTCTACGCTAACATTAGTCTATTAATTCTTCTGCCAAACGTCTCTAAGTGCCTGGCTCTCAGACAAGGGCCCTCTATGGCATCTTTGCCATCCATCCCATCGCAAAATAATGACTTACGAATGTCGAAAACAAAATGTATGTCATTTGTCATAAGCTTCGCTAAGTGACATACGAATTTGCTTGTCATTAAGCGAATTGTATCAATTCTCATTCTTGTTTTCGAACTTCGAAAGTCGTAACTGCGATAGCATCTTAAGTCAGGGCACAAACTTCCTTCTATTTTCTTATTAGTATCGCGATTATCTTTTCATTGCTCACGTTGGTTTTTGTTATTATGATTATTAAAAAGGAATAATTCTTTGATATATATTTTTTGAGTAACTTAAACCGTTTATGCAGCGCACGGAACGAAAGTCCTCAAATGTGAATAATTTTCCCCGTTTTTGCAGGTCGTAGCTGGTCGCAGCTGGTTGCAGCGTAATGTTATAACCTAAAGCCTTCCTCTATAAACGAAGTATACAACAACAAAATATTTTTTCAAATCGGACCCGTAGTTCCTGACATTAGCGCGTTTAAATAAACAAACTCTTCCGCTTTATAATATTAGTATAGACTGGGTAAAAGGAGAGCACTTACCGCAACTATCCTGTCTCCTGGCTGTATTCGGCCGTCGCTCAGCGCCGGCTCCCTGACTAGGGCTCGTACGTAGTGACCCAAGGCACTATGGTCCTCCTTCCGCAACGTGAACCCCAGAGAACCGTTGACTTTGGTCATAACAATGTCGAACTCCTGGAATGAAACCATCAATAATTTACTTCCGCCCTCTTGAATCGACTGGAACTAATGGTTAATGCCCCATATTCGGGGCCATTATGGGTATCCTTTCATGTGGATAGAGAGAATTGGTGAACCCAAAAATTTTATTATGTTATTGGTCACCCTATCTTGTACTCCTTAGATATGAAATTTATTTTTACTAAAACAAGATATGAAAGTTATTTTTACTAAAACATATATAAATATAAAATAATTATACACTGTTCCCATTAATTGTGATATACATGTAAACAAAGCTCTATGTCTATGATGCTTAATTTTTTTTTGGCCGTACTTTCTTTACATTTAAATCGGAAATAAGAATACATATACACAGCTTTTTAAATTACATAGAGATTTCGACGATTCAAAGAAAATCAAAGTAATTTTGTTTTTCAGTTAACAGAGCAAGAAATTTACTTTTGGGTCCTCGAGAAATGAAATCTGTTCCTCGTAGGCTTTATTCTGTATCAGACAACAAATGTAAAATCTTAACTTATTTGGGGAGAAGCCCGTAAAGTTGTGCCGTCTTCACCAAACGGCGAGAAATAAAAACGAAACGTGTAGCATGCGTCAATAAAATAAAGAACATCTTTTTATATCATTATTGTTATATTTTATATTGTTTCTTGTAGTTATTAAGATGTGTATCAGCTTTTATGATACAGATATAGAATTATATTGGAGCAGCCCTAGGAAGATTATTAGATAGTATGTAAATCGTACTTATGTGCATGTTTCTAAACTATAGGATTATAGTTTTATACAGGGGCCTAACTCTCATAACTGATGAAGATGAAGTCGATTGATATGGTCGGGAGTACAAAAAGTTACGATCTAGCACTTTTTCTTTATCCTGGTTGGTTTCAAAGTAATCCACCAAAAAAAATACCAAAAGCCGTTGAGATCGAACTGATTTGATTCTCGATTGTATCGGGAGTAAGCCTGCTCAATTGTTCTAGGAACCAGACACCCAGAGCCAGACAGATAAACGATATGAGCTACAAAGAAAATCGCTAGCTCTTCTCACTCGCTTCCAGTTTTTTTTCGCATTCGCGATCGTTAAATAAGTTTAATTATTTGATTGGATTAATACAGTAATTGCTCTTGATCTATTTTCTCTTCAACAAACGCCAGTAGTCAGTACAGCACAAACAATGAACAATGAGCGTTTTAATTAAAGAAATCCGGGCCATTCGTGCGAATACCTTCGTGAGTGCCAATTATATCGACTATTATTTATTTTAAATATTTTTATTGATCCAATACCGCTCAGTTGGATTTTTAATAATTGAAGAAGAAGGTGATATAATATGTAGCAAAAATGTGATTTCGAGAAAATTAAGTTCAAACTTTAATAGTTTAGAATACGTCGTAAAGTATTAAGTAATCTAAAGATCCGTGTCTAGCATCAATTTACGTTACAAGGTGTAAAATAAATGATAATACTTTAGGGTGTGTATGTACCTCCTGTTGTATTAGTTGTAGAGTTTACAAATACAAATACAAATATACTTTATTGTGTACATTACATTACATAATTTTAAAAATACAACAATACAATAAATGAGACATGCACACAAGGGCGGCCTTATTACTTGAAAGCAATTTCTTCCAGGCAACCCTTTGGATTTTTGACCTTGGAAAGAAACATGCGAAGAATGATAGGTTATGTGAAAAAGTTTAAGTCAATAGAAATATTGTAAAAATATATACCATACAATACGATACAATGCGATACGATACGATACGATACGATACGATACGATACAATACAATAACTACTGTAGTACATATAGTATGAGACGGTTAAATAACTATAATAATAAAAAGGTAACTGTTATTTTAAGCACCTTATTAACAGTTGACACTTAATTCAAGGTAGTGGTTTTTTAACAGCGTTTTAAAGCGATTTAAGTTTTCAGCCTGCCTAATTTGCGGAGGTAAAGAATTCCAAAGCAGGATGGATTTAACAGTGAAGGAGGAATTAAAATACGTAGTGCGATGGTTAGGTATGTTGAGGAGAAGAGTAGAAAAGGATCGGAGCTCTTGTCTATCAGAGTGACGAAATTCAAAGTTGTTTTTTAAGTAAGTAGGGCAATGAGGGTCAGATAAAATATTATACAGAAAGGAGAGGACGCGAAAATCCCGTCGGTGACGGATCGGGAGCCACTGGAGCTTGCGGCGATATTCGGAGATATGGTCAAATTTGCGTAAGCCAAAAATGAATCTCAACGAAAGATTTTGAAGTCGTTCAAGCTTGTTAAGTTGGTCCTCAGTCAGATTGATAAAACAAGTGTCAGCATAATCTAACAGGGAAAGAAACAATGATTCCGCCAAGGCTACTTTTGTGTGTATGGGAAGAACGTATTTAAGTCGTTTTAGGGAGTGCCAGGTTGAAAATACCTTTCTACTAATTTCTTTTATTTGCGGTTTCCAGGACAAATGTTCGTCAAAAAACACGCCTAGATTTTTTACAACTTTGCTAAAAGGGATCGCAGTACCATTAATAAGGACAGGGGGCAGGGGCAGTTTACTGTGAAAGTAACAGCACTGAAAGACTTACTTTGACTTTCATGTTTCTATGAGAAATGCCCAAGAATAATAATAATAATATATATAGACGCTTCACACCACGTCAATCTGGCCCTGTGCTAAGTATCCGAAGAACTTGTGTTACAGGTACCAGACAACGGAAATATATATTTAATACTTTTATACTATACACATATTTAAGATTTTTAAGAATCATAAATTTGCCCATACAATAAGTAAAAAAGTAGCTCTTTTAGCGCTGGTACTTTCACAGTGACCTCTATATACGGGACCCATACACATCCTAAATTTAAATTTTATATCCCAAAATGTTTACCTAACTGACAGTAAACTCAACTTTCTGGGTAAACATTTTTTGCGACATCCACCATCACCTTCACCGATTCATGTCTTCAATTATTAAAGTACCCCTTCTCCTACATCTTTGTTAGATAACTAAGAGTAAATTTAATCGACTCTGAAACATGACGTCACGAACTTTAACACGCCTCCCACGCTCTTACCACACAATGTCACACCTTATAAATCCCCCCCCCCTGGTTCACGGGTGACGTAATTTATGGATGGCCCCTTATGATAGGACACTCAAACATTTTACAGTATCTCACAGGTAATTCTACTTAACTTGTAACTACTGAACTCAACAAAATACTACAATGTACTTACCAAAGCTCCATCGTCCTGGTCGCGTAAACAAAGAGGTTCATAGTGAGGAAAGGATTAGGAACAAAGTACTAAGTCTACTTAAACAAGGACAATTTTGGCTTCATTAAAGTTGTAAAAAAAAACTGTAATAATTATTTTTGAATGGCTACTTGTTACTTCGCTACGTCTCGCTACGATGTAAAGCACGTGTCAGATTTGATTATTAATATGGCAATTTGTAACAAATTTAAATTGTAACTAACTATGAATTTATTATTTTGTGAATAATATAATAAACACAAATAATTATGTCATTCTTAACAAAGTAGTTTTTAAGTCTCTTTGACATTTATGTCAGTGTTAATATTATTTCCGGTTCTAGAATTTGATAATTTGAGATGTTTAATAAAAATGTAATTATTAAGGTTAAATTCTGAAATAATGTGAAAATAATTGAACATTCATTGTAAACATTTTTTATGTCAATTTCAGTATTTCATAATATTGTAAATTATTCTACGAACTTCCGCTTTAAAATAATATTATCATTGTGTTATATCTTCCGGTGTAAATGGCGCCAAATTATACTTATAAAAGAATGTGTCCGCTATATTGGTTTCAGTTCTGAACAAGATATTAAGTGAACAAATTTAAGATAAGTACCATATTTTCTGAAAGCCTCTATATTATGTTGTAGCTAAGTAATATTATTATGTCTCGTTTTATTATAGTGTTTTAGTAGTAAATAATTTATTAATATTTAATACTTGGAAATATATTTTGATGATAAATTATTGGTATATTGTAAAAATAGTCTAATTTGCTAAAGCATCATGTGATTGGTACTTTTAAATAAAAAGTAAATTACTAGGTTGTTAAATACATTTTATTTTATTCCATAGTTTATTAATTTATTGTTTAAATTCTATTCCTAGTACAGTAAAAATATTACAAAGCTGTTTAAGATATTTTGGTTACTTCCATTTACATTTATTTATTGATAAAAGGAAGTGTAGTATATAAAATGGTGTGTTGCTAATTGTCTTAATTTCTTGTAATTAAAATATAAGTAGTGTGATACAATAAAACTTATAAATACATTGGTTTAGCGTTTTACTTTGAATTTTGATTTTAGTAAATCTACACTTTAATATATTTTTACAGTTAACTTTTGGCCTTCTACTTTATCATATTTTAGCTTTCTTTAATTTTATTATATTTTCATTCCCCTTTTGACACACGCTTCACACTTTCTACCCGAATCGCGTGCGACACTGCACAAGGTCTGCAAACGCGTAGTGTGGGTCGATTCTCAAACTTTTTGCGTAGAGTTTCAAATAATTTTGGCGGACCTTTCGTAGTGTCACACCCGATTTGTGGAGCAAGTGTGAAGGGACATAAGGGTATTTAAACCGTCGTCGCGCCATACCAGGTATTTTTAATGATATTCCAAAAATAAGGGAAGCCCACGGACAAAAATATGCTACGAAATATTCATAGCGAGCTTATTTAAAACCTTGCTATTAATAATATTGTTGCTGTAATCCAATTTCCGCCAATTATGTGCTTTGTGGGAATTTTTGTTGATAACATTGTGTAATTAATTATTAATTATAATGATACAATATTAATGTGTACTCAATTATGCAAACACATATTTTATTAAATACCGCGATCCGAAAATACATTAAAATATTGATAATGAAGCCAAAATGTTCTCTAATTTGATAATTCACATTAATTATTATTATCAATACATGGTAGGAGTTTTATTCACGGGTATATTATTTTGCTTTACTAAGGTGCTACTCATTGGCCCGTATTAATAAAATAATCTTAAACTCGGTCTCAAGAATTACGAGTCAATTAATTTTCAATTAAAACTCAAACTCAAGTAGAGGTTGCGATCACAATTCTTGACCGGGCCCGTTTATATAAAACAATCTCAAACCCAACCTCACTTGAGGACCTATTTGACAGATGAAAATAAACGTTTCGTTTCACTTTTAAAAATGAAGAACTTTACTCGTATTACATATTTTAATTTTTTCTTTTTTAAACCGTTAAAATAAAGATAAAAAAAAAGATTATACTTATTTTATTGTTTTTCAGTAATATATAATCTGAATATTAGTGTATATAAAGAAAAGAAATTAAAGTAGGTACTATGTAACATTAATAAAGTGGTCAAATAGGTTCTCAAGTGAGGTTGGGTTTGAGATTGTTTTATTTATACGGGTCTAAGATTGTTTTATTAACACGGGCCTTAGGTACTACTTATCGACTTAAAACCATCAAAATAGGTACATTATTCCTTATTTAAAAATGTGTATACTACGTTCCATTTTAGTGTGATTTGCAGGTACACAGAAACAAAACCAACAAGTAGCGTATATATATTATAATTTTTTTTACAAACTTTGTATGGGAATGGGTGTAAAAATGATCGTATAACTTTAGAGGATCTATGTAATTATTATTTATTGTACGACATACATTTTGAGGTTGGTAAAACAATATAAATTTTATCTATGATATATTATACTAGATACCTATAATATAATTTATAATTAATATTAGAACAAAAATGTGCCTGACAATTTTATTATTGTATGGACCCATCCATAGAATACCATGAACTGTAGAGATATTCCATAGTCATTATCCTTAGTGTATACAATTTTTTCGATCGGCGCATTGCAATGCCTTCCAATTTCTTTTCCAGACCTCATGTATAATTACTCTTTTTTTGTCTCCCATCTTTAATTTTTTTTTTATTCAGCCCTAGTTCACTGGGCTAGTTTCCGAATCGGAAGTAGGTGTCATATTATATTAACGACGAGACGTTCAGAGAACATTTTTTTGTAAAATCTATACTGAATAAAAATATTTGACTTTTTTTTCTAATGTCTCTGTCATGTCTTGGTCTATGTAATATTTTTTTTTCTCGTTGTGTAATGTAAGGTATAGTTTATTTATTTAACAAGTTTGCACGACGCGAGTTTTAAACTGTGTGACATCTGTGGTAGACGCAAAAAATCACAAAAGTTCTGAGTTCTGTGGATGTACAAAGAACCAATAGCACTCGGGAAAGATTGCGACGTGAATAAATGATAGACAATCAACACGGCCGATACATAAGTAACGCTGTATAAAGCACTCGAGCTTTTTTATTGTTACGTTATTTTTACATGCCAAGTTCAAGTATTATTTTTATTCCGTAAATTTGTTTTAATGGTCGTATCTGTTGAGTTCCCAGTTCCCATTATTCTGTAAATTAGTTTTAATGGTTGTATCTGTTGAGTTCCCACTGCCTTTATCGATATCGGTCGATGCAAACTATTTTTACTAACTATTACTTTTTACTGACTACTTGTAACTGTTTGTGATGAACCGTTTAAACCTTTCCGGGACTCCATGAATATTTCAAAACTAGAAATAACCAAATCGACCATGACCCAGGATATTGAATACTTTTTGTTCTCTCGGCGGGATTTGAACCCGCGACCTCCGGCGCTTGCACCGACACGCTCAGCTCAACCACTGCTATCCTGGATATTAGGTGGGGATTTGGATGAGGTGGATGAGAATCGAAGGGTCAGATGTAAGTGACGGTCCATAGTTATGGAAAGACTATGTAACAGGGGCCTTACTCTCCAAACTGAATCGATTTTGATTCAGATTCGATCGAAGCGTGTATTCCCGAATAAATTGACGTTTGTTTAGTTCTCTTAATAATTCTCAGTCGATTGATATGGTCGGCAGTAAAAAAAATTACAATTCGATTTTCTTCATCCTGGTTAGTTTCAAAGTAATCCATCAAATATCCAAAAGGCGTTGAGATCGAACTGATTCGATTCTCGATTGTGGTCGGGAGTAAGACTGCTGGTAAACGTTATTTAAACGCATAAACTATATCTTGAACACAACGTTTTATAGCTATAAGGAGACAAGAGGTGCTAACAAACTAAATAGTGCATTCCCGAAGTTTTATGTGATCATAAAATGTTGCAGTATCTTTATAATATACGTTTTGGTTTAAATTTTCAAGACATTTTACGACAGCGTAACACAATATTTTGTATACTTTACTACATTAACTAAATGTAGATAATCATTACTTTTGTAGCAACCATAATATCTGATAGTCAGGGTTCCCCCATACATTGTTTACACTTGATTAGTATCAAGCTAATTTTTCGTGAGTACCGTGATGAGTCGCCCAAGAATTCAAGTGAAAACAATGTATGGGGGAACCCTGACTATAAAATAAATATTTTTTATTTAAAGTGAAAACACAATTATTGTCTTTTTTATAACTCAATAATATTGAAAGAAAAAATACAACTACCACCTGTTCGAACCCTAACCCTGTTTTACCAAGCAATGTTAAAGTTAACGCCATGTTAAAATACCATGGCATCTCATTCATTGAAAAGAAATACGAGAGGGATAACATGATATTTAAGATGGCGTTAACTTTAACATTGCTTGGTGAAACACGCCCTTAGTCCCGATTTCACCAACGCATGTTAACAGCGTGTTAAAATACCATGCCTTCTCATTTCAGGAATTATGAAAGGAGCAACATGATATTGAACGAAGGATTAACTTTACCATCGCATGGTGAAACACACCCTTAGTAAAAAGGATAACTAAAATTGTTCTCCCAGTATAAACTATCTTCTAATTTATAACTTCACGTAGACTCAATGATGAGTTGTAGATGTATTCCGGGGCAAGAATCTCGCCTCGAGCATTTGCACTTGAATGCGCAGCGGACGTCAGGTGGCTTATGGCTCTCCAGCTTAATTGCCTTTGTTGCATGCTATTTTAGCATCTACTAAATTCTTGGCTCGAGCCAACTTAGCTCTTCTGATGTTATCATTTCGACACAAACAATTGAAGACATGCATGAAGGTTATATGTAGCAAAATTGTGATTTCGAGAAAGTTGAGTTCAAACTGTCTCTTAAACATTTTAGAATACGTAACGTATTAAGTTGTTATATAAAGATACATCTCTAGAATCAATATACATACCTAATACGTAACTACATATCCTAAAATGTTTTAATGACAGTTTAAAATCAAATTTTGTGGGTAATTTTTTTTTGCGACATATCACCTTCATCCATTCATGTCTTTAATTTATACTATTTTGGAAAATTCGGGACTTTTATAATAGTATTTTATGTGTAGTGAAAAAATCGTAAGGAATAAAAATAACGAAGTTACAAATTTTAAACCACTCGATTTATAAAACGCTAAATATTAGCCTCTTTTGTAATGTACGATTTTATAAGTTAGCGCTGTATAAATTGCTGGTATTGATTTATGAGACTGCTACATTTTGCCTGCGGCTCGGCTCGTGTTAATTCAGTGCCCTACGGAAACACTGTACGTTTTTTTATATCAAATTTTATTAAAATAGTCAGACACACAGTCGCAAACTTCGTATTTATAATATTGGCATGTTTGATGCAATTGACAATTAAAATTGATTAAATCGGGTTGAAATAATACAATAAAAATATATATTTTCAGCAACTCTATACTTTTCTAAACGTAATACAATATCGGGTAATCTCAAACAATATATTTACACTGTATTCTACAGCTCATTAATATATGCATGAAATTTCCATTCTAAGGAACTAAACTACTAAATAATTAGAATATTAGCAATCAAACTTACCCCATACTGTATGTTGTAGACAGGTAGAGGCTGCTCCAGTCCGGGGAGCCGCAGGTCCTGCCTCGCGGGGTGCTCCGGGCTTACCTCCCGTCGGCCTTTGCCCTCGGACGACGAGGTTGTGGCACTACTGGTCGTTTGTGACAATCTGTGGAAACAACAGCCAGTCTAAACTCTCTTCAGATTCAATCTACACTAATATTATAAAGATTTGATTGTGTTGTATGGAACAGGCACTGAAACCACTGAACCAATATGAAATATCCTTTCGCCGTTGGAAAGCTACACTATTAGCGCTGAACATAGGCTATATTGTATTTTGATAAAAAATCTTTTTCTTTACTAAAATCCCAAAAATGTAGCCCAAGGTTCGAATTAGGTAAATATAGACGGTGGCCGATTTCGTTGAAATATGGCCAGCTACGCAGGAGTTTTTTTTGTGTCCAAGAGTGTGCCGTAATACACAGAAGCACTCTCTCTTTCTTCACTACGAGAAGGGCGACGGGCCCGGTGAGATGAACGACACGACTGGCAAGACGAGGTCAGGTGCAGAACTGATTTTTTACATGCCCATCCATCCCATTCATACCTTATCAGACAATCAAGTGATCAGCCTGCATTGTCATAACCAAAGTTGAAAACAACATATTTTGTTGTTTCAATGGGGAATCGAACCCAAGTCCTCCGAGTCAAGAGCTAGGCTCTAAATACGAGACCACGGAGGCGGTTATAGACCCATTGTATTTCTTCATCGTGCGGTGGATAAGTGACATTGGTAGAATTATAGCCGATAACATTTGGATCCCTTTGAATAGGAAAGGACTATAAGTCTGGTATTATGGTAACAGGTAAGGTAGATTAAAAATCTCCAGGAGCTAATTAGTAATTACGCATTAGAACCGTCTCTCTCGTTTAAAAACTTAGCATACATATCTTAGCACAAGGCTAGATTGAAGAGTTAAGATATTTAAAAAAAACGATAAAAACTTGAAAATTACAAAGAAATTTTAATAACACAGAAACATTCACAGTGAATAAAAACTAAAATGTCACCGTATCGTCCAGTATTGGAAAAAACTAACCATGTATTGCACACACAAAACAGAGTAGATAGCTTTTCACTTTTAAAAGTCAGCAAAATGGATTCGATTCCAACAAAGCTACACAAACCCGTGTAATCCCATTCAGAACGAATCGGCATGACGAGATGAAATATCTGAAGTAAGACAAACTGAACACGTAGCGAAGTCGACTGCAATTCGATTTTCGATTTCGTTCAGGAAGCGAGAATTTAGTTTGCGCAACGACATCGAGAGGGACATTAAAACTTGAAACGTTTATTTACGAATACGGAGAAATAAAAATTATTCATAAAAATGAAGCGTTAATAAAAATTGTAGACATAGACAAAAAGCTCTGAACAATACAAAGACGTAGACGTTTATTAAAATAAATTAAAGAAAACGGAAAGCAAAAAACACAACTCAGAGAAAACGTTCTTTAGAACGAACTAGGGTATGTAAGAATAATTAGTTGATTTCAAGAAAATATAAAATTCAGGTCATGATTTTATAAGTAGGCGTAAAAGGACATTATACCTTTAATAATATAGTTTGATATTGCAATCTGGAAAAGCTTAAGGCTTTGTATAACCGTGAACGACTATTTGTATGGCGAGAAAAAGGTATGGTGCCGACCGGAGCGTGTTGAAATCGTATAAAAACTAGTTTTAATTTTTTTTGAGACAAAATTTGCAGAAACTAAATCGATTGTTCCCTGTGTTGTGCTTTATCTAAAACACTGAAGTGTTTTAACACTCGTGTCTCTAATATATAAAGAGAAAAATGGTTATAATTTTTAAAAAGAGCTGCATATTCTTTTAAGCTTTATAAAAAAAAACTATCAATTTATAAAACGATATTCCTTTAATTAAAACAAAGATTAATATAATATTTTTTTTTGAGATTTTTCAATAAGACCAGTATTGAGAAAAAAGGTTTCAAAACTCCAATTTTCAGCTCATCGCGTGCAAGTAGGCAAATTTAAGTGGGCAAATTACTCGCATAAACCAGCTTCTAGTATATTTATTACCGGCCAAGCCGTAATCATAGCCGAAATAAACAAATTACAGCTTTTTATAATGCGCTCTTTGAATATTCAATTGAGCTAGTAAGTAGTAGGTGAAGTTAGTTCGGGTTATTCCCCCGACACGGGAAACTGTAGCGAGCATTCTGCGAGCAACACGTGAACCGTGCATTATTTTAACAGGTTACTGGGTCATATTTAATAATTAATACTTTCCACGAATAACGTCGTGCCTTATTATGGAACAATCATTTCGTGACACACATTTTATGAACACATCCTACAATATCGGTTTGTATAAAATGGAACAATTTGCAACAACGTATTCATTATCAAATGTTAATTCTTCTCTTCTTCTTTCGATACTGAAATTCTTCTTTCTGTCAAATATTCCTGATCGTAATTTTCAATTTGTTCCCGTGTTATTTTTCTTTACTTCAACTACGAGTATGTTGTATCATAATACGTATTATAATTTTTACAATTACATAATACGCAAATGCTCTATAATAATATGGGTATATAAAACGTAGTGTAATCTATATATTTTTATTAAATCGAATGGTTTCGTAATGTTTACCATCAATTTCCTCAATTTATTTTTACGATTCTTGGGCCAAGATCTATTGGCCACTAAACTTTACGATGGACCTTTAATAGATGAGTTAGTCCCTAAAGGTCTTTTCCTGAACCTCGGCACTTATATTAAGATTGCCATTAAATAAATTAGAACATAAGTCTGGAAAATAACTACAGCTTTCAATAAAATTTGCCAAATAAAGACGGAAAATTAATAAAATTACCCCTGTATGTAAAAAAGTTTACAAACAGTTTTATTGGACCTCATACGTAAAACAACTTTATTAATCAATACGCGGTTTACGAGCTTTATATTAAACTAGCTGTGCCCGCGACTTCGTTCGCGTGGTTTCTGAGTGACTTTAACCGTTTATGCAGCGCATGCAACGAAAGTCCTCAAATAAAAAAAAAATACCCGTTTTTGCAACATTTCTCACTGACGCCACTGGGACCAAAAGAAGCGAATCCTTTTGGTCCCAACGTAATGTTATATAGCCTAAAGCCTTGCTCTGTAAATGGACTATCCAACAAAAAAAGAATATTTCAAATCGGACCAGTACTTCCTGAGATCAGCGCGTTTAAACAAACAAACTCTTCCGCTTTATAATATAAGTATAGATAGGGCAACCCTCTGAAAGAGTACATATAATATGTCCATTTCTTTCTCTATTACCTGGCGTGCAGCGGATGGCAGTTGAGCGGGTCAACAGGCATGGGTGGGTGCGGCGTGCGGGCGGGCGGAGTGGGCGGGTCCGGGGGGGTGACGCTCTCCAGCACGTCGTCTGGCGGCCGGCACACCCGCAGCTCCACCCGCGCTGATGCAGTCCTCAGCACTTCCAGGGCTTCCTGTTGGGATAAAAAAATAAGGACTATTCATCTTCATCGTTTCATCTAATACATCCACTGATGGAAGCCTCTAAAGTATTTTAAGGGGGGTAGTTGCCTTTACTATCGACATTTGGCAGGTTTCCATATTCCCCTCCCCCCAGCCAGTTTAAAAACTATCCCCCAGTTTCCCGAACGCTATTCAACCTTATCTGTGGAATTTTAACAAACTATCTGATAATATTCCAGCAATCAGCGTTCAATATGACTTGTTGATTTGAATGCCACGTTAGTTCATCATTCATTTGAATAGCGTTCGGGAAACCGGGGGTAAGTCTGCGGAAACGCTGCTGTCCATTTCCGCATACAAATTCCCTCCGGCTCCATGGCATTTTAGGACACCCACGGGGTGGTTGACGCGGAGATGTTATTCTTACTCCGACAACCCACGGAATATACAGTATATCTCGGAGCAAAGTAACCACTTTTTAAATATTATAGTGTATTATAGTTCAGAACATACGACATTCTCACAAGACAGTCAGCCTAGTCCAGAGGTCAATACGTGTAGCTCCATGTGCGGATTCCTTCCTCACGATGTTTTCCTTCACCGTAAGAAAACGTTTGTATAACGTACATAAGATCTGACATAGTCTTATTGGTACACGCCACAACCTGGGATTCGAACCTGCACCCTCTCGAGTGTGAATCAACGGTCTATCCATTAGGGCAAGGATTCTGCTCTGTTAGATCAGATCTTCTCTATGTGTTTTTTAGCTGATCCGTGGTCTTGTGGTTTAGAGCCTAGCTCTTGACTCGGAGACGACCTCGATTCCCGCGTAGGGACAACAAAAAAAGTTTGTTTTCAATGCAGGCTGGTCACCTGATTGTCTGACAAGAAAGATGATCCATGCGTTGGATGGGCATGTAAAAAGTCGGTCCTGCGCCTGATCTCCCGCCAGTCGTGTCAGTTATCTCACTGGGCTACGAGAGTAAAAGAAGAGAGAGTGCTTTTGTGTATTGCGCACAGAGGCATTTATGTAGGTATAAATTTGTGCCGTGAATACACGGTGATACTATAGAGCCGGATTTACGGAATGACATTTTATATTTTTCTATTAAAACGATAGCGTGCATTTTGTTCGAGCGATAAATTGTATTTTTTTAAAACTTTTTATAAAATATAACCGGTGTACAACAGAATATGTCGTGAATCGGGCATTTGACCGAAAAATTAATTCATAATTCTCTCAATGTTTTTCTACATTCAATAAAAAGCTTCTATCGTAAATATTTTGTAAATCATAATATTTACTCCATCAACACAGAATTCCATCAAAAATAAACATTAATTATTATACACAAAATACATTTTTATCTCACATACACAGAGAAAATACATTAACCAAATGAAAACCACAGAACACATTAAATAAATTGTTTTTATGACTTTTACGCTTCTGACAAATGGAAATAGTTTTGTGCTGTTGTGAATTACAGTTCAGTTGCCACCTACTGTAACTTGTAAGCAATGTAACGAAATAGCGCAAATGTTCAAGTCGACGGGAAAACTTTTAAGAATCTTAAAGTTTGGATAGATAGTTTGAAAAAGATTGTAAAGATCACTTTGTGCACAGCGATATAAACTTAAACCAATTTTATCATCCTCGTATTGTTAGATTTGAATAGATAGTTTTATAAAGAAGTGTTGGTCCTCTCAAAACTAGAAAACGCTGATCATAAACCTTAACTTTAGTACCCCATTAAATCCTTTAAGGCGATAAATTGTAATAGTGAATTTGACTTGATAAAGCTATTGACGTACGTTTAATACAAAAGCGTGCACAGAACAGCTCCTATTGTGGGGTGTCTAATTCAAAGTGACAAAGGACCGTATCTATTTTTCAAGTGACATCAACAACGGTTGGGCCTCTATTCGGGAATCTCTTTGTCAAAGGAGAATATAGACGATATTTATAGGCCATCCGCAAAATTCCGAAAACCTTGAGTTTTACGCCTGAAAAGATAACGTTCTATTGAAGAGATAGCGATTTCATGAAAGCATTTGCTGACCTTAATGTCAAAAGGAATTTCGTAGTAAGAGAAAATGTAAAAAAAATGTAAATTTTTCAAATACCTTAGTAGAAATTTAAGTTAACACTTAATTTATAAAAATGTTTACATATTTAATGTCTTATTATGATAACAGGTTTATAATTATTATAAATATTTTAAATGTTATTAACATACTTCACGTGGCTGAGCGACAGTAAAAGTATACCTGCTTCACAGTTAAATAACACTATCTTAAGGTAATTAATTACAATTTCATTATAAAGTAATGAAATTCCGCTAAAATGTTGTTTGTGAAGTTGCAAAGTTATAAATAAATAAATTATTTTTGTTTCTTTGTTTTCAATGGGAATTAGGTACATCGTTGGCTTTATTTTATAATGCTTTGCTTGTATTCGAAAATGACTTGAAACTCAATTGTTGGGTTAAGATAAAATTTAAATGCAAAAACATTTGTTTTTCGCAAATTTTATATTATACAGCTGACCCGTGCTGTTTCGTTGTTTTTTTTGTTTCGTTTGTTTCGTTGAGCACACAAACCGTTTAAACCTTCCCTGGATTTCCACGAATATTTTAAGACTAAAAAAATATCCGAATCCGTTTAGCCGTTCTGGAGTTTTAGCGAGACTAACGAACAGCAATTCATTTTTATATAATATATAGATATAAAAATAAAAAAAACGGACCGAATTGAGAACCTTCTTTTTTCGAAATCGGATTAAAAACTCTGGCCTGCAGAAATGTGTACTCACGTAGGTGCTAAGTCCCGCTAATGGCACATTGTTGGCCGACAGGAGCAAGTCCCTCGGCGCGAGCTGGCCGGTGCGCCAGGCCGGCTGCGGCGGGTACAGCCGGCGGATCCGCACCAGGCCGCCGCCGCCGCACACCGACATGCCCAGGCCGCGCCCGTCCTTCTCCACCACCACTGTGAACGTGTTGTCTGCAACAAAAATAATTACATAAAATTTAAATATACATATTATATCTAGCAATATCCTGCGAAACAATTATAACCACAACCTGCAAGCAGATGAGTGAGTGTACGCATAGGCATGCGTTTGATGCACCTCCCTCCTCCCACACTGTTAACGAACATTGTTCGCAGAGTCAACATCCTGAGGATGCTCCGGGGTCGGAGCGAAACGCGCGTCGAGTTTTGCAACCTGCGGGCCTACTCCCGACATAATCGAGTACCGAATCCGTTCGATATCAGTGGTTTTTCCTATTTTATTTGGTGAATTACTTTGAAACTAATCAGGATAAAGAAAATTGTTAGATCGTAACTTTTTGTACTCCCGACCATATCGATCGACTGAGAATCAAAATAAACAAATGTCAATTTATTAGGAAGTACGCGGCATGATCGTATCTAAATCAAAATCAAATCAGTTTGGAGAGTAAGGCCCCTGCATGGTGGTGGGACTTTGCACGATCGTGTTAACATTATTGCTTGTGTGGTGATGGTGTTTTCATGTTTTTTGCTTGCGAGTGTACGCATAAGCAGTGTGGGAGGAGGGAGGTGCATCAAACGCATGCCTATGCGTACACTCACTCATCTGCTTGCAGGTTGTGGTTATAATTGTTTCGCATATATTTAAATTTTATGCAATGGATTTCCGCAAAGTAACGCCTGATTCCATTAACTAAAAATAATTACTTTTATGTGTGTAACCACAAAGTTAAAAAACTAGAGAATCGTATCACCCTAATACTGGCAATTCGACTGGCTATTTTTGTTTTCTTCGATTTCCAGGCACATTCCGAAAACCGCCATCTAGCGCCACTATCGGTAAATACTGATTACTAATTGCGTTTCGTATCTTCTTCTTAATTAAGGAGTTGAATTTAGCTTAATGTGATGTTATGCTTTAAAATATGCTTATCTTTATTTTAATGTCAATATTTGTACTTAATTCGGCATATTTACACTATATAATTTACAAACGTTAATAGTAGTGACATCTATTGCATTTTTTTTGTATTAAAGATAGATTGTATTGGATGGTGTAACGTATTTCATATAGATTTAAAACGCCTCTACGTGGTTTAGAGCCTAGCTGTCGACTCGGAGGTCGTGGGTTCGACTCCCGCGTTGGAATAACAAAAATGTTGTTTTATGATAGAGTAGCTTTGTAGATAAAGTAAATATAAGATATCTGACACTGAAAGTGCTCGTCACGATCCTGCAGGCTCATTACGGTGTGAATCGGCTTTAACACAATTTTAAAATCGGATATTACCTTCTATAGGTCTTAACAGCATTGCTAATTTGTCTGAGAAACCTCTGACTAAAGAATCACAAGTTGTTAAAGAATATCGATGAAAAAATATTGCATAATTTTTTAATATCTTCAATAAGATTTACTTGCATCGAACAGATATAATTTGATCAATTTGTATGAATCGAGCGCGATTCACACAGTTTTATATAGGATGAAATTTTATTCCACCGACGGATGGCTGAGGTTTGAGTCATGAATTAAACATCGCCGAAGGGAATCCGCAAAAACAATTTTGCCAATGATCTCATTCAATCCAGACCGTTTTCTTGCCATTTTCTTGACATGAGGCGATTTTTGAGGCAATTTGTGGAGTTTTATTGGTCTCCTGTACCCTTAGTCCCTGATTTCATTGTGTTACAATTTATTGATACTTCTATTTAAATAAGATTTGTTTCGACGCCATAACTAATAACTTTTGTCACATACTTGTATATAAAATCCTAGTTGTTGTTTTTTGTGTACTAAATGTATTCTTAATAAGGGGTCAGTTTGTATAGTTGAAATATACAGCTATTTAGTGAAATTTAAATTATAAAATAGATAATTTACTGACCATTAATTATCAAATTCGACATATTTTAATTACAACGTTCTATATATTTTGTTTACAAACATAATTATAATTCATATTATAAATAGTACTAGTGTCACTGTAGTGTGCCCGAACTACAGTATAATTAGCTGGGAATCAGCTTGTGGTGTAGGAACATTACATTTTACACTCGAGTGAGCTAGTACTCTACGTGGTGCTTACGTTTGCCGTAAAAAAATAATGATAATTATTTTATATTAAACATTTTGATCTGTTACGTTACGTTGAGAGATCAAAATAACTTTCTTTTTAATTAAATTAGATAAGTTATTTGAAAACGTACGTTAAGTTAGCTCTACATAATTATTGACTTTTTCATTTTCATGATTATTTATTAGGTCGCTACTTGTTGAACTAATAACTAAAACTGTACTAATTTCGCCCATCTTCAAATTCTTAATGTAGAATTTATAGAACAAAGTATTTAGTATACTCAAGTAATCTTCAATTTCATTTTTAATGGCATTTGTTACACATTTTTAACTCATAAGTAAAATTGTTGTATAAAAGCATGACTGTCGAATAAAGCGAAAAAAATGAGCTTTTAGTATAAACGCTAACACAGCATAATGAGGGCTGTTTCCCAACCAGCAAAAAACATGATACAGGTAGGCATGTACATGCCGTAAAAAGTTGGCAGATTTTATGAGTAGTAAAAATGAGACTAAAAGGACACACAAAAGCTTTTAAATGGTTTTCGACCCCTTTTTTCATGCAGTTCTTGGGATAATCTGAATTAGCGACTCGTCAACGATATGGCATGATTCTTGATTCAGGTTTTAATTTGGTTTGTTGGGCGACCGCCGACATTAATATAGAATGAAATTTGACGCCCGACACAAAAGGCAGGCGTCATGGAGCGTGTAGCTGTGAATCCGATGTGCCAGGGTGCTAATTAAAATTGTATCCAATAAGCTTACTTAAAGAAAGGAACGATTATATAAAAATATAATCATAATTTGTACCTTAATAAATAGAAAATGGAGATGAATATGCTATGTGGATAAACACGAAAATCCGGATGCTTTAACTTTGTGCCAATGTGAATTATCTCTACACGTAGTGTTGCGTTCTGGATCATCACGCAGCGCGGCCCTGCTCCGCGGAGCGCGACTCTTCATGAGGCGCGTAGACAAAAAAAACTCATTGTTATACGCATATCATATTATACAGGTACCTACACTTCCTAACATAAGCATTACATGCGCATTTTACAACTTCACTGTTGTAAAATGCGCATGTAATGCTCACTTTGGTAGACTACATAATAAGAGGTAATCTTGAATATTTTGCTCGTAAGTGTACAGTCTATCAAAAAAGCTTACACGTGATGTATTCTACACTAGGTGTGCCGCGACTTCGTTCGCGTGGTTGTCGAAAACACTATCGCGATTATCTTTTGATTGCTCACGTTGGTTTTTGTTATTATGATTATTAAAAAGAAATATTTTTTGAGTATCGTAAACCGTTTATGCAGCGCACGCAACGAAAGTCCTCAAATGTGAATAATTTTCCCCGTTTTAGCGACATTTCTCACTGACGCTTCGCTCCTATTGGTTGCAGCGTAATGTTATATACTATCCTAAAGTTTTCATTTATAAATGGACTATCCTAAAAAAAAAATCAAAACGGACCTGTATTTCCTGAGATTAGCGCGTTTAAACAACTCTCCCGCTTTATAATATTAGTATAGATAAACTACCACATTTATCAGCTTACCCTGCGGAATAAACTCTTATTTTAGTTTTTTTTTAATTTCAACGGCGAAGCCATGTGCTTCATCATATAGAATAATAGAGTTTATAAATCGAAGAGCCATTGTTAGGCAGTATGAGAAAAAGAAAATTGTCTTTGTTATCGTTTTGTCGAGTTGGGTGTATAATGGCTGTTCTCGCAGAAAATATCACGAGACTGCGTTAAAATGAGAATAATTAAAACACTTAGTGTGAGGCTTTGTTGTTGGTATAATTCAAATGTATATTAGGCTGACTCCCTATTTTTAGAAACAGTATTGTTATTTAGATTTTGTGATGATTTGCGAATTCGATTGTTATAAATCGCTATTTGCGTGTCCTTAAAATTTTAAGTTATATTGCAAATTATTAACTTCATCATCAGGTCAAAAAATCATCACAAATAATATTTAATTTGATCAGTTTTTATGCAATCAATATTTAACCCACAATTAACTTTTTTTATCGATTATCGAGATCTATGTAGCGATATGTCACATTGTATGGAACTTATCTATACTAATATTATAAAGAGGTAACATTTGATTGTTTGTTTGTTTGTTTGTTTGAATGGAATAGGCTCTGAAACCACTGAACCAATATGAAAAATTCTTTAACCGTTGGAAAGCTACATTCCTAGCGCTGAACATAGGCTATATTATATGTTTAAAAAAAGTAGGGTTCCTTACTAAAACCCCAAAAATGTAGCCCAAAGTGTAAAAAAACGACCTCCAAAATTTCTTACATCGTTTGCGCTTCGACAACGGCTTGACCAACGTCGCAAAATTTTTTTACGGTATGTTCGTTATTGTCACGAAAAGGTTATTATGAAAGAAAATGTTAAAAAAAATAAGCAGAAAATTAGAAAAAAGAAGAAAATACGTGATGGTCACGCGGGGTTTGAACCTGGGCTCGATCGATTCACGTCGTTGCCAGTTTATATGACACGGGTGTCATGGTAACGATATTGTTTACAAATGGAAAATAAAAATTATGAAATGCTATAAATACCGTTTTTATATCAGCTTAATTAAACTATTTGGATTAATAAAATTATTAGGATTAAAAAAAACATGAATCAAAATAGTTTAAGCTGATATAAATACGGTATGTATAGCATTTCATAATTTTTGTTTTCCATTTGTAAACAACTTCGTTACCATGGCGACCGTTAGACGTTATAGACGTTTGGCTGCGTTTCCATTGACGCGGGGCGAGACGGACAGGAGCTTGCGGTACCCGAATTGACCAATCACTATGCTCGAAATCTCCGCTCCACTCCGCTTGGGAACCACTAAGTTCCTATGCGCCCCGCTCCGCGTCAGTGGAAACGCCAAGATTGGGGAGGTTTTCCAAATCTATACATCTATACAAATAAATAAAATTGAAGTGTCAGTTTGTAACTTTCAATTAGCAACGTTTTTCTAAATGCATATTATGACATTTTAAACGATATCTTCTGCTTTTTTTTGCATTGGCAACGATATTTACTGAAAACGAAAATGTAATTTAAAAAAAAATGTCTGTCTGTCAGCGTGTCACTTTGCTCCGGCTAATCTCTGGAACGGCTGGACCGATTTTAACGAGACTTTCACTGGTAGATAGCTAAAGTTATAAGGATTAATTTAGGCTACTTTTCATCACCATCATCATCGTCATCTAACTAATGATCACCGAATTGGCTGGACCGACTGTGACGGGAGCATTCACCGGGCATAGCTTATGTTAGTAGGAGTAATCTATACATCTATATGTATAAAAGAAAGTGTTAGTTAAATTATTTATAACTCAAGAACGGCTTTATCGATATGGCTGAAAATTGGTGAGGAAGTAGCGCAAGTAGACGGACATAGGATACTATTTATTCCATTTGACAGCGTTTCCGTGAACGTTGCGGGTTCTGCGTTAGGGTTTCGCGTTGTGGGTTCCGCGTTGCGGGTTCCGGGTTTCCGTGATGCGGGTTCCGGGTTCCGCGTTGCGAGTTTCGGGTTCCCATGCTGCGGGTTCCGCGTTGCGAGTTCCGGGTTCCCGCGTTGCGGGTTCCGGGTTCCCGCGTTGCGGGTTCCGGGTTCCTGCGTTGCGGGTTCCGGGTTCCCGCGTTGCGGGTCCGGGTTCCCGCGTTGCGGGTCCGGGTTCCCGCGTTGCGGGTTCCGGGTTCCCGCGTTGCGGGTTCCGGGTTCCCGCGTTGCGGGTTCCAAGTTCCCGCGTTGCGGGTTCCGGGTTCCCGCGTTGCGGGTTCCGGGTTCCCGCGTTGCGGGTTCCGGGTTCCCGCGTTGCGGGTCCCGGGTTCCGGGTTCCCGCGTTGCGGGTCCCGGGTTCCGGGTTCCCGCGTTGCGGGTTTCGGGTTCCCATGCTGCGGGTTCCGCGTTGCGGGTTCCCGGTTCCCGCGTTGCAGGTTCCGGGTTCCCGCGTTGCGGGTTCCGGGTTCCGGGTTCCGCGTTGCGGGTTCCGGGTTTCCGTGTTGCGGGTTCCGCGTTGCGGGTTCCGCGTTGCGGGTTTCGGGTTCCCGCGTTACGGGTTCCGGGTTCCCGCGTTGCGGGTTCCGGGTTCCCGCATTGCGGGTTCCGGGTTCCCGTGTTGCGGGTCCGGGTTCCCGCGTTGCGGGTCCGGGTTCCCGCGTTGCGGGTTCCGGGTTCCCGCGTTGCGGGTTCCGGGTTCCCGCGTTGCGGGTCCGGGTTCCCGCGTTGCGGGTCCGGGTTCCCGCGTTGCGGGTCCGGGTTCCCGCGTTGCGGGTTCCGGGTTCCCGCGTTGCGGGTTCCGGGTTCCCGCGTTGCGGGTTCCGATAAATAATAATTGAACAGGTTGTTAACTATACACTTAGTTACTAACATAACACAAAAATGTAGAGTATAGCCGACTAAGCTTCGGATAATTATTTAATTATTGGATTTATACTTTCTTTATTCAATTAAGGACTAATTGGGTCAAATCCTGTATTGTAGTTGTGTTGGTGGGTAGCGTTTGTACTTAGTAGAGTTCATGAATTCATGATTGTAGTGTGGCTACCGCTAGCTATGTTTATCATTCAAAAGTTATTCCCTTTACTAATGTTATATGTTTCATACTGATTCTTGGGTATTTTTATACAGGTAGTATCTAAAGAGTTATTTAACTAATTACTTTAAATCCTTATATTATGTAGACGAAAACATATTATTATGTTGTAAATATAATGGTGTTATATAGTAGTAGTGATGATATCAAGCACAACAGTGAGATTATAATTTACATAAGTGTGGGATAGTCTTATTCCTTTAAAATTTAATTAAATCATTGAATTATGTTGCTGGCGTACTTTTCTCAGTTATATTAAAAATAATAAATGTTAAAAAAATGTATTATTAATTAATTACTTATTATTTTAACAATTATTTTGTGTGTAGGTATTAACATATTATGTTTATTTTGAATATTATTTTAAAAATTGTATGGACTTATTTACCATTAAACCAACCTTTAATACGTGGTGCTAAGTAGGTATAATAAATATGTGGATTCGAAATTTTTCCAAATAAAAAAGAAAATATTATAGACAAAACATTTTACGTCATAGGTACATCGTACATACAGAGTTTATACCCTGTCACGCACGCAGGGCAGACATAACATTTTGAAATATGAAACAAAAGATGTGTAAAAGCGCAACATAATAGTTTTCTACCTATTGCTGTCACACACTCCTGGCCAGAGTGGCCCGGCGGAAAATCACGCAACTTAATGGTGAAAACCACCGTAAGGTTGTGTTTCCACTGACGCGGAGCGGGGCGGAGAGAAGCTTGCGGTGCCCGAATTGACCAATCACTATGCTTGAAATCTCCGCGTCAGTGGAAACGCAGCCTAACGTCCGCGTCACTACTCACTAAGTATATTACACTATTTTTAGCAGGTCAACACGAAGCTTAGTGACGCTGAGGGATTTGACATTTGGGGACACGGGAATATCACGTGACGTGGGAAACGCTACGTCTTTAAGGCCGTGAACCCCTTGTAAGTTAGCTCACAAGAGGGCTGAAGACCAGACGCCATGGTTTGCCGTGACCGAAGCCTGAGAGGCTTCCCTTTAAACATGTGGGGTGGGCATTGTATAGCCTTAATTAATTATGTTCTAAACTTTTACTGCTGTTTATTATTTTTTAAACATGTGTTGTTATATGTCTCATTTCATGTCCCTTTATATGTTTATTAAAAAAATATATATATTTCATTTTAATTTGTTTGAAATCACTCTAATGTTGTAAAGGCGAAAGTTTGTGAGTATGTTTGGCAGTTTTTTATTTTTTTGTTATATTATTGTTAAATTATTGTTAGTTAGTTAGTAGTATAGTCTTCACGCGCTAATCGCTGGAACAATTTTGTTGAAATTTACAGGTAGCTGACCTGTAGTAACACATAGGCTTCTTTTTATCTCAAAACAATTTACGCAACTATAATAATACGTAAAACAGTTTAACTATCATATAATATAACATTAAAATATATTGTATGACAGCACTTTTGCAAAAAGTGCATACTACCACAAAGTAGATATATAACAGAGACACGACCTAGTACTAGAAAATGGTATCACTCTAATACTGGCAATACGACTGACAAAGGGTGAAGTCCAGGCACATTCCGGAAACCGTCATCTAGCGCCACTATTGGAAAATACTAATTACTAATTTTATTTCGTATCTTCTTCTTAAATAAGGAGTTGAATTTAGCTTTTTTTAATGTCGATATTTGTACCTTATTCGGCATATTTACCATTTATAATTTACAAACGTTAATAGTAGGTGACATCTTTTGCATTTTTTTTGTATTAAAGTTAGATTGTATTGGATGGTAGGCCATGATACTACTTATTTATAATGTGAACTCTATCATTTATAATGTAATAGACACAGAAAATGGACACGTAAATATTCAATGCCTACTATCTGATGTAAAGTAATCATAAACCCTATTTATTTCACATCCATCCAAAGTGTCAACTAAACCCAAAACAATTTAACATCTCATTCGTATTCATAAGATTAGGACTCGGTTTAGGGTTTCGCATTGTCAAATAAATAGCGCTACCTTCATTTGTACTGAACCAAATTTGGGGCGAGTTGGATGGTGAAGATGACGCGGGTCGAGGCTTTGGACTGCGCATTACTAATTGAAAGCGCGGATGAGGCAAAAACCCAGTTGATCCCAACACAAGTCAGATTAAAGTTCAAATCGTCTGAATTGATTCATTTTGATTAAACGCAAAACTATTATAACCCTTAGAGCGTGCTTCACCAAGCAATGTTAAAGTTAACGCCATGTTAAATATCATGTTCCTCTTGTATTTCCTATCAATGAAAGAAAAAAGAAGGCATGATATTTTGACAAGGCGTTAACACTAAGATGCGTTGGTGAAATCGGGACTTAGGCCGTGTTTCACCAAGCAATGTTAAAGTTAACGCCATGTTAAAATACCATGCCATCTCATTCATTGACAGGAAATACGAGCGGGATAACATGATAACATGGCGTTAACTTTAACATTGCTTGGTGAAACACGCCCTTAGGGTCTTTATAAGGGCCTTACTCTCCAAACTGATTCGATTTTAATCCAGATTCGATCGTGCCGCATATTCCCGAATAAATTGACGATAGTTTTGTTTTGATTCTCAGTCGATTGATATGGTCAAAGAGTTACGCACTAACAATTTTCTATATCCTGATTAGTTTGAAAGTAATCCACCAAATAAAATACCAAAAGCCGTTGAGATAGAACTGATTCTATTCTCGATTGTGTCGGGAGTAAGCCTGCTTTTTTATGTTAGAAATCAAATTAACCACACAGGTTTCATATCAAGTATTAAGACTTTTTTTATACTTTTTGATGATATGAACCCAGATTCATCCTCTACATAAATATAGTATTCGCACTGAATTTACAATGAAAATCAAATATTTTAAAGAGATGCATTAGATAAGATATGTTGTGTCAGGGACTTAACAATGCCTCATTAGTTTAATTTTCCAGATTTAATGATGGTATCTTTCGGGGGGGATTACAGGGATCGCATCTGTAATAAAATATAAAGCTAACCTTAGTTTGAATTTGATGTATACACTTTTGGAAGCCATTTTAATTTCGCAAGCAGGTCTTAAACAAAGCTTAAAGGTTATAATTAAATAAAGCATCTTCCGAGATAGTTAATGTTACAACGCCAAATATTTTAGACGCGTTCAAATTTGTTCCGTGAGGAAAATCGCAAACCCGGCTTAAGCATAACGCACCTGTTCCACATTATATTCCAAGTTTAAGCTCCGGTAATGGAGTACTAACAGCTACTACTGAATTAAATAAGATTATGACTTCGTCGCTCACGTTATCCACTCTTCTGCAAATACAATTACTTACTAATAATACAAATGGATAAAGTACGGCATGGTTGATTTTATTTAAGACTAGCTGACCCGTGTTGAGCATATAAACCGTTTAAACCTTCCTGGGACTTCCACGAATATTTCCAGACCAAAAATAGTTAAATCGGTTCAGCCGTTCTCGAGTTTTAGCGAGACTAACGAACAGCAACTCATTTTTATATATAAGAAGAAGATATAAAAGACATAGAGATAATGCTCAAAAGCAGAAATTTGCCATTACTGTTTTATGAATAAATCAATCGTGTCAATTATTTGCAAAGAATATGGTACAGTAAGATGTGATTATTTTACATTTCCACATATTCTTCTACATTTATATAGTGTACAAAAAGGTAAATTTTAGTTATTTTCATAAGTTAGAAATTTATAATGATTATTATTATTGATGTAACATTATAAATTGATTAAATACATTAGTAGAAGTAGATACAAGAACTTTCATATTAGTTACAAACAATAGGTCATTCAAATTAATTATTTTAAATTATTATTAATTAAGTCAAGAAATTAATAAAGAAAATGTCTATACAGGTACTTAATATATTTCATCAGTGATGAATCATACATTACAGAATACAGATAAAGTTCGTTTCGGTAAAGTGAAAATAGAGATCGTGCGTAAAAAACAAAATCCTGCTAGAATCATACATTTTGCCTTAATAAAAAGTAGTCTATGTTACACCCTGAAGATTATAACATATTATTCTGTATCTATACCGATTATCATAATAATCGGTGGACCGTTCGGAAATCGGTAGTTTTGAAGGTTTTGAGGGAGCATTTATTCAAATCAAACTTAATATTAAATACTACTTCTTTATTATCTATACTAATATTATAAAGCGGAAGAGTTTGTTTGTTTGATTAAACGCGCTAATCTCAGGAACTACTGGTCCAATTTGAAAAATTCTTTTTTTTTTACATAGTTCATTTATAGAGGAAGGCTATAGGCTATATAACATTATGCTGCGACCAATAGGAGCTAATCGTCAGTGAGAAATGTTGCAAAAACGGGGAGACTTACGTTGCGTGCGCTGCATAAATGGTTTAAGTCGCTCAAGAAATACGCGAACGAAGTCGCGGGAACAGCTAGAATTAAAATATAGTTAGTATAATATACTTACTACGTAAGCAGAATATTGGTTTTAATATTTTATTCGTTCGTTAGAGTAGGTACTCAAATCGGCCTACCTAATAAATTACATCGGTTGCAATATGTGTTGATTAAGCCAATCCGTTTTAATTCATTTCAATATCATGTGACGTAGCGCGAATACGGATGATATGAATAATATTATTAAGATTGATTTTTTCAGATCGCTTGCATGAACATTATGAAAACTAGCATTCACTTTGTTTTCAATTAGGTTAGGTTTAATAAATATATATACATATAAGTACCTATACAAATTAATAAAAAAATTATTATTATCAGAAAACGTGGATGGATAAATATATTTTATAATAATATAACTGATTGATTGTACTAGTTAGTTTTTGATGGAAATTCATGTTCACAATAATAATACACAACTTTAATTTAGACTTTTCCTCTTTATTACGTTTTTTTAGAATAATAATAATATAATATATTTTAAATAATTTTTTGCTAGAAAATGAATGATAATATTTGCCAAAAACTTAAAATCTTTTCTGAAGTAAATTTTAAGAAGTAAATTAATGTTGCCCATTAATCTGTATTTTTTCCAATTTACCCACAAAAGTAAAATATTTTTCAAATTACACCTGATGATGAGGAAACCAGTCGTGTTATTTTGAAAAAACTTATTAAATAAAAACGTAATAAAGTGGAAACGTAACGTAAGAAATGTGAAAAAGTTTATTATTATTATTGTGAATATAATAATTATTTGTTGTTTTTTAACCGACCTCTCAATTTGACCGTATAAGTATATGTCTTTTTTTAATATAAAACTGCATTCATGCAAGTTACTTGTCGTTTAGCAAGCATCTCTGTTTATTGGCAAGTCGAACCTATTTCTCTCTTGCAAGTTAAGGTGGTGTTTAGCAAGTAAATCAGTTTACTGCCTTACTTAGCAGTACTTACTTATCGTACCTATTTCTTTCTTACCTTCAGTTATAAAGGGATACACCGCTCGCAGTTCCAGCTCGTACTGTTCTAGGGATATCGGAGGGACGATGGGCGGGAGGTAGTCCTCTTCTGGGGACCTCTCCGATCCGTAGCCCTGGTCAAAGCCAGGATCCTGAAGCTTCCATACAGGTTCCGCATTAGAACCTGCAATTTTTTTTTTATTTCCTTGAGGCATTAAGTCCGCCTATGTACAAAATGTGCATGATGTTTAAATAAATAAATAAAAAATAATAAAAATAAATAAATTAATGATAACTAAGAACACTGCAATCTCAATTACGTAAGGACCAAGGACACAAGTTACAAACAAGATAAAATACATCAAAATCGATTCATTCCTTTTAAGAGCCGCGAAGCCATAGACATACACATACATACACAGATACGTCAAACTAATAAAACCCTTCTGTTTTTGTCGGGTTAAAACATAAAACACGGCTTTTTCATCGCTCTTAGTCTAGATGTTATGTTATTTAGCTTTGGAAGTCATGTAGGAATGTTATTTATATCCCAGTCTAAATCTGCTGACACCATTAAGGCGATTAGAAGCAATAATCATCAATCAATGGATATTATAAATCAAAGTCAAAGCTTTCCTTTTCGGAACTCGTAACCACTTTTAGTCCGCATTAAACTATTGAGTGCTATTCATATGTGGAATTCCTAGCACGATTTATTGTCGATTGGGATTAAGGTTTAAAACTGGGACCTTATTCTTATGGAATATAGAAAAGTGCACATGAAAATACGAAATTCGAATTCACAGAGAGAACACAGAACTTAATTGAATTGGTCGTTTGTAAAAACTTTTTTAGTTTTAAAATTCTGAGAATGCAAAAACATTGCTTCGTTAAAAATCGAATCTTTATTGCATGAACATCACTTCATAAGTTCCTTACATGCATTGTAAAAATTTATGGTTTTTCAAAACTAACTAAATGTTTATGGGGGTTAAAAGACGATAACTTTTTGTAAAGAGTTAATTTATTCAATTACCTGAAACAATATAGTAAATAATAATAATGCTTCCCACACCGATTTCAGTGGCGGTGGACGGTTTAATGGAAACCAGGCCAGCTATGCAGGAGTTATTTAATAGTGCCCAAGTGTGTGCGCAAGACACATAAGCACTCTCTCTTCCTTCACTCTCGTAGCATAGTGGGACGGAAAACCGACACGACTGGCGGGAGATCAGGCGCAGGACTGGCTTTTTACATGCCCATTCGACGCATGGATCATCTTTCTTGTCAGACAATCAGGTGATCAGCCTGCATTGCCCAAACCAAACATGAAAACAACATTTTTTGATGTTCCAACGCGGGAATCGAACCCACGACCTCCGGGTCGAGAGCGAAGCTTTGAACCACTAGACCACGAGGCGTATTTTAATATGTTGATATGGATATATAGGTATAATAATCAGAAATCTGTAATTTATTATCTTCAAACCGAAAAGCCTACGAAAATGAGTCCCCTTCCACGGAGGGACTTGTAAAATATAGTTTCGCGTGTTTACGTGAACTTTCTAGAAAATACCGTTGCTTTGATTTATACCGAGTGTGCCTTGGATACGTTTAGTAACGTGAAAGGATTTATGAATCTATGCAAATCCGGCGACGGCACAATTTCCCGCTCCAGGTTGAACGGAAGTCTTTGTGCCTACACACAGCGGGACATATCCGACGACGGCACAATTTATCTAACAATACCGGCGCGATGTAGGCAATATTTATAATCGGTTCCGTGAAATATTATAATTATTGAATTTCTAATGTCTATATTTGATTTTAGAATAGGTACTACCTGTTGGTTTGCTCCAGCATTCCACGGAAACAGAGAACTTTTTTACACTAGAGTATGTTTATCAAAATTGGTCCAGCCGTTTGCAAGAGACGTAACAAATATGTTTCACATTGTCAAACTTTTGAGTTTAATATTAGTGTGATTCAGAATCATTTTTTTTTTGTTTTGACAGTAATACGTTTTTGTAACATATCTACAGTGCGACCATGTTTTTTTTTTATTAAGGAACTTTGTCAGAAATGATCATGTCGCTCCATTGGACTTATCACTAAGTTTTACAAAATTATTAATTAACTAACCAATCATTTAACATAAATCTATAAACATCCACGACGTCGCACACCAATTTCAACTAAGCGGTAAAGAGCTAAAGCCTCATCGGACATTGGATAAGCTAATATTGTGTTACATTTACCAGTATGTTTAAAATCAGGTATTTTCTTTATTACTTCAAATCGGTAATCTGCGTTCCGGACACATTCCAACATAATATGAACTGCATCCTCGACCATGTCGCACTCTGCACAATGTGGTGTCGGAGCTCTCCTCATCATGTGGGCAAATCGATTAAGCGGAATGTGACCGGAAGTGCGACCATGTTGCTAATTACAGAGACATATTGCCAATATAATTTTTGTTCGAAATTACAGTTCGATGTACGACAAATGCAAAATTGGTTTTGCTCTAAATATCTGAGTAGGTACGATTGCAGTGTTCGCCAACTATCTAAATAATGACACTTTTGAAAATAAGCATCCACGTAACCGAGGAGCTCATTAGCGTTTTCACAACACGAGCTGAGAACTAAGAGCATTGATATTAAGGAACCTTACGACAGCGCGAAATGCAAATCCGCTGCTCTAATGACACTAGCGCTGTTTTAAATGGCACCCTTTTAGCCCCGCGCACATTTCTTTCGCTCCCTTATAAATAATTCAGTACAGCGACGGCCATTAATAATACTTTTTCTCAAAAAATTTACGCAAACGTAATGGATAATACTTTACCGAAGCCAAGCTTGTTTTGTTGGTATGTTCTTAATATGTTTGCTATAATATTTTACGTATTAAACTCGAGCTTTACTAAAATATTTTCTTCTTCTTGCCATGTTATCTAAACGAAAAAGCGAATGTGAAAAGACAACACATGCTATGAAATCTTCAGGAATGTGCAGATTCCTTATTCTCTTACATTCATCACACACATATTATGTGTCTAGGATTTGACATGTATAATTATTATTAGACACTAGATGTTTCAAACTTCTTTGTATGCGCAAACTAATCTCAATCAAAAAAATTAAAATCACTCGGGAACTGTACATTATGCAGCGATAAAAAGTAGAGATGTAACGGATATCCGGTAACTATCCGGTATCCGGCCTATCCGGCCTTGTTTTCACTATCCGGCCGGATACCGGATAGTAATACAGTATCCGGCCGGATACCGGATAGTAAAATTTAAAAAAATCTTATTATTTTATAAAGGCAAATCATACTCCAATAGGTTGTGGACGCCGTTTATTTTTATAATCGCACATCAAAAATGTTTGTTTAATTAACAAGTGGCAAATCTCCGGTTACGTGCGACCCGAATGCGCCTGAATATTTCCGATCTCGTTCACCGCGCCAAGATTCAAATCAAACTTATAAATATAAAGGGTGTAAAAAGAGCAGTCACCATAACTTTGGGATATGATTATAAGTACTATATTTTCTCATTCTAGAAATGTTTTTTTTTTACAAAAATTTGAAATAAATATTTTTTTTTTGCTTTATTGTAATTTTTGCGACAAAAAAATAAGAAATGGTGACAAGTAAAAAAAAAAATTTTTGTTTTTGACAAAAAAATAAATAAAAAAAAATACATTTCCAAAATGAGGAAAGGTAGTATAATCGTGTCTCAAAGTTATAGTTGCACTTTTTACACACTGTATATTATCAAAAAGGCCGGATATCCGGCAGCCGGATATCCGGCGCTCCGGCCTAGTAGCTTGCCGAATATCCGGTATCCGGTATCCGGCCAAACTACTATCCGTTTCATCTCTAATAAAAAGTATCCTACGTGTTAATTCAGCACGTAAACTTCTACCATACCATATTTCATCGTAATCCGTTCAATAGTTTTTGCGTTAAAGAGTAACATATTGTATGTTCGTGAGTGTTTATACACCTTTATAATATTGTGATAATAATAAGGCAGTAGACATATTTTCGCTTGACTCTGTGACAGTGTGAATTGATCCTTACTGTCAGCATAATATGAACATTACACAAACAAAAGCGGAAGCTATTTGTGATTCGGAAAATAACTGTTCGTGATTTGGAAAGCCTTATTCAAAGTTTTTCGTCATGCAAGGAAAGCTTTGCCTATTATGTTCCGCTATGCTGAATAATTTTGAAATTTGTTTTGTGAATTACGGATAGTATATTCTCACGATATGTATAATTTTATGAAATAAGGCCCACTTGCGCCAAATAACGATAGGTTGTTTTTACATATTTAACTCCAGAATAGAGGCTAACTTACCCAAGGTAAGCCTCCATTCTGGACTTTAATTCAACTCAGACTAAGTCCTGATTTCACCAACAGTTGATAGTGTTAGCGGCTTGTTAGATTATTTATCATGCCTTCTCATCCATTGTATGTTGTACAGTAAATATACGATAGTGATAACATGGTATTTAATGAAGGATTAACTTTAACATATTGTGTTTGTGAGTGAATTAGCACTAAGCCTTTAAGTATATTAATTCATTCAAATTTTAAGAGCTAGGCTCTTGTCACTTGACAGTGGAGTAATCCCCCTTTTTGCTCGGTCCTTAGTTTTACTTTTGACATATTCATACGACAAAATGTTCTCCTTTACTATTCTATATATTCTCCTAGGTCTTCCTCTCTTCTCTACTTTTCTTTCCTTAATATTCGTAGGAAATTCGCTGTCGTCACTTGCAAAAAAAGAAGAATTCAGTGTCATAAAGTCTTGAAAGTGACGAGTCAGTTGTATAAAAACCGAGTATCAAAAGATGTAAATCCCTAGCCAGATCATAGAAGTCTGGAGCTTAAACCTTATTTACTTGAGGTTTTGCATGTCATGACGTATGTAAATAGTAATATTATGTTGCAGCTAATATATCTCGCCTACGTTGTATTTCATTGTTGAGGAATGAACTCTGAGTGAAACTAGCACAATATGTTTATTATTTTTTTAGAGTTCCATAACGAAAGGATAAAAAACGGGACCCTATTACTAAAACTCCGCTGTCCCTCCATCCGTATACCACCAGGCTGTATCCCATGAACCTGATGAACCGTATATAGATAGTTGAAATTCACAGATTATATCATGATTTTGATTATAAGAGATTTTTTAACCCCGGACAAAAACAGAGTGTGTTAAGTTTGATGTCTCTGTATGTGTGTGTGTCTGTGGCATAGAAGATCCACAAATGGAATAACCGAGTTGGTCTAGTTTTTACCGAATAGAGCGAAGTAAAAAGGAGGGTTATGATTTTGACCTGTATGTATGTTCATGCTATGGATATGGATGTTCATCTGTTCCATAATAAGTTCTAAACTAGTTAAGATGGTTAGACAAATAAGGTGTCGTTGGAAGCCCCCAGATTCTCCGCTGGTTAAAGGCTACATGACGTCACGTCAAAATGGCGCCCTCGTCATAGTAAAGAAGAATAAATATGTTTTTTTCTTGACAGTGTCATGTGGGGTATCAAATAAAAGAGCTTTGTTTGGATATTTCAAATATTATGTTAACATTATTGTTGCTCACTGCTTTGCTTGCAATCACCTGATAATTGCAAGAATTTATTAGAGCGTGTTTTAAGCTGTAGTCGGGTTGTTTCTTTCAAACAGTTAGCTATATCAAATCAAAACATTTTATTCAGAATAAATTTTAACAAAATGTTTTCTGGACGTCATGTCTATGTGATGCCTACCACCAGTTCGGGAACTCGCCTAGCGAGAAGAAGCGGCGTAAGAAACTCACACATATAAATAAGGCCTCAACCTCGAATTTTGCAGGCAGCGGGGCGGGAGCGGCGCGGCGGTGGCGCGGGAGCGGCAGGATCTTTTGCGTAAAATCAAATGGACCAGGGCGGCGATTCTCAGGCCTCGAACATAGTTCCGAATATTAGTATATCCCGCTCGCACGCGCGGTAAATCTCGTTTGCATGAGCGGGACAGACCGATAGTAAAAACTAAGTTCGAGGCCTGAGAATTGCCGCCCTGTTCTCGAAAACAGCGGCGCAGGAGCGGGTAACGAGTACTGCACCCTCGCCGCCGCGCCGCCGCTCCCGCCCCGCTGCCCGCAAAATTCGATGCGGAGGCCTAATTCATCATCAGTTAGCTCTCTATTACTCTAATTTTGTTTATATTCTTCCAATGCGAGAATCAAACCCGCGACCTCTAGATTCAAGCGACTGCCTAGCTCCAAGAATAAATTTATTACAGTGTCAATATTACCCGAAACATCGATGTAACCTGTACAAGCGAAATGGCAAAACTAACCCATATCAATTCATCTCGCCGCGGCCGACGGACGTAATTGATTGCGGATGCGAATGCGATTCCGGACCAAAGGCTACTAATTAAGTGGTACTTTGGTGTTAAGTGTATCTACTATCTACTATTATCTATACAACTCGTATTTATTGCAATGCTTGCTCCTTTGGAATCGATATTCGATAGCGAATAAGTAGGTTATGTAAGACGAAGAAGATGGCCTGGCATTTTTTACAATGTCTTTTTGGTATCGTCAAAACGATATCGTTACGAAATGTATAAGTATATTTTGGATTTTTTCGGGTATATTATATTCATCTACGCTAATATTATAAAGAGGAAAGATTTGTATTTTTGTATGTAAAGACTTAACTCAAAAAGTACTGGACCGATTTTAATAATTCTTTCATTAGAAAGCTGCATCACCACTGAGTAACATAGGCTATATAAAAATCAATTGCTGTTTGTTAGTCTCGCTAAAACTCGAGATCAGCTGAACTGATTCGGCTATTTTTTGTCTTGAAATATTCGTGGAAGTCCAGGGAAGGTTTAAACGGTTTCTATGCTCAACGAAGTGGGCACGGGTAGCTAGTAATCAATAAAACGATAACAAAACTCTACTGACAAATAAATTAAAATATCTATACTAATATTATAAAGCGGAAGAGTTTGTTTGTTTGTTTAAACTCGCTAATCTCAGGAACTACTGGACCGATTAAAAAAAAATTTTTTTTGGATAGTCCATTTATAGAGGAAGGCTTTAGGCTTTTTAAAATTACGCTGCGACTAATAGGAGCGACGCGTCAGTGAGAAATGTTGCAAAAACGGGGAAAATTATTCACATTTGACACGCGAACCAAGTCGCGGGCACAGCTAGTATCTATACGAATATTATAAAGCGTAAGAGTTTGTTTGTTTGTTTAAACGCGCTAATCACAGGAACTACTGGTCTGATTTGAAAAATTATTTTTTTGTTGGAGAGTCCATTTATAGAGGAAGGCTTTAGGCTATATAACATTACGCTGCGACCAATAGGAGCGAAGCGTCATCAGTGAGAAATGTTACAAAAACGGGGAAAATTATTCACATTTGGCGACTTTCGTTGCGTGCTCTTCATAAACGGTTTAAGTCACTCAAAAACCACGCGAACGAAGTCGCGGGAACAGCTAGTTTATTATATATGCTTATAATCATTACTTTACTTTGTCACGCCGACCTATTGATCTCCTAAATTAATTTGTGTCACATAATTAAATGCAAATTAAATTAAAATTAATATTACTTATTAGAGAGCAAAAGTTTCATAACTCTGAAGTTCTGAAACAAAAAGTTATAATGAGAATTTAAGGCTGCAGACTCCTTTGTCGAAGGATCGCAACATTTAAAAGTTCAACTCTACCTACTTACAAAGTTCCGAGCAAAACTTAGCTTACGTAAACTACGCGCATATATATGGCTGCCTTAGTTCGTTTTTGGTAGGTTACCTAAACGAAACCTTAAAGTTCTGATTACAGTACCATAAACGCTGCCAAATCATTTCCACGAAGCTAAAATGGGAAGTTTTTTATCGTCCAAAATAACTTAGAAATAAGAATTAACAACCTAAATCGTATGAGCCGTGTTTTTTCTGCTCATGAATCAATGTCGAAGAGATGGGCCGTCTAACGCTCAGCAAATTGGGATTAATATCGGAGCAACGAAAACCTTTTGCATTTATTGTAGAAAGTCATTAGTGAGATAAACTAGGAAACGGCCGGATTTGAAAAAGCTAACATTTTCATAAAAACTGAGTATTTTTTATCTCGGTTACTAAAAATATACCATAAGCTACTATATTATGATATAATCGATACGACGACCTCCGTAGCGCGGTGGTTGAGCGCGTTGGTGCTCGAACGAGAGATCGCGGGGTCGAATCCCGCCGAGGGAACAAAAAGTATTCAATGTTCCTGGGTCATGGATGTGTATTAAATTTGTGTATAATATAATAAAAATCTTAAATATGTGTATAGTATAAAAGTATTAAATATATTTCCGTTGGTCACCTGTAACACAAGTTCTTCGGATACTTAGCACAGGGCCAGATTGACGTGGTGTGAAGCGTCCATAGATGTTATTATTATTATTATAATTCTTCACGCAATCTAAATTTTCATTTTTCCAGCAGCTGATTGTCCTGGTGGAGCATTTTTTATAGCAATCGAACTAAACAATCTGATTTAATATGTATCACTTGTGGGATAGATAATATTATATGCATTGTGTAGGTATTCATGAGACGTCAATCTACTTATTCATTTAAAACATGAAAGTTTTAATAATATTGATATGATCACCACAAGATGTTGTTAGACCGGCCGACTTACCATCTTGGCATCGCATGGATCTCACAACTTTTTACGGCAAAAGATAAATAGTGTGACTTGGCACTTTTTACAAGTTATGTTTTTGATTGATTTGTTGTTTTGCTGCGGTAACAGACATAATTATATAATTTGTAGAAATTTCAATTTTTTACCAGGGGTCTATAATAAAATCAACGAAAATATATATTCTAAAGACTAATTGGTCTTCCTTGTTTATTCTGTGAGCGCTCGACAAAGGGTAATTTGCTAATTATTATTAGCATTGAGTTGAATAGCTAGGTCAATTCCACCGTTTCGTTTTAGCATTCAAACTTTTGAATTTAAATCTGCCCTAATTTACTTTAATGTTGTTTGTAGAACAATTTACGTTTACATTGAAGAGTTTTGGAGCCGTTATACCCTTTTTATTGAAGGATTAGGGACGGGAATAGCGTTATACCCTCAGCAAACGCGCAATTGAATTTTTAATATTTATTTAACTGTTTGCAGTTAAATTTTTTGTTTTTTATTTAAAACATGTAAAAAAAATCTTACCCAAAAAACAATTATTCTCTCAAAAATATTTAATATTGTGTTATACATTACCAAGGTATTAAATTACATAAATAAGGATACATAATATTTATTATCAACTATGTGCTAATACCGAATTAATGTCTAAAAAATTAAAAATGTTTTATATATTTCTGAATTCACTGCATTTTAACTCTAAGACCCACTTGCGCCAGTCTGGGTTTTATAACCCAGAGTGGCTTTGGCAGCCCTGTTATTGGAGTGAATATTTAGAGTTTTTGAGCTGAAAAGCGAAATCTTCACGTGGATTTTAAAATTTAATTTCATCGCTGGAGTAAAGCAGTTTAATGAAATATTAGTAAACTGCTTTACTCCAGCTGACAAGATGGATCGCTGAAAATTTCACCAATATTTATATTAAATATCACGCGCTAAAGCGACAGAGGCAGTTTTATTACAAGTTCTAAAATGAGGTCAGAAAGTATCCAGAATTATTAATATTATTAAAATATTCGTTTAGTTCTAATAATTTAGAAGTTAGCCTTGACCTAAAGTTATTTGGAGCGCAGTGTCTGACGTCACCGCAGTTTCGCTGATCCCCAAAACCGGTAATACGAAAAGCCAAGCCAAAACAAACTCGAGCAGAAACAGGGTTAGGTCTAGCTCACTCGATCGAACAAAGGAAACTACGCCAATCAAAAGTTCTATGTGATTTGCTTCATATATTTCAGCTTTCTTTTTTTCTTGGGACGAATGAAATTGGGGTCTGAAGAAAGAACAGCTGAGTCTGATTGAAAATGTCATCGCTATTTATCGCTTACGAAGTTCGAAAACAAAATGTATGGGATTTGACATAAGGTTCGCTAAATGACAAGCGAATTCGTGTGTCAGTTAGCGAAGCTTTTTACCCGACTTCGGCGAAGCCAAAAGGAAGGGTAATGATATTGGCAGTCTATGTATGTATGTATGTATGTTCCCTCGTAGCGGCTAAACTACTGGACCGATTTTAATAAATGAGATATCAATCGATTGGTAATGATGCCGCGAGGACATAGGCTATATTGTTTTTTGAAAAAATTTGTATTTTTAAAATTAAACCTCAAAACTATCCCAAAAAAAAAAATTAAGATAATTATCTCGTGTTTGGTATCAAAAGATAGGTCTTGGCAAGCACATTACGAATATATATTTAAATATTTTATTTATTATTATATTTCATTGTTAAATTCAAAATAAACGTTTAAAGTAGTAACTAGGAGTTGTTTAGTTACTTTCTATGCGTTAATTTAACGTAAATTTAATGAAAATATAATGTTATATTTGATGTGGAAACAGAATAATATAAAATAAAATTAAAGTTTAAAAAACTATAACCCGACTTCGCAAAAAAGGGGTCTAAAAAGGCTGAAACAAGAAAATAATTCAATTTGAAATCCAGAAATGCATAGGTACAAAAATGGTCAAGGTAGAGCCGAGGTCGGACCCGTTCAACAAATCAAAATCATAATATTCGTCTGCTGTTGCAATATCCAATCCCCATAGCGGGTACGACCACGGCTCTACCTTGACCATTTTTGTACCTATGCATTTCTGGATTTCAAATTGAATTATTTTCTTGTTTCAGCCTTTTTAGACCCCTTTTTTGCGAAGTCGGGTTATAGTTTTTTAAACTTTTTTGCTTTCGAACTACGTAAGCGATAAATAACGATGACATTTGAATCCGGCCCCTGATTTGTTATGAATCTTAAATCTTAAATAGGGGATGTCGTAGCAAATAAATTGGTTAATTACAAAATTACTAATACTACAGATCAACGGACGTATAGTGAATGTATGCAATGTCTTCTAACTTTCGGACGATACCATAAAAACTTTCACTCCATAAATAAAATAGTGAAGATCAGTGAAATTTCTTTTCGATACCAAATGCGCTGAATCATATATCCGTTTGGTGACATATCATCGGCTTATACGAAAGTTGTGCGTTTACATTATTTAATATCGGGCATAATATGTCGGGCCTCACATGGTTATAAAATGACGTCATATTAAAGTAGTGTGGGTGACAATGCACAGGCTGTTTTTCCACGTACCGGTCCGACACGCGCCGTCGCCGGGGTGATGGAAAAAAGCGTATCACCACTATTCTATTAATATATGAAGAACTTTAGTTCAGTTTTACAATAATTGTGCGATTGTAGAGATGCGTGGAATATTATGAAATTTGGTTCCCTTCCAAAAAACCGTTCAAGTGTATGTGGAATAAGCCGCTTTTTTAAATATTAATTATTAGTAATACCACAAAGTAGATAATAAAGTAATACTGACATAAAATAACAACATCACACGCTGCTTCGGATTATTATTTATCTTACTAGTCTGCGCTTGATACATTTTATTTCACGTTGACGTTTTATTTTTCAATTAACTTAGTTTCAATTTAGTTTTCTGACCCGATGTTTGTTTGCTTGTATCTGTAATCAAATCTTGCGAGTTACATTTAAGCCACTTTCCAGTTGCTAAAAATGTTAATCGGATGACAATGCAATTAACAATTTTCTCGACTTGGAGCTGATCTGATGATGGAGGGGGAAGATTTTCATAGGAATTCGGCAATAAAACTACACAGCCCCATCGACATTGGGCTAGTCTGATTCATAATGATGAGTAGACGTACCTACGTCTACTCATCATTATGAATCAGATCATCATCAGATCAGCTCCAAGTCGAGAAAATTGTTAATTGCATTGTCATCCGATTAACATTTTTAGCAACTGGAAAGTGGCTCAAATGTAACTCGCAAGATTTGATTACAGATACAAGCAAACAAACATCGGGTCAGAAAACTAAATTGAAACTAAGTTAATTGAAAAATAAAACGTCAACGTGAAATAAAATGTATCAAGCGCAGACTAGTAAGATAAATAATAATCCGAAGCAGCGGTCTCTTTTGTTATTTTATGTAGGTACTAATGCTGGTTTTTCAAATATATTTTTAACCGACCGACTATTTTTGGTCTTGAAATATTTTCCACTGAATATTTCCAGTCCAGTCCAGGGAAGGTTTAAACGGTGAGAAAATATGCTGTTTGTATGCTCAACGACGTGTGCACGGGATAGGACAGCTAGTAACATTGATAAATTCAAACATAAAATAATATATTAAACTAGCTGACCCGTGCACACTTCGTCGAGCATAAAAAAAATAAAAAAACCGTTTAAACATTCCCTGGACTTTCAAGAACATTTCAAGACCAAAAATAGCCGAATCGGTTCAGCCGTTCTCGAGTTTTAGCGAGACTAACGAATAGCAATTAATTTTTGTATATATAAGAAGAAGAAGATAGTAATGGGCGGGTTTAGACACAGAGCGACTTCTAGTGTCTAATACAACTAGTATTTTACATAATATCAATACGCAATTTTCTTTTATTTTAAATGCTTAACTTTAAAGAACATAATATTATGTCATTGTAGGACGCGTGCACTGTACACAGTGGAAATTCAGGCATGTGTTTATAATTCAGACACGAAAAACATACATAAAACCTTTTTACTAAATTAATAACGGGCGAGGCATAATGTACACGAAAAATATACACTTCGATGATTTTATTTAGCGTATCTCGCTAAAAGGAATGTAATAAATGTATGAAATAAAATTACGTAAAGCTTTTTAAAACACGTACACCTTATGACTGCTACGAGTAGATACGCCAATAGTTTTGTGTACAGGCTGTAATATTAATGAGTGATAATACTTTAGGGTGTGTATGGGTCAATGGGAAAATACTACGCTGAACTGTATGGGCAAATTTATGATGTTAGGGCATTTGTCATACAAACATGAAATTCAAAAGTAAGTCTTTCAGCGCTGGTACTTTCACAGTATACTCTACATAGGAGGGACATACATGATACACACCCTTAAGTATTATAACTCATTTATTTACACCTACTTCGTTCTGAATCAATGTAAACATAAAAAATAACAGTGGTGTAGACGGTTAAAAGTCAAAACTGATGCAGCACATTAAGAAACAAGCGGACTATCCCAAAAGACATTCAAATGTGGAAAATACAATTCAAATCACTTTTCTGCCAGCTTACTAGTAAACTCACAAAATTTTAGGCGAGCTTACGAAAATTGTCACAAACGTCCCCAGTCTGTAGGTTCACTAATTATTCGACAAATGCGACAATGTATGGTTTCGAACTTTCCTCATTACAGTTCGTTTGAAAAATAAAGATAGTAGAAATTCAGACTTATTCGCTAAAATGTATTTACCTAGAAAATTATTATCATCAAAACCTTAACTTGTAAATGTCATGTGCGAACTCAGTTCCTCTACCGTAAAAAGTTGTGAGATCCATGTAATACTGGATGTCGGGGTAAGTCGGTCGGTCGAACAACATCTTAACCGAACATATCAATGAAAAAAAAATGTTTTAAATAAATAAGTAGATTGATTGGGTATCACAAGAAATCACAATATGCATGATATGTATTGTAACAAGTTATATTGTCTCTTCTTCCTATATATACAAATGAATTGCTGTTCGTTAGTCTCGGTAAAATTGAGAACGGCTGAACCGATTCGGCTATTTTTAAGTCTTGAAATGTTCGTGGAAGTCCAGGAAAGGTTTAAACGGATCCCAAACTTGTTTCTATGGTTAACAAAGTAAACACGGATCAGCTAGTATTAAACCAGATTTTTAAATAACCTTTAAAATCAAATATTGTTTAAAGATAACTCAAATTATAATGTTTGTAGTTATTTCAGGATCTAAAAATATCCTATAGGATAGTATAGACTATCCTAATTACAAATGAGGTCCGGTTATTAATACCAACATATTTTTATGGCCCGCACATTAAACGTCGTCTCTATCATACACGATATTGTAGTTACAATTTGATTTAGAGGTAAACTGAACTAGTTTTACATTTTATGTAAATTATACGACAGCGATGTACAATAATAACCTGTTTTTTTCCGAATGCATGTAAATTATATTAAAAGCATGTAACATCTATAATAATACGTGAAATTAATAAGAGTTGTGTACAGAATTGTGAAATTTGGCATACTTAATACTTATAGTGTCAGTAGTGAGGGTTTGCAGAATGTCATTATATTTTAGTCAATAAATAATGCTTGGAAATAAATAAAATTAATGAAAATAATAACGCACACTACCAATGGATTGAAGAATATTACTACTAGGTAAACAAAACTTTTGTACTCGTAGGGTTTGTATCCATACAAATGCACCACTTTTTTTTTTTATTTTTTTTTTATAATATTTATTTAAGGTCGCTTGGAACTACTGAGGTTATCAGCGACCACAACATGAAACTAAATTAAACTATACACATTACAATATTTGAGGAATTTTAGAACATTAATACACATATCAGGATCAGTTAACAAAACATATCTATCATTACTAAAATTAAATAACTGTCTTTCGGAGCTAAAAAGAGTACAATGAAATAAAATATGTTTCACAGTGAACGGTGAACTACATCTTAAACAGGTCCGAGGAGTGCTGTTCGCAAATAAATGAGAGTGAGATGCATTGGTGTGGCCTATTCTTAAGCGTGTAATTACACATTGGTCTTTTCTGCTTAATATAAATTTCGTTTCGGTTTTTAAAATATCTTTCCTGAAATAATGCAATTTAGATGAATCCGTAATCCAAGTCTCATTCCATATATGAATAACAGTGTTATTCAATTTACGTTTAGCATCTAATAAAATAATAGGAATATCATTACTTGTGTACGGTACTGAACTAGCTTCCCTTGCCAACTGGTCAGCTTTTTCATTACCTTGGTGAGAAGGTATCCATATAAATACGACATCAACTGATAGTTCTTTCAAATTAAAAACGACAGAGTGTATAAGTTGTATAAGAGGATTTTCAGTAAAGCTGTTTTGAATAGCTAAAAGGGAAGATTTGGAATCAGCATACTTTGAATCAGTTAGGTTGGTTAAAATCATTTTTGTGGAACGATAAATTGCGAATGCCTCACAAAGAAATATAGAATACGGTTTAGGTAAACTTACTATGGTTGGGTTTGAATCAAAAACTATGGAACAACCGGTTCCGTTATCAGTTACAGATCCGTCAGTATAGATTAATTTATAATTACTATATCGATCAGCTAGGTCTAAATAAAGTTTGCGATAAACTAAAGAGTCCGTAGATTCTTTAACATTTTTACTAAGGGATAAATCAACATTTATATAGTTTTTTGTCCATGGGGGTATAGGATGAATATGTCTTTCGTATAGATTTGGTAAGGATAGGTTTGAGGTTGCCAAATAGTTTTTTAAACGTAGTCTAAACGGAGCCGGTAATCTTACTTTTGCCATAAATATTTCATGTAGATATTCGACTGTTAATATATTATTTACAGGGTTTAACGGCGTCGAGGTAACATTAAATGCATATGCCAAACCAAGCTTAATTCGTCTAAGCACCACTTTTTGTTTCAAAGATAAAGAGACATTTTAAATTCTGGTAAATCACGCGGCCCGTAGCAGACGTTGGAAAATGACGTCTTCGCGTCGAGAATTTCAAATAAGTAGGGTAAGTTCGCCTGTTCGCGTCCATCGCCCTATTCGCGTCCATTTTGCGGAGCGCCCTATAAAAATCCTCTAAAATAAGTCAACTAACACACTTATCAAACGAAAAGTCATTACCGATTATACCTAAATGTATAAGTGACACGCACGCATATATAAAAGTTCTGTCCGTCAAACCAATCAATTTAAAAAAATATGTCAATCTCGGACGTTCAATTAGGAAGCGCATATGCGCGGATTTTTAGATAAAAAATAGTGTGCAGAGGCGCGTTTGATAGTAAGTTTTTTAATGTTTTATGTGAATTTTTGGATACATAACAGTTTCTACACGTTTATAGTGAAACAAGGAATAATATTACTTATGAATTTGCTTATGTTTTTTATATTTAACTAATAAAATAAGGTGGACGCGAATTACTACATCGAATTTTACAAAACTTCCACTTTGCGTCCGCATTGGACGCAAACTATACCGATATTGGATATAAATAAACCATATTGCGTCCACTATTTTTTAAACAATTGCTTGTGAAAATAATTTGAAAATAAACAATATGTTTATTATAATACCTAATTATATTTTTTTTTACTAAGACGACGGGTTTTTAATTCTATGACGAGTGAAATGTTCTGTTAAATGTGACGACATATTAAATTCAGGTGTAGAAGACGATGATGAGAAAACAGGCTCTGACCTATTAGATAGTGTCAAATAAAATGCACGCAATTTGTTTTGGCCAAAGACAGTCATTTGAATGTGACTAGTGTTATTAATTGAAATTCTAACGCCCGGTTTCTGAAAGGCTGATCAAATTGATCAATTGATCAACGCTGATTGGTGAACATCACTTCGCAGTCACTGTTTTCACCAATGAGCGTTCAGATTAGCTGATTTGATCAATTGATCAATTTGATCAGGCTTTCAGAAACCGGGTGTAAGGCTATAATATATATATTATAAACATATATGCTTAATACTTGCTATGTTTATAATATGATATATTATAATCATACCTATATCATATTATAAACATAGCAAGGTATCAGATACCTTGCTATGTTTATAATATGATAATTTATGTATTCAATAATTCTTTTAGTTATATAATTAGACAAATATTTTGCAATAATTATAATCATTACCTTGTAATTTTAGTGTAAAGTTTGTATACAGAACTGATTAATGTTCATCTTTGAAGTTGCAATCAATACCTACTTGCCTATAATTACTTAATTTTAAAGCTAAACCAATATTAAGAAGAATTATTTTTTTATAGTAAGTAATTTATTTAATTACTTATAATAATTTTGATTTTTTAATATTAAAATATTCTTATATATAGAAATTGTTAAAATACAATCGTTCTTTACAAATTCTTGAATATATCATCCTTTTTTAAAAATTAAAGGGGTGATATCCTTTTTTAAGCTGCTGGACGCAAACTGGTCCACGGGTGGACGCAAATTGGATTTTGTGGACGCAAACTGGGGAAAACGCCTAATTCCGAAATTTATGTATTTTAAAAGAAAACGCAAGATGTTTCGAACAAAATTGAAAGTTTATCTTAAAATAGACTATATATCGAATACATTACACTAATTTTTCATAGAAATTAGAGCTGGAACTTTTTTATAATCGCCGTCAAACCTGCCAACTGCACTAAATGGACGCGAACTGGCGAAACAACCCTATATCTCGAAAACTACACGACATAACGTTATATTTTGTTCAGTAATATTATTTAATTTCAATAGAGTTTACGGCGAGCTGGAAATTAAAATTATAAAACATTCTCCAATTCTTATGCGTAAAATGTGAATGATGGACGAATTTCTACCGTAGGACCTATAGTTGTTATAATTAGTTGAGGCGTTTATAAAGTGAACACAAAAACATCTTACATAAATTGTATCTCCAATTGTCTAGGTGAAATCGATTTCATGATATTAAAACCAAAACATTCTTTCTGCACCAAAGCCATAAAGCTAAAGTTACTTTACAGAGAATAAAATTTTAGTGCCTTCGAGAGTGTGGCACCGATCCTTTTCTCTTGACAGAGGCATTAGCCTTATCTCTTTATCCTATAACACCCCAGATTGAGAGTGCTTGTCTTTCTCACTAAAGTTGTTATTTCGCCGCACTATCATTAACGTTGTTGTTACGGTGCACTATAGTTTAATGAGAAATTGAATTTATAGGAATTGGTTTTAGTTATATTGTTGCTGACGAATAGATAATAATTATGTAAGGCGTATGCAAAGACACAATGTATTATAGAGATTATGTTACAAATTACAATTATCGATTTCTTGATAAGTCTGAAGAGTCATTAATCATTATAATAATATGGCGCTACTGTTATTATAATGCCCGCTACACATGTAACGATAAAACTACACGGTTAAATGAGTGGTCGACAAATCAACGCTCCCCAAATATTTTTTTTAATAGTTTTTAGTATACAGTAAACATATAAATCTTTCGATGCTGCTTCGACTTCTGTGTTAAGCACTTAATTTGAGAAAAATAAATAATGTTGCATTTTTTATAACATTTAGGTATAACTAGAATATATAGCTTAAGGTGGTTCAAAGGTTGATAGACGTATCAATGAGTTGCAAAATTATCCTACAACTGCGACTCGTCTTTAGCAATTTTTTCATCGTGTAGCGCACGTCTGGCTAAAGGGCCGTCCGTCCGTTTGTTAAAAAAAGTAGCGACCGAACTGTGCAGTTTTATCGCAACTTGTGTTGAGTGTACGATACTACTATACTTTTTTTGGTTTTTAATTGGTTTTAATAACTCACCCGACTTGGAGACTCTATATCGCAGCCCTCGACCCTTCGCCTGGCTGCGGTACGTGCCAAACTCAGCGTAGTTGTTGACGCGGCTGTAGTCCGCTAGATGTCGGTTTCCGTCCAGGTGATTGGGCAGGGAGCGGTTCCAGGCCATGACGTCCCCCACCACGGAGCCGCACACCGACGACTCCGTCTCCCTGGCCTCGCCATTGCAGAGGTCCCCGCTGGAGCGCGCGCGCCGCCCCTTCAGGCCCTTGACCGAGTGCTGGCTGATATTGGAGCCCATCGTGGGGCGGGCCCTCACGAGGGTCCCGCCGCCCGCATTGCGCCAACCTTCGGACGCGCCCCCGATGCGCTTGCAGCCGTTGTCACCTACAAGAACAAATAATGTTTGTTAAACCAACGGTTATGATGTGAATACGTATTAAAATTACTTTCAAAGGAAAAAACGAATGATAAGAAAATCGGGGGATATAGTTTAGTGTCGCAACTTGCAGCTACATAAAATACATCATCCCACCCAAATTTCAATTATACCACTGGATAGCAAAATAATAAAAAAAAATATTTTCGTAAGAGCCGTATAATGCACGTACAACAAACGGTCATATTTTTTATGCATTTGCCGAGGTTAATAGTTAGTATTAATATTTACAGGGAATAAACAATATTTTATGTAACTCACATTTATAGTGCAAATTGTAAGTTTGCATTTAAAATTTTTTCTTAAAATGTTTTTGACTATACAATATATCAAAATTGTTATACTTACATGATGATTTATGGTTCATTTATTAAGCCGAATATAATGTGAAGAGAATGACGCGTAGAGCATTTTTTGTTTTGGCACCTCGTATAAATTACTTATTAATACAACTCAAAAAAAAATCAAAGGTCTAAAATGAACACAAGGAGTGAACAAAAAATGCTCTACGCGTCCTTTTTTCACATATTCGGCTTGATATATGAACCATGAATCATCCTGTATATATAGCAATATTATATTACATAGACTTAGGGCTTGTTTCACCAAGCAATGCAAGCAATTTAAATCAAAGTTAAATATCATGTTATCACTCTCGTATATCCTGTCAATGAATGAGATGGCATGGTATTTTAACATGGCGTTAACTTTAACATTGCTTGGTGAAACACGGCCTTAAGTTTTTATAAGATAATGCACACCCATAAATTGGTTCTAAATAGGAATTTCTCTTTGAAAACTAATGCTGTATAGGAATACAGCATTAGTTTTCAAAGAGTTCCGGATAATAATTTGAGAGAAATTCGCAGTTACATTAAAAGCAAATGGAAGGTAAAGAAAAAGGATTTCGCAATTTGTGCAGTAATGAAACCCCGGGCTGGCAATTAAGAGATTTGCCAGATTTAAGATAATATTACAGCATCGCCGCCCTAAGCTTTATTATATTCCTCTCTATTACGGTCCCATCTTCAGATAGTTACTGCGAATTTATTATTCACTAAGGCCCACTTGCCCCCCGGTACACATTAATAATCATCAAGAGTTAGCACACTATTCTAGAGTTAAGTTAGAGTTAAATATATTTAACGTTAACTATTTGGAGGAAGTGGTCATAATTCTGCTCAATTAAAGAAACAAAATTATAACGAAACTAAAATTATTATTCCAGCTTTTTGTAACATATAATAATGAATTGAATAATTATCTTTACAAATATTATAAAATAAAGTCCTCCGCCACGTCTCTCTGTTTGCGATAAACTCAAAGACTACTTCATTGACCTTTACGCTGTTTTTACCAACGAACGTAGTGCATCTGGAGGGTTGTATTAATTTGACCCAGCAGGTGGCGCTTCTGTCCGGGAGAGGGATGGGTAACCTCTCCGGCTTTGTCAGTCTCGGTGCCAAGGGGAGTGATTCAGTTTACCGGAGTGCTCTCTTATTTAGATGGATGTCCAGTGCCTTAAGAGGCAGATCGGTCGGGGGTATGGCCTGTGTCTTGAAAGATCCCGGGCTTTTTTTAACGGCTGATGGAAATCCGCAAGTGGTTTTAGTGGGTAAACCGAAACCCAAAACCCACATATCCCCAGGGAACCCACCTTGGGGGATGCACAACGCATTTCCCTTGTGACATTAAAAAAAAAGGTGGCGCTCCTGTCCGTGCATCAAGAACTTAATTCCAAAGCGGGACGAAGTTCGCCGGGACAGGTTACTAGCCATGCCTCAGGACTAAAACTTCAAAGTAAATAACTTATTGCAATGTTGAACGCTAACAAAGATTTACAACTAAATATGTAATAAAGTTTTAATTAAAACACGGTTTATTTTAGCGCGAGCACTGGGCGTGGCTGGCACGCAAATGCACCTCACCCCCGTTATCGCGGTATACTCCAGCTCACGTGGAGGTACGGACGGCCACGAAATTGGAATTGAAAATGGCTACACGCAATGTTTATGCAAAACCGGTTAACCGGGGCTAGATTACACAGAGAAATGTATTATGACTTACATTGTTTAGAACGCTTGTACACCACGTCAGAGGTAACTTCTCGAAGAAATTGAATCCAGACAACGGAAACTAATTAAGACCTATTTTAGCAGATACTTATTGTTGATCTATTTTTACACTATACATCTATTACTTGTCTGTGAATTTTTTATCAGATAAAAACAGCAACATTGAATACCTTAACTGTAAATTGGTATAAGTTAATTAATATCCACACATCCATGGTCCATCCATGAAAAAAGAAAATTACTAATTTTCGCTAGTCGGGAATTTGAATTTTACGTTTTTTTTTTATAGAAAAAGGGGGCAAACGAGCAGGCAGTTCACCTGATGTTAAGTGAATCCTGACGCCCATAAACATCCGCAACTCCAGAGGAACTGCAGGTGCGTTGCCGGCCAAAAAAAATGGGTTACCTTGCGATTTTTGAACATCACAAGATGTCTATACTATTATATTAGCTTCACAAAGTATCTCCAGTTTACAAGATCAGTAAATGCATTCATAATATGTGGACATATAAATTAGAGAGAACTTTGATTGGTAATAATAAATCCCACCAAAAACATTTTCATGTAAAAATGTTGCCAAGACGAGTCTATATAGCTTACCCTGTGAAAAAGTTATCAGATATCGTATAAAGCCAAGCTCTAAAGACTACTCGCCCTAAATCTACCAGCACCTTGATCAAAATCTATCAAAAAGTGGACAAATCCCATGTAGAACCAAAGTTCTTGATCTATGCGCCCTTACTAGGCTTAGCTTCACTTACTCTACATTTCAGTTAAAAATGCCTATAAAATCTTCGTAACGGTAGCAAAACGGCCAAGTATCACGTTTTAACCTGCCGACGCCCAGCGTCGCGACGCCTACCGACGCTCAGCGCCGCGACGCCTGCCGACGCCCAGCGTCGCGACGCCTATCGACGCTCAGCGCCGCGACGGCTGCCGACGCCCGGCGTCGCGACGCCTACCGACGCTCAGCGCCGCGACGTCTGCCGACGCCCAGCGCCGCGACGCCAAGCGCCGCGACGCCCACCGACGCTCAGCACCGCGACGCCTGCCGACGCCCAGCGCCGCGACGCCCACCGACGCCCAGCGCCGCGACGCCTGCCGACGCCCAGCGTCGCGACGCCTGCCGACGCCCAGCGTCGCGACGCCTGCCGACGCCAAGCGCCGCGACGCCTACCGACGCTCAGCGCCGCGACGCCTGCCGACGCCCAGCACCGCGACGCCTGCCGACGCCCAGCGCCGCGACGCCTGCCAACGCCCAGCGCCGCGACGCCTGCCGACGCCCAGCGCCGCGACGCCTACCGACGCCCAGCGTCACGACGCCCAGCGTCACGACGCCCAGCGCCGCGACGCCAAGCGACGCGACGCCTGCCGATGCCCAGCGTCACGACGCTCAGCGCCGCGACGCCTGCCGACGCCCAGCGTCACGACGCCCAGCGCCGCGACGCCTACCGACGCTCAGCGCCGCGACGCCTGCTGACGCCCAGCGTAGCGACGTCTAGCGCCGCGACGCCTGACGACGCCCAGCGTCACGACGCCCAGCACCGCGACGCCTGCCGACGCCAAGCGCCGCGACGCCTACCGACGCTCAGCGCCGCGACGCTTGCCGACGCCCAGCGCCGCGACGCCTGTCGACGCCCAGCGTCGCGACGCCTGCCGATGCCCAGCGCCGCGACGCCTGTCGACGCCCAGCGTCGCGACGCCTGCCGATGCCCAGCGTCACGACGCTCAGCGCCGCGACGCCTGCCGACGCCCAGCGTTACGACGCCCAGCGCCGCGACGCCTACTGACGCCCAGCGTCGCGACGCCTGCCGACGCCCAGCGCCGCGACGCCTGCCGACGCCCAGCGTCGCGACGCCTGCCGACACCCAGCGCCGCGACGCCTGCCGACGCCAAGCGCTGCGACGCCTACCGACGCTCAGCACCGCGACGCCTGCCGACGCCCAGCGTCACGACGCCCAGCGCCGCGACGCCTACCGACGCTCAGCGCCGCGACGCCTGCCGACGCCCAGCGTCACGACGCCCAGCGCCGCGACGCCTACCGACGCCCAGCGCCGCGACGCCAAGCGACGCGACGCCTGCCGATGCCCAGCGTCACGACGCTCAGCGCCGCGACGCCTGCCGACGCCCAGCGTCATGACGCCCAGCGCCGCGACGCCTACCGACGCTCAGCGCCGCGACGCCTGCCGACGCCCAGCGCTGCGACGCCTGCCGACGCCCAGCGTCGCGACGCCTGCCGACACCCAGCGCCGCGACGCCTGCCGACGCCAAGCGCTGCGACGCCTACCGACGCTCAGCACCGCGACGCCTGCCGACGCCCAGCGTCACGACGCCCAGCGCCGCGACGCCTACCGACGCTCAGCGCCGCGACGCCTGCCGACGCCCAGCGTCACGACGCCCAGCGCCGCGACGCCTACCGACGCCCAGCGTCACGACGCAGAGCGCCGCGACGCCAAGCGACGCGACGCCTGCCGATGCCCAGCGTCACGACGCTCAGCGCCGCGACGCCTGCCGACGCCCAGCGTCATGACGCCCAGCGCCGCGACGCCTACCGACGCTCAGCGCCGCGACGCCTGCCGACGCCCAGCGCTGCGACTCCTGCCGACGCCCAGCATCGCGACGCCTGCCGACACCCAGCGCCGCGACGCCTGCCGACGCCAAGCGCTGCGACGCTTGCCGACGCCCAGCGCCGCAACGCCTACCGACGCTCAGCACCGCGACGCCTGCCGACGCCCAGCGCCGCGACGCCTGCCGACGCCCAGCGTCGCGACGCCTGCCGTCGCCCAGCGCCGCGACGCCTGCCGACGCCCAGCGTCGCGACGCCTGCCGACACCCAGCGCCGCGACGCCTGCCGACGCCAAGCGCTGCGACGCCTACCGACGCTCAGCACCGCGACGCCTGCCGACGCCCAGCGCCGCGACGCCTGCCGACGCCCAGCGCCGCGACACCAAACGACGCGACGCCTACCGACGCCCAGCGTAGTGACGTCTAGCGCCGCGACGCCTACCGACGCTCAGCGCCGCGACGCCTGCCAACGCCCAGCGTCACGACGCCCAGCGCCGCGACGCCTACCGACGCTCAGCGCCGCGACGCCTGCCGACGCCCAGCGTCACGACGCCCAGCGCCGCGACGCCTACCGACGCCCAGCGTAGCGACGTCTAGCGCCGCGACGCCTGCCGACGCCCAGCGCCGCGACGCCTGCCGACGCCCGGTGCTAATATTAGCTAATACCAGCTAGTATTTTCAACAGTACCTTATATCTAATAGTAGTAGTAATGATGGTAACTAGCACAAGGAATTCTATAGAATATTTTGAGCCACTGACAAGCTAGTTTCTTACAAATCACATTATAATAATGCTAAGCATACAAAGAACTTTACAGAAAAGAAATTTAACAACAGATGGAGCTTGTGCCGGACCTGTTCCATACACCGACAGTTATATTATCTCCTTTGTGACCGACAGCAATTTACAACTATTAGCTGCCTGCATATTCGCGCTAATTTTAAATAAGTGGATAAAAAACAAATTTTCCTCTCATAAATAATATAATAATATATTTTTCATTTTCGGTAAAAGTCGGTCACCGATTAATAATTGGTGACCGACTTTTTGTAGATGAATAATAGAATATACTGATTGCAGTAGTGCAACGCACTCAACATACATAAAGTCGGACATAAATTATATGGAGCAAAACTCTGAACGATTCGGTCCTACAAAAGTAGGTCGTAGGTTTTTTATGTACTTGTATATTATATTCCTTTTATAAATTAAAGATCATCAGATCCTTATAATAAACATCCTTTTGAATCCAATATGGTGGTCCAGCATATTGGATTCAAAATGGCGGCATTTACATTTTAATAATTTTTTTGTTGGTTTTGTAGCAATAACAGCTTACATACATAACTTCAGCTTTCTAAGATTTCCGGAAGTAACCTAAGAATTTTGATGATCTATAAATGAGTCAGTGACGAAATCAGGGGTTTTTACACATCGATAAAATCTAAAGTATAATAGCTACGACATTCAAACTTTGTATAATTCATGTATTTACTGGTGTCATTATATGTTAAAATTTTCAACTATTTAGCATCATCCAAAGCAAAGTTATGGGAGTTCAAAAAAACGACGAAACCTTTCGAGAAAAGGTAGGTAGTGCCCTTGCGCTTCGCTTGGCTCGTCTTGACGGGGGCACGACCGTGCCCCCAGAACTGGTGTCATTATATGTTGAAATTTTCAACTATTTAGCATCATCCAAAGCAAAGTTATGGGAGTTCATAAAAACGACGAAACCTTTCGAGAAAAGGTAGGTAGTGCCCTTGCGCTTCGCTTGGCTCGTCTTGACGGGGGCACGACCGTGCCCCCAGATAATTCGAATAGAAACTTACTTTTGAAAGTTCAGATTATGGTAATCGATATAAAGTTATAGTGCATTAAATTAGAATAAATACAAAATGCTTCAAATATATTACTTTCCAAAGTTCTAAAAGCGGGACCAGCGAATAATGAAAAGATAATGCAAATAAGGCAAATTAATATAACTTTAGGAAACAATTCCGATTCAGAGATTTATTCATAAAATTTGGAAGTTATTTTATTCGAATACTGAAATAGCAGAAAATGAATTTAGTAAAATTCTAGCATTTGATTTATAGCAAACTTATCTTGTGGGAAGCAGAAATAAATCGTATCAAATTGTCCTTTGAAAAACATTACTTTGAGAATTAGCATTAGAGATGAATGAGTACGATGAATAAGTCAAAGCGGAAAGTGGTCCAGAATAATATGAAAGACCACCAAAAAATGTTTAGAACGCCTCCATGGACCCACGGTCTAGTGTGTAGGAATAATAATACAAGTGGAAGCCTCAAAGGGAGATAGATCTATGAGGGAGTAAAATAAATGAGTAATAATACTTTAGGATGTGTATGGGTCCCGTATGTAGAGTTTACTGTGAAAGTACCAGCGCTGAAACAGTAACATTTTTTTATTATTGTATGGGCAAATTTATAATGTTGAGGCATTTCTCATAGGAACATGAAAGTCATAAGTAAGTCTTTCATCGCTGGTACGTTCACAGTAAACTCTACATAGTAGGCACATACACACCCTAATGTATTATCACTTATTTATTTTACACCTTATATAGCGCCGGACTTGGACTTCAATAGCGCGATGCAGGATTGTAGCGCTAGTATAGCCACAAGTGGCTTAGAGCTTGGGTCTCAACTGTGGAAGTCTTGGTTTCTATACCCGCGTTAGAGCAACGAAATATAATGCTTTCAAGTCTGGTCAGGACAATGCAGGCTGGTCACCTGGATTTTCTGACAAGAGAGATGATCTATGCGTCGGATCCGTATGTAAAAAAAAAAGTAATCCTGCGGCTGTTCTCTCGCCAGTCGTGTCGGTTTACCGTCCCACTGGGTAATGAGAGTAAAAGGAAGAGAGAGTATCTTTGTGTATTGTGCACACACTTCAGCACTATAAAATAACTCTTGCGTAGCTGGGTTGGTTTCAATGAAATCGGCTACCGACACCGATATCGGTGAGGGGGGCTATTGTTATTCTCCATTCATTCAGCGTGTAAATCCGGGTCACTAGGTAACGAGAGTCCTTTTTGACGACGTCCGTAGCGTAGTGGTTGAGCGCGTTAGTGCTCGAAAGAGAGGTCGAGGGTTTCAATCCCGCCGAGGGAACAAAAAGTTTCCAATGTTCCTGGGTCATGGATACTTAGCACGGGGCCAGATTGACATGGTGTGAAGCGTCCATAGGTAGTATTATTTTAGGACAACTAGTTGTGTGTATTACGCACATACTTGGGCACTATAAAATAACGTAGCTAGCCTGGTTTTAATGTCACCGACACCGTAATTGGTGTAAGGAGCTTTTGTTATTACAAAAATAATTTAGCTTAAGCACATAATACAATTCCCGAACATAAAATCTAGCCGGCACTTCCGTAATATTTACCGCGCAGCAGGAGATTTGAATTGCGCTTTTCTTGTACGAGCGTATTACGTTTCACTTACAGTAAGGTTCAACTCACACTGACGCAAAATAGAAGCGTAAAATGTTTTACTCATAGTATAATCTTTCATTTTCTCTATATCAATTCGTCTTTATTATTGCGTTTTAGGCTACCAATTTGTACTAAAGAAATATGGTTAAAACGTAGACTTTTCGTTTATTCGTGTTTTTTTTTAGCCAATTCATCTATTTTTTTCAATTATTCGGCACAAATTATGTTATGCATAATATAGCGAGCTTAACGTGACGTGTGTTATATTTTTCTAGTGAATAGGTACATATAATAAACTAAATTAAAAATTAAAAAAAAAAAACCGACTTAGCGTTGTTGTTAACCCGACAAACAACCTGATCCTGAACCGATTTCCACCAAACATAGATAAGAACACGCTCGACTGATATACCTTTAAAAAAACAGCATTAAAATCGGATCATCCGTTTTGGAGCTACGATGCCAAAGACACGTCAAACTTATAACATCCCGTCGTTTTTGCGTCTGGGGTTAAAATTGACGCTTCACGACTGTGCCAATGTGAGTTGAGCCTTAGTGTAAGCGATGGCGGAAGGAGCAAGTTTAACGCGGAGCTTTTGTAGTGGGCGGCCCGAGCTAGTTGGACGGAAGTTTCTATGAACAATGAGCTTCTGAATTTGTTACTCTTTCATAAAAAAGCCACAATTTTTTAACCTAAACCCAACCACGTAAATGGAGAATGTTCACTTATTATTTTTAGTTCTACGTAAACTCTGTTGATAATAAATAATATGTCTGAAAAAAATATAACACTACGTCGTGTAGTTTCCGAGATATACGTTTTTCAAATTGTCGACGCGATGATGTCATTTTACAACACTGAAATTTTAAATGTCTGTAAACTTATTGATACTAGGTTTTTTTTTGATAAAATAAATCTACTGTATTTGTATAAATATAGTAAAAATATGACTAAAAAAATTATTACGATACGTCGTGCAGTTTCCAAAATATTTAATTCCAAATTCTCGATCCGATGACGTCATTTTTCAACGTCTGTTGCGGGCCGCAAAATTTTGAAGAATTTCAAATGTAAATTTATTAATACTTGGCCTTTTTCAATGAAACAAACTAGTGTATTTGTACAGATTTGTTCATAAACTATTACATAGCACTTGAAAACGTCAAAATAGTAAACATGTACAAATATTATAAAATATGAAATTCAAATAGACTAAACTAAGATCGCGAAGCTTAGACTCACTTACGTATGGGAAATTAATGTAAATGAGCCTAAGTGCCAGTTCCGTGTCAATGCTCAATGAGAAGAACTGGCAAGAAACTCAATAGCACGACTCTTTTTAAATTTAAATTTCTTTTCTTTTCTTGACAACAGTTTTAAGCAATTTTGTATATCTATTAACATTATCCATTGTGTAGCCTGGGAATTATAATATTTGGAATCTATTGACTCTTTCATTAAAAGATGAATCAGTAGTTTAGGCACTACGGCGGAATGATTATATATCATACTAGCTGTGCCTGCGACTTCGTTCGCGTGGTTGTCGGAAACACTATCGCGATTATCGTTTGATTGCTCACGTTTGGTTTTTGTTATATTATGATTATTAAAAAGGAATAATTTTTTCATACATATTTTTGAGTAACTTAAAACGTTTATGCAGCGCACGCAACGAAAGTCCTCAAATGTGAATAATTTTCTCCGTTTTTGCAACACTTCTCTGACTGACTGACGCTTCGCTCCTATTGGTTGCAGCGTTACGTAATGTTATAAAGCCTAAAGCCTTCCTCTATAAATGGACTATCCAACATTTTTTTTTTCCAATCGGACCAGTAGTTCCGAGATTAGCGCGTTTAAACAAACAAACAAACTCTTCCGCTTTATAATATTAAGTATAGATGATTTAGTAGTTTCTCTAAGGCGTAATTATTGTAAATCATATACTGTCATAGGATAGTTCCAGGCAATAAATAATGAGCAACATTGAGGAAAGTACTTTAGGAATGTCCACTAATAGACACTATTTTGCACTTTGAAAGAAACATGAATAAGTATTGCGAATATGAAGTGGTAACGGTATAGAATGTACCTATATGGGTATAACGGTTTTTCACCTATGTTTTTGTCACGCGACCTTTAACAGACTTTCAAATATTAAACATCTATGTACATCCATTAGTTAGCGCGTTTATCGGCATAAATTTGTATTCGCGTAACTCACAAATATGGTAAGTCAAGAATAAAACATGTAAATTGTGAACTAATTGCATTTTTAGCGAACTCGATTTTGCGCAGAAATCGTACATTTTGCCGCAATGAAAAGTAGCTTATGTGATATACTCTACATTTGTACCAAATTTCATGAGAATTGGTAATGAGCAGGAAAGGTATGGCTTATAATAATTTATTTAACAAGTTGATGTTCTAAATTATTTGTTTTATTTTTATCAATAACAAAATAACTATAAGCGGTAGATCAGTTCATCCGTTTGGGAGCTACAATGCCCTATCTAGGCAGACTCACTCAGATACGCTTAACTTACAACATCCTTTTGTTTAAGTTGGGGTTTAAATAAAAATGATATGAAAAGTTTATATTAGATGTTGAACTAACAATTATTAACCTAACGTAAGCGAACTTTCATGTAAGCGTGACAGATCACTAGACACTAGATCACTCCTAGATCACTAGACAGTAGACACTTAAGCTCGTTTAGTCCAGACTCTAGTTACTAGTATTACTAGACACTTAAGCGCGTTTAGCCCAGCATTACGGGCGTTTAAATAACGGCTGGACGTCGGTTTACTCGTAACATATCTGTAGTTTAACTTTACTGGTTTTGAACTATTGTTTAGATGTCGTTGAACACTAAATGATCTAGTGGCCAAGCAGAGCAAACGAAACGTTATGTTGAGAAAATAATATACCTACTAAGATATTTGAACTACTTAAATAATATGGTGACATAATAACAAAATTAAAACATGTACCTAAACTTCGATTTTCAGCAGTGAACGATGATCAACAGGATCATGAATTATAGCTAAAAATATCCGATCAGGGGCCTTACTCTCCAAACTGATTCGATTTTGATTCAGATGCGATCGTGCCCCGTAAGTACTCCCGAATATATTGACGTTTGTTTATTTTGATTCTCAATCGATTGATATGGTCGGGAGTATAAAAAGTTACGACCTAACGATTTTCTTTATACTGGTTCGTTTCAAAGTAATCCACCAAATAAAATACCAAAAGCCGTTGAGATCGAACTGATTTGATTCTCGATTGTGTCGAGAGTAAGCCTGCTTTTCTATACTTTTTTATGGGCTCTACATACATGTTCTGCATGCTGTACATTTCTATTGTGTATCGTGCAGGGATTTGCGTGTTTCGGTTTTCGCAGTTCGATTGCATTACCTAAGAAACCATACTATGCATGAATTGCAAACGGTTATTTGGTACAGCTATACAACAGCATACGATCACGCAATATGACTCAGAAAGAAATAAGTATTTTTTTTACTGTACGTAGGTACTACACTTACTGGATGAGGAACAAATGATAACTGCGGGCCTACTCCCGACACAATCGAGTACCGAATCCGTTCGATATCAGTGGTTTTTCGTATTTAATTTAGTGAATTACTTTGAAACTAATCAGGATAAAGAAAATTGTTAGATCGTAACTTTTTGTACTCCCGACCATATCGATCGACTGAGAATTAAAATAAACAAATGTCAATTAATTAGGAAGTACGGGGCATGATCGTATCTAAATCAAAATCGAATCAGTTTGGAGAGTAAGGCCCCTGCTTGTTCGTACCGTTATCGAAAGAGAAGGAAATATTGTATGAACATTATGCCATCGTTTTTAATAGGTAATGTCAGTTCCAGCTGTAGTTGTCTCTATCGTGCTAGAGCACTGTGATACAGTAATTTTAAAAATACCTACTTTGTATTTCTCTTGCTCGTGGTGTTTTTTCAATACGTTGGTGTCATTTGTTTTTCCTTGGGCCACTTTTAGTCCTGATTTTACGAACGCATTAGTCTTAACAGCTTTTTTTTTAAATACCGTACCTTCTCATTCACTGATAGGAATTACGAGAGGAACAACATGATATTTAACGAAGGATTAACTTTAACATGCGTTGGTGAAATTGGCGCTTAACAGTAAATACATATAATATTTCAATATGTATATCTCGTAGACTGAGATAGGATTTAGTAAAGGATATGAAAAGAAAATACACACTCGGAAAATTGTATCCGCGGAAAGCCATTTCCTACGCCGTGCAATATCGAAATTGAGTAACGAATCGATTCAGATATAGAAAATCTCATTTACTTTTAAACATTGTGAGAAGTGAATGAGGTAAGTAGTTAAGTACCTACTTACCTAAGTGTACTACTTTCTAACTTCATATAAAATGATATCTAAGTAATTAATACATTTTTATATTTGTAAATGATGGTAAGAAGCTTGGTACGTCTACTAAAAATCGGCTAAGTGCGAGTCGAACCCGCGTACCGAGGGTTCCGTAGTAAACGAGTAATATGTCACGTTTATCGTTTTGTAAGGGAGTACCTTAAATATTTATTTTATTCAGTTTTCAGTATTTGTTTGCGGCAATGTAAATACCTCACCTGTGAAAATTTCAACTATCTGAGATATCACCGTTCATGAATTACAGCCTGATGATGGGCAAATGGACAGCCTAAGTCCTGAAGAGTAAAAAACGGCATCCTATTACATAAACGGAAAGAAGTAATAGGGTCCCGTTTTTTAAGGAACCCAAAAATTCACAGAACTACAACTACATTATGAAACAGAGTAAAATATTCTAGTTATGGCTGTAGTTTCTTATGTTGTTTACATATTTTTTTTTAATTAAATTTCCGGAAGTCTTTCATAAAATTACTTTACGCTTAATTATAGGATCCATGTTATTTTAATCAAAATATCTAAAAGCTTATGTTGTGGATAGTAGAGATAAGGTTTGAAGAAAAGAAAATGTAATAATTATCAGCTGTTTTACATAGTTTCAGACAGTTTTCACAAAATAAACAGAGCTGATGCAGTACCTTCTTATCTACTGCCATAAAATTCCCATATCATAGGTATAAAATGAAACCCTTCGGAGTATTAACCCTTTTTGTACTTTTAAATCTCAATACGATTTTAAGCAAAATTTATGAGCAGAGTAGGGTTATCACAGACAAAAATCCGTGGGCCCCAGAGACATTTAAAATCCGATCAATACTGATCGAATGGAATCTTTTGTTGATAGAAGGATTTGGAATTGGATATATTGGAAATGCTGTACCAATCTGCTATCTTATTTGGAGAAAAAAAATTATGCTAGAATATCATTATTGTACGCATTAGTCTTAACATCATTATTGTAGCTACACTCCATTAAATACATAAAAAACCAAGTGTCACATTATTAAGACATACTTTTCTGTCACCGATCACCATTATCCATGAAATTCAGTTTAGTAGTTAATTATAATTCATACCTTCATATTCTGTATACATACATTAAAAAAAAACTATTTTCTATCTTTTTGCTAAAAGATGGCCCCGTGCGAGTTTCTTACGCCGGTTCTTCTCGGCGGGCAAGGGTTGAACAGACGGTAGCCTTTTTGTTGACTTTCCGAAAATAGCTTGTTAAGTTTCATCTATACTAATATGTATTATAAAGCGGAAGAGTTTGTTAGTTTAAACGCGCTAATCTCAGGAACTACTGGTCCGATTTGAAAAATTATTTTTTTGTTGGATAGTCCGTTTATAGAGGAAGGCTTTAGGCTATGTAACATTACGCTGCGACCAACAGGAGCGAAGCGTCAGTGAGAAATGTTGCGAAAACGGAAAGAATTTCGTTGCGTGCGCTGCATAAACGGTTTCAGGTCGCTCAAAAGCCACGCGAACGAAGTCGCAGGCACAGTATGGAAATAAAAAATTTTGTTTTGATTTGATTCATAATGTTGTTTTCTGTAAAGTGTTTTCATAAATACACGTGTTATTTTAAAAAACACTCAAATATCTGTAACGCTATAATTAGACGCCGTCGCCTACTTTTGATTTATTTTACTATGTTATCTTTTTATGACGGTACTATGTAAAATCTTTTCTATAACAAAGGAGTATTTTGGAATTTGTATCGTAGGCGTGAGGACATAAGAGTGGAATCCCTGTGCCGGGCAGACGGGAGTGAGTAATGAACTTGACAGTGGTGATATTATTGTCGGGTGGGCGAGGCATTCCAGCTCTATAAATAGTTGACGTAAAGCTGAACGAGCAGTGAGCACCCGCATCAGAGCCACCGCACTTATTAAATCAAGCTTTATTTGAAAATATACACGCAATATACTATCTGTTACCTAAATGAATGGAGAACAATAGCTCCTCTCGCCGATTTCGATGTCGGTAGCCGATTTCATTGAAACCAAGCCAGCTACGCAGGATTTATATAGTGCCCAAGTGTGCGCGCAATACATAAAGATACTCTCTCTTCCTTTTACTCTCATAACCCAAGGGACGGTAAACCGACACGACTGGCGAGAGAACAGGCGCAGGACCGACTTTTTACATGCCCATCCGACGCATTGATCATCTTTCTTGTCAGCCTGCATTGTCCTAACCAAACTTGAAAACAACATGTTTTTGTTGTTCCAACGCGGGAATCGAACCCACGACTTCCGGCTCGAGAGCGAAGCTATGAACCACTGGACCATGGAGGCGCTATGAATGGAGAATAATACTTTAAGAATAGCTATAGGTAACTAGGTGGCCGCTTGCTGGCACGGTGGAAGTAAAATATTTGCTACTACATTTAGTAGCTAAGTAACTAAAGTAGCTACTTTTAGAATTAGGTCTTGGTAAGGATGTAACGTCATACTATTTGTAACCCGACTTTTTCTAGATAAAAAATAGAACATACTGATTTCAATAGGTCATACAACCGTCATATTTGTATGATGGAACAATCTACGGCAAAATCGACCTAAAAAAATACACTCTTATAATAAAAAAAAGAACATACTCTAGTTGTACACACATAAAACACACACTGCAATAATTACCTAGTACTCGTAGATATCTAGGTTATATTATAAACCCTAATGTATTACATAGAATTACTTTCATTTTCAGAAGCGAGCTGTAATTAATTTATTTATATACGCTAGATTAGCTTATATGGTACACTACAAAATTATTTGATTTCGAGAGAATCATGGACTAAATCAATAGGAATAGAGACCGGATGAATAATTCACATTGTGAGATTCGTATTGAATATTTGAGATGTGTTTAAGGACAAAGCTGAGCACATAATACTCTGAGGTCCCCGTCCGACGTCCAACTCCCATACCCACATCACGCTGTTCTACTTTCCAAATAAACGTCCCTCTTTACTTTGAAATTCGAATGTTCGTAAACACCGCTCAATCGGACTTTTGTGTTCAGAGTTGCAATACTTTATTTAGGTATTATGATTTAACTGTGTACCTACTGGAGGTGTTCCTATAGGTCGAAATTCGACATTAAAAATATAATATTGTTTCGACTTTTTACGATTCTATTGCCTCTTACTTATAAATATAATATATTATGTTAAGTAAATGTTGTCTATAGAATTACAAATAAAGATTGACAAATGTATCAAACTTATAATAAAAACCTGATAATATACTAACGCATAGTAGTATGAGGTAGTATGTGTTGTTATTATGTTTATTTTTTTCATGTACCTATGTCTAAGCGTAATTGTAATAAATATTCTTCTCTAATTTTCATATAGGTTACTCCTGTGTCCTCGTATTTTTGTAAAAATTGTTTTTGTTGGTATTTACGTTTTAATAAATAGTTAAGAGAGCTTTCTTTTTATGCTATTTTCATATGCAGCGTATCATATAGCTCTACGAATTACGATATTACGGAAATGTCAACAGAATTATCTAAATGTGCTCCACATACCGAAGGCTCATAGATAAAACTCTCCACGTTATCACTTTCAGGTGCATTATTAGTTAATCTAATGTACAATGCACAATTTGTGTCATAATCAATCAGACACGCTCAACAAAAGATTTAATAAAAAGATAAAGTAAATTTAAATAAAACACCTAAAAGTACTTTCAGTTTGCAAAGAAGTACAGAGATAGTGTTCTAAATGCAATAAAAAGTTCGGTGATAAGGAAGTTAAGAAAAAAATACTTTGCACAGGTAGAACATTCGCTGCATCTTAACTTACATTGAGAAGGGAGAGATTTATTTTTAGTTGTTCATACTAAACAGGTTGAACAAAGTGCTATAAGTACCTAAATTTAATCGCAATCCGTTTTGTATTTTCTGAGATAGGTGATAGAAATTACAAACGTACAAACAAACAAAAATAATTGTAACAATCATTGTTTCGGCTTCTAATTTGTTCATAGAACCGTAATTCGCGGCAATATAATATTTTCTTTACGATTTTACCATGTAACATCGCAACTGGATTACGATACATTCGTGTTGAGGTGTTAGATCAACGATGAGTTTGTTCGTGTGTGTATAGAAAAGGTGCCCGCGAGCCCCAGCGTACTAAGATTCACTAGTGGTCATTTTAGACCTTTGTATTTTTTTTATCTCGTTATGGTAAATAATTTATAATAGGTGCCAAAATAAAAATCAGTGCCGCATTATTCTCTTCACACTATATTCGGCTTGATATATACGAATCATGAGACACGCTGTATAGACAATCAGTACTCAGTAGCGTGGGGTTGCTACAACTCCATTCCTATCGCCTTTACTTAACCTTTGAAGACCAAATTCCTAATACCTACAGGCTAGGGCTTCCCTCTGGAGGAGAACCGGCCTTCGCCATTGATACCTATCACCTACGGTTGTAATTAATGGTAACATCATGATGTGTGCGTGTTTCAAAAGCGGTAACGACTTATGAATTAATAATATCAAATGTGTGCAACTGAACCAGTTGTGTTCAACGCAAAAAGTGTCAATCATCATGTTCTTTGGAGCCACAATTGACCAATTATGTGTTAATTGCCTCACAATGCGTTGTGCAACTATATTAGTTGTAGCGGCAGTGCTTCATAAATATTATGTGAATTGTCACTTCAATTAAAGTATATATAAATAATTTAATTGAATTTTATACGTCTGACGCGATTATTACACATGTATTTGTATGTTTGATGCTCCTTCGCGTAAAATCTACTAGACGGATTTCGATGTAGTTTTGTGTTCTGGTAATTTTTTATATTGCTGCAATAAAAAGTACGATTCTTTCGGTATTCAGTTAAGCGCGCTGGTAATATCTGGTTGTGAAAATAAATTTTAGATATTTATGAAGAATACCTTAAGTTCTGTAGCATAAAAGCGGCGTCAGGCAAACTTTTAATAAAATAAAAAAACTGTTTTTCGCGATATTATTGCGTAGGTACAAACAGTGGGAAATTTAACGTACGCACGTAAAGAAATAAAAATATAAAAGATCACAAATCAATTTTAATAAGGGATTGCCTTCGAATTGGCTTTGGTCTCCCGATATTTCAACAATGTTTCAATCTCGGGTCTCGCTGCGCGGCGACGGGATATGTCGGGAATTTCTAAATCAATATGAACTTGTCATCCTATTTTCGGAATATCTATCAATTTACTCACATAAACCGATTATGTCGTCGTTGAAACTAATCTGCTTAGAGGTTGAGATTTTTTTGGGTGGGTAATGGCCAATGGGTAATGGGTAAGGACCCTAAGAATAAGGAGTGGACGTGATTGTCAGACCCGAATCTAACTACCTGAGGTATATAGGTTGTGACTAGTGAGGTTATAACGAATCACAGGGTTAATGATAAACCTACTACATAGTTTAACGTAAACCGGCCACCTACCGGGTCCAATTGGAAATCAAAATAACAATAAAAGGTGTGCGTTTCGGGACGCCCGATAGAAGTGATAACTTAAGCCAGTCCGACTAGCGCCGTAACGTTACGTAACGGAATTTACTCTCCATATATGATGTTGCAAAACATTAATTAAAATTGGTTCAACCATTTAGGAGTTGAGTGCCATACACTAACAAAAAATTATGTAATATTATCTACACTAATATTATAAAGCGGAAGAGTTTGTTTGTTTGTTTGTTTAAACGCGCTAATCTCAGGAACTACTGGTCCGATTTGAAAAAATCTTTTTTTGTAGCATAGTCCATTTATAGAGGAAGGCTTTAGGCTATATACCATTACGCTGCGACCAATAGGAGCGAAGCGTCAGCGAGAAATGTTGTAAAAACGGGGAAAATTGTTCACATTTGAGGACTTTCGTTGCGTGCGCTGCATAAACGGTTTAAGTCACTCAAAAACCACGCGAACGAAGTCGCGGGGACAGCTAGTACTTTATATGAAAAAATGAACCATCGCGGAGGCTGTATTGCAGGCGAGTCAGATATACGACCATCGTGTTACCGAACTAAACCGCTCGGCCCAGATAACATATTTATTACACCTACCCAAAAATATTTCTCGCCCGCCATTATGAAAATATCACCGTTTTTGTTATCTCAGCGGGTACAATATCTATAATAAAAAGGCGCGGTGGGCCGTTACACCCGCCTATTGTATTTGGACCCTCACCGGCGGCGGTCCTAAACAAACAATCGATATGATTACAGAAAACATTACGGGCTTTATGTTCTACGGTATACCTACAGCTCCAACTAATGGATCCCTATTATATTTTGATCCTTATCTGAAGGAACGAATTCTGTTTGAAAAAAGTTCATCATCAGGGTAAAAGACGCCTATAATATATAATACATACGATAAAAGACGGGTAACCTATACCTCTCGAGGTCTCAAGTTGTGTTTGAGTTATGATTGCTTTTAAACAACCTGAAAAGATGTTAAGAGAAGGTACCGTGATGGGATGACATTGGTTCACCCTATCACAGTACTTTTCTTCATTACTGCAGTCCACTCTCCACTCTCTCAGTGACAGTGGACTACAGTAATAAGTATCGAATATTCAATTAAAGCCTTTCTGCTGTTATCGAATACAAATATTAGCCACTTCAAACCCCGCTACCTATTTAACAGACAGACCCAGAGATTAAGTCCCGATTTCACCAACGCATGTTAGAGTCAACGGCTTGTTAAATGACCATGTCTTCTCATTCATTGATAGGAATTACGAGAGGAACAACATGATATCTAACGAAGGGTTAACTTTAACATTGCTTGGTGAAACACTCCCTAAACAGGTAGCATTATAAAATATTTAATTTTGTGAAGCGGTCAACATTGACCTCTGGTATTCCCGGCGCGATACCTCTCTTGAAGCGAAGATCATGACTGGCTAGAATTCATAATGAGACTGTGAAAACCCAAGCTCACTTTTTAGTGATCCCTCATTCGTCAATTCATTTTCATTATAAGACTATTTTGTAGCTTGATGAAAGAAAGTAAAAATAACTCTTTTACGCTACTGCGGAATACGGGCGTTTTACGGTTTGGGTAAACGATTTATTTTTATGACGCCACACGAGTAAAAATACGTACTTTTTCTGATTTAGGCATAAATATGACCAAATAAGGGTAAACCTATCTAGGGACTATTTACAGTTAGCCTATAATAAATAATAATTAGTCATGCATGCATGCATTTGATGATGATTTATAAACCCTTTATGCGTAGATTGGAAAACAAATAATAAACTACGAAAGGTTAGGATAGTTTAGAAATGTTTGTGTGTATAATAACTACAATGTCACCTATCAGTCGAGTTTTCCCGATACCGCAGATGCTGTATAGTATCCTAAGTCCTAATTTCACCAACGCATGTTAGTGTAAACGGCATGTTAAAATACCATGCCTTCACATTTATTGATAGCTATCTATTACGAATTACGAGAGGAACAACATGATATTTAACGAAGGATTAACTTTAACATTACTTGGTGAAAATAATAGTAGGTAATTTTATTTACCAAACAGCCTTTGGAGATTGCTTGTTACAAAATATGGGGAGAAGTAAATTAATCATTCAGTACTACCATGGACCAATCTATAGTACTACCTACTTCTTCCTTTCCAGTTCCCACCCGTGAAGCTCAAAGATGAAGAATTGGGAAAATAATGGCACATTAAAACCACTTTTAACATGGTTTTAACAGAAAAAGATTTTACTACGCCTATTCCCAGTAAAGTCTTACTAACCTTCTGGATCCCTAAGCACCTAAATAATAGTATACTACCTAATATGACGCACAAACTACATTCTACTATAATTATTACACCAGTTTACTATACTATAGTCTACTTTCACACGATGGTTAATGGACAATGTTATATTGTGTTCATTTAGCATTACAAACGCTATTAATAAAGGATATGAAAGTTATTTATGCGATTAATATCTAACGAAAGTTCCTGTATCCGATATACAGGTAAATATTTAGGCACCCAATATTAGCGAAATTGATAATTTAATTGCCACTTTTAATATATTTCTTGTTTTATCTATAATACAATCTAATGTTGATGCGGATGATGCTTTATCAAATAGAAAACGTAAGATTAGTAAATTGATGTAGGTATGTCATTTAATAATTCATTACTAGAAATATACTGCTCGATTAATTAGGTCGATTGCCAGTCGAATTGCCAGTATTAGGGTGATATCATTTTCTAGTACTAGGTGTTATAATCTACTTTGTGGTATCAACATAAGAATACAAACAATATTTAAAAGGTTAACAATAAGGAACATAAGACCGACGGTTCCTCCTAGCGGAACGACCTTACGGCTTTGGTTTGTAGCCAAAAAATATTCATAAGAAATGATTCGAGACATTCAGTGTCTGATGTTACTTCTATCTATCTCTGAAAATTAATTAACATTGAATAGACTTTCGCACATTTATTACATAAGTATTTGTAGGTAGGTTTTATATTTACATCTTCAACGTTATCACAATTCTTACAATAACACTAAACAATGCACAAATTACTCACCGTCTTATATCCTCCGGTTGAAATAAGATAAATCCGGTATACAATCCAAATGAAATTCAAAACCAAACAAACGAAAATACCACACAACGCTCGCACAATAATACGACTACGGCATTTCAGAATGCATCGGAACTAATCATACAAAATAACTAAAATACGAACTGATTAACACAGTTTATATCACTCCTACTTTCACGAATTATGTAAAAGTTGTTTAGGAAAGGCGGAAGGTCAAAAATCGGAACTTATACCGGGTACACGTGATAATGGTATGCTTCGGCGTTTCGGCCGAGCGACGCGGTTCGTGTGCTGTGCTGTCAAACCTACCAGCTGGTCGGCTCGCTCCGGTCGCGCCACTCTAGCGGACAAACCTTAAACTAACTTACTTGAGCGGCAAAGTGATACAACCTCCACGTTGGGTATTTTGGTACCGATATTTTTTTTGCTTTTTGCTACGTTATTTATAATTTTACATCCATTTAATACTCACTTTATTATATTACTAGCTGACCTTTGCCCACTTCGTTGAGCATAAAAAGAGTTTATGCTGAAATTCAACTAAAAAAACCCGCGGGAACCCGGAACCCGCAACGCGGGAACCCGGAACCCGCAACGCGGAAACCCGGAACTCGCAACGCGGAACCCGCAGCATGGGAACCCGAAACCCGCAACGCGGAACCAGCAGCATGGGAACCCGAAACCCGCAACGCGGAACCCGGAACCCGCAACGCGGAACCCACAACGCGAAACCCTAACGCAGAACCCGCAACGTTCACGGAAACGCTGTCAAATGGAATAAATAGTATCCTCTGTCCGTCTACTTGCGCTACTTCCTCACCAATTTTCAGCCATATCGATAAAGCCGTTCTTGAGTTATAAATAATTTAACTAACACGACTTACTTTTATACATATAGATGTATAGATTACTCCTACTAACATTAGCTAAGCCCGGTGAATGCTCCCGTCACAGTCGGTCCAGCCAATTCGGTGATCATTAGTTAGATGACGATGATGATGGTGATGAAAAGTAGCCTAAATTAATCCTTATAACTTTAGCTATATACCAGTGAAAGTCTCGTTAAAATCGGTCCAGCCGTTCCAGAGATTAGCCGGAGCAAAGTGACACGCTGACAGACAGACATTTTTTTTAAAATTACATGTTCTGAAAATGAACATGTAATTTAAAAAATATAGTTGCCAATGCAAAAAAAAAGCAGAAGATATCGTTTAAAATGTCATATGCATTTAGAAAAACGTTGCTAATTGAAAGTTACAAACTGACACTTCAATTTTATTTATTTGTATAGATGTATAGATTTGAAAAACCTCCCCAATCTTGTTGTTTCCACTGACGCGGAGCGGGGCGCATAGGAACTTAGTGGTTCCCAAGCGGAGTGGAGTAGAGATTGGTCAATTTAGGTACCGCAAGCTCCTGTCCGCCTCGCCCCGCGTCAATGGAAACGCAGCCAAACGTCTATAACGTCTAACGGTCGTCATGGTAACGACGTTGTTTACAAATGGAAAATAAAAATTATGAAATGCTATACATACCGTATTTATATCAGCTTAAACTATTTGGATTCATGTTTTTGTTCATCCTAATAATTTTATTAATCCAAATAGTTTAAGCTGATATAAAAACGGTATTTTTAGCATTTCATAATTTTTATTTTCCATTTGTAAACAACGTTGTTACCATGACACCCGTGTCATATAAACTGGCAACGACGTGAATCGATCGAGCCCAGGTTCAAACCCCGCGTGACCATCACGTATTTTCTTCTTTTTTCTAATTTTCTGCTTATTTTTTTCAACATTTTCTTTCATAATAACCTTTTCGTGACAATAACGAACATACCGTAAAAAAAATTTGCGAAATTGGTCAAGCCGTTGTCGAAGCGCACACGATGTAAGAAATTTTGTAGGTCTTTTTTTTACACTTTGGGCTACATTTTTGGGGTTTTAGTAAGGAACCCTACTTTTTTTAAACATATAATATAGCCTATGTTCAGCGCTAAGAATGTAGCTTTCCAACGGTGAAAGAATTTTTCATATTGGTTCAGTGGTTTCAGAGCCTATTCGATTCAAACAAACAAACAATCAAATGTTACCTCTTTATAATATTAGTATAGATGTCAAATACGAGCCAAAAAATATAACGTAGATGTTTGAACATAATGTTATATCAAACCCAACCGTTTAGGCACATATCATTCTAAAATAGGTACGATTTTATGAATTCTTTAGAATAAGAAGAAGAATTAATGATTATGATTTACAGATATTGTCAGTCCTTGTGTTTTAAGCTACCCTAACCTCTCACTTTACGTCCACAAAATTTAAGACAATAGGTTATAAAAAATGCCTACGTACATATAAAAATTACAACAAAATAACACCTAGAAATAAAGATAAATTCTAGTACACATAAGATTTTAAAATATTGTGCTCAACTCTCAAGTTACAAGTTATGACGGTTTGTGAGTTAGGTAGTTTTGGCCTCATGTTGTAACGAGCCGCGTCATGGGCTATGGCGGCGCGTCGGCGCTCGGGAGGGAGGATATTGACTCGCGACGCCGTCTCTGCGCATGTTCTGTACCATGTGTTTCTGTTTTTATGCTGGTCGTATGGCAAAGAAAATTTCAATTTCTTTGTTTATTTAACGTACGTGCACATTTGCGAGTCCGTAATCCAATTGCTTTTGTATTGAGCAATAGGCACGGCCGCAGTGTCGCATTGCAACAGTCGACTATACACAATACAACTCGGTGTTAATGAAATGACCTGCGCGGCCTTGACCGCGGATGGAGTATAAACTTATTATTTCTATCGATCACACGCAGCTAAATCGTTTGTCTATAAAACAGGCTAGTAAATCAAACTGACTAGGTACACTTTGATCGGAAGTTCAGATACTAGTCAAGCAATTAGAATCACAAAGTAAATAAATTAAGACGATTTTAATAGGTTAAGATGAATAAAATTAAATATTTGTACCTACTTAAGTACCAATTAAGTAAAAAAACAATTATTTAAGAACAGTGATTTTAAACGACGCGCGACGTATTAAACTTTAAGCTGAGCTTTCGGTACTGTAAGAAAACGTTTCTACTTAGGTACTTGAAAAGTTTAAAAGCTAATCCTATTTCATTTTTAAATAATATGAGTATCAATTTAATAGACAGGAGATAGGTACTTAGTATTTACCTTGACCACAAAGTAGATAATAAACCCATACCAAAAATTAAACACGACCTAAAGTTGACTTTGTGGAAACATTTAAAAGGGTTAACTTCACATAATTGCAAATTTACTTCACGATAAAATTAAACGAGGTAATTTCCGTTGACCACCATTACAAAAATGAGCAGGAACTTAAGGGTCAATTTATTTTGAGCCTTGTTTCCATATTGCTCTCAAGCGATTTCGTAATCCTCAGATATATTGGCAAACAGCCAGAGGCGGTTGACTTCAGAATTCCTTTAGATAATTTTCACATCCCTATTTTGGTGGAAAAACGGAAATCATTATATTGATTTATGTTACAGAATATATTATAGTATTTGACAAAACGACGCAGAAATCGGTTCTTGGGGTACATAAGGATGACGCAGTTGGTAGTCTTTATTTAAAAATGTTCTGGATTCTTCAACTTAACCTAACCCACCATCTACACTTATATTATAAAGAGGAAAGATTTGTATTTTTGTATTCATTTTTATAATAATTCTTTTTTCATTAGAAAGCTACATTATAACTGAGTAACATAGGCTATATAAAAATCAATTGCTGTTCGTTAATCTCACTAAAACTCGAGATCAGCTGAACTGATTCGGCTATTTTTGGTCTTGAAATATTCGTGGATGTCCCGGGAAGGTTTAAACGGTTTCGATGCTCAAGGAAGTGGGCACGGGTCAGCTAGTGTGTTATATTTCGCTCTTTTACTCCGAAGTTCGAACGCAGTTGATTGTGTAATCCCTAATTCTGATGTTGTAAGTATTTTTACATTTTTGGGTACATTAGACAAATTAGGTACGTACCTAATTTGATAAAGCGATATCGTTTAATTTTATTTCTAACACCTGTCTAAACATTATAATTTTAGGTATCATATCCGCATATTATTGTGTACCTTTTTTTTTTTTTTTTTTTTGATGTCGCAAGGGAAATGCATTACGCATCCCCCCGGGAGGGTCCCCGAGGGGTATGTGGGACTCCCGGCTCGCTACGGCCGGTTTACCCACTAAAACCACTTGCGGATATATTATTGTGTACCTACTTCTGTTATCCCCAAATAAGTGTTAACAATACATTGTAAATTGAAAGGATAATGCTATTTGTTTAGCTTCTACAAAGTTTTTGGCCTAGATAGTACGACTAGTAATTTAGACTTCTCTTTAGACATCTAAGGTAGAAGTTAAGCATTAAGTTCATAACTATTTCCGCTAGAGGGCAGCACATACAAGTTAACTTGGTAGTACAAGTGCTGGATTTTAACTGCATGTTTTAGTTCAGTACCGTTTACGTAGATGGCGCTGCTGTGTCCATGGCACCGTTTTTCATCGCACTCGAAAAGTCCTGCGTAAGTTATTTTATACCTACCAGGCCTCACAAAAACAGGAGAAAAGTAACGTAGTTACATCCAGTAGAAATACCGGAGGGATTCTTTAAAAAATATTAAAAATGATATTACTGATAAGTATTTCGAATTATTTTTCTAACGCCAGATAGTAACATAAAGCGCCAAAACAAACCGGGATAGGGGAAACTTAAAAAGTTTAAATAAACGTTTAAATTTATTATGACAGAAGGTAATAGATGGCCATTATATTGTTTATTTAAGTTTGAGTTACTAGTACAGTTTCCATACCTACTACTTGTTATAGAAAACTGTACTGGTAAACTCAAATTTAAATTACATTTTAAAATTAAATTTGAGTGCTAAGGCCGTGTTTCACCAAGCAATGTTAAAGTTAACGCCATGTTAAAAAACCATGCCATCTCATTCATTGACAGGACATACGAGAGGGATAACATGGCGTTAACTTTAACATTGCTTGGTGAAACACGCCCTTAATCGCGCTGCGTCGGCAGCGTCGCTGTGTAGCTATAAATGCCGAAAACGCAATTAGATGACAACGGAAGCAAGACAAACGAAGGTTATGATTGCAATAAAAACTACATAGTAGTGATTACCGGCGTAAGAACTAAGAATATCACATTACGCTGCGATACTGAGAATATTGCCAAGTGCTAAGCAAAACGTCCACGTACACATTAATATAATAAACTATTTTATACAATGCAGACATATGTAATACAGGGTGTATTTTCATTTGAATTAAATAGTTAGCCCAAGATTAGGTTAAGTACTTATTACTAAGGTTACGCTACAAGTTTATAACATTTGAGACTTTTACAGAAAAATACGAAAATACATTCTGTAACAACTTTAAACGCATGGGACACACGGAATGTCTATCTATCTAAGTTTAGGTTAGGTAATTATACATAGGTTATGCTATAAATTAATAATATTGCTACTTTTACAGAAAAATATTTAGATACATTATAAATTATGTAACAACTTTAAACGCATGGACATAATAAATAACACCTGTGTGTTATCGGTGAGTTTTGAAAAAGGTGTACTTACGGCATGTGTTTATCTCGGTCCGAGCTCGCTTTTCTCGGATTTTATTCCTCAGGATTCTTCTCTTTAAGCGGTTAAGCACTACATCAGCTTCGTCCACACTCTCCGACGAGGAGGATAGCGCATACCGCATCGTTCCGCTCACTGAATGTCGCCTCTTCCTAAACACATTACAACTTTTACGCGATTCAATTTCGGATATGCCGCGTCTGTACATTTTTAATCGTTTCCTCATTTCACATTTTGCCGCAACATCAGACGGTGAATTGTTGAATTCTGTCTCCGATACATTGTTGGATATTTTCAAACAGTCCTTTGGGGATTCAATCTTTTTGGATCTATTGTAAGTATCTTCCTGCAGATCTTTTGTCTGGCGCAAATGTAGCGACAACCAATCCGGATTAGACGTATTAGAACTCCTCCGGGCTTGTAAGCTTTTTAAGTAGGTGTTTAGGAAATATATTTTATTTTGTGGAGGTTTATAGAAAGCGACCGATTTTGAACGTAACACATTATTACGATTTTCGTGTAAATTTGCAGATAAGTCATTATTGAACGATTGAGACGTTTGAAGTCCTAAGTACACATTACCCTTTTTATCGTTTTCTTTCCATGCATAATTTGATTCGTTCACAGATGTGATGAAGGACTGTTTGCATTCCTCGATATTAGATTTACTATTTTGTTCATCACTTTTCGCTTCAGACGCTTTATGATTTTCGTAATCGGAACTTTTGTAGCTGCTTACATTATCACTCTGTACTTCGGAAGGCGAAGATTCGCGACTACTCAACAAATTGTGTTTTAAGGTTGTGTTCACTGTAGTTATTATGTTTGGAATGTTTTCAGAAGAATTGTCATCGTTCACATATTGACTATTTATGTTATTTTTCGATACTTGTACAGGTTTTCTGAACACGCGCGTGTAAACTTTATCTCCGGAAATAGAATTATGTTTTCGTAGTAAGTTTTTATTGATGATATGCTTATAATCTTTTTCTTGCAATGACTGGCTAGATTTTAGGGATTCGTGTAGATCAGAACTTTTTATTGCAATATTATCATCATTCGTTTCTAATAATAGGTTTCCTTCGCAGTCGAATAGTTGTATTGTCGGGAATATCATTCCAGGTGACTTGTTCTTCGTCCTCAGTTCCCATTTCCGATGACTCGGCTTCCGCAGCTGTATTCGTATCACGTTGTCCTGTATTATGGGTCCGTCACTGTCAGACGTGGCTCCTTTCTCCGCCATTTGGAAAAGTTCTCCCTACGAATTAAGCCGAGCATCGATTACAGTGTTCTGATGTATTGTCAGTTATTAGTTATTTAATACTATTTAGTTTGTTTACAGTCAGCTGCTCATTTTGGCTTCCTTCCAAATATTCTTTGGCATTCTCATGTAAATAACTCCAATGTCAATTTTGTTTTTCAACACACGCGTTTGTTTATGAATATGGTAATTAACACAGTTACACCATTATTACGGTAACGACCATTTTTCACTGTTTGTGATATAATGAAATACTTATCTCGTATATTTAAGTCGCACTTAAAACTACTTCGATGTCACTTAACTGTCACAAATCACAGCTGATGTCCACTTAAAAATCTGAATCCAAATTTGAAACTGTTCACAGTATATTTTTTAATGTTTTGACGTTCTATTTTGTCGAGTTAATTCGGCGCGTGAGTGCGAGATTTGGTCGGTCGCGACTCCGGACATATCTGCACTGAGATCGGTCTGCTAAATAGACTCGAGGCTCTATAAATAGTGAAACGCGTCGGCAATCTATCTGGCTCCCCTTGAACCTAGTTCGCGTAACAAACGTAATGTTCACGCAACTGTTTACACTGACACAATTTTTTCAACGACAAGATGTAATTTACTGCAGTGACACACTGTATTTGCCGTGTCGTGTGTCATACGTCGGGGACAAACGGTCCTTATTAGAAAAACCATGACACACAACGTTTACCTGTAGTTACCCGATACAGATCTTCAAGCTCGTTTACAAATACCTTGCGTTTTATTTACTTCACTTTAATTACTGTTATTGAGTGCTGTCATAATTTCCATACACACATTTTTGATAACGTGACGAATACGTAGTTTCAATTGTTAATGATAACTCTACGTAACTTAAACTATTAAAAGTTACACGGCATCTCTCTCTTTTACATACCTTTGAAATAATATACAAATATATTACAATTAATCATTTTGTATAACAACATTTTCAATCTGATCGAAAATAACTTGCAAATTATAAGGTGAATCAACATGAAACCGAATCACATAAACTTTAAGGCATAATTGCTTTAACGTACTCTTTTAATACGCGTATAAGCAAGCCCCGTTTTAACTTGTGAACGAATTTGTTCTTCATTACGAGATGTTTGTGAAAAAAAAAAATCCTCGTATTTACATGGTCACATACAAGGAATAGTAACTCCCATTCGTGAATCAACCGTATTTTCCTTTTCATGTGTCCTGTTTATCCGCTCTACTGTTATATTGTAAGCTCCAAGCCCATCAGTTATCATCGATATATCACAGCCGATACGTGCGGCTAATATATACCGACAAGAGATGTATTGCGGATATATCTCAAGGTTTGTCTCCTATTGATTGCCAAAAATCTTTCAACACGCGGACAATCAATTAGCGGAACAATGCAGACGATTTCTTCTATGAGAGCCCACAACTCTTCCGTTTAGTGTTGCTATAGTAACACAGTACAGTAGGTACATATTTCTCTATTACCTTACTCTCCATACTGATTCGATTTTGATATAGATTCGATTATGCCGCATACTGCCTAATAAATTGACATTTTGTTTGATTCTCAGTCGATTGATATGGTCGGGAGAAGGTACAAAAAGTTACGATTTAACGATTTTCTATATCCTGGTTAGTTTCAAAGTAATCCACCAAATAAAATAACAATATCCGTTGAGATTGAACTGATTCGATTCTCGATTGTATCGGAAGCAAGCCTGCAGTACTGAAGGTAGGGTTGTATGCAGGGTGTGAAAAGAAGAGTCACTATAACTTTGGGATATGATTATTCTACCTTCTCTATAACTTTGGGATATGATTATTCTACCTTCTCTCATTCAAGAAGTGTATTTTTTGTGCAATATTTTTTTTGCTTTTATGGTATCTTGGAAGAAAAACATAAATTGTACAAAGTAAAAACTTTTTTTAGACTAAAAAAGATAAAAAAATACATTTCTAGATCAGGTGATCGGCCTATTTTTATACTAAGGAAAATGTAGTATAATCGTATCCCAAAGTTATAGTTACTGCTCTTTTATATGTATTACGTTGTTTTAATGTTTGGTTAGGAAAGAGGCCGATCACCTGATTTATCTGATAAGAAAGATGATCCATGCGTCTGATAGGCATGGAAACCACAGGACTAGCCTGGTCCTCCTCCCGGGGGGATGCGTAACGTATTTCCCTTGCGAAAAAAAAAAAAAAAAAAAAAAAAAGGACTAACCTGGTCCTGTGCCTGATCTCCCGTCGGTCGTGTGACGTGTCGGTTATCCGTGTATATCACAGTGGGTTACGAGAGTAAAGGAAGAGATAGTTCTTCTGTGTATTGCACACATACTTGGGCAATATAAAATAACGTCTTCGCAGCTGGCCTGGTTTCAAGGAAACCGGCCACCGCCACCGATATCGGCGTGGGAGGCATTCATTAATATGATCCCGCCCAATAGAATTGTATGCGAGTTGCGTCAGCAAGTTGCAATAGTTCGAATGTTAACATACTTCTTACTTTTAAAATACGTTACAAAAAACATTTTTAAAATAAGAATTACATTAACATTATCTGTCAAACACGTAAAAAACTGTTTCTCTATTGGGAGCAGCATCTTCACAAAATAAGTTAGAGTTCAACCGACAGGTCTCTAGAGGCGATGTATAAAATTGAGCGTCAAATGGTCCGCTTTTGAATAATTAAATAATAATATTTTTACTTTATAATTATACCAAAGGCGAAATTATTTTTGGTAATAATAATAATTGCGAGGACGATTTATTATAGACGATTCCCTGCGGCCTGGTCTCCGACTTAAGGTCTGAGGATAAAATAACAATTTTCCCTTTTGCTAAAATATTGTCCCGTCCGAGTTTCTAACGCCGCTTCTTCTCCGTGGGATAGGGTTGAACCGGTAGTCTTTTTGGTTGACTTTCCGAAAATAACTTATTAAGTTTGATTTGGAAATAAAATATTTTGATTTTGATTATTGACATTTTAGGAACTAAAAGAAGCAGGGTGAGAGTAGACCGCATTGTGACCTAAACATCTAGTAAAGTAATAATATCTAATACTTTAGTAGTTATATAACTATTTAGAATCTATTTTTGACTATAATTCACAACGTACATATCAATTAGTTTCATTGAAAAATCAAGTTCAATTCAAATATGAATTTCAAATTGCAAATCAAACACGCTGGTGCGGAAACTTGCGGAAGCAATGAACACAAACGAGCCGCTTACATGGGGGTAGTTGGGTGGTGAGTACAATACCGTTGAATGTTTGTTCAAATCAAATTTCAACTTTCAAAAAGATATAAATTTCATGAAAGGATTGTTCAGTGTGCGGAAATATTGAGGCTACTACATAATATTGATAGAGTATTCTCATATACAAATCTATCTTACAAGCGATAGCGCGATGCAGAGCAGACCATAATATTGACATCTATACGCCAAATGCCGTACTTTTAATACAATTATAGCAAAGTTGAGTAGGTACCTACATTTATACAATACGTTATCCGAGACTTAAACTCAGCGTGCATCATTAGCAATGTATAATATTATTTTGCATTGTATATTATTGTTCTCATTCCGTCCGTTAAAATTCATACTACAGCCTACTATTACTGTACATTTTATAGTCTTCTTTGTCCAAATTATGTATTCGATAACTGCATAATACATAGAATTTTGATTAACATAAGTATTGTGTTTACAGTTAAACTAAAAAAGTTATGTCAATATAAGTTAGATTTATGTTTTTCTTCATATTTTTATTTCTTAGTTTTTATTATGGACCGAATGGTTTTTATGTTAGGTACAACTTAGGTTTGTTTTCTTTCTTTTGGTACTTTCTATATTTTGCTACTTTTCTGTATAAAATCAGTACTTTAACAGTGAAGTGATTTATAATCAGTACCTACATGTTTGGTTATTAATAAATAAAAAACCGGGCAAGTGCGAGTCGGACTTACGCACCTAAAGGCTAAAATACCGCAAAATTTTGCGGCGCGCTGTCAAAATATTGTAACACTGCCCTAAATTACTTTTCCACGCGTACGGAGTCGCGGGCACAGCTAGTGTCATAATAAAATCTAAAATTATTAAGTTTTTTGACTCTACTGTAAAGTTGTAGTTTTATAGATACGAGGTTGTGAAGGTACAGCGACGATTTACGCAGTCCATGTACATATATCCACCGTAGCCCCTAAACTAGTGATACGATTTTAATTAAAGATATTTTGATTCGCATTATTACCTGGCGTAACATAAGTTATGTATGTATTTTACGTTCTAAGTTAACCTACCCATAATAATATTTTTACGTTGTTTTAGGTGGATTTTAAAAAATGTGGTTAATCAATATAGAATCCCCAATTTATCTGCACGCGTAGTGTTAATCGTTGTCATAATTTTCTTTACATAACGAATAGATAAATGTAAAGATTACTATCGCCACAGTCTTAGGCACCCCACCTAAAAAGTATTTTTAGGCTGATTTTGCCAGAGATTGTGCCACCATAAAATATAAACGATTTTGTGAGTTTGTTGCACTATTCAAATCAGTGTTTTCTGTTTTTACACAAAAAGTAGGTCACAAAAAATATGTCGTGGGTACTCTAAAATTGAATAAAAATTTAATTCTACGCCGCCTCGCCGCCGCCGGCGTGATTATTCTAATCCTACCCTCTAATAAAGGGTTAAACGTGGAAGGATGGAAAATACTTCAGTACCAATTCGCATCTCTCGTCCAAAAACAACATTGAATACTTCTGTGGCTCAGTGCAGCGCATCAGTGCTCTAGCTGAAAGTCGCGGGTTCGAATACCGCCAAAATAAAAAAAGGCTTTGCCTGTATTTGATCCCTTCTTGTTCAATCGTAATAAGACCAAGTGGCGTGAGAGGAAAAGTTGTAGAAACGTAGGTATATTAATTACTACCTTAAACGTGCCCACTTCATTAAGCATACAAACCGATTAAACCTTCCCTGGACTTCCAGGAATATTTCAAGACAAAAAATAGCCAAATCGCTTCGGCCGTTCTTAGTTTTAGCGAGACTAACAAAAATCAATTCATTTTTATATATAACAGAAGAAGAAGATAGCTTCTACCCACAGCTTCGCCCGCGTAGATACGTGGGCCACGTGAGGTATCGAATACTTTTATTTTTAATTTGTTTTCAAGGTTTATTATATTAATATTATAGTAATTTTAAAAATATAAATTCACCTGTTCAAACTTAAAATAGAATTGACAAAGTGATAAACGAGACTGACTAATATCGGTTTTTATTATCGTATTCAAGATTTAAATAAGTATTACAACCAAAATATATATATGAATTAAAGTATTATTTTATACATTAATACGGGAAGAAAAAAAAACAGATTTAGATCAGAGAATTGTGCGAATGTAGGAGTATGATTATATGAATTTGGCACACACAATTTAGCTATTTTTAAACAATACTTAGAAATACCAAAAATCATAAAAATATAGGGACTGAAAGGCAAAATTATGCACAATATTATGAATTTTGACAATGGTGCGACCTCTAGTACCATAAACCATAAAAGTATTCTATTATAATACGCGTATATTTAGCATTTAGTGCTGTGTAGAACCAATGTACAGCTCCAGTTGTGATGTATAATGGCAATAACGACGCCGCTTATCCATAATTCTAAACTAAGTTATGCCTCGCAAATATCATGGATATTGTTGCGTTGTTATTGCGAAACGCCAGAGCAACATCTGTCCATAATAATAATTATTGCTAATGATCCAACACAGTGTTGTTTATGAATGAACGCATACGATTCGTAATTCAATGTTCTTTTGTTTCGATTATGAAACAGCTGACTGTACGTTATTCTATACTAATATTATAAAGCGGAAGAGTTTGTTTGTTTGTCTGTTGGTTTGTTTGTTTAAACGCGCTAATCTCAGAAGCTACTGGTCCAATTTGATTTGATGAAAATATTTTTTTGTTGGATAGTCCATTTATAGAGGAAGGCTATATAACAATAAGCTGCGACCAATAGGGGCAAACGTGGAAAATTATTCACATTTGGGGACTTTCGTTGCGTGCGCTGCAACAAACGGTCACTCAAAAACCACGAGCGAACGAAGTCGCGGGCACAGCTAGTATTGTAATATGCGTTTTAGTAATGGCTATAGGACTCGATTCTTATCAGCAACACTATCGAATAAAATAATAATATAAGGTATGTTTTTTTTAATAAGTCGGTTCAATTTCCGGGTAGGAAAATTGGGACTATTAAAAATCTGCAGTCTTATTTTTAAGAAATCAAGCCGAACATGTATTGATGGAGTGTGCTCGAACTGCAGAGTTGAGATCAAGGATCTTAGGAGACTTGGGTTGCCTATACAATGGGCAGATCAATTGTATCCTTTAGGAACCGTTGTCCCCAGATGCAAGCAAAATATACAGTTTTGTGGATTTGTCCCTTGTGTAGGGAACATTGACTGAACCTATGAGGCTGGCATCAACAACCAAGGGCTGAAAGCCTCTGTTAAAAAATAGATAAAAAAAAAAAAAAAATCAAGCTCGCAACTCCTTTTAGTATTTTTCGCTACCTTTTATAGTTTGGGATATCGCCTAGACAGCTACCATGGCCTTTTTAAAGATCTGTATAAAGGCAATTAGGGTTAAAAAAAGGAATCTAGTGTCTCTGTCAACCCTACTAATATGGACTTAAAAGTACCTGATACTCTGTATGACGCTCTGGCAACAATATCAAAACACATTACGTAGTCCAAACAATCTTTAATTTTGTCTACATTTTGAAGAAATTTCCTGCAATTGCATAAAAATATTTCCTATCATAATTTCAGAATAAAAGGTGTCTGTCGTGAACATAGATTTGAGATATAAATATTTGCGTTTAAACGCTTCCAAATATTCTGGCAATTTGCCAAATGTTGCTCTTTTGTCCCTGCTAGGATTTAAGTGGCATACACTCATATAATTCCAACGTTTAACGTATTATTATTAATAGTACCTGGGAAACGAGTCAGGAAATTGAGAAAAGGTCACAATAGCTCACAAAAAAATCGAGGTACCATGTTTTTTCGATGAAAACATAGTATATTCATCCTTAGAACTGCACAAGCGTATTCGTTCTAGAAAATTTACATTACATAATATTTATAATATAAAAACTTCGCGAAAAAGGGATTTTTTTAATCCCTTTTTCGCAAAGGCTGAAACAAGAAAATAATTTAGAAGGAAATCCAGAAATTCATTGGTAAAAAAATCGTCAAGGTAGAGCCGTGGCGACCACGGGTGCGAACCCGTTATTGCAAGTTGAAACGGCAGGAAAATTTGCTTTTACAAGTACTTTTTTTATTAGCGGTGAATTTATTATTAGTGAAATTATATATTTTATTAACGGGTCTGACCACGGCTCTACTTTGACCATTTTTGTTACTATGCATTTCTGTTTATATCTGTATGTTCTAAATAATTAACATTTTAATACCTTTGTTATACTATTTAACTTAAGGAAAACACAGGGGCGTTAAAAGGTTTACACGTATTAGTATTGTGTCTGTCTGTCCGTGGCTACGTCGTTAGATCAAAATCGGTTCCCAATCGTGATTAACCGATATTAGTCTGTTTTTTTTTTAAAGCTAACAGGATAGAGAGTGTTTTTAGATATAATTCATCATCGTCAACTCGTACACTACTAATTGTACGATCGAATTATTGCAATGTGCAACGTAAACATTTATTTTTAATTTAATATTAAAATACATTATATAGTGATGAGCTTACCAATACCTATCTTTTGATACGAAACAATTTTTTTAAAGTTAGTATTTGAGGTTTAATTTTCAAAATACACACATTTTATTAGAATCGTATAGCCCATGTTACTCGCGGCATCATTACGAATCGATCGACACAATATAATATTCAAAAATCGGACCAGTAGTTTAACCGCTGCGAGGGAACAAACAAACATACATACATAGACTGCGAAAATCATTACCCTTCCTTTTAGCTTCGCCGAAGTCTGGTAAAAATGTTCTTTTCATCGCTGTATTACGGTAAATATGTGATGATAATTTTTTCCATCAAAACGGAGTTAAACTTTTTAAAAAGTTAAGAATTCAAATGTGAACTATCTTCTTTTGTATCTACGTTTTTGATTATATTTATACAGATATTCACAAATTCTGTAACTACATAACATAACAAAGGCATATCAGATTGTAGATATACAATTGATGATTATATTACTACCTTTTCTCATTCATGAAATTTTTTTTTTTTAACTTTTTTATTCAAAAATTTAAAAAAAAAATTTTTGGCTTTATTATTATTTTTGCGACAAAAAAATAAGAAATGGTAAAACCTGAATTTTTTTTTAGTTTTTGACAGAAAAATATATAAAAAAATACATTTCCAAAACGAGATAAGGTAGTATAATCGTATCTCAAAGTTATAGTGACTGCTTTTTTTACACACTGTATAGATCTGTTTTTATGTTTCGTATTTCTTTCTATATCAATATTATTGGGATTACTTAATTAGAAGATCCTTTTCTGGATTAATAATAATTTATCTTGATTATTTTATAATTATTGTAGTTTTGCATAACGTAAAAATAATTATTTCTTACAACAATATTTTGTGTGATGAAAGTGCTATAATATGTGAATAAAAGTATAAGGTTTCTCGAATTAATCGTAAAAGGAAATCCAAGCAACTATTGATATCTATTTTTGTACTATTTTTAGGAAAGGTTACATACAATGATTTAGCAAGAACTTGAAACTCCTACGTAAATATACGTAGGTTAATAATATTATCGAAAATATTACCTAGTATACTTTGATACTTGTGACCTTTCGTCATTCGTGTATACAAGTAAAATAAATGAGTGATAATACTTTAGGGTGTGTATGTGCCGCCTATGTAGAGTATACTGTAAAAGTACCAGCGCTGAAATAATTACTTTTGACTTTCATGTTTGTATGAAAAAGGCTCTAACACTATAAATTTCCCATATAATAATTAAAAAATACATATACATAGTAAATATATATACTGGTTTGACTCATATCTTCGGGGACGCTCGCAGCGAGTCCGTTTTGATGGGGCTACCTCGGATTAGTGTGATATTGCAGCGGATGTTCCCCAGGGTGGCGTACTCTCTCCTCTCCTGTTTTCTATATTTATTAATATTATTTCCTCATTAATCATCTCAAATTTCCATCTTTACGAAGACGACCCGCAGCTCTATCGTCATTCTAATATTGATGATATTGATTCTACAGTTGCTGGTATTAACTCTGGAGCGCATATAAAATTGGGCTGAATCTTTTGGTCTGTGTGAATCCCAAAAAATCACAGGCTATGATAATAGGCAGTAAAAATATAACGCAACGTTTACACAATGTGATTGTGGCCAAATATGATGGTACTATTATCGAATTCACAGACACAGCTCTAAGAATTTAGGGTTAACTTTGGACAGCAACCTTTGCTGGAATCCGCAGGTTAGTGAAGTCAGCAGAAAGGTACACTACTCATTGCACATGCTGTGGCGCCTTCAAAACTTTTTGCCTTTGCAAGCCAAAATTTTCCTTGTCCAAACAACCATTTTCCCTATCCTCGACTATGCCGACTCCTGCTGGCTGCTACTTAGACGTCACCGAAGAGCTACTAACTAAACTGGAACGCTTGCAGAATCTCTGTATCCGTTTCGTTTTTGGTCTAAAAAAGTTAAATCACATAATATCAGCCTTTCGGTTAAAACTCAAGTGGCTTCCAATCCGTATAATATCTGCGTCGCAACTCCCATATCCTCTGTTTACTTTACAATATCCTGTATAATCCCCTCTCCTTCCTATCTTCGTGATCGATTTAACTTTTCCCGGCCTATTGATATCCCTTGTAGGTCCAAAGACAGAACAAACCTTTTCCTCCCATCTCATCGCTCTAACTTCTACTCCTACTCCTTCACCGTTCATGCGGTCAGATTGTGGAACTCGCTTTCTCACACCGTTCGTGGTAATCCCACCATTTCCATAATATTTAAAAAACGTTTGAAGAAGTACTATTTTGAATCCCAATCCATATCATAACTAAACGGTTATTACATTATTATTTTATACGTATTTATTTATTTATTTATTTAGTTAGTAGTTATTTATATATTTATTTGTTGTTGTTAATGTATTTATTCTGATTTTAATATAATATACCCTAGATGTAATTAATGTTATTTATAATATAATATAATATAATAATATAATATCTATGGACGCTTTTGTATGTAATTGTGCACGCTCTGTCTGTAAGTATCTTTTATCCCATATCCCTTCCGTAGGGCTGCTGGAATCATCTTTCTTTCAGAAATAAGCAGTACCTTTGTGTCGTCTTTCTCGGTAATTTGTACTATTTTTAAGTGTTTCTTGTGTACAATAAATTGTTAAATAAATAAATAAATAAAAAATAGTACCCCTTTCAGCGCTGGTTCTTTCACAGTAAACTAAATACGGGACCTATACACACCCTAAAGTACCACTCATTAATATTAAAGCCTGTATTATTCGTGTTATTCGAATAAATGTTTTTAGTGATCCGTACTCAAAGGGCAAAAATGGAGCCCTATTACGAGTACTAAGACTCTGCTGTCCGTCTGTCATCAGGCATTAGTATCTTATGAAAACCGTGAAAAAAAAATTTTTCATAGTATATCTACCTATTATTGCTATAATAACATAATAGGGTGCTCATAAAGAACATTTTTTTTGCGTTAAATAGGAAACCCTTCTGGTACTAGGCTTGTTTTTTTTATTTAGAGAGGAATAATAGTTATATGTTATCACCACTACTACCAATTAAACACCTAGGTTATTTTTATATAATATAATAAATATGGTCGAGTGTGTTTTTGACATGATCGTATTCGATTCCCATTTGGAGATGTTAATTGTTGTTCCGAGCACTTCTCGGCATGCAAGTTCATTCAAAAACTTTTCACCTGTATATTTTTTACCAGTATTCCTAGAAAATAGTTGCCTTAAAAACATTCAGTCTGATATTCTCTAAAAAGCAAATTTTTTTGTTGGCCTTTGACCATAATGATCTTTGTCCTTTTACAAACCTTTACGGACAAACTGTACCCTAAGTTTTTGCTCCACGTATTTTATTCTGTAATAAACTATCTGTACTACAACTATACTTATAATATAGATATCATTTGGCAAATATTCCAGGTTACAGCTGACTTAGCGACCTAGATAGGAGGAATGTTTGCCTCCGTTGCCATAGTGCAGGTCTTCGCGAGTGCCCGCGCCGGAACCGTATTCTGTTTCCTTGAAGTAATGCTTACATTACTGCGATAATCTAAACTGCAGTGCCTGTGCAGTTTTGAAGCAAACACTAAAGCCTACCGTAGATTGTGTGTTTTTAGCATTTGAATTTAACATTGATAGCATGTTTTAATAACTATTTACGAATAACTTGAACCCAACTACGTAAATTATAATTATAGCCTACTAGCTGATCTGTGTCCACTTCGTTAAGCATACAAACCGCCTCCCTGGACTTCCACGAATATTTCAAGACTAAGGCCGTGTTTCACCAACCCATTATTCATTGATAGGAATTACGAGAGGAACAACATGATATCTAACGAAGGAGTTTTTATATATAATATTATGATTTTATTAGATAACTTTAACATTGCGTGGTGAAACACGCCCTAAAAATAGCCGAATCGGTTCAGCCGTTCTCGAGTCTTAGCGAGACTCACGAACAGCGATTCATTTATATATATATATATATATATATATATATATATATATATTTATGGTTGTTACCCGGGTTATTATTACTAATCTATATAACTATAGATTTCTTTAGTTTTTGTAATTTCATTGAAATGCCCTTTGTATATTTTTTGGCTATTGAATAAAGTACGAGTGAGTTTTATGGCAAATGGCCGTTATGGTGGCCATAAAAGATTATCGTTTACAGCGATTTTAATGGACACGTGATAAAGCTTTTGTGTACAAATTTTATGTTCCGTAGAATTTATCGCGTAGGTCGCCGAAATCGGAGAGCCGTAGAGCGTACGCCGACATTAGAATTTCAAATCAAAAGTGAAGTAGACAGTCAATATTGTACCTTGCATTCAACGAGTGACAAACTAAATAAGCTGTTCGAGAGTCGACAACTCGTGACTCGCACGGCAAATATCAGAATCACAAAGACTCCATTCCGCTGATACAATACGGCTTCTATTAGGGATGTCGTCTTGTATTGTATGTCACCTCCTTATCTATCTTCTATTCCTCTTCCTCTTATATATAAAAATTAACTACTGTTCGTTAGTCTCGCTAAAACTTGAGCACGGCTGAACCGATTCGGCTATTTTTAGTATTGAAATATTCGTAGCTATTAAAACTTTTTAATGATACCAAAATCAGCCGGATACAATTGGTATAGCCCAAGAGATTTTGTGACAAGTTTGTACATACTTTAATGCGCAAAGACTTTTTCCCCAACCTATAATTATAATATGCAACCTATTATATGCAAAAAAAAAGAAAAAATACCCCACCTCATTCTCGCAGAACCCAGATTATTGGACGCAAACAACAATAAAATCTTTCAACAATAATATTGGCGAAGACAGTAAAATATGACCAAAATATGCAAACAGTTAAAATATTTATTCCCGTAATAATGAAAAGCGGCACGTAGTACATAGAAATTAGTTTCTTTCGTACTTGTTCATTAATTAATTTAATAAATTCCTACCACTATTTAATTTGAAACGATTTTGAAGTGAATTCTAAAATATGTACAGTGTGTTCCGAAATATTAACCAGTATGTTCTCATGATCACATGAATGAACACCATACTGTCGATACGTTCAGAAAGCCAGACCAAGACTTCATACTATAGATATTGACGACATGTTTCAGATGTGGATTTATTTACAGTCTGTATATTTTAGTAAAAAAAGCACAGCAGACAATGAACCAGTTTACTTTTGAATTTAAAATTACTATGTACTAAGTAATGCTAACACTTTACTCACCAGTACAATATTGGCGTCAGATTCGTGACGTCATGAGAACTGTATACTGGGTTATATTTCGGAACAACTCTCAATTTAATCCTTCAAATTAATCTTATAACGATATATTCCCCAAAATATTAACGTAATTATTGATGTATCATTACAATGTACGTCGATTTGGTGCATATTGATTCGCCAATAACCAATACATGGCGGTTACGTATTGAATTCGTAATTGATTTTAGGCGTGCGTCTGGCGCATGAAAAGTAATTTCGGGTTGAAAAAATTTAATAAAGCCGATGTTTTATATGTTAGGAAAGTTTGAAAGGTATCGTCTTTTTGAGATTCGTTCCCAAAGTGTGAAAACGAAACTGAGACTTTCTTCTCTGTCACCTGACTCTCCTTAGCCGTGTAAGCTAGACTTGGCACTTTTTACAAGTTATATTTTTAATCTCAGTTCTTTTTGTAGAAGATTAACTAAAACGCGTTTTTTATCTGAAAGTGCAAATATAACTTTGTAATCATATATATTTTTATGGGATTACAAAGTTATTAGAAATAAGTCAAATAAGTGACCTCCGGCTCTCAACCACTGCGTGACAGAGGGCGTAAAAAAGTAAGATATCTTGTGTTAGCATTCCGTTGTTTGCTAAACCCACGGGTATACCTTTTAATTTATTACCAAATTACTACAAACTCGCCTTATTCGCCCAAAGCTATTAATATTTCCATTAATTCAATTAATAAGTTGGACAATGGAACTCCGCACGCCGCTGAAACGAAATACAATTTATCCCTCTTACATTGAAACTATTGTTACAGTGATGCTTTGTTAATGTTAACACGTCTCTCAAAATAACTTACGCGATTACGAGACACGCGTGGGTATTGGGTATTCAATTTCTTTTTATCGAATACCCATGACATATTAATTGAACCCGCTAATAAAATCTAATCATCAGTTTAAACCGAAATGAAAGAGAATATTCGTCTGCCGTTGCAATATTGCCAGCAGCGGGTGCGACCACGGCTCTACCTTAATCATTTTTGTACTTATGCATTTCTGGATTTCAAATTTAATTATTTTCTTGCCTTTTTATACCCATTTTTTGCGAAGTCGGGTTATAGTTTTTTAAACTTTTTTTATTTACTTAAGAGAAATGTAAACATTTTATAATCTAGCCCAAACACACCGAAATCCGATATACTCAACAGAACATAGAGGGGTTATATCTGTCATTAATCGCCCCAGCTCAAAACACTTTTTCATTTTTATAAAGCAGAGAGTGAAAATCGATCAAACGCTTCTAACTTTTCCACGCCGTTTTAATTGAACATAAAGTAGGGTAAATGGCCGCTTGTCCGACACGACGCGACGCAATAAACCGTTTGAAGCCAGTATCGCTCAGTTCGACGATAAATTATGCTCCTACAATTAGGTTAATTTTTTTTTGTTGGGAAATTACAAAATATGCGACACTGGGGTGTGGACCAACACCAGCGTCGGTGTATGTGGGACTTGCCGGGTGCGAGGTGAGGATTGCAGCCTGGGATACCAACAAATATCTAACGCTGCTCCTTCCTCTATTGACTGGGCAATGGAAAAATGGGATACATAACTGCGGCCCTGCCAGTGATGCTCTGCCTGCGATTTCAGCAGCGTGAAACAAAACCTCCGATTCTTAAGCCTTCTTCATTGGTGTTCTGCTTCAATGGGTTTAAACGTTGTAAATAGATTGTAAAGAGGCTTATGGTTCTTGATGGAAGTTCATGTTTACAATAATAGTTACATTTAACCTTTTGCATAATTGTTACATTACATAATTTCTTTTCGAAATCTTGAAGTTGTGTTTTAACCAAGATATTGTTTATTTTGTCAATACATAATCATGTTTATTGCCGAATTTGTGCCGCCTAGAAATCTATCTTCTTCTCTTATATATAAAAATGAATTGCTGTTCGTTAGTCTCGCTAAAACTCGAGCTAAGAGCGGCTGAACCGATTCGGCTATTTTTAGTCTTGAAATATTCGTGGAAGTCCCGGGAAGGTTTAAAGGAAACAAGCTGTTCAAGCAAGCTCAACGAAGTGGGCACGGTTCAGCTTTATTTACTTTACAATATAATATGAATAACTAGAGAATAACACACAACTTTTATTTACACTTTTCTTTTTTAGGTGTTACACCTGATGATGATTTAATCGAAACCAGTCGTGTTATTTTGTAAAAACTTATATTAAAACGTGGAAAAGTCTAAATAAAAGTTGTACAGTGTAGTAAATAACTAAGCTAGTAAATAACTAAGAATATATAATATGTATGCAGCTATAAGTTCTGTTTGATTTTTTAACACCACCATTTTTACAGATAATTTATTATGACCGTGTACATGACTGGTGCAAACACAATTTGTACGTAAAATATTAATTATAAGTATAATATTACGGAATCTTGTAAGTCGGTAGTGACTTATTCTCTGTAATTTATGCAGCAAGGAAGTGAAGATTTTGAACTATGCTTGACGCAAATAGTTTCAGCCTTACCAAAACTTCTTTAGTTGTTGTGTTTAGGGAATATCCAGAGGTTATTTTACATCTCACTCATTTACAAGGAGAGTGATAGAGATACCTGTACCCAGGCAGTTTCGGAAAGTTACGTATCCCAGTGAGAATTGAAGTTACTTTTATAAAGAACATCTTACAAATTTAATATACAAAAAGATGGCAATATATAAATTTACATGTTATAGAAGTAGGAGATATTATTATTATTATACCTAGTCCTGCCATAAATACTGATACAAAGAATTTTTTTTTTTCTATTGTAAATATATTTTTTTTCTTTTACAGTGTGTTAGTTTTATTCATAAATAAAATATGAAAAGGTTATTCAAAGTGGCCACCGTTGGCTGCAATACAGTCCTTTAAACGTTGAGGCCAGATATCAATAGAGGCACGCACTCTTTCCATGGGAAAATTCCTCACTGCCAATCGTATGGATTGCTTCAGGGACTCCAAATTGTCATGGCGTTTAGAGCAAGACATACTGTCTAAAACTGACCATAAATCGTAATCCAGCGGATTAAGATCGGGACTATTTTGCTTATACCAACATTTTGCTTATACGATGACCAATCTTCAGCTCTTATGAAGTCCGAAACGTTCAGTTCCAAACAAGACTGCGTAGAGCGAGCTTTATGAGCTGGTGCCGAGTCTTGTTGGAAGGACCATTCTTGGTTATCGAACATAGTTTTGTTAAGGGGTTTCACTACCTTTTCATTAATGGTATCTTGATACACTTGTGCCGACGTTTTGATACCTTTTTCACAAAAGTATGGCTCAGTCACTCCTTCATAGCTAATACCCCACCAAACCATCACTGACGTCGGATTGTGCTCACGTTGCACTCTCTCAACCAATTGGGAAGCTTCCTTAGAGCTTTTTAAATTATTAGTTAGAAAATAACCAGTCTCTTATAGACTGAAAGTCTTATGTCGTCTTTTAAAATACGCGACATGGTTCTTGGGGCTATATTCATCTCCCGAGATATTATTATTGTTTTCGAACCGGATTTCTTCTGCTCACTGCCTTAACCACCTTTTCCGTACGAACACAGCGTGGACGGCCAGATCTTTTTCTGTCACAAACAGGAGGTCTCATTGTACCTATTAATAGCCCGGTACACAAACATTTTGCTTATACCAAGCGTAGGTATGGAGAGTTTTAAAAATTGCATTGGGCTCCATACCTACTTTGTGTAACGCAATCACAGCGATTCCGTTCTCTTTATCACCCCACTCTATTTCAATATTGCAAAATAATTAACAATGTAATGGCGCCAACATGAGAAAACACAATGAATCAAAGAGAATATAATCACTACGTGTTGAGTAGGTACTCAAAAAAAAGATTCTGTAATTTCTGTATGTTGGTAATGATTCGCATAACAAACTTGAAGCTTTGCGGTTATTCAATTATAGACTTTATTTCAAAAGCAATAAAGTCGTATTTTTAGTGACTGGCTTGGCGGTCTGGCTTTTTATATGGAAGTGTCGACCCACTGCAATGAATAATCATGTAAAAATGACAGATTCCAAATTCAAATCGAATATTTTATTTATTTTTAATTGTAACAGTATTTATGGCCAGAATAGGTATTTTAAAACAAATCTTGGTTCAAACTGTATCTTAATGTATCGTGACGTCACATACCTCATTTTGTAGGGTTTTTAACGCTTGTTTATGTACCTACATGACATAAAACAGTATCATCTTAGAAGTGTTGCCATTCAGGTGATTTTTAGATTCGCTACCAACAATCGGTTTAGTTTTTAAATTGTTTTATTACATTAAATTATTAACATATTTATTTTAGTCCATTGAAATGTTACATTTTTTAGGCCTTACCTTGCGTTTTTTAGAGGACGCAATTTTATTTTTTTGATGTGTAGGGGGGGTCAGTGTAAAGCTAAAACCAAGTTTGTGGGGTCGCCACCCTTGTCCCACGGCCGCCATCTTGAAAATAGGGGTTGAAATGGTAATTACGATATATTATCTCTTAAACTATTTATTTTATAAAAAAAAATTGTGTTGTGCTTGGTCAACAGTGAAACCCATTTCCGAGAATACAGTTTTAAGAAGTATAATAAAGTTAGATTTGTTCTTCTCATTACCAAGAAATTTCTCTTGTGATAATGTCGGTATGGTGTTCTTGTCAAATTTTACTTCTGTCGACTGGTGTTTTTTCGTGCGGCGCAAACGTTCCCAAGACTTTGTTCCTGCGACATCCGGGTCGTCTGAGTAACCGTCAAACACAATGCTTGCAGAGAGCCCGAAGTGTTCTTGTACATATTTGACGTATTTTGTAGTTATATCCTTGAACGATGAATTTCGATCCCAAATTACTTTATGTAAAAGAAAACCACCGTCAATAACAAAATGACTCCTGGCGCTGATGTTAGAGGATCGTTCTACCGGTGTAAAAGCATTAAACAAAGATGACTTAGTACCTTTTCTCATGCCATCCTCCGCGAATAATGACAATGGGAAAGGTGCTAATTCATACTTTAAGTATTCTTTGACATCACCTGTTTCTCTTGAAATGCACATTCGTTGAAATAAGAGTAATGGATTAATGATGACACGAGTTTTATCAACTTCAATAGTACTTGTCATAGCGCTGAAAGTTACATAAAAAAAAAAAGAAAAAAAAGTTACATCGAAAAATATAATTTTTTTTCTCAAATTTCCGAAGATTTTCGCTTATAACTTTTTTATTTATAGTTCTACGACAAAAAGTTACTGGAGCAAAGTTGTAGAAAATTTAATTTGCAACAAAAAATGTTAACAATTTTTTTTTATAAAATAAATAGTTTAAGAGATATATCGTAATTACCATTTCAACCCCTATTTTCAAGATGGCGGCCGTGGGACAAGGGTGGCGACCCCACAAACTTGGTTTTAGCTTTACACTGACCCCCCTGTAGTGTGCACTAAATTATACGAAAGGCGGGCTCCTTTTACCGTCAACAATTCTAGTACGTCTTACTCTTAGTACGTCTGTCTTAATACTGATTGAGTGGGGCAGCCCCCCACCAATTATAGTACTTATATTGTCCACGATATAGAGATCACCATTTAGCCAAACACTACATCCCTTCCTTATTCAGAAGTATATTTTAATAACTCTAAGCTACAGTTGTAAGATAGAAAAGTACAAGTATCAAACCTAGTCAAAATGCATATTCAGATTTAACCATAAGAATAACTTAATTTCCTCCCGATGTATGATAGCCATACTCAGCCTATTCCTTTCCCTTTCTTTTTAAATGATTTGATGAAAGAGCATCTATGTATATAATAATTACATCAATGATCAAACGCTTTTAAAATCTTAGTTTAAAAAATTTAAGCCCAAAAGTAACTTTGATAGTATAATATAATATTAGCTTATTTACTAGCTTTTAAATTCCATCATATGAAATATTATATTAAACATTTAAGGCCCATACTTCTTGTTAGGAACAAAGTCTGTTACTATCCAGTAATGTATGACAAATAAAGACACAGATACAGAATATACCTTGTACATTATACATTGTATATCCTTAGCCTTTTTTTATAAATTTAATTATACTTAGCCTTTCCCTTTCCTTTTCTTTTTAATTGATTTGGTGAAAGAACATCTATGTATATAATATTTACATCAATGATCAACTCATTAAAATCTTAGTTTAAAAAAAATTAAGACCATAAGTAACTTTGATAATGTAATATAATATTAACTTATTTATTAGCTTTTAAATTCCAACATAAGGAATATTATATTAGTAACAAAGTCTGTTACTATCCAGTAATGTATGACAATAAAGACTAAGATACAGAATATACAAATACATTGTAACGATTTAGTTACAATTATATTATGTAAAACTTCACAGAGATCAGTGACATGTCAGGACGATTCCATGATACTAACTGTTTGCTAATAGTCATACAGATGACACTAGGCTGTTCCTACATCGCGGCATCGAAACGCCGAGCCCTAGTAAAGAGGCTCACGTATGTAACATAATATGCTGTGCTGAAAAATAGTACGCAAGCAAATTGCCATAGATATAACTAATGTTTCTGACCTTTATTTATTACATTAATTATCTAATAAGATATTGATTCCATAAAATTCAACCATTTTAATTCCAGCCACCGAACGAACAGGTTTACTAGTATCTATAACAGTAAAACGCCATCTAGAACAAATTCCAATACTTGTTTCAATATCAGATATCAGATTGTCTCTCTTTGCTGGTGTTTTAATTGTATAATAATATTTTATGATGAATTCCCCATCCTACCTTTAATGACTTTCTGTTACGTCTCGGTACCATATTATGGTTTTCATTTGAGACTGAAGGCTCATACTGTCATTTGACACCTTGGTTACTACTCGGTAACATATGATTTTCATTTGAGAATGAAGGCACATACTGCCTTTCAACACCTTAGTTACCACTTGGTAAAGTATGATTTTCATTTGAGAATGAAGGCACATACTGCCTTTCAACACCTTAGTTACCACTAGGTAAAGTATGATTTTCATTTGAGAATGAAGGCACATACTGCCTTTCAACACCTTAGTTACCACTTGGTAAAGTATGATTTTCATTTGAGAATGAAGGCACATACTGCCTTTCAACACCTTAGTTACCACTTGGTAAAGTATGATTTTCATTTGAGAATGAAGGCACATACTGCCTTTCAACACCTTAGTTACCACTTGGTAAAGTATGATTTTCATTTGAGAATGAAGGCACATACTGCCTTTCAACACTTTAGTTACCACTTGGTAAAGTATGATTTTCATTTGAGAATGAAGGCACATACTGCCTATCAACACCTTAGTTACCACTTGGTAAAGTATGATTTTCATTTGAGAATGAAGGCACATACTGCCTTTCAACACCTTAGTTACCAAATGGTAAAGTATGATTTTCATTTAAGAGTGAAGGCACATACTGCCTTTCAACACCTTAGTTACCAACAGGTAAAGTATGATTTTCATTTGAGACTGAAGGCTCATACTGCCTTTGTACACCTTGGTTACCAACAGGTAAAGTATGATTTTCATTTGAGACTGAAGGCTCATACTGCCTTTGTACACCTTGGTTACCAACAGGTAAAGTATGATTTTCATTTGAGACTGAAGGCTCATACTGCCTTTGTACACCTTGGTTACCAACAGGTAAAGTATGATTTTCATTTGAGACTGAAGGCTCATACTGCCTTTGTACACCTTGGTTACCAACAGGTAAAGTATGATTTTCATTTGAGACTGAAGGCTCATACTGCCTTTGTACACCTTGGTTACCAACAGGTAAAGTATGATTTTCATTTGAGACTGAAGGCTCATACTGCCTTTGTACACCTTGGTTACCAACAGGTAAAGTATGATTTTCATTTGAGACTGAAGGCACATACTGCTTTTGATCATCCGTGCTCCTATTCAATGCACGGTTCGCAGTTTAATCCGGGTTCGTACTGCCAGTATTTTATAGTAGAAGGGATGAGACGGTGAGAGATTCTAGAAGATATGAATGAAGCTCGAGGTCCTTGGTAGATTTTAGCCATTAAGGCTTGCTTAGCTCGCAGGTCGTAATCATTATCTGTACTCAAAAGTTGTGATTAGATTTGTACCTACCTACGTTATTCATGTTCTTCACAGAACAACATTTCATTTACCATAGCGTAAAATATAAAGTTCTTATCAGTGCTGCTGAGTATTTTGAATAATAATTAAAATATAACAACAATATAAATATCAATTTTAAGAACTATGATGGCAAATTTCCCTCTCCCAGGTTGTAGCCATACCAATGAGATACTTCCAGATTCTAACGTATATTACGGACGCCTTGTTTTGCTTTCCATCCGATTCCGGTAACAGTCATTCAAACCAGTGGCCAGCTATGCCGGAGCCATCTTTAAAAAGGTCAAGTACAATACACAATAGTAATCCATCATCCCTCAACATCGCATCCAGTGGAACGGACACCTGACACGGCTGGAGGGAGATAAGGCGCTGAACCAACCTGAACCAACCCTCCTCACACCTGTCAGATGCATGGATCATCTTCTTTTTCAGACTGTCAGGTTATCAGCCCGTATTGCTCTAAACAATTTAAAACAACTTTTTTTTTTCTTTTTTACGCGGAAGTCCATTGTTCTCACCCACCACCTCTAAGTTCCAGACGAATTGGCCGACCATTTTATGAGAATTCAAAAAAAATATTTAAAACCATCATTGGTCACCGCTTTCCAAGCACTACATTATAAAATATTTCTAAAGTAGTTTTCACTCGTAGAATACTATATAGATTATAGTAGTAGATTATATAGCACGAGGAAAGGCCTAAACTTTTAATCCTAATAAAAGCTTAATTTTCAAACTCATTCAACCACATCAATATATAATATTCGAGTAGAATTGAATATAATATGTATGCAATACACAAGCAATAGGCAGTTTAAAAAATCCACTTACCATAATTCCACTGTCTTATAATATGTACAATGTACATACCTACATTCTATAGCTCTATCCTTTTGTCAAGTAATTATTGTTTAATTAGGTTTTTTCATACTCGGTAATTTGTAGATACTGACTTATTTGACATAGTATTTCAACACCATATTATAATGTTAATATTATGTCTTTAGAGCATAACATTATTATAGATAGAAGGTTAATTAGAATATAACTAATATGTGTAATAGAAATATGTGTAATAATGAGTATCTGGTGGTATTTAATAGCACACAACAAAGTTTATTTTTAGACTCTTGTATGTTTCGACTTTTGAAGATACAACCCAGTACTGAGATATATAAAACAGTACTCTCACAGACGCCAAATAAGTCTTGTAAGTCCTCAAAACCCAGTTAAAAATGCACAAGAGACTTTAGTTATGATTCAATCAAAGTAACAGAAAAGTCTTAGTTAAATAGAATAGTTCATTTACATCTTAACTTGTGCATTTACCATGTTTTTTGTTAATTATACACCGGTAGCAATGACTCTGATATCAATGTAAACCTTATCCTTCATTAATATTATTTAATAATAAAATATATGAAAATTAAGATTGTACCTACATCTTGGCTTAGCTTTGCATTGCTGTAATTGTCAAAGATTTAATTCCTGCATTGTATGTAACAACTTCATATTCATATTATAATTAAATAATTCATTCTGAAGCAGACGCTTTTTAGAATACTGCGTAGCATTGCAATATTGGAGCTAGATAAATTTTCCTTGCATTGTTCTATAATAATATCCAATATACTAACTCGCTTCAGACAGTTTGTACCACCCAAAGCTACATAGTATTTGAAACTTCTTTTTTTTCTAATTTTGAATATGGGTTGTACTTATTCGCAGAAATGAATAACACATTTTTATAGTTTTCGGTCACGGTTAATTACTGATTTAGAACCCATATCTAATGCGATTAAACTAACATATAAATCTATTTCATCTTGCAGTCACTTGTAAGATACAAAGACAGTATTTATGAGAAGGGTTTTTAAAGGTTTCTGTTTATTCACTACAACCTGCTATATACCTATGTATTAACAAATTCAATAAACCAAGTAAGCCAGCCAGCCAGTCTTGTAAGGGGCTTACAATATCCTTGAGTTATTCATATATTACTTGAAATTTCAAGTGACTTCATATAATGAAACCTTAATTATTTTTTTAAATTAAAGGAATCCCAATTATGCATGGTGTATAATAATAATTAACATGTTGGTCTTAGATTATGTTTTGTATTAAGAGATATAATATAAACAACAAAACCAAGGACAGACTACATGTTTTTGCTTAAAAAGTAATAGCTGTTGCGCCTTTTACAGTATAACTATTACAGTTGCAAGTGCACCGCACAATACAACAATTGATGTGGACTTTATAGACACTGCCTATCTACGCTGTATTAATTTAAGTTTAAACTATTAATTTAAGTTTATATTTCCATTTTACACATCATAGTTTACTACATACGTATACTATAACTAACTGTCGGTTCTCTAATCTGGATGCCTTATCGACCCGATATTACCATAATTATAATAAATATTTAAAGATCAAGTTTAAATTTTCCATATAATAATATGAACTGAGCTAGTATTAGAGTATTGTCAAGATCCACTATACGCACATATTTTAGTGCAATGTAATTACACTTTTGGAAAAACCCTTTTATTTGTTGGTCTGTTTATAACTAATATTGTAATGGAAAGTAACTAATTTATCCATCTTCCAACTATCGTTGCGTTATAGAACGGCAACTTTATGTAGTTCTGAACAATATGATACTGTCGAACTGATGTGATGATGGAGTCGAGAGATAGGCTCTTGCCTATCATTGCCTTTCATGAGGAATATCGTATCAAAATCGTGCTTGCACTTGTGAGAACAGTGTAATATTGAAAATCCCGATGAACCCTTAGACGGGCATTATGCAGCTTCCGCCATCTTCATCTTTTTTTATACAAACGTGTTTTAACTATTAATTTTTCGACATTTAGAGGAGCTAGAACTTTAGATGTCATTTATTTTACACGTCAACCTTTAATTTCAATAACGAATTCGCCATCTTAGACAACCATATAACTTTGTTATTTTATTACTCACTGTTGAATTCATCATATTCGTAGAATATTACTTATTTGAACGGATGATTTTAACCCCTTATCCTGATACACTTTTTGTGCCCAGTTTAATAGACTCGTATTAGGGTGTAATGAACATTCTTACTAAACAATTAAGCATTTTCTTATCTTTTAAACTCCTATGAAATGCAATACAATTACGCCAGTTAAACTAGTTTATAATCATGATACTTTAGTGTACTTTAGGTGTCAATGAGCTCATCCTTCCTTTTCAATTTAGTTTTTCAATACGCACGTGATTTACAAAATTAATTATTTTTTTCACTGACCTTATTACTGACTTACTAGTATTATAGGTTTATCCTCGTCGCCATTTGTAGTGTGCACTAAATTATACGAAAGGCGGGCTCCTTTTACCGTCAACAATTCTAGTACGTCTTACTCTTAGTACGTCTGTCTTAATACTGATTGAGTGGGGCAGCCCCCCACCAATTATAGTACTTATATTGTCCACGATATAGAGATCACCATTTAGCCAAACACTACACCCCCCTACACATCAAAAAAATAAAATTGCGTCCTCTAAAAAACGCAACCCAAAATGTAACTTTTCAATGGACTATTTATTATTATTCGTTCTTTAATTGTTTATTATTCTAGATTCGATTCCCACATTGATGATGGAAATGTTGTTCCGAATTGTAAATAAATAATGATGCTCAAAAACATCGATTTTTCAGCGTAATCGTTTTTTTTACTGGCAACTAAGGAAAACATGTCGTATAGCGTATAGTAACGGAAAAAATGTTTAGTGACTTATTTATTCAACTTTTTTAATCCGGCGAAGTTACGGCTCAAATCTTTGAAGTTTTTTATTTTAATACAAGTAATAATTTTAACACGACTTTAATTCTAGAACAAAACGAAACCATAAATGGGCAATCTCTAAATCTTTGCATCACCTTTAGGAAATAAATCCTAACTAATGACTTTCATTGGGAATTAGCAATTTAATGGTCGAATACTGTAGCGCTCCCATTCACAGGCTGTCACAGTCATCGCTTTGCGAAATAAAAGGATTCACGCTAATTTGGTCACAGGCCAAATTCTCAAAAAACTCGTGTCATTATCGCCCAGACAAATATTATATATTTTATGTTTGGTGAAGTTTTTGTAAAGTTACCTGGAAGTTTTGTCGGATATTCTCGGTACAATGCTGAGAGTTATGGGATGCTGGTGCCGTTGACATTCTGGAGCGAGGCAGTTTGTACAGGCATTGTTGGCCGCTATTCACAGCTTCGGAGCTGGCATCGGCGAATATTGGATAATGCTATATTACTATCAACAGGAAAACTGCTTATACGTGATTTATACTGTCCACGCAGTACAATCACTGATGGCCGCATTTATGACGTACAATTAAATAAATAAATAAATATCGATGGACGCTTCACACTACGTCAATCTGGCCCCGTGCTAAGTATCCGAAGAACTTGTGTTACAGGTACCAGATATATTTAATGCTTTTATACTATACACATATTTAAGATTTTTATTATATTATGTATACACAAATTTAATATACATCCATGACCCAGGATCATTGAAAACTTTTTTTGTTCCCTTGGCGGGATTCGAACCCGCGACCTCTCGCTCGAGCATCAACGCGCTCAACCACTGCGCTAAGAGGTCGTCGAAGAATTGTGACTATCTATACTTATAATCAAACTGTAGAGAGGTCAATTCTCTACACATTGGTGATCGATACTGATGTCAAAAATGCAATCATTAAATTTTTTGTCTGTCTGTCTGTATGTGCACGCAACACGTGCAAAACTAATTAAGGGATTTTAACCAAACAGCTAGTTAACAATAAAAATATTTATCCTATTAAATACATCCCATCAAAAACATGACTTGTAAAAAATATAAAGTCTCACTACATAATTATTTTAACGTAAAAAGTTGTGAGATCCATGTGATGCCAAGCTGGGGTAAGTCGGTCGGTCTAACAACATCTTACAGTGATTATATCAATATTATTAAAAATCTTTTATAGTTTAAATAAATAAGTAGATTGACTTGGCTATCGCATGAAAATACTATGTACCTACATAATTATTATCTATTTCACGAGTGATACATATTAAATCAGATTGTTTAGTGCGATTGCCAAGTCAATCTACTATTTATTTAGAACATAAAAGATAGCGTTGTCGTGTGTCAACTACCTAACAATATAATGGATTGTAGGAACCCATCACTGTTAACTACTTAAAGCGTTAAAGCCTGTGTGTATAAATTTTATAACGTATATTTCTTTTTATAGCAATACAATAAGTTGCTGCCATGACGACAAATTCAATAATCCCTTTCCAACAACTATTTCTATTTTTTTGCGAATCATACCCCAATCCCGTGTTCTTAGCAATGGTTTTAAACTTAAGTATTTTTTATAATATAATATTATTATGTGAAGCAAAAACTTTATACCCCTTATTATATGACGAATATGGGGTATAAAGTTGCGCGGACGGAAGAAATATTTCTCACGGTTATAGTTTACATAGAGAAGGAGTGTATAATGATAATATTTATTAAGATCAGTAATAGGTATTTATAAAACAATTTTTTATTTTGTAAAATAGACAGTTAATGTCCTTTTGGAGTTGATGTGAGCCAAAGAACAACACCCTGAGGTTGCTCACCTATAAGTAAAGTTGTTACACGATACATACCCACTTTTCTGACTTTTCTGCACACTGACTTGAAAAACATTAATTGTAACTAGGTATATATAATATATAAACGTCGGGGTGTTATAAGTTTGACGTATGGTGGAGGGTATGTGTCTGTCTGTGGCATCGTAGCTCCCAAACGGATGATCCAATTTTAAGGCGGATTTCTGGTTGAAAGGTATATCAGTCGAGAGTATTCTTAGCTATGTTCGGTGGAAATCGGTTCAGGTCTTCAAGGTCATCAGGTCGTTTGTTAGGTGTGATAGGAATGTTACACTCTAAGTCGGGTTTTTTTTAATTTAAAATTTTATTTTGTACTTTGTAGCTGTTAAACGTAGCTTTTTTAGTTTATATCCTATAGACAACTACTAAAAAAATACACGTGGGAAAAGTAGGTGTCTAATCTAAAAAAAAATATTTTTAAATATGAATTCTGGTCAAATATAAAATGTGACCTCCACTAATATAAAATGCTTCTGTGCACCATTTGTGCAAAACTTTAGTTTTCCAATAGTTTGAGATTTTAATTTAAGTTAAATTGTTATCAAGATTTAATATTAGCTTCAAATTCCCCCTATATTTTAAAGTCAATTCTTAGAAAGCTATTTTATTATAAATGACATGCGATTCTTATTGTTAGAAGGAAAATTAAAATCTGCCTTAAATAAAGGAAAGGCTAAAGTAAAGACAAGACGAGACGTATAGAAGAGTAAGGGATACTATTAATATAAAATAATATTTTTATTAAAACATTGAAATAAATATTTCTTATAATAATAATAATAATAATAATAATCTTTATTTCGGGCGGCATAGGCCCATATTATAAATACCTTACAGACTAACATACATATTATTATAACTAAGATTTATCACGTATTATGATCGGCGACGTGATGTGCGCCTCGCTCCGGAGTCTTCCCCGGAACCTTCGGTAAACTACACCCATCGGCCAGAACTCCTCCACCTCGAAGGTCGATAAGCGATCTGTCGGTACTCTCACCACAAAAGAACTAAAGTTAACTTTATGGCGAGACTCCAGACGCTCGACCCTCAAGTTTAAGGACGTCTTCTTCAAGATGTAGCCCACGACATCCTCGACCTTCGTGGACCAGTGCAGGCGGGACACGTACAGCGGCGTGGTGGGTATTTCACACCGCAGGCGCTGCTCGGGTCCGCAGGGTGCGGTGCCGCGGTGGTTGCGGACGGCGGGCTTCCTCTTCTTTCTTCTCTCCACCAATGTGAAGCCCTCCTCATCGACCTCCTGCTCTCACCCTCGTTTGATCGAGAAGGTTCTGCCTTACGGCTTTCCTTAGCCTTGCGGCTCTCTTTCACCCCCTTCGTCTTCACCCCCTGAGGAGGTGCGGGGGAGCGGGCAGTGACACCCGCAAAACTTTTCTTCTGCTGGGTCGCTGGTTGACTCAGCTTCGGCTCGACCTCGAGGGGAAGGCGGGCGGGAGCGGCGGCGGTCGGTGACACGTCGGATTCCGCTGACGCGCAAAAGGAGGCTTGCGCGCCGCGGCGACGCGTATTTACGAAGGTTGAATGCTCGGGTGACATACATAGTGAATTATTACTTTTAATTTGCAATAATTCATTACGCAAATCTCGGATGGTGGATTCCGATGCATTCAACCTACCTCGCATCTCGTCCAGCTCTGCCTTCATACTATTGAAGTTCTTCAGCAGGCTGGAGACGTCGACGTGGTCCATCGTCACCACCGGCAGCTTGTGGAGATCTTTCGCCACAAATGCCGGCACGTCGTCTGGATCCGTCTGCTTCAGCAGGGAGATTATGTCCTGCACGCTTCTCTCGATGCCATCTCTGCGCCGCGATGGCATATTCGCGCTCTGGCCGAGCGTCTCGTACAACAGCTGCTTTCCCTTGCAAATCTCCTCGCTGTTGAAGGAAGACTTGCAGATCTGCATGATGCTGACCTCGTCCATGGTGTCGATGGCATGCTGGATAAACGCCAGCAACTCATTGGCCACGAGCGCCATGGTGACGTGCAGCGGCAATCAGCCGCGCGATTCGCACAAATATAAATTAATATTTGTTGCTCGTGTATAACGCGGAGCGCGACCGTTCGCTGGCTCGACACATTACACACCCACACATTATAGGATCTGGGTGCCCCCAGATTTTCGTATCTCATCTCGTTCGTATCTCGCCAAGTCGAGCCAAGCGAAGCGCAAGGGCACTACCTACCTTTCTCGAAACGTTTTGTCGTTTTGTTGATTTAGTTTTACTAAATAACTATAATTTTTATAAAAAAATTAAACCCAAGTACGTGAATAATATTAGCCTATTACCCGAGCTATTAATAAGATACCTACTACCTACACATCATTAAAACCGTATCATTAGTTTAGACGCTATGATAGAAATAATGCCTCCCATACCGATTTCGGTGACGGTGACCGGATTCATTGAAACCAGGCCGGCTACGCAGGAGTTATTTTATAGTTCCTAAGTGCGTGCGCAATACAAAGAAGCACTCTTTCTTCCTTCACTCTCGCAGCTCAGTGGGACGGTAAACCGACACGACTGGCGGGAGATCAGGCGCAGGACCGACTTTTTACATGCCTATCCGTCGCATGGATCATCTTTCTTGTCAGACAATCAGGTGATCAGCCTGCGTTGTCCTAACTTAACATGAAAACAACATTTTTGTTGTTTCAATAGCGGATACCGAACCCACGACCTCCGAGTGGAGAGCTAGACTCTAAACCACTAGACCACGAAGGCGTTGGTTCATACATACATACATACTGCAAAACCTACCTTTTCTTTTCGTTTCGCAGTAATCGAACGAAAAATACACTACACAAATCCTCAGAACTCTTACCAAAGCAAATGATGTATGTTTCACCCGCGTTTCACCCATATTAAGCGCAGAAAAACGGTGAAATATCGACGGTATTTCAACGACGAGTGAACAATAACTACGTTAAGTTAACCTTTAATCCGACCCGGCACGGCCGCTGATGGTTTTCCGATTCTATTAACCGCAAAGCGGCTGAGACTTGATTAGGCGGAATAAGTAAAGTGGCGTATCTACTAGAACCTCCACATAAAAAGTTTATATTTATGCGCTATTGGCTACGCTGAGAGAGTAGAAAAAGTATACACTCCACTTTTTATTGTTCGTTAAGTCTTTAAACGCTAGCAGATATAATATTGTGTTGCGTCGACGGCGTTCTAATATTTGCATTCCTCCGACTGCATTGCAAATGTTAAGATTGAGAAAATATTAATTACTGTTTTATTGCATTTATTTTCATCACAGTGAATGAACGATGAATATAATATTAAATGATACGATAATGTCGTAGAATATTTTTCACAAACTGAAGTTATAATGTATAGTTATAGTATATAGTAGCCCAGAATTCTAAAAAACTCGAGCGTTGTCGAGACCTAGTACTTAGTAGGTTTTGGTGATCAGTCGATAGGAGGAAAAAAAACATATGCTAGTTTTTTTTTTTAAAACCAAATTGTTATGAAATAGTATCTCTAATATCGTTTATTACTCGTTAGATTCGTCAAGACTGTCACGAGTGTTTGGTCCAATATAAAATTTTTGGGAAACTTAATATTTATTTAAAAATAGTGAGTTACTTTTAAATTTTACATAATATGTCCCTATGAGCTTACCCGACTTTCAAATCGTCAGTGCTTTCTGTTGGAGCTACTTTGACCCCTACTTAACATCCCCAACCTTAATCTGACGCATCGAATTAAATTTTTTATTTGATTTAAATTTTTTTTAATTAAATTTTTGATACTTTCTAAAACTTTTTTTTAACCAATCGAATTCAAAAAATCATGCTTAGATTACCAGAAGCATGTAGAACACATATACTATCTTAATCTGACGCGCTCGAGTTACTACAGACATCCCCGCCCCTACTATTAAATTTGTAGCCCTGGCATCAGAATAGATAACTAATAATAGGTAGCAGGCACTAATTGTTACAGAAGAAAGGTTTCTTCTTCTTTATCACACTTCTTCTTCTTTGTCGTGATAAAGTTATAAATTAGGGTATCGAGCGCTTGACGTATTATCTACATTAGTGATGGTAACTTGGCTACATGCCCCAGCGTAAGTATAATCAAATCCTACGGCATAAAATGTACACACAGCATACGTATATATGTATATATTATGTAGACCGTATAAGTCTAGAGAACAGAAATAAATCAAGTAATTGATTTATTTCTGTGGTCTAGAGTATAACAGGGCTATGCTGGTATATATGCTATATGGCTATGCTGGTATACTCACCCTATCTACTTTTCAAATAAAATATTTATTTTCCTCACTACCAGTGATAAAATGGATATGAATTTTCGGATACGGATACGGATATTAAATTATTCGGATTATTCGCTCGTTTCGGATAATTTCGGTTACGGAGATTACATTTTGGTTATGTTTTTACAGTAGCAAAACTTTCATTTCAGATTCGGTTACGGTTTCGGCTAATTTTTTATATCCGATAACCGATAGCTTCGGTTACGGTTAAAGCTCCCTAAGATCCCTGCTCTTAACAGATTTTGTGTCTTATAGGTTTCCGTGTATTACGGTCAATGTGTTGTCCATTATCACTCAGCTGTTTGAACACGACGCGAAGTGTTTTATCTAAGCGGAATGCGAGTGAATTGAGCTCGTATTCCAACCCTCGTCATTTTGATGCCGTCACTCCGGCTGTGTACTCAGTACCCAAATAACTGCCTACTTATGTCTCACGTTATAGGGATACTTGTTAATCTTCTTTCAAACGTTTTTGTATAAAGTTTGCATTGCCAGAATTTAAGACCCGTATTAATAAAGTCTCAAACCCAACCTCACTAGGGAACAGACAGATAAATAAAATAAAAGTTTAAAAAACTATAACCCGACTTCGCAAAAAAGGGGTCTAAAAAGGCTGAAACAAGAAAATAATTCAATTTGAAATCCAGATATGCATAGGTACAGATATGGTCAAGGTAGAGCCGTGGTCGTACCCGCTATTGGGATTGTATATTACAACAGCAGACGAATATTATAGATTTGTTTAGCGGGTACGACCACGGCTCTACCTTGACCATATCTGTACCTATGCATATCTGGATTTCAAATTGAATTATTTTCTTGTTTCAGCCTTTTTAGACCCCTTTTTTGCGAAGTCGGGTTATAGTTTTTTAAACTTTTATTTTATTTTACATTTTTCTGTTTCCACATGAACTATAACATTATATGTTCACTAAACTAACGTTAAATTAACACATAGAAAGTAACTAAACAACTCCTAGATACAATTTGTACGACCGCACTTTCAACCCTTATTTTGAATTTAACAACAAAATATAATAACTAATTAAAATTTTAAATACATATTTGTAATCTGCTTGCCAAGACCTATCTTTGGATACCAAACACGATACAATTATCTTAATTTAATTTTTTTTGGAGATAGTTTATGAGCTATAATTTTCAAAATCCAAAATTTTTTGAAAAATTATATAGCCTATGTTACTCGCGGGACCACTACGAATCGATTGACATCTTATTTATTAAAATCGGACCAGTAGTTTAACCGCTACGAGGGAACATACATACATATATACAAACATACATACATACATACATACATACATAGACTGCCAAAATCATTACCCTTCCTTTTGGCTTCGCCGAAGTCGGGTAAAAATACGTTTCGTTTCACTTTTAAAAATGAAGAACTGTTACTTATTAAAGTAAGTAACAGTTTTAGTTTTTAAAACGTAAATATAAAGATTATAAAAATATATTGATTAGGTATACTTATTTTAATGTTTTTATGTAATCTTTATTATGAATATTTCGGTATAAAAAGAAAAGTACTATGTAACATTAATAAAGTTGTTCACTTTTAAAAGTTATTTAGCTGTCAAATAGGTTTTAAGGTGAGGTTGGGTTTTTGACTTCTTTATTAATACGGGCCTAAGGCCTTGTTGAGTGTTTTTTAGCACGTAGCAATACCAATTGACAGGTACGCTATCGATTGAGAATTTATGAAAATTATGACAGCGCCCGTTCAATTGACATTCGATATTATTGCATATACGTAGTTTTCAATTGTTTCGGCTTGAGCTAAAAAAAAGTTTTTTACGCACTCAAAGTTACGTGTGTAATTTTTTCGAAATATGATATTTTCTCCTTGGGATGCCAAAGAAAGAATAACGACTGAGGCACAAAGAAGATATATAACAGAGACACGACCTAGTACTAGAAATGGTATCAACATAATACTGGCAATTCAACTGGCTATTTTTGTTTTCTTCGATTTCCAGGCACATTCCGGAAACCGCCATCTAGCGCCACTATTGGAAAATACTAATTACTTATTTCGTTTCGTATCTTCTTCTTAAGGCGAGGAGTAACCGCAACTAGCGCCACTCTTTTTAAAATAAATTTTACAATGACACAAAGGTCTTATTAAAAAAAGTAGTCGGTTCAAACTTTAAGTAAATAGTTAAACTAATTTATTATAGTAATATATAATAGTTAAACTAATATTATATATTATATCTCGTAAGTAATAACTAGAACGGCCGCTTTAGTTATTACTTACGAGAGTAAATACAGTAAAGGATTTAGAGCTGTAATTAAATGCCAATGCTGTAATTATATGACATGGAATATATATCCGGAAATGGGCAGCAGCATTTCGGCGGACATTGTCATTCTATTTGAAAACTGCGCTCGCCAACTCGCCTGACAAGCGTGGTGAGCACCTATATGGTAACTGAAACACTTCAGGGGAGGCTCACAAAAACAAACGGCGTTCTAATATTTGCATTCCTCCGACTGCATTGCAAATGTTAAGATTGAGAAAATATTAATTACTGTTTTATTGCATTTATTTTCATCACAGTGAATGAACGATGAATATAATATTAAATGATACGATAATGTCGTAGAATATTTTTCACAAACTGAAGTTATAATGTATAGTTATAGTATATAGTAGCCCAGAATTCTAAAAAACTCGAGCGTTGTCGAGACCTAGTACTTAGTAGGTTTTGGTGATCAGTCGATAGGAGGAAAAAAAACATATGCTAGTTTTTTTTTTTAAAACCAAATTGTTATGAAATAGTATCTCTAATATCGTTTATTACTCGTTAGATTCGTCAAGACTGTCACGAGTGTTTGGTCCAATATAAAATTTTTGGGAAACTTAATATTTATTTAAAAATAGTGAGTTACTTTTAAATTTTACATAATATGTCCCTATGAGCTTACCCGACTTTCAAATCGTCAGTGCTTTCTGTTGGAGCTACTTTGACCCCTACTTAACATCCCCAACCTTAATCTGACGCATCGAATTAAATTTTTTATTTGATTTAAATTTTTTTTAATTAAATTTTTGATACTTTCTAAAACTTTTTTTTAACCAATCGAATTCAAAAAATCATGCTTAGATTACCAGAAGCATGTAGAACACATATACTATCTTAATCTGACGCGCTCGAGTTACTACAGACATCCCCGCCCCTACTATTAAATTTGTAGCCCTGGCATCAGAATAGATAACTAATAATAGGTAGCAGGCACTAATTGTTACAGAAGAAAGGTTTCTTCTTCTTTATCACACTTCTTCTTCTTTGTCGTGATAAAGTTATAAATTAGGGTATCGAGCGCTTGACGTATTATCTACATTAGTGATGGTAACTTGGCTACATGCCCCAGCGTAAGTATAATCAAATCCTACGGCATAAAATGTACACACAGCATACGTATATATGTATATATTATGTAGACCGTATAAGTCTAGAGAACAGAAATAAATCAAGTAATTGATTTATTTCTGTGGTCTAGAGTATAACAGGGCTATGCTGGTATATATGCTATATGGCTATGCTGGTATACTCACCCTATCTACTTTTCAAATAAAATATTTATTTTCCTCACTACCAGTGATAAAATGGATATGAATTTTCGGATACGGATACGGATATTAAATTATTCGGATTATTCGCTCGTTTCGGATAATTTCGGTTACGGAGATTACATTTTGGTTATGTTTTTACAGTAGCAAAACTTTCATTTCAGATTCGGTTACGGTTTCGGCTAATTTTTTATATCCGATAACCGATAGCTTCGGTTACGGTTAAAGCTCCCTAAGATCCCTGCTCTTAACAGATTTTGTGTCTTATAGGTTTCCGTGTATTACGGTCAATGTGTTGTCCATTATCACTCAGCTGTTTGAACACGACGCGAAGTGTTTTATCTAAGCGGAATGCGAGTGAATTGAGCTCGTATTCCAACCCTCGTCATTTTGATGCCGTCACTCCGGCTGTGTACTCAGTACCCAAATAACTGCCTACTTATGTCTCACGTTATAGGGATACTTGTTAATCTTCTTTCAAACGTTTTTGTATAAAGTTTGCATTGCCAGAATTTAAGACCCGTATTAATAAAGTCTCAAACCCAACCTCACTAGGGAACAGACAGATAAATAAAATAAAAGTTTAAAAAACTATAACCCGACTTCGCAAAAAAGGGGTCTAAAAAGGCTGAAACAAGAAAATAATTCAATTTGAAATCCAGATATGCATAGGTACAGATATGGTCAAGGTAGAGCCGTGGTCGTACCCGCTATTGGGATTGTATATTACAACAGCAGACGAATATTATAGATTTGTTTAGCGGGTACGACCACGGCTCTACCTTGACCATATCTGTACCTATGCATATCTGGATTTCAAATTGAATTATTTTCTTGTTTCAGCCTTTTTAGACCCCTTTTTTGCGAAGTCGGGTTATAGTTTTTTAAACTTTTATTTTATTTTACATTTTTCTGTTTCCACATGAACTATAACATTATATGTTCACTAAACTAACGTTAAATTAACACATAGAAAGTAACTAAACAACTCCTAGATACAATTTGTACGACCGCACTTTCAACCCTTATTTTGAATTTAACAACAAAATATAATAACTAATTAAAATTTTAAATACATATTTGTAATCTGCTTGCCAAGACCTATCTTTGGATACCAAACACGATACAATTATCTTAATTTAATTTTTTTTGGAGATAGTTTATGAGCTATAATTTTCAAAATCCAAAATTTTTTGAAAAATTATATAGCCTATGTTACTCGCGGGACCACTACGAATCGATTGACATCTTATTTATTAAAATCGGACCAGTAGTTTAACCGCTACGAGGGAACATACATACATATATACAAACATACATACATACATACATACATACATAGACTGCCAAAATCATTACCCTTCCTTTTGGCTTCGCCGAAGTCGGGTAAAAATACGTTTCGTTTCACTTTTAAAAATGAAGAACTGTTACTTATTAAAGTAAGTAACAGTTTTAGTTTTTAAAACGTAAATATAAAGATTATAAAAATATATTGATTAGGTATACTTATTTTAATGTTTTTATGTAATCTTTATTATGAATATTTCGGTATAAAAAGAAAAGTACTATGTAACATTAATAAAGTTGTTCACTTTTAAAAGTTATTTAGCTGTCAAATAGGTTTTAAGGTGAGGTTGGGTTTTTGACTTCTTTATTAATACGGGCCTAAGGCCTTGTTGAGTGTTTTTTAGCACGTAGCAATACCAATTGACAGGTACGCTATCGATTGAGAATTTATGAAAATTATGACAGCGCCCGTTCAATTGACATTCGATATTATTGCATATACGTAGTTTTCAATTGTTTCGGCTTGAGCTAAAAAAAAGTTTTTTACGCACTCAAAGTTACGTGTGTAATTTTTTCGAAATATGATATTTTCTCCTTGGGATGCCAAAGAAAGAATAACGACTGAGGCACAAAGAAGATATATAACAGAGACACGACCTAGTACTAGAAATGGTATCAACATAATACTGGCAATTCAACTGGCTATTTTTGTTTTCTTCGATTTCCAGGCACATTCCGGAAACCGCCATCTAGCGCCACTATTGGAAAATACTAATTACTTATTTCGTTTCGTATCTTCTTCTTAAGGCGAGGAGTAACCGCAACTAGCGCCACTCTTTTTAAAATAAATTTTACAATGACACAAAGGTCTTATTAAAAAAAGTAGTCGGTTCAAACTTTAAGTAAATAGTTAAACTAATTTATTATAGTAATATATAATAGTTAAACTAATATTATATATTATATCTCGTAAGTAATAACTAGAACGGCCGCTTTAGTTATTACTTACGAGAGTAAATACAGTAAAGGATTTAGAGCTGTAATTAAATGCCAATGCTGTAATTATATGACATGGAATATATATCCGGAAATGGGCAGCAGCATTTCGGCGGACATTGTCATTCTATTTGAAAACTGCGCTCGCCAACTCGCCTGACAAGCGTGGTGAGCACCTATATGGTAACTGAAACACTTCAGGGGAGGCTCACAAAAACAAGGCTAAAATATGTCCGCGTAGTTTATGCCAATAGAGTTACATTTGTTTAGTAACGAACTACGTCTACAAATCATCGGAACCTGGAGAAAAACCGTCGTTTCGTCTTCTTAATAGCTGCCCGTGGGCCCGGGTGACGAACGGTCTAATGTACTGCATAAAATTAATGAATTTCAAACAACAATATAGAAGTAATCCATCATAATTGACAGACAGACGGACTCGCTGCAGCTTGCAAGTCACGATAACTCGAGCAGTTGTCGCCTGCTCGGTCTCTAGATAGTTAAGCCTATTAAATCAAACTTCACTGCCTTAATAGTCGAGCTGTTTCTCACAATTACCATGTTCCTGTAACTAAATGGATACTGAGTGAAGTGCGAATCCTACTGATATTATAAACGCGAAAGTTTGTAAGTATGGATGTTTTACTCTTCCACGTCAAAAACTATTGAACGGATTTTAATGAAATTTGTTATGGTAGTAGTTTACTTGTTGGATTAACAAATATGCTACATTTTAGAGTAGCAAAATATACATTTCTCGCGGAATCTTATTTACGCGTGCATAGCAGCGGGAAACATGTAGAGTTATATTTTCAAACAGTCCTCTGCTTATTCGACCATATTTTTTTATTATTTGTTTTGACTTTTATAGCATTCTTATGCCTCTTAGATACGCAATAAACATATGTAAATGTTGTCTATGGAATCTAAAAGAAAGATCGACAAATGTATAAAACTTGCTATAAATACTAGACTGCTGTTGGTACAAACGCATGTTAGTGTGAGTGGGGTAGTGGGTGTTTTTGTTGGTTTTATGCATTTCTAAAATCTTATTACTTTGCACTTCGTCTCTTTACAATGACTATAAGTGTGGGACGTTCAATACTTCTTTGTCTAGATAGTTTCTGTAAAACGGGTACTAAGTTTCTGCTTCACGTATTCATATTATTTAGACTGGCTACTAAAATATCTATTAAATATGTGCAATCGTTTTTACGTAGATTACTTAATCTAAAAAATATATGTATAAAATTTGTTTTTTTACCAGCAGCAATGAATGCGTAGCACCGTTGCTCTGGCGTCGTAACACGTAGCACAGATAGTACGCCAAGTTTTCAATACAATGAATTAATGTTTGTATATAAGGAAGGGTAAATATACAGTGTGTGTTACGGTTCATATACATACCAAGTCGAATATAAGAGTCGTAAAACAAATGAGTTTTAATCCTGGTCAGGTCTAGGTTCAACGACCAGTTCGTTCGTGTGTATAGACTAGGACGCCCGCGAGCTCCAGCATAGTAAGAATCACTTATGTCGTCATTTTAGAATATTGTCTTCACACTATATTCGGCTTAATATAATATATAATATATTATGAACCATGATTCACGAATCACCTTATAATTCTTAAGTTATTTTCAGCACAAAATGGCCAGCTGTCGAAGGTTAAGACTAATTCTTCTAAGTGGTCTCGTTAAATTGAGTGTAAAAGAACAATTGTTTTCGAACCTATTAATATCGGAGGGTAAAATAAGCCAATATTGCGGTGGACACAACAATAGGTCTCTGTCGCCTGTCGCTTGGACGGAGACAAATCGTTCATGGAACATGAAAGAACGCTGATCCCGAGGCAAACGCAATGAAATCCTTTGCCACTGACAATGACTTACCAGGGTTCAGTCACTATAAAACCACCAAAGTTATCCAATTCTAATGAACTTTTGTCATTTTTTTTACCTTTTTCTATTTCATAGTGGCGAAGACTGGTTCTCATTCTCAGAGTTCTAGCTTGTATTATAGGGTAGAATTTGGATGAGGGTCTTCAAAGGTAAAGGTAAGTAAAGGCGATAGGAATGGAGCTGTAGAAACCCCACGCTAGTGAGTACTGACAGGCTATGCAGCGTGTCTCATGATTCATATACCAAACCAAATAAGAGGGGGCAAGTGACGATAATAAGAATTGGGTATGGTAGTAGTACCGAGTATATAATGCCATTATCCCCAATACTGGATCGTGCCAGCGTTTTCCTTAAGAGGGAATCCGACGAGAACCGCAGATTTTGCTGCGAAAAAGTAGCCTATGTTCTGCACCATCATCTACTCCATAGATATGTGCCAATATCGGCATGATACCCATAGATAAATGTGAAAATATTTGAAGACATAAAAAGGGAGGGCAACAAAATGTTACCCTGAAAATTAAGTTTGAACTGTCACTTCAACATTTTAGGCCATATTATAGTAACGTATTTAGTACATTGATTCTAGAGATGGGTATTTAGATAAATGTACTTATACGTTACGACGTATTCTTAAATGGTTAAGTTTGAACAAAATTTTCTCGAAATTACAATTTAGCTGCATAACACCTTCATCAATTCATTTGTCTCTTCTCTATGCTTTTACATTATAAATATAAAATACTAGCTGACCCTTGCCCACTTCGTTGAGCATGGAAACCGTGTAAACCTTCCCGGAACTTCCACGAATATTTGAAGACCAAAAATAGTCGAATCAGTTCTGCTGATCTCGATTTTTAGCGAGACTAACTAACAGCAATTGATTTTTATATAGCCTATGTTACTCAGTGATAATGTAGGTTTCTAATAAAAAAATAATTATTAAAATCGGTCCAGTACTTTTTGAGTTAAGTCGTTACATACAAAAATACAAATCTTTCCTCTTTATAATATTAGTGTAGAAATCGTTGAAACTCACAGTTACTTTTTAAAATATATGACAACATGTACGGGCCCATTAGAAACATGAAACACTAGCGTGTAGTATATGTAGTGTGTAATCACAGGATGCTAACATGCAAGATACAACTGCGTACCGAAATGTATTCCCTTTGTGTGTCTCTGTTATTAGAGCTGTGTTTTTGTATTTCGTATCAAACGCAATCCGTTGAAGGCTTTTTCGACGGTCAAATTTTTGGTACAGCAATATATGAATGTAGTTTAGTTATTAGGTGTAAGAATAAAAAACTAGAGTATATTCGTATCGTCTGAAATAGTAATTGCTATCAAAGAAACTACCTCTATCTATACTATAATATTATAAAGCGGAAGAGTTTGTTTGTATGTTTGTTTAAACACGCTAATCTCTGGAACTACTGGTCTGATTTAAAAAAAATTTTTTTTTGTTGGATAGTCCATTTATAGAGGAAGGCTTTAGGCTATATATAACATTACGCTGCGGCCAATAGGAGCGAAGCGTCAGTGAGATATGTTGCAAAAACGGGGAAAATTATTCACATTTAGGGACTTTCGTTGCGTGCGATGCATAAACGGTTTAAGTTACTCAAAAACCACGCGAACGAAGTCGCGGGCACAGCTAGTTATTTTATAAGAGTATGAATAAATCAGACCTACTTCAAGAATAAGTAGATTAAAAAATCAAGCGTCAAAGAAATCCTGAGTATTGGAATAGGAGCTTCTATATAATTAGCACTAAAAGGTGCAACTTTGTAGTCTCTCTTAGCGAAAATAGGCTCTTCAGAATGCTTTGACATTTATCTATGAAAGTGGTACTAGGACTAGATTTATTTAGTGATTTAATAGATAGGTCTCTTGAGGCTCATCGGTTAGTACCAGCACTCAAGTTGGAGGTCGCGTGTTTGAATACCGCCGAGGAAAAAGTTTTTAATGCTCCTTAGTGATGCATGTGTATAATATAATATAATCATTATATATTAATAATATATATGGACGCTACATACCACGTCTATCTGGCCCCGTGCTAAATATCCGAAGAACTTGTGTTACGGGGACCAGACAGCGGAAATATATTTAATACTTACATACTATACACAAATTTAAGACACATTCATGACCCAGAAAAGCTGAAAACTTTTGCTCCTTTCGCGGGATTCGAACCCGCGACCTTCGGCTTGAGCACCACTACGCTACGGAGGTCATAGTCATGTGTATTACACATTAATTAAATTATATTATGTAACTTATAAATATTTCAGTTCTCTGATCCATGTAGCACAAGTTCTTAGGACGGGGTCAGGTTAACCCATTCGTTGCCGGCATGAAAAGTACGACTTACCCAGATGGCGCCATATATTGGTATACACCCCTGCAGGCTTACTTCCGACACATTCAATAATCATACCAGTTCGATCTTAACAGCTTGTAGTGTTTTATTTGGCCGATTACTTTGAAAGTAACCAAGATAAAGAAAATTGTTAGATGGCAACTTTTTGTGCTCCCGGTAATATTAATCGACTGAGAATCAAAATAAACAAACGTCACATTATTGGGAAGTATGCGCCACGATGAACCTAAATCAAAATCGAATCAGTTTGGGGAGTAAGGTCCCTGAGCTCGTCCATCGGCGCGTTCGGGGCGTGGATCAAAACATTTCACTCGATGATCGGTAGGCTCTGCCCTAAAAGATTTACGGCAGGTTTGTACGAAATGTATGATCAACTAACATGGGATTGATGTTAAAAACCCATATTGAACACTAAATGTTGAAACATTTATCAGAGTGAAAGAGAGGGACAGATATTATATAATAACATCGCTCGCACTCGCAAGTTCAGGATCGTCCTGGCTTCCGAAGCGCGCGCACGTCGTTACGCTGCCCGATCACGCCGCGTTTCCGTTCCGTGTCGCGTCCGTGCCGACCACCTTCTACTGGAGCAGTTCACGACCACCTTCTGAGGGCGATCGGCAATCCGCGCTTGGTTCTTGTGAACTGAGTGTGGATTGCCGCCTTGCCGGGAAGATGAGCTGCCCGCCCGCCCCGCTGGGATTTTATCCCAGCGTTGTGGTCACGGGAGGCCAGTTCCCCCAAGCGCTCCCCGCTTGGTGAGACCACCAACACCAACGGAAGACCATGGCCGTCCGCGTCCCGACGTGGAAGACCGCCCTGCGCCGACCAGAAGGCGCGCCACCACCAAGACACCGAGCCTAGCTGCGACGGAGAGGACACCGTTCGCGCCGGGCCCCCGTCGGCATTCTCGCGGGGGGGTTGTGGTAGCCCCCCGCCCCAATGTCCGGCCGAGACCTGCTGCGCGTCCCGGATTCCACCCCGTCCAGCCGAGAAGTGCTCGGGCTGACCGCAGCGCACAGAGCGCCGCCCCCAGGACTGCGCCTCGTACCGCAGCCCTACACCGCCGCCCTCAGGCACCCGCCTGAGCCTGCCCACCACCCGGCAATCACACCTGCCGTTGCTGCCCACCGCAGCCCACTCCACCATCATGCCTCCACGGCACCACCGCTGCCTGCTGACCTTCGCCTCGCTGCTGGGGCTCGCCTAGCACTCCTCGCCCGCTTGACGCTGGCGGAACCGGCCCCGCTTGGATCGAGTAGTGTCTGCTGGCCTCGCCGCGCTGGATTGACCGGCCCCTGGGGAGGGGCTAGTCTCCGGCCCCGCCACGCTAGCGGACCAAACTCTCCTCGCCTGGGCTGGATCTACCCGTCTCGCCGCCCTGGACCTGCGACGCCGCCTCGCCTCGTCGCGCTGCCACCACGTAGCCGCTCAAGACCGCATGCAGCCATCCGACCTGCAACGCTGCCCACCGCAGCCCACTCCACCATCATGCCTCCACGGCACCACCGCTGCCTGCTGACCTTCGCCTCGCTGCTGGGGCTCGCCTAGCACTCCTCGCCCGCTTGACGCTGGCGGAACCGGCCCCGCTTGGATCGAGTAGTGTCTGCTGGCCTCGCCGCGCTGGATTGACCGGCCCCTGGGGGGGGGGCTAGTCTCCGGCCCCGCCACGCTAGCGGACCAAACTCTCCTCGCCTGGGCTGGATCTACCGGTCTCGCCGCCCTGGACCTGCGACGCCGCCTCGCCTCGTCGCGCTGACACCACGTAGCTGTACAAGACCGCATTCAGCGACGTCCCACCGCTCGCGACAAAGTCCCGCGCCTGCCTGTGGATATCCGCGCCATCCGAAGGTTCCTTGAGGGAAGGAACCTGGGTGATTGGCGAGGAACCACGGCGGCCCCGGACAACGCCGCCTTACACCATGAGGGCGCCAGACGCCGCCTGCCGCCCGGCCTACTGGAGAGTTAGGCTGTACGGCGCGTGGGCGCGACCAGCGCCCTCTAGCAACGTCCTCGGGCGTTTACCGTTGGCATCCCCATGCCCTTCCCTACCATCATGGCTCCCGGAGCCCCTCCCACTCCCTGGTTTGGCTGGGTCCGCGAGTTGGTTAAAGACCACTCGTCAAAGTCTTGCCCTTCAGGTAATCGAGTTAATAAAGTGGTTTTTACGACGGTTTTTCCTTGCGCCCTGACGCGAGGGTTTTGCCTTCAAAAAAACGTCTTGTCTGTTTTTATTTCAATCCCACCTTGGTTAGGGCTTTGGTCCGCGGGACGATGCGCGGCGCTCGGAGGAGTGGAACCACACACGTTCCTCGGTCTCAGGACCGGGGCCTCCACACGCCACATGTCGTCTCGCCATTCAGGAATAAGTCTTCCAAGGCTTCTTTCCCTTAGTGCCACGGTTTTCCCCTGCGTTCTGTCGCGGGGGGTTTTCCCTAGAAAAACAGAAGCAACTAATACGGCTCGGTATCCTCAATACCGGGTCCTTCGACCCCACGTAGAGGGGCTCATTAGCCTCTGGTCGTGGTTCCCCCGCTCCCGGCCACTCGGGCTAGGAGTGAGTGAGATGCAAATAGGTAGGTCGCAAGTTCAACTAATCGGTGTCTTTTGGTGAATTAACATTATCTGTGGAGTGTGCGTATCTTATTTTAATCAGCCATGCGAGTTGATCATACATATTAAAAGCGTTTCAGAAACCGGCCGTTAACATGGTATGAAGCGTTCATAGTTATCATTACTACTATAGATTCTCTTTTGTAAAGTTAGGGAATAGAACTTAACTAGCCCGGTTAGGTTATGCATCGAGCTGGGTACGAGTTTACTTAACCAACTCGTTACGAAAATTCCTGTTGTACTTTGGTCTTTGAGTACTATAGATACTTCTAAAACTGCAAGGCTGCATGGGCAGGCCATTGAAGTTCATGGTTTGCAAACTCCTAAAGAATACCTTGGAGCTCCAAATATGCTTTAAAGTTTTAACCTTTGTATTCTTTTATTCTTAGTATGAGTTTACGTTTTTTTAGTACCCATATTTGTCATAACTATGTTAATAAACTTTATTTACACGTTATGACAGCCTACTTTACTATACAGACTGTAACATTAATCAGTGATTACCGTAAAAAAAAGTATTATCACTGATTAATGTAAACTCATGTAAACCCATACGGATTCCGTATATGGAGTTTACTGTGAAAGTACTAGCGCTGTAAGTTTTTTTTTTATTCTATGGCCGTTTACAAAAAACCGACTTCAATTTTGAGGCATTTCATAAGAAATGAATTTTCTATAAAGAAACATGAAAGTCAAAAGTAAGTCTTTATACATACCCTAAAGCAGTATCACTTATTTATTTTACACCATGTATAATGTATGCCTGCTGCTGTCCATTTTAATATATTAATTTGTTAGTCACTACATAGTATAAAACAAAGTCGCCTTTTCTGTCCCTATATCCCTATGTGCGCTTAAATCTTTAAAACTACGCAACGGATTTTGATGCGGTTTTTTCCAATATATAGAGTGATTCAAGAGGAAGGTTTATATGTATAATACATGCATAATATACTAAGGCAACATTGCTAATTTTAGAGGTTTCTAACGTGATGTCGTAAATTAACCGATTTTAGCAAAAACGCTGCCTAAACCCTACGAGTTAGATCAAATTAATGTACTACAGTATTGTACACCATAAAAAGGTCTACAAAAAAGTCCGCGATGGTATATGTTTATCTTTTAGGGATAACCCACATTAACCATTTTTATTGTTTACTTTTTACGTAAAAAAATGACTTATTTACGAAGCTATTTTAAGCAATACGGCATTAATCCTTTTCGAATTAAGTACCTTAAATACAGTGTGCAATTAATATAGATAAATATGGTTCCTTGCAGCATGTAAATTAAACAAATATTTTCGGAGATATTACAAATTTAAAATACCTAGGTACAAAATGTAAAAAGTAAAAAGGTAAAAATGTGTAATGTAATAAAAATTGTATGAATTTACATATTCCAAAGATAGCAGGAAATCTTCATAGTAAGTATAGGGAAAGAGGAATTGTTTTACTCCAAATTTAATGCGTGCAGGCCAAGGGCAGTAATGAATGAATCAAAAATACTGGATCTTAATCATGTTTTCTTTTCTTTTCTTAATCTTGATCATGGATGGAATACTGGATTTTAATCATGTTTTCATTGAGTGACATAGGCATATATATTTTATGCCCGTGCAAAGTCGGAGCGGGCCGCTATGTTTTTATATACAACGTTCATAGTTTTTCTGTAGTGTATTTAATTTAGTATCAGCATTGCACCCGTGCGAAGCCGGGGCGGGTCGCTAGTAAATAATAATGATAATAATTTTGTAAATGTTACCTAAATTCGAAAGCTTCGAATGTGTAAAAGATTCACGCAGAAGATATTTAATAAATACTTCAGTAATTATTTTTAAAGTAAGACTCGAAAATAAGCGTCTTATTTACTTTACAACCAGCATGGCTGACCTTTTCCGTCCGTAATTTGTAAATGAATTAACATGAATAAAATATCACAAGAAAGGTAGACGAAGGGACATTTGAATGATTAAGTTATTACGAAAGTGTCGGCCAGCGGCCTGTCCTGTCGCAGGAAATCTGGACACGACGACCGACGAATTATTAAGAGGAAACTCCACGGTTGAGAGAAATACAAAGTAGGTATTTATAAAGTCTATTTCTGTCTCGCAGAGCCCTAGCTAGCCAGCACTAGCGCGATAGAGACAACTGCAGCTCGAACTGAAATTACCAATTAAACGCACAAGAAATTGACGTTTAGGGGACCCCTGTTTCCTCCCCCAAAATTTAACCGATTTAGATACTTTTTTCATTATAAACTAAATAATTTTAAACAAAAAAAAAACCGACTTCAAAGTTTGAGTTCTCTCAAATCCTCGCCATCATCAGGTCTCCACTTTGATAACTATGAGACCAAGTTCGACTGTAATTGACGTAGTGGCATATGCTTGCATTCCTTTAAACAACGCTGAAATCATCAAACATGTATCTCTAAGGACTCAGAAGTTCTGTTCAGAACTTTTAGGTCCAGGATATGGTGCAAAACCTTATTATTTGGTAACATATGCTTGGGCTACTTCAGAAAAAACCAAAATCGATATGTGTTTCTATATAAATTTTGAGGAGTTCCCTCGATTCCTCACGGATCCCATCATCAGGTCACCATTTTGGTGACAATGGGACTAAATTGGAATTATACCCTACACAACACAGAAAAAATATTTAAAATCGGTTCATAAACGACGAAGTTATCCGCGAACAAAAAAAAAACATATATACGGTCGAATTGAGAAACCTCCTTTTTTGGAAGTCGGTTGTGTGTCGGTGACCTGATGGTGGGATCCGTGAGGAATCGAGGGAACTCCTCAAAATTTATATGGAAACATATATCGATTTTGATTTTTTCTGAAGAAGTCTAAGCATATGTTACCAAGCAGTAAGGTTTTGCACCATATCTTGGACCTAAAAGTACTGAACAGAACTTCTGAGTCCTTAGAGATACATGTTTGATGATTTCAGCGTTGTTTAAAGGAATGCAAGCATATGCCACTACGTCAATTACAGTCGAGCTTGGTCTCATAGTTATCAAGGTGGAGGCCTGATGATGGCGAGGATTGGAGAGAACTCAAACTTTGAAGTCGGTTTTTTTTTTGTTTAAAATTATTAAACGTCCGTATCTCCTTAAGTAATAAATTTATTAAAAAAGGAAGGAAAATAGGGACGTATAAATAATATACAATATATATATTTAGGAAAAAATTGTTTTACTCTAGCGGCATTATCCAGGGAAGAGATAGGGTTTGCACAATTCCCTATTTGAGTATGGAAAAACAGGCGTTGTGTTTCCTCTTGGATACTAAATAACATTAACACAACTTCAGAATATATCTGTACAGTATTTGAACATGTAAGTGACTTAGAAAATACGGTTTATTTTGGTGGAGTTACTATATGTGTGGAAGTAGTTTCGGGACTTTATCGTAATTATTGTTACTATAAAGTCGATTATTTTTATCATATTATTATAAGAATCTGAAGAAATACGTAAAGTTACATTAATTACATATTCCTTGGATACTTCAAAGTATCGTTAAGCTGCAAGTCTTTTAAAGCATTTCTGGGCCACGTATTCACATATCAATCCGCGGCCAGGCCACGCTCATAATGCTCTTTCATTAAAATTGTGACCTCAGTGCTGAAATGGCACACAGCCGGAATACCTACATTTAAATGGGGCGGTTCTAAAAATAAAACTCAGTTAAAAGTTTCGTTTTTAATAAAAAACCGTGCATGTCATTATGGGCTTTTCGTCGCTAACGTCCAGAACAGATTTGATTCGATAAACAAAATTTAACATCCCAATGCTATTACCACGATTTTGTATCTATGCCACACAATAACGATAATAATATCTATAGACGCTTCACACCACGTCAATCTGACCCTTTGCTAAGTATCCGAAGAACTTGTATTACAGGTAGACAACAGAAAATATATATAATACCTTTATACTGTTCACATATTTAAGATTTTTATTTAATTATATTTACAAATTTAATACACATCAATGACCCAGGAACATTGAAAACTTTTGTTCCCTCTGCGGCATTCCAACCCGCGACCTCTCGTTCGAGCACCAACGAGCTCAACCACTGCGCGACGGAGGTCTTCAAGTCATAATAAAAAACAAACCCACATTTAGAATTACTTGTTTATTCCGAGACATGACAGAAATACAACCATTCTTGCGAATAAAAGGTTTTCTTGGATCAAACAACACACATATAACACAGATGAAAAGTTTTAGTAGAGGCGAATGTCTATTCGAGCAGTAGAGTCGTTTTGAAAATTCTCATTTCGTACACACTATTAGGAATTTTTATCATAACTACTTGTTATTACTACTCAACGCCTCCGTGGTCTAGTGAAACTTTGCTTTCGATTCAGAAATCGTGGATTCGATTCCCGCGTTGGAACAACAAAAAAATTTATGTTGTTTTCAAGTTTGGTTAGGACAATGCAGGCTGATCACCTGATTGTCTGACAAGAAAGATGATACATGCGTCAGATAGGCATGTAAAAAGTCGGTCTTGTGCCTGTTCTCCCGCCAGTCATGTCGGTTATCCGTCCCACTTGGCTACGAGAGTGAAGGAAAAGAGAGTGCTTCTGTGTATGGCGCTCACACTTGGGGACTATAAAATAACTTCAACTGCTGGCCTGGTTTCAATGAAACCGGCAACCTCCATCGAAATCGGTGTGGGAGGCATTATTATTATCATACTACTCATAAAATTCTTATTTTTTACTAATATAAACTTGACGCTCAGATCATAAATTTTAGATATGAAACCAATAAATACCTAAATGTAGGAAACTTTCAAGTCAATATATTTTTAGTTGCCACGCTTTTCGATCTTAGTTATACGATACTTCGTCGCTGCAGCTTCACAACCTCGTATCTATAAAACTACTTACAACTTTTCAGTAGAGTACAAAACTATTAAATAATTTTAGATTTAATTGTGACATGGATTTTTTAAATGAGGTTCAGTTATACGTATTATTGCTAGTTTTACTAAACTAAAGTATATAAAAATTAATCTTTATAGTATCGAGAAAACATTGATTTTTCATATCCGAAATTCTTCTCAACTTCGTATCTAAAAAAACTATATAAACATAAAGAACATAATCGATGGTTTTAAAAAAAAAGCATAATATCTCCCGAACAATATTACATACAATGTAGATGTTGCATCCGTTGATGATGATGAAGTCGACGTTCCAAAAGCAAAGTATCCAATTCGCATTATACCTCACCTCTCCTTTCGCTTTGAGGAATAAGTGAATAATGACGTTCCAGTGAACACCTAGCGACAATGACAAATTGTGTTATCATTTCAGCGGCCCCATCAAATACTGATTATTTTCGAAAACATTATATATTTTATTTAATAGGTCATTCTTCAAAATAGTACTTTTGTTAGGTTTGTCGGTGCTCAGCTGTATAAGGGAGATAATTTCCCACATACCTTTTGTGACCGAATTTTGTAGTTGAAATTTTTTGAAATTAATTTCAATAGTGCAACGCACACCTTATTGGTTACCAAATCGCTCATATTACGTGAACAATCTGCTTCAAAATCTTTGCAAAATCGGCCCACACAAAGAAGGCCGTGGTTGGCCAGTTGGGCACCCTTCATTTGTTTATCATATCTGTATCAAAGGGTTACAGTATAAAATTATGCATGTTATATATTATGTATACTAGCTGTACCGTGCCCACTTCGTTGAGCATACATATCGTTTAAACAAAAAAAAACCTTTCCTGGACTTCCACGAACTTTTCAAGACCAGAAATAGCCGAATCGGTTCAGCCGTTCTCAAGTTTTAGCGAGACCAACGAACAGCATAAATTTTTATATAAAAGATTATATATTATTACAAAGATGAATAATATTAAATTTTCCATCATTTTTATTACTTTCTTTGTGACGAAATACATTATTGATCATTGATTGATGAATTTCGCTAATAGTATTTGCAGTCTGTGGGATATATACGGTGTGTGCAGAAGGTGTGTCGTGACTCGTATCATCGTATCTAGTTTCACTGTCTCAATATTAGCTCTTTTAATTGCTAATGTCGTTAGATATGTTTAATTAAACTAAGCTACTATTCTTGAATTATTTGTGATAAAACTTAACACATTCCGCAGACGGATACTGTATCTATTAGCGACATGAAGAATTTGTTAAAAAGAAGAATACTCAAAAGCAAAAAAAAAACATTTTTTTAGGTAGTATTTTTAATCTATTGTTTGTGTTAGTTCATATTAAATAGTGTTTGTGTATATTATCAAACAAATATTAACATTGTGGAAGTCTTATTCACATAAATTTGAAATGTGCCAATTTTCAAACACCTTTGTCGTACAATTCTCGTAAAATTGTCCCCAAAATAGTTATGCTTCACGAATTGAAATTATGTACAGGTTGTAAAAAGATAAGTTTTAATTTTGGAATTATGTTTATACAATACCCATTTTCATGCTAGAAATGTATTCTTTTTAGTCGTAAAAAAAAACAAAAATCCAGAATGAGAAAAGGTAGTTATTAAAACTATATCCCCAAAAAAATAACTGGTCTTTTTACAACCTGTATATATACGTATATAATATTGAATATTGTTGCCATTAGTTATAACCCACGAACGAGTGACGTCATTAACAAAGCATATTTTTATGCAAATCTGTTCGTTCAAATAACGGGGAGGTTTTCAGGTGGGCGTTTATAAATGGCGGGTTTTTCTGTACACAGCGCCACCTGCAACTAACAGGCGAAACGCGACGGGAATCATTACGGCTAGGGGCGATATTCATTTAAGGGTTCCGTACCCAAAGGGTTCAATATCCAAAGGGCTCAATACCCAAAGGGTTCAATACCCAAAGGGTTCAATACCTAAAGGGTTCAATACCCAAAGGGTTCAATACCCAACCCAAGGGTTCAAAGGGCTCAAACATGGGCCTTACTTTCCAAACTGATTCGATTTTGATTCTATCGTGCCGCGTACTCCCGAATAAATTGCCGTTTGTTTATTTTGAATCTCAGTCGATTGATATGGTCGGGAGTACAAAAAGTTACGATCTAACGATTTTCTATATCCTGGTTAGTTTCTAAGTAATCCACCAAATAAAACACCAAAGGCCGTTGAGATCGAACTGATTCGATTCTCGATTGTGTCGGGAGTAAGGTTGTAGGTCCGTCCGATTATCTGTACCAGTGTTTAGTGTGAGTTTTTGTCACTGCTTACCGTTGGTAAATTAACTATAATTTGTATGGCTTCGAATTAGTAACATAGTTTGCCAGGGATGTTGTTTCCACGTCATACAAATTGGAGTTAACTTCTTCACGGTGAGCAATGAAAAAAACTGGCACTAAGCACACTGGCCGACCGTGATAGCCAGATATTTTCATTTTATTTAGAGATTATGTAGGTTTTTCTGTTGCGGCAATAATAACAAATAGGTACTTAAACAGAATAAAATAATTCATATTTAAGTGGAGCGCCCTACGCGCACTTTGCCAGAGCATGTATTTTTTGTTTTATGAATGAAACGTGCGATAAAACTGTGTATTTACATTTATTAATTCTATTATTCTTGATTAATTATATGAACTATTAGACACCTTGTATTATAAACGTATGTTGGGAAGAAACCAAGCGAGAAAGAAAAATCGTCATAATAAGAGTGCGAGAACCTAATGGGATATGAACAAAGGCGTAATGTACTCGCTGGAGACCGGAGTGATAAGTCACAAAAGGTTGCACAATATTCTCTTATTACTCATTACGACTCTACTTAATCACATGATCATAATAATAATACTTCATCGTGATTGCAGGATGAAAGTTATCGTCGTTTCAGCTTGACGTCCACTGTTGAATATAAGGCATAAGCCCAAGCATTCCTCATGAAATATTTCAGGAATTATATATGTCTCAGTCATCTGATTGAATTAGCAGTTTAATTGAATGACTAGCGCGTTTATCAAATGACGACATTTAATTGAATGACTAAAGGACAACTCGTCAAGTTGCTTAATAACGGTCATGACTGAACGTTTAGTATAGTCGTTGAATGTTTGGTAGGGGTAGGTTTGACCATAAGATCGCAAGGTTTGACCGTAAGGTCTCAAAAAAATGAGGACATGACATGGCACACAAAATGAAAATGAAAATCAACTATGTACTATCTGTGCGAGCTGTTTGCCGCCATATTTGTTTTAGTGGCGCTAGTCACCAAAACAAATATGGCGTGCGTCGGCGTCGCGACGTTGGGCGTCGGCGTCGCGACTTCGGGCGTCGCGGCGTCGGGCGAAGGCGTCGCGACGTCGGGCGTCGGCGTCGCAACGTTGGACGTCGCGGCGTTGGGCGTCGGCGTCGCGGCGTCGGGCGTAGGCGTCGCGACGTCGGGCGTCGGCGTCGCGGCGTCGAGGTCGGTGTCGTGACGTTGGGTGTCGGCCTAGTCAATCAAATAAATGTCATCATTCAATTAAAGCGCTAGACATTTAATCAAATAACTGATTCAAATGACTGTGACATATTATACTAGCCGCTCGCCAACCCGCCGGCCAAGCCACGCTTGCTGCGCAAATGCTGCTGCTCATTTCCGGCAAAATAGGATAGTCCAGTAGAGGAAGGCTTTAGGCTATACGCGACGCCTTCGCCCGACGCCGCGACGCCCGACGCCCGACGTCGCGACGCCGACGCCCGACGTCGCGACGCCGACGCCCGACGTCGCCACGCCGACGCACGACGCCGAGACGCCCAACGCCACGACGCCCGACGCCTTCGCTCGACGCCGTGACGCCCGACGTCGCGACGCCGACGCCCAACGTCGCGACGCCGACGCACGACGCCGCGACGCCCAACGCCGCGACGCCCGACGCCTGACACCCGACGTCGCGACGCCTTCGCCCGACGCCGCGACGCCCGACGTCGCGACGCCGACGCCCAACGCCGCGACGCCCGACGCCTGACACCCGACGTCGCGACGCCTTCGCCCGACGCCGCGACGCCCAAAGTCGCGACGCCGATGCTCAACGTCGCGACGCCGACCCCCGACGTCGTGACGCCGTCGCTGCCACGCCGACGCCGACGCCGACGCCGACGAGGACGCCATTGCCGACGCCGAAACTTGTAGTGTATTTAGTAACAGCATTGTACCCGTGTGAAGCCGGGGCGGGTCGCTAGTTAGGTTCGTGGAAGTCCAGGGAAGGTTTAAACGGTTTCTATGCTCAAGGAAGTGAGCACGCATGTAAACAGCTATTATTACGTGTATGAAATGCTTCAAAGTGACTAACGTTTTTAATTTGATAAGGATTATTATTGTATTTGTCTAATAATTAGCATCTCAATATTTTGAGAATTTATATTGTGAAATACCACATTAACATACACACATAATCACGAAAGTCAAAAGGAGGTATTTCAGTGCTAGTACTTTCACAGTAATCTCTACATAGGAGGCACATACACACCCTAAAGTATTATCATTAATTTATTTTACACAATGTTAAAATCAATACCCTTCTTCGCCATAGTCGGGTAAAAATACTCAGAGGTAAATGAAGGGGAGAGTGGGGAATATTAATTATTTTTCATCAGACTCACACTTCGGGTAACGCGATATTTTTTCAGCTAGTGGCTCCTCACTTCATTACTCAAAATCAATTAGTGTCAACTAAAAAGTTCCAGAGCTATTTACTCTGCTTGGCAATTTGTCTTTTCTCAAACTGATAAATTATATGGATTACCATTTGCAAAATGTTGTATTAAATTGTTAATATAGTTTGGTCTGGAATATAACAATAATTAGTAGTAGTATTTTACTTAAAAATATTTATTTTGAATTGAATATAAATGAATAGTCTGCTTTATTAATTGTCTTCTTTGCAAATTGAATTTTTGCGATATTGTCTTATTATATCATATTTTGTTATATAATATATAGTTATGTATATGTCGCAGTCATCTTATTGAATCTGGTTATTTAATTTAATCACTAGGCGGTTATATAATGGCGTCAAACAGCTCGTACATATAGCTATATGTTGATATATTTTTTGATTAATTTACTTTAATGTCCGTTTTATTAGTACTCCTTCGGAAATTTCAAAGTTTAAAACTAAAATATTAAATGGCTGTCCTAGTCTCGGATTCTAAAATTTGTTGGTAAAAACAGGATTCAATGAAAGCGCTAGTCATTCAATTAAATAGCGGATTCAATCAGATGACTGCGACATATATAAGGATCTATATACTAGATCCTTAGATACTTATTCGATGTAGGCAAATCGTATATCCATCAGTTTCGTTCTGTTTTGCAATATAGTTCCAATCCATATTATTATTAAGAACGAAACTTCGTTTAAAAAGCAAAACGTCTACTACGAAAATAGGTATATAGCAGAAAGCTTTTCATTTTCTTTATTTGGGTTAGAAAATCTCATTTCTGTAGAAATAGAGACTTCGCAGTAAATTCGTGGGCGTGCGATAAATTAACCACAGGCAACAAATTTTTACTCAAACTACTATTTAACTATTCCTTTTGGAATTAAGAGCCTTGATTTCCGTCTATGTAGCTTTACTTAGTGTAATTGAACTTTATTGTAACGTAAATGTTAATCTAGAACTTAGCAGACGATTAATCTAGTAACTGTAAACCTTATGGTTACGTAAACATATAAATTACTGGGAAAGGAATGGTGCGGATTGCTAGGGTATAAATTTCCATATATATTATATACCTAACAATCCGCACCATTCCTTAAATCCTAAATAAAACTGCTCCTGTGGTAAGTTTCCAAAGAACTTGTATTATCAGTATCAGAAAACGGAAATATAACACTTTTTAACCGACTTCCAAAAAAGGAGGAATTTTCTCAATTCGACCGTATATGCATGTATATATATATAATATTATATATAATATGTCATAATATATTAACGATTTTCATTATTTTGTACACATCCATCCAGAAAAATTTTTTGTTCCAATAGCGGGATTTGAAACCGCGACATCCGCACTGCTTAACCACTGACCCACAGAGGTATCTACCCGTATTGCGGCTTACCATACTCACCCATCAGTAGATCTGGTCACTTAGGATCGGGCCACACTGGGACAACCGCAGTCCCAATACGGGCGACCGAAGTGCGAACGAGGCCTTGAATACGAGTTAACGAAGTCGTCAGGCCATAAAATAAATTATGACGTCATACTGTTTTATCTCTTCCAATTTACAGAGCCGAAACCGTAGCACCAGTTTATATAAACAATAATGGCCTTATTACGTCTCGAGCGAACAACATTACTTTGCATTTATGCGAAACTCATCACAGGGGTGGAAAACATTTTTAGAAAATACTTCAAAATAATAACTCATGATAATTATAGCCCCTGGGCCCTTACTCTCCAAACTGATTCGATTTTGATTCAGATTCGATCGTGCCGAATAAAATAAATTGACGTTTGTTTATTTTGACTCTCAGTCGATTGATATGGACGGTAGTACAAAAAGTTACGATCTAACTATTTTATTTATCATGGTTAGTTTCAAAGTAATCCACCAAATAAAATACCAAAAGCCGTTGAGATCGAACTGATTTGATTCTCGATTGTGTCGGGAGTAAGCCTGCAGGTCTACAGCACCTACTGTTGTCGTTTTCATGATATTTTAACGACGTTTTTTTTAATAAGTGAAGGAGTGGATATACTTACTTAATTATTAAATATGGCTCCATAAATACAGTATCCCAAGTAAACATTACTTTTTTGGAATTAAAAGTACCCTACGTATTTAATGTTATCCCATGTCATTTTGTGTAATTTTTCTGAAAATACTAAACTTTACCATAATCGATCCAGCCGTGTGCTGAAGAAGTTAACTAACATGGACACATCCACAAAATGTCGGTTTAACTTGTATAGTGTGATTTACAAGACGTTCCGCTCGTCAAAATAAAAAAGAAAGTTGTCATCCAAAGCTCTCAATCGATGTTCGTCGGCCATTGCAAATCATTGCTTGACCTACATTTGTATGTTCTCATCCAAATTTCAAGATTGAAAATGGCTTCCTGCTTGTTCTTTGTAGTGTGTTGAGAAAATTAGTGTGCAATCGACTGACAGGAACGTGAATAAATGTGTTTCAATTTAATTTGACAAAAAATATGTCTTTTATATGGCAATATAAAGGACATATTTATACATCTGCCTTAAAGGCAGATAAAATGAATCATAGCAAGGCTTATATAATATTTTGTACATAAAATATTGATGACCGTACACGGAGCTATTATATATATATTTTAGATACTCATACTAATGGCTCTTATATTTTATTAATATATATTATAGCTACGTCTGTTATATATAATATGCCTTAATATAATATTATTATGAGTATTTTAGCTAATAGTTGCCAGATGTTGTACAAGTTACAACTACTTAGTTGTAGACATATAGGAACTACCTATTTAAAGCTTATTATTATGTAATCACTAAAACGTAGAGCTATACTGCAAAACATACCCCTAAATTATAATTTTTAATAACTTTTACAAGTCTCACTCCAAATGATACAAAAAGTGGATAAGGAATTTATGAGTTTTCTTTGAGAGTTTTATGAAGTATTGCGTTGTTTAGTACTCAAAAAATATTTTGAATAGGAAACAGAGACACATTAAGAGACACTTTAAAGTATCCTTATTATTATTATTGTAATTTTAAATAGCTTATCACGTATTATGAGATATTGTATACTTATTGAGTATTTCACTATTTTCTATGCAGCTTTCCAACTTCCAAGTAAGCTCTTTTTACAAATTAGACCTCTATGACCCATAAACTTCGAAAGTTCTCTAAGCCGTTATAGTTTTCCTTTAAGGTCCATGCAAAGTTTCATCTCTCTGGCACTAACCGTTTGTACGATAAGCCGGAGACGAACGGACGGACATGAAGAAACTATAAGGGTTGACATTCTTAAATTTTCCCGTACAACAATAAAAAAAAAATTACTCTTTCAGCTCTGGTACTTTCAGATACAGTACTACTAAATATGGGACTATTACACACCCTAATGGAAAAAAATCTTTTTTACTTTATTTTCACTTGTTTATTTTACACCTTATAAACAAAGTATAAATTTCAGTGTTAACATTTGTGACGTCATCACGCAGTGGAATTTGTTTATTGGTCACAAAAGTCGGCAGGGATTTGCATTGCTTAAATTCTCCGGACGCGTTTGTGTTGGGAAAGAATTTAATTTAGAATAATCACATTTACAGAGACAAAACTAGTGAAATAGCGTTTACGGGTTACCCTTTTCACCGTTGTGTTTCATTACGAACGCAATTAGTTTGCTTTCTGTCTGACTCTGATTCATTTATATATTTGACTGTTCGTCATAGAGGCTTAACTAGTAGCAATAACACAACTAATTAAAAAAATATATTCATTTCCTATTAGTTTATACATTTCTTTTAGTTATTTTTGAATTTTACTAAAATGGAACTGTCGTCTCTACAATAGTGTATTGTTTATTTATACTAGTCTCTTCTATCTCAGATTAGGTAATAGTTACAGAACTACTTCCATATTCAATGTAAATAATGTTAGCACACTATTAAACAATATATAGTTTATGCCACCTACTGCCATACATGGTGGCAGCGGTTAATAGGTAATGTAACATATCGTTTCAAAAGCAAAAGGAAAATATTATCTATCTCTTACTTCGGGTAAGAGACAGATAATATTTTCCTTTTGCTTATTATTTTTAATCGCCTCAACGGAAACAACAGATTTCGTTTAGGTTTATGTATATTATAATAATATAGATTGATGTTACTTCTCGAATTGTCTTAGTTTGTGTGACCAATGAAGAATATTTCATTAATTCAGTCATTCATCCATTTATTCATACATTCATTCAATAATTCATTCATTAATTATATTCTTTTATTCAACACCAATTTCAACACTTTATTTGTAAAAATGTGTTATTCAATACGAGGAAACATCCCTTTTGTACTGCCTACGTTTTTATTTATCGTTTTACATACAATACAAATAAAATATTAATGTATGTACGAATACGATTGACATCATTTTATTGAACTTTGAACTCATCATGTGGCTTTATGCCACTCGTCCGTAAATAGCTTTGCAAATTGAGTTTTTCCAATATTCTCAAAGATTTCAGGAATACTTCGTTATATATTGAAATCAGATCTGGCCATGTTCGGCGCCCCTAAATAAATAGCATCCTTGCGGTATGAGTTGACGATATGAGAGAAGTTTGAGCGTGAAAGGCGGAGGGTGTGCACACGATAATGCACTTTATTTCAAGGACAGAGCTGATGATATTTAATAAACTCATTATTAATGTATTACTTTTAACATCATAATCAGAGTTTAAATAGTATAAAATACATCGAATATGTTTCTCATCGATTTATATTAATACGAGTAAGTTCATCCTCTATTTCTAATCCTCATCCACTCTTCGCTTCGATCTTGTACATAGAACTGATTATGCCTTATGAGTTGTTCGTTAAGCCTTTCAGATTGCTATTTGGCTTAGGTTACTAGGTAGGTACCTACGATCCTACTTATTTTATATATTATTTGGTCTATACTTAATCTGCCATTTTTAATTTAAACTTTAAATAATATATTAAATGTTGTATTTTTTAGGTATGTACTTACATTAAAGTGGTATCAAATCTACTATCAAAGTGCTGGGCCTTACCACGAGTTATATAATAGTAGTATTACTTTAACGTACTTTTCGTTTTTCAAATCAAATCAAATATACTTTATTGTGCACAAAACTATACATAGTAACATAAATACAACAATATATAAAATCAGACATGCACACAAGGGCGTATTTCGAGCAAATGAAAATATTTTTTCGATTATATAAATAAAGATTAGAGAATAGACAAATAGAGAATATTTGTTTGAGAATAAGTGTTCCAGTAATACTGCTATAAGACCTCGTGGTAAGGCTCCTGTTTGGTTTTATTGCAATTCGGCTTTGAGTATGTTACAAAATTATATTTAGTGATAATTTCTTGCGCTTACCCTTATGTTTATGTTTCCCCTACCATCTGCTCGCGGCTTCGCCCGCTGTTTCGCCCGTATAAAACATATTCCTCCATGGGGTTTCATCATCATCGTCATTTCAGATGGGATCGGACTGTAACGAAGCCCTTTAAACAGAGCGGACGTGAAATCAGTCAGGTGATTGAAATTTTGTTCATTTTTTCCCGCAGTCACCAAAACAAATAATATGGCGGCAAACAGCTCTCACAGATACTAAATAGTTGAGGGCATTTTTGAGGACCTTATATGTTGCGAACTTGTGGTCAAACCTATACCTAGTCCCCACCAAACAATCAATGACTATGCTAAAGGACGTTAAGTCAATAAGTTGAATGTTACACTAAACAACTTGACGAGTTGTCCTTTAGTCATTAAATTAAATGACGTCATTTCATAAACGCGCTAGTCGTTCAATTAAACTGCTGATTCAATTAGACGACTGCGACATATCTATAGATTAGTCGCTGTAATTAGGGTTGGTTTTATTTGACCCGGCAAAGTGGAACGAGTTCAATAGACTTGAAGCAAACAACCATAAAACTCTCAGCTCGTATTGATTTGCTGTCAAAACTCCCGCCTCAGGTGTTCCATCGACTCTGAAATTATCTTGCCGTTTTATTGGCGTTTACGACGGTGTTAATTAAAATGTCTGCTCTTACTGACTTTATTTACAATAATTGTAAATAAAGTACTTAATTATTAAGGTACTTTTACAGAATCAATAGTATACAAATAATGTAAGAGTTCGCGTCGGATTTTCCTCCTTTTTAACCGACTTCATTTGTATGGCGATTCAGGCTACGTTCCCAGGGGAGCTATTACGTGGTCGTGACAGAAAAACGGATGTATAGTTAAATAGAACTCTGTGCTGTAATATATAGTAAATAGAAGTGGCAAGTGTCAAAAGTATTTTCTAAAATCTGACTTTATTTAAATTACAATTCTTTTGTAGCCGCCACGAAAAAGCTTCCTCGGAAATGTAACTTCATGTTTGTACACAGTGAGACTTACTTTATACAGTTTTAAATCTTATCAAAAATATTTAAATACTATAATTTTGAAACTACAACACAGTAATTACACAAATTACTTGCAGTTTTTCAACTTTATTACTTATTTAACATGAAATTTATTAAAATTCACGACTGGTTTCTACTAGGTGATGACCTATATCAGGTGTAGGTAGATTTAAAATTTATAAATAATTCGTAAACATCTACTATAAGGCGAATTAAAATAATAATTTACAATTAACACATTAGAACTGAATTGAACTGCACAATATAACCTACAACCTAATGATGACTAAGTATGTCGAAACCGGTCGTGTATTTTACTGTAATAATTAATGTAAAATCTATACTTATAATAAAACTGTAGAGAGGTCAATTCTGTACATTGAATATTTTTTCAAAATACATATTGGAGGATGATTGGCGATCGATACTGATGCCGAAAATGCAATTAGTAAAATTTTTGTCTGTCTGTCTGTCTGTCTGTCTGTCTGTCTGTCTGTCTGTATGTGCACGATAGGAACAAAAACTACTGAAGGGATTTTAACCAAACTTGGTACGATTGTAGCCCATATTCCTGGGCAGGTTATAGGCTATATAACATAACGCTACGATACATAGGAGCCGAGCAGTGACGATAAATTTGAAGCAAGTCGGATGAATTTCGCGCGCGCGGCCTGCGGTCGAACGGTTCGTGCGGGGGGCGCGGGGGGATCGCTTACACAGTGACGCGAAGCAATAGAACGTGGCACTAAAGTAGATTAGAACATCAAATAAGTACCTAACTATCAGGATTTTTTTTTCTGGGAAAACAGTGTTTTCACAGTGTCATAATAATATAAAAATCGTATTTTTGAACTTGCTTCACAGTTCACAAATTGAAATAAATTATCATTTATTGTATAAAATCAACTTAATTAACTGTATCTATACCTATAACATAGACCAATTACATAAGACTTGCAAAGCCCATACATAAGAGCGTTCCTCAATTGTTAGTTATAGCACTGGCCGCTTGATGGCATTTATAAGTGTATCAATTCCTCAAAATAAGTCAAGGTCAATTGTTTATTTCAAATTGAAAGTGCCATCTATTAGGTTATCGTGAAACGACTTCAACAATTCTAATACTATTACATGATAGATGGGGTTTTTATACTTTTATGAAGATTTGTGACACTACCTGTGTAATTATTATTATTATAACGTACCGTAGTAACCTTGATGGGGCACTCGAGTTATTAGTCCATTGAAATGTTACATTTTTTAGGCCTTACCTTGCGTTTTTTAGAGGACGCAATTTTATTTTTTTGATGTGTAGGGGGGGTCAGTGTAAAGCTAAAACCAAGTTTGTGGGGTCGCCACCCTTGTCCCACGGCCGCCATCTTGAAAATAGGGGTTGAAATGGTATTTACGATATATCTCTTAAACTATTTATTTTATAAAAAAAATTGTTAACATTTTTTGTTGCAAATTAAATTCTCTACAACTTTGCTCCAGTAACGTTTTGTCGTAGAACTATAAATAAAAAAGTTATAAGCGAAAATCTTCGGAAATTTGATAAAAAAAAATATATTTTTCGATGTAACTTTTTTTTTAATCATTTTACGAAAAAATGATATCCGACCATTTTTGTACATAGTTTTTTGAGGGAGGACAACTTTTATTCGCATCATTTTTTCATTAAGTCAATAGCTAAGGTTTTACAGCGCTCTGAAGTACTATTTTTCAGTACTCTTAACTATACCTATATTATACGTGTGTACTTATGATAAGTCATCAGTTATTGTTTGTTTTTTTTTCTTCTTTTTTTTTACTTTATTATTATAACTTTTTTGATTACAAATTTTGCAATATTATTAATAATTAATTATTGATTCTTTTCCCCACCACCCACGAGGTAGAGTCTAGAGGTGCGTTTTTTTTTACGTGGTATCCCCAATAGGCATAATCCACGGTGATTTTCTAAATTAGAACTACTTCGTCCTCAGTCGTTTCGATGGACCAGGCTGGGGCTCAGCATCTGATCGGCTTTCTGAATTAAATACCAGTGGGAGAACTGGAGAAGGAAGGGGTGTTAATTTTGGCGGTTCATCATCAATGTCATCTTCATTTATTAATTCTGAGAGTTCCATTACGTTGCTGCAAGTCTCTCCAGAACAATGGAAGCACACTGCAGAACATTTCATTCCTGCTTTTCGGCATCCACACATCGCTCCACAGTTTCCTTTGCATTTGCAAAAGATCAATTTTCCGAAGATTTTCGCTTATAACTTTTTTATTTATAGTTCCACGACAGAAAGTTACTGAAGCAAAGTTGTAGAGAATTTAATTTGCAACAAAACATGTTAACATATTTTTTTTATAAAATAAATAGTTTAAGAGATATATCGTAAATACCATTTCAACCCCTATTTTCAAGATGGCGGCCGTGGGACAAGGGTGGCGACCCCACAAACTTGGTTTTAGCTTTACACTGACCCCCCCTACACATCAAAAAAATAAAATTGCGTCCTCTAAAAAACGCAACCCAAAATGTAACTTTTCAATGGACTATATCTATACTTATAATAATAGGTAACTATATTATCTATCTATATACTTTTAATATTATAAAGCGGAAGAGTTTGTTTGTTTGTTTAAACGCGCTAATCTCAAGAACCACTGGTCCGATTTGTAAAATTCTTTTTTTTGTTGGTTAGTCTATTTATAGAGGAAGGCTTTAGGCTATAAAATATTACGCTGCGACCAATATAAGGAGCGAAGCGTCAGTGAGAAATGTTTCAAAAACGGGGAAAATTACTCAAATTTGAGGACTTTCGTTGCGTGCGCTGCAAAAACGGTTTATGTTACTCAAAAAACATATATTAATAAATTATTCCTTTTTAATAATAAAAAAAAGTCGGTGACATTATATTTCCATCTCTTAAGATTTACTTAATAAGTAATAACTAACAGGATCAAAAAACGGGCAATAAAGCGGTTATTAGAAAAAATATTTATACCATCACAGTATTAATTCTTATCATTTTAAATACGTTAGTTAGATTAAGCATTTCATGAAGACTATATTTGCCCTTCAAAGCATGCAAATGTAATGAATACTTTAGGAGATATAGCAAAATTAAAATCGTTTCGCCGTGATTCGACCGGTCGCCGGGCATCGTGTGAGTTGCGAGTTGCGACGTGTCTCGCGTCCGAGCCGGCATGGTAGGTACTTAGGTAGTAGGGACCCCACGCATAATATTATATTTTTTTAACCCTAGAAAGATAATCTTATTTTGACCTACGGTAAAGATAATCATACGTCTTTGAGACGTATTCGCATTTATAAGTGCCTATGGAACAAGTTTCCATAAATAACCTTTTAAAAAGTTATTGAATCATTAGTTAAGGGTTTTCTACGACAAATAAAAACATAATTACAATTAGAAAATGAATATAATTTAAAAACAACGAAATTTTATAAACCTCTTACAAAATAACTAAAAAATATTAAGTCTTCCTTTGTTGAGTAATTATGTTAATCTTAAATTTAAAATCACATTTTTTTTTATTTAATATTATAGAATAAGGACTAATTAACAGCTTCATATAAAAAATCAACAAGTTTTAAGTTTAAATCACATTTAGATACAGCCTTTACATATATCAGTTTTGTGTTCACCACAAATGCTTTTATTGCATTTATAACATGTCATTTTCAACATCCTTCTTATTTTTGACAGACAATACGCACAATATCTCTTCTTTTTGATTACTGGTTCTTCATTATTATCTAAAGTATTAGTTTTTGGTAGCAACTCTTGGATATTTACACGGACATGTCTTTTAAGAGTAGGAGCTTCTAACCTTTTCTCCATCCAAGGTGATATAAGTTCTGTGCTCAGCTTTTTCATGTAATTTCTGCGACTTAGAGGCTTATCATTGTTAGCTATCATATTATGACAGTATATGACATAAGAATTCACAAACGATATATTCATCATACCATAAAAAACTGCCATAGGCCACCTGTTGGTCTTTCTCGAACATGACATAGACGAGCACATTTGGTCAAAAGTGTCAACTCCACCTTTTGTCTGGTTGTAGTACATGATCATCTCAGGTTTGCCTGTCTTTTGATTGATCGTACCTGTTTCGTCGCAAGATGATAATAAATATACCATTTTTGATGGTTTGGGTTTGTAGAACACAAGAGTTAACGGACCATCATAGCAGAACATCGAAGATCCAACTGGTCGCGAACGAGTATTCTTTAGTTCTTCCGGAATCTCTCTTTTATTGGATCTTATGGTACCTACTAATATCAGTTTGTAGGGCTCCTGAAGTAAGCTCTTTGCCAAAGGAACAGACGTGAACCAGTTGTCACACGTCACGTTTCTACAAGATCCATGTACAGTCCTAGACAGCTCTTTTACATAGTACTCGCTTTGAGGTAAACCGTTCGTGTTGGTGGCCTTTTCAATATAGGGCATGGCATTAAATCATATATTTTGTGCCACTATCACAAATCATTGGTATTTTTATGCCATATTTACTCGACTTATTGGGAATATACATTCTGAAAGGACAGCGTCCTCTAAATGCGAGCAGTTGTTCGTCAATAGTCAAGTGCGGCCCTGGAATATAATTATTTTTACATTGGCTGATTAGTAGATCCCACACCTTTCTCACAGGTATATATGGATCTTCTGTTCTCAACGCTGGACGCAATGTCTTGTCATCCATTCGTAAACTAAACATCGAATCAAAAAGTCGAATCTCTCACGGCTCATTACAGAGACATAACGCGTTCCTGAAAACGTACTATCAAAGAGTTCTTTAGTGGTTAGGTGGTTATCTTTCATTGCTGAGGATAGCACCAAAATACCGATCAAGGCTCTTATTTCAATATCAACTGTATCTCTAAATGTGGCACTAAATGAGTAAGTTTTATTATGATTTTCAGCAATGAGTTGAAATTTAGCTTCTTTGTCTGTACGTTTTCGAGATATTTCAGCATTGGTCCATCGCACTATTTCATTTATAATCTCGTCAGTTATAAATAATTGAAAGCATAAAACAGGCTCATATATATTTTTACACATGCGAGTAGGCCCTCTAGATGTCCGTACTATATTTATATTTGCAGTTCTTCCTCGATTTTGACCCTTGATTGTAGACCAGCAATGTTTGTTTTTCCCGCGCAGTATACGTTGAGTTGGAATAATAATGCGCGAATCCAAATTTGAAGTTGAATCTTGGTTTGGTAAACATGACGGAGATGATGGTACCTGCAATTCCTCCGATGTTGAGTCTATTACTTCAGCAGCAACTTCATCAACCAATTCGTCTTCGGTGTCACTCTGCACGTCATCTTGATTCAAGTCATCCTACACTTCACTGTCACTCTCTGAAGGAATCTCATCTTCACTGTTCTCCAACATTTTTTCAATTTGGTTATAATCAAGGGCCCCGCGTCCAGCCATTGCAATAGACTACCAAAATCACCTAAAATATATAAAAAAACGATAAATAAAATGAACTATTACTACTGGGAATGAGGTTCAAAAGTTACACAAAGGATAATCATACGTCTCTCGAACGTACGCCATCCCTGTATCTAAGTAATTGTTGTACTTACCAGGGCGACACAGCCGTCTCGCGTAAGGTCTGCCCGGCCACTGGGATAACTTAGAAGGACAGAGCGGTACGATGCGAAATAAAAAAGAGATAGCAATATTTGTGTTGGCCGTGCGTCTCAAAGACGTAGATTATCTCTCTAGGGTTAAACTATTATTTTTTATTAAATAATTTATTACAAATAATTAGTACTGAAATTACAATTACGCACACAAAACATTACGCATGAATTAGGTACGTGATAATTTTCAACCAATTAATGACATTAAAATCACGTGAAACCCGAGTTATCGAATACACAGCTTGGTTAAAAATGCTATTAAAATGTACCTAAGTCATCTTAATCTAAATAACAGGCAGTAGGTACCGGTAGTTTGAATTAGACCACGCACAGCCGCAAAATGTGCCCCCAGTAATAATTGTGGTAAATGTATACCTATCTGTACGGCGTATGTCGCTACTATTTTTACCTGTAAAATGGTCACAAATAATGTGGTAACTATTTTGAGATGCTAATTATTAGAAAAATGCAGTAATAATCCTTATCAAATTAAATACGTTAGCCACTTTTAAGCATTTCATACACGTAATAATTGCTGTTTACACCATAATATACATAGTTTACAATTAATATCTTAAGAAAAATTGTATTGAAATGAAAATGTGCGCACCCAACTTTATTCAATTAACAATAAAGTAGGTATATCAATTCGGGTTTCGCACCAAAATGCATATTAAGTTTCTTTGCCCAAAGAATATAGGCGTATTTTGATAACTCGGTTATCAAGGAGTTTTATTGTCTAGCTCATAGATTGAAAACTACCTATCATTTATTGTTTTGTTCAGATATCCACAACGTTTATGTGTATAATTTAGTAATTAGTAGGGATTAACGGTGCATCCAAATAATATTGCCGGGCACGTGACTTACTGGATAGGGATCATTGAGATGATGCTTCCGAAGCAAGTATTAGCGAAAGTCCTTAGCGATTGCGCCATTTGTTTGCAGTCATGTGAGAGTTCTGTGCACTTTTGATGCTGAACAGTTATGTCTAACTATCTATGATATAGTACACCTAAATTGGGGTCAATTCTATGTCCTGAGTCATTATTTGACGGTAAACTTCATCGGCCTACTTATTTTGCCTATGCACTTCTAATACCGTGTATAAATAAGCATTTTACTATAAATTAGTTTTTTAAATACCTACCCAAACATAAAATATATTTAAAAAATACTGCCCTAAATGACTTTTCCACGCGTACGAAGTCGCGGGCACAGCTAGTAATAAATAAAGTAGAAAAAAGTGCAAGTAGTTTGTGTTTTACTACTCGTATATGAAAAATTAAAAACCTATTGTATTTGTATTGTCAATGTGTTAAAATAATAATTTATTATAACACATACTGTACCTACTCCTGATTTATAGTTAACTCAATCCTACTATACCCACCATTATTAGTAGATTGTATGTTGTGGCCGCAGCAACACCCTCGAAGACGGCGTCATGTGCGAGCTACATCAGCCTGGAGGGCTGCCAACACATAACCACCGATATGCCATCTCCACTTATCATTAATTTGAACAGGCTATGACAGTGCTGCCAGTCTTAAAGAAATTTGGCTAACAAAGTGATAGTTATTTACATAAAACATTTGAAGTAACTTTTGAAATGTCATAAAAAATATTATTTTATAATATACTTTTTAGTTTTGAAGTCAGTTTTTTTACCATAGTCTTTTTAGTTTTTTACTTTAGTGTATCTAAAGTAAACTACAGTAGGATAAATCAGTTCACCCGTTTGGTAGCTACGATGCTACAGACAGACTGGCATACACACACACACACACACACACACTGCATATTTACAACACCACCTCGTTTTTGTTTCGAGGGTCAGTTATAAATGCAAAAGTAAGAATCTCTTACAAGCCGTACTGAAACTACATGATCTATGTATATCATAAAAAAAATGATCATAAAAAATACAAGGCCAAACTATGTAAAATGAGGACCAAATGACAGTTATTCTACATCGAAAAAAAAAAGAATCACGCAAATCGCATCGTTAATTCCGTAATTGGTGTACATATACAGTGGTGTTTATAAAAAACCGATCGAATTGAAACCCCTCTACCTTTTTTTGAGAGTCGGTTAAAATAAAACCTTTTAAATTATATGCAACAACATATACAGGCACAAAGCCATGTAGAGTCTCCGCACGATTCGCAAACGTCTACAATGTACATGTTTGCGAACCGCAGACTCGATGGCTCATAAAGTGAATTAGAATTAGAATTCATTTATTTCCAAGAAATTTGTACAATCAGATCTTACGTGTGCCGTCTGCGCTGCCTTCGGGTCACTTTCGCACTTCGATATATTGATCACATCCCTTATGTTTCTATTGTTGGCAACGCCAAGTATCAATAAAATATAGTCCACCTAACTATTTTCATACTTATAAAATATTTTTTTATGGTTTTACTATGTGGGTAGTTTTAAATCTCAACACAATATTTCATGGGACTGACTATAGATTAAAAATATCTGCATCACATGTTGCTTATTATTTCTTTCAAGTGTGCTACTCGTAGTCAGTAAGTGACTTATATGTTAAGCGTGGACAAAAACTACAATTTTATTTTAATGGACACACATTGGGTATATGGACACAAATAACTGACAGGTCTACCAAGACGATTTTAACGCCCTATATCTCTTTAATGAGTCCCATTTTAATGATGTGACTTCAAAACGTTTTTACTGCATACCTCGTTGTCCTAGAAATATTTTTTTGAATTGAAATTCATTTTGCGACATTCTACAAATAAACATGTATATTTATCATGAGCACGTGTATACCTCAACGGTCTAAATAAGGCATCTTGCTATGTCAAAATGTATATACAATAAAAAAACGTTAAGTTTGTACACTTTTAAGTGCCATAATTTATTTTACAGTACTAACAGACATAGTAATAAATTAAAAATATTGTTGTTTTTAAATAAATATAAAACAAATGGCGGAATTACAAAAAGATAATATTTCAATATGCTGTATATTTTTATCTAGTTTATTTTTAATACAAGTATAAATGCTGGTAACTATAAATACTGAGTTCATAAAGTAGATTCATAAGGTGAACAATTTAAAACTACAATAATAAACGAATGTAATGTAAGCTACCTACATATTTTCCATTAAAAAACTTTTAATTACACAAATATCACAAAATATGACTACTTCAACTTTGAAAGTGAAAGACGTAGACAACTCGCAGAGAAATTGCAATTCAATTAACTTTATAAAATTCAACTTATCATTGAAATACTCAACTGAATTAACATTTATCGGTTGGGTGATTTTTAATATAATTAATAAAATATTTCCTGCGACCTATTTTTATTATTTCACAATATTATAACAATAATTCAACGTACAACTATGTGGGTTAACAATTAGCAACGTTGCAGCCATGGTCGGTTAACCAAAGCTTTGACGTGATTTTACTTTTAATTAGTCAGTATGTAAAGTTTTACTAAAGTTTCACTACTCGCTCGAAGTATTATATACTACGCTAATTCGCGCCACGAGTAGAAATGTTAGTGATAAAATGATGTAAAATATAATTTAGTATTAATTGTTAATTCCTTTTGTTTACCACACAGATTAATTATATTGATATATTGGAGAACTGTGTAAAAAGGATTTAAGCACAAGTTACTGTGAATCAAGAAACAAACTATGAAAATATAAGATTTCCAGCTAAAATTAATTAATCAGTGCTTGAAAACTTAAAGTTTTATATTAATACCGTTGTAAACAGTCAAGTATCTACTATAAATAAAGAGATAATTTTAGAATTTCTATCCTAAAATAATGTAAATTTTTGTTTAAACCAACCACGACATGAAAAAGTACATTTTTAAATAGTTTAACTTATACAGTAGTACTACTCTCGTTACATACACTAATTTTAGAACGATATGAGAATTGTCGTAACACAATATGTATTGTCTTTTATTTACCATTACTTACACCTAATTTACAGTTCTGAGTACAGTTTTGTTGCACAAAATCCGTTAAGTTATGATTATTGCTTTCAATTGGCTTTCAGGTGTAATTTCCAAAAGGTGAGTAATATTTTAATGTTGAAGAAATAGCTCTAGTTCTTTATTACAACAACGACAACCAAACAGACTTTGTAGACAATCGTACCTACTTAATGCTATTATTGTTTTAGAATTTCATAGCAGAAAATATTCTATTGCATTTCAAAGCGGCTAGAAGAGGAAATGCTTGAAAGGAATTATAGCTGAATTGCAATTATAACTATGATAATAATACAAACTAGGTTTAGATTGTATTTAATAGCTCTCTACACAGTATTCGGTGTCGATAACCGGTTTCATTGAAACCGGAAGCAAAAGTTACTTGTAGTGTCCCAGTGTGTAAGCCATAGTCTAGAGCTCCCTTATTTACCCGACTTCGGCTAAGCTAAAATAGGGTAAACATTCCTCTAACGTACCTAACTAGTTGAATGACCGGAGCGGCTGGAGAGAGATCAAGCGTGAGACCGACTTTACATGTCCATTTTATCCTCCATAAACTTTTCATACATTGATACATACAGATGATGATCAGCCTGTTGACCCAACCAGACTTGAAATTTCTTCTTAAGCGGGAATCGAAACCATAATATCTTCGAGAGACAAGCCCTAAACTACTGTGCCACGGAGGCTATGAGGAACCAAAAAATTATTTCGACAGTATAAACACGAGTTTATATTGATGAATTTACGGATACATCTTTTCAGACTTTAATTAATACACATTGTTTTCATAAGATATGTAGCTTCATTAAATATTACGCTTTTAATTTCGTATCAGATTCATCCCCTCGATTTTGCTGGTCCTACTTACTTTAATAAGTAAGTACAGGCAGAAGCAGAATCGACACCGAGTCGCTTCGCTAAGTAACATACGAATTCGCTTGTCACTTATAGAACCTTATGTCAAATCCCATACGTTGTTATCGACCTTCGTAAGTGATAATAGAGATGGCGACATGAATAAGGGCCCAGTTTACACAGAGACGCGACACTAGTAAGAGCGACCATTGTGTTTCTTAATATCTTGATTCACTACCTCCACAAGATGATACATGAGCGAAGGCATCGTGGTACAACTTGAAATTCGAATTTGAAAATTAAAAATAGTGTCGCATCGTGTGCGCTGAACCTAAATCCAATGAAGCCATATGAAATGACAAAGTAAAAGATACGATAGAGATAGACAGAGCTTGTGACTTAGTACTACTGGCAAACGTAAACAGTAAACATAGGCACAGTACGAAGCATTTTATAAGCTATTCATATATCACTATTCTATCATATTATCTAATATTCAGTCACATCCACCTTAAATTACATTTGTTCTCAGTAACATTGAACACTTGATTAGTTATTCATTATCTATGATTTTTTACAAACACTTTAATGATATTTGATAACAAGATTAACGCGGACGTAAAATACGAAAGTCAACCATGTCTATCAATGGACAATCCGCAAGCAATATCTTGAGATCTGTGTGTGCGGAAATAATACTTAATAAATAATAATAATAAACAAGAATTTATTTATTTATTATTATTCATTTGAAATAATTCTGATGTCTATTTATTGAAGATGAATGATTACGTTCGTATTTTTTACAGTCCGTAGATACAATTAGGATACATATTAAAAAATTCAAACGAATATTCATTTAAGTTAAAAAAATACTTCAAATAACAATAATTATTACTACAAATAAAATATGCAACATTTTAGTATGTCAGTTATGTGAAAAAATAAAGTTAGGTTTAGTTTTTTATGATTAAAACAACACAATAAGTAAGTGATATTTGGTAATTATCTTTAGGCCATATTGACTAGCTATGAAACTCAATACTACTATCAACACTTGAGTCCCAATTTCTTCTATATTAGTCTTTCCATATTATTATTATGGTTACATTTTTAAAAATTTCTACGTTATGACATCTACTATTTCATAAGGCTTCTTTATAAACTCCTACGGTTCTGTATTCTGGAAAAAGTAAAAAAAAAATTAGTGAAGGCTTATTATCTGTAAAGAACGGCGGGTCTAGCACGACTCGACGAGTTATGTCTACAAAGTTACTATTTGAAAAAAAAAACTATAATAAATCAAGTAAAAAAAATGATTCCTCTTGGATTAAGAAAATTTTTGTCACGAATTATATTTCTCTATTATCGCTATGCTCTATGTCAAGAGAGAAATTTGAAGAAATGATATTATTAACGACAGTGCATCGATCTTGTTTCATAACAATAAGAACTATTTTACTAAGAACGGTTTTTACAATCTATCATATTGTCTATTCTTGCATGGAATAGACTAATATTTAAGTTGGTTCTGTTGAGTGTATTTACATAGCTACGAGCATTCGTAGTGGATTCGTAGATAAGTTTTGTAGCAAAAGCTTCGATCACAGGGGCGTTATTCACAATTCCCGGTTCAACTTGGAGTCAACAATTTTACCTCGCTATTATTGGTCAACGCCAGCGTGACAAGCGTTTATTGGCTGTTAGGAAGTCAAATCCGTTCCAATTATGCTTTGTGAATCAGGCCTTAATTGCTCACAGCCTCACACGAATCTCATTATTTCCTTTTGTTGAATACTCACGTTTGATTTGTTAACTAAACGACGTGTATGGGGCATCCAGTTTTCGTTCTCATGTTGTCCGGTGGCGGGGTAATGACGACATACGTGTCACGACTGGTACATGGCGCCTCCTCGATACCGGCAAACAACGGAGGAGGTGGTATCACATCATTGCCTAACTGTTCCTCCAGCACCTCCTCCCGTCTCCTACCCGGCATGTAGTTCATGATGCATGTCACCGCGATCAGGAACAGGAAAAATACGAACACTACGTCAAACATGATTAAAAAGTTTATCATTACTAATTGCATCACGTCAGTAAGTGGATCACATTATGTGATTATGTAATTCTATACGCTCCTATTTTCCTTTGATACTTTCATCGCTTCGTTATCTGAAACAAAAGAAATAAACGGGTTATTATTTATATAAACGAGGTTTGAAAACCCATTAAATAAATTAATATTGAGAGAAACGTAGGTATTAAAAAATATATTTATAGAATCGGTAAACTTCGCGTTTACCGATTGGAATATAAACATAGCCCTGAAATGTATTTATTCGTATTTACAGATCTTACAAGAAATCTGTTTTTAATAAACGAAGCAAATTATTACATTATAAAAAGAAATTAATTGAAAATAAAAGTGCCTCTTAATTTATTGGAGAGATCCCTTAACTAAGCATTGTTTAAGGGGCTTCCGATTGAAGTTACGTTGTAATAATTCAGCTGATTCAGCGCTGGAGCGTCTTCGAAATTTTTAATTTGCGTAATTTTGTTTATTATGGTCCTTTAATTTTAAAACCTTGCCAACAATCTTGGACTTTAAGAGTATGTTTAGTATTTTCTTGGAAAGTAATTTCTAGGGTTCCGCACCTAAAAAGGAAAAACGCACAAACAAAGCACTTTGTTGTCAGTCTGTCTGTCTTCCTTTTTCTCTGCAATGCGTGGAGGTATGAAGCTAAAATTCATATCAAATAGTCTAATGTCTTTTGGACCTGTGAAAAATCTGATTTCTTAGCCAACGCAATCATAATGTATGTTCATGCCACAAACTTTGTATATTTACGACAGTTCCAAGGGAATCAAAATCTAGAGGGTATTTTTCGTGACCTCAGAATCTTGAAAGGGGATTGTCCACTTTGTATAGACACTTTGGCCATTCGTGGACAATTAATTAAGCCAATAAAATGATATAAATTAAGTACTTCATATCAGTAAAAAGGAGAAACAAGCCTAGTTTTGTGTCAGACTTTATATTTAGTTAGGTTTTTAGGTGTTATTGAAAAATGTAAACAATCAAATAAAACAACATACTTTTCATGAATATTTTATTATTCTGCTTCATAGGTTAGTAGTACATGATCAAAAAACTGGGCAGGTGGATTAATATGCTCTTGATACCTTGCCCAGCCTATAAACCATAAAATGGTCATAATATGAGCGCAGCAACCTACTGTTATTATTCCAATTATTATAATACATAACCTTTTATTATTGCAATTGCATAGTGGGCCGTAAAGGTCCCACTATGCAATTGCAATAATAATATTTTATTTTCTATCTCCTTTCATTGTAAAAAGCCAAGTAGCAATTATATCTCACACGAAAATAACATTCACGAAAACAAAGCGCATGACGTTGCATATTTTGGCATATCGTATAGGTATGCATTGCCATAATATAAAAAAGTTATTGCTTTTATACGTTACTGATTTTAAGATTTAATATTAAAGAAACTATTTAAATAAATTCCATTCTAACAACAGTAAACTACTTGCGAATTTTTAAAGTCTATTAGAACATTCAAAAACATAAAAATAGCATAAAACAGAGGCATGATTTTAATATTAATATCAATTAGTTGATTTCTCGGCGCTTGACAATGGTAACACTGGAACCATTTGCCTACTTCCGAACATGGAAATTCAAACTAGAAACTATAAATAATTGTGTTTTTTGTTGTGTTTATTTACACAATTTGTTTTTCAAATAAAATTAACAATAAATAAATAAAAAATATCCATTAAGTTAGTTTTTTTATAACGTCGTGTTCACGGATGGCCAGAAATGGACAATGCCCTTTGGTACGAAGTAAATAATGTTTAAGTAACTGATAATCTTTACTTAAATTATATCAAAGTCACTACCATTTTCCTAATGAACGCTTAGAGGTAAATTACGGAAATTAAAATTTATTTATCGGAATCATCGTTTTTAATTATTGATTTTGTATTTGTATATCTTAACTTAATGGCTTCATCTTGATGTTCCGTGGGCTCTATACGCTTATTGTTTTATAATGTTTTAACACTCAAAACTTATAACGCCATTAGTTTTTCTAATTTATCATTTGCACGTATATCTGCCTGAATATATTCAATGTCGCATAATAGTAGATTTAAATGAAAATCCATTCGCAGAAGCATATACTTGGCGGGGAAATTCATGAGACGGCGGCGGCTCTCAGTTAAAAATAATTTGAATAGTCGTAGCTGATTCAGCTGGCTAATATCCGTTGAAAACTCGTTTACCTAAAACGACCAACTTGAAACTGGAACGACTTTTGTTTCATCCCACCCTGATGACTTTTATTAGGTTTCATTTTTTTAGGAACAAAGTGGGATCCCGGCGAGATTACGTAGCCTAGGATTCGTTTTAGGATGTCTAGACTTTAGTTTTTGCGACCTTTATTATAGGACTAGCTGTGCCCGCGACTCCGTACGCGTGGAAAAGTAATTTAGGGCAGTGTTATATTAAATCTGTTTTAAAAATATTTTTAGTTATAAAAACTGTCGTCGAGGTATTTAAAAAACTACTTTATGTTGACAATTCCTACTACCAGCTTGACAAACGACCGTGTACAATTACTATAATGCGAACGGGACTACTTGATAGTACGCTCACATACACGACGAACATCTAGTAGCGCCGCAGCGACTGCAGACGATGATCGTTTCCACGCCGACGCTGCTGGTTTGGCGACAATGATATTAAGACAGCGCGCCGCAAAATTTTGCGGTCTTTTAGCCTTTAGGTGCGTAAGTCCGACTCGCACTTGCCCGGTTTTTTATTTATTAATAACCAAACATGTAGGTACTGATTATAAATCACTTCACTGTTAAAGTACTGATTTTATACAGAAAAGTAGCAAAATATAGAAAGTCCCAAGAGAAAGAAAACAAACCTAAGTTGTACCTAACATAAAAACCATTCGGTCCATAATAAAAACTAAGAAATAAAAATATCAAGAAAAACATAAATCTAACTTATATTGACATAACTTTTTTAGATTAACTGTAAACACAATACTTATGTTAATCAAAATTCTATGTATTATGCAGTTATCGAATACATAATTTGGACAAAGAAGACTATAAAAATGTACAGTAATAGTAGGCTGTAGTATGAATTTTAACGGACGGAATGAGAACTATGCAAAATAATATACATTGCGAATGATGCACGCTGAGTATAACTCTCGGATAACGTATTGTATAAATGTAGGTACCTACTCAACTTTGCTATAATTGTATTAAAAGTACGGCATTTGGCGTATAGATGTCGCTATTATGGTCTGCTCTGCATCGCGCTATCGCTTGTAAGATAGATTTGTATATGAGAATACTCTATCAATATTATGATATTTGGCAAAAAAACCCATAATAATCTGTTAACACATATCCAGGACAGGCCGCAAAAGGCTAGAATTTCAAAAGGTATCTCGATTGGAATCGAGTTGTATCAACAGTTTTCCCTTGTAACACAGTTTAGTAACTATCAAGATGTTTTTTAACGTATATATTATAAAATAGAAAAAACAAAAAAAAGAGCAATATATTTATGAAAATATTAAAACTGTTTTTAAGATTCCGTACCTCAAAAGGAAAAAACGAAACACATATTATAAGATCATTTCCATGTCTGTCTGTCAAGACCCTTTTACTCAGAAACGCGTGTAGGTATCAAGATGAAAATTATATAAAATACTCAGGATACCTACTGTTCCTTGAAGCAGTGAAAAAATCAGACTTCTTAGCCAATGCAACCTAAGCTAAATTTCGTAATTTTCGACACTCGTAAGGGAATCAAAACCTAAAGGTTACTTCCCGTGAACTCAAAATCATAAAATTTGAAACCAAGCAACGTCTAAAACCATACGTTTTTAGTAACATTATATAGATAGTAAAAATATTTTGATTTTTTAAAACTTAGTACCGTTTGTCACGAAAGTGTATAATTGAAACTTATAACAAATACTTAGGTCTCTAATATATTAAGCTGTAACCAAATCAAAATTCTATGTCAATCAGGTTTGTATGGAGCTATCGGTGCGCAAGTCCAACTCGCCGGTTTTTATTTATTTACTTATTACTAACCTACGCTAACAAATATGTATACAGTACCTACTTATCACAAAGGACTTTACAGTAAAAGTACTAACTGATTTTATACAAATAACTTTCGTAATAAACTGAAGAAAAAAAATCTTAGATTATTTTAAAAAAATATTAGATCCTAGCAAGCCTAAAACTAACAAATAAAAGTCACCCCCGCGGCCCCGGTGCGTTTGCTGCGAATACAATTTGAAGCGGCGCGGCGCGGGCCGGGCGGCGCGCGGCTCCCAGACCCGGCGCGCGCTTCCTACAAACGTCCAGCAAAAACGACATGATCTTTTAAAATTGTCATAACTTTTTTATTTATGAACCGATTTACATAAAACAAACACTAAATGTTAAGTGAAGCTTGCCGCAATATATTAGTGAAAAGTACATCTTAATCGGATAAGCCGTTTCTGAGATTAGCGTGCACAAACCCACAGACAAACAGACAAACAGACAAAAATTTCAAAAATCATAGTTTTGGGTACTATAGCGTAAATAAAGGTCCCCTATCATATTTTTTTTCAAATATCTTCAATGTACAGACACAACTCCTCTACAGATTTATTATATGTATAGATATAGATTTAGAATTTAACAAAGTTTTTTGTATTATATAACCAGGGCCTCCAAGATGTCATCTTTACTTACGAAATTCAAAAACAAAATGTATGGGATTTAACATAAAGTTCGCTAAATGACAAGCGAATTCGTATGTCACTTAGGGAACCTTATTTTGTCAAATCCCTTACTTTTTTTTTTTTGAACTTCGTAAGTGATAATTCATAATAATTAATAATTTATTTATTTGCATCAAAAGTGGTACATAATATGGTGTTACAGTTTATTTCAAAGATCCTAACACTTTTCACTATTTTTAGCATGCAAACTTATAAGATTTAATTTAATACATTTCAAGTTTATTATTATTATCTATTACATTCAATTATATCTAATACTTATCAATTATTACATCATTTAAATGCATAAAAATATTACACCCAACATTTAACTAGTAAATAATATATAATTCTTACAGGCCATTCTTTCAAGCTAACAATTCAATTTTTTATTTTAATAATTTGCTCTAAATGTCAATTAATATTACAATTTATATTATGTTATGTAGGTACATTTAAGAACTCTGCTATAGAATAATAGTTTTTAACCATAAGCCATTTTATTAATTCTTTCTTAAATAGATTAGTTCTTGGTATTATATCTAGTACTAGTGGTTTGGGATTTCTTTTATTTCTAGGATAAATTTCTCTTGCTTCTTTGAAATAACTGTAGTGGATTTTAACAAAATCAACTAATTCATTTATATAAAAACGATGGACGGATGAAGGATAATAGCGATGGCATCTTGAATCAGGACCCAGTTTTGGCATGCGGCTCTACTCGCGTGAATACATCATCATCCCACGAGAACACGGTCATTTACGTAATACACACACACAAACTTGAAATTTTATAATATTAGTGTAATATATAACACAAATTCAAGGGATTTCCTCTGGGAACATACGATATAGAAGATAATTGTTCTTGTAAATGAACATACAAATAATTTTTTTATTACAAATTAGTTTTTTAATTAAGTGTAATGGTAATTAGCAACTGTACCATAAACAAAATTTCAAATTTTAAGTTATTACGGAATGAAAAAGGCAAAGTATGTAAGAGGACGTATGTAGTACCTGTTATAAGATCTTATATTATGTATACTAATATTATAAAGCGGAAGAGTTTGTTTGTTTGTTTAAATACGCTAATCTCAGGAACTACTGGTCCGATTTGAAAAAATATTTTTTTGTTGTATAGTCAATTTATAGAGGAAGGCTTTAGGCTATATACATTACGCTGCGACCAATAGGAGCGAAGCGTCAGTGAGAAATGTTGCAAAAACGGGGAAAATTATTCACATTTGGGGACTTTCGTTGCGTGCGCTTTAAGTCACTCAAAAACCACGCGAACGAAGTCGCAGGGCACAGCTAGTAATTAATAAAGTAAAGTAAGAAAAATCAATGTCTATATCATTAGTAGAAATACCTCTAAATACCATGGATCTTAACTAAAGGCAGCGGCAACTCAACAGTATACACTATACAGCGCTTTTTGTTGTATGAACCATTGATGTCCATTTCCAGCGATTCCCGAAACGGTTTTGTTGAGTCACGGACGGTCGTAGATTGTGATAAATGGCCGGACTAAAGCGATAGGTGTAGTCGTTAACTCAAATTTGTATAAACTTTCCTAGACAGGGGTAGGGCCCGCCTTGCTATTTAACACAAGTTTTGGAGTTTCATGATTTCACATTGATGGATATTAACAAATATGGCGGATAATTTTAACTCATCAAAAGATTATTATAACAATTACTCAAACGTTTTAATGTGAGTTCGTGTCGTGGTGTTCAATTTCGGACTTTGTCAATGGAACACTTTTCCATTATTCCAAATATTAAATATCGCTTACATTTATCCATATGTTATTAAATAGATATTGCCCACAAATTAGTGCGTTTAAATGGAAATCCCGCAGAGCCGTACCTTTGCCACGAAAAAGTAATCTGTACCAGTGTATGGTCTAATCTATACAAGGTGTAAAAAGACCAGTTACAATAACTTTAGGAAATGGTTATACTATCTTTTTTCTGGAAATGTAATTTTTTGCCTAATTAATTTTAGGTTAGTTTTTTTATATCCATAAAAAAAATTATCCTGAGATCCTGGGTTCGATTCCCGCGTTCGAACAATAAAAATGATGTTTCCAATACAGGCTATAATCACCAGATTGTCTCATAAGAATTATGATCTATGCGTCGGATGGGCATGTAAAAAGTCTGCCCTACGCCTGTTCTTTCGCCAGCCGAGCCGAAAAAGAGTACAGGGACACTATCTACTACTGTATTGGGTATTATAAAATAACTCCTGCGTAGCTGGCCTGGTTTCAACTAAAAAACCGGCCAGCGAAACCGAAAAATTATGTGAGTCTATCACCTTCATCAAATACCCATAAAATGTCACAAAAAATACCCATAAAATTATATAATATAATATAATAATTGAGTTTAAACAGTCACTTAAATATTTTAGGATATCTAGTAACGTATTAAGTAGGTACATTGTTCTAGAGACGGATCTTTAGGTTAATGTACTTAATACTTTACAACGTAAACGTATATTTAGACGACTAAATATATAAATATTAAACATAATTCCGTTGTCTTGTACCTGTATTATATGAAGTAGCTTAACAGTAAATAAATAAATAAAAATTTATTCCACGAAACGCACATTATACTACACCATGAAAAAATATACAAGACAAAAAACCACAGACGTAAGTAGAGCGGGTCATTTGTCTCATCAATATTAAGACAACCCCGAACATAATCTATGTTCGGTTAATATATAATGTTGTAGGCACAAGAGAGGTACACAAATGGAATATCATGTGGGCGGACGTATAACTTGAGGTTGAGTAGGCAGCAAATTCCTAAATGCCTTTCACCTTAGGGGAAGCTTCTGCTATTAAGGGAAGGACCTAGGATCGAAACAAATTAATTAATTTGGAAGTTTCCATCAAGTTAGATTAATCTGCATACGTATTATTCCAGGATAACTTTCTTGGAATTTAATGATCTATGTGAACGTCTGGAGAGCTGCACTATCGCCATTTAGCTAAATTAATTTTGAACTAAAAGTAGTGTCCATTAATACTAGAGCAGATTTCCGGCTCTTTATTAAATTTCGCAAACTAACTACAAACATAAAAAAGCCACAAAAGTTAAGAAATCCTACAACATTTTTTAACAAATGAAAATTCAGAAACACGTTTAAATCGTGTCGTTAAATGCCTTTACGAAAAGTTTGGGAACTTTGTTGTAACAAATTAAATGGTCTATTGTGTATTATTGTTTTCGTAAATTTCCATTAAATTATTGCAAATTAGATTAGTCGAAACGATTTCGAAATACATAAAACTTAAATGAGCACGTTTTTGTGCCATAGTCAATTGGCAATTTTATTGGAGAAAGTTTTACAAATCTACCATTGTATTGAATAGATTTAGTTTTTTTTTATAGATTTTTAGCCTTAAATATTTCACTCGTAGTTTGCTTAGTATCTCCGTCAGGGACATGGTATTAATACATAACTCTATGTGTGTCTGAAGCACCTCCTTCGAATAATCTAGAATATTCTGCTGCTAGTTACGTACCAAGTACCAACGGTACACTAAGCTTTTTTATCCAACTACGACGAAGTCCAAAGGGTAATGATTTTAGTAATGTATGTAATGTAGCGCCTAAACTATTTTATTAATGAGGTGTTATTAGATTCGTAACAAAAGCCCTGGTTCCTGATTCAAAATGACATCGTTATTTATCACTTTCGAAGTTCGAAAACAAATTGTATGGAATTTGACATAAGCTTCGCTATATGACAAACAAATTCGCTCGTCATTTAGCGAAGTTTATGACAAATCTCATACATTTTGTTTTCGAACTTCGTAAGCGATAAAATATAACGATGGCATCTTCAATCAGGGCCTTGAAAGCATACACTATATACTTATTGTCGGGTATTATACACATAAAATATTGTTATTTTAGAAATAAAACATTTGGAGATGTAATAAGTGAATTATATATTTCTAAAGAGAAAGGAACCGTTGCAAACAGGAAAAAAATAAGTCTGTTGGATAATAATTCATCACGTGCAGAGAATATAAATGATATCACGCAATACTTAATCCGCGGATCGGCGGTTGAGGGTAGGAGGAAACTGTTTTTGTCGACTGTCAAACAGCGACTAACTGGCATCAATTGTTTGATAAATATTCTTTATTCGAATATATTGTTCAAATAAGCTGGTTCTTCTGAGGGAAGCCTTAGTTTGTTTTATAAGACATGAGTTTTTATTGAGGTGCTCTGGTAAAGGTTACGCCGTATATGAAGCTCATAGAGTGGAGTTATTAAACTCCACGCCTCTGACAGACTCTAGTACTAACTCTTCGACTAAAATATTCTGGATAAGATTATTTGATTTTTAGCTTTATTTATATACTAGCTGTGCCCGCGACTTCGTACGCGTGGAAAACTGATTTAGGGCAGCAGTTTAAATACATTTTTAGTTTATGAACACTGTCGTTTGGATTTTTAAAATCACTAATTTATAGTAATGCTTCTTTGTACACTGTATTAGACGTCCACAGGCAAAAGAAGTAGGCCGATGGAGTAATAATAATAGTTTACTGTCAAATAATGGCCATTTTTGTCATGAATTTTTTGAGGTATTAAATTAAAACAAACATGTAGTCTACTTTGGGACTTGACAGTTAAAGTACTAACTTCCTTTAGACGACAAAATACAAAAGTCCATAAGAAAGAAAAAACCCAAGTCGTACCCCAGCATGAAAACTAATAAATAAAAATATCATGAAAAACATAAATCTTACTTATATTGACATAACTTTTCTAATTAAAATGAACCTATGACATCTCATATCTTGAAAACAAACCATCCTACGCCTATAATTTATTTATCGTATTTGCAAAACCTAAGTATAATAATAATAATAACAATAATATAAATAAATTACTTCGCACAAAGTAATACTTATTTTCACTTGGGTCAATAATTTTATTCTATAATTTTCAAGTCGCTGCCAAGTTCAGCGTTCTTTCGTAATTTGTTTTCATTTAATATTAGTTTGTAAGCCAGTACTTTGGGTACATAATATTATAGTATAATAACTTTACTTTGATGGTTAGTTGTTATACATAGTTTGATATTATAGTAAGGTTTTTGAAGTAGGTACTTACTTGGCACCGACTTGAAAATGACGAAACGAATAGAATAAATTTATTTACCTAAGTGTAAATAAGTATTACTTTGTGCGAAGTAGATTTAATTGTTCCTTTTAGTTTACCTTTTGAAGTCATTTTTTTTTTGTTTAAAATTGTTTAATTTTAAGATTTTTAGTGGTGGGTAGACTGAGTAGGGATAATTCTCGAATGATCAGACGACGGTTACTTAAGACGGAAAATGAAAAACAAAAACGATTAGATAAAATTAATAGTAGGAAGGGAAAATGTCTACCGCTGCTGCAGCAGCGCGAAATTTTTTCATATATAAATAAATAAATAAAATAAAAACCATTTATTTCAGGCTATATGGCCCATATTATAAATACCTTACAGACTAACATACATACAAAATATACTTAAAACTACGCTTAAACTACACGTGTTGTCGGCGACGTGTAGCGCGTTTCATTCCGGAGTCTCCCCCGGAACCTCCGGTAGACCACACCCGTCGGCCAGAACTCCTCCGCCTCAAAGGTCGATAGAAGATGCGTCGGTACTCTCACCACAAAGGAACTGAAGTTGACCTTGTGGCGAGACTCCAGACGCTCAACCCTCAAGGGGAAGGACGTCTTCTTCGGGATGTAGTCCACGACGTCCTTAACCTCCATGGACCAGTGCAGGCGGGACACGTACAGCGGCGTGGAGCGTACTTCACACCGCAGGCGCTGCTCGGGTCCACAGGGTGCGGTGCCGCGATGGTTGCGGACGGCGGGCTTTTTTTTCCTTCTCTCCACCAGTATGAAGCCCTCCTCATCGCACCTCCTGCTCTCGTCCTTGCCAGGTTGCGGTGGCTGAGCCTTGCGGCTTTCTGTAGCCTTGCGGCTCTCTTTCTTCCCCTCTGTCTTCGCCTGCGGGGGAGGTGCGGGGTGAGCGGCGATACTCGCAAAATTACTATGAGTGTCCCTATAAATTTCAAGGTGTTCCCTCGATTCCTCACGACGCCATCATCAGGTCTCCACTTTGATAACTATGAGACCAAGTTCTACTGTAATTGTCGTAGTGGCATATGCTTGCATTTCTTTAAACAACGCTGAAATCTTCAAACATGTATCTCTAAGGACTCAGAAGTTCTGTTCAGTACTTTTAGATCCAGGATATAGTGCAAAACCTTACTGTATGCTTAGACTACTTCAGACAAAATCAAAATCGATATATTATTCCATATAAATTTTGAGGATTTCCCTCGATTCCTCACGGATCGGACACAATGGGACCAAATTTAAATTATACCCTACACAACACAAAAAAAATTTAAAATCGTTTCATGAACGATGAAGATATCCGCGAAGAAACATTAAAAAAAAACATATATTTACCAATTGAGAAACCTCCTCCTTTTTTGGAAGTCGGTTAAAAGTATTATGTTGGTTATTTCATGTTATAATCTACCTTTGTGCCAAGTTTCATTTAAATATGTTGAGTAGTTTGGCTAAAATACCGTCAAACAGGTAGCTACAATTTTTTGAAGATCCCACGGGAACCCTTTCGTTTTTCGGGATAATAATTTCCAGTAATGCTCTTCAGATCATAAGCTACCTGCCTGCCAAATTTCATTTAAATATGTTGAGTAGTTTGGCTGAAATACCGTCAAATAGGTAGCTACAATTTTTTGAAGATCCCACGGGAAACCTTTCGTTTTTCGGGATAATAATTTTTAGTAATGCTTTTCAGATCATAAGCTACCTGCCTGCCAAATTTCATTTAAATACGTTAAGTAGTTTGGCTGAAATACCGTCAAATAGGTAGCTACAACTTTTTGAAGTTCCCATGGGAACCCTTTCGTTTTTCGGGGTAATAATTTCCGATAATGCTCTTCAGGTTATAAGGTACCTGCCTGCCAAATTTCATTTAAGTATGTTGAGTAGTTTGGCTGAAATACCTTCAAATAGGTAGCTACAATTTTTTGAAGATCCCACGGGAACTCTTTCGTTTTTCGGGATAATAATTTCCAATAATGCTCTTCAGGTCATAAGTTACCTGCATGCCAAATTTCATTTAAATACGTTGAGTAGTTTGGCTGAAACACCGTCAAATAGGTACCTACAATTTTTTGAAGATCCCACGGGAACCCTTTCGTTTTTCGGGATAATAATTTCCAATAATGCTCTTCGGGTTGTAAGCTACCTGCCTGCCAAATTTCATTTCATTCCATACAGTGGTTTTAGCGTGATGCGACGACAAACATTCCCATACGGACAGACAGACAGACAGACAGACAGACAGACAGACAGACAGACAGACAGACAGACAGACAGACAGACATTTTTTTCAAAAATGTTATTTTTAGGTTCTGTGGCTTTTATAGGCCCCCTTTTTTTAATTTTCACTTAAATATTCTTAATGTACAGACATGACCCCTCTACAGATTTATTATATGTACTAGCTGTGCCCGCGACTCCGTTCGCGTGGTGTTTGTTTGACTTAAACCGTTTATGCAGCGCATGCAACGAAAGTCCCCAAATGTAAATTGTTTGTTGGTTTAAACGCGCTCATGTCCCGTATATGACGCCCAACGCCGCGACGACCGACGCCGCGACGCCCGACGCCGCAACGCCCAACGTCGTGGAGCCGACGCCCGACGTCGCGACGCCGACGCCGCGACGCCTAACGTCGCGACGCTGACGCCCGACGCCGCGACGCCCGACGCCGCAGTGCCCGCTGCCGCGACGCCCGACGCCGCGGTGCCCGCCGCCGCGACCCCCGACGCCGCGACGCCCGACGCTGCGACGCCCGACGGCGCGACGCCCGACGCCGCGACGCCCAACGCAGTGACGCCCAACGTCGCGACGCCAACGCCTGACGCCGCGACCCCCAACGTCGCGACGCCGACGCCCGACGTCGCGACTCTGACGGACGCCGCGACGCCGACGCCCGATGCCCGACGCCGCGACGCCGACACCCGACACCGCGACGCCCAACGTCGTGACGCCCGACGCCGCGACGCCTGACGCCGCGACGCTTTCGCCCGACGCCGCGACGCCCGCCGTTGCGATGCCGACGCCCGACGCCGCGGCGTCGCGACGTTGGCGTCGCGATGTTGGGCGTCGCGACGACGACGCCCGACGGCGTGACTCCCGACGGCGCAACGCCCGACGCCGCGACGCACGACGCCGCGACGCACGACGCCGCGACGCACGACGCCGCGACGCCCGACGCCGCGACGCACGACGCCGCGACGCCCGACGCCGCGACGCACGACGCCGCGATGCCCGACGCCGCGACGCCGATGCCCGACGCCGCGACGCCGATGCCCGACGCCGCGACGCCCGCCGTCGCGACGCCGACGCCCACCGCCGTGACGCCCGACGCCGCGACGCCCAACGTCGCGACGACGACGCCCGTCGGCGCGACGCCCGATGGCCCGACGCCCAACGTCGCGACGACGACGATGCCCGACGCCGCGAAACCCACGGCGCGACGCCCGACGGCGCAACGCCCGACGGCGCGACGCCCGACGGCGCGACGCCCGACGGCGCGACGCCCGACGAAGCGACGCCCAACATCGCGACGCCGACGCCCGACGTCGCGACGCTGACGGACGCCGCGATGCCCAACGTCGCGGCGCCCGACACCGCGGTGCCAGCCGCCGCGACGCCCGACGCCGCGACGCCCAACGTCGCGACGACGACGCCCGTCGGCGCGACGCCCGACGCCGCGACGCCAGACGCCGCGACGCCAGACGTCCGACGCCACGACGCCAGACGCCGCGACGCCCGACGCCGCGACACCCGACGTCGCGACGCCCAACGTCACGACGCCGACGCCTGATGCCGCGACGCCTAACGTCGCGACGCCGACGCCCAACGCCGCGACGCCGACGCCCAACGCCGCGATGCCCAACGTTGCGACGCCGACGCCCGACGTCGCGACGCTGAAGGACGCCGCGTTGCCCAACGTCGCGACGCCGACGCCCGATGCCCGACGCCGCGACGCACGACGCCGCGACGCACGACGCCGCGACGCACGACGCCGCGACGCCCGACGCCGCGACGCACGACGCCGCGACGCCCGACGCCGCGACGCACGACGCCGCGATGCCCGACGCCGCGACGCCGATGCCCGACGCCGCGACGCCGATGCCCGACGCCGCGACGCCCGCCGTCGCGACGCCGACGCCCAACGCCGCGAAGCCGACACCCGACGCCGCGATGCCCAACGTCGTGACGCCGACGCCTGACGCCCAACGTCGCGACGCCGACGCCCAACGCCGCGACGCCCAACGTCGCGACGCCGACGCCCGATGCCCGACGCCGTGACGCCCGACGCCGCGACGCTGACGCCCGACGCCGTGACGCCCAACGTCGCGGCGCCCAACGCCGCGACGCCCAACGTATATCTTCAAAGACTAAGTAGTAGTGGCACAGATTACTAAATAGTTACGTAGTGGTATAACATTAATATTTAAAATCGATTCATAAACGACGAAGATATCCACGAACAAATATAAAAATAACATAATATATTTACGTATTGAGAAACCACCTCCTATTTTGGAAGTCGGTTAAAAATATTATGTTGATTATTTCATGTTACAATCTACCTTTATGCCAAGTTTCATTTAAGTACGTTGAGTAGTTTGGCTGAAATACCGTCAAATAGGTAGTTACAATTTTTTGAAGATCCCACGGGAACCCTTTCGTTTTTCGGGATAATAATTTCCAATAATGCTCTTCAGGTCATAAGCTACCTGCCTGCCAAATTTTAATTTAAATACGTTGAGTAGTTTGGCTGAAATACCGTCAAATAGATAGCTACAATTTTTTTAAGATCCTCCGGGAACCCTTTCGTTTTTCGGGATAATAATTTCCAATAATGCTCTTCAGGTCATAAGCTACCTGCCTGCCAAATTTCATTTAAATACGTTAAGTAGTTTGGCTGAAATACTGTCAAATAGATAGCTACAATTTTTTGAAGATCCCACGGGAACCCTTTCGTTTTTCGGGATAATAATTTCCTATAATGCTCTTCAGGTCATAAGCTACCTGCCTGCCAAATTTCATTTAAATACGTTAAGTAGTTTGGCTGAAATACTGTCAAATAGATAGCTACAATTTTTTTAAGATCCCCCGGGAACCCTTTCGTTTTTCGGGATAATAATTTCCAATAATGCTCTTCAGGTCATAAGCTACCTGCCTGCCAAATTTCATTTAAATACGTTAAGTAGTTTGGCTGAAATACTGTCAAATAGATAGCTACTATTTTTTGAAGATCCCACGGGACCCCTTTCGTTTTTCGGGATAATAATTTCCAATAATGCTCTTCAGGTCATAAGCTACCTGCCTGCCAAATTTTAATTTAAATACGTTGAGTAGTTTGGCTGAAATACCGTCAAATAGATAGCTACAATTTTTTTAAGATCCCCCGGGAACCCTTTCGTTTTTCGGGATAATAATTTCCAATAATGCTCTTCAGGTCATAAGCTACCTGCCTGCCAAATTTCATTTAAATACGTTAAGTAGTTTGGCTGAAATACCGTCAAATAGATAGCTACAATTTTTTTAAGATCCCCCGGGAACCCTTTCGTTTTTCGGGATAATAATTTCCAATAATGCTCTTCAGGTCATAAGCTACCTGCCTGCCAAATTTCATTTAAATACGTTAAGTAGTTTGGCTGAAATACCGTCAAATAGATAGCTACAATTTTTTGAAGATCCCACGGGAACCCTTTCGTTTTTCGGGATAATAATTTCCTATAATGCTCTTCAGGTCATAAGCTACCTGCCTGCCAAATTTCATTTCATTCTATACAGTGGTCTTAGCGTGATGCGACGACAAACATTCCCATATGGACAGACAGACAGACAGACAGACAGACAGACAGACAGACAGACAGACAGACAGACAGACAGACATTTTTTTCAAAAATGTTATTTTTAGGTTCTGTGGCTCTTATAGACCCCCTTTTTTTGATTTTCACTTAAATATTCTTAATGTACAGACATGACCCCTCTACAGATTTATTATATGTATAGATAGACTAGCTGTGCCCGCGACTTCGTACGCGTGGAAAACTGATTTAGGGCAGCAGTTTAAATACATTTTTAGTTTATGAACACTGTCGTTTGGATTTTTAAAATCACTAATTTATAGTAATGCTTCTTTGTACACTGTATTAGACGTCCACAGGCAAAAGAAGTAGGCCGATGGAGTAATAATAATAGTTTACTGTCAAATAATGGCCATTTTTGTCATGAATTTTTTGAGGTATTAAATTAAAACAAACATGTAGTCTACTTTGGGACTTGACAGTTAAAGTACTAACTTCCTTTAGACGACAAAATACAAAAGTCCATAAGAAAGAAAAAACCCAAGTCGTACCCCAGCATGAAAACTAATAAATAAAAATATCATGAAAAACATAAATCTTACTTATATTGACATAACTTTTCTAATTTAAATGAACCTATGACATCTCATATCTTGAAAACAAACCATCCTACGCCTATAATTTATTTATCGTATTTGCAAAACCTAAGTATAATAATAATAATAACAATAATATAAATAAATTACTTCGCACAAAGTAATACTTATTTTCACTTGGGTCAATAATTTTATTCTATAATTTTCAAGTCGCTGCCAAGTTCAGCGTTCTTTCGTAATTTGTTTTCATTTAATATTAGTTTGTAAGCCAGTACTTTGGGTACATAATATTATAGTATAATAACTTTACTTTGATGGTTAGTTGTTATACATAGTTTGATATTATAGTAAGGTTTTTGAAGTAGGTACTTACTTGGCACCGACTTGAAAATGACGAAACGAATAGAATAAATTTATTTACCTAAGTGTAAATAAGTATTACTTTGTGCGAAGTAGATTTAATTGTTCCTTTTAGTTTACCTTTTGAAGTCATTTTTTTTTTGTTTAAAATTGTTTAATTTTAAGATTTTTAGTGGTGGGTAGACTGAGTAGGGATAATTCTCGAATGATCAGACGACGGTTACTTAAGACGGAAAATGAAAAACAAAAACGATTAGATAAAATTAATAGTAGGAAGGGAAAATGTCTACCGCTGCTGCAGCAGCGCGAAATTTTTTCATATATAAATAAATAAATAAAATAAAAACCATTTATTTCAGGCTATATGGCCCATATTATAAATACCTTACAGACTAACATACATACAAAATATACTTAAAACTACGCTTAAACTACACGTGTTGTCGGCGACGTGTAGCGCGTTTCATTCCGGAGTCTCCCCCGGAACCTCCGGTAGACCACACCCGTCGGCCAGAACTCCTCCGCCTCAAAGGTCGATAGAAGATGCGTCGGTACTCTCACCACAAAGGAACTGAAGTTGACCTTGTGGCGAGACTCCAGACGCTCAACCCTCAAGGGGAAGGACGTCTTCTTCCGGATGTAGTCCACGACGTCCTTAACCTCCATGGACCAGTGCAGGCGGGACACGTACAGCGGCGTGGAGCGTACTTCACACCGCAGGCGCTGCTCGGGTCCACAGGGTGCGGTGCCGCGATGGTTGCGGACGGCGGGCTTTTTTTTCCTTCTCTCCACCAGTATGAAGCCCTCCTCATCGCACCTCCTGCTCTCGTCCTTGCCAGGTTGCGGTGGCTGAGCCTTGCGGCTTTCTGTAGCCTTGCGGCTCTCTTTCTTCCCCTCTGTCTTCGCCTGCGGGGGAGGTGCGGGGTGAGCGGCGATACTCGCAAAATTACTATGAGTGTCCCTATAAATTTCAAGGTGTTCCCTCGATTCCTCACGACGCCATCATCAGGTCTCCACTTTGATAACTATGAGACCAAGTTCTACTGTAATTGTCGTAGTGGCATATGCTTGCATTTCTTTAAACAACGCTGAAATCTTCAAACATGTATCTCTAAGGACTCAGAAGTTCTGTTCAGTACTTTTAGATCCAGGATATAGTGCAAAACCTTACTGTATGCTTAGACTACTTCAGACAAAATCAAAATCGATATATTATTCCATATAAATTTTGAGGATTTCCCTCGATTCCTCACGGATCGGACACAATGGGACCAAATTTAAATTATACCCTACACAACACAAAAAAAATTTAAAATCGTTTCATGAACGATGAAGATATCCGCGAAGAAACATTAAAAAAAAACATATATTTACCAATTGAGAAACCTCCTCCTTTTTTGGAAGTCGGTTAAAAGTATTATGTTGGTTATTTCATGTTATAATCTACCTTTGTGCCAAGTTTCATTTAAATATGTTGAGTAGTTTGGCTAAAATACCGTCAAACAGGTAGCTACAATTTTTTGAAGATCCCACGGGAACCCTTTCGTTTTTCGGGATAATAATTTCCAGTAATGCTCTTCAGATCATAAGCTACCTGCCTGCCAAATTTCATTTAAATATGTTGAGTAGTTTGGCTGAAATACCGTCAAATAGGTAGCTACAATTTTTTGAAGATCCCACGGGAAACCTTTCGTTTTTCGGGATAATAATTTTTAGTAATGCTTTTCAGATCATAAGCTACCTGCCTGCCAAATTTCATTTAAATACGTTAAGTAGTTTGGCTGAAATACCGTCAAATAGGTAGCTACAACTTTTTGAAGTTCCCATGGGAACCCTTTCGTTTTTCGGGGTAATAATTTCCGATAATGCTCTTCAGGTTATAAGGTACCTGCCTGCCAAATTTCATTTAAGTATGTTGAGTAGTTTGGCTGAAATACCTTCAAATAGGTAGCTACAATTTTTTGAAGATCCCACGGGAACTCTTTCGTTTTTCGGGATAATAATTTCCAATAATGCTCTTCAGGTCATAAGTTACCTGCATGCCAAATTTCATTTAAATACGTTGAGTAGTTTGGCTGAAACACCGTCAAATAGGTACCTACAATTTTTTGAAGATCCCACGGGAACCCTTTCGTTTTTCGGGATAATAATTTCCAATAATGCTCTTCGGGTTGTAAGCTACCTGCCTGCCAAATTTCATTTCATTCCATACAGTGGTTTTAGCGTGATGCGACGACAAACATTCCCATACGGACAGACAGACAGACAGACAGACAGACAGACAGACAGACAGACAGACAGACAGACAGACAGACAGACAGACAGACAGACATTTTTTTCAAAAATGTTATTTTTAGGTTCTGTGGCTTTTATAGGCCCCCTTTTTTTAATTTTCACTTAAATATTCTTAATGTACAGACATGACCCCTCTACAGATTTATTATATGTATAGATTAGCATGGTAAAATAAAAATAGGTAAAATAAACACTATCGTTTTTAGCACCAATATAAATTTTATTTAAGTTTACAAACAAAAATTAAAACTTCTTGTCGGGAATACAATATTATAACATATTTTAACATTTCCATCAAATTATATCACCGTGAACGTCTGCCCTTTGATCTAATTGATTTGGGCTCTCCATTTTGAATGCGTCATACTAAACCGGCGTTGTGTACATTTAATCCATCCATTATGAGCTGAAAGCCCTTTAAACACAAAGATTTTATTATATTCCATGAAGAATATTTTTCAAAATGTTGAAAAAGTGTCTAGACTCCGTAACTATTTCATTGTGATTAAATGTAAATTATATATCTACTTTGTGATGTAAACAAAAATTGAAATTCGACCAATTTATTGACATCGTCTTTTAACAGATTACCATAAAGGCTGTTATTTTTATTGTGCGGTGAATGACACTTAAATTGAAAGCGTTATGGCTGCCAAGCTTTGTTTACATTTTGATCACATTTAATCTGAACGGAATAGTAGTACAATACAAATTACAATGGGTGTTATTATGGCCCATCTAACTCATTACTCAATAGAAGCACGTGTGTCCCTGCTTAGACATAATGTTATACATAATGAAAAAAAAAGTGTAATAACTATAAGCTCCATATAATTTATAATTATATTGAGCTTGATAAATAAAAAGGCAAATTGAAACAAGAAAATTCTATTTGAAATTTAGAAATGTATAGGTGCAAAAAAATGGTCAAAGTTAATTTTTCTCCTTCTAGAAAAAAAATATTGCTTTTCGTTTATTCTCATATCTAAAAATAATAAATGGTTAAAAAAAAATATGAGTTTTAGCTTTTGGCAAAAAAATCATATCCCAAAGTTATAATATTATAGTATACTAGCTGTTACCGCGACTTCGATCGCGTGGTTTTTGAGTAACTTAAACTGTTAATGCAGCGCACGCAACGAAAGTCCTCAAATGTGAATAATTTTCTCCGTTTTTGCAACATTTCTCACTGACACTTCGCTCCTATTGGTTGCAGCGTATTGTTATATAGCCTAAAGCCTTCCTCTATAAATGGAATATCCAACAAAAAAAAAGAATTTTTCAAATTGGACCAGTAGTTCCTGAGATTAGCGCGTTTAAACAAACAAACTCTTCCGCTTAATAATATTATAGTATAGATTAAGTGACTGTTATTTTTACATTCTGTATATTGATACAGGGTGTCAACTATCGGCATCGGCCAATAGTTGACATTTCTCAGTAGTCGAAATTTCAGGAAGCAAATCGACATTTCCCGTTCAAATACGTACCGAGTACGGACATAGACGAGTTAACTCGTATCTAGATCAGCTGGTACGGCCGGCTCGGCTAAATCGTTGATCGTTTAAACTCGGCCGCGGTTTCGTGGCTTGATGGCTATAAATTTCAATATTTGCTTTTCGTTATATCACAAAATAAATATTTGTTTATTTGTATTCCAATTTGAATTTACCGTCAGCATGTTGGTTTTGGTGCATACACCTGAATCCTTTTATTTCTCAACTCGCCAGCTCAATCTAAATCTACTACCGAACTTATGCTCAGTGGTTCAGCATATTTAGCACCGACGCGTGACGGATGTCGTGGCTTCAAATCCCACCAGAAAGTGAAAGTATGTTTAATAAATAAATAAATAAATAAAAAAAATTAAATAACATATGACTCAGTGATTCTGAGCGTTTGGCACCGACGGATGTCGAGAGTTCGAATCCCACTAAAAAGTTTTGTGTGTTCCTAGGTGTGGTATACAAATGTGTGTTATACAGGCTGTAATATTAATGAGTGATAATAATTTAGGATGAGTATGGGTCACGTACATAGAGTTTATTGTGAAAGTACCAGCACTGAAAAAGTTACTTTTTTTTAATAATTGTATTGGCAAATTTATGATGTTGGGGCATTTCTCATAGAAAAATGAAAGTCAAAAGGAACTCTTTCAGCGCTGGCACCTTCACAATAAACTCCGCATATTAGGCATAGCGACGCCCTAAAGTATTATCACTCATTTATTTATACTTTTTATAGAAAATGATTTTAGCTTTTTCTATAAAAAGGCTAGGGAACTTAGTGAGATTGACTTGCTTTACCTAGAGGCTAGAGTAAACTTCAATGGGTGGTTAGTAAGAAAGGAATGAAACTTAATACCGAATAGTCTATTGAATCAGGTGTTACTTTACGAAAAACCATAACATAATTTTTTTAATATTCTATAATCTATATCTAGCAATATCCAGCTAAATATAAACTTAGGCTTATATATTAGATACGTAATAGTAAATGTTCGTGGGTGAAAGCTATTTACACATGAACGCATGGGCGTAATTGTATCCCGTAAAAATATTTACAGGGGTGTTCAAACTAATCTAAGGCTCAATTGGTCCCCGGCGTTATCGTAAAGCCCAATATGAAAATTGCTTTATCAAAAATCTTTCAGGGGTAAAGTTTCGTTTGTGAAATCTTATGTACAATTAAATTTGAAAAGTATACTGTTACATATCGGTTACGAGTAATTTTGTAATAATATTATCGAGTGTCCTCGGCATAAATGAAAAGAAAATAAAATCGTTTATTAAAATTTTCTTTTAGGGGTAAGGTAACTTTTGAGAAATCTTAGCTTTAATTAAATTTTAACTTAAAACGCTAAAAGCCGGTGTTGCTAACGAGCGGGATGAGTTACCACCGCTCTGATGCCGGCTGTTTACCTGGAGCATTTCCATAATAATGTGCTCGCAGCCTTACAATAGCAGCCATGTTTTATTGTATTTTAAAATCCTCTTTTGGCGGCAAAGACAGTTTACGCTCAAGTAACTTTGTTTAAGAATACCCAGAAGTGATGTTAAATAGACAAAGATATTCATTTTCTGACTTCTCGTAGCACAAAGTGAGACACTTTTCCCTAATTATAATAAAAGATTTTCCTTTGCCAGCTCTTTATTCTTAATTTATAGAGTAGAAAAGTTTTTTTTTCTGGTTAGGCGTTTGTCTTTCTAATTCAAAGCCAACATAAAATTCAAGTCAAATTAGTGTTGAAGTATATAGAGCCTGTGCAGATTAATTTCAGTACAAATTGGGTTTGAATTGTTTCGTTATTTACACAACCGTCCAGTTGAAAAGGTGTAGTAAAAGTTAAATATTTCAGAGGGAATATTAGGTTAGGTTAATCCAATTAAATATGATCCGAATGTAAAGAAAAACTCCGTATGAGCGGCCCCAATGTTACCAATTTAATTGCCATTTATTTGTACGCACGATGCATAGAATGAGCTTTTTGATTTTTAATTACAGATATACAATTAATGATAAACTAAATAAAAAAATAAAAAAAAACAATAAACCCCGACTGATGACCTTGAAGACCTGAACCGATTTCCACCAAACATAGCTAAGAACACTCTCGACTGATACACTTTTCAAACAAAAAAACCGCATTAAAATTGGATCATCCGTTTCGGATATACGATGCCACAGACAAATCAAATCAAAATATTTTATTTCCAAATGAAACTTAACAAGCTATTCGGAAAGTCAAAAAAAAAAAAGGCTACACCGGTTCAACCCTAGCCCGCCGAGAAGAACCGGCGTAAGAAACTCGGAACTCGGACAGATACATAGACATGTACCTACACCAGACACATCAAACTTATATCACCCCGTCGTTTTTGCGTCGTAAGAGTACAAATTAAATCTCAAATAGTTTGTTACTAACACAAACGTCATGTTGAGTAGGAATAGTTAAGAGGCAATATTAGGTACTAGCTGTGCCTTCGACTTCAATCGCGTGGTTTTTGAGTGAATAAATGCAGCCCACGCAAATGTGAATAATTTTTCCCGTTTTTGCAACATTTCTCACTGACGCTTCGCTCCTATTGGTCGCAGCGTAATGTTATATGCCTAAAGTTTTCCTCTATAAATAGACTATCCAACAAAAAATAATTTTTAAAATCGGACCAGTAGTTCCCGAGATTAGCACGTTTAAACAAACAAATAAACAACATATTAGTATAGATATAGATTTAGAGCAGGTTATTTACATTTTGGTTGGGTATTGCGAATGATTAATGAGCTATAGATTCACGGCTGGTGTTAATTGTATGAGCCGTGGACTTACGACCCGGTGCGATCGACCACCTGTCTCCAGCACCGGTCATTATAATCAGCCACCGCTTATCTATAATACATCAATACGTGAAGTGTTTTTAACGCCTCCGTGGTCCAGTGGTATAGAGCTTGGCTCTCGACCCGGAGGTCCTGAGTTCGGTTTCCGCGTTGAAACAATAAAAAATGTTGGATCCAAGTTTGATTAGGACAATGCAGGCTGACAAGAAATATGATGCGTGGGATGGGCATGTAAAAAGTGGGTCCTGCGCCTGGCCTCTCGTCAGTCGTGTCGGTTATCCGTCCCACTGGTTTATGAGAGTAAAAGAAAAATTATGTCCTTGTGTATTGCGCACACACTTGGGCAGTATAAAATGACTCCTGCGTAGCTGGTCTGGTTTCAACGAAATCGGCCACCGACATCGAAATCGGTGTGAGGAGCTATTATGATTCGTGAAGCACACACTTCAGGTACCTACAATTTTAAGAAAAAGAACTGCCTGAGAGGGGAGTATGAAATTTGGCACACTTATACCTAGGTAGTTCTTATTGAGAAGGACTAGTATTAGTATTAGAAATATTGTATTTTATACACACTACCTCACTCACATTTCGATGTTTTTACTCGAGGTCTTTGCGAGGCAGTTAAAAGGCAGGAGAACGTTTAAATCTTTAAAATTTAAGTTATAATTTAGGATCCAATTTCTATCAAATGAGGACTTCTAGTAGGTACCAATACAAAATACGATAAAACATTATCCAAGTGGGTATATATATTATTTTAATGGGCATTGTAATAATATAATAAACTCTTGAAATGAATTCTCTACATAATAGGTATTATAGGAAACTTTTTTCTGATATTTAGAGTTAAAATTAGTATTTTTTTTATAATATTCATTATATAGTATATATATTATTTATGGTCTAGTTGAACTACTGCTTATTTAATTATAACACCACAAAAGGTGATAATTAGAATTTTCAACAAAAGATTTCATGAAAAGAAAATTGTAGGATGACCACATTAATTAGTATTTGTACACCAGTGTACATTTTTATCGTAGCTTTTCTTTACAACTTAAAGGAACAAAAGCTTTAAAGATTGTATTTTTTTAATTGAATTTTCTTGTTTCTTTATAAAAATATTTACTTCAAGTATGGGACTGGCATGTCTTTTATGCAGAACAAAATAAAGAAAATAAACTTTATTTTCAGTTTTCCTTCGTAAGTTCGTATGATACCCACCTACTTCTGAAGACATATTTTTTTCTATAATAATTTTATGAAACACCACAATATTTACCTTAACAATGCAACACAACAAATCACAATCCATTCATCTCGGCGAAGTTGTCGCGTGTGTCGCGCGGGTGAGGACGGTGTCGCCGGCCGGCGTCGCGCGGCAGACTGCCAGACCCCGCGCCCACACTCCGTGACCATATTTTGCGAAACTTGCGGACATAAAATCGTTTAATATTCAATTTTCTCGTCCAAGGCTCTAACTCGTAAATTTTTATTGTATTCTTTTAAGTCCTTTGTATAGGAATAACGCTTAAATATTATGTGCAATATTTTATAAATTAGATTTTTAGCACGTTATTTTATGATGTCCAAAGTTTGATGTGGTAACAATATCGTAAAAAAATTTTAAAGCGCTGAAAGAAATTAAAGAATTAGGAACGAAATACTATAGGATGTATATATGATTTGTTTATATTGATTAAAATAATGTTATAATATCTTGCTTAGAATAATAATTAGGAATTCATACATTAGGTGTCGATTTTGACTACATTATTTGATGCTAGCTAAAATAAACTTATACATATTTATTTTGTTTCTACTTATATATTTTTTCCAATATTAAGATATATATTTATGTAAATATTACCAGTTAGCGCTGTAAACACTAATAATTCTTAAGATTTTCCATCAAAAGTGTAAATGCTGGTCACCCTAGCCCCGCTATCATACCAGCTGTTGTGATTTACGAATACCGTGGCATTTTCAGTATTTGACACACCGAACGACAAACAAATGTACTTTTCTTCTCTGCAAAAATGTCGTAAACGACAGTCTGTCTCGGATGTAAAAAGTTTGGAATAGAAATTATTCCCGTTCTAAAAGCCTCGCCTTTGATGGCTTCTTGAAAGAAATTTATTTAATTCTAGTCGAACATTCCTTTATTCATTTAAGAATGAATTTGGAAAACTGTTGATTTTAATGAGCGCTAACTAAACTTTATTAGGTAACTTAAAATATTTATTTTTACAACTTTAAAGTATTAAACTTTATAACTTTGAAATAAACATTAAAAAATATATAACTCAAAGTATTTATTAGTCTTACGTGTGTAATGTTAGTCGATGTTTTACAACGTTTTCGATTCACGAAGTCGGGTTCAATATCCGCTGCGATTGCCTTCGCTACCAATTACTCACATCAGATGGATGCAGTCACATATTATGTCAGCAAGTGCTTCGGTACGATAGTCTGCGAATAACTTTTTGTATTTAGAATTTGTTTGTGATGCATTATTAAATCTACACCCGATTATTTTTGTAATACTAAATCGTAAATGGTTTAAATCGGGTACTGAAAACTGTTGTAGAACAACAAATAAAATGTATTACAGAATTGTGGAAGCCCAAGATTGATTGGCTATTGAAGTGAACTTCGAGCAATCCACTTTGTGAACTATAGGAAAAGTTGGTCGCTACTCGTATGTTATTTTGTTACTAACTTCGGGTCGGTCGTGACTCGTGTCCTCTACTCGCTATCGGAAATAGGATTAACCGACATGTTACCATTTACCCAGCTTTTTATATTGAGGCTCAGTACTTCGTCTTAATTAATACTCCTATTTCGTGGGCATTTGACTGAAAGGGTTATTACAATATTCTGTACTAACCTCCAAATTGTCACACCGTTAAATACATATTATATTTTTTTCTAAAATTAAACTTGCAAGTCATCACAAATGGGAAATGAGTTTAACAATTATATTTTCGGCTTTCCCCTCAAACTCTTTTATGACTGATGATCCACCGTGGCGGAAAAATAATTTTCTTTTACCGTACACTTGATAATGAAAAGTAGGCGTTATTTCACCTAATCAAAAGTAGAAATAATATTGACACAAAAATTTGATTTGCAAGATACTTTTCAGATGAAATTTAAATTTGGTTGCCGCAATATTACTGTCTAAGCGACATTTAATGTTCCTCCATCCATTCACAGCACCAACACAAATCATGACCTAAATAAAGACCAGAGCAACAAGTCTGTATGGAGAGATATTGGATTTACAGCTCCTTTTACGTGACGACCTCTGTAGCGCAGTGGTCGAGCGCGTTGGTGGTCAAGCGAGAGGTCGCGGGTTCATACCCGCCGAAGGAACAAAAAAGTTTTCTTAGTTCCTGGGTTATGTCATGTCATTTGCGCATTAGTATAATAAAAATCTTAAATATGTGTATAGTATAAAATTATTTAATACATAATTATATATTTCCGTTGTCAGGTACCTGTAACACAAGTTCTTCGGATACTTATCACGGGACCAGACTAACGTGGTGAATAGCGTCCATAGATATTATTATTACGTACTTTTGAATTCTTCTATTTCTTGCGATTTCATAAAGCATGATATACCTGTTGTGTTTGGGGCTATTAATATTTAAAGAAAATTATTTTAGGAAACGAAAATTTTAAGAAATATATTTTTTGGTACTGTCGCGCTTATCAAAATCTGCCCGCATCTTAGGCTGATCTCAGAGTGCCGCAGATTATAAGCATCATTTTACACTACGCGTCAATAACCGACATCCAAAAAATAGTAGAGGTTTTTTACATGAATAATGTATCATGTAGTTTCAGTGTGGCTAGTTTACGAATATTCACTTTCGCATTTATAATTTACTCTTGAACCAATAGTAGTTGGAGATTAAAATATGAAGTGTATGGTGTCTGTCAGTCTGTCTGTAGGATCATAGATACCAAACAGATTTATCTTACTGTAGTTTACATTGACTTTAGAGATACTAAAAAGTAAAAAAAAAACTACGTTTAAATAAACCGACTTCAACAACTAAAAAGTATAAAAATTTTTTTTTGGAGTCAGCCCTGCGAACCGAACTGTGTTAGGGCGCTGTGTATGTAGTATTAAGTGCCCCAAAATTATACCCAATGGTTATTATCTACTTTGTGCTATAGGTAATCAAAATAAAACAATCAATATCAAGTCTTTCATATTTTTCAATATAAACAAAGAATGCGTATTCAAATATCAAAATCAGCCAAGCGTACTAATCTAATTTCACTCAAATTATGAATACGGCGGGAATATCAGGAATGTCATGTGTCAACCATTGTCGCGAATTTTAATTAAATGTTGGATGTGGCTCGAATGCCCTTTCCCGTCGTCGTACCGGAGAGCACAGCCTCCATTGTCAACATTTGTCAACGTATTCTTGTCTGTGGTTCCATTAAAATTAATAATTAATCTATTGTTAGTTTTGCTTCTTTAATGTATTTTATGAAAGCTGTTTTGTGTAACAGTATATTGAAGCTTCTGTAAATAATTAATCGGTTCAAGGAATAACAAATTTATCTCTTAAGTTCAATAGCAGCATATTAATGAATAGAAAAATTAGGTACGCTAAGAATATAATTTTCTTGAATTGACATGTTTGAAATAAATTGTGGAATTACTCGGTTGATACAAATCTAACGAAAATGAGTTTAAAATGCTGTCTTAGGTAGATAAATCGGCCATTTAAGCACTTAAGATCTTTTCGGAATTGAAAATTGTTACATTTGCATACAGAAAAGTCCTGGTATTTAAACTAGATATTCCCCGCGACTTTGTGCGTGCAAGTGGAAATTATTCGAAAATCGTACATTTTCGTAGATTTAATTAATATTAGGTATGTCCTCGTGCCGTCTGCCGCCTGTCAAAAAGACAGTAAGGTACTCTATATCTATCTGTGTAAAATTTTATCAAAATCGCTCCAGCCTTGTAAAGCTGGAGCGAGCTATGCGATGTACGCATCGGATCCTATTCATGCTAACAAACTTAAAACTTAACTTGCATAAAAGCTTTTCTCTTTGTAATATTAGGTATACATGATCTAATATTAATGAAAGATAATACTTTAGGGTGTGTATGGATACCGTAGAGTTTATTGTGAAAGTACCTACAGGTGCTAAAAGATGTACTTTTTTACTTATTGTGTGGGAAAATTTATGATGTTGTGGCATTTCTCATTGAAACATGATAGTCAAAAGTAAGTATATTCTAGATATTATGAGGTACATACATACACATTTATTTTATACCTTGTATAATATATTATAGTACATCTAACTATGTATCTAAATAAGGAAAAAATTAAACACTACTAGTAATTCCTACACGTGCGTACAGTGAATTTTTAAGTATTTTAATACTCTCAAAAATTATGTTAGTACTTTTATCCGAATTATAAACAATGGGAATTCAAACCACGTTTTTATTAAACGCATTATCGTTTGACTTAAAAATTTATAAACACAAAATAGCCTAGAGACTACACAGTACTCACACGTTACATACCTACCTAAGTATATAATACTTTATAACGTTATGAATACTTAATAAAAAAAAGTTTAAAAACTATAACCCGACTTCGCAAATAAAAAAAGGGGTCTAAAAAGGCTGAAACAAGAAAATAATTCAATTTGAAATTCAGGTAGTAATATAGGTAAAAAAATGGCCAAGGTTGAGCCGTGGCCGTACCCGCTATTGGATTACCCGAATATTATTATTTTTCAAGTTCTTTTTATTTCTTCCGTATTTTTGTGTGAGGTGACGCTTAGATTTGTTTAGCGGGTACGACCACGGCTCTACCTTGACCATTTTTTTACCTATGCTTACCTGAATTTCATATTGAATTATTTTCTTGTTTCAGCCTTTTTAGATCCGTTTTTTAAATTGCGAAGTCGGGTTATAGTTTTTAAACTTTTTTTTATTTTATATTTTTCTGTTTTCTCATCAAACATAACATTATATTTTCATTAAACTAACCATTACATAGTAACTAACTAAACAACTCCTAGATACTACTTGTACGACCGCATTTTAAATGTTTATTTTGAATTTAACAATAAAATTAAATAATTAATAAAATATTTAAATACACATTTGTAATGTGCTCGTCAAGACCTATCTTTTGATACCAATCACGATACAATTATCTTAATTATTATTTTTTGAAGACAGTTTTTGAGATATAATTTTGAATAACTAAAATTTTTCTAAAAATTATTATAGCAACATATATATATGTTGCTCGCGGGACTACTACAAATTGATTGACTCCTTATTTATTAAAATCGGATCAGTAGTTAGCCGCTACGAGGGAACATACATACATACATATATACATACATACATACATACATACATACTTACATACATACATACTTACATACATACATACACTGCCAAAATCATTACCCTTCCTTTTGGCTTCGCCGAAGTCGGGTAAAAACTATATAATCAAGCATCGTAGTTGTAATTTTGGTAAAAAACAAAAAAGTCTTTGTAAAAGCTAAAGAGATGCGCCATGAAACAAATATCCCTTGGCCCTATTATTTCGGTGTGCCCTTGGACAAATAGAAGAAACGGTGTATCGCAGTGACATTGTTTTTCCGAGGTGATCTGAGACAAAAAGCTTTGAGACTTGTATGGAAAACATCTTTAGCTGGTATTATTTTTGCTCACTTCGGGAACAATATGTGGGTAATATGGGACGCCCGTGAATAGGAATTATTGTAAATTTTAATACCATAATGCCACACACGGGTTGTCCTCTCGTATAAAATATGTACCTTATTAATTCGTCACTAACCTGTAAATTTTTTAAAATAATTTTAACGCGCGCGAAAATTACGAGGTGTTATAACTTAGATATGTCTGTGTCTGTTTGTGGCATCGTAGTTCCCAAACGGATGATCCGACTTTAATGCGATTTTTTGTTTGAAAGGTATAAGAGTGTTCTTAGCTATGTTTGGTGGAAATCAGTTCATATCTTCAAGATCATCAGGTCGTTTGTTAGGTGTGATAGGAATGTAACACGCTAAGTCGGGTTTTTTTTAATATTTTTAATTATGTCAGGTCATATTTTTTATTTATTAACACGCTTTTATTAGGTCAACCTGTATGCAACTATGTAATTGAGTCTAAGGTGATGAAAATTGGCAGCTGTATGTAGTTCTGAATTTCTGATGACAATAAATAATATGATACTGTCGAACTGATCTGATGACGGAGCCGAACGGTATGAACTGGATATTCATGATGGAACATCGTATAAATCACTGAAAATAATAGTTAAAGTTACCAACTATTAATAGAGAATATTTTTACAAAATGAATAGCGGCAAGATACTTGTCTTAAAAAAATAAATGACGATTTAAAATGTCTTCAGAAACGTTTATTTACATTTTTGTCTGGCAAAGCCTTAGCAAAAGGAAACTGAGTAAGAAGTGGACTTTAGGTCATTTAGTAGATACATTTTAAAAGTAAAGTATTTTCAGATGCCACGCTTTCCTTCTCATAGCGTTTTCTTGGAACGTGGTGTCCTAATGAACGTCGACATAAATCTGAAAGCCACGATGTTATAGAAAAACTAGACGGATAAAAAAGTGAACAAACCTTTTTTATTTTCTCTAAAATATGGAGTGCCTCAAGCGTCTGAAATGTAAAAGCCTGGAAATTTGGAATCTTGTTAATGGACACCTATTTTCAGTGTTAAATTAAAGTTATAAATTATTATGGCGATAGAGTTTGGCAAGTCAAGAAAATTTATTGGAAATATCCTGTTCTTTTAGGAACATAATATATTTTTTAAATTAATAGTAGGTTAACTCTAAATAAAACTATAATATAAACTATCTAGTCAGTTAAATTATTACTTTTCTAGTTCGCTGATTCAAATTAACACCGTGATGTGACAAAAGTTAAAAGTATCGGACTCCAAGAAATATCTTTTTTAATTTAAAATTATTATTTTTGTTTAATTCTACAAGTAAATCAAATATATTTTTACTGGGCTGTGAAAATAAGTGGCACGACTATACCATAAACTTTATAAAAAAACATTTGAATAATACAAATATACTTTATAATATAATAATAATGTGAGTATTAGGTGAATTCTGTAGAGCATTGTTTCCCAATTAGTGGTACGTACCCCCAGGGGTACGTAAAGTTGCATTAAGGGGAAGGTGCCAATCAATCTGTAAAACAAAAATTTCCAAAGTATTATTTTAAAACGATTTTTTATTTATTATTCCAACAATAAGGGGTACGCAAGTTTGAGGTCTCTTTTGAAGTGGTACGCATCAAAAACCAATTGGGAACCACAGCTGTAGAGTCTAGTTTTTGTGATACGAGTATATCATTGTTTAACACGTTTCAATTTTAATTTTGAGACATATTACTTGCTGCTGAACTATGCGTAACGGTAATGAACACCATTCCTTTTGTACTTAGGGCTGTAATTTTGTTAAAAATGTAGGTTGGACGCGTCAGCGACATTTACATTTCTATCTGACCTTTTACTTATTCTATCTGACTTTTTACCTAATCGTATTCTCTATTTAACTATTGTAGCATAAATATAATAGTATATTATTATTCTGAAATGTTTATTGTAGCTAAATAAATATTGCAGAATAATAATATGTGTGTAAATTTAACGTTATTCCAGGAGCTTAACCCATTAACCGCCAAATTAAAACCAACAGAGATTTTTTCAAATAATGTTTGTTTTATGACTGTCTACAAGCCAAATAAACACAAAAGTAAGAAAAAACAGAAAAAAAGTTATTAGGTATCCCTACAGGGGGGTGTACTCAAATGAGTACAGCGGCGTATTACGGGTAGAAAAATTCAAGAAATTGTTTTTCAAGTCATAGTGTTTTGACATACTTTTTACATTGCTAACGAATTCTTGCATTACAAAATATAACATATCGCAAAGGGTTTTAAAGCTTCTGGGGACAATATCCTAGTCCGTCTTGAGACAAGCTGGGACTATTGAAAACTAATTTTGAGCTTTATTTTTGGTATTCTGTCGTAAGTAGTGTGTAATGGTGCGTCGAAATAGCAATTGATCCATACTGTCACTAGTTATACTGATTACATACAAATGCCAGGCATTTGCAACAGTCATAATATGTTATATTATAGGTAAATAAAACCCACCACCACTTTTATCCATGAATCGCAATTCTATAAAGCGAAATTGACTAATCAAAGCCGTCTACTTCACCCAATATTTTTATATGTTTGGAAGGTTTTTTGGAATAATGGCATTATCCTTTTCTCGTAACACAGTTATAGATCATAGTTTCACAGCTCCTAACGGTTAAATTGTATCATTATTGTAAAAAGTCGCAATTGCGCAAACACCTTAAAAAGTTGTCAAAAAATACTTGATGATACGTTGGATTCATTTCCAATTTTACAAGTAATGTTTTGACAACTCTTGGTCCTTAAAAATCAGTGGATACTTCGACAGATTTTCCATAGTAAAAATCTAGCTGCTACCCAGTTTTTGTAAGCAAATCGCACTGGCTTTCCTATGATAAAGTGCTTAGCATGATGATAGCCACATTATTTAACCATCGAATTATCAATCAATATTTTATTATGATCACTTATCACTCTCCACTGAAGAAACTTATCAATTAGATTACCAGATAAGAGCCGAGTTTACAGCAATATATTGTTCCTGGTAGTTTTATTCCTTTCAAAATCCCGAATTTTTGGTCTGGGCATATAAATATTCATAGAAGAACCTATTATAAATCTTCTCTAGGTTGTTTGTGATACCCAGAAATAACAATATGCCAATAAACTGTTTCAAGTCAAAAGCGTCTATTTGTAATATATCAAAACTAATTGTATCAAATACTTGAAACATAACAATGTTAGTATATGGATCCAGCCGCTGTACGCAAACAGGTACACTTGCATATAAAGTAAGATTTCTCTGAAAATATAGGTTTATTTAACATTATCTGTCATTTATTTTATAAATGAGTATGTAATTTTAAAAAATATTGCCATTTAACAACATAATTGCAACAAAAAATAATAAAAAGTAATAAACATAGTGCCTTACTCATATAAACGATTTTACTGATACCTTTGCGTCCTCTAAACGTCAACTGGCATAGGCACAGACATTTCAATAGATATTTTAGTAATGTACTTACTCATTACTAATAATTTAAGCGCAAAAAAACGTCAGTGACACTTAAAGTTTTTTAACTACCCTCATTTATTTTGCTGTACCTGATTGGGTACAGAGGCGCCAAATGGGTTAATATATTACCTGTGGTATGTATGTACATAAAGGATATTTGTGTATTTGTAAAACAGCACTCCAATTATTTTTTAAATAATGTAGACGTAATTAATAGAGGAGCCACGTCTAGGTACGTCCACGTCTAGGTACAAGCATAAATTATATATACCACAGTGTCACTATGATCTGTATAAAAGAAATGTGTACTTTAATGCTATAAATATCTATAATAAGTTACCAGACCATTTTAAAAATCTAAATGTAAATAATTTAAAAAAGAAAATCTCAAAATGGTTGTCCGAGAATTGTTTTTATACATTAAACGAATATATTATGACATTTAAAAACTAATAATAATTATAAACTGACATGTACAATACTAATAAATTTGTAATTCTATACTATCAAAAATAAATTGACATTCTTAATAAATTAGAATAATATAATATGTAAAAATAATTATAAAATGTATTTCCTGTATTGTATTTTGCATGCCATTGTAATGGCAGAATGTCTGTTCTATATGTAATTAATTTTAACACCTTATTTGTAATGTACGACATTCTTGCAATAAATGATTATGATTATGATTATAACAGCATCCTATAACTATAGTTGGTTCACTATACCTACATTTTGGTTTTTATGAGACTTTTGCGGAGATCTAAAATTTATCACTTAGAATCGGCAAATCATGCCTCTGGGCCCAATCGTATTCAAATACTAAAATTGAATTCCTACATAAGGGCTTTCACGGCTTGATTTGACTCCTTTAAAGTCTAAACAGCCCAGCCTTCAAGATCATAAAACTATAAATGGACCATCCACCAAAAAAAAAAATATTTTCAAATCGGACCAGTAGTTCCTGAGATTAGCGCGTTTAAGCAAACAAACAAATAACTTCCGCTTTATAATATTAGTAGGTATAGATATTATTACTATGGTTTAAATAAGTTCCATTACTTTTTCTTTGCCTACTCAATTTTAACATTCACCAAAATGGCCCGGCATTTGTGACAATAAGCAAAAAATCTTTTAACGCTTCTTTATATTTTACATTTCCCCCATTTTAATGATAGCTGGTATTGTACAATGTTAAAAGGTCAGATAAAAAGGAATAGATCGCTAGACTTTTTTCCAAAGAAATTAGAACGCTTTTAGTGTGATTGTGTCTGCTTTCTGTAGAGAGCATTATTAGAAGTCATTCATCTGTGCTGTCACTGAAGAACAATTTGCTGAGTAATTACTGCATAAGCACGTCACAAAGGGCCGTACATTTTATCATGCAAAGTTTCAATACACCTACGCCTACACACTGTGCCCACATGGACATTTTGTTCCATTCTTCTTTGGTTAAAATTTAATACACGTTATCATTTTTTAATTGCCGAAAAATTGTTGTAAATATGCCAATGTAAAATATGTATTAAATTGTACATATTTTATATCGGCATATTTACAATAATTTTTAGGCATTCGAATTCGTATAATTATAAAGTTCTCATTATGTTGTCCACCAGCTACGATTTTATTCAAACGCCTGTGACGATGAAAACTGTAGTGGTATTAATGTCATTGCTTTTAAATTTCTCCAGGCGCAAATGATTACTTTCTTTTTGTATCCTTCTAGACTAAAGGAATTGTACATTAGCAGTAGGTAATAATAAATTATGTATACTATATAATATACTATATTTAATAGTATCTTAAATTATCATCACTTGGCTTTCCTCGCCGATGCCAACTCCATGAAATTATTTTGTATACTTAACTTTATAAAATTATTGCATGTACCTATCAATCGTGAATTGACATAATAATGTTGTAGTATGTTATTTTAGCCACGAATTTTAAGAATAGGATGGTGATATAGATGTACATTTAAGTTTAAAATAGAGGTTTTTTACGAAGCGTTTGCACACTAGTAGGTACTTTGGTGTGAAACACAGTTGCCACTTCCTGTGGCTCTGTTATGTCACAGTAGGAGGCGATCCTACTCGTCAGGCACGCTGGCAATAATCGGAGTTGTTTTGGCACACAAGAACTTTGTCAGTAATGTAGTTACTTGTTTATGGTCATTGACGTATAATGGAAGTTTTACAACCCAAGCAAGTGACCCAATTGGATTGGTACCATGACTTATAGTACCATGATGAAGGACTTTCCGGACTTTCAGCCGCGAACATAAACATAACAGAGGAACACACGGGGCTTCGGATGTATGTAATCTTGAAAGTTAACGTAGCATCTAGTGTGTTGAGGCCACCGCATGGGTTATAGAGTGAAATAATCCTTATAGCCTTCTAGCCCAATCCCCAGAGTTTCTAGGTTCTAGGTATCCTACCGAAGATATCCCCTGCTACTAAAAACAACAAAAAAATAAATAAAAAATATATCCAAAACATTTAAATATGCTGTAAGGTAATGGCATCTGAATTTACATGTAAATAAAACGGTATTTATCATCTTCTTTTTTCTTATATATAAAAATGAATTGATGTTCGTTAGTCTCGCTAAAACTCGAGAACGGCTAAACCGATTCGACAATTTTTAGTCTTGAAATACTCGTGGAAGTCCCGGTAAGGTGTAAACGGTTCATTACAAACTGTTTCTATTGTCAACGAAGTGAGCACGGGACGGCTAGTTATTATTTACAATAGAATCATGCAAAGTCTTAGCCTAAGACTTAGGGTTAAACGTAGGCTATAGGGCAAAAGGTATTCGCCTTCTTATTAACCTATTCCACTTATCTCGACAATCTCGCAATCATAAACAATGATAACTAAATCAATCAGCAGATTGCAGGCCGAGATCTTAACGATTGTATAAATAAAACATAACATGGCTCCGTATTAATTAGTTGAAATAATTGCAATGATTCGAATTCATTGATTGCAAATCAAGGAACGGCGGGGAGGTTAGGCGCCAGTGATACAAATCGTGCGGGTCGGCGGCCGGCGACCTCCTCTAACGCGATTACGTAAAGCTGTAATCACACGTTGGTCGTTACTACTTACTCGTGTAGCGTGTTGCAATACTGCTAAACCATTCCGATTCTATGTGGTATAAATTTAAACCAATAAAAAAGTTAAAAACTATATTCCCTTGTCTGGAGAGACTGCTGTAAGCCGTAGAACCGCCTTTTTGTAAAGTTTAACTTTTTTTATTTAATGTTTTATATATATTTTTAATATTTATGTTTGTGTAAAAATAAAGCATTTTCTGTCCTACTCTATTAATGTTGTATTGTCAATATGAACAAATTGTAAACACTGTTTTTCTGGCTTTTCTGAAATAAAGATTTTTCATTTTCAATCTACGTAAAAAGGTTGGAACAAGAAAATAATACCTACAGATATAAATCCGGAAAGGTTTATTTTTGTTTTTCATATTTTTTTATTATGTATGTGCGTGTACAAATAATGTATTTTCTGTTCTATTCTATTCTACGTAAAAATGCTGGAACAAGAAAATAATACATATATAAATCCGGAAAGGTTTATTTTAGTTTTTCATATTTTTTTACTGTGTACAAATAAAGTATTTTCTGTTCTATTCCATTCTACGTAATTTTTTCCCTTAACGATTAAAAGTGACGTGTTTTATGTCGGTTTTGGTCAAAATTTATATAATGCAAACGATGCAGGGGTGGAAAGAGAAAATGGGGTAGCTAAGCAATTGGGGTTTCGTGTATTGTCTTCAGAAAGCCAGGACTCAGCTGATCGCGAAAGAGCGGGTTAATGGCTTAATACGCTGATATTCTTGCTTTTATAATATTCATCTAAATTGTTATGCTTAAAAGCACTTATTTACTTGCGCACAGCAAGCAAAATTTTGACGGTTTATTATTAGACAGTTTATGCAGGATATTAAAATATTGTGTTTGCTTCTTTCATAAATAATAACAATAATATAATATTATTGGAGAGAATATTTTTTATATCTGCTACGAATAAACTCAAAATCTTTTGACTTCGATACTAATTATTTTACCATTAGAATAATAATTTGTCCCATCCTGAGAGGGTTTTTAAAATATATACTTAAAGAAGAGTGTATAACCTCTTTAACAAAATATACCTAGTTCATGGAAACAGGCCTTACTTTGCGGTATTCCATAGCATAAAATCTAAATATGTTATATCTAGCAATTACCCGCGAAAATTGATAACCTCAACAAGCAAGTAAATATGTGAATGTACGCATAGTCATGCGTTCAAAATCTATATGTAGCAACCAATAGTAAGTAGGTAATATTTTTAAAAATATAAAGTGCTGTTTTAAAATTATTATTATAAGTGTACACTGTGTACTGGTTCACCCTTTAACGCAAAAGTAAAATTACTTAATATTTTCCAGCTACACGTTAATGCAAATTTAAAAGTCATGTCCTTAAATTGCATGAAAATGTCCGCTGTTTACAGAGGTTGCGGTGGGACACGTCCCGTGTTAGTCAAAAACATTCCCTGTACGTAGTCCGTGCAGAAACTCCGTAATTACGAAATACCTCCGTACCTGTACCACGAGGGGGACTATTTATTTAATCACTTTGGCGGGAAAATAATGACGAGCACCGTTGCCCGCCATCGAAATTGTTCGAAGGTAATCTATTGGATATCATGTCAGTATGATGGGGAGGGCGGTGTTGCGCAGATAATGGTCCCGTACATGTGTGGATTTAATTAAGTTATTACGGTAATTTCCTGAATGTTCGGCACGAAATTCCCGGTTACACTTTTAGCGAAACTGCGGTTTTGTTTTAAACCGCGGAAAAACTGGCGCGGTTTGTGCGTTAAAAGTTTATCAAATTAACAAATATACTTTATTTTGTTCCTGTTTCGAATTGTTATTTCGAGGGGCGAATTAACTATAGTTACCTATACAGGCTATATTAATGAGTGATAATACTTTAGGATGTGTTTGGGTCCCGTATCTAACTCTATATAGAGTTTACTGAGAAAGTACCAGTGCTGAAAGAGGTACCTTTTTTAAATTGATTATATGGGAAAATTTATGATGGTGGGCTATTTCTCATACAAACATGATAGTCAAAAGTAAGTCTTTCAGCGCTGGAACTTTCACAGAATACTCTACATAGAAGGTACATACCCACCCTAAAGTATTATCACTCATTTATTTCACACCTTGTATACCATATTTTAACTTACAAAGAATTATGTAAAATCATAAGTCACAACGAAAACACACATTATACTTGGACATTTAAAAGATAAAAAGTAAGCAATACTAAGTATGTAATTAGATAATAACAAAACACTAACAACAAACAACAAAATCTTTAGAACCTTCATAAAACATTTAATGATCCATGAGTTTCATCACCACTCTAAGTCGGAGCTTCGCGAAGTAATTAGGCTTAAAATCACTTGAAATGTTGTGACTAATTTAGAAGTTGGAGTACAGACTCCTAGACTACTGATGGACTGAGATCGAAGGCCCACCAGAATACCCTTATAATCTTACTGATAAAATGTATGTCATTTTGAACTATTATTGTGTATAATGAACGTAAGTATACTTTTACGTAATATATTCATAGAGGAGGAAAATTGAAATGCTAAAGTTGCAGAAAATTTATGAAAAATTTATGAAATCTACAAGAAAAAATAAGTAACCGGTTTAATTCATAATAAATATTATTTAATTGTCATAGTTCTACTATACATACGGAATAATAATTTCAAAGTCTGTTATTTCTTACAATTTTAAGTTGTACCTAAAAATTTACCAACAGCACAAATTGGATGCGTTCATTGTACATACCAATACTATAATACTACGAGATGATATACACTTTATCAGTAAGAATATAAGGGTAGTCAGACGGGCCTGGGATCCCGGTCTATGAGTCTCCACATACGGTTCACGGTCGCTCGGCTCTCCGCCTGCCTCCGGCGGCTTTCAGAAGTGGATTCTTGTGTTCACGTTTATTACTGTTGAACTTGACCCTCGCAGTATAACTTATATTTGATTGCAGTCGGTGCGGGCAAATATAAGTATACACGGGAAAATTAAAACGCTTATAAAAAGAAAATAAATGTAACTATAGATATGCATACATGCTTATGTATTCGACGACCTCCGTATCGCAGTGGTTGAGCGCCTTGGTGTTCGAGCGAGAGGTCGCGGGTTCGAATCCCGCCAAAGGAACAAAAAGTTTTCAATGTTCCTGGGTCATGGATGTGTATTAAATTTGTGTATAATATAGTAAAAATCTTAAATATGTGTAGGTATAGTATAAAAGTATTAAATATAATTCCGTTGTCTGGTACCTGTAACACAAGTTCTTCGGATACTTAGCACAGGGCCAGATTGACGTGGTGTGGAGCGTCCATAGATATTATTATTATTATTCTGTAGGGAAAACTTCTTCTTATGACTTACTAAGAAGTATTACTCCTGTGTTCAAAACTCTTTAAATAATAAGGTTAGTAGTTAGTACCAACCCGTGCGAGTACTCGTATTGACCAATCTATTATTTAAAACCAGCATTACATTATATAGGTACATAGTAGTAGCATAAGTATTACTATAGAATAGATATACAGGCTATAATATTATTGAGTGATAATACTTTAGGGTGTGTGTGGGTCCACTATATAGAGTATACTAAGATAGTATCAGTGCTGAAAGAAGTACTTTTATAAATGATTGTATCTTGGGGCATTTCTCATACAACCATGAAAGTCAAAAATAAGTCTTTCAGCGCTAGTACTTTAACAGTATACTCTACATAGGAGGCACATACACACCCTAAAGTATTATCACTCATTTATTTTACACCTTGTATAATGTTTACTAATCACAAAGGTGATATAATTTGCAGAGGTGCATTGGTCGCAAAATTTTATTCTACCTAAATGTAAAATAAAATTTAGGTTTAGTTTCTACTCGACTATGGCAATGTCAAAATAAGTTTTGGCAGTCTATGTATGTATTATTACGTATGTTTGCTTCGTCATAGCGTCTTAATTACTGTATGAGTATGAGATGTTAATCAATTCGTAATAAATGCTCGGATAAAAAAGACTTTTATTTTGCGTAAATTTACATGCTTCAGGGTTACAATTTCCTTAGTTTTGAATATTTTGAAGCATGCATAAAAAATAAATTATCAGTTTAATATCTGAACGATAAAAATTCTCTTAAAAAATTTCTCGACATTTTTGTATTGGGCGAACAATTTTACTATTGAATTCTCTAAGCAACTTATTGCGGTATTACTTGAAATAAAACGACTTATGAAGTTTTTATTTTCAATTTCACTGTATTCAGTAACCCAACTCTCACGGAACAAACACTCAGTTCGCACGTAGAATAAATCATTCAAAGCGCTGAAGATCAATAAAAGGTTTCTGATAGAGGGGTTTAAACCCGATGGGTGGAAACGGGTTTAAACCGGGTTTTTTTGGGTAAAAATAGATTTAAACCCGAGTAAAAACCCAAACAGCGGGTTTAAACTTTCAAACTTATATTTTGTATAAAAACGTTAAAAAAAAGTACTTTTAGACATCGATAAAAACGTGCTATATTTCCGATTAAAAGTTGTACCCGTAAAAACCTAATAATTTTAGCTGTATCTTGTTTGCCATTAAGGAGATAAATAAATAAAACCAAAAAAGTGATTTATGTCTTTATACTAGAATAATTAAATGATAAATTGTAATAATCGAGTAAAAATAAAATATTAGAATCGGTACTTCCACAAGATTGTACACAACTTATAAATTCTACACAACTTGATGTTGTTGCTTCAGTTTGAGACGGTGCTTCCTCTTTGATTTCTGTTGTTTCAACCGAACTTCCATGCTACTACTACTTTTCTGTGCAATATGTTCCAGTTGTATGCTAGAAATGTTATTTTAGCAACTCGTTCTGAAGTAAGACGATTACGTCTTATATTGTGAATATTTGCTTGGGCACTACATGTACGTTCTGTTGCTGCTGACGTGCATGGTGCCGTAAGTACTCTTAAAGCCTTTGCTTAGTTGTGTCGAACTGCATATTCCTTTCCATCAGGTGACCGGCTCAATGTCTCCTAGAGACCGCCACACAAATTGTTTGCCCCAGAAACACTCTTTATCTTTGTAATTGGCAAAATCTGGTGTTATGTGTAAATTAAGCCTTTGTCCTTCATTATATATCAACTCCATAGCTTGAAGTTCTTGTTCTTGATTTAGTTCCAAACCTTGTTCTCTAGGATCAAGCATGTACGCTGCCATGTGTATAGGTTGTATACACATACTTGCCCTTAAATCTACCGATATTATAATGTCGCGCTTCTCTTCTTCATTTAACATTGTTATGGAGGGAAGAATAAATTTAAGTTTTGATTTAATATTTATCTGCTACAAAATACAAAAAAAAATCGTAACTTTTTGTTTTACGGTGCTAAAATAGAAAAGTTAGACCTTAAAGATAAACACCCGAATAAAAACCCGGCGGGAGGGAATATATGGGTTTTTATTGGGTTTAAACCCAGTGATCGGGTTTAAACCGGGTAGATTGCCCATCTCTATTTCTGAATAATAAACTTTGTTCTACTTTACAATGCATTCTGTAAAACTTGTTATTTTAAGTCATTTTGAAGTAGTATTTTTTGTTACCATAAAGGTATTTTGTAGTTATTCAATACCTAGTACCTACTATATTTATTGAATGTCATATTAAATATTTACCCTCTAGTAAAAATATTTATGAATGTAAAGTTATAAGAATAATAAAAAAACACTATATGATGTCTGATACGTAAGTAAAGTCCCCTGATTGACAAGGAAAAACATTGTCATACTGTATAGCTTATACTTTCCAAGCTTCTTAGCAACTCTCCAAGTCTCCCATCAGCGGTGGCCAGCAAGTTCACGGAATCCGTAGCAAAAGCTTCTATAAGGTCTCCTTTTTTACCCGACTTCGGCGAAGCCAAAAGGAAGGATAATGATTTTGGCAGTCTATGTATGTATGTATGTATGTATGTATGTATGTATGTATGTATGTATGTATGTTTGTATGTATCAGTAACGAATATGTATTCAAATATTTTATTAATTATTATATTTCATCGTTAAATTCAAAATTTTATCTCGGTGTTGTTTAGTTACTTACTATTATATTTGATGTGAAAACAGAAAAAAATTAAATAAAAAAAAGATTATAAATCTAAAACCCGACTTCGCAAAAAATGGGTCTAAAAAGGCTGAAACAAGAAAATAATTCAATTTGAAATTAAGAAATGCAATAGGTACAAAAATGGTCAAGGTAGAGCCGTGGTCACCCGCTATTAGCATCGAACCTGGCAACGGCAGACGAATTAATATAGAAAAACGAAAAAAGCCCTTTCAAGTTCTTCTTTTTCTACCGTAATTCAGTGTGAACTGATGCTTAGATTTTATTAGCGGTCGTACCCGCTCTACCTTGACCATTTTTGTACCTATTGATTTCTGAATTTCAAATTGAATTATTTTCTTGTTTCAGCCTGTTTAGACCAATTTTTCGCGAAGTCGGGTTTTAGATTTTTAATCTTCTTTTTATTCAATTCCCGGTTATTAATTTTAAATATAATTGTGTTACTTCATAATCCCATTTCGATTAGGACATTCGCTTTTAGATTAATTTAATTGTAATTAAAATAAGTTTAATTATAATAAATAATCAAATGTTTTTTTAAATCATCCGACTGTCACAAACGGTACTACTTTATACAGTACCTATATAAGTATTTATATTTAACAGGCCTAAGTTCTATTTATTGTATTTTACGTAAACATAACTTTTAGCAGATCCGTGCCCACTTCGTTGAGCAAAGAAACAGTTTTTGAACCGTTTAAACCTTCCTAGGGCTTCGACAAATATTTCAAGACTAAAAATAGCCGAATCGGTTCAGCCCTTCTCGAGTTTTAGCGAGACTAACGAAAAGCTATTCATTTTTATATAAAAGACTAACTTAGGGAAAAGTTTTAGTTTTTAATTTAAAGGTTTGTCCATCTTTTTAGGTGTACCTAGGTATTAGACAACGGCCATGTTAACGCTTTAATACTAAAAACATTTAGCAATTACTTATTTTTTAGTTTGGTTTATCTCTGCATTCTCATCGCAATCAATACAAAACACGTTCTAATCACGGATAATTTATTCTGCATCGTAAATAATTTTTATGCAAGTTATTATAAACAACCAGCTAGTTGTGTTATAAAACTTAAGTATAAAATCAACCATAGTAAATTATGGTTCATAAAATTGCAAGTCTAGCGAACAGTCCCGGAGCCTCATACGTCGTAACATAGTGGGTTCCAAGCGTTGCGGAATGCTCAAATGCTCCAAAACTAAGAGGCCCTCAAGTCACATGTTGTCCTTGTCATTCTATAGTTCATCCCTGATAAATTTAACCTAAAGAACAAACCGAAAACATCGAAATTTTCACATTATTCACTTATTGTACATACTTATCAACACTTTCACAGGATATTAAAGGATCATAAGTCATTATCCAATACATTATATAACAATTAAACAATAAATGAAAAGCCTTCACATTAAAAATACGCTATTTTGACACTGCTGACTGTAGAATAAAGTCTATGGATTCATGTAGCCAACAATAATTATTGCGTTAAATTGGCCAATAAAATTATTGGCATCACTGACTAGTCTATGGTTGTGTCATAGACGGCTTTGTTTACGTTTGGGTTAAATTATATTTGGGATAAATCATCTCGGACGTAGCATCCAAGCAGACATGAATATAGGTACTATGTAATTTAAAGAATTTTCGATAATTCATCCGTAAGAAGTTATTTCATATTAACACGAAGTCCTCTCTCTACCTCGTGCCGCTGCGGTACACCAGACATGTATATACATAGTACATACTTCTGTTCGCAATATCATGGCCAGGGCGGCAATTCTCAGGCCTCGAACTTACTTCCGAATATTAGTATATCCCGCTCGCACGCGCGGTAAATCTCATTTGCATGAGCGGGACAGACCGATAGTAAAAACTAAGTACGAGGACTGAGAATTAGGGCCCTGGTAGGCCCCAGGTCCCATACAATATAACTTTAATACAAAAAAAATGCAATAGATGTCACTACTATTAACTTTTCTAAATTATAAAATGTAACACAACACATTGAGCTAAATTCAACTCCTTAATCAAGAAGAAGATGCGAAACGAAATTAGTAATTAGTATTTTCCAATAGTGGCGCTAGATGGCGGTTTCCGGAATGTGCCTGGAAATCGAAGAAAACAAAAATAGCCAGTCGAATTGTCAGTATTAGGCTGATACCATTTTCTAATACTAGGTCGTGTCTCTGTCATATACCTACTTTGTGGCGATATAAATAAATAATAATAAATAAAAAAGTTTTTATTCAAAATTAAAACATAAAGTTTGTTCTTTGAAGGCCAATTTTGATAATAAATTACAAATACCAGTTACCACCGGTTCGTAACCCTAACCCGGCGAGAAGAAACGTCACAATCAAAGACTGCACCGATCTTCACGCTGTTTTCGCCAATAAATAAGTAGATCTCGTGGAAGATTTAAGCGAATTATCTAATTAGACTGCGGTATTGGGACCAGAATCTTAAGAGGAAACACCAAGGTCTAGAGAAATACAAAATAGGTATTTATCAAATCTATTGCTGTCTCTCAGTGTCCTAGGTAGCGAGCACTAACGCGAGAGAGACAACTGCACCTTGAACTCAAATTACCTATTAAAACATATATACGGTCGAATTGAGAAACCTCCTTTTTTAGAAGTCGGTTAAAAAGTACCAGAAATCTACGTTTCGAATTTAACCGATTTAAGTATTTTTTTCGTAATAAACTAAATAATGAGAGCTATGTTTCTATGTTCGGATTTTATTATAAAACTAGCTGTTCCCGCGACTTCGTTCGCGTGATTTTTGAGTAACTTAAGCCGTTTATGCAGTGCACGCAATGAAAGTCCCCAAATGTAATTAATTTTCCCCGTTTTTGCAACATTTCTCACTGACGCTTCGCTCCTATTGGTCCCAGCGTAATGTTATATAGCCTAAAGCCTTCCTCTATAAATGGACTATCTAACAAAAAAAGTAATTTTCAAATCGGACCAGTGGTTCCTGAGATTAGCGCGTTTAAACAAACAAACAAACTCTTCCGCTTTATAATATTAGTATAGATTAGTATAGATATAAAAAAAAAACAAAAAAAAACTAAAATTTCTTTCCGGGATGTTTGTACACACGCGAAAGTCAAACAAAAGTGTACAAATTTATTTATTTTCCAAATTAAATTACAAAATAAAGAGCGAGCTTGGTGTCCCATAAACCCGTGGGGTTTGTCTGTGCGTAAATTTTTAGGGTTTTGAACGTTTAGGTTTTAATAAATAATAAATAATTTATAAAGCAAGGAAAACATAGGGACCAATAATATACATAGATATTCCGGGGGAAAACTCTTACTCTAGTGACATTATGCAGGGAAATACGGGTCGCGTGGACCCCTATTTCTGCATAGTAAAACGTCCGCTGTGTTTCCTCTTAATTCTGACGGAACGCCGGCACAGTATAGTCCTGGGGCCTTACTCTCCAAACTGATTTGATTTTGATTCAGATACGATCATGCCGCGTACTTCCTAATAAATTAACATTTGTTTATTTTGATTCTCAGTCGATTGATATGGTCGGGAGTACAAAAAGTTACGATCTAACAATTTACTTTATCCTGATTAGTTTCAAAGTAATTCACCAAATAAAGTACGAAAAACCACTGATATCGAACGGATTCGGTTCTCGATTGTGTCGGGAGTAAGCCCCCTGTGTAATTTGTTAAGACAGATAAACTTTGAAATATTAGCGCATTCTGTATAATTTGTTCTTTCTTCTGGTACATAGCATGCTCTGATCGTATTAGATAAAGCGTTTGATAGTTTTTTCCTCGGCCTGGACGTTGAACGAGCAATAAATAAGATTTCCCTTATAAAAATACCGGTAGCGGATTGTTTCTTGCCGATATTGCATGTCCGACGTTGAGTACCACCCTTTAAATATTTATGGTGGGTTCGTTAATACTTACAAGTACAAGCGGAGGCCCCCGCAGCGCCGGGCCCTACAAGGATAACGATGCCGTGTAGTGGATTTGAATCCAGTTCCTGTATTGTGATCACAAAAATCATACATGATGTTTGGTGAAATCAGTTACGGAAGCTTTACGCATATACTGCGTATGTAGAGAAGTGTAGAGCAGAAAAAGACACAGAGCGGTTTCACCAAGCAATGTTAAAGTTAATCCTTCGTTAAATATCATGCTGTTCCTCTCGTAATTCTTATCAATGAATGAGAAGGCATGGTAATTTAACAAGCCGTTATCACTAACATGCGTTGGTGAAATCGGGACTTAAGGTTTTTTTCTCTTAGTTCATATGGATCAGGGATGTTTGGTAGCTCTGTGACCGTAACCGAAACTATCGGATATCCGATATTAAATATTATCCGTAACCGAATCTTACCTACTGTAAAAAGGAAAAAATTAAATCCAATTTTTTTTATTTTATTTTTATCTTTATTTAAAGGCATTACATCTTATAGATTAAGGCCCGTATATATAAAACAATCTCAAACTCCACCTCACCTTGAGAACCAATTTGACACATAAGAAAAACGTTTCGTTTCACTTTCAAAAATGAAGAATTTTACTTATGTTACATACTTTAATTTTTTTCTTTCTTAAAATGTAAAAATATTGATTATAAAAATATACATGATACTTATTTTAATGTTCCCTGTAATCTATAATATGAATATTACGGTATAAAAAGAAAATAAATTAAAGTACTATGTAACATTAATAAAGTTGTTCACTTTTAAAAGTGAAACGAAACATCGTTTTATCTGTCAAATAGGTTCTCAAGGTGAGGTTGGGTTTGAGATTGTTTCATTTATACGGGCCTTAGTCTGCCTAACTTAAGAATTATGTACAATTAATTTTCAAAATCAATGTAACCGAAATTATCCGAAACAAACGGATAATCCGAAATATTTTAATATCCGTATCCGACATTTCATATCCATTTCATCAATGATATTATGGATGTGTAATTGTTACAAGAAAAAGGAATAAATGATTTTATTATTATTATAAAAATTCTAGTATGAATGAAGCTAAGATGCATGCAGTAGGTCATTATTAACCTTGCAATGTAACAATGCTTTTTTTAGCTGTATAATGTCAATACATTTATACATAATCGATCCAAACTGAGTACATACAATGTATTATCGGAATTCGGAAGGTTGTGTGAAATATTTCCGATCGTTAATAAAAATTAATAAAATATTATTTGTTTCAGGTTATCCTAACTTGATTATTCTATTTGAAACTGTAAAATTCTTCTTTCTCGGTGTATGTATGTTAGATCATGGATAATAAATATAATAAACGAAAGAACACTAAGCAATAATACTCATTAACGCGTAATAGCTGCCTAGTCTCTATATATGAAAACATCACTGTGTTTTTGGGGCCAAGATAAATATACTCCTAAATAAATAGACCTATGTATTTAGAGTTACTGTACGAATATACTTTCAAGTGGCGATATCCTAGGATACTGAATGGTCAATATTAATAAAGCCTCCAACTACACAGCATTAATATTTATCATATTGTCGAAGATTGTGCAAGTCTTCCCCCTTGACCAAACCAGCCCAAAGTATTCTTAACTTAATGAGAACAACATATAAATATGATAAGAATAATGGTATATTTCGAATTATAATCATAAACAAAATTAAATTTTGAAAGTTACTTTTTCTTTAATCACGGAGCTCATTGATGATGATTAATTATAGCTTGGAACGAACAAACTAGACCAAAAACGGTTCATCCGTTTGGGTGCTACAGTGCTACAGACAGAGAAAATCTAGCGGAGTATATAGTATATAATTTACATATCATTAACTATTACTATTATTGTATTAGGTATTACTTTTTGATATCTTTTTATGAAAACAGGGGGATCTTATAAGTCAGACGCGTGTGTGTGGTCTGACTTATAAGATCCCCCTGTTTTCATAAAAATATATCAAAAGTAAAAACACAATAATAGTAATAGTTAATGATATATATCATTATCGCAATATACACCGCTAGATTTTGCAATATAATTCATGTAACATAATAAATGGTTAAGTGGCATAAATGAGACGTTGTTTATACTTCATAATCAATTGTCTGCCTTGATACGTACAGTCGGATGAAGAAAATCATCGATGTTAGGTTTACTTACCGAAGGAGGCAGTGAAAAGATAGAACTATAAAAATAGAGATTTCAAATAAAAAATCTCCATTCGTTTGGGAAAAAGTATTTAATTTTATTGGTTTTGTAGGCCAATTTATAGTGAAAACATTAAACATTAACTTTACGTCGAGATTCAGAATACATGTATGTGCATATTAACAAATTGACAGTGTTATTTTTACTAAAACCACAAGTGTTTGATCTTAAAATTTAATGACTTAAGAAAAGTTTAGTTGACGATCTCTGTAGCGTAGTGGTTGATTGTGTCAGTGGTCGCGGGTTCGAATCCCGCCGAAGGAACAAAAAGTTTTTTGTCTGAGTCATGGATGTGTATTATATAATGTGTAATAATATAATAAAAATCATTAGGATATAATGTATAGTATATAAGTATTACATATATTTCCGTTGTCTTGTTCTTCGATCCACAATACTCACGGATTGACGTGGTGTGAAAGCGTCTATTTACATATTGTTTTTATTATTAGATATTTATTTTATTTTCGTAAAATCTGATCTGATCTTTTTATATATTATAATACTTTATAGAGACTTTGATGTATTACCAAACCTTTTAAGTGGTAATACATTGAAGATCTCTCTATAAAGTATGGGTCACCACCCATGATGATATACTGATGGAGAGAAAGAGAGAGACAGAAAAGACATTTAAACAAGCGCCGTGTACGTTGGCTTTTTTTTGTCGTATGTGCTTGTAAAGCACCAATCAAAAACCTTTATTTAACCTTTATTTTTAAATAAATTGACAGATACTTAATAAAGGTCTTTGATTGGTGCTTTACAAGCGCATGCGTCAAAAAATAAGCTACCGAACACTAGGCAAAATTGAAGTAATTATTGGCATGAAGTGTACGTGGTAGCAATTATGCAACGTCATTAGATCTGAGGCGTGCGGCGGAGCGGCGGCGTGCACCGCTCGCGCGCACCGCAGTGAAAACTTTCAATTATCACGACCCCAACATTTGATCCACAGCCACTCATACATCATGCTACGGTAGCGAGGAATTGACATGCCATGATGGGCCAGTTAGTACTGTATTTGATGTTAGTTTGTCTAATTGCGCGTTTCAATAACTTATCTATGAGAAAAGATAGATCGCCATGAAACTTGACACCTTTCCGATTTCACTTTGTTTGGCGATTATCTTTTCTTATAGATATAAACAAGGTATAAAATAAATGAGTGATAATACATTAGGGTGCGTATGTGCCTACTATGTAGAATTTACTGTGAAAGTACCAGCTCTGAAAGATTTACTATTGACTTTCATGTTTCTATGAGAAATGCTCCAACATCATAAATTTGCCCATACAATAATTAAAAAAAAAGTAACTCTTTCAGTGTTGGTACTTTCACAGTAAACTTTATATTACGGTACCCATACACACCCTAAAGTATTATCACTCATTAATGTTACTGCCTGTAGATATTAGATAGGTTATGGAAACGTAACAAATACCAGTGATAACTACTTTACTATTATTTTTCAGGTTATAAACCGATATCGTACAATTTATAGCCTATGCAAAAAACATAGGTTATTTTGCTTTTATCACGATTAACATCTTATTTATTGAATTCAGGCCGGTAGTTTAGATGCTTTTGAGGAACATACAAACAACACTATGACAAAATCCATACATCAAACTAACCTTTTGGCTTCGCTGTAATGGGGTAAAACCAAAGAATTGGCCCTGCCCACCAGAAAATGAGCTAGTGCTAAATTCACATTACACCACCATCTACATAATGAGGTTAGCTATTGTTCATGTCATAAAAATAATCCCATAGATACAAAATTCCTAATTAAAATTCAGTTCAATTTTGTCTGGTCTAGAAAATGGCTATGTTAAGGAAGCAAGTAGGTACAGTCGGCTGCACTAACATGGATACATCTACAAATTTTCAAAAATATGTCTACGTTTAATTTTCAAAAATATCGTCACCTTATTGCATTCAAAGCGATGTAACCAGCAAAGTGTTTCAAAATGATGAATACATTATTTTCATAATGAAGTAAACAGCAGTATTTCAGTGAATAGTATACACACTTAAATTCATAATTATGAACACGCGACAAATTTCAGTAGCATGTAAACATTGTTTATTTCATTATAATGTAAACGTTAATTTTGTGTTTCAGAAAAGGCTGGTCAAAATTTCATTACATTGCATTATATACAATAATGAATTCTATAAATAATAGAGGTGATATTATGTTGACGGGTATTATTATTGACGGTTATTTAAAAATCACACATACATTAGAATATCAATTATATTCTTTAGTGTAATAGGTATAACTCTGATACACGCGAACGTATATATTTCAAAGACTACATTCATCGGTTTTTATAGTCTACCCTCAAACTATAATATGATCAAAACTAAACAATGTTAATATCGTTCTGTATTAGTAATATTGTAAATATAAATAATATAGACTAACACGGGCATCATGAAAAACATCCCATATTTTAAAATAATAAAAATTGTAGTTTTAAATGACTCCATTTGGATTACCTAAGCTTAACAACAAGAAACAAACCAAAAAAAAATTAATTACTGAATAATGAATATTGAGAAGTGCAAACGATAACTGTAAATTAACTCTGTTGTACAAACTCGTGACTAAATATTTCTGGTTTCGTTTTCATCATATTATGTATAGTTTGAGGGTAGAAGTAAAAACCTGATAAAAACAGTCTCTGAAATAAAATATTATGTTCGCGTAAAATTTCTGATCTACTGCAATAAATTGGATAATTCTTGTCTTTTCTTGTTTTTTTTTTAGTCAGAAAAGCAAAATTATTTTTTTAACTAGTCCCTGAATAGTCAAACAGTGAATGTACTGAAGACGAATTATTGCGATCTCGTCAGCTTTGAATAAAAAAAAAGTATATCAAAATCGGTCCATCCATATAGTAGTTACGATGCCACAAGCAAACAGACAAATATACATAAATAAACGTCAAACTTATATCATAGTGTAAGTTTAGTTTGCAGACACGCAAGCTAACATTTTGTGTGATAAACAAAATTAATATAACATTAAAATATCATAGATATAGTTTGAGGGTAGAAGTAAAAACCTAACAAAAATAGTTTCTGAAATATATGTTTAGGTAAAATATCTGATCGACTGTAATAAATTTCATAATTCTTTTCTTTTTGTGTTTTTTCTAGTCATAAAAGTAAAACTATTTTTAAGTAACACTCGAATTGTTCAGCAGTAAGCAAATTTATTTTGTTGAATCATAGCTTTAGTGTTTTAACATGACCACGTCAGCTTTCAAACAAAAAAAACTACATCAAAATCGGTTCCATCCGTTTGGGAGCTACGATGACAGACATACAGACAGACTCAAAAAATCCCTCTGTTTTTGTTGGAGGTACAAAAAGGGATTTTTTACTAATTCAATAGTCCAAATTTCATGTTTCTACCATTTGTAGTTACGGCTGTGCGAAAAGAAAAAGAAAAAATGAATGTATACATCTTATTGGAACATACCCCGAGTACATTTTTGTGGCATTTAAAACATATTTGCAGAAAAGTGAAAAATGCTAAAATTTTATAAGTGTATCCATATTATTGATACAATTAATGTTTACATTGTAATGAAGTAAACAATGTTTACATATTATTGAAATTTGTTGCGTATTCATAATTATGAATTTAAGTGTGTATACTATTCACTGAAATACTGTTGTTTACTTCATTATGAAAATAATGTATTCATAATTTTGCAACACTTTGCTGGTTACATCGCATTGAATGCAATAAGATGACGATATTTTTGAAAAACTAACGTAGACATATTTTTGCAAATTTGTAGATGTATCCATGTTAGTGCAGCCGACTGTACTTGGCGTATTAAAGTTCTACCCAGATGAATTAAACTAGAACAATGCTAGATATCAAAGTTCTAGTGTAGATCAAAATATCGTGGCTAATGACGAACAGAAGTGGGTCAATTTCGAGGGCAAAATAGCTTTTAGCCCATAGCTTGCCCAAGACAATGTTGTTAAATACTCATTTCGTCAATAAAAAACCTTTCCTACGTGACTGGGCTACAATTGTATTAAGTTGCTGCCACCTAAACGTAAAGCTTCAGCGAGTCTCACAGTTTTTGTGTTGTTTTTTGACATTGGAGTTCGATTGATTACGGCGACGGGAATTGGTATCACAATAGGCGACAGTCATGGCCGTCAGTCAGGTCGATGGACACATTGTCTTTAATTCAACAAAGTCTCCGTATCTCCAAATTATTTGACGCCGAGCGGCAGATGTTTTCACGTTCCTGTTTTTACTTTCAGTCCAGGATGGGAAAGAATTCCATTTACCTAGTACATTTTCAACAGTTTAATCCTACGTTTTCAAATGTTTTACAGTAATGTTAAGAGTAGAATTTACATAAAATGATAAGAAAACGTAACTAAAAATATACTCCTAATTTTCAAAAATTGTAAAGGTTTCAAAATATTAAGCCTCAACCCAACCTCATTTTAGTTTACTTTTAAAAATGAAAAATTACGTTTCATAATTTCAAGATTATAAAATATAGATTATAATTATTTTAATGTTTTCTTATAATCTATATTATGAATATTAAGATATTGAAGTACTATGTAACATTAATAAAATTGTCAAAAAAACATTTTTAAAAGTTAAAAAAAACGTTGTTTTATCTGACAATATATTCTCAAGTATAGGATGTAACTGAGACTGTTCCATTTATACAGGCCTTAGACAGTAAACACATACAGTAGCTGTTAGGATATCGTATGAAGAATTCCTCTCAGCTGCTCGGTATTATGAAAATAGCAATATAGGGTGAAGGTATAGTGTTCGTAGACGCTTTTACGTAGTCCTTGACGCAGTTATGTCACTGTGAGCGAAGTGTATAATATGAATATCACTAACGCGCGGAGAGTATAGTTAAGGGGGTGTGCGTGCAATAAGCTGAAAATTGGAGTACTTTGAAACCATTTGTCTCAACGTTAGATTGAAAATACAAAAATATGTATTACTCTACATTAAATTTATCAGAGTATAATCGTGTTATAAATTTATATTTTATTTAAATATAGATAAGAATATGCAAAATACACCCTTATTATATAGTCATACAAGTTAATCAAGCGGCTCCGTGGTCTCACTAGACCACGAACGATCAACAATCGAACCCACGACCCTCGGGTCGAGAGCGAGGCTCTGAACCACTGTTCAGGCCGTCGCTCTCGACCCGAAGGTTGTGGGTTCGATTCCGTTGAAAAAATGTTGTTTTCAAGTTTGGTTAGTACAATGCAGGCTGATCACCTGATTGTCTGACAAGAAAGATGATCCATGCGTCGGATGGGCATGTAAAAAGTCGGTCCTGCGCCTGTTCTCTCGTCAGTCGTGTCGGTTTACCGTCCCACTAGGCTATGAGAGTAAAAGGAAGGAAGACAGTGTCTTTGTGTATTGCGCACACACTTAAGGAATATAAAATAACTCCTGCGTAGCTAGCCTGGTTTCAATGAAATGGCTACCGACACCGAAATCGGAGAGGGGAGCTATTATTATTGTTATACAAGTTAAAACTTAAAACCTTTATGCGAGATTGAAATTTACTTTATTGTTTTAACAAAGGCAAGATTCTGTGTCGTTCTGGGTCGATAATCGTTTCAGTTTTTGCAAATTATGTTAACAATTTTTATACGATTTCAATACTCTTCGATTGGAGCGATAATCCTGACTCGCCATACAAAGAGTCGCAAGGTCACTGCGTTATACAAGGGCTTAAATAGGAAACTTTCACAGATGCATTACCGCTCCAGTTTGACACCATTAACAAAGGTGAAACTTGCCGACAGTTTACATCGTAGCGTTACAACAACGGCGCTGAATTTAATAATCATTTCCACGAAATTCCGACGTTGAGAGGTAGTGATATGTTCTGTCAAGTATTTAAAGTCTTCACGTACCTTCCTAGCGTTCCTCATTGAAAACGTGCATTCTAATGACAATCTAAATATTCTATTTCAGCGTTGAATTTTAGAGTTTTTTTACCCGGACATGGCAAAGGCATGTTTGAACCGCTCTACCACCCAACATAGTGATCAGATTTTGATGAAAGAAGTGTCAATAGATTCGTAATATTGGTTAAATAAAAAAAAAGGTTTCATAGGGTGTCCAGTATACGTAGCTGGGTTAGTTCTTTTTATAAATATTGTGATTATTCCATTTTTTTTATTAAATTCGAATTATTATCAAATCAGCTATACTTCTTGCCTTAGCAACTTACATAATTTGCGAAGAAGTTTATTCTCAAAATCAAAACACAAAAATTTATTTATTTTCTCTCAAACACATGCAAAATAAAATTAAAACAGTTTTCTTGTGCAGACAAAATATTGTGATGAGAGACTGGTGGTGAACATAGATAGTGTTACAGATCACCAGGCTCTCGTCCTTTCGGACTCAAAAATAATCTAAAAAATAAACAAATCAAAGTAAATGAAAAAAGAATCAAAATTTTAATTACATAGCTTTTAGCTTATAAGTTATTAATTAAAATATGTGTTTCTGTGGGTATATGTGTGTACTCTGAAAATGATGCCTGCTCACTCAATCACGACTAATAATATAAATGGTCATGTACCATAGTCAGCTGGTCGTAAGAAATATGTCACTTGTAACATAACCAGCCTTGCAAAAGCGTGACATCTTTCATTGCGATGTTTGTAAATGCCGGGATTGAATCCTGCTCGAGGCGAACACCAATGCTATGAATATTAATTTAACTGAAGTTATTTAGTGTTTATGTTGTCGAATGTCGTTCACTTTATTGAATGTGATTTAATATTGTATGTAATCAAGTCTCAAACTCAGCCTAAAGAATTCCGATCTCCACCTCTACTTGAGAACCTATTTAAGAGATAAAACAAGGTTTCGTTACACTTTTAAAATTGAACAAGTTTATTTAAGTGACGTACTTATTTTTTTTTATTTTGATTATATTAATAACGTCGTTTTGGATGTATACTGTAGGTACATAACTGAATCTCATTGATCCATGGAATAAACAAAATCCATGGAATAAAATCTAAAATAATAAGGTTTTTTGACTCTACTGAAAAGTTGCACCTTCATAAGGTAAAGCGACGATTAGTACTCTTAGGTATGAGTAATTTCCCAGAAAATAACAAAAATCAATATTGTTAAAGATTACGTGAAATGCTTCCAATTTTTTTTTATTATATGGTCGACAAACATAAGTGATTCCTAGCCACTGACTCGCAAGGTCCTGAAAGTGCGTAACCTACTTACCGCGAAATTATTTGCGCAAGTCGAGACCTTCATACATTGCATCCAGAAGCTACACGCGTATTTCATCTAATGCGGGTATCTTACTAGGCTACCATACATTTCGTGTACATTTTTAGAAACTACACGCAATTCACGCACGTAATTCACCTTTCTGTGCAAGGTCTAAGAAAACAGCTTACAAGAAAAAACATTCTCACTTTCTCATGATATAACTAGATATTCTAATTAAGCGTCGAGTTCAAAGTATTGTTTTTGTCTTATGAAGCGCTGTGTTGTAGTGCAATCGACCACGGTCTCGCAGCCATTACACAGTAATTAGCAAATACTTAGGAACATACAAGAAGTTTATGTTTAATGTTTATCTACTACATCTGTGAGCTTAATAATATTAATGTTCTCTTAAGAGTTCATCTCTTAAACCTATTAAAAACTAAAATAGAGGCGTAAATATTGAGTTTCTAAATGAAATAAAATATATAATTAAGCACATAGATATAATTATATAGAATCAAAAGGTTCGCATACCAAGGTATTGTAGCGCAGTGGTTGAGAGCGTCGGTGCCGAAGGTGGGTCGTGGGTTTATATCCTACCGAAGGAACAATAAGTTTTTTGTATTCCTGGGATGACTTAGGATGTAAATTAGTGTATCTATACTAATATTATAAAGCGGAATAGTTTGTTTGTTTAAACGCTCTAATCTCAGAAACTACTGTTCCGTTATTTTTTTGCTCGATAGTCCATCAATAAAGGAAGGCTATACAACGTTACGCTGGGACCAATAGGAGCGAAGCGTCAGTGATAAATGTTGCAAAAACGGGGAAAATTATTCACTTTTGGGAACTTTCGTTGCATGCGCTGCATTAACGGTTTATGTCACTCAAAAACCACGCGAACGAAGTCGCGGGCACAGCCAGTAATAGAATAATAATATAAATTTAGCTATAGTATAAAAGTTGTGGTAGGTTTCATCGAAACTAGTCCTGCAGAGAGCAACACGAGTTACTTTATTGTGTGTAACTGTGTACTCTGCACACGAGAGCACTCCATCTTCCCTATCTCTCGTAACCCAGCGACACGGACAACCGACACCACTGGCTATACATAAAAGCGAGAGAACAGGCGCAGAACTGACTTTTTACATGTACATTGCACATCCGAGTTGGAACGTCGCTCATGTCATGGTGATCAGCTGCATTATTATAACCAAAGATAAAACCGGAAATGTAGAGATCTAATGCGGTATTCTACCCTGTAGTAGTGTAGTGTAGAGGCTTTAACTATTGGACCAGGGATTCGTAATAAAAATATACCTTAGTAATAATGTGACAAGTGTTAAATATTATTTGATCTAATCCAATGCAGAAATGAGGTGGGCATGCATTGGTACTCTGAAATTTACCACAATCTGCACCCACTCCAGCACAGCTTTGTAGAATAGCCTACTTTTCCATGTTACTTTATTGGTCTATCAAGGGGCTTTTTAATGTAAGAGATAGATATAGCATTAGTTATAAATGTCGCGTAGTGACATAAAATAGGCAATTTTAAAAATCACTTTAAATTCTTATCTCCTTCTCTTTTCTCTTATATATCAAAATGAATTATTGCTCTTCGTTAGTCTCACTAAAACTCGAGAACGGCTGAACTGATTCGGCTATTTTTAGTCTTGAAATACTCGGGAAGGTTTGAACGGTTCACCACAAACTGTTTCTTTGCTCAACGAAGTGGGTAAGTTAGTATGTTATAATAATAGGCGTAAAAAGAACAGCCACTAAAACTTTGGGTTATGATTATATTAGGTCCTTACATATGAAATTGGAGTTTTGTATGGGAGGAACATAAAGGCGATTTTTTCATATTAAAATATATTTTATTAATCAAAGTATGTACCATTGCTATCTATACACTTTTGCCATCTTATAGGTAGTTCATTGATCCCTTTACTAAAAAAACCATTTGGACGGGAATCAAAGAAATCTTTGAAAGCGGTTTGGACTGCCTCATCGGAATTGAATTTTTTCCTTGCAAGAAGTTATCCAAATTTCGAAAAAAATGGTAATCTGTTGGAGCAAGGTCCGGAGGGTACGGTGGATGTCTTAGACATTTCAATTGAAGCTCGTCTAATTTGGTAGCCGTCTGTTGACAGCAAGAAAAAAACATTTTTTTTTCTTGCTGTCAACGATGATGATGAGGCAGTATGAAAAAATCGCCTTCATGTTCCTCCCATAGAAAACGCCAATTTCACATGTAAGGACCTAATATTATTTATTTTTGCTTTTTTATTAGTTTTCGTTAGTCTTGCGACAAAATAAATAAGAAATGGTAAAAATTAAAAAAATATATTTCAGTTAAAGTAACAAGAATTAAAAAAACCCATTTCAAAAATTAGGAAATTTATTAAATTCGTATCTCACAGTTCAAGTAAGTGTTCTATTTACACCCTGTATTTATTGTTAAATAGTGTAAATTTGATCCAAGCTCGGAGGGAAGAGGGCTCAAGTCTGGGAGGAGGGAATGTGTGATCAATTAACGCCGGCGCAATATATTGTTACGTACACTCCGTGCCTGTATCTAGTGGAAATTGCTAGATATTTACTCGCTACATTATGAAAATGAAGGGAGAATAATGTAGGTAAATAATTTGTGAAGGTTTCACTTAGTTTATATGTAAAATCGGCTAGAGGTGATACAATTATCATCTTAGTAACTAATATTATAAATGTTTGTGATTGTCAATTTGTTTGCTGTTTGTTTGTACTGCGTTGGCTATGAAGTTTTTCACAGCTCCAAGGGATAGTACCTACTCGTAGACATGATTATTTGATTTGAATTTCAGCTTAATATCTCCACGAGTTTCTGAGAGAAAGAGTATTAACAGACAGAAAGATAAACATCAGACATACATACATAATTATGGACAACAAAGTGATCCTACAAGGGTTCCGTTTTTTACTTTCTAAATACGGAACTGTAATAATACTGAACGCATATTGCGTGAAGTAACAACGCTAAGAAAATAAGAGGTTATTATATTAAATCCTAATTGTATGATATAATTGACAATAATTATATTGTCTGTCGTTATAATGTATTTCCTGATAGTAATAATACTTATTATAATATCAGTTCACAATTATATCAATCAGATAAATCGATATTGATTAGTTACGTAATTAGCAATTGGGTAATCGTATCGATTTATAATCGGCTGCTTGCAGCTTTGCTATTAAAAGAACTTTAATTCGATATTCAATTCTATTTGAATTTGCAGGCATTTCAATAAATTCTCCTCCGATTTATTACTGAAAGAAAGCTCCGTATGGCGAAGGTAAAAAGTAAATGAAATTTAAAATAATGACCTATTATATAGGAACAAAGATTCAAGAACGCCATACTGAGGTAGTTAGGTTCGCGAACACGTATGGTCTAAAACTAGTATCTTTAACTGGGGATAACTGGCCCGATTGTATTGCGTGAACGCAACTACGGGCTCAGGGTTGACACTAGATTCAAATATTTAATTCTAATAACATTTTAGTTTTAATACAGAGGTCAACTCAATTGCGTGCGATGATATGTGTAGGTAGTATGCCTTATGCATCCGTAAAGATGATACAGTATTCTCCGAGTGAATTAACCAGGGATATACGTTTTTGAATGTCGCATATTACCCAGCAAACACGGTATTCTCACAACATAGTCTGCCTAATCGAGAAGAATGGCTCTGAAGTCTGGGGCCAACCATGTGCTGGTATCATTGCGATGTTTTCCTTTACCATAATAGCATCCGTATAATAATTAAGATCTAAAAAAGTGTTATTGATACATACAATAACCTGGGAATCGAAGCTGCACGCTTTTGAGTGCAAATCAACGTTATACCCACTATGTACGTTCTATATGTATGGGTAACGTATAGTAAATAATAATATAGTCGATACATATGAATATGCCACTGTTACACAAATAAAAGATGTACCAGGTGTAAAATAAATTAGTGTAGGAGTGTATGTGCCTCCTATGTAGAGTATGCTGAGAAAGTACCAGCACCGAAAGACTTACTTTTGACTTTCATGTTTGTATGAGAAATGCCACACCATCAATTTTCCCATACAATAATTTAAAAAAAAGTGCCCTTGCAGCGCTGGTACTTTCACAGTACACTACATACGGGACTCATACACCGCCTAAAGTATTATCACTCATTAATTTTATAGTCTATATAAACAAGCATAATTATGCACACATAAAGCCGCGCGCACAATTGAGTCCATACATAAGTTATCTGTGGGATGCCGGTGAAACTTATAACTTCGCTTGCCAAACCGCCTGCCTAACGTCGTGATATAGGCAACCAGTCCCTGTGGAATACTTTGGGGAGGTATAAGCCTCCACTCCACACTCCACTACTGGTGGTAAGTTACTCATAAGTCCAGTAGTGTACGTTATAGCTGAAATGATGATGATGATACATAAGTGATTAACGACATACTAGTATTTTAAGGGCTGATTTTTCAAATTGTCTGTTACCTAAATATAAATATATGACTGTGACAGATTTTGTATGAAATAAAACGTCAAAGTCGAAACGTCAAACGATAAAAGCTACCAGACGATTGAAAGATCAGCCTTTAATTAAACACTTTTGTGATTCACTTTTCTGTATCCCGTCGTTTCGGCTCCTTACCAGCGGCAGCGGACACGGTAGAACTGAGGCTACACGTGTTTCAACTTGCAGTTGTTTCATCTATCCGTAGATTATTAAATAGTATGTACCTATTTGGAGCCTTAAATTATGTAAACATTCAACATACCGAAGCGAGGTTGTAAAGGCTGACCCGTGCTTAAGGCCGTGTCTCATCAAGCAATGTTAAAGTTAACGCCATGTTAAATATCATGTTATCCCTCTCGTATTTCCTGTCAATGAATGAGATGGCATGGTATTTTAACATGGCGTTAACTTTAACATTGCTTGACGAAACACGGCCTTAAGGTTTTTAATACGTTAGTTAATGAAAATTGATGTGAAATAATTAATTTTGAATTAATAATTGCTTCATCGTTTAAAATGCTAGTTTGTAAAATTTACATAGTACAACCTTAACGTACTCAAACGACCTCTGAGAAGTGAACCAGGAGAGGTAATAAGGAAATCATTCCGGAATGCACGAAAATCGCTCCGGCGTGAGTACAGCGATAGGTGTACTGTACTCCCGGCTATAAAGATATCTCAATTTGAATAAAACGGATCATTTCGATTGTTCAAATCTAGTCGTCGCTGCCGTTATCGACCTAACCTAGTAGGTTATCTTTGGTTGTTACAAAAATCAACCTTTAGTTGCTTCTAAAAAATTGGTGCTAAACTAAGTTTCCGTTACATTAATAATAATAATATATAGAGTGCTTCATGGTTCATATATTAAGCAAAGATGCGTAAAGCATTTCTTGATTTTACATATTATATAAATTACTTACCATAACGCGACAAATCACGATAAAAGTCACAAAACAAATGAATTTCAATCCTGGTCAGGTCTTAGATCAGTGATTAGTGCGGTCGTGTGTATAGACTATGAGACAGAGAGCATAGTACGATTCACTCCTTGTGGTCATTTAAGACCTTAGATATTTTTTGCCAAAACAAAAAATGCTCTACGCGTCATTCGTTTCACACTATATTTGGCCTAATATATGAACCATGAATCAACCTTATAGACGTTTAACACTACGTCAATGTTTCGGAATAAGTATCCGACTAATACTGTGACCAGACAACGGACACATATTTAATACTTTTATACTAATCACATATTAAAGTTTTTTACTATAATTCACTATAATACACATTTTGAACCCAGGAAGACCGAAATCTGGTTTGCTTCTTTCACGAAATTCAAACCTGCAACTGACTTGAGAATCACGCTGAATCATTGAGCCACAGATCGTCTTAATATTCCTCTAAAACTTTTTAATACAGAAATCGTAAAGATCTTAAGTATTCTATTATAAAGAAGATGTGTTACTGTAAGAGTATTGTAGTGCATCATAACAGTTACGTTAGTTTGACAAATTAGCTAGTGTAATCTTCACGAGTTATTTTCTGAAACCGACACCGCATACGCCGCGGCTGAGTAAAGTGATTACTATTAATCTTTTCACATCTAAACAAGGGGGAAGACAATATGTTCAACCAGATTTATAGCTAGCTTCTGTTTAAACGTAAATATATGATTATCTTCAATGGAAATGTTCAATGGAAGTCGTCCTGGCTACCCACTGCGATCTACGAAATGCCGTAGGGAGCACAACGGCTGGTGGTAAAATATTGTTTGTGGATTTCCTGATACAAAACCGAAGGAATATGATAATAAGCCATATATATTTGAGTGTTTGCGTCCAGTAAAACGTATAGGTATCATGACACCACCATATATAATTATATTGCATAACCGCAACGGCGCCGGTGATAAAAATGATAATAAAGAAAATCAATTCTGGAGGAAATGCCTTAAGGTTGTATTTCGATTGCATCGGGGATATAATAAGACACGGTGCCGGAAACTTATTGCTGGACAGACGATGCGGTGAAGGAATCCTACAAACTTCTTGCGATCTCGAACGCGCCGCGTGAGAAACGGTCACTGTATATTGTGTACACTGTACATACTAAACATTTATTTCTTCGCGTTTTATAAGCTCTGTTATTTATTGCTCTGCGAAATTAATTGTTCGCTTTGGGTCAGCTCACACGGAACACTGCGTGGTTCTTTTCCTGGCTTTAAACATTGATTAAAAATCGAATGATGCAGTTTTAGATTTGATCGAAATCGAGCTTGCAGTTCGTTTTAGCATTTTTCGCTATCTCCTACAGTTTTGGATATCACCTGTCCTTTTTCAAGATTCAGCATGTATAAACGTAAATATTTTTGGTAAATAAAGCTTGAATTTAAAAGAAAGAAGGAAAAGAAAATTTATTTGGTGAAATATACACAAAATCAAATGTTAAAACGTGTGCGCCGTGTCGCGTTTTTGTGTGCAATTACCATTATATATTTAACAGTAAAAAACTATACAAGTGTATTTTATAAGAACCATATAGAATTCACTTAAAAGTTGTTTAATATCTAGTAGCAATTGAATATTCGATAGGAATATACTTATTTTTCGTTTTCTTTCGTCAAATATTCATGTAGAAACTTTTCTATAATTCAAAACTCTAACTAAACATACAGTACTGCCTCTTTGAGTTTACGCCTACCAGCTTGTTTTACGCATTGCAAGAAAGTGAAAAAGAAATTATAAATCTAGGTCATGGTCTGGTCTTAGTGAGACATATGTAGAGCAGTTCAGAAGCGATGAGTTAACAGCTCGTATTGGGAGTGTTGGAATCAAAGAATATAATATACATACATAATACTGGTGGGTGTATTTCTTCCGTATGAAATATTTGGCCCCAAATACTACTAATTATTACTACTAAATCAAATTAATGATAGCATTTAAAGTAAAAAATTTGCGTTATTGATAGAATATGATGAATATTTCCTGACATCTCTAACAAGTAACAACGTATGAACACTCTGTAAGGACACTTTTCAAGTATGAGAGTACTGTCGTGCAATCGTGAACCATATTTTAAAGGTCTGCCTGCGGGGCTGATGTGGCACGCGTTATTAATACATTTTAAATACTTTACAGGTATTTTTTTCTGGTAAAAATGTATTGTGAAATATTAAATAGTAAATATATTATTTTTCATAATATTGCTTTTTTTCGGAACGAGTATCAAGTACTGAATACGCTCCTTAAATATCTATTTTTATAAGAAGACCAGGAACTTCGAAAACAAAATGTATGGGACATTACATAAGCTTTGCATAAAACACAAATTCGCTTGTAGTTTAACGAACCTTATGTCAAATCCCATACATTTTTGCTTTCAAACTTTGTAAGTAATAGTAGCTATGACATTTTGAATTAAGGCCCATATAACGCCTCTGTGGTCTAGTGGTTCTGAGGTTCGCTCTTGACCCGGAGGTCGTGGGTTCGATTCCCGCCTTGGAACAACAAAAAATGTTGTTTTCATTTTTGGTTAGGAGTGTTAGGACAATGCCGGCTTATCACCTGATTGTCTGACAAGAAAGATGATCCATGCATCGGATGGGTATATAAAAAGTCGGTCCTGCACTTGTTCTCTCGTCAGTCTTGTCGGTTTACCGTCCCACTGGGTGAGAGTAAAAGGAAGAGACAGTGTATTGTGTATTGCGCGCACACTTGGGCACTATAAAATAACTGGCCTGGTTTCAATGAAATCAGCTACCGACACCGAAATCGGTGAGGTGAGCTATTAATTAATCAGGGCCCAGCCTGTATATTATGACTAACGCCGGAGTGCTTTCGATACTGCCGATGACTATTGAGAGGCACCACGCTGAACTATTGCAACATTGTATACTTTTCTGTCATTTTACTCTAGTTTTCAATTAATATATTAGTAAACACAATAATAATGAACTAAAAAAATAACTTAAATGGCTAAAACTAAAAAAAAATATCGTCCCTAGTAGCCAGAGACAAATATTATATTAAGAGAGGCACATTCAATTTTTTTCAAACCTTTCTCTATGGCATATAAATAATAATATACGCATAATTTCCTTTTTATTATCAGCTTTAAATCGTCTGTTGAGATACGTAGGTGTAAGTATTCGTAATTTATAATTACTAATTTCTAAGCGAATCTATAATAATATAATAGCTACGAATTTTTCATATTTTATAACTAGACCTGTCATACCTAGTTACGTAGCGCGTAGGCATATTACAAACATACATTGAGCAAGTCATCTACAATTTCGATAACGCGATTCCTGAAATGTTGATTCATAACGATAATTAATAAATCGCATTAACTATTAATAATACTATCGCATAAGTTTGCGCGAGGGCGTAGGCAAGTTTAATGGAAATAATCGGCACCAGAGATTTACATTAGGGCAGCCATTGTTCGATAACGTTTGTAAGGCTTGTGAAGTCACTTTAGGTTAATGGGATTTGATTCCGTTTTATTTGGAGTACTGAATATATGAGCTTCGCTGTTTATCTTGAGGTTACTTTTGTCTCTCGTTGAAACTAATTTTAGACTATTGGTTTTAATGCTTTCAGCTCTGAATTTGTTTCACTTGATGAGTTAACCTCATTTTTAGAGATGTAGGTAATTCTTTTAACGTACCAGTTTCTGTACGCCTGTACTGTATGCAACATAAAAAAAAAGCTATTGCTAATAAACGTTTTACACTTGATATTACAAACTTTTTTAAGGGTTAACTTTCGAAGTATAGATGTAGTATACATGCGCTTAAACCCGTGAACAACAAGTAGTAAGTCATAAATTACAAAATATATTTTATTGGTTCATTTGGAACGTTAGTGCAAATCCCGTCAAACGGTATATCAGAATTAATAATTCAAATGCCCCATTTCAAATCAGAATTCGCTTTGGATAATACATTTCGTCGTGGAATTAGCCAGAATTTGTAAACCAATGGCGTTACGTAATTGGAAGGCTTTGCAGTAAAATGGTGGTTTATACTTTTTAATTACAACTAGCTGACCCGTACCCACTTCGTTGAGCATACAAATGGTTTGTAATTAACCGCTTAAACCTTTCCGGGACTTCCGTCAGTTCGGTTAAGCCGTTTTCTAGTTTTAGCGAGACTAACGAACAGGCATTCATTTTTATAATATAATATAAAAGAAGATGACTGTTTGTATGCTCAACGAAGTGCCCACTTCGATTTTCTCGCCGTTTAAGCTTCCCCTGGACTTCCACGAATATTTCAAGACTAAAAGTAGCCGAATCGGCTTAGCCATTCTCGAGTTTTAGCGAGACTAACGAACAGCAATTGATTTTTGTATATAAGAAAGAAGAAGAAGAATATAAGTTAAACTGATTGAATGTATTGTTCGTTCATGATGGAAATTCATGTTCACAATAATAATGATGATTATCACCAGGGGCCTTACTCTCCAAACTGATTTGATTTTGATTCAGATACGATCATGCCGCGTACTTCCTAATAAATTGACATTTATTTATTTTGATTCTCAGTCTATTGATATGGTCGGGAGTAGAAAAAGTTACGATCTAACAATTTTCTTTATCCTGATTAGTTTCAAAGTAATTCACCAAATAAAATACGAAAAACCACTGATATCGAACGGATTCGGTTCTCGATTGTGTCGGGAGTAAGCCCGCAGGTGATGATGATTTAATCGAAACCATTCGTGTTTTTGTAAAAAGCTTATTAAAACGTAATAAAAGTGGAAAAGTGTAAATAAAAGTTGTCTGTTATTATGGTGAATATAAGTTAACATAGAAAATAGAATAACAATACCTTTGTTTACAAGAATTTCTCTTGCAAGTTACAAGTAACTAGGCTATGTTCTAAATGCCTGCCTTTGTTACACTATCGGAATTGCAATAATCTTATTTTCGATTTAAAAATGGAATAAAAAGTTGTGATAGCTATTTTTTCTATCTATTGAAACATCTAAAAAACCGACTGAATCGAATCGGGGAAATGAATGAGAATCGGTTAATAAAATATATTATGTCAAAATTATTTAAAAAATTCTACTTTAGTCGCTTTCATAGTATGCCTCTCGCCTCGGAAAGTTGTAGGTTCGATTCCCGCCTTGAAACAACAAAAAACGATCTCTATTGTAATGTCTGTTAGAGTTCATGCAAATTACAAACGTCTAATTAATACATCTTCTGTTATTTTACTTATATACTACGTAACACGTAATATAATAATCATATTATATTACGTGTTACGTAGTATATATAAGATGTATCAACATCTTCTAGGTACATTGATCCTACTCTTATATTACTCTCGTGGCCGACCGATAAATAATATCTTAAGCATCAGTGTCACTGTCACATATTATGTCAATGTGTGACGTTGACATTACATTGTTTTGACTGATCACCTGATTGTCTAACAAGAGAGATGATGACGCCCCTAGTAGGACGGATAGCCGATACGACTAGCTTTGTACAGGCATGTACAACATCGTGGTTCATTTCTGGTTATGAGAGTAAAGGAAAAGAGAATCCCATCAAAAACATAATTTGTAAAAAGTGCCAAGTCTCGCTACTAACTTCTTCTTCCGAAAAAAGTTGTGAGATACATGTTATGCCCAGTAGGGGTTAGTCGGTCAGTCAAAAACATCTTATAGTGAACATAATCAATATTATTAATAATCTTTCACGTTTTAAATAAATAAGTAGATTGACTTGGCAATCGCATGAAAACAACATAATAATTATCTTACAAGTGATACATATAAATCAGATCGTTTAGTGCCTACGCCCATAAGTGTCTATATATTCCACTTTCTTTTCATGAACGCTCATGATTGGTTTGGAGTTAGAAGAGTTTGTTTTCATTCAAAAATTAATAATATGGCTATAAATTGTCATACAATAAAAATAAATTGATCTCACGTATTTCATTACATCTATTCAATCTTTACAATATAAAGTTGGGACATTTTCATGATGAAAAGTTGGTAAAATTTAAAATCTTGTTTTGTTTTGATTAAGTTTAGTATCTATAGAAGGGCCCGGCGCAGAACAAACGTATACTCGTGGCGCCACAGTCGAGACACAACCATTAACAGTCCGAGGTTGAATATCGCAACCTCGCCTTAGGGATGTAACTCCGAAACTACTATTTGTGTGCTATTTTTATGAATTATGGTTTTTGTTGCAATAAATCAATCCGATATGTAATAAATGTGGGCTAAATGTTCAATATTCAACAATAAATCTTTTTCGTTGACGCAGGTTAAGGATTTAATGGCTCCGTGAATTATTATTATCAATTACATACTTCATACGTTACGTAACACTTGATAATATGTGAAATGATTTTAAATAATAATAAATCGACTAACAAACAAAACATAAATAAATTATGGACGTCAATTTTAGACTAAAATTTAAGTAAGGTTTTTGAAAAGCTGATCAAATCGTCAATCAGCCAACATTTGAGTTAACAGGCTATTATTATCAATGCTCATTGGTGAACGTAGCGAGTGAGTGAGCGTTTAGAATGGCTTTTTAAATCAAATATTAGCTGATCGACGATTTTACTAGCCTTTCAGAAGCCGGGGTATAGTGTAGTTACGTCATGTTGTAACCTGTAGGCACTGGCTTACGAGACGCAAATCTATAAAATGGCTGTGAACAACCAAACTGACAACGACAGCAATAATTTAATGGTAAGCCATAAATAATCAGCGAGGTAATCATAACCAAATACTATTGTTGTAGTGCTGGGACTAAATGTGAAAACGCACTCGATTAGATTCCCACAGTAAATAAAAGGTGTGAGTATTATCATCTCGAGAACCATCGATTCCGCTATTTACATCGACATTCTACTTTGAGTTGGGGCTACACTAGCGTACAATTCATATTGCATGTCCAGTACTGCACCGCCCACGGCGTACTGTGCGATGGATTCAAATGCTTTTAGAGGCGTCCAAACGATATTTTGCTCTCGCGAGTGCCACTGGACATTCGACTATATTGTGATAGGATTACAGTGTATTTCACATCATTAAATTTCGGCGAGTATGGCCTTTTAGAACGTACCAGCGGCAGCAACAGCGTAGCTCAAAAATATAAAACAATTGCATAAGCTTCAAGTCGGACGAACCTTGGCTCTCCTACGAAGAGGCAAACACTGACCTCTGCATAACGAGACAATGGGAGTTACAATGTTTGAGCGCAGTAGCTCGATGCTAAACGGGCATGATAAACGTTCCCCCTGCAGATCCGTCCGCTAATTGATGCTGGATGGAGTAGATGTAGCGAGCGTACGCGTAATTGACTATGCAACTCTTGTGTATAATTAGACATTATGCAATGAACCTCTGAGAGAGTCTGCTCTATTTATTTCGCTAATAAGTACTTTATTATAATTGTGTATGACTTGGCTTACACAATTAATTTAGAAGCGTGATACGAAGATCGTATATTACTACAATAATTGCTTTCAAGCTCTGTTTCTAGGTACAATACATATGACTTAGGTGTCCGAACTTGGACTAAATTAGTTTGTTTTGCGAAGTAAAACAAGATGGCGCCATATTAGTACGTACACTTTGATCTCTAACCTCTATTAAGTGTACCAGAACATGTATTAAAAATATTAAAGCTATCCATATAAAAATATATAATATGAACTTTCGTCTATCCTTGACGTAGGTATATGTAAAATATTTTTTAAGATTACATAAATTAGTTAGTTATGCTTTAATTTAGCCTTAGGTACTCACTGTTTGGTGTGTGCCATTCAAATAAATTATTACCTACATAAAAACAAATACCTTTTTGTGAAATATTGATAATATTGTGATAGATCATACATTTGGTATTTTATCAATATTCCATTGCACAATTTATCAACGTTGTGATTGTCTGAGACGCGGCCGTATATCATGAGCATCTGAATCTGCATAGCGCTCTATTAAGGCTTCGTATAACAACTGGATATAATTTTTTTAGACGAAATGTTACTAAAACGATAGTCCCCTAAGTTGTTGCTTTACTTAATAGGTACAAATAAATAATTTTTACACTCGCATTACACGTTAAAAAGGATGTACTTTGCATATTGTTTTAAACTATATTAAAATAAAAATAACAATTTATAATACGACAATCCTCTGGCAAACATAATGAAGATTAACAGATATATTTTTTAAGATTTTTCTACAGCCTCTAATATTAATGAGTGATAACAGCTTAGGGTGTGAACTGTGTATGTGTCCCGTATATAGAGTTTACTGAGAAAGTACCAGCGCTGAAAGTGGTACTTTTTTAAAATTATTATATGGGGATATTTATGATATAGGACATTTTTCATACAAACATGAAAGTCAAAAGTTAGTCTTTCAGCGCTGGTACTTTAATATCTAATATAATAATATCTATAGACGCTTCACACAACGTGGCCCTGTGCTAAGTATTCGAAGAACTTGTGTTACAGGTACCAGACAACGGAAATATATATTATTTAATACTTTTATAATATACATATATTTAAGATTTTTATTAAATTAATACACAAATTAAATACACATCCATGATCCAGGAACATTGAAAACTTTTTGTTCCCACGGCGGGATTCGAACCCGCAACCTGTCGGTCGAGCACCAACGCACTTAACCACTGCGCTACGGAGTTTCACAGTTTACTCTACATAGGAGGCACAAACACACCCTAATGTATTATCACTCATTTATTTTACATATTGTATGAGACCAGATTGAGAAAAAGGTTTCAAAGTGATCCAATTTTCAGCTTATCGCGCGTGCACAGCCTTAACGCCGGTCGCCGGCTGGTCATGTTCCTGTTGCGTGACTCTCCACATTTCGTACTCACCTCCAGAGCACCCTCGATAACACGAACGGGACCTAACATTAGGTACACTCGGTTAATTAAAAGATTGTCGACGTACATTTAGATTTGTTTGGTTATTGTCACGACTCATTGTGATTTACCGGGCGGGTTGATAGCCTGGTTTGTTGTTAACCTTATATAGATTTAATTAACCTCACAATGATACTTAAACGGAAGCCTCCGAGCTCACGATTTGGAGAGATTCTAACAATATGCTTAACGCCGAACCATATCTGTCTTTCGAGAATGTTTGTACAGTGTGCACTGTACCTACTATCTAATAACATTTAAAAAATATAATGTAATAATAGTAATAATATTACTACTCGTATTATAAAAAAGTAGACGTTTTAACGCCACGTCATCTTGGTCCGTGTTAAGTGTCAGAAGAACTTAATGTGTTATGGGTTCTATTTATTATTTAAGATTTTTTATAATATAGTACACATCTATAACACAGGAATATAGAAATATTTTTTTTCATGGCTGGGATTAGAACCCGCGACGTTCAGTTTGAGCACAGACTCGCGTAGGCATAAAAAATGATGATGCTTACGCCTTACATTTGACATTCAAAAACTTTATCACACTTAATTACCATAATATCGTATTGTTATTTTACGCAATGGCATGTGCAGGTTTGCTAATCAGTATTATGTTACAATACCGCTGTACGAATGTCAGACCTGCATACACTTCATATGGAAATATTAATGATTATTTAAAAATCTTGAATGTTACGCTCACTTTGTATGATGAAATAATAGGTCACTTTATTTGCTTCACAACAAAATCTTTTGATAAAATCTAGTGTTGTAAAAACTGAATAAGTGTAGACAATTATGTCCAATATATAAAATTACTACATTTTGTAACAGGATGTTGGCTGTGTTAGAAGCAATTTTAGAAAAAGATAACATGGGTATTGATTTATTTCTTTTGTATCCAAACTCATACCGTTCAAGGCCTATTATAATAGCGAATGACCTTTGACCACTCTTGACTAGCCTGTATCGAGTTGTGTCTGTCTACTGATACTCCTACAGGTGGAGTTGAACTGAATAACGTTATTTAGTCAATTCTACGTTAAATCATTTAAAATGTTTATTCATAAATTAATAATAACAATTACTATATACATTCATCAAATAATATATACACCGTTGCTACAAAGAAATTGAAACATTCGCTACACCGTTCAATAAAGGATAATTGTATAACAACAGGACTTATTAGTAAAACTGTAAAACTCCTTTTGTTAAACAATTAGCTTTCTAAAAGTGAAATTGATTTTTTTCACGAGGGACAAAAATAATTTAACGCTTGTAATTCTTAAGTAGGTGCTTAAACATACTTTTTAAAATTCAAGTTTCAACGTTAGATGGATCCAAACAAAACATTATTTACTATCCTAAGAAATAAAACAGCGTTAAACGAGTCCTGGTGGTAATGACACCATAATGCGCGTCATAAATTGAGGGAAGCTGTTATACGCCACTATAATATCAAGTAAGTGGTGCTTTACCTGAGCACAGGGCTACAAAAATTGTTTTGAGTCATTTAGACCGACGATTATGTTTGAGACTCGTGTAAGAGCCAGTAAATTACGATAATCGATATTGTTGTCAAAATATTCGAGAAACGATCAGATGTATTTTTAATATATCTTGATTCAAATAAAAGTTTTTGGAAAGCGATTCTTATTTAAATGACAATAGAATATAATTATTATAAAAGGTCACTGTAATATATCGATGCTAAAATACTCTAAATATTATAATATTCATTGTCGCAAACGCATGTACTTCACCTATCATTAGGACTCATTTTACCCTTAAGCCTTTTTTGTTTTTATATTTTATTATTGTGCCAAATTGTGTTACATTTCTAGCCGACTAACCTACAATCTTCTACAATATTAAATATTTTTATATTATTATTTGACAATAATATGGACAACAAGAAACATCTTTTTAATTTCCAAACGTCAAGTGTGTATGTGAAACACGATACAACCGATTTCGATAAGTAGATACAAGAGTGTTTTATAATCACCATTTGGAATTTTTATCGAATGTGATTAAAGCCTTCTAAAGAAACTATGGTACATAACCTATACCGCGTGTAAAAAGAACAGTCATTGAGATACGATTATACTTTTCCTCATTTTGGAAATGTACTTTACTTAACAAGCGCAAGAATAACGAAAACGCATTTTTTTTGTAAGAAAAAATAAATCCATTTCTAGAATGAGAAAAGGTAGAATTTATCATATATCCCAAAGTTATAGTGACCTTTCTTCTTCTTCTAATATATAAATATGAATTGCTGTTCGTTAGTTTCGCTAAAACTCGAGAACGGCTAAACTGATTCGGCTATTTTTGTCATGAATTATTCGTGGAAGTCCAGGAAAGGTTTAAACGGTTTGTATGCTCAACGAAGTGGGCACGGGTCAGCTAGTATTTCATAATATCTACTATTAAAGTATCTGAACTAAATTAATTTACGTGAAATCGCTACTTTACTGCATTCATTTATTTTTATAGAGATTCGTGTTTATGTACAATATCTGACAGTTCTACAAGTAAAGTCTGTTTTATGTTCAGCTTATGATAAATAAAATATATAATACTTATTTATTTACAATTTTGAGCATTAATTTCACGTCACACGTACAGTACATCACAGGGACATGTTTGTTCAATAAAAATAAACAGAATAGATTACATTGAATGAGTGTGATACTATGTAAATGGAGAGCACTAAGCGATGGGCTCCACAGTCCATACTAATCCCATACAGAACATCCCACGCGTCACCCGAAACTCACGAAGTTCAGATCTTAACAATCTCATTAGTTTTATCTTTTTTTATTAAGATTTCCGACCACTATAAATCGTTTATGTCGACAGGAGATTGGGAATACAAAACGCTTCGGAAACCCGTTCGGTTTGAAATGAATGCGTCGCACTATTTTTTTCGTAGTTCTTTCGGACTTCGGCATTTAAATATTTATTGCCCCTAAAAGATTGTATATGTATTGGGTCGGATTCCCTAGATTTCAAGGCGATGGGTGATATTTATTCCTTCAATTGTATTGTTCGATTCATTTTATTTTACGCGCTTTGCACTCGCACAAAGGAAATCATTATTTTCTTGGGATGGGTATTTAGAAAGGTTACGAAAGTTTAGAATACCTTTAATTTCCGTATTCAATATTTTATATCTAGAGCATTTAAGATTCATTTCATACCAGATTGGAGGCGGCTCCATATTGTTACGTTTTGTAAATAGGCAATAACGAAAATTCGTGCACATGATTTACTGACATTTAGATAGAAGAAAAGAATATTGCCTCTTGAGTCATTAACCTCACTATCAACTGATTCAGCTTTTACAAGTTTTTGTTTTGCTTAGACGCCTAACATAAGCAAATCATGTGCTGGAATTGTACCAGCTTTTACGAAGCGTCGTATGAGTAGAGTCCAAATAATAGAAACATGAAGACAAGACAGTGTTACAAGCAAATTGGCCAATAAGACTTGTAGATTGCAAACGAATACTTCTATGTCTTCTGTCTCAATATAACCGTCGACAAGTTTTCTATTGAGGTACTAAATCAGACATCGATTCCTCGAAACGCATCTCGACAGATCTAGCAATCCACTTAATGTTGGCCCATAAAGCTGACTCCCAACTATGACAACACCATACATCTCTATAGGCACAAATCGCGTATCGTTTACTTCGGCGACTCCAACATACATTTGCATTCTCTTACTTAATATCTTTTGTGATTGAATCACATTACGTAGGTGTGACGAATGTTTACAACTGTTAACTTACGTATGGTAATGTAGTTTAAAATTTACTGCACCCTACACAATACGTACAGTGAACATTACACTAAATTCAACTGGGGACTGTCATCATTCATATATTTTTATTCATCCGTTCGGCCGAAGCCTACTTGAAATCAGCCGTAATAAAATAAAAACGGAACAATTTATTTCAACTGCACTTTGATCATTTTGTGGCATAAAAATGCTCCAAATGGTAGTTTTAAAAAGCGGATAAAGGATAAATGACTTCCTATATGAACCCTAATACCCGTTTCTTAACACCTACATAATCTATTGTTAGAGTTTACAAGATGTTTTGAGTTGATTTTTTTAATATCAAGAATTATATTTATCGTCAAAAATGATGATGAAATGATAATTTTGAATTTAAATATTGTGATATCTACAAAGTGTAAAATAAATTAGTGATAATTCTTTAGGATGTGTATGTCCTAGTAGAGTATACTGTGAAAGTACCAGCGCTGAAATGCCCCAAGATTTGTAATTTCCCATACAATTTTTTTTTAAGTACTTCTTTCAGAGCTGGTACTTTTACAGTAAGCTCTCTATACCTATAAACACCGTAAAGTATTATCACTCATTAAAATTCCATACTGTACATTATATTCAACAGAATAAATAGTTTCTATTGACCTTAGTCAATTTTTTAATATTAATCTGGGCAGTAAAGCACAAACATTTAAATCAAGAACGTCCATATAAGATTTACTATAGAGATTCTCACAGCAAAGATTAATATTAAATCTAGCCAGCCAGCCAGCCAGGTAAAATACTATACAAGTCTTACACAAATTTATTCCCTTGGGTTTTTTATTTGCTGGCTCCAGCGGCGGAGCAAACTAGCTAACTCACCTTTACCCTTTTAACGATAACCATTTCCGATAAACGCCCGTTCATCTGAGAAAAAATACACACGCTGTTCGTCAGTGCTCAGTTTTAATCACGGACAGCGGATGATTTATTCCCGAGAATCCCGGCGACGCGGGATCAATGAATTAATTAACTCTTAGCTTACAAGATTCGTTGATTTGACGACCTCTGTGGCGTAGTGGTTGAGCTCGTCGTGGGTTTGAATCCCCCAGAAGGAACAATAGTTTGTGTTTTTAGGTCATGGATGTGTATAGTATAAAAGTATTAAATATATTTTCCGTCTACTAACTACCTGTAATACAAGTTCTTCGGATACTTAGCACAGGGCCGGATTGACGTGTTGTGAAGCGTCCATTATAATTATTTTTATATTAAATTATTAGTAGTCTCGGCTATTTGCTGTATGAATGATTCAGGTACGGGCTTGTGCCCAACTTATTCATTTAGTCATTAATGTAAAGAAGAGTTAAGATTGAGGTGTAGAGAAAGAGGGGTTGAGAAGACGACAAACAGGTATCAATGACGATGGACTTTTCCATCTGTATGTACGAGTTTTTGTTAAGATCGAGTGTTCCGGAGTAGCAGTGAGGGTTTTGGGGGTGACAGCGGTCAAAGTTAATGATGAAATGAAAAATTATATGATGACGGGTATAATTTTTACAGTATTTTGGCGCCATATTTGTTTTATTTCGTCACCAAGAAGTATGTATTTTTGAATTTATTATTATTGCTGACATTGAGAAGTTAAAAAAATGTATGTACCGCATACCCCAGCTTGTTTGCGCTGGTCTGGAGATATTTATTTAATTAAGGTCGTATTAACATCTAGGTCATTTAACGACCACCTTAAATACAATTATTACTCAAATAAATTTATACATTGGTCTGGAGATAGTTCTAGAGCTTTAAGTTAAATAACTTTATTCTAAAGTAATCTTGCGTATGTGCAATTTAATAATGTTTTAAGTTATAGCTAAAATTCCTATTAGATAGACCTAACAAGACCCACTTTCCTCAAAAATAAACCCAGAATTCGTTTCTTATTTTCACTCATTATGCAACTAGTGCAAGTGTGTAAAAACTCAATTGAAAAATGCACGTCACGTCTATGTACAATCTTTACATCTAGTCCCTTAGTAAAATTGATATGCAAATTCCTAGCATAAATTGTTCATGGGAGTTAACAATAGCGCCCTTTTTTAATTTTTTCTCCTCTGTATCTGCATAGCAAATTATTGAAATCTGCATACTGATTATAACTTTGTGTCAGCTAGAAGTTTTACGAACATACACTTTAAATATACCAGCCTTCACTTTATCTAGAGTATAAGGAGCAGACATACGTTTCATTTTATTAGTTTTAATTTAATTTTAATTAATTTTTACTTTAGGTAACTTTTTTGCTCCTAAAACTTTTCCTATTTCTGAGCATATAATATATTCGTATTAAAATCGTCGCTTTACATTCTCAACCTCGTATCTTAAAAACTACAACTTTTGAGTAGAGTCAAAAAGCTTAATAATTTTAGATTTTATCATGCCATAGATTTTGGATTTATACTGTACAATGTACATAACTGAACCTCATTGAAAACAAAATCCATGTCATAATAAAATCTAAAATTATTAAGTTTTTTTAACTCTACTGAAAAGTTGCAGTTTTATAGATACTGCTATATCATATATGCGTGTGTCAATATTATAGGCAATATTACTCAACGTGATTGATAATAATGTAAATAATAATATAATTAACATAGGGAACATAGAACAAGATAGATGATTGTGGTGCCCGAGATAAAGTACAAGGAAGCCTGACACGAAATCCGAAAAGTATGTGGTGGATTACGGACAGGAGGGAAATAAATCCATCTCCGGGTGTCATACAGACGCACAAGATAAAGGTGCCTTAGACGATACCGGTTTGATTCGCTCTACGGATGGTAGAATAATCTCATTGTTTATCGAAAGATTAAACAAATCTATAAATCTTTTTATCTCAGACGGAGATATTGGAAAAATGTTTGCGAAACCTCTAAATGTAATTTGTTTACGCTGTACATATATTATTCTAGGGGTCTTTTATGTTTGTCGATGAACAAATATTATAAGACATTGAACTTTACATGTAATAATATGTAGGTTCTATGGCAAGCTTGGGTTGAATAAAAACCACCTTAAATTTAAAGAAAGAAAAGCTAAGGCTTATTATCGGCTATATGTTTATTATTCTACCCTACTAGCGCTAGTGGACCTTAAGAGGTAGATAGAGGCTATCGAAGAACGAGGTTTCATGTCGTTTACAAAATGTAATAAAACGGGCGATTCGAACACACCAGAATTCAATTTAATCTCATTTCACCCATCAAACTGGATGCAGAGCTCGTGATTACTTTTTATAAAAACGTATCCAACAATGCTTCATACTAGACGTTCGTTTAGGCAACAAAAACAAAAGTACCTCGTAACGGGCTCCGGACAATGAACGATGATACGGACGTATCTCGATACAAACTCCAGGATAATTTATAAATTGTTTATAAAATGAAAAAGGAAATAATGATATCACGTACAAAGGCGATAACTAGCCAGACAATAAATCAAAAACGAGATGCACTTCCATCGTCCATCATAGTTGAATTAATCTCGGCGCGTCCAATCGCCCAGAGATATTTCAATATCCTACAAAAGAATCCCATTTATTTGAACACCGTACCTGCTGACTTCCCTTCATATTTCTGCGGGAGTAACAAAGGGCCGGGATCAAAGTATGACCCTCGGGCGAAGGCGGCGTGCGCGGACGAGGCAAGAGGTAAAAAACAGCGCGCACGAGCACGCAAATGAAATCGAAATAACGTAACTCCGAGCCTAGCAACTCTGGCAAGGTCTCGAGCTGAGATACGGCTTTTTGATTAACCATTGTCGGGCGTACGGCGGTGGAGTCGCGACTCTTTTTTTTCTTGATCCTCGTGATGTTCACATTACTCGAATATTCCTTTGATGTAAATATTTTCGAGGTGGCCTTGAACAATATTAACGAATGTGTGACCCAAATGCCTCGGGGCAAATTCGGCCAGGCGAGGAAAAATGTTATGTACAGATATTTATTGTTCAAATGAACGGACAGATTTCTAATTAAACTTAGGATAAATTATGCTCCTATCGGTTGAAATAGGAATCAATAAATTGTACGGCAAGGATATTACTTTATTTAAAGGTGACGGTAAAGTAAATAATTTGTAAATAACAGTTTAATCTATATTTGATTGCTCCGATGGATTTTAAGAAACTCGCCCTTTCATTGCTTTGCCATTTTATGAAGGGTTGTAAGTCACGCTCTAAATCTATGTTTTGTGTTCCGATAACGTTACGACAAAATTGTTCATTACAGTACATTTACATTATACTACACGAGTAAATTAGCTTACCTACTTCCGTTTTAATTGGAAACTAATTGATTTATTGTTCATTTTATAATAGTGAAACTAATTGCTTGAAAGTTAGAAATAAATCTACACAGACTTCGTCCCTTAATAATAAATAAACTATAATAAAATACTAAGAATAATTGTATCAACGTACTGTACTCTTCTAAAATGTTGGGAAAGTCACTTGACAGATAAATAAAATAACGTATAAGCTACCTGTTATGCAAATATTTTTGCAAGGGGATAAAAATGTTCGAATATTTTTACTTCTTTATATACACAATACCTAAATGAAATCGAAAAGCATGCAGAAAAGAAAATTAATTAATAAACTACTAATGCTTACCTAAAGAGGTATTGTGTTTTTTTTTGTTTGAACACAATTGAATAATTACTCGTATTCATTTGATAAAATTTGCATTCAATTAGGATGGTTCCAGCGTCCTTATAGACGCTGTACAGTGTATAAATGCTTACTGTAGTAAAACATTGAAAGGTTTATTTTCTCTTGAATTAATAGCTTAGTACTTAATAGGTATATCATTTTTAATTAAGCTCTGCAAAACCAGTAAGTACCTAGTATATTGGTATCGTGATCGTGACGTACCCGTATCGTGACTATAAAAGCTTTTCAGGGTGAAAATAAAGTTCTTTTTTGTACCTAATTACAAGTTCGTGGCTTTTTCACCCCAAACGCGGCACGCGATATTTATAAAGAAAATGTTAAAAAGTCTTACATGCACATTGCACATACAAACATAATGTTTTGTTCTATTATATTTAACACGCTTTGAAGGAATGCCTAACGATTAAACGTGTTATTGTGGCCTAATTTAAAAGAGATATCTATACAGAATGATTCGTGGTTCATATATTAAACATATATTATTTAATTATATTAAGGCCGGCCACATACATACGTTTTCCGTATTAGTTTTCCGAATTCGTTTTCCGTATTCGGACATCTGAACGCGTGGAATCAGTAGAAATTACATTAGATGACGCACACGTTCGCTTTTTTTCCGGACTGAATTAATTCCGCACGTACGTTTCGTGTGCAAGCCGGCGCGTCCGGAGAAACCTATTCGAAAAAACCTAATGAGGTCATGCGGAACGCAGCGCTTGCCTACATTTTGTTTGTGCCGCCGCACACGTTCGGAAATTTCTATTCGGTTTCGCGCCCGCACCGTGCGCATCGGACGTATTATCTGTATTAGTTACGCATAAATTGTACTGACGTCAACACATTCCGAATGAAATAAAACGTACGTTTGCGCTAGTCTCACGGAATTTCAATTCGAAATTACGCATTCGGAAAACGTATATAAGTGGCCGGCCTAAGAGAATGACGCGTATTTTTTAATTAATAATTAATTATTTTTTAAGCATTTTGTTTAAATAATAACTAAGCAATTTATTATCACTCTGCAGGTTTAACCTTATAGGTACCTACCTAATTAAGAATTGCTACGATCAGCTGTAAAAACAACATTTTACCTGATCGTAGCTGTATTACAAGTTACAACTCCACATACGCTAAATCATAATTCCGCAATTATTTTTTAGTATCGATTCAAACTTTGCGAGTCGAGAAGAGACGCAATCTTATTTTATAGACAACATAAAGGCATAGTGAAATAAACTAACCCATAAAATGGTTTGAGCTTATGCTCGTACTCCGTAATTTATTCGTCCAGAGAGCGACTCCAGCGTTTTCGAAGGCGCATAATCCTGTAAGTACAAAAAGTTGGCTCGAAAGGGCCGCGTATGTGCTCGGTCCGGCCTGTCCTACCGCGATGGCCGCCGCACGTCTAGTTCGGTACCGGCTTGGCCGTGCGGCGGACGTATAGCGTAGTACGTCGGCGCGCGCACAGATACTCACGTGTGGACTGTGATACGACTGAGTGCATTGGGGTGTCTGTGGGGTGTTTTGGCGGGAGGCGCGAGCGCCTGCATCACTGAAGGGTTAACTCGTGATAACAGTGAGTACCTACTATACTTTAAAGCTTGTTAGTAAATAAGATGTTTTATATATAGTATTCGATAGAATTTAGATTTCGTATGTTTTATTAGTATTTTCTTTAGTAGTTAAAATATTTTATAGATGTAAAATATATGTTGTTTATTTGCATCCAGACTGAGATATTAGCACGTAATATTAGTGTATGTATTGTGATGTGTACAATAAATATAATAATATATCTTTCATACCAATTACGCAATTTTCGTATAAGTTCATTCATATAGATTAGTATTTAGGGATTTTGAAGTAATGTAAATATTGTCTATTTGACCAAGTGATAGTCCTTCGGTAATCGATACTTTTGTACCGTTTTAGACACTAGATACTATTATACAGGGTGTAAAAAGAGCAGTCACTATAACTTCGTGGGGTAATAACCAGGCAAGAGATATATACATTGGTACTAGTCATTTGCTTTTAATCCACTATTTTAAAAATTTAAAAATTTTCAATAGGCAATGTACAACGTGCACAACACAGCGATCAGCTGATTACGCTGAGAGGTCAATAGCACGCGTAAGACGTTCATTACGTACTAGGGCAAAAATTATAAAATTTAAGAATTGAATGCAGAACGTTGTTCCAAACAGCCTTGCGACTAAAATAATAAATTGCAAAATTATTTTTTTTTCAAAAAATATATTACAATGAAAAAAATTCATTTTTAGAATCAGTCAAGGTCCTATAATCCTATCCCAAAGTTATAGTGACTGCTCTTTTTACACACACATTTACATAGTATATACAGGATATACTCTACATGTAAAACGCTAACAGTTCAGCTAGAACTTGTGTTGAACAATTTCTAAAGCACATACAAACGGCACTGGCTCGCGTGTTAACTACAGGGTGCTACATAAACATGAAACTCATGAAGCGACCTACTTGATATTATACACGTTCCTGTTAAAATATCAGAAAAGTCCGTGAATCTGTACAATATTAAGTAGGTTTGCATACTATTTTTTGATTAAATTTAAATGAAAACAAAATGAAAACTGCCAATTTAATGTGTCCTTGTTTACCTTTGCAGCATGGCTAATAAAATAAAAAGTGATATTTAAAATCGAAGTACCTACTATTGCCACCCATACAATTGTCTTTGTTTACATCAAATTCACATTGAATCGAAACTGACTATAATTGGTATTACACGTTAAATTCCAATATACCTATGTTTTTATTTGTATCAAATTTACAGCTAAAATCTTTTTAAAAAGTAAAATTTGCAATTATTACTATTAAAAATATCGTTTTATTTTGTTTTAAATTTTGACCATCGACCACTATGTTTGGTTAATAAACACACACATACATTTCATAACATAGGTACCTATCTCAAAAGGTTGCAACCAATGTTTGGATGCGGTAAAATGAATACCAGTTCACGTTACCGCATCCAAAATATTGGATGCTGCAAAATGGATACCGATTCATGTTACCGCATCCAAACATTGGAAACATGCAGAAATCCTAAACAAATGGTGTACATTTCGCCATGCAGCTGACAAGACGCGACGCCTGCGTACTGATAGCCGAACTGATCCGTCGTTAAGATTACCAGCCTCGCTAGCTCCATGACTTTTGATATCCCTCGAATTTACTACGTGCATGGATAGATTTTGATCGTTTTTATGGTCGAAAGGTCCACTATAATTTTTGATAGTTGATTTTCACGATCGAGGTTTTCTACTAGTTTTTTTATTAGATTAAGGGCGTGTTTCACCAAGTAATGTTAAAGTTAATACTTCGTTAAATATCATGTTGTACATCTCGTTTTTTTCTATCAATGAATAAGAAGGCATGGTATTTTAACAAGCCGTTAACACTAACATGCGTTGGTGAAATCGGGACTAATAATCGCATCCATTTTGGAAGTCGCTTACGAATTTAAATACGACTGAGGAATAAAATGAGGTTACAATTGCCCGAAGAGGATATTGTATAATGTAACATTCGATAAAACGTAGGAAGTAACTCAGATTACATAACACGTACATTGTACCTACATGTGTTTTTTAACAATAGATTAAAAGTTTTTGTTGAATCCCACGCGTTTATTGAATCTAACTTTTACTTATGTTTTTAAATTCATGTAGGCAGTGGTTGTAGTTTAATAACAAATCTTAAAAAGCTTTATAACAAAGCCACAGTCATTTGTTCTCGAAATAGTAGTAGAGTGTCTTATATAAAAAAAAACAGCAATAATAAGTAATAATATAAGCAAGAGTTTATTCTATTCAATTACTGTAATTACAAAAAATGTACATCTACTACAATGCATATTAAACGAACAACATATCATTAAGTCTCGTTTCTCAGATTTGCCACATCGCTTGTTTTCCGATGATACAAAACAAAAAAGGAATGGGAAAGCAATGCAAATAGTAATTTGAATAAATTATCGCATAAATAATTTAATTTTATATCACAAGTGTATTTCATTGAAGCGGCCGAGATGGGCGGCTATCAACGTGTAGGGTGCCAGCACCACGAGGGATAATCGGTGAACGACTTTTTGTATGTGAAAAATACTGATTGCAATAGTGAAACGCATACGTCATATAAAAGTCGGTCAGAAATAATAAGGCAAAAGAATCTGCCCGATTATTTATCGGTCCTACAGATAGTAGGACTTGGGAGGGCACCCTAAAGCGGCAGAGATGAGCGGCTATCAACGCAATTATCTCGCGCGTTGAACTCTTTCGTACGCGGGATGCGAGTTGCGCGCGCGCATCCATATTTGCCAGCTAAACTGCGCATGGTAATTGCTACAACATAGATCTGCGAGTCTACTTCGGAATGGAGTAATTAGTTGATACATTTTTTATCGAGCATCCTCAATAATTGCTTCCATGCATTGAACGATTTTTTCGTATGTGTTTTGATTGTTTTCATTTTTAACTTTCGACGAAAAAATGGTATTAGTTTGATGTCAAACACACACACACACACATACAGAAAACAAACGTGTCAATCTGTGTTTATGTGTCTAGCTGTTGCATTATCCTAAACAAATAAATCGACTTAGATCTATTTCTTAAATCTGACGTGATCAAGAGTGTTTTGCTGTTATTCATCATGTCATCATCATCATATGTTTGCTCACTATTTGACAATCTTGCGTACAGTGCAAAATATTTAACAGTTATTAGTTTACCTAAAATGGTGATTTATAAGCTATGGAATAAATCATATTATTAACATACAATTTTCCTGCTCAAACAAGATTATGTTCGTATGCTTCAGAATAAGCACCAGTACATTCATTCAGAGTTACTTAAGGCGCATAATTACAGCAATCGTATAAACCGTCGTTATGTTCAAACGCGTTCGGCGAACTGGATCGCGTAAAAATAGTAGAGTTCCGATTGTACACTCGTTATTCCTATAGTCACTCTAGTATAGTGCTTGTAGAGCTACGGTTATAGTCAGGGTTCCCCCATACATGGTTTTTACTTTATTAGTTTCAAGCTAATTTTTCGTGAGTACCTTCATTTTGAAGAGTCGCCAAAGAATATCTTGGATGGAACTCTTGTCTGTGGTAGCTAACAGAGATAGCAAGAATAAAGTTTGTGGATTTAGTGATTCCAAAAATTTTTTTTTGATAAATCCCAAGGTAATCTAAATTATCCGAAAAAATATTTGTCCTACAAAATCTATGGTTTGATCCAAGAGCTCCCTCTTGCCAACTTATATCGATAACGAGGTCATCTTAAATTATTAGTAACCGGCTGATTTTGTTTTTATTACTTAATTAATATAAATATAATTCAGCAGACACAATTGTCCTACAAATTGCGTGGTACGTTATCGCGGTCCTACGCTCGAAAGTTTAGATTTTTTTTATCCTTGCTAACTCTGTTAGCTACCACAATCGAGAGTTCCGTCCAAGAAATTATTTGGACGCATCATCAAAATGAAGCTATTCAAGAAAAATTTGCTTGATACTAATCAAGTTAAGACTATGTATGGTGGAACCCTGACTATTATGGTAGAGTCTTATGTTGCTTGTGTATTTGAAAACAACAACTAGGGATTCTAAGTAGTAAATATCATACATTAATATTCATATTTGTTTGTCATTCAATAGAAGGATAATATGCATCTGTTTTATATTACTTACGAGCAAATCTCCTTATATTTAAAAATGAATTGATGTTCGTTAGTCTCGCTAAACTCGAGAACGGCTGAATCGTTTCGGCTATTTTTAGTCTCGAAATATTCGTGGAAATCCAGGGAAAGTTTAAACGGCTTGTATGCTCAACAAAGTAGGCACGGATCAGCTAGTGTTGTATATTTTCCGAAAACAAGTATGGATAATTAAATGGAAAAATATAAGTAATCAGTTGCACTACTAAATAGTTATAAGACACATTAGAATGCCAATATTTCGCAAATGCTTCATCGTATGTCACAGCAAGGACACAGGTATAATGTGAGTATTTTTCAAATCGCCAATAAAAATCGACGTGCCCATCTATCTTGCAATCGTACATTATCTATCAGTTTTACAGTTAGTTTGAAGAATCGTTTATTCGTTCAATCATAGAAACGTGCTCCTTATATGTGTCAACGATTTAGAGAACCGTGTAGTTATGGTCCGGTGTTGGAAGGTCATTTATTATCGCCGCCATCAAAATTGGAGCGCAGACGTGACGCCGAGTCAATAACAACATAAACAGTCAACCTTTGCTCCACTTTTTTGCTTACATCATTAAAATGACCATTATTATAAACATGATCATTATCTTTTGGCCCTCCGTGGTCTAGTATTTCTGAGCTTCGCTCTCGACCCGGAGATCGTGGGTTCGATTCCCGCGTTGGAACAACAAAAATGTTTTTTCAAGTTTGGTTAGGACAATGCAGTCTGATCACCTGATTGTCTGACAAGAAAGATGATCTATGCGTGCATGGGCATGTATAAAGTCGGTCCTGCGCCTGTTCTCTCGCCAGTCGTGTCGGTTTACCGTCCCACTGGGTTATGAGAGTAAAAGGAAAAGAGAGAGTGTATTTGTGTGTTGCGCACACACTTGGGCACTATAAAATAACTCCTGCGTTGCCTGGTTTCAATGAAATCGGCTACCGACAGCGAAATCGGTGAGGGGAGCTATTATTATTATACATATAATTATCTTGTAGTTTATAGGTGTTAGTTGATAGCTATTGTGCTATATGACGACCTATGTAGCGCAGTGGTTGAGTGCGTTGGTGCTCAAGCGAGAAGTCGCGGGTTCTAATCCCGCCGAAGGAACAAAAAAAAGTTTTCTGTGTTCCGGAGTCCTGGATGTGTTTGGTATAAAAATATTAAATATATTTCCGTTGTCTGGTACCTGTAACATAAGTTCTTCGGATACTTGCATAGTGCTAGATTGACGTGGTGTATATACATATTATTATTATTATTATTATATAATATGAACACATCTCCCTCTATATTGACTGTAGGAGAGTTAATATTATGTTCATTTCATAAAGACTCGGGTGAGTAAAATAAAAAATGTTTTATGTCCAAATGAAACTTTTTTTGGAATATCAACTAAAATAGGCTGCCAGTTCAACCCAGAGGTATCGCGCGGAGTAAAAAAAAACTCGCAAAAGGCCATTTCTTTTAACAAAAAGATAGAACATTATCTTTTGAAAAATCTATTAACAAACAAGCTATGTTGTCCAAAATACACTAAGCATGTCCATATACGTGAAGTATTTTATGAAGTAATTAAATTACATCTGGCGGTGCTTGAAAAATCTCACGCCGCCTGCGCAGTATTGTAAATAGCGATCTAGGCCCTAGATTCTAGGGTTTACGAATTGTGTATAGATCTGGTAAAGATCTAGGTCGAAGGTACGGGTACTCCATTATTCATGTGCGATTGCTCGACACAAAATCGTTAGCGCCCGGTGAGTCATTAAAGAAATTCAAGTAGTTCTAATGACCGGTGGTTATTTTCTGGTATTTTGTCCGATAGCAGGCGGTGACTCAACCGGGCACCCGGTTTATCTAGCGTAAACAAGATCCAATTGTTTAAGCCCAAAGGAAATGATGTATATAGAAAGTTAGACTGAAGCTCAATAATGCATTCAAAACTCACATAATATTGATCCAAAAATAAATACCATAAAGTAGATTAAAATTGATATCTAAAAAACCGAAAAGATTTGTTGCATCATTAATCTTATAAGGTTCATTGGCCACCGGCGGCGTTCGGAGCGAAAGTGTCCATTAGAGACCAAAAAACTGAAATTGATTACATTTCGTAACTCGCAAGAAATACGACCAATTGATTGGTTAATTGCATTGCACATGACAGTCACAATTAGCGACAATGCCTCGCCTCATTTACCGTCAAATAAAGTAGCTATTTTCATATAAGTAGGCAAAGTTAGATACTTAAAGGGCTCAGGTGAGTTACTAGTACTTGTGGTCGTAAGAAATAAATCCTTGCTAGTGTTATTTATTTATTTATTATTTTATAGTTAATTAAAACGGGTGACCCCAATTACATTAATTAACTTATATCTAAAAATGAAACTTCTAACTTTAGAAACTTTTACGTTTACAATAAAATTGAAGAAATGGATGAATGAAGGTGATATCTAGCAAAATTATGATTTTGAGGAAATTGAGTTCAAACTGTCAATAAATATTAAATATTATAATATGTCGTAAAGTATTAAATACATTAATCTAAAGACCCGTCTCTAGAATCAATGTACTTAATACGTTTCTACATAATAATATCCTAAAATGTTTAGTGACAGTTTAAAGTAATTTTTTTAGGATTTTTTGCGACATATCACCTTCATCGTTTCATGTATTTAATTACTTTTACTTAAAAATTAGTAGACTAAGCTCTGTATTAACAATGGGCTACTTTTTATCACAGCACAAAATGTATCGAAGTGATTTTGTTTTTGTACATACGAAGAATTAGTGGACATGATAAAATTAATATTTAATAATGAAATTAATTTACCTAATAGCATTTCAGCATCTATTCTGAAAATTATAAAATGATTAACAATGTGTTTTAAGCCGAAATTTATTACTATAAAAATATAATCAATTAAAGTTTTAAACCAACATGTTACAGTTAGAAATTCAATAAGTTTGTTTGACATTGTCCTCGTCCTTGACTATTATATCAGAGGTCACTCGTGAATCACACAAATGGATGATCAATGTAACGGCTACTGTCGTCATTATAATACATTTCATGGAACTTTCACGTCACTAAACAAACGAAAGGTCATCCTATATAGAAATACATAATTGACGTTTAATTTTTAGAATTATTCTTAAAATATTAATTTTGTTTCAAAACTAATAATAGATTTTAATAAACTAAAAGCTGACATAAAATTTAACAATAGTCATAGTTTTAAAAGACTTATGATGGCAGTTCGCAATTCTCGTGAGTGTTACAGTTCCGATTCTAAGTTTACTATCTGTTGGCGATGGCATCAAATGATTTCGTAGTGTGAGTAGCCTGTAACACGCGACGGCCTCACGACTTAACCTTATCAAGTTTACAGTTCCTGATCGTAGGCAGTTTTTAACCCGAAGCGAGTCTTGAGAAATTTCTGTTTTAAAAACAGCTCGCAGAGATTATCTGCGAGTATCGTTAGAAAGTAAGTGCTGAAGAAAGAATAGCACGACCCCATCAACCATATTTGGTGGTGGGTAAAAGGCTACAGAGAAATATCCGGAAATGTGTGTTTCGTAGACGTAGTTATTCTGAAAACTGTGGTCGCCAACCCGCTTGCCAAGCGTGGCAAGTATAGGCAACTATCCCATGAATAGTTTGGGCTAGGATGTCCAATAGTCATAGCTGAAATAAATGAGAAGTTGCTGATCGTATGCACCCCATAAAACGCCTCCGTGGTCTAGTTGTTCAGAGCTTCGCTCTCGACCCGGAGGTCGTGGGTTCGATTCCCGCGTTGGAACAACAAAAAATGTTGTGTTCAAGTTTGGTTAGGATAATACAGGCTGATTAGCTGATTGTCTAACAAGAAAGATGATCCATGCGTCGGATGGGCATGTAAAAAGTCGGTCCTGCGCCTGATCTCTCGCCAGTCGTGTCGGTTATCCGTCCCACTGGGCTACGAGAGTGAAGGAAGAGTAAGGGCTTCTGGCTTGGACACTATAAAATTCTGTACTCCTGCGTAGCTAGCCTGGTTTCAATGAAATCGGCTACCGACACCGAAATCGGTGAGGGGAGCTATTATTATTATATGTTCTGAAAACTGTGGTCGCCAACGACGCCAACCCGCCTGTCAAGCGTGGCGAGTATAGGCAACTATCCCATGAAATACTTTGAGCTAGGACGCCCAATAGTCATAGCTGAATTGGTGATGATGATGATCGTTAGATGTTGGTCGCATGGCATGCTGGATTGGCGTTTTTTGCCATCACAAGTTATGAATTCTGTATAAATATGAAAAATTGCGTATGTTGTTCCATCAACGTCGGCTCTACCTTTTTGCCGCGTGCACGATCTGTCGTATTATTCATTGAAAGTAAATTTACAGTGATTGTACATTACTGTATTGGATGCGTACGGAATTTCTCGATGAGTAAACGCGTCGCATTACGTAACGGAAAAAGGATGTGTAAACACATTTTATATTTCGTTCTTTTTATGCCTAAATTCTTCGAGCGCACCAATATGCCGCACGAAACTGGTAAATATATTTTGCCACTATATTGGGTGTAAAGTAAGTGACTGATAATACTTCACGGTGTGTATGGGTCCCGTATAAAGAGTTTACTGTGAAAGTACCAGCGCTGAAAGAGTTACTTTTTATTCGACTTCGGCGAAGCCAAAAGGAAGGGGTAATGATTTTGGCAGTCTATGTATGTATGTATGTTTGTTTGTATGTATGTATGTATGTTCCCTCGTAGCGGCTAAATTACTGGTCTGATTTTGATGACTGAGGTGTCAATCGATTTGTATTAATGCCGCGAGTGATATGTCACTCGCGGCATTAATACAAATTAAAAAAATTTGCGAAGTCGGGTTATAGTTTTTTAATCTTTTTTTTCATTATTGTATGAGCAAATTTGTGACGTTGAGGCATTTCTCATACAAACATAAAAGTCAAACCAAGTCTTTCAGCGCAGGTATTTTCACAATAAACTCTACATAAGAGGCACATACATACCCTAACCTAAAGTATTATCACTCACTTATTTTACACCCTATCTAAAGTAAAATACAAGCACTTCCTCATGGTCTACTCTATTACGTTTCCCTATTTATAATATGAGTATAATATATTACGCCATACATATAATATGTGCATCAATCAAATTGCATCAATTCAAATGAATAATTTGCGCGAAATTTCTTAGGCAATAATTATTGGCTTGGCCCATGATAGTAATACTATATTGTTACAACAAAGTTAACAGTTAAGAAAAAATATATACGTAGTAACTACGGCTAACATAGTAGCAATAAAATACTAAATATTAAGCTCGAGTCTAGACTCGGCTACTATTAAGTACAATAAGCTCAAAACTTATGAGCCATTTTGGCTTATGAAAATATAAATTGCCTGACATTATTTTAAGTTGGAACGTGTCGTCTAATCTACTGAGCACATCTGATAATAAACCTATTGCATGAAAACACATTAATTGATTTAAAACATGAAAAGCAGGTCAAGTTGAAATAAATCTATTCAGAAGGTTCCGTATTAACGTAATTAGATGTTCTTTCGATTTGTTACAAATTGGCTTAAACACCACATTAAGCCTTTTCTACTATTCTACATGTAAACCTGTCAATTTAACTGAATTAGAATAAATAATTCGTGACTTAATAATAATTTATATAGATAATAATTTGAATAAACAATAATTTTATTACAGACTGTGCGTTCAAAATTTTAAAAACATAATAATATGCAAAAACCAAATACAAATCGTAATAATAAATCACGTTGTGTAACCCTGCAATCATTACGCGTGGAGTTCCTGAAGGGCGACATTAGAGCCATTATTCTTCCTTATATAAATAAATAACATATTATGTGAAATTGAAATTCACGGCCTTTTACTCAGATGATACCTGTTTATTTTATTTTGGGTCTTTGTTAAAACCTCTTTTACTGTTTTATAAAGATTTTATATTTAATTTTTATATGTCAAGTTTGTGTCAAAATTGAAGGTAATTTTCTTGTATTATTTCGGCTGTACGATGTATTGAGTTTAAGTTTTATTTTTTTAAGATTTATTAATACACAGTAATCTACTAGTAAAAATGTAGTTTTTATTAGTAGAGAGTTGTTCATGGTCCTTCGAGCCGGATCATGAAAACAGTAAAAGAGGTTTTAACAGTCTTCCATTCCAAACTTACTTTCAAAAGCTCAAACTGATTTGGATGCTCCTCACTCACGGTTTCAAGAAAATCTATTAACCATTAAGCTGTAGGTATCGATATTCGAAGCTAAAAATAAAATCATACAATTAAACAAACTTTTATAAACGAAGAATATAATTCTGCAACGAAATTCCTTTGCAAAATATCTAGGATAGACTATGCTCGTGCGTGGAATAGTCATTATTAAACTCAACATTAGAATCAGACTCATCGCTCCTTGGCTCCTTATGCAACTTTGGACAAGGTATATCACACCACCTTAACTAAGATATCCTAGGTCTAGTCCAACAGCACATTCTGTATCAAATTGAAATATAGGGAAGTTTATTATAACTAAACCAATTCAAATTATGCAAAAGTATAAGATAAAAATGTAATTTTCATACTTAAATATTTACAAATCTATATATATAAAAGAAAGTCGTGTTTGTTACAACACTTATAACTCGAGAACGGCTGAACCAATTTTCATGGTTTTTGATTCGTTGGATTTGTCTCCTTCCCGAATAGCAGAATACATATTAAAAATAGTGAAAACTTGATGTGTAATGAATAATTAATTATATAAATAAATGCTCATATTTTGTTCGTCAAATGTCAAACATTCGTTGTCAAATGATGTAACAACTATGCGTTCAGAAATCTATTCATGTATGCGTAGGTATTGAAATGTCAGTTTGTAGCAACGTTTTTCTAGAATATGCATATGACATTCATTTTAAACGATATTTTCTCCTTTTTTTTGGCATTGGCAACGATATCTAGGTACTGAAAACGAAAATGCAATTTAAAAAATGTCTGTCTGTCACCGTGTCTCTCTGCTCCGGCTAATCTCTGGAACGGCTGGACCGACTGTGACGGGAGCATTCACCGGGCGTTAGCTTATGTTAGTAGTAGTAATCTATACATCTATATGTTCCGGGTTCCCGCGTTGCGGGTTCCGCGTTCCGGGTTCCCGCGTTGCGGGTTCCGGGTTCCGCGTTGCGGGTTCCGAGTTCCCGCGTTGCGGGTTCCGGGTTCCCGCGTTGCGGGTTCCGGGTTCCCGCGTTGCGGGTTCCGGGTTCCCGCGTTGCGGGTTCCGGGTTCCCGCGTTGCGGGTTCCGGGTTCCCGCGTTGCGGGTTCCGGGTTCCCGCGTTGCGGGTTCCGGGTTCCCGCGTTGCGGGTGCCGGGTTCCCGCGTTGCGGGTTCCGGGTTCCCGCGTTGCGGGTTCCGGGTTCCCGCGTTGCGGGTTCCGGGTTCCCGCGTTGCGGGTTCGGCGTTCCGGGTTCCGCGTTGCGGGTTTCAGGTTCCGCGTTGTTTTTTTTTAGTTGAATTTTATCATAAACTCTTTTTATGCTCAACGAAGTGGGCAAGGGTCAGCTAGTAATATAATAAACGTGAGGCAATTGTACGCTGTCAATAGTAATTAAAGGGTAAAATTAATAATTTCTTTGAAGTACCTAACCTTGGAAGCTAATGATAATATTTTCGTTCTTTTAGAAATCAAATTTATTTGCTACGTGCCTTTTATGGGCGCTGTGAATTACGAGTGCCGGAGTGGATTTCTCTGATTTCAAACAAAGATTTCGTCAATGTCAGGCGTTACGTAGGCCCGCGTCATAGGCTGGCACAAAAGGCTTCGCTGGAAATGTCCTGGGCCATTAACGTCTAGATTATACTTTTACGACACAACTTGTGAATAATGGCGACTTTTAGCCTTGCGGGTGGGCGTTTCGACGTTTAGATTTTCATATTGTTTATATAATATTGATTTTAAATATTCAATAACATGTTATTTTCTGCACCTATAGGTTCCATAGAAAGGGCTGAATGGTAGGCGGTTAATGACGACAATATGTGTAACGCAAACCGTTAGTCCTTTAGCTTACAGTGAATTATGGGAAAATAAATAATGAACAAAACAGTTGCGATTAATAATATAAATTGAGGAATTAATAGCCAAGTTTATAGCTTGTTATAAATTGCACAATCAAGCGGTAGTACATAGATAAAGATCTCTAAAATATCAGTAGCAGTATGTAGTCGAGTTGACATTTAATTATCAGACGTCTAGAAATGAGAGGACCGTAACTTAGGGTCAGTTGACACTGTACCGAGGCGCAGTGATTTTAATATAGCGAGACAAAATTCAACTGTATTCGCTACACAAGAAGATCGTTGCATAAGATCGAATTCTGAGCTGCACCTTCTGCATAGCGCTGCACCGCTCATGGAATAAAACGTGCATTTTATTTGTGAGTTAAGTTCAATCTTGAATCGCTACCTTAAAAATTCAGCCAAACTGAACTTTAAAAGGAATGAATTTGACGACCTCCGTGGCGTAGTGGTTGAGCGAGTTGGTGCTCGAGCGAGAGGTCGCGGGTTCCGGGCAAATCCCGCCGACGGAACAAAAAGTTTTCAATGTTCCTGGGTCATGGATGTGTAAGTTTAAATTTGTGTATATCATAATAAAAATCTAAATTATGTGTATAGTATAAAAAGTATTAAATATATTTCCGTTGTCTGGTACCTATAACACAAGTTCTTCGGATACTTAGCACGGGGCCAGATAGACGTGGTGTGAAGCGTCCGTAGATATTATTATTAATATACAGATGATCCCTCCATTATTGACACAAACATTAATTGAATAACTTGGGACACACGTAAAGCAACGTACCGAATGTGTGTTTATGAACATTTATACTATTTGCTCAAAATTCCTTGATACACATTTAGATTAAGTTCATTAAACTTCTGGAAATAGAAGACAATATTATGTTAAGAGTAGGTAAAGATTTTCCTTTGAGCTTGACTTGAAACCAAATAAGTGCTTGTGAGAAGAGATTTTATTTGTATGTTCCTTTGTGTATAAGAAAATCTATCAAGATAAATTTGACGTACTTCACGATTTCTGATTGAATATTGTATATATAATGTTTATCTTTGTATGTATTTTAAATCAATGTGTATATTTTCTACGTCTGATCAGACGATGGCAATTTTTAGCTAAACATGTTTATTGAAAATTCGTTTCATTTATGTCATTATTTATTTTACTTAGGCACTTACGAAACATTTAAACCTTCAGTATTACAAATAAAATATTTAAAAAGTATCTATAGTTATGCAAGGTGTAAAATAAATTATTGTTATTACTTTAGGATGTGTATGTGTCTACTATGTAGAGTATACTGTAAAAGCACCAGCGCTGAAAGGTGTACTTTTGACTTTCGTGTTTCCATGAGAAATGGCCCAATATCATAAATTTGCCCATACAATAATTAAAAAAAAACTCTTTCAGCGCTGGTACTTTCACAGTTAACTCTATATTATACCCATACATACCCTAAAGTATTGTCACTCATTAATTTTACAGCCTGTATGTATATTTTATTAAATATACTTTTGCGCAACTCCCCTTCTCTAGCATTGTTTTCTCTAACACCATAAGGTTGTCTGGAAGAAATTGCTATCTAGTAATAAGGCCGCCTTTGTGTGCATGTCTGATTTTTGTAATGTATATTTTCTGTCTTTTTTGTAACTTGTTTTGTGCAAAATCTTATATATAAAAATGAATTGCTATTCGTTAGTCTCGCTAGAACTCGAGAACGGCTGAACCGATTAGGCTATTTTTAGTCTTGAAATATTTGTGGAAGTACAGGGAAGGTTTAAACGGTTTGTAACATTGTATGTTCAACGAAGTGGGCACGGGTCAGCTAGTAATGTATATTTGTATTGTATTGGAATACGGTAAAGCGCCGATACCTTAATAGAAATAGAATACTATCTGTTCTATAAATTAACATACGGAAATAATCAGCGTAGGGAGCAGCGGAGCGTGATGTAGGTGCAGTAGCGCCGTACGTTTGCCATCGATTGCATTTAATTTATTAACTCAAGAGTGCAATAACCCAGTTCCCGGCACAATTGGCGTGCTCTATGCGAGGTTTACCCTCTACAGACGACAGCTATGATATAGACGACCTCCGTAGCGCAGTGGTTCAGCTTGTTGGTGCTCGACCGAGAGGTTGCGGGTTCGATTCCCGCCGAGGGAACAAAAAGTTTTCAATGTTCCTGGGTCATGGATGTGTATCAAATTTGTGCATTAGTATAATAAAAATCTTATATATGTGTATAGTATAAAAGTACTTAAACAAGTTCTTCGGATACTTAGAGCAGGGCCAGATTGACGAGGTGTGAAGCGTCTATAGATATTATTATTATTATTATTACTATTTTTATAGCAAGTTACAGTAGTTTTCTACACACTTCAGTTACAGCTGTAGACATATACTGTATCTTAATACTAGACATCACGATACGGTGACTGAACCCTGCCGTTTTATTATTGTCGTCTATAGCGGGCATTTATTTCTATACGTTAGTTAAGAAATACGTCAATGTTGTCAAGACCCGAACAAAGGTAATATCGATACCCGATCGAGTGTTTGCAATATGAAAATGTTCCAGTTATATTAAATTTATTCCGAAATGTTCACAAGTTTATTTAAAATAGGGCGTGTAGTGGTCCGCGCATAATAAATTGCATGTTACTAAATTTATTTTAAGTATTGGAAATAGATTTCTGAACTGAATGTATTAATACTGTGCTGCAATTAATTAATATTTTATTCGTAGTTTCTATCTTCATTAGATATGTCTCTAATAGTTGTGTGTGTTTCATATTTAAACCAGTATTTACTGAGCCTGTCAAAGTTAGATATGCCTAAAGATTGCCTTGTCTGGGTTTGGTGATGTAACTCATTTGTTATAATGGTTACAAATTACTAACACGTACGCTAATAAATGCAAGCTCACTAGAGTAAAACTAATGGGCTACAAACTCACCGCTAGAGTAAGTTTTCTAGTTCTGTTGTGCGAAATATCTGATGTTACATTTATTTTTTCCTATGAAAAGCCGACTTCAAATGACACTATTATGCAATTATGCAACGCTAACAAGGATAAAATTCATAACACGTTAGGGAAAGTAAGTCACTACCTCATCTGCCCGGAATCGGCGAGATAAGGCATCGCCGGCCACTACATAACGCGCCTTATATGATACAAACTAACGCAATATCCTCATTTGCAATAAACTTCCGTATTTATATAGCAATAAGATTCATATTAACTGTAAGTGGCTTGGAATAACTCATTCAAATACCCATAAATGGATAACTTGAATTATTACCGCCGGTGCTATAAAGCAACAAAGTTATGTAGACTACTATGAAATGAACCTAAATGTTGACTACTAAAAGGTTGAAATAGAGCATGTACAAGGTTAAAGGCTTAAATACAAGGATTTGAGATGAATAATAAGTAACTTAATGGTCAGGAAACACATAATGTAGTAGTGGTTCATGTATTCGCTCTACAAAATACCAGAAATAATTGCGTCTGTTTAAAAATTGTCGGCTTCGTTTAAGCTCAAACGTTAATGATATATTTTTATTGCCATCATTAGTGTTTTATGACTATTACAAATGTCACCACAGAATTCTTTAAATTAACCTAGAAGTTATTAATAGAGTAGTCTGTTGAAATTAAGAAGAGGTACACATAGATAATTCAAAGTCTGATTTAAAAACAATAAAACGTAAAATTAACCGAATGAACAATCATTCGAAAGTCTTTGTATACATAGTACCTATGTCAAAATACAGAAATTCATTTGTCATTTGAAAATTATGAAATATAAAATTATGAACTATAATTTGAACATCTATGTTTTAGACTCTAGTATAATAAGGTCTAGTAAACAAATGAATAGAGTAGTATGTTTAAATTAAGAAAAGATACAAATAGATCATTCACAGTCATTTGAAAATAACGAAGCATAAAATTATGAACAATAATTGGAAAGTCTATGTTCTAGCACAATTAAAGTCTATTAACTAACCAAGAGTGCCCGTAACCGACCAATGCAACTCGTAAATAATATTTATAGTCGTGTTTTACGAATTTGTATTTTACCACAATATCGATAATACAAATTGATATCGCGCCAATTAATAACGATCAGACTCGATTCCGATTCGTGACTCGGATAGAGTTCGAATAAATACCTAATAGGGCACCTATATTCCAGCAATATGTCACAGTACAGGATCAGATAGCGCGACGATGGCAATAACGGTCAGCGGCCGAGACAAGGGATTTATCGCTCTCGGGGCAGATAATAATTGTTTTCTCAATATCCGAGTGGATCGTGGGCGCTCGGGATTTCAACTCAATAGAACATTCTTCGTTCCTTAGCATATTCGTTCCGTGGTCTAGTGCTTCTGAGCTTCGCTCTCAACCCGGAGGGTTCGTAACCCGAGTTAGAATAACAAAAATGTTGTTTTCAAGTTTGATTAGGAAACCGATCACCTGATTGTCTGACAAGAAAGATGATCCATGCGTCGGATGGGCATGTAAAAAGTCGGTCCTGCGCCTGTTGTCACGCCAGTCGTGTCGGTTTACCGTCCCACTGGGTTATGAGAGTAAAAGGAAGAGAGAGTATCTTTGTGTATTACGCACACACTTGGGCACTATAAAATAACTCCTGCGTAGGCCTGGTTTCAATGAATCGGCTACTGACACCGAAATCGGTGAGGGGAGCTATTATTATTATACATATATTTGAACCTATAGACCTATACAATACCTATAGAGCTCTTCCTTGGATAGCGTTGCCATCTCATAGCGGCAGTAATACAGCTGTAGACAGCGTTGCCAGAACGTACCAAAAAGTACGGTTTTCCGTACTTTTTATCACACAACCGTACCACTACCATACATCAGTGTGGACCACCTTTACCTTTTCAGAAAGCCAGACGTACTTTACGGTAAGTTGATGCGCCAGTCTGAGTTAAATTAATAAACCGAGAACTGGCCACTTTTTTTAAAGTTGTATTAGAGTTAAATATCAACACCTAAGACAGAGTTATATGGCACTCTTAAACTCTTAAGTAATATGTAAGTCAGCTAGATAAGTAAAAAAAAACGTTTTTTCTCGTTTCCAACTATTTTCCCGTGAGAAAACTGAAAATATTTAAACATCCTATTGGAAATAATAAAAAAAATGCAGGCCTATGTAACAAGAATTTCCGAGCATACATTAGTTGCATAGTTTAAGAGTTTCGTTGGTATGTGCGACTGATTTCTTTCATATTATATAACATTACCATAAACGTTTTCAAGACCTCTCTGGCTTAGTGGTTATCGCGTTTGCACTCAGACCAGAGGTAAAGGCTTTGAATCCGGGAATATGTCGGATATTCCTAGATGTACTTATGTATAGTAAAAATCTTATGGGAAGTTTTTTATACTTAAAATCTGTATTCAATATACCTTTACAAGTATCAAAAATCATTTGGTTTGGTCCCTGTAATACATTCTTCATATACTTAGTGCTTATTTATATAATATTATTATTATTTGAATACATTTATTATAAGATACAATATATTTTAAAGACGAAAAAAAAATTAACACTGACATATTTAGGTTAGAATTTACTTCATTTAAAAAATAATTTATATCGTCAAAAATACCTTTTTCGAATGTCAATGTGCATTTATTTGGCCTAACACTGTACTGTACAAGTTTTCAAACTAGATCGCCCTTATGCGTAATACCTGTTCGAATATGCAACCTGCATGAAATCACGTATGTATTTATGAATATCCTGATGTTTGAGCATATTCCGTTAATTAGAACTCGTAATACAGGATCGGGACCCTCGTGGAAACTACTGGTACTAGCTACTTAACATGGAAATATCATTTATAACTTCATTTCAATTCAAACGTTTGCAAATTTATTTATAAATAAACTCATTCATTCGATAACGGAGCGAAATAATAATGTATAAAATCACAGTAATTATGACTTCATAATTATTATAAGAGCCATAATGTGTGGAATCTATACTAATATTATAAAGCGGAAGAGTTTGTTTGTTTGTTTAAACGCGCTAATCTCAGGAACTACTGGTCCGATTTGAAAAATTATTTTTTTGTTGGATAGTCCATTTATAGAGAAAGGCCTTAGGCTATATAAGATTATGCTGCGACTAATAGGAGCGTAGCCTCAGTGAGACATGTTGTAAAAACGGGGAAAATTATTCACATTGGGGACTGTCATTGCGTCCGCTGCATAAACGGTTTAAGTCACTCAAAAACCACGCGAAGGAAGTCGCGGGCACATCTAGTAATTCATAAGAGACCTGAGCCCTAGCACTAAAGATAAAAGTGTCGAGGAATGTAAAGGCGACTAATCTCGACTCTGGGCACAGTAAACAAATGTTCGAGTATTTACTCCTGGAGCTCGACGAGACAGGAAGTGGCAGTTTAATTTGTTTGGGCTCGATAAGATCGAAAGAACTGGGAAGCCATCTTGGAACTCACAGGTAGTAATGCTATTCGACACCTTGTGAAACGTCCAAACGAGAAATGACTTAAAACATTCATCATAATTAAATTGTGTAGTTCAACGAACTACATGCCTATAGCACAAAGTAGATATATAACAGAGACACGACGATAAGTAAGACGAAAACATGGTTTTGTTCTAAAAATACAACGTCTACATACTTAACATGTGTATGCAATTTCATTAAAACGTTTCTTAAAATTTTGAATGCAGACTACGACCGCTATTACTCGCCTATCTCTCCCGACTATCTCTCGTATGCAAATGTACTCAACGGTACTCTAAACAATTTTGAGAAGTCCATATCTGGTTTACAAAAACACCGAGCACCTCTCGTTCAGATTATCATTTCAGTTCATTTTAGGAATATTATTTTGTACTAAACATTAGATGCAATTGTGTAATATTCAACGGGTCATTTTCAACTGATGTTTGCTTGATCAGTACTTCTACTAATGTTTTGAAAACAAATAAACTTAACATTTATAAATTTACGTAACGTCAATTAACTTGGATTGAATGATTACTTTTACGCAAAACGCTTGCATTTTCTCATAAAAATTCAAATGATTTTACCAATACCGCATATATGGTCTAAAATGCTAATCTTCCTTATTTAAAGAAGATATTGCATCTGCTGGATGTATGGAAACGCTTGCTCAAGTTAATGTTAAATTACGTAAAACCATCACTTCCGACAATCTCACATGCAAGCTTCTGCAGAAATACACGCGTCAATAGCCTTAACGAGCCGAGACCGGAGTAAAGGCTCTTTCGTAATAACAAGGGACTTTTAAAACATAACGAAATAACAAGTACATTATACAATGTACTTGGGATGAGTTCGTAGAGAAATTAGATAAAAAATTATTAAAGTAAGTTAAAATCATAATCGTCCAAACGAGTTCGGTAATTATTGTTTTTACCCGAATACGACAAATTCGAATAAAAGGGTTGCGATTTACATACCTACGTTCTTCATTTTATAGAATAAAAATCGCTAACTGAATTAAAATTAAAAAAACCCGACTTAGCGTTATAACATTCCTATCACACCTAACAAATGACCTGATGACCTTGAAGACCTGAACCGATTTCCACCAAACATAGCTAAGAACACTATTGCCTGATATACCTTTCAAACAAAAAAACCGCATTAAAATCGGATCATCCGTTTGGGAGCTACGATGCCACAGACAGACACATACACATTTACATAGATACGTCAAACTTATAACACCGCGTCGTTTTTGCGTCGGAGGTTAAAAACTACGATTACTGAGGGCCATTAGTAGCGTACTGTACAACTGTTACAATTTATGTCATTTGCGGATTTAAGGGTCATAACTCACAGGTCACGAGTTGACCCGAAAACTAACAGGAATCAAAGTTTCTCGGCCTTCGCTCCCCAAAAGGTGAGGTGTGGACGTAATACAGACCAGTCACGCAACAAAAATAATCGATCAAGTGTCTGGGTAGTATTTTCTTGAAGAAAATTCTACAAAAATATGGAAATGGAAATTAATGTCAAGGTAATACCGACTATATTTAGGTTATACTGTAGTAACAACATTTAATCAGCAATAAGTTAATGGTTTTACGTAACCTATTCTACTAGGTAGTTAGGTACGCACAATTGTAATAATTTCATTGCAACCACGTCTCAAACCTAGAAAGTGTAACAATGAAAAAATGTGTCATGTATGTTATGATTTATTTACATTTCCGAAATGGATTTAGGTAAGTCATCGCCGTAATGCTTTTACGTTTAATAAAGAAATAATTCCTCCGAGTATAATGGTCAGTATTTCAGTACGGGGAGCCTGATTTGCATAGTTCCCGGTACTCCGTCGTATTGTTCGTGTGTGGTCCTTCGTTACCATGGCAACTCGGCTATCGCGGACAGCCGGATCGCCTTAACTGATGGACGGAGCTAATTGTTGTGCCAAAGAGCAATCGAAGCCTCTAGAAATGTCACCGGTTGACCGCCGCTTATCTATCGCTTAGTTAGTGCTTAGCTCTCATTAAGTTTTAGATGTGTGGCATTTCACTTCAAGGACTATCTGAAACGCTTGTCTTTGTCAGCGATCACATTCATCCCAATCAGATAAAATTTTATACACATAACGGGTTTTTGGTCGTCCGTAGTAATTCTTTTAAAGATATGCTCTTGTTCTTCGCCAATTTTAAGTTGAAAAATTTACTCATTGTCTGTTCCATTGTTAGGCTATTTAATTCCAGAATCAAATTTGAAACAGGAGTAGGAAATGCCAAAGCATTCCCCACCTCTTGATTACTAAGCTGACTTAATCGCGCTTGTATCACCGGCACAAAATCGACCATCACGCGAGGGGTTCAGTATGTAGAACAAATTCAGTTTTCACGTTTTTAGGTCATTATAAATAATTAGATCCGTAGAGTTCACGCAAAACACTTCGTGTGGGTCCTTTATCGTGAACGTTTCGTGCCTTTAAAAATTAAATCATCCTATAGTTTAGTAGGTCATGTCTAGAATGTAATTTATTTTACGTAACATAATTGTTCAGTCCTTGATAATATTATATAAGTCAATAATTAGAAAGCCGCCTTACATACTTCGTTTTGGATTAATAATGTTTAGGGAATGCATTACACGCATTGATAGGCCTGGCCTGTTAAGGTTAACAAAGTGCCTTCTGAGTTTTAATTTTCAAGTTAAGATGTCGAAGGACTATTTAGAATTAGATAAAATATAGAATTTCATGTGCAAAATTTCCACACCTTCTGATAACAAAGTTTTACTTTAAAACACAGAAAAACTTTACAATAGTTAAAATTAATTAATTATTATGATTTTATATATACCTAATGTAAACCTAAAGTGGTTACTAATTACCACCATTACACTAATAAAAACCATTGATGTTTGAGCGATCTTAAATTGAAAACAAGGTTTTGCTTTTTTTCCGAATTAAAGTACAGTGTTTGTACGCGTATATGCATGGACGGAGTCGCGCGGTAAAGCTTTACCATTTCAGCTATAACGTCCACTACTGGACATAACTTGTATATATATTATGTCGCAGACCAGATGGTTTAATCCGCTATTTAATTGAGTGACTGGCGCGTTCATTGAATCCTGTTTTTACCAACAAATTTTAGAATCTGAGACTAGGACAGCCATTTAATATTTTAGTTTTAAACTTCAAAATTTCCGAATGAGTACTATTACAACTCTTATTAAAGTAAATTAATCAAAAAAGATATCAACACAATATTGATATCTGTACGAGTTTTTTGATGCCATTAAGTTTCCGCGCTAGTCATTAAACAAAAGAAGCAGATGAGATAAATAATAAATAAATAAATAAATAGTCATTTATTTCGAGTAACCAAACACTCATATTATGAATACAAAATTAAATTTTCATGTCACATTATATTAGCACAACTACAATTACGAAAAATAACTAATTTATGTATTATGACTAACACTAAATTAAAAATTAACTATAATAAATATAATTCCCGCTTACTTTATGCATGCGAAAGCAGTGACTAAAGTGCGGGTTATCAGGGCGTTCAGCGAGCGCGGCCAGCATGACGTTGGGGCTCCCCCGCGTGCGCCGCAGCAGGGACGACAGGGAGATGACTGCTACATATATATAACATTATATTTTATGGGGGGGTTGGTGGCTATACTCGCCACGGTTGACAGGCGAGTTGGAAGAGCAATTTGCAAAACAACAATGTCCGCTGCTGCCAATTTCCGGATATAATATTATATTCACTCCGTTACCTTTTACGACATATTTTTTTGTTTGAGGCGAGTGGTGTGGTGGGATACCGGAGAAAGAATAGACTTTTTAGTACTTTTTATATCTAATTTTCTAAACGATATATTACTTTATAATATACTTTATATACAACTAAAACACGGCAGTTACCTGTTACAGCGGGCTATATTTTCAAAGCTACATTGCCTTTGTGCGTAATAATAATTAGTTCAACGACCATTGCCAATTTAATTCACGTGAAATAAATTAAATAAGTAAAACAATATCAGGCGAGGCTATAACTGAATTATATAAGATATTCGATTTCAGAATTGAATTTATTTTTAAATATAATATATATTTTTTAAATATAAAATTATGATATTGAATGTATTCTAGGTTCTTGGTGGAAATTCATGTTGTATTTACAGTAATAATACACAAATTACTAGAAAAAAATACACGACCTTTTTCTACTAAATCATCATCAGGTGTTATTGGCCTTTATTTTTTAAATACTAACAGGCTTATTACTTATATTGTAGCTGGAAAGGCATATATTTCAAGATCTATTTTTTGTTTAATAATAAAATAATTTTGATACGTTACAATGACATACAAAAAAAAAATATTTTTATTTTCATATAATAAATCACTTAAAAAAATATCTGCTGTAAACAAATTCCGGTTCGTGATATTTAAGTAATCCCTTAATAAATTCCAATTAACCTGGTTTTATCGCATATAGCAACTTATATTTTTACTCCTTGAAGTACTCAGACGTAGCAGATCTTTTAAATAAGATAACAAACACTTTATTGATACACTGTAATATAATTGCGGTGTTTTAATGTTGATGTATAGAGAAGCTGAGAATTGAACATTCTGATAAAGTATCAACAACGTTTACACTTTTTATATTGTAAAAAACTTTCTGAGGCAATCGCTAAATACTTGTGTATTTATACAATCGCAATAGGCAATCGCTAAATACAATAATATAAAACAATTACAGAGTATAAGACGCACTGGTAAAATTATCTCTGTATCTCGGTAGATCGGAGCAGCAATTTTTATCTCCGTCTCGGGAGGCGTACTGATAATTTGCATCGATATGCGATTGCATCTCGTTGCTCCTTTGATCGCTAATAGTTGGTACTTAGTAGCCGCGCTTAATTTATGGAGCCCTGGTACCTGAACTCGGTAATGTGTCAGTGAAAACTGGTTACAACTTTGAAACTGAAGTCGTTTTACAAATAAAAATTGAATTACGTTCGTCTGTCAGTAGGCAATAAATCTTGTAGCACATAAAAATCTAAATCAGATATAATTTGAAACGGATCGACAGCCGTCCACCATTTATGAGGTACTGAGTACTGACTACTGACTACTGACGGCTTTTCAATAATATTGATCGTAAACTCCCGTTTGAGATAAACGTTTTTAACGAGCATGCCTGCGACTTCGACTAATTGCGTTAATCTTATTTTGTATACGCAAATCCAATGTAAATAAACGAATACAATGAGAGGATTGCCTAATTTTCTAATGCTTTTTGCAAAAGCCAGTATTCACATTACTGAAGTGAGTGAGTAGATTCATAGTAAGAGCTGATAAATTAGCTACTAAGCTCTCAACACAACTTATTATCTGAAAGACTCAACGGCGACAACTACTCGTGAATTGCAAAATTGGGACAGCACGGATAAATTTTAATGTTAAGTCAGCAATAAAATGAAATTAATAGTTAAAGAAATCTTATCCATCCAGATATCGTTTATAGTGCACCCTATAAAGATAATTTGAAGTTATCCCACTAGCGTGCGTTAAATTGCCCAAAGATCGTAAACCTGGCCGCTCGCGAGCTCGTCACACGGTTTTATGGCCCCACTACAGGTATGGTCCGCAACAAAACCGCCGTCAAACATTATTATATAGCAGACATAATATGGTCATACTTGTCTTATTAGGAAGAGGTTTTATAATAAATAATAATTTTACTTCATGTACAAAAGGTATAGAATTTACAATTTTATCCTAGGTGCTTGAACGAATCTTTGTCATCATCCGCATAGTTTCCTACAAAGTTTATAAAGAATTCCTCATTAGATTTTACAATTTCAAAATATATGTTTTCAAGCTTTGAATAAATCTATTAAACGTTGGGAGGTAGATATAAAATTAGCAACTCAAAAGCTATTTCATTTCTTGCGCAAGAACTGAAAAACGTGATGAATTAACAATTACCACAAATTAATTTTCTGTTTAAATTTACTTATTTACAAGAAAACCGAAAAGTTAATTGGCCAAGGCTATATTTAATAGACAAAGTGACCTCACTTTCTATGAATGCTTAAATTATTTTTAAACGCACGGATACACAACAATATTATAATATTATGAGACTATCATTCAACGTTTTTGCCGTGACCAATCGAGGAATATCCGTGAAACGAAAAACATGAGAAACTGTTACACTCCCAGAATACATTTATTAATTTTAAACAGCTAGGTATGACACGTAACATTCAATGAAACATACTGCGAAGTCCTAATTTAGAATTTATATCAATTACGTTTAAGAAATTGCTGTTTAAACAAAGGGGCGGAATGAGACACCGTAAGTACATTGTAACTTGATTTACGATAGAGCTTACCCGAGTACGTAGGATTATATCGCAACGTTTATTTGAATTGACACATCTGAGAGATTCTATATATTCATTAAACGTGTGGGAGGTCTGTCCGTGTCGGGAGTTTAGGAGGAAACACAACGGCCGCTTTTCCATGCAAAAACTAAGCTGACGACCAACCTAACCCAACCCAACGACCTCTGTGTCCTCCCTATCACTATCACTCCATTAGAGTAACTTTTTTTTTCTTAGACCTACACTTACATTAGTATGTCTCTATTTTTTAGTTATTTCTTTTTTTAATAAATTCATTATTAAAAGAGATATGGACGTTTAGTAACCTAAAAACTATGGTCAGATTTTCGGATGTAGTTAAACATCAAGGAAATTGGAGAATATTTTATGATAACATCGAAACATAGGAACATAGCTCAAGCCTTTTTTTATTTTATAATGAAAAAAGTATCTAAATCGGTTAAGTTTTGCAGGTAGAAAAAGGGGTCTTCTAATCGTCGATTTCTCATGCTTTTAATAGTTAATTTAAGTTGAAGTTGCAGTTGTCTCTATCGGTTTGATCGGGCTATTGCGGGATAGCAATAGGATTTACAAATACCTATTTTGCATTTCTGTAGACCGTGGTGTTTCCTCTTAAGGCGACAATCAAACCTGAGGCTAGATTTATTTTATCCCAGTATATCTTATGCCAATACGTGACTGATCCTCACGCGTTCTCGCCGACGCTTTTAAAGCACTTACGTGGAGGCAATTTCACTATCTACGCCATTCTCATCGCAACAATTAACATTTGCATTTCTTATAACCGCTGTAATAACTGGGATGTTAACACTTTTTACTCGGATGATTTCGCTTGTCTCTATTAAGGAATTCTCACGGACTATTACTAAAGCTATCCGGTTACCTACTCGACTTTGGACCAGTTTTGGAAGTTTCATCATAAATCATTTTAAGTCTTCAGTTTGAATTAACTTAAACGCTTTAGTTATTTTTAATGAGTTCCCGAAGTATTTTGAACTTTTTGGCAAAATGATGTTACGAACTTTGTTTGAACTTTTCTTCGCTGTAGACTATAAGGTGTTGAGTTGCTTGGTTTTTATAACATTTTACTATTTGCTTAAAAATCACTTCAATATTGAAATATAAATCAACATGTATGGTATTTGTCCATTCAATGCAGAATAGACCTGACTTAATTAATGTCACACAGTCCAATATTGTCCTCACGGCGACCAAATTGTCAACTAGGAAGTGGTAGCCATTTTCACACATACTACCGGGTTCATATTCGACCATTATTGGTTAAAGGTCATTCGGGAAAGGTCAGATCGAGTCCCGCCCGCTTTCTCCTATTCTGATTATAAAGTAGTGCAACGCCGCTGGCCACTTTGAAAGGTCAAACTTGCTAAATAGTTTCGTTTTAGCATAGATAATAAATAAATTTCTCATACGCAGTGAGACAATAGAATAATATTTTAGATTATCTATTGAGCTTGTCTGTAGAACAAGCGTAATAATTTATTTAGGAAGTGAGTTATAACTTCTGAAATTAATATTTTAGACTAAAGGATGTCCTACTCAGTTCGAATTTGTTGTTCTAGGAAAGCAATTAAATTGAAAATTATTAAACAGTTTTGTCCGCAGCTTCGTCCGCAATATATTCGGTTTTACACTCTTCCTTAAAATTGTAAAAAAAATATACCCTATGTTATCTAGTCAGTCAGAGGTAATGTAACATTCCGAACCGGTTGTAAGTCATCATGTAGGACAATTCTAAAAGTGTCAGTATATAACCGATTTGGAAATAAAAGATTTTTCATTTTTCATTCTAATGTGTGATTTATCGAAACCTATCGAGACTTTTGAGTTAATTTGTAACAAAAATAACAATCTTTCCTTATTGTAATATTAGTATAGATAAAAGAAACCTTTAACATCGACACCTGTGGAAAATCAGAGAAACCAATACAAATGCACAAAGCCGCAAAAAGCATTTAATTTTACTTTCATTGCTATTTCAATTTACATAACAAATGAAATTAATCGCGCGAAACGTGTCACCGTATTATTCGCTCTACAAATCATTGACTGTGAATGAATAGAGTAAATAAGTCAAAAATAAGTGGACACGATTGATTATCTAAATGTTTCGATAGCCGCAAGTGACGCAATGCTAATTCTCGTATTTTTATTATTCAGGTATATTAAAATAAGGTATATAAATAAAGCAAAGATTTATAAAAGCTAGACTTTTCGTACCGCTGCTTCCTGCGCGCAAAAACAAAGAAAACCATATTATGTTAACTCCTACCATACCAAATTTCATCAAAATTCACTTTGTAGATTTTGCGAAAAAGTAAGAAACATACCTACACACTCAGACAGAAACTTTCGCCTTTATAATATTATTGTCTACCTGTCTACGTGAAGCTCACATACTACATCTAATTACTGAAATATCATCGAACGCGGAACTAGCACATTACAGAGCGATTATAAAAAGCGAGGAATCTAAGACTCGGCTGCAATTTCGCGGCATTGATGGCTTGATAACCGATGTGAAGCATCGAAGCGCCGTGAGCCCACATAATATCGTAAGTGGTTTTGCGACCGATTGCATTTCAGAGATAGCCGGTATTACGTCGTTCCCCTTAAAAGGTTTAGTTTTTGTACGAACGCTGTGTTGTACAGAACTTTCTACAGTACGCCCCCTGCATTGTGTTGCGTCACAGTTTTACTCTCGAAAGCGCGGATTGAGACACAGTCATCACCTCCGAGGTTCATTGCAGATGCTAATTTATATGCTCTGAATACTCCATGGCTTGAATTCCTCATTTAATTTTCTAACGTTTAGGGCGTGTTTCATCAAGAAATGTTAAAGATAATCCTTCGTTAAATATCATGTTCCTCATGTTGTTCCTCTCGTAATTCCTATCAATGAATGAGAAGGCATGATAATCTAACTAGCCGTTAACACTAACATGCGTTGGTGAAATCGGGACTTAGTTAATTGTTTAATAGTTACATGAGTGACTGTTTAAACGTTGGTAGTCAATCACCTTACATACGAGAAAGATATTTGAATAATATTTAGAACAAGTCGCATTTTATCTCAAAAATATTATGATCTGGTAAAGATTTTTACTTTATTGGAATTGGTTCAAATTACCTTTTTCACTTTACATTAATAAGTGTTGCTAATATTCAACACATTTTCATAAAGGTTAGAACTATTAGTGATGAAGGAACTAAGACCAAACCGACCTGTTTGATAGAAACTAGAATTGAAAGTGGTTTTAAAAAAACTTTGAGTCTAGTAACAATAGGCTTTCAACTGTACTTGCTATGCGTCGATTGCATCTGATTTATTGAACGAATTTCTTCATAGATTAAATCGAACCTTACGTATTTCAATAGAAACTTGTTGAGGGCTTCTGGTTTTGTTGTATTCATACCTCAAATAACAAATAAAATATATATTGTCGGTTGGAAATAAGTACGTTTGGTTGCAAATAGGGACATTCGCTTGCACACATACAGACACAATAATATTATAACCTATCACTCACTTTGCCTTTACACCTTGTCCGTTTCGTCGTTGGTTAAAAAATAAAGTATACCCTTCCTACTTATTTTAAATTAAAATGAATACAAAAAACTAGCTGAACCGTGCCTACTTCGTTGAGCATACAAACCGTTTAAACCTGCCCTGGCGCCTTACTCTCCAAACTGATTTGATTTTGATTTAGATACGATCATGCCGAGTACTTCCTAATAAATTGACATTGGTTTATTTTGATTCTCAGTTGATTGATATGGTCGGGAGTACAAAAAGTTACGATCTAACTTTCTTTATCCTGATAAGTTTCAAAGTATTTCACCAAATAAAATACGAAAAACTACTGATATCGATCGGATTCGGTTCTCGATTGTGTCGGGAGTAGGCCCACTGGACTTCCACGAACATTTCAAGACCAAAAAAGCCGAATCGGTTCAGCCATTCTAGAGTTTTAGCGAGACTAACGAACAGCAATTCATTTATATATATATGAGATTCATTAAAAAAGTAAACGAAAAATGTTGCAATAATTTTGTGTTCGAAAGCTACAAAACTGGTTTATCATCTGTGAAGGCCGTTCAAAAAACCATCAATAACCATTAACCCGAGCCGGCATTAAGTCTGCAGAAAAACGGCCAAGAGATAATGTTTTAAAAGCACAGGACCTGCACTTGGCGTCATTTATTATACATGGCGCGTCCAGATACATTAAGTAGCGACTAGCGTTTACACAGTACGGAAATGTTCCCAGTGAAAATACTTAGCGATTAGACGTGTCCACATGCTAAAATAAGATAATCGTTTTTTTTTATTTTGTTTTATAGCTACTAGACTTACTAGAGACCTGAAATTGGACTATAATTCAAATTCTGAGTTCAAACTTTTTTCGGCTTAGATTAAGTACTCTATTGTATCACTTCTAGATTGTATCGCAGTTTTAATTATACTTATACATTAATAATAATTATACCATATGAAATGTTCTAATTATCTTTGTTCTATATAACTTTAAAGGCCGATTTTTCAATCGTCAGATAACTTTTATCTATTGAATAAACATGTGACTTTCAATCAATCAATCAAATATACTTTATTGTGCACAAATAATTATAAAAAAAAACATACAGACAGCAATTACAATAAATCAGACATGCACACAAAGGCGGCCTTATTACTTTAAAGCAATTTCTTCCAGACAACCCTTTGGATTTCTGAGATAGTGGAAAGCATGAAGCACAGAATTACAGGTGATGTGCAAAAGTATATTAAAGAATAAATTAAAATGAAATAAATAATAATGTATAAAATAATAATAAGTAAATTAAATTAATATTATATAGGTATAGAATATAAATACGTTATAATATACTAATACATAATAATATATACCAATAATAATATAATGTAATAAATAATACATACAATATAACATACTATACATGGTCTACTACTATACTAATTGCTGAGTAAAAAATATATAAATAACAATATTAAAGGTTGACACTTTTATCAAGGTAGTGATTCTTTATCAACAATTTAAATTGATTTAAAGTTTTAGCTTGCCTAATTTGGACAGGTAAGGAATTCCAAAGCAAAATAGCTTTGACTGTGAAGGAGGAATTAAAATATTTTGTACGGTGGTCAGGGATGTTGAGGAGAAGGTTAGAAAAGGATCGGAGCTCATGTCTATCAGGGTGGCGGAATTCGAATTTGTTTTTTAAATAAACAGGGCTATGGGAGTCAAATAAAATATTATATAGTAAGGACAGGACGCGAGCATCACGACGAAAACGGATTGGGAGCCACTTGAGCTTGAGACGATACTCAGAGACATGATCGAATTTGCGTAGGCCAAAAATGAACCTCAAAGAAAGATTTTGAAGGCGCTCAAGCTTATTCAGTTGATCTTCTGTCAGATTAATGAAACAAGCGTCTGCATAATCCAACAGAGAAAGAAACAGTGATTCCGCCAAAGCCACTTTAGTTTGTATGGGAAGAACATATCGGAGACGTTTTAGGGAGTGCCAGGTCGAAAAAACCTTCCTACTGATCTCTGTTAGTTGCGGCTTCCAAGATAAATGTTCGTCGAAATACACGCCTAGATTTTTTATAACTTTGCTAAAAGGGATTGCAATACCATTGATAAGGATTGGAGGTAAAGAGTTTTGATCAACCCTGGAAACTAGTCCTGGGCTACCGATAATAATTAATTGTGTTTTAACGGGATTAATGAGAAGCCCATGATTCCTACTCCATTCACAAATCAACGACAAATCGTAGTTCATCAAGCTGATAGCCGAATGGATACCGTCTAATGCCGTCTGGGTGTAAATTTGTAGATCATCAGCATACAGGTGGTGTGATGAAGAAATTGACATTATAATAGAGTTAATAAATAATGAAAATAAAAGAGGAGACAATACACCACCCTGAGGAACGCCAGCAGAAATATTGGTCCAATTAGAAAAGGAATCAGATGATTTGACTCTCTGCCGACGTCCCACAAGGTAACTGTGAAGTAGATAAATTACTGACGGTGAAAGATTACAAGACACAAGCCTGCCCAGAAGAATATCATGGTCGATGGAATTAAAAGCATTACTAAAGTCTAGTAATGCTAGGATGGTAAGCTTCTTATTGTCCATGCCCGAACGGATATCATCAGCGACTTTTACCAATGCGGTTGTCGTACTATGACCGGTTCGAAAGCCTGATTGGAACGGACTAAGTAAGTTATTACGTGTAACATAATTAGTAAGTTGGTGATGAATTATCCTCTCAAGAACTTTAGATAAGAAAGGGAGTATAGAAATAGGACGAAAATCGGATGGAGTTTTAGGACTGGAGGATTTAGGTAAAGGAATTATGTAGGCTGCCTTCCAGGCATCAGGGAATGTAAATGATTCTAAACAGGAGTTAAAAATGTGTGAAAGAACAGGTAGAATTATGTCTAATATTGGGATAATCATTCTACGACTGATACCATCATCACCAACTGCGTTCGACGATATGGACAGAATGTGTCTCATAACCTCACCCTCAGCAACAGGGGCAGTAAGGAAGGGTTCAGAAGCAGGGATAGGTAATGAGGATATGAGTTGTAATGTACTCGATTTAATAACAGGATCAAGGTTAGAGGAGGAAGTGAAGTGGTTGTTTAGAAGGTCGATATCAATGTTATTGCAATCCTGAGACTCAGAGCGTCCAACTCCAAGGGATTTGAGAAACTTCCAAGTCTTTGCTGGATCCCCGTTCTCAATAGACTCATGGATGTGACGCCTCTGAGCATCACGGCACATCGTATTGCATCGGTTACGAATTTTGATATATTTACTCCGATATTCCTCGGTCTGCCTTTTCTTATATTTGGCTTTAGCCGCATGCTTAGCACTGATCAAGGCTTTAATTTCATCTGAAAGCCAAGGAGCGGGGAGATGTTTCATTCTGACAGGCTTAACAGGGGCATGCTTGTCGTATAAAGCTACAATAGCGGCATTAAAAAAGGCAATCTTATCATTGACAGATTCCGCAGAGACTAATTCCGACCAACTTGTGATAAGTGCATCCTCCCTAAGGCTCTCAATGTTCATAGAAGAAAAGTTTCTTTGGAAAAGAGTTTTTAATTTGGCTTTGGGGGGACGAACGTTAAAGGCAACATAGATGAGATCATGGTACGAAAATATTTCAGCCGATAACTGCCCATACTTTGTAACAAGATTAGGTGAGGAGACTATAATAAGGTCTAGCAGAGAGGGACGGCAACCAGGAGAACAATGAGTAGGAAGTAGCGATAGTAGCTTCATATTGTACGCATCTAGAATAGAAGTAAGCTTAGTTGCGCGACTATCACCTTTTAGCAAGCAAGTGTTAAAGTCACCCATTAAAATAGAGTGATCGTAATTAGGCAAAAATAATTCTAATGTGTTTTCGAAGGATTGGAAATAATCAATATTCATTGATGGGCAATAATATACACCAAGTAATAGTTTATTGTACTGACTTACCTGGACTTCAACAATCAAAAATTCAAGAGCGTCCGAAGGTGAGGGTTGCGTTGACGTACTTACAATAGTGTAGGGTAAATCATAGCGTAAATAGATTGCGACGCCGCCACCACCCCTACCGGTACGATCATTGCGGATTAACTTGTATCCAGGCAAGCCGTAGCAAGTAGATGGTAAACAAGGCTTAAGCCATGTCTCCGATACGAAAATTGCATCAACGTTGACACGATCAAAGGCAGTGAGCAAGTCAGCGTAGTGAGCGGGAATGCTTTGAGCATTGATATGAACAGCCTTAAAACATTTGCCAGCTGAAGAAAAATTGGAGATAATGGAATCCCTAATAGGCATGAATGATGAGGCGCTTAGAAAACTTTCGTCGCTGTTGTTTGATGACATCGAGAGAAAGTTATCAGAAGATGAATCAACACTGGTATTCATTTTGTAGTAAAAACCAATAAATACAATAATATATAAATATAATAAATATCAATAACACAATATAAGTATAGATAATTTGTAAATAAAATAATTATATAAAATAATATGTATTATTACGTATCACACTATAATAATACAAAACACATTCATATAAATCAAAAATAAAAACTAACTAAAATTTACGTAACATTGATTATAGTCTAATTACCAAACCAGATAGTAAAAATATTATTCAACTTAACAATAATTCATACCAATAACAAAGGCAAAAAGTGTGTACCCAACGGCAGCCTTACATGACAAACAGCTGACAGCTGACAAAAATGTCAGTGTGACAACTGTCAACTGTCATGCTCTAATATTAAACTAAACAAAATACATGTAGGTAAACAAAATTTTATAAAAGAAAAAGTAAGTTAAAAACTACAGGTAAAAGATACAAAGTTGCAAACTTATTGCATTACCTTCCACTACTACAATAAAACATAAAAATTGTGATACATAATATATGATCATAGTATAACTTTACATAAACGTTATGTACTGCCAAATTTTATTGAGCACACACAAGCTGGATTTGAGAACAGTTAAGAACCCAACATAAGATATACAGTAAATATGATAACATATAAATAAACATGCGAGAAGAAAAGAGGAATTAGACAAGTACAGTAAAATCATAATATAGAACAGAGAGAAGCCTAATATTTAGAGCAAAAGGATCGAAGGTAAGCAATAAAAAGATAATTTAATGAGACAATCAGCTATGAACTCTAAAATCTACTTAGCTTTGACATTCCTTTTTGTTCTAGGTGCTGCCCGGCCTGCATTTACTTCCGTCTTTGAATTTGTTACTGCTGGCTGTGAAGATTCTGGTGATGCAGTCTTTATGGCATCCAGGTCCTCCATGCTGTGCACACGGTGTCTAGTGCCATCTGATCCGATCACCAGAATAGTGCCATTACTTGTCCAACATTTAGATGTACCGTAGCGCTGTCGAGCAGCTAAGAAGACAGTGCGTCGCCTTCTTGTCAAAAATTCAGAAATAGTAATACCCGTTTCTTTCAAATTGGTCTTGGCATTCCAAACTCTTGAGCGATAAACCATCTCATTGAATTTGACAACAATGGGTCTGGGTTTCTCCTTCTTTTGGTAGCCTAGCCTATTGCAGTATTTAACGGAAGATGAATCCACACTTATGTGAAGCTGGGAACTGATCAGATCCAACACAGAAGTACGCAGGTCACTACCACTCTCAGGAACACCATGAAACAATAGAGTTTTCTTGCGACTTCTCATTTCCATCTGTTCATTAAGGTCTGACAGCATTTGCACTTGAATCTGGAGTGACTTCAACGCATTCACCACAAATGTCTTAAATGTGTTAAACTCGCGGCTAAGTCTGGCTGAAGGACTTTCACTGTGCTCAGATGTACCAGCTGACTGTAGGTCCTGCTGGAAGGTAGCCATCCGATAATTGAATGTCTGTGTCATCTCTTCAATAGACTGCTTTAGTGACTCCATAGTGATGAATATATTGATAAAGTGCGGTTAAAATGATGAAGTGTGAGTGAAGGTTATTACAATTTCAACAAAGTGAAAAAAATCCAGGAGATTAATATACTGGTAGGGTAAAGACTACTATTTTAATACATTATAGGGTTTGTAAAGTTTAAAAAGTAATTAATTATGATTTTTAAATAAAGAGCAAAGTAAAACACGTCTTATACTTTTTACACACCTACCCGAAAAATTTATTACTTTGGCATATATTGTAATTTGTTCAATACAAAATATGCCAAAGTAACATATTTATTCCTTAGATAAAAGTTATCTGACGATGGAAAAATTGGCCCTTAATAGAATAATTAATAATAATAATAATAACACATGCCGCATCGTTCGTAAATTTTTGACTATAAATAGTTAAATATAATCATCCTGAAGTTGTTTGGCCACAAGCCCGCAACTTTAGTCAACCCCGCAAGGGAGAAAAGAAAATTAAAAAACAATAATAATAATAATATCTATGGACGCTTCACACCACATCAATCTGGCCCCGTGCTAAGTTTCCGAAGAACTTGTGTTACAGGTACCAGACAACGGAAATATATTTAATACTTTTACACTATAAACATATTTAAGATTTTTATTATATTAATACACAAATTTAATACACATCCATGACTCAGGAACATTTAAAACTTTTTGTTCCCTCAGCGGGATTCGAACCCGCGACCTCCGGGTCAAGAGCCAAGCTCTGAACCACTAGACCACGGAGGCGTCTATTAAATTATATGATACGAAAATTTTAATTAAATAATTTGGATTTGGATAGATGTGGAAGGATACAAGGGTCGAGGTAGACCAAAAAAGGTTTGGATGGACTGTGTGAAGAAAGATATGCGTGATCAGGATGTGTGTGCTGAGATGACGAATAATAGAGATGAATGGAAGCGAAAAACATGTTGTGCCGACCCCATCTAGAGTGGGATAAGGGCAGGAAAAAAAAATATATATTACCATTTTATTTGCATTTCTCTATCGATTAACTAGCAGACAACCCTAGTCTCTGGGTACAAGTTACAACCAATGATACAAGAGGTGTGTCGACTGTACATCTGTGACGTACAGCTTAAGCTTGAAAGCTGCTTACCTTCGATCAAATACACAGTTCCCATGCCACTCTAATGTCTTTGCTCTATGAGTCCCTTCGCCTGACTAATAAAATATTTATATATGAGTCCCTTCGACTGAATATTAAAAAAGGAAAATATTTATAATATTTTATTCTCTACCCGACTACGGTGAAGCGTAAGAGTATATTTGTTACACGATAGCACCTAAACTACTGATCCTATTTTAATAAAAAGTGAGTCAAAACATTCGTTATAATAGCCAAGGATAAATGTAACTATAGTAAAATTTACGTACATAGTCGCGTTACATTTTTTAAATATATCACTTTAGATTCAATATTTTGGCATCTAAAGAAAAAACTTATTTAATCTTTAGATACAAATAAAAAATCAATTAAAGCAACTTGCAAATGTGGAATTTTCAATATTCTACACCCTAAATTAATATGAATAATTTGTACCTCACATGTAGGACAGAAATTCGTCGTCTTTTTAATGGAATCAGATTTTTGAATGCTTTGAAGAAAAATGAACATATTCATAAAAAACTTTTATTATCTTTACAACACATTTTTCCATTTACAATTTGTATCAATCTGTGCAACACAAACTCCAAACTCCAAAAACCTTAAACGACAAACGTGTAGGGTATCAATTCTCTAGTATTCTTAAACTCGATGTGAGTTCGATAAAGCCTTTAATACAGTGTAGAACAGAGCTCGAACGAGCGGGTTGTTTGTTTTTTACGAGCGAGGCGAACAAGGCCGCGCGATATCCGCTCAAGTTCATTGAATTCTCGCATTCCTTTCTATTTATATCTTTTCACGAATTGTCAACGGAAATTGAGCTTTTACTGTGCACTTCTCTAATCGGTAACACTGTAGCTCAGTGGTTGTCAGTCTACCTACAGCAGGCAGTATGCCTCAATAAAAATGTAATGTGCAGCTACTATGAAACCCATGGTGTTGTCTGTGACGATGTGTATTGTTAATTAATTTAGTAAAAACATTATTAAGGAAATATTGGCATTCTGGCCTTCTTCTAGAAGTGTTAGCTATAAAATATAAACTACAAGTGTTTCATACTCCTTCGACATCAAACACAAAAAAAATGTTTCTTATTTTTAGGATATATGTCGCAGTCATCTAGTTGAATCTGCTATTTGATTGAATGACTAGCGCGGTCGTTGAATGGCGTCAAACAGCTCGTACAGCAGGCTTACTCCCGACACAATCGAGAATAGAATCAGTTCAATCTCAACGACTTTTGGTATTTTATTTGGTGGATTACTTTGAAACTAACCAGGATACAGCAAATTGTTAGATCGTAACTTTTTGCACTCCCGACCATATTAATCGACTGAGAACCAAAATAAACAAACTTCAATTTATTCGGGAGTACGCGGCACGATCGTATCTGAATCAGTTTGAAGATTAGGGCCCCAGGTCATCGGTTCGAATCCCGTTGTAAAGTTTTCTCTACAACGGGAAACTCTGTTTCTGAGTCATGCATTAGTGTTTAATATAATAATGTGTATAAGATCTTTACAAGTTCTCCAAAAACAAAAGCGTCCTGACACACTAGAGAGTTCTCATTATACTAGTACTACATTGTCTAAATACAACAGATTATAAATTAAGTGACTGGCATTACAAACAAATCACTTCGAGTTGTATTAATGCCCGTTGGTTCTAATATTGTAAAGTGTCAGTGCTCAGCGGTTAACCGGTCAGATGCACCGATTACGTAGACGACGTATTAATTACGCCGGTTGCGAAAATCACGCTTTCCATATCTTCATCAGCCGCAAAAACTGGTTGCTCATTGCCAAAGAGTGACGTTAAAATAGGCACTGATCAACAATAGTTGTAGTCTCAACCTATTGTATCCGATACTGGTATAAAGCGTTTGCGAAACATCGGTAGCTAGGGTTGCCCATTACTTTTAAGGCTCGTTCAACAACCTATGTGACAGTTGGTTATGTTGGTTGCTTCGATAGTTTTTGAAATTATAAAATAATAATAGCTCCCCTCACCGATTTCGGTGTCGGTAGCCGATTTCATTGAAACCAGGCCAGCTACGCAGGAGTTATTTTATAGTGCCCAAGCGCAACACACAAAGACACTATCTATTCCTTTTTCCCTCATAACCTACTGGGACGGTAAACCGACACGACTGGCGAGAGAACAGGACCTACTTTTTACATGCCCATCCGACGCATGGATCATCTTTCTTGTCAGACAATCAGGTGATCAGCCTGCATTGTCCTAACCAAACTTGAAAACAACATTTTTTGTTGTTCCAACGCGGGAATCGAACCCACGACCTCCGGATCGAGAGCGAAGCTCCGAACCACTAGACCACGGAAGCGTTTTTTTTTTAATTAGTTATACATAATATTATATTTTACTAGCTGTGCCCGCGACTTCGCGTGGTTGTGGGAAACAGTATTGCGATTATCTTTTGATTGCTCACGTTGGTTTTAGTTATTATGATTATTAAAAAGGAATATTTTTTTCATACATATTTTTTGAGTAACTTAAGCCGTTTATGCATCGTCCGCTACGAAACCCCCAAATGTGAATAATTTTTCCGGTTTTTGCAACATTTCTCACTGACGTTTCGCTCCTATTAGTCGCAGCGTAATATTATATAGCCTAAAGCCTTCCTCTATAAATTGACTATTCAACAAAAAAGTATTTTTTCAAATCGGACCAGTAAGTATTAACAAATCATTTAATACACTTTACATCTGCATAATTATATCTAAGCTAGTTAATAAAGTGATCGTATATCTGCTAAGAAAGGTCTGCATTATTTAATCTAAGGGCGTGTTTCACCAAGCGATGTTAAAGTTAACGCCACAAATACTTAAAAATACTTATTACTAAACATTAAAGTGACTATCTTCTTATTATCTGAAAATGTACATTTCAAATATTTTCCTCCCAATTCCCAATGAACACGAAATTGAAATAAATAAATATTAAACCTTATGAAAAATATCATCTACAGCCTACGTGATTTCATTATACATTTATAAAATATATTTCAACTCCGACCTCCCGTGAAAATGTCAATAAAGTTAACTCTTCACGAATAAAATTGTAAAATGTGTTAAAAAGGTTACATCAATAAAGTGTGATTAAGTTAAGAGTGCTATAAAATTGGTATTAACTTGTTATCTGATAGGGCCGAGCTGTCAATGGCCAACAGCGATGTACAATAAAACGTTACCTAATACGAGATACCTGTTTAACATAACGTAATACTTCGACGCCTGTAAATTATTCCACCTATAAAGTATGTGGTTTATGTCTGATTGAGGTAGATAGTAAACGTACCCATAGCATTGTTCAATTATTTAGAAAATATGTCAACATTATAATAATATGGTTATGCTTACACGATTAAGTGCTGATTTTTCAATCGACAGAAAAAAAACGTTTTTTTTCCAAATTAAAATTAACAAGCTATTTTCGGAAAGTCAACAAGAAAAACAAGCTACTACCGGCTCAACCCTAACCCGCCGAGAAGAACCAGCGTAAGAAACTCGCACGGGGCTATCTTTTAGCAAAAATATGAAAAATTTATATTTTTTAAAAGTTTGTTCGACAGGTAAAAGATATCTTTTACTTTATATAATATATTATTTACTATTTTTTTTAATAAACATGTGACTTTGACATTTGTTTCATATAAAAATCTTTCAAAGTCACTTATGTATTCCTCAGATTAAAGTTATCTGACGATTGAAAAATCACAATCATAATACTTTTATTTAAGTGCCAATTTCACCAACTCATGTTAAAGTTAATCCTTAATTAAATATCATGTCATCACTCTCGTATTTTCTGTCAATGAATGAGAAGGCATGGTATTTTGTAACACTAACATGCGTTGGTGAAATCGGAACTTAATCTTATAATAGAGTTAGGGGAGGAAAAATGATAACAATGCCCTATAGGCTATATCTACAAAGTACTGACACTCCTATTTTCTTATCTAGCACCAAATATTGTACTTATTACACTCACGTTTTGCTAAATAACTATTTAGTTAAAACACTAAGATAAGAATGCTTTGTTTCAGTACCGTTATGTTTGCCTTCATTTGGGCATAAATATTGAACAAACAAAACATCCGTTCGAGGCCCTTGGGCAATATGGGAAGAATGAATACTGTCAACAAATATTAAGTTACACTAACAACAGATCAAACTTTGACTGTACCGCCTATTTCTCACTGTTTTTTTTAAATTACGATTTGATATATTATATTTACAAAAGAACCTTCTATTTGGTATTTCTATTTACTATTGTGCCTAGACAATCTAGAATTATTATTAAGCTTTTTATGAAATTACTGTCACATGAACGTGCTACCATCTGAATGCCAAATACCAATAATACATATGGGACATAATATGCATCCCTAATAGCGACAAATCACAATGCTATGCTTAAGTTACTTAGCAATATTTATGTCAAATCCTATATATTATTTTGTTATCGAACTTCATCTTCGTAAAGTACGAGCGATATGTATTAAATATCATAAAAATCATACGACTACTAATCATACGATGCAGATCTATGTATTAAAACTTGTTACTACAATACTGCCAGCATTATCACCAGTGGGGTGAACGACCTCAACACAATAAACACTCCAGTCTAGTACTGGTGTAAGAATAGTGTCTATTTATTTTAAACTTGAATTATAAGATATGCAAGTTAGCCCCACCACGCACTCGGCACGTGCGCGCTTGCAACACTCATAATTACAGGATAAGCAAAGTCACGACATTCTACAAAAGATTTTAATGATTAAAGACAGGAATTTCCATTGACTCGATAATAATTATAATGAACCTTACGAACTGTAAAGTTTTAATGATAAAGGACAACCGATAAATTTCGGTAATATTTATTATTGTAGCTCAACTCTAGCTAGAGCCTTATGAATAGCACATTTATTTTCATCGCGACAAACAAAATGTAGCTTTTTACATAATCGAAATAGAATAGGAAAATATTTCAAATCAGTAACAAACATTATTGTCTGTTATAACAATACTTACGTGTTGTTTCCATCAGCACTCAGATATTATGAGTCATTGAGCAACGCAACATCTGAAAGTTTTGCATATTACCAGTTGTGAGCTTTTGTATTATCTAGGTATCTAGGCGCGAAGACAATGGCGGGCGCATGCGTAATGCGTTATCTCCGATCACCTCTTACCACATTCTGCTCTCCTAATGAGGAACACTGTTCCAATTCTCGAGCTGCGTGCTAATTGAAGACTCCACAAAAATCTTCTAATTGATATTTACAACGTTCTTTGTTGCAGGCACGCGGGCTACATTCTTGAGGTCGCTTCCCAAAGGATGAGGAGGAAGCATCGGGGTTGGGATTGCTTCGTCGATCAACTTGATGCAACAGGTATGATTGTTTTGTACTCCGAAAACCTGCTTAAATATTATAAAAATAATTTCAATTTCTTTTAGCCACTTATCGAATATTTTTTTGTATAATAGTCTGGTATTTATTATATCACTAGCTGTGCCCGCGACTTCGTTCGCGTGGTTTTTGAGTAACTTAAACCGTTTATGCAGCGCAAGCAACGAAAGTCTCCAAATGTGAATATTTTCCCCGTTTTTGCAACATTTGTCACTGACGCTTCGCTCCTATTGGTCGCAGTGTAATGTTATATAACCTAAAACCTTCCTCTGTAAATGGACCATCTATCACTATCCAACAAAAAATATATTTTTGAAATCGGACCAGTATTTCCTGAGATTAGCGCGTTTAAACAAACAAACAAACTTTATAATATTAGTATAGATTAATGCTACTAATGTTTTTTTTTAATTATCAGTAGTATACGTATATAAAAAATCAATATACTAAAAGAAGCATGAATAAACAACAAATACTCAACAGTTTTACCGAGTGGCGCAGTATGTTGATTGCATAGAGAACACGAAGCATACTCATTCTTAATTATCACTCGAAATGCATTCCTGCGTGTGTACAAGCACCGGTAATGATTTGCACATTGTCATATCTCACCCACGCGCTCTCGAGCATAATTCCACGATTTACGTCTTGTCGAAATACATCTGAATCCCGATGGAGTAGGCGATAAATAACCGACAAATTACTCGCTCGTGTACCACTGACAGTGACATTTGCATGTCTCAGAACTCAGATATAGTTTATTGTGACAACAGCTGTATTGTGTTACAGTTTTGTAGATGAACAGTGGTAACTGGCACAGCTTCGCCTAGTTTTGTGTCCCTTTGGTCATTGCAATTTTGGGCTCTCTCACAAGAGTTATTTCAGATGACTTGCAGTGGGAATGTGGAGTGGGCCAATGACCTTTGAAAAAAGTAGTAACTGACAACAGTTAAAAATATGTAGATGCAATACACTAGTAATAATGCGTAGGCCTGTTAATAGAAAATGGGCCAAATCTTAGCCTCCAGAATTTTTTCTTGCCCTAATAATAAACGTGTTAACTCTTATCATCTCATACTATGATTCAGTATTTTGGAGCTTAAAGAGAGTTTAATTTCTGCATTGGAAGAAAAAAAATGTTGTCTTCATGACTGAGTTAGTACAATGCAGGCTGATGACCAGGGCCCCGATTTTAGTGCCTCGAACTTCTTTTCAAATCTCAGTCTATTACGGTCGTGCAAGCATGATTTAATACACATGCGAGCGAGACAGACTGACGATAGAATCGAAATTCAAGTAACGAAAATCGGGGCCCGGGAAAAATAAATATCCATGTGCCGGTAGGGCATTTAAAAAGTTGGTCCTGCGACTAATCGCTCGCCAGTTTTGTCACTCATCCGTTTAACTATTATTTACATTTACTACTTCCATATATTACGTTTATTGAAAAATATTATCACAGATTATTCTAGTATGAAATGCCAACGAATAAATATTTATTTATATTTATTCAAAGCATTTATTCTATTATGCCTGTGTAAATATTGCTTCGAAAGGTATTTGCGTGGGTCCAGGACTAGGTACCTAATAAAGAGAAGCAGAAGTGCTCTTAGGTACAATATGAAGGACATAGGCCGGTTTAGGAAGTTATGTGCCGAGGCGCCTACATCTTCCATTTAAATTTTCCTTTGACTCTACAATCAGGAAAACATGACATGTTAAACCTTATACGATAAAACACAATAGCGATTACAATAAATAATGTATTAGAGAACGGAATAAAAAATGTTGTTGATTAGACGAAAAATTCATGCGTTCTATAAAAACACATGAAGATTCGTGTAGAGATTGAAAACCACACGTTGAGCCCCGATTTCACCAACGCATGTTAGTGTTAGCGGCTTGTTAAATTACCATGCCTTCTCATTCATTGATAAGAATTTCAAGAGGAACAACATGATATTTAACGAAGGATTAACTTTAACATTGCTTGGTGAAACACGCCCTAAATATCGTAAATATTATGTGTAGCAAGCTATCGGATGATCGTCACTTAACTCGTATTTTTACTGTCCGGTGCTTCCAATTTCATAATATTATCGATACAATATTTTAACATATCGGAATATTCACGGGCTTATAATTTACGTTTATTACCCATAAATTAGTTCTGCCATCTCTGAGTGTTCCGCAATAAATCGCGGCCGGCTATTATTCCGTTTAAAAAACACAAATAGAATCTTCAGTAATTATCGGCGCTCGGAGTCAGTCAATAAATCAAAGGGGATAATTTGTGAGTGTTGGTCCGAGGGTGTTCCGAGAACCACGGTACTATTAACAGTAATTAGACGTTGAATACATTAGGACTAAATATGCATTCCTTTTTTAATTTTGTAAACGTGTCTGTGCAAGGAACATAGGTAAAATGTGAATAATTAAAATTTATCGGATTCCTGTTTTTTTGCTAGATTAGATTTTAATATTTGAAATGGATGAAATAAAATAATTTTTACTATTCATTAATAAATGTAATAAAACCATATCACTATTACAGTATTAGAACTCGGTATGGAACAGGTATATCTCGCTGAGTGTCGTTTGGCAGGTGAGGCAGATTGTTGCGCAACTTTCTATCAAGCATCACGTTGATATGAAAGACATCCATTATGGTATTGTATATCAATCCGGCGTGGGCGCCGACAATGTGACTCCGTCATTATCTCGTTGTCATCAATTATGCCGGTTACATCTACAACATTGTAAATTATTCATGTATTTTTCGTAATTGCCATCATCAAAGTATAAACAATTAGTTAACAAGTATAATGTATTAACATAAAAACAATATGATACTATGACAAACGGTTAAGGAAATCGAACAGTTAACTAATTTGATTCGCCATTAAAAAAAACGCAATCTTATTTGACGCGGTAGCGTTACGAGAGAAAAGGCATTCTAAAAGTTATTTTATTGTTCTTGGTAGCTGATTGCTTTCACATTTTATGTGTACTTAAATTTAAAGGCGCGATGGTGACTGCTACTGTGTGAGCTCTACACTTTCGCGGAATCAAATAAAAACAAATTCAACTCGTTCACGCCTGTTCCAGGAGTTGCACGGTGACGATGAGGCTTAACATTCATTGAACTCAAAGAGGAAAATGTACAACGAATCAAATACATCTAATAAAACAAACTTGAACTTCTAATACACTTATCACGAATTAAAAATTAAAGGGTACTTAAAAATATTACTGCTTAATTTTATCAGAGTTTAAAAGGCCTGTATGGCCTATAAAAAAGAGTGATAACATTTATACGGCGTCTCGAAATATAATCGTGGAAAGTCCACGAGCAATTTATTTCGTTTGTCCAATACAAAAGTCTATCCCGCAACAAATACAGCTAGGCGAGTCCTAAAATGTCCTTTCTAGTAAACGGGTTGCGCCATGCAGTCTATTATTCCTGATCATTATAGCTTCGGGAGGTTATTGTGTGATGTTGTCTCGTTAAAGAATGCCTCGGAATGGAATGTTATTTCGTTCCTCCCGCGCGGCGTACATTGATGAAAATTACACAGCGTATTTTAGTTGGACATTTTTCGTTTACCCTTTACGAAATATTACAATGAAATTTCTGTCGGACGAAAATGTTATTTACAAGATAAAATTGTGTCTGTCCTTCGGTAGAAATAAAATCATATTAATGTTAGGTGTTACATAAACTTAATTAACATTATAAAAAAGCAGTGGTGATACAGACAAGGAATTTTACTTCCAGTTACTGTAATTAAAGATAGTTGTTTTTGTTTCAATACCGAAACGCAGAAAGCACTAAGGTTTTCTTAAGCAGTTTATACCATAGGACATGTATCTTACGAATAGTTACCTGGCTATTGAGGTTAACAATCATAATATTACATTTTCCTTAATAGGCATATCCAGGTATTGTAGGAAGTATGTAGTAACTTAGGACATGAATCATTTATACTTTTACTAACTTTGCAAGTATGGCATTAATGTCTTCTTAAACTACAATATTATGTCCCGCTTAACAACTGAGATATAAATCAGTAGGTAAACGATTTTGACGTTAACGATCTAGTATTTTACTTGTGCGTACTATTTTGGTATAACATTATCAATTAAATATATTATTATAATACATTCTACTCCGATTATTATACACAGTTGTAATACGTGAAGCAAAAACTTTGTACCCACTTTATATAAAATTGTGAAAACGAAGGAGTATCTAATGTCTCTCACTAACAGCTTATAATGTAGAGATCCTCTATAATGAATATTAAGAAATACCTACATAAATTAATTAATATTAACATGCATTATAAATAACAGTGGGTTTGCGTATGTAAGATGCAATTCAACCCAAAAAAAGTTGAAACTTCGACAATAATACGACACCTAGAAGTACGAGTATACCAGTTTAATCATTTGGTCTTATGAAGTACGGACGCCGGCCAAGAACAAAATGAGCTGGACGCACACCACCCAGGCTGGGCATTGGTGGCGCCGGAAAGAGATACCTGGAGGACAATGAGGCTGGCATTTGCCAAGCTGCGGGAATAAATGAATATATTATTATAAATAATTATTGAGTAAAAGGGAACGTGCGCATCGACGGTGCTGCCAACTGGTGCCATTTGAATGTTTTACCCTATCGTTGTCATTTTCAATACGTGTAAATATACATAATTTTATGAGTGAGTATCGCCACCTATAGTTGCTGCGCAATACTAATTTTCAATATTATATTAAACTTCTCACTTAACAACATCAAAGATGCCGAAGGCCTTCCATAAAGGGTAAACACAGGATTGATTGTCTGTCCTCTAGTTAATATATTTATTGCCAGTGACTAAACCATGATTTCCATTCAATTTCAGAACGCCAAATGTCTGCTTCTAATTGAGTTAGCGAAATAGGTTTCGTATCAATTATTTAGTTTTAATCTGATCAATCTATGAAATAAATTGAGGCGATGCCAGTAAAAATTGATACCATCTATATCCTGGTGTTTCTAACTCCAGTTAAGTAATAGTGTATGAGATTTGTGATATAGTACAAGTTGTTGATATCAATTAACAACGTACTTTTACTATAACACAAATCTAGCTATCTTAAAAAATAAAACATACTATTTTCAGTTTTTTTCTTGCTTTCTTACTTAGCTAAAATGTAGCATTAGCGCACTTATTTGAAAAAGCTGCTAAAGTATCAAATTGCAGCGTAAATCGAATAGAAAATTTCACATTGCGTGCAGTGTAATAAAGATATCCGGCTGATTTATCTGCACCGAGGGCCGAGATTACTAATGTTGATTCCGAGAAACGTGCACCCTTACATCGCCTACGTGTTGCTGCTATTGTATCACCTGAATAAAATTTACAAACTTTATTATGCAGATCTCGACGACCGGGATATCCTATTTCCTGCTAATCTTTACATTCCCTTATTGTTCAATTACGTTGATGGATTTTATCATGGAATACTATAATAGGTGTCCGCGAACAAACATAAAAAAACATATAGACGGTCGAATAGAGAAACCTCCTCCTTTTTGGAAGTCGGTTAATAAATGAGTCATAATACTTTAGGGTGTGTATGTGCCTTCTATGTAGAGTATACTGTGAAAGTACCAGCGCTGAAAGACTTACTTTTGACTTACATGTTTGTATTAGAAATGTCCCGACATCATACTTTTTTCCATACAATAATTTAAATTAAAAAAAGTACCTTTACAGCGCTAGTACCTACTTTCTTGGTAAACTCTATATAAATAAATATACATAAATAAATAAAAAACTTTATTTGGACATTTTAGACAACACATTCACACATACATAATTAAAATACAAAATAACCAGATAACAACAAAAAAAAAGAATTAAAAAAAAACGAACAATATAAATGGATAGAAGGAAGGAAGGAAGTGTATTGCCTAAAACCAAAGTGGAGTACCACTCAGGTGTATCACCGCGACACGGCGCGCCGCAGTACCTGGTCTTCCGTGGCCCCAAACTGTATGACGTACGACCGACTTAGCAAGCAATCCTAGATATATAAATCTGTATATAATATAAGTGAAAATAGAATATGATGTATGAATATTAAAATATTAAAATGCAATAGGTATATAACGGGACTTATACATAACCTAAAGTATTATCACTAACTAATATTATAGCCTGTTTAGATAATTTGCTATTAAATTTAGTATTTGGGCAGTTAAACTTGTGCTACTAAATTTAGAAGGACAACTGCTACGTCGGCATCGGTAATACCTTCCTCAATTGTTTTTGTCACAGTAACAGCAGGAAGTGATGTCAACGTTTTTCGGCAATAAAAACTATCATCATTTAAATTACGTTAGTATTAAAATAGCGAAATGATAAGTAGTCTGTAATAAAGTTTAGTTGACATTTAAGGCAATAGATACACATTAAGTAAAGGATGTATTGGTTACTAGCTGTGCCCGCGACTTCGTTTGCGTGGTTTATCCAGCGCACGCAACGAAAGTCCCCAAATGTGAATAATTTTCCCGTTTTTGCAACATTTCTCACTGATGCTTCGCTCCTATTAGTCGTAGCGTAATTATATATAGCCTAAAGCTTTCCTCTATAAATGGACTATCCAACAATAAATTAATTTTTCAAATCGGACCAGTAGTTCCTAAGATTAGCGCGTTTAAACAAACAAACTCTTCCGCTTTATAATATTAGTATAGATTTTACTATGGGATGGAATATTTTACGAAGCATCCCAAGTATTTCATGGATGCCTATACTGCAATGCCTTGCTGATGAGTTGGCGAGATCATAACAATGTTTTTGGAAACGCTGCAGCCAATTTCCAGATATACCTAGATTCCCGCCTTTTACGACACTCACGGGAAAGACGGTTGGTGGGGAGGAGTCATTCTTTCTCCTGTATCCCACGGGTAATATGATTTTATATTTTAAAACATATATTATTTCCTAAGAAAAAAATTGTAAAAATATTACTAGTTTAACAACATTTTAGTTTCACTATAATCTGTACTTTCTGTGTGTAACTGTACAAGAAAATGACACTCAAATTGTAGTATCATTTTCTTGAACAAATATTTCCTTTTAACAAATTATTTGTACATCGACGTTCCATACTCGTTCCATATTCGACCGTAGTGAGGACCACACAAAGTGTGAGCTTCAAGTTGGGACGTTCGGTAAAAACCGAGCATGTTTCACAAGCGCTCGCTGCGGCTGTCACGATCTATGAGATTATTCAATTTAGTCGGATGTTTCCACGACTCACTGCACATAGATTTCACTAACCAGAGCAAATAGAACACGAATGTATAATGAAACGTCAAAGGTATCTTTGATTTGTTCCCATTATTTGAGTCGATTGCAAATTCGTGCAAATGTAGGTTCGGCGGCAATTCCATTGTCTTCTTGTTTAGATTTACAAATGAGACATGATGTCGTTATTATATATCGATCCCGATCCTTACTTACTTGACGAAACGACGCCCTAGTATTTCTTTTGTTTCAAAGTCAATTTATGAATTTTTGGACATGCTCTATCCAAATTGGTAAAAGATAAGATTGCTGCTTATTTTTTTAACTACAGAGAATGTAGATTTCCGTATATTTAAATTTTGGAATACGTGAAATATTCACCCAGCTATCGAGATCGTGACAAATTAGAATGAAACTTTTAACTCGAAAGTGATCAATCGCGATAGTGTTGTGCCATACCGATCTAATCGGTTAGGACTCCCGTGGTTCGAGTCACACATTCAGTCGGCATCCGGTGCGTCGTGGGCAGCCGCGGGAAACGGGGTTTGATGGAACAGGCGTACGGCACCCATAAATCCGATCAACACATCAGCACCGAATACTGATGAGTAGCCAAGCCAGCCAATTAAATATATTTATCGTCTGCATAGGATTGTATTTCATTCTGGACATTTTCAAATTCTTACTATTCTGATTGCTTTTGAATCATTCCGACAAAATAGTTAATATTTGTAACACAACAGTGTAACCATTTGCTAAATGAAAACAAAATAGGAACAATTAACAAATCATAAAGCGTGAGTTGTTTATAAACTAAATGTGTCAATAGTCAATAAAGGCATAGTATTTATTGAGGTAACTAATTAAATATCTCCGGCAAAGGCTGGGCTTTTAATTAAATGGCTAATCAACACTGTTGGCAGAGACATTTGCGTTAGTTCTTTAATCGATTTAATTCATCATTACTCTTATTGTGATATCGATTAAGCAAGCTAGTCGGACTGCCGATAACTTGAGCGATTAGGTCGTCCCTTCACTCGACGATTACGAAACGAAATTTAAAATAATGCATATACGAGTATCTCTCTAATCTCATAAGCTGACACGAATTAGAATAGATTATTCTACAAAATCACTCAGCGGCTATCTTCGGATCTCTATTGTGACGTAATGTTTGTGTTCTTATGACTCCAATTATATAAGCCAAAACAATCGCGTTACTGGGTGAACCGGTTGTAAAGTCACGAACGAACTATAGGCATTTGTCATTAATAACAGATATAACGTACACGACAAGGGTGATTACGAATTATAAAACTTCGGTTGTATATTAAGTGCTGATAATAAAGAGATACCAGCAGGCTCACTCTCGACACAATCGAGAATCGAATCAGTTCGATCTCAACGGCTTTTGGTGTTTTATTTTGTGGATTACTTTGAAACTAACCAAGGAAAAACGTTAGATCGTAACTTTTTGTACTCGCGACCATATAAATCCACTGAAAATCAAAATAAACAAACGTCAATTTATTCGGAAGTATGCGGCAAAATTGAATCTGAATCAAAATTGAATCAGTAAGGCCCCCATTTTGAAGAAGAAGAAGAGAGTAAGGCCCTGGCCATGCAAAATTTACACAATCTGCATACAAAACAAAGAAATAAAAACGTAGAAAATAAAATTTATCCTAAAATATTCTTCGGCAGTTGGATAAAAGGAAACTAAAGTTTCACAAACCGATACAAATTCAGTGGATTTGCAAGCAATCAATTCTGTATCTGCATTGTTCTATACAAGCAGTAGCTGAATGTATAGATTGATGTGGGTACGTTATGTGGATAGATTATGTGGGTCGGGAAACAAATGAAATTGTTATTGTTTGAAATCCAACCACAGTTCAATCATCGGGAACAACTGCTCTCTGACCCGTTCTTTCATTTGTCAAGTTAAGTGAAATGGATTTCTAACTTTGTGTTGATATAATTGAATAGTTCTATGAGTTTGGACCGCAGCTTTTGGCTCACTGCTGGGGAAATGTACGCTAAATTTACATTTGCTTTCAATTAAGGTCTGAATGGCGGCGGGAACAAACGGCGAAATTATCACAGAAAATCTAATACAGTCTAATACAGTTTAGTTACGTATCAGTACTTATTCTCGTCGTCTTTTCCAGTCTGTAACATAATATTCTTATGTAGTTCTCACGGCTTAAACTCTTACGGCATAAATATTAACGCCAATATTTTAATCTTCATATATATGAAGATTAAAATAATATGATATGGTGAAGCCAAAAAGGATTTTGACAGAATGTATGTATGCATGTGTGATGACATATTATTATGTATTAAACTCAGTGTACTTTGTGCAGTGACTAGTCACTGACGCCGAATGAACGTGTACTTGTGAAACGAAGGTTTTTTATTTACTGACCACTCATTTACTTACTAGGACCCTTAATCAAGTAGTAACACATTCTTGTTTCACCATGGCGCCGAAATTATTATTCGCATTTAAATCAATGAGATATCAATAGAATTGCAATATTAGTCTGGGTAAAATAGGCATAAAAATGTGATTATTACTTCATCATATTATAACGAAACTTCCGAATGTAAAAACAAGCGGAGTAGCATACATGCGGTCCAAACTTAGATGTTAGTACACGACGATATCTAAACTAAACTAGTTATGTTGTAAGACAAAGGTTGCTAATTTGCAACATGATATTAGTTACGAATAAGCCAGTCAGGCTCTATAAGCGTTAACTCTGTTCGCTCGTATAACATTAGTGTATATATTCCGCAACAGAAGTTAATCTAAAGCTAATTACCTAGTGTAAATCGGTACAACTGGTCCGGCCAGTTCTACTGACGAATTACTACCAATGCGGATACGTATAATGGCCCTAGAGCTATTTTTGCTCATATTTTGTTTCGATAATACTTTAGGTGTAGTTCTGTAAGGTGGGTTTATTAAAAGAACAAATCGCTTATCGTCGCTTTAACTTCTCAACCTCGTATCTAAAAAACTACAACTTTTCAGTAGAGTCACAAAGTAGAGTCAAAAAACATAATAATTTTATATTTTATTACGACATCGATTTTGTTTTAAATAAGGTTCAGTTATGTACAGTATACATCCAAAATCCATGTCATAATAAAATCTAAAAATATTAAGTTTTTTGACTCTACTGAAAAGTTGTAGTTTTTAGATACGAGATTGAGACGGTAAAGTGACGATATGTTACAACAACAGCATTTGTTTCTTCTTTCTTGTGTAAACGAAATATTGTTATCAGAGTTTCTACCAAAATATAAGGGCTTACTTGCAGCATTCGCTAAAATAATAATAATATAATATCACTAGACGCTTTACACCACGTTATTCTGGTCCCGTGCTAAGTATCCGAAGAACTTGTGTTACTGGTACCAGACAACGGAAATATATTTAATACTTTTATACTATACACATATTTGAGATTACATTTTAATTCAGATTCATGACCCAGGAACTAAGAAAACTTTTTGTTTCTTCGGCGGGATTCGAACCCACGACCTCTCGGTTGAGCACCAACGCAAGAGCAAATGCAACTTATACACGCAAGTAGATATATATAATACTTCTAGCACAGACCGTAAATGAAATGTTTAAATTTAAAGTCTACCACAGAACAATGTCCTAAGAACATTAGCAAAAAAAAACCAGAAAAAAAATGTAATAATCTACTTTGCTTTTATGTCAACCTACTTGCAAAATAGTATTATAAAAATAAATAAAAGTTATTAACATTTTGTTCGATCTGAAGTTAAAAGTTTTGTGTTCTACAAAAATGTATCTAAAGCAAACACACCATTACAAATTCGGTTATAGTTGGACCGCAAAAACTCTACAATAAGGTTTATTGAAAACATAACGATGTAACGTGCCTGGCGGGATACCTACCTACTTATCTAATGATCTAAAAAGTTGTACCGTTCTTTTCCTACGATTTGAGACCGACAACACGATAGACAGTGAGCCAAGTATTTTAATATTTTATAGTGATTGAGTTTTTGATAAGTATAAATATTTTATTACTACCTTAGTAAGGTAGCCGTACCTGTGATATAGAGGCTATAATATTAATGAGTTATAATACTTTAGGGTACTGTGTATGGGCCCCGTATAATATAGAGTTTGTAATATTATATAATATAATATAGACTGTGAAAGTACCAGCGCTGAGTGAGATACTTTTTAAAATTATTGTATGGGAAAATTTAAGATGGTGGGGCATTACTCATACAAACATTAAAGTTAAAAGTAAGTCAGCGCTGATATTTCCACAGTATACATGAGAGGCCCCTAAAGACCCTAAAGTATTATCAATCAATTATTTTACAACTTATAATATAACCACATTTTTTTAAAAAGAACTTTAACGAAGGCTAAATATTTCGGGCTATTATTACAAAAATCTTGACACCACTTTCTCTTAAATCCATTCAGAAGTTTAGGCACTACGGTATAATAGACATATATACATATTATACAGACTGCCAAAAACATGACCCTCTCTTTCAGCTTCGACGTAGTCGAGTAAAAATAATTAAAATGCTAATTAAAATAATATTGATACCATTTAATTACTACGACTTCACAAATTATATTTTTATCGCCGCCATAATAATGTCGTAATTTTAATGATAACTTTAACACCTTAATTGCTGCTTAATCGATTCGATACACTATTTTTATTATTAGTATTATTGATTTTATTACTACTGAGTTACTGGCTACCGCCTATCTCATGACTTCTGTCGAGCTATTCCGCCGGAAAAAAAATCTAGATCTATAATACCTTTAGTGAATTGTTTAAGTTCTGAGTTCGTATTAAGAATTAAAATACAATATACAATTAAATAATAATGTCATTAATTCATTCCATGTATATTTTCAGTAGTTTAAGCTATTTTATGTTATTTGTACAAATGCATTGTTTTATTAAATAATTCCAAGTAAATAATACTAGCATACTATAAAGCATTTATCTAAGGCTTTTAAGGCTGCACTCTATACTCTGATTGTGCGACAGAACAACAATAAAATAGCTTTCACAGTTAAAACATTCGTGACAACCGAGAAAAGACAAAAACATTGAATTCCGCCGTTCAAGGCAGAGGTCAAAGTAGCGTTCAGTTATAAACTAGAAAACGTCAACGCTACATTACTTAACAAGGAGAGCGGACATAGAGACAAATTTTATTTTATACTTGAGGTATAATTTATTATATTTATACTATAGAGGTATAGTTTATAACGCTCTGTGATTTTAATGCTCTGTGAATTTTGCTTAAATGAAAGATAAGTGAAAAAATGAAAATGTCGCAACATATTGGTAAAGTTGACGTGTAATAAAATTACATATTCAATTGTTTCAAATACTTTCACTTAAAAATTGTACTCGTCATGCCAAACTCAAGTAAGAATAATATTTTGCTGTTTATTTTTTATATAATATATACTTTTCTTAGACGAGCATGATAGTCTTTTCTTTCTTCTGTCATAACAATAATGTAATTTAATTTAAGAGGAATTTTCTATGGACCTATATTATCTCTTATTATCTATCTAACATAAACATTATATCACACATTATAATTTTTAATGATTTCTAAGTACAATTTAATCTCGTTTTGACAAATAAGATCTTAATTAAATTATTCTGTCATGTTGGCTTACATGGAATTTGGAACATGCAATAAAAACACAGTCTTTATCACCTGATTTACAGGAACGAGAGTTTCAAATTGCCCGTAATTATTTAAATTAGTCTTATCTAAGCTTTATATGAACAGTAGGACAGTTTTAATTGATATGACTGCAGCTACTTAGTCGTGACGTTATCTGTTCGTGCACTTTTATTAACTCTTTTGAAAAATAGTTTATCCACCTCCACCCTAAAAAGAAGAAGCAAATAATCTGTGTTCCTTCACAATTACTTGAAGTACTATACTATATTTATAGTTAACACTTCTAGAAGGTGTGCAGAAGACCAATATTTCCTTCATAATGTTAAAACTAATTTAATTAACAATACCACGTCTCACACAAATCACAATAGTTACCATGCGTTTCATAATAACTGCACATAACCTTTTTATTGAGTAAGTATTTAACCATAAAAAGTAAAAATTTAAAATTTGAATCGAGATCAAATATTTAATTGAACACGGGGCCTCTGGTTTTTAATATTATTTACAGATAGATATTAAGGCCCGTATTATTAAAGAAGTCTTAAATCCAGAAAACACTTGAGAAATGAATGTACTATGTAACAATAATAAGGTTATTCATTTTTAAAAGTGAAATGATACGTTTTATGTCAAATAGGTTCTCAAGTGAGGTTGGGTTTGAGTTTTTATTAATACGGGCTCTAGGCTCGCATCATCAGAACCTAGTGTTATGTGTGTGTTTTCATCATGCAACGCGAGTGCTCGTAGCTATAGCGCGTCATGATCGCCCAGAGAACACAGACAGAGATAATCACGAGCCTGCGCCATAACTCATGCGGCGTGTGTTTAAATCCGCGTTTGCATATGCACGCTACAAGTTCTATAGTGCAACCATCACGCAAGTCATACATTTTCCATATCTATGATGTCTTATTTCTTCTTTACCTGTCTACTACGCAGCCAAATTGAGGTAATAATTTTGGAAGAACATACAATGACCATCGAGAACAGAAGAGGAAAGATGTTAGGACACTTGATACGGCACGAGAACTGTATAAAGAGGAATAATTGAAGCAAAGATAGAAGGTAAAAGAAAACGTGGAAGGCCGAGAAGAACTTTTATGGACCAGGTTAAGGAGAAATGGTCGTGTCGTATCAGGATGTCAAGAGAAGGGCGGAGTGCAGAGAGGAATCGAGAAAACTCCACCGACAAGAGCAAAGCTCTTAAGTTAGAAGAAGAAGAGATAAATATTATGTTCCATCGTAGCGGCGAGTGATCCAATTTTCATGAAAGAGGTTTCAATAGATTCGTAATAATAGTCCAGGCAACATAGACCGTATAACTTGTTAAAGTTTTCTTATAAAAATTGTGGTTATTCAAATATTGTTTCCTTTATTTGTTAAATTACTTATTCTACACTATAAATGATTATCTTTATGGAACTATGACTAACATTAAGAAAAGGTAATTTAAGGTCCTTTGATTCGTTTATACAATACAAACCATGTCATTAAGGTACGAACACACGTACGACAACTTCGAGGGATTTTGTTGGATTTCGACGCAAGTTGCGACAAAAAATGGAATACAAATCCTTCGCAGCACCGCGGCCACTGCGGCGCGTGTGTAAGCGTCCTAAAGCAAGTCTGAGAACATATTAAGAATTGTGTATTTACTAATAGTCTGGATGGACTTGTTATTCTGTCCACGAAGCTAACAATGCGCGGCGCAGATAACAGTCCGATATAGAGCGGCGCGGCTCCCCGAATGATAACTGTACCGTACCGCGAGATACCATAAATTTTTCCCATACGGTCGTTAAATCGCCGCATTATGTACTACAAAGTTTCGTAACAAAAACCTTCCGGCATTCTTGTTTACGTCCACTTATCGATTCCCAACAAATCAACAGTCACGACTCCACATGGATAGATTTGGATCGGTAAACGTGTAATATCACTCAGATTTGGTCTAGAAAAATGAAATGTCGTGTCGTTCTGTTGTCATGTCAGTAGTTGAGTAGCAGTTCCCGGGCCGTTACTCGCTCGCTAAATTGTACTCCTTGCGGGATCTGTGATTGCAAGTCGACTTTAATTCAATCCGTTCCTTGTAAACGATGATTTATTCCAATCATCCGTAATCACAGCCCTAATCATGTTGGCTTGTTTTCCAAAATACATAATATAAAAGGTTAGACTGTATTTACTGTTTTAAAATACTAGAAATCGGCCTGTCGTCGAAATTTTATTTGAATTTTATTTATTAAACTTACATAAAAAATGTAAAGTTTAAGTTTTAAGGTTCTTTTGCCTCTTAGATACGCAAACCTACTGTAATTAGACAAAGACATATTAGCTAGTATTAGTGTGGCGATTTTTTTTTTGTGTTTTTAATAAAGTTAAATGTAATTCTAAGCGAAGGAAATTTGATAGTCGTCCGTTGCATAATTTTTGCAAAAGAAGTACAGACGTTTTGCTTGACGTATAGAGTACCTATTTTTGTTATTATTGTTGTGATTGTGACATGCTTAATATGAATATAATATTAGGAACTGTTTATTTGAGAACAGGTAGATCAACCATTTTGTACAACATCAGTGTCGTTTAAATTTCGATAACAGGTATATTTATATTCTACATCGGGCCTAATAGACGCGTTTAAATTGAAATATTCAGATTACGGATGAAACTATTAAATTGTGTAGTTGGAATAGAGACATTAAATTCATAATGAATATATTATGTAAGATGATATTACATTATGTTCGCCGTACAACGGTGTTATGTTAATTCGTATTAGCATTTCAATTAGACGCATATAAGAGCTACACGCTACGTTTCTTGCGAAAGAAATATTTTCTGCCCATTTAAAAAACTTCAACATGATGTAAATATACCGTAAGGAAAATCTGTCCATAGCTTAGATTAGTCCATAGTAATTTACGCTGTCTGTGCTAAGTTAAGCTGTAAGTGCTGCGCTGTGTAAGTATTTCTGTCTTTTCTTGATATGTTGTAAAATTCACTCGACAGACTAACACAGCAACATTGATAAGCGTATTCGTTGCGCAGATATTTTTGTGTCTTATCCTTATTATAAAACAAAGTCCTCCGCTGCGTCTATCAGTATGTCTGTTCGCGATAAACACAGAGACAAGGCCCTGTACCTTCATGTTGTTTTCACCAATGGACAGAGTGATTCTCGAGAAAGGTTTTAGTATATTAATTGGACCCGATAGGTGGCTCTGCTATTAATGCGTCAAGAAACTTAATTCTAAGGCGTTCGAAGTTCTTCGAGACAGTTAGTAATAATACGAACACTTATTGAACATAATATATCAAAGTCCAAAAAGGAAAAATATACCATTAGTATAAGTTAGGCTATCCTCGAAACTTCCAGATAAAACTTAATTACAAAGACGACAAACTGTTAAACGACGAGTAACATAACAATGAACAGTGATAACATAAAGACGTGAACGTCATATAAGACTCTCATTTTGTAGACGAAATGAGAGTCAGATTAAACTCGTACCTTCTAAGAGTTAGGCTAAGCACACAAGAAATATATCAATTTTGATGCTAATTGGTATTATAAGTATTGTTTTAGGTACAATCGGACAGTAAGTTTAAAAGTAATTAAAAAAAACCTACTGTGTGTTGATAGATATAGAACCCTTCTAAGACGTGCATAAGTATTTTTTTATTCTTATAAATGAATAAAAAACTTACTCAGGCACGTCTTAGAAGGGAAAAGAAAAGGAAATACAACAATAAATTCGTACCATAGAGATGATACAAAACTTGTGTTATGCATATAATATAATAGCGCGCATTGGCGCGTCTTCGTTGGTCACCATATTTTCATGATATAAAGTATATTATGAAAAAATAGAGATAAAAACTCCATAGTAGAAAACAACGCTTCGACTTTGCGCCAGTGTGAGTTGAGCCTTAATGGAGCTGTAATGTTTCTTAGAATACAATTATTTAAAGACGATGTTCTGTGTTATCAGTCTTTCATGTTTTACAACTTTAATTACATGAATTAAACGGCTGTTTCCACAAATAAAAATGATTTGATGAGAAGTCGACATTTGTTACTTTATATTGTGTGAAATTGTAAGTTAGCTTTCATGTTCGTGAGGTTAAAAGCATAACATTAAAATTAATGTGCGCAGTAGCTATTAACGCAGCCCCCTATTGTAATATGTCTATTGTCTATAATCTATTATAGTCTAGGTGTACCTTATAATATTGTTGATCTCAAGAAGTCTTCTAAATTGAGTCAGGTGATGTAACTATTAAACCGCTTAATATTTTATTACTAAACAATATTTTTTTCTGTATATATACCATATAAATACAATATTTTTGACATACAAAATGTCGTTTACAAAAAGTATGCACCCTAAAAAGTTTAATAAAAAGTTTAATAATAGCTTGGAGCTTAAGTTACACTGTTTCCACAGTAATCACAGAATAGCATGAAGTGTAAAATCGACCCATAAATTGTTTTCTATGTTCTCACGCCATTTTAATGAAAACCCAACAGATGTCTAAGACTTGTAGCTTTATTTATTGAAGAACATATAACCTGGCGTTTATACAGCGTGTAAAAAGAACATAACTTTGAAATACGATTATACGGCCTTTCCTCATTTTGGAAATGTTTTTTTTGTCAAGAACAAAAAAAAAAAATCTTTACCATTTCCTATTTTTTTGTCGCAAAAATATCGAAAAAGCAATAATTTATTTTTTTAAAATTCTTGTAAAAAAATACGTTTCTAGAACGAGAAAATGCAGTATAATCATATCCCAAAGTTATAATGACTGTTCTTATTACACCCGTTATAACACTCGTAAATATTAATGAGTTTTCATTTAAAAGGGAGAAATACATAATTATATGAACTAAAACTTTTCATTATTCGAGAAAATAGGTCGATACGTATTTTCAGTCAAATTATTATCAAAAACCGGTCAAGTAGACGTTAGGCTATTGCACGAAGAGTCAGTGAGGGATCTCTCATATTATAACCTTAAAAGCGAGTGTCGCAAATTCAAGCGTACCAAATGTCTCACTTCAGGCATACGTGTTGAACGTAATTTTTTGTAATTTCAACTGCAAAAATATGTCTTGAGAGATAAAAACAGCTAGAAATTTAAATTATTATAATTTTTATTAATGTTCCATGATACTAGTGCCTGAAAAAATTATCGAACTATAGATTGTCAAAAAAAGTTATAAAAATTGTCCATGGTCTGTAGCATAGTAAAAGATCGTGAAAAAAGTAGGCATAGAATATAGAGAAAATAGAGATAGAAGACATTTTTAGACACTAGTGCGTGAAAAAATGATCTAACTATAGATTGTCAAAAAAAGTTATACTTTAGACCCGGCAAACTATACTCGAAAAGCATACTTTTGTAGTTGGAATTACAAAAAATATATTTTTAGTATTTTATGCAAAATTCTAAAGTGCAGTTGAAGTTATACTGATATGAGACCCTTACCACAAATTCTTATAACAATTAATACTTTTGGAGGAAATAAAAATATATTTTTGACGAGTACAGTAGTAATAAGATTTTTTTTTAACCAGTTATTCGCGTGGTTTTTGAGTGACTCAATCCATTTATCCAGCGCACGCAACGAAAGTCCCCAAATGTGAATAATTTTCACTGTTTTTGCAACATTTCTCACTGACGCTTCGCTCCTATTAGTCGCAGCGTAATGTTATATAGCCTATTATATAGCCTTCCTCTATAAATGGACTATACAACAATAAATGAATTTTTTCAACCAGGAGTTCCTAAGATTAGCGCATTTAAACAAACAAACAAACAAACATGGACGCTTCACACCACGTCAATCTGGCCCTGTGCTAAGTATCCGAAGAACTTGTGTTACAGGTAGCAGACAACGGAAATATATTTAATACTTTTATACTATACACATATTTAAGATTTTTATTATATTATACACAAATTTAATACACATCCATGACCCAGGAACAATGAAAACTTTTGTTCTTTCGGCGGGATTCGAACCCGCGACCTCTCGTTCGAGAACCAACGCGCTCAACCACTGCGCTACGGAGGTCGTCTATGATTATATGAATAGATATCATATTTGTTTAAACGAAATTTATAAGTAATGTTAAAGTAAAGCTACGACCTCGTGGTAAGGCCCCTGGTGGTACCCAGGATTTCACAAGAGAAGTATAATGATAGATCTGATGGATATCTCGTATCCACATAACAGCAAATGATCTCTGAACACACAGTTTGTAGAAAATTTGCATGGAGCGCGGTCATTTGTATACGTCCACGAATGACCTGCTCGGGATTTCCCAAGACGCAACAAACGTGCCATCGGCCATAAAACATTATTAATAGCCATGAAGTTTGGAGTTCAAACACAATGAGTTATGCAACGGCCACATTACATGACAATGCCGTTAATTAGGCTGTTGTTAGCGCACATAAATTAGCCTTTTATAAATGGGACCATCAACAACAGTTATGGCTCACAATAGGTGCTTTAATTCTGTTTGTACAATTATAAAATTAATATTTTACAGCATCCATTTAGTGAAACTATAACTAAGATTATCTACATGTACATGTAACTCCTTTTTAACCCCCGGCAAAAACAGAGGGGTGCTATTAGTTTGTCCGTGTGTGTCTGTGTGTGTCTGACTGTGGTATCGTCGCTCCCAAACGGATGAACCGATTTTGTTTTAGTCTTTTTTGTTTCAGAGCTGACGTGATCTAAAAAGTTCTTAGCTATAATTCATTATCATCAGTTCGTCGGGTTACATGATTTTTTATCGAGATATATTATATCACTGTTCCCCTAATATCTTGTAAGTATATAATATACTAGCTGACCCGTGCCCACTTCGTTGAGAATGGAAACCGTGTAAACCTTACCGGGACTTCCACGAATATTTCAAGACCAAAAATAGCCGAATCAGTTCAGCTGATCTCGAGTTTTAGCCAGACTTACGAACAGCAATTAATTTTTATACGTAACATACGAGTAGTCTATGTTACTCGGTGATAATGTAGCTTTCTAATGAAAAAAGAATTATTAAAATCGGTCCAGCAATATTTGAGTTTAGTCGTTACATACAAATATACAAAATATCTTTCCTCTTTATAATATTAGCATAGATAGAACTGATCCCATTGGTAGTGTCAAGTCGATCGGACGATAGACTACACATTACAATACTGCCTGCTACTGCCAATCCACGCCCATATATGGTTACTTCTAACTAATCCAATCGGCAGCGACATGCCGATCGGACGACAGTGCCGATTGGAGCTTAAAATTGAAATAAAACTAAGAGCTTTTCGCTTATTTTACTGAATTTGCTAATGGTTTAGCAAGACTGTGGATTTGGAATATGTTAAGAACATAATATGTCGATTTTAATTACGTTAATTATTATATCAATACGAGAAGAAAAATCCTTCAATAATAAACATGAATAAATACAATTTTAAAGCTGCATTCGCCATACGGAATGTTCCTTAGAATGCATCAACTTCTCAGAGTAAATAAAAAAAAACTCTTTATTTTATCGTGATTATTTTACTAACTATGGTCTAAAATAAAAATAAAAGTTGTAAAGGTATATAAGAGTTTCTTGGTTTTCTATACAGGTTTTTTTTTAATATTTAATCTGAGAATTGAATTAAGTAATTTAATGAAGTAAATATTATCTAGTCTGACGCGTATGACATAGAATAAACTTTGATCTTTTTCAAAGTATCGGTTGACAAATATTTAGTAAGCGATACGTATAATCCCTTCCAAATGTTTAGCTTTATCAAAGTCGCTAAGCTCCTTTTGACCGGAATTGCGGTCACGCACCGTAAGCCTCTTTACGTAATGTTCTCGCCTTAGTAACCGATAAATCCGTAGCAATATTTGTAACTACAGCCACAGCGAATCATATAGGTAATCAAAGTTCGTCGCACTACTGTAAACACGTTTAATTGTGTAAATATTTATAGTATGAAGATTCAATTTTCAATTATAATTACAATTTCTAAACACGCAGTAGCGTGTGCCAAGTTCGAGTTTATTGAAATATTGAGTTGCATCGTGTTATCACATGAAAAGTCTAAACCCACTTTTGTTTCATTTAAATGTATTTTTTGTGTTTAAAGTAAAGTAGAAAAATAATTTCAAATCTACTTAATATCCATGATCAAATAATAATAAGCTCGGAAATGATGTGCTAAATCTACTAATAAACTAATATTATAAAGCGGAAGAGTTTGTTTGTTTGTTTGTTTGTTTGTTTGTTTGTTTAAACACGCTAATGTCTGGAATCACTGGTCCGATTTGAAAAAATATTTTTTGCTGGTTAGTCCATTTATAGAGGAAGGCTTTAGGCTATATAACATTACGCTGCGACCAATAGAAGCTAAGCGTCAGTGAGAAATGTTACAAAAACGGAGAAAATTATTCACATTTGGGGACTTTTGTTGCGTGCGCTGCATAAACGGTTTAAGTCAATTAAAAAACCACGCGAACGAAGTCGCGGGAACAGCTAGTTCAATATAAAGTCATGTGGGTACCTACTGGCATATTGTAACTGTGACCAAAATTATATTGTTACTGCTAAGTAGGATTTATTTGAATAGTCGCTGGAGGTTCGCTGCCGCTGGCACATTTTTGGTATCATAAATTATTTATAGAGCTTTTTGGGGTCGAACATAAAATAGATCAACCGTCTTTGCACCCAACGTAATGAATAGTTACCATTTTTTCAAATGGAAACTGTCATTTCTCTACATTTCCTGCGCAGGTTTCCATTTGGTTGAGTGATAGCTTACAATCAAATATACTCTCACCCACCCAATATTTGTAAAAATGCTACGGGTGAAACATTTTAGTCCTTTCTTTTTATCCCTATATTTTACTAGCTGTTCCCGCGACATCGTTCGCGTAGTTTTTGAGTGACTTAAACCGTTTATGCAGCGCACGCAACGAAAGTCCCCAAATGTGAATAATTTCTCCCGTTTTTGTAACATTTTTCACTATTATTACGGTACTTTGGACTAACCAACAAAAAAATATTTTTTCAAATCGGCCCATTAGTTCCAGAGATTACCGCGTTTAAACAAACAAACAAACAAACTCTTCCGCTTTATAATATTAGTATAGATTGAATTATTTCATTGTAGGTGTATACATTGAGAACATTGAATAGCAATGCTTTTGTCACTTACTTTTTTCTAGATCTAGAGTAATATAATTACTAATTACCTAATACAAGTGTACTTAATAGTAATTAGCCAAGAGTAATTACAATATACCTAATAATTAACTAGTAATATCACTAGTATTAGTACTATCTATCAATAACTTAATCGTAAAAGCTTGATTGGCAATAACATGTACACGCTGCATCCTCCAAAACAAAACAAAACATTCGCATATATTCTTAATAACCGCATTAATAGGATAAGTTCAGAAGGCTTCACAATCCGCTTAAGAAAAATATTACCTGAAATAGGCTAAAGGTTCATACTTAAGGTTTCTTTTCACAAGAGCTTACAGCTGGCTGGCCGACTGGGTAATCTTGGTCTTGTTTCATTACTGTGTATTCATCGTACAGGCTGATCTGTGCGCGGGCAAAATAAAATCAATTAAAAGTTTTAATTGATATCCATTTATCTGCATTAAATATGAAGTGAATGTGTATTGAGCATAAACGTCGATATCATCAATCATTATTATCTGTGACTTCATCCTGTTACTTACCATACTGTTACTAGTTACCTAGTTACGTGTACGAAGCTGTATTATACTATTTATAAAACTCATCAGTTTTTTCGTTCTTCACTTCATAGAAGAGCAGCCAAAGGTACGTGATATTTAAATTTATTTAGTAAACAAATGGCATCTCTGTATTAGCTAAGTGAATGTTGGCCAATGTCATTCATCCAAAATCAAATCGAGCTCAAAGCTCTATCGGATTAGATTAAAATTAATGTGAAATTATTATCTGATAAGTAAGCTTTTATTGAGACGATTAATTTTCAAATTTATGTTATCCTCCTTTCAAAATATAATTATTTTGGTGGCTAAAAAAGTGAATAAGCGTAAGTCTTCTTAATTCAAATATATCAAAGTTTTAAAATATGAAATTGTTTATTTTACATTCGAAATATAATACCCGTGACAGATGCGTTTCAAAAGCGAAATGAGAGGCGGCTAAGGCCTAAGCTTATTTACTAGGCCCGAGCGACTAAGTTGAAAAGATCTCGGTGCGCGGGATTAAAATAATTCAGACTTCAGTTGCAAGCGTGCGCATTGTGCAGCCGGCGGTGATTAAATATAAACCCACCGGAGATTTATAAGTGTTTATTCCTGGGCCCGCGAGCCTTTGTGCCCTAGCCCTAATAAAATGTTTGTCGCGGGTAAATGTATTGTTACATGGATGTGAATGTTTCAATGAAAAATGAATTGGAACTCGGGAATAATTGAATTTATAGACAAGCCTGTTGAAAGCGATTGGTCGGGATTTAATTATAAACCCAATACCCGATAGACCTCATAATGGGTCGTTTGTGTGTTAATTTTGGGATTTGGTGTGGTGTTGGTCAAGACTCAAGTATAATTAAACTTATTTATAAACATGAAATCACTTATTTTCGACCATTGGAACACTATAGTTGTAGTACTAATACCATAAAATCCAGTCCAGCTATGCAGGAGTTCTTTGTATAGTGTGTACGCAACACACAAAAATTCCTCTCTTTCTTCGCTGTTGTAAAATTATAAGATGTGCGACATGACTGGCTTGAACAGAACAGAACTGACTTTACTTATGTCCTTGTATGGAATAAACGCCTCCGTGGTCTAGTGGTTCAGAGCTTCGCTCTCGATCTGGAGGTCGTGGGTTCGATTCCCGCGTTGGAACAACAAAAAAAATTTTGTATTCAAGTTTGGTTAGGACAATGCAGGCCGATTACCTGATTGTCTGACAAGAAAGATGATCCATGCGTCGGATGGGCATGTAAAAGGTCGGTCCTGCGCGTGTTCTCTCGCCAGTCGTGTCGGTTTACCATCCCACTGGGTTATGTGAGTAATAGGAAGAAAAAGTGTCTTTGTGTATTGCGAACACACTTAGGCACCATAAAATAACTCCTGCGTAGCTGGCCTGGTTTCAATGAAATCGGCTACCGACACCGAAATCAGTGAGGTGGGCTATTATTATTATAATCGGCCTATATTATCGTACCCAGACTTGAAAATATATATTTTTTTGCATTCAACTTAAATTTTTTTTGCAGTCGAGAGCTAAACTCCAAACCACTGGGCCACGGAGGCGACTAGTTTAGTAATTACTATACGAACCACTTACGCAAACTTGACAGTTAAACAGCTATGTCGTGGCTAACCGTGGCCAGCTGGTCGTTACATTACAGCCAAAGAGTTGCTCCAAGGGCAACACACTTTAGCCCCCAAATTGAAAGGTGTCAACTACAAGCCCCAAACTGGATCCTGGCAGTAAATTCTAATGCAAATCAAACATACAATTTATGTTAAAACGACTTCACACTCGCGAATTTGCATGTTAGCGGTATGGTGTGGCTATCAAATCTAGGTTGCTACCGGAACGCAACAAATCATTTCGAGCATAACAATGCGATAGCTATTAAATCGATCTTAAATATTCAATAATAAATAGGTAAATGTTAACGGTGGTCGCGTAATTTGTCAGTCACAAAGGATTCGATCTGAAAACGTCGAACTGACTATTAATCATAGGTGCAGTTGGACATACGATCGCTTACGAAACGAATCGGTTCAAAGCTCACTAACAGGGGTGTAAGTAATTAACTACCGTGTAATTGCGTTGCTAATGATAATTATTTAAGGCATAGTAAAGTGTGATAAAGAGTTGTAAGTAATATTTACGTAATTTAACTTAGCAGTTCTATTTTAAAATATTTTTTTAACTGGATGTTTCGCGCTAATTCTGCATACGTGTTAATCTACAATTTAAACTATTACCATACAAAATTTCATAAACATTTTGAAATTTTAACATGAAAGAGTACATTCCATCCATCTATAAATACTTTAAAAATCACGTTTATACAGGATATCTCACAGTTCATAATATATCAAGTCGAATATAGAGAAGGATTTTGTTTTGGTACTTCATATAAATGACGTACCATAATGCGACAAATTGCGCTTTAAAATGTCACAAAACAGATGAGTTTCAACCCTGGACAGGTGTTAGGTCAACAACAAGTGCGTTCGTGTGTATAGACTAGGAGCCCGCGAGTCTCAAAGTTGTAAGATTCATTCCTTGTAGTAATTTTAGACCTTTGCATCTTTTTTATCGCATAATAATAAATAGTTGTAGAACATTATAAATAAACATTAGTAGGATGATAATATTAAATTAAGGCACTGGGTAAATTACATTAAAAAATTGATGTTTTACGTGTTTTAAATGACTTAGATATTTCTAATTAACTAGCTGACCCACTTCGTTGAGCATAGAAACAGTTTGTGATAAACCGTTTAAACCTTCATGGAACTTACACGAATAGTGCAAGATTAAAAATGATTCAGCCGTTCTCGAGTTTCAGCGAGACTAACGAACAGCAATTCATTTTTGTATATAAGAGAAGATGTTATAATAATAATGATAAAAGCTCGGAAAGTTTTGAAGTTTGCGACAACACATCTCGCCGGCGACTCTTTCTCTCCGTAATACATTGTTTATTACTTGGCTGAAGTTACTTAATTTTATCTTAATCAACATAAATTAACAGAGTCTAATGAATTTATAACCCGTGTAGCCCGTGACATTGTGTAGATAATCACGTAAGTTGAACTCGTAGACAAACATCATTCCTCATTTTATTAAATTATGATTTATGGGGTTTAGTGAACTTTGGTATTGAGGGATTCGCATTCGCATGCTTTTAATTATAAAAATGGCGTTGGAAAATCCATTTGAGAAAGGACATATACCAAAAGAAGAAGAAGATAAAAAAATAAGAATTAGGAAGGTAAGGAAAACTAAGTTTTAAAGCTGTGACTTGAATACAGCTGATAATGTTAAGTCAAGGGTCTCTGGGTCAAATAGATTAATTCAATAATTGCTAGTTCCTGTTAAACTTCTAATCTTGTATTAAACTAGCATATTATTATTATTGATTTAATAAAACGTTATAGTTGAAATGGCAGAGCTAAGGAATGAATTTATACATACACCAATTGAATTGTCTGGCAAAAATGGCTTCATCTTCTTAATCTAACGTCCCATCAATTTTAATATTACAAATATTAAAATTTGTACTAACTATAAACTTTAAGTAAAAGCAGTTCGTTCCGCAGAAGAGGCTGTATCAAGACGATAGTAACGAAATATTTGCAGATGACTCCCATCGAGTAAGGGCTCGGACAGCGAGGTCATGATCAACGTACACGCCGAGGTCAGATAATGTCAATGGCACAGCTCCATGTCGTAAATGAGTAATTGTCTACCTCGGCCACATAATATTTGCAGTTATGTAAATACAACTTGAGAGTTGAGCACTAAGCGCGACTCGATGCCTTGACGTGTTTATGAAGCTTCACCTCCACACGTGGTTTGTACGTTGAATTTAAGAGGAATGTATTTTGTATTAATTAAATGCCTGAGACAATACGCGTTAAACGATATCCTTAATTTACTATATAATATATTGTCACCCCATTCACCTTACAGAATTAATCTAAATAGGAATTTACAAACGAACATTTAAGATACGCGCAAGAACAACACGTTTCTTGAGTCTGGTAATACGGATAAGTCGTAAGAATTACCAGGTCCTCCGGAGAACATTATTAGCTTTCAAAGGCATCTCCCCGCAGATCCCTATGAACATTTTAATAAAACACATTCCGCGATTTATATTTCACGCCGTTTGAAATGTTAAATCGTACAGGCATATTGCAGCCGTATCTTCTGGATCTAACAAGCGAACACCTTTGCAAATCGTAATACGCATAATGCAGGTTAGGCACGGATATTACGCATGCGATGGACGGCGGGAGGACGATCGGATCGTTCGCACGCATATTACCGCCCGGGCCGGCCGAGCCCGGAGCGGGCTAACAGTACCGCTGTGATTAGACGCCGAGCGATACAACCTATTGTCGGTACACGATCTGTACATTTTGAAATTGCGGAAATAGCTCGCAGACAACCGGGACGTTTCAATTGGTGGATAAATATATGGCTGCGGCGGTCACGGCTCAATGGAATTAATTACTCTCGCTGTATTGGTATATGACCGCATGGGTTATCATTAATACGCCCCTTATCTATAATTGGCAGTTATTGTTTGTCAATAATTACTATGGACATTAATGTCGTCACTCAAAGTTATGAGTTACATGGTTACAGGTATTACTAATCCTTCAGTTTTTTTTTTTGGTTTGATGCTCATTATTCTGCGTCTCCACAAAGTAGGTAATCTACTCATAATTAATTAATGAAATTGTTTTAGACACAAAATATCTAAAATGTATAAATTGTATTACAAATACAATTCCTCAAGACGTTACATTTCTAGTTGATGAATTGTGAACGGTTCGTAGGTTTAGGGATAAGTGTTAACCCCTGGTTATAAGTTACGGATTACCATTTCAGATAGAGCATAAACCACACATGAAAAAAGTAATAAAATATAGAATTACACTGTCAAAATATCTATTTTCATAACAAAGGAACCATATTTACGGCGTAAAAAGCAATACTACAAGATGATATTTATCATCGCCTATACTAGGAGAGAGTATGGTCGTTTGACGTAATTTATAACGGTCCCATTACGTAGTTACTTAGATCATTCGACAAGTTGAAATAGGCTGATAGTCATAAAACTGTAACGCGAGGACATTAGTAAGCGTCGAAGTGTCCTTGTTTACGGCCAGGCTAATGAGAAATACCCAGCGCTGCGCGTGACTAACTAATGCTCCAGAGTCCGACCTCCAGTTCAACGCAGTTCCCTCCAACACTTTAGATGAACGCGGGAAAGAACGGTATGCTAATAGGGAATCTAGCTAAAATTAATAGAAGGCATTTGAAAATTCACCATACCTAAATATTTAATTTCATTTACTACTTTACCTACTTTCATTTCTACTTTTAAATGTTATCTCTGTTTATGATGTTTTACCGTCCTAATATAATATTTTGTCTTGTCTAGTGTACAATATGTCTTATTATTATTAATAATAATATACATACAACGTGTACAATATTATTTTTTCGATGCGTAAGTTAAGCTTAATGGAGTTTCAAATATCTTTACATTTTTGCTACTACAACACGTAAACGTTTAAAAGTATACAGAGGCATACCGAGGTAAAAAAAATCCGTATGTCAAAGCACATCCGTAGTTGAAATCATTGATATGACATTTCACACCCACAAAGGTGTAAGCGTATTATGTTTCCGTCTTCTCTTCAATTCTGTTTTCACACAAACATGCAATGTTTGACTTGTTTTGTAAATCGAGCAGATATCCTAGAGATGCGAGACAGGGTCTTGTGTTTCCTATATCTATGTCTCGGCATGCAATTTCAGTGCATTGTTTGTTTTGACTATGGCTTTATGGAAGCCTCGTGTGAACCACCTTGTTGTCTTTACCGTATTCACATATCGAGCTGCAGAAAATATTATCTCTACTGAATTTATATTATCTACACGTATCACAATAAAACAGAGACAAACAGCTCTAATATTTTCTTATAACTTAATTCTGTTATAAGAAATTATTAGTTGTGATTTGAAGATATCGCTACTTGCGCCAAAAAACTCTGGGTGTTATTACTACATTAGAAGATAATTAACTCAAGATTAGGGGCTACGTCTGGCTTGTTCATTTGATACTAAATAGAGCAAAGTTTAGTGTCAGCACTAATTTTGGGTTATTAATTTTATCTAGACTGGCGCTTGAACATTGCTTTTTTAGAAATATCACGCTTCAAGATATTCTAAAGGTATCCGTTACCACTAAAACTATGCTGCAGGAAGTCCCAAGGCTATAACTGCTAAAGGAGAAACTTACGCCCGTTTAGTACGTACAGCTGTAAAATAATTGTCTGTCAATTTGTACGCTTCAAAATTCTGATATTCTAATCTTTATCAATGTCTTCTTATGCATAACAAGCGTAAAGTGGCTCGAAGTAATCTAGGGTTGACTGTACAATTGTACCTCGAAAGCTTCCCAACGAAATGAGAATTACAGGCAGTCGACGCCGAGAACATCCATATCTCAACGGGCAAAGGAATTGGATTTTGCTTTTACCAATAGATATTTAAATATGATAACTAAGACTGCAATTGTAAATAAGAAAGATAGTATTGAACCAGTTAAGGCTGTTTAGCTCACGTTTTTTAATTTTATAAGAAAATAAATAATCTCTTATACATAAAAATGATGCTGTTCGTTAGTCTCCCTAAAACTCGAGAACGGCTGAAACGATTCGCCTATTTTTGGTCTTGAAATATTTGTGGAAGTCCCGGGAAGGTTTGAACGGTTTATCACAAACTGTTTGTATATGCTCAACGAAGTGGGCACTGTTCACCTAGTAATAATCGAATAACCAAACAAAGTCTATACTGCAATACCAGCTGTGTTCCTAAACCTTGCGGTATTGATTTAGAAACACATCTATCAATGTAGTAAAGGCTTTGTTTACATTAGGATTTTAATAATTAATAACGAATAATCACCAAAAACGAGAAGCATTATTTTAACCCGCTTAGGATACAATACTTCTCTGCGAACATAGAAATACGCAATTAATTTTGGAGCAAATCAAACTTTGCGGATCCCGACTGCCGCGACTAATCCAATCATGGAAAGCCTCTTTATCATATAGAACAATCAATCTTTTCCAAAGGAATTTCAATCAAAACAAATCAGAGACGAAGCTCATAAAGAAACTCATAAGTCACACAATCAGAAGCGGTTTAAATATTTATAGGGCGCAGAAAAAACAACCCACATCTCTCACCATAATTAAATACGCCTCTGGGCACACAAATTTATAGAATACTCCATCAATTCATAGATAGTTTACTCGCGATAAAATATTATGGTAAATTATGTGACTGCTGGGAAAACAAAAAAACGTTTTAATGAGTTTCTAAAATGTTAATTGAGCTTCAGAACGGCTAGGTGCTTTAAAATCACTGATAGTATTTATATTTTGTTTCAATAAATACAACTTTAACTCCGTTTCGATTCAGTGTGATAATAATGTACGCAAAAATGCAATTCGACCAACATAATTTTTCATTCTTTCTCTTTATTTTGCGGTGAATATATTTTCGATCACATTGTGTTATTAACCGACTTCCAAAAAAGGACGAAATTCACAATTCAGCCTGTTTTTTTTTTGTATGAACCTAGTGCGAAAGAACCAGGAATGTGATTAAAATTTCGTTCAAAACGTTATTTCCTTGAAACTGGAACGCCACTTTAATAGTTTAAGGGCGTGTTTCACCAAGCAATGTTAAAGTTAATCCTTCGTTAAATATAATTTTATTCCTCTCGCAATTCCTATCAATGAATGAGAAGGCATGGTATTTTAACAAGCCGTTAACACCAACACTGCGTTGGTGAAATCGGGACTAAATCGGATGCATTATAGTAGTTTATACCGAGCTTTGTTTAGATTTAAATCTCCTTGAATCGGAACAGAGTATGCAAAGCAACATTAGAATGCATAATTAAAAATGTCCACAATCACACAAATACATCTGTCAAGCGGCCGCATACAGCGTTAACAAGTTTTAATTAAGGAAATTAATTGAGGTAAACTTTTCAATGGCTCGTAGATAATTGAATAATCTTCGAGCAAATGATTGCATTTATCACGACCCTATCTATGGGACGTTACTTTAAGCATTAGCAGTCGCATTTTAATAAGGCAAAACATACAAATGGTAATTTTGTCATTTGATTATTTTGTTATTTTATGAAATAGTGACCTTTCTCAACATAACACCGGGGCTTATTCTTACAAATCCTGAGTGTTCAACAATTGAAGACATGAATGGATTAAGGTGATAATATGTAGCAAAATTCTGATTTCATGAAAATTGATTTCAAACTCTTAAACATTTTAGAATAATAATATGTCGTAACGTATTAAGTACATTAATCTAAAGATCCGTCTCTAGAATAAATATATGTACTACAATTAAAATGTTTAAGTGACAGTTTACAGGAAATAAGTAAGCAATGTTGTATGAAAAACCTGTATGTTATATTGGTCTAGATAGTTATAGAAATGTAAACCTCGGCGTTGACTATAAAATTAAATACCTTTCTAAGGTCCAGGGACTAGGGACACAGTAACATGGTAGCTATGATATATCAGGCGTAGGATCTTAGGTCCTTCCTCCTGGTAAATTCTATGTCTGTGCCAAATTTCATTGAAATTGAGCAATAGTTTCAACCCCTATTCAATATAAACATACTAACACACCTTTCCTCAACAACCTCTATGTTATATTGGTCTAGATAGTTATAGAAATGTAAACATCGGCGTTGGCTATAAAATGAAATACCTTTCTAAAGCCCAGGGACTAGGGACACAGTAACATGGTAGCTGTAATATATCAGGCGTAGGATCGTAGGTCCTTCCTTCTAGCACTAAGTAGATAATAAACTCCAAGTAAATTTTATGAGTGTGCCAAATTTCATCGACATTGATGCAATAGTTTCGGCCCCTATTCAAAATAAATATACTTACCTTTCCTCTATCATGTTGGTTTAGATAGTTATAGCAATGTAAACATCGGCGTTGGCTATAAAATGAAATACCTTTCTAAGGTGCAGGGACTAGGGACACAGTAACACGGTGGCTATACATCAGGCGTGTATTATTAATTTATTGCAGCCGGCTTTGACAAGCTCTGTGTTGCCTCAACAAAATCTACCGGGTACTAACCTGTGTCCGTAATAGGAGCTGCTATTAAATTACGATGAAATCTTTACGTGAACTATGTAGAGGTTGTTTATTAAGCCAGTTTGCTGTAAATCATAAAATTGGATTACAAAGTATATCGATTACGGCGTGTGATGCTTGTGATTAGCGAAAATGAGTTATTAAACAATATTATACAGATGCCTAATAATCTTTAATAGTTCATTTTGAGTTTTGGTGAGTTATGGATGTTGCGTTGAGATCGCCCGACCAGAATTGGCCCATAAATTGTAGAGCTGTAGCAAACCGCACGTGTTCGTTACTGAGTAACGGGTACGCCATCTAGTACCGAGTAACGAATTTACACACGAATATTTTTTGTTACTCGCATTACTTCGTATCATAGCCATATACACTGTTTTAACAACGCAATGTTCCGTTTTCTTGCTGATTGTACGTTTCGAGCATGCGCGCTATTCTGTAAATTTAAAAACTTAACAAGTTAAAAACGCCTAGTACATACATATTCTTAAATCATATGCGCCGCACCAGAACGTATTCTGTAAGCAATACTACTTGATACGTTACTCAGGCATAACATACATATGATAGCATGTTATGAGGTATCAAAAGTAACGAGTACCGATTGTTACAGTAACGAGTAGAGAGAAGTAACGAAAAAAACAATACCCGCATGTGGGTATTTTTTTTTTCGTTACTTTTACAACTCTAATAAATTGTTAGGTTTGAAGTTGAAGTTTTAAAAGCGTTCCATTGTCTCTTGTGTAGTAAAAATTTTTAGACTTGTGACAGATTGACCAGCGTCGACGTGTAATAAAATTGTATCAAACACACGCCGCACTGTGCGTCGGAGTTGGTGCTCTTTTTGTATACATTTTTATGAATATCAATTTTCTGTCATTTTGTTAACAAAATATTTTGATTTTTATTTTTGTATCACTATAATACAGGTAATATAATTTAAAAAAACTCTCTGCAGACGTTGCTCCAAACAAACTGTGGCGAATTTCATACGCCTCTGTTTTGCACAATTCAAGTATAACTGTACTATAAATGTACTCAAAGTTACACTCGAAAGTAATGCAACAATTATTATTACACAAAATATATATTTTTATACACATAACATTTACTTATATTATATTCACACGTGATAATATAAATTTGATGTTTAATTAAAAACATCATCCCTATTCCCTTCCCCCCTCGATTAGTATCTAATTGTCTCACGTCGGCAGTCTGCACGTACTCGCGCTGTGATATTGGAGTCATAAAGACAGTTACAATAATGATCCACGGTCTATTTATTTTCTCCATTTTAATGGCAAAATTTTCAACTCGTTAGTTTTAATACTTACATGGATTTTTTTACATTGTTTTTGTCAATCAATGTTTGTTTCCGTAATGTAATCGCATCCCATAATTAGTGACCTAATAGTAAATTGGGTACTGTATTTTTTTATTTATAAAGGCTAAGGGCGTGTTTCACCAAGCAATATTAAAGTTGTTCCTCTCGTAATTCCTATCAATTAATAAGAAGGCATGGTATTTTAACAAGCCGTTAACACTAGCATGCGTTGGTGAGATCGGAACTAAAGCTCTGAAAATGCTAACAATCAAATGTTCAGCATTTTTCTAGATTTTGTATAGGGTGTTTCCACAAGTCTCACTTAAAATAATCAGCAGTTTTTTAACAACAATTGTTTATGTTATTCCTTTTACACATTTTTATTTTGTCGTAGCGCTATCTGTTTAGTAAAAAAATGTCAAGTACCCAATTACCAAACTGCATGAACAGCTCCACAGCAAACACCACCTCTAACCTTTGACCCCGGTGCCCGTGTGGTGCTATATTTAATCTAAATACCAAAACAGTCCCAAAGGTCAGGGCGTAAATTCTCGATACGTCATTCGGAATAGAACTATAGTCCGTTATGGGGAACAGACCATATCGAGCGGAGATAGGTTTATGGTGATTTGATACTGTTGGCTTGAAAATTATGTCCAAGTTCACCTCGCGACTTGACAGCGAACAAATCTTTGGAGACGCGATACAAATTTTCAAGCGAAGGGTCGTGTTTGCACAAACTTATCTTGTTACTAAAGTGTACAGGCTGATTCATGGCTTATATAATATTAAGCCGAATATAGTGTGAAGAGCACGAGTAGAATATTTTTCGTTTTCTCATCTCATAAAAATTACTTAGCATATCGCGATCAATCAAGATTAAAGATCTCCATAAAAGTCGCAAAACAGATGAGTTTAAATCCTGGTCAGGTCTTAGGTTAACGACTAGTGCGTTCGTGTGTATAGACTAGGAGCCCGCGAGCTCTAGCATAGCAAAAGTCACTCCTTTTAGACCTTTGATTTTTTTTAGTTATTTTAAGTAATTTATATAAGGTGACAAAACAAAAAATGTTCTACGCGTCATTCTCTTCACACTATATTCGGTTTAATACATGAATCAGCCTATATAAGCTGACCCGTGGCAACTTCGTCGGGCGTTTCAACAGTTTTTTTCACACCTTTGTAAGGCCTGTTCAAAAAAAGAATAACCAATAAAAACATTTAATTTATTATTAAAAGTATTTTTAGTCATTTGAAAACTCTACCATTAAAACTATATAAAATTCATATCATAATAATATTATGATATATATTATACACTTGACACTCCTTTTTACCCCGTTAGGCTGGGGTTGAATTCACATATTATGTTGAGATCTCGTGGCGCGTGAGTTAGTGATTTATTTAATGTCTTATTACTTAAAAGCAAAGTAAATGAAAATCTACATCTTAGCAACTCTTTACTTGTTATACACTCTTCAAAGAGAACTGTTCGTTTTCGATACTAACATTCAATTTCAGCGACCGCTTCATTTAATAACGGCCTCTTAGGCCATTCAAAAGGGGTTAAGGCCCCTTACTTCGATAGAACAAAAAGTTACGATCTAACGATTTTCTTTATCCTGGATAGGTTCCAAAGGTACCAAAAGCCATTGAGATCGAACTAATTCGAATCTCGATTGTGTCGGGAGTAAGCCTGCTGGTGTGTACCATTAGTCACGTGGACGTCACGTGGCCAATCGGACTGCACAGGTGGCCTAGAGCTGTAATCAGTTAATTGGTATTGATTCATCGGTATGGCCACATGATCAAAATCATCAACATTCAACACCAATCTCGTCCAATAAATTTTCTGAAAATATTAAAAATAATCTCTCTCGAAATATCGCTTTTAAACTCTATCTCAAAATCCTTACTTGGTAATATTCGCCTTAATTTATTATGGACAATGAATAACTTATACAATGCTGTCTTTGCCTGTTACGTCAGAAGTATTACTTTACAGATGAAGATAGCACGTTATTTGTCTTTTCAATATTTTTATTAGTAAGTGCGTTAAATGTTGCTACTCAACTTGGGACAAAGACAGCGTACGACTTGAGAGACACTTAATTTAAGAATCATATTTTCAGTTTTCGTTAAAAAAGGTAGGCCATGCAGGAACATTGAAAGCTTCGTAAAGTAACGTTACCGAATAATAATTGTATGAAAAGCATAGCAGCGCCAATATGACAATAAAATTAATTAAAACTTACGGAACTATCAAGTGTTTCTACAGCTCTACAGAAAACCAATTAACGAATGGTTTAATATTAAAATTAATTCAGAGTTTTAAGATTTTAATCGAATCATATTCAGCTTTTTATGGTAGCATTTCAAGTTAATTAAAACTGTAATCAGTAGCGACATAAGTATGCGCTCTCATGAATATGCTATTGAGTAATAGTAATTTATTGATTTACTAACTCAATTTCATAACAAAGACGCGATCATATTTTACAGTTGTACAAAGTATGTTGAATTAATTAAAATAAAAGCTTCTTTAAAACAATATTTTATTGAAATGCGCTAAAATAAAATAAAATAATTAAGTACTACTATTCTGTCGTCCTTACAAAGAGTGCAATAAGTCGAGGTTTTGGGCAAATTGAGTTAAGAACATATCCGTGATCAGGAAAAGAAGCTGATTATATACCTATATATTTAATAACAGGGTCTTAACTCAATTTGCCAAAAAACTCTACTTATTGCACTCTTCCTAAGGACGGCAATATTAATTTAGTTTAAAAAACTTATTAAATGTGTAATAACGATTATTACACATTTAATAAGTTTAAAAGCTTAGCACATTTTATAATTCACAATAATAACACACAACTTTTTTACACTTTTCCACTTTTTATTACGTTGTAATAAGTTTTTTTAAAAACACGATCGGTTTCGATTAAATTATCATCAAGTTTTCTGTCATTCATTTAAAAAGTGGAAAAGTGTAAAAAAGTTGTGTGTTATTATTGTGAACATGAATTTCCATCAAGAACCAACAGTACATTCAATCAGTTACATTTTATAATTACGTATTTATAACATTAATGCTTTTATTTTAAGTGTTATTCGCTATTTATTTAGCTATAGTTTGTGTTATTTACCTAACAGTTGGGTAAAAGTAAGTTGCAATACATTCGAACACGTTTTCCTATAACGGGGCCAATAATTTATAAGCACGGCGCACGTGTGTTAAGTGAAATAAATTGCAGCGTATGTTTGTGTTGTACTAGGAGCTAGGGCCCGTATTATGAAAATGTCTCGAACCCAACCTCACTTGAGAACCTATTTGACAGATAACACAACGTTTCGTTTCACTTTTAAAAGTGAACATCATTATTAATGTTACATATTACTTTAATTTATTTTCTTTTTATACCGTAATATTCATATTATAGATTACAGAAAACATTAAAATAAGTATATTCTTTATTTTTACGTTTTAAAAAGAAAAAAAAATGTAACATATGTAAAGTTCTTCATTTTTTAAAGTGAAACGAAACGTTTTTTTATATGTCAAATAGATTCTCAAGTGAGGTTGGGATTGAGACTTCTATATTAATACGGGCCTAGAAGTGGTTTAATATAAGATATAGGAGTTAGGACCTAGGCTCTGCTCGCGACCACGCCTGAGTTTAGGAAATTGTTGTTATTGTTTTAGGAGGGCCTTAGTTGCTTATATTCGATCGCAGACCGATTCGGTTTACCACTTTTCGACCTTAATACTATACCGACAAAGCCCAAAAGTGGTAAACCGGAGTAGAGATTTTTTTCGTTAATAGCTATATTCGTCTTTGTGATGTTTTTTAGAGTGCCTTATTAGATCATTCATGGTTTAGGCACGGAAAAACTACAAATTTCTAATCAGAGGATCTCTTGCCTCTTACACACTGACACACCTATATTATAATTATTAAATTACCATGGATTAAACATGCATTTCATTTACAATAAAATATTCCGGTTTAAAAAGACATACACATACAGCCCTTTGTAAGCTCATACTAAGTTGCAACGGGAAGTGACAACTTTGAATATGTATAGAGTTATGATCATTCAAGTACACGTGTCTCGTCGCGGACAGGCGCAGTTCTGAGCCGAGAACCGGGAATAACAATGAAGTGGTTCCACGGTTGTATCCGTCGGGACTACTCGGGACTCGGGAACCGATATTCGCGCAGGGCCAACCGACCCTGACCCGCGGTCGTCGACCCCGCGCGTGACACTTGGTTCCTCTATCGATCACGACTAGGATCTCACCGTCCCGTCGATACTCGATATTTTTGTGCTTATCTGATGCTGTCCGACTCGTGACTGCGGCCACTTGCCGAAACCGCGATGACCCGTTCGGTTTTTCTATTGTTCGCCATACCGTTATTATCTTGTTAGCAGGTGTGCTTTGTTATTTTTTGTATCAATACATTCGAATTATAATACAAATTGACTTTGTTTATCAAATTAATCTAATGCTGTTTGAGGTTTTTATTATAAGTTTATTATAGAAGTAAATGGTAATTAGGAAAGGTATTAAAAGCTACCTCACACAAAATAAATAAAAGACCGATATTACATAATATTGGCGCGTTGAACGAGATCGGAAATATTCAGGCGCATTCGCAGGGTCGCACGTAACCGGAGATCGGGTCGACTCGGGGGCGTTCGAGTATTATCGCGTAAAATTTGGTTCATTACAATTTGCTACTTGTTAATTTTGTGTATTAAACTAATAATTAATAAAACAAACATTTTTGATGTGCGATTATAAAAATAAAGGGTGTCCACAACCTATTGGAGTATGATTTGCCTTTATAGAATAATAAGATTTTTTAAAATTTTACTATCCGGTATCCGGCCGGATAGTGAAAACATGGCCGGATAGGCCGGATACCGGATAGTTACCGGATATCAATTACATCTCTAGTTTTGAGTCAGAAAAGAGGGCATTAAAATACACAATATAGGTACTAGTTGGATCAGAGCCCTGACTATGGAACTGCGGTGGTTTTCCCGTTTCTAGAAATCGACTGTCATTTTGACGTAATTACTTTTTAGAACACGGTTTAAAAAGTTCAAACGTCAGAATTTTGACATATAAATTTTTTAAATCGTTTTTTAAATGACTGTTCATATTCATCGAAGATAGCTCACCAAAGTTACGTAATCAGGCAGCTGTCCACTATCTACGAGTATAATATAGATTTACAACATTTTGAACAGTTCCTATTTGTCACTGTCCGGCTGGTAATTTCCATGTCCAAACTAATTGTGACAACTACGTGGATACTGGACATGCTATGCGTACTGGTGATCTCCGATCCCTATAGGTGAAGTCTCGAGATCCACCATAAAATGATGAGCAAGTTTGTACCTGGCATATTTTATAGTCAAGGGACGCCTGACAGCGTTTAATGATTATGTGCCGATGAGCACTTGTCCGCTGGACATTAAGGAAACGTATGGACAATACTTCACACTTAAGAAACGTGAGGTGCTAAAATAATCACAAGGCATTAACAGTAATGGTTCTTCAGACTTGCCTTCAGTGCTAAATGAAGCTTTGTACTATTAACTTGTTGTCCCCTAAAGTAAAAGCTTAGAAGTGACACTAGAATGATTTTATCTTACATGTTGTTAGTAAAGTCAATTACTTCCCTTATATATTGTGTGTTCTATGCACTTTATATAATATGAAAAATAATATTTTGTGTGTTCTGTCCATAATATAATGCGTTTAATGGGAGCTTTCCTATACGAGAACATCAAATTCTAGAACTTACTTTTGACTTCCATATTTCTATGAGAAATGCCCCAACCTCAATATCACAAATTCGCCCATACAATAATTAAAAAAAAATCCAAACATACCCTAAAGTATTATGCGAAATTTCATACTTCCCCGTCCGCACAATTTTCGTATAAAGGGGTACAAAGCTTTTGTTTCACTTATAAACAGATTATGAAAACCTTATGTCGAAGTTTTATTGTTATGTGTATATTATTTTGCTTTTAAACGAGGTTAGCTCTACAATTAGTTACTTATCTTACTTAATAGTATAAAGCGGAAGAGTTTGTTTGTTTGTATATTTATTTAAACGCTAATCTCAGGATTGGTCCGATTTGAAAAATTATTTTTTTATTGGATAGTCCGTTTTTAGAGGAAGGCTTTAGGCTATATAACATTACTCTGTGACTAATAGCAGCGTAGCATCAGTTAGAAATGTTGCAAAAACGGGGAAAATTATTCACATTCGAGGACTTTCGTTGCGTGCGCTGCATAAACGGTTTAAGTTACTCAAAAAATATGTATGAAAAGAATTATTCCTTTTTAATAATCATAATAACAAAAACCAACGTGAGCAATCAAAAGATAATCGCGATAGTGTTTCCGACAACAACATGAATGAAGTAGATTAATATATAGATATAAGATATTATAATATCATAGACAAAGCGAATTTTAAAAGGTTGGATGTAGCGAGTCCCGCCTACGCGGTCTTGGACCTCTTTCAACACTCAAATAAACCATAAATTACAATTTCAAATCTCATCGTGTAGTGTGTACGCAAGACGCATACGTTATGTTACTAATGAACAATCCGATCTTGTCTACAATAGTTTTATTTTAGTTATTAGTTTAACGAATGTATTTTATAAAATATGCTAATGTTTTGATAATTTATCTATTATGCCTATCAATAATGCCGTTGAGTGGTGATTAAATATCAAATATGTAAACAAATGCTATCGCTTTCGTAATTAGGGATTAGCTAGTTATGACAACATTCTTTGTAATTCCCGACAAAAACAGAGTGGGGTTATAAGTTTGACGTGTATGTGTGCGTTGGTATCTGCCAAGTTGATCACGGCCCTCCTTTCGAAACAATTCAGGCCATTTTCGACCCTATATTTGACTTTGTTGTGGAGAAAACTAGAAGCCTGTATTTTGTGACTGACTCACTCACTTACTCACTGACCGATCATCAAAAGTATAAGGCACTTCTGACAGACATAAAAGCTTCAAATTTGGAAAATTGAAAAGATTGTAACTTGTAAGATCCATTATTTGTGATATTTTTCATGGGATTTGATTTTTTTTGTTACCTAAATTCATTATCATCAGTCTCACCCAATTTTATTTTGTTTATAATTATATTACCTACTTGTATATTATGCCTAACGATTATTTCTTTGTTTGCAGGTAAACTTCAATGATCACTGAAACTTCGAAAGTATAAGACTAAGTACGTAACGTAAGGTTTGTGGTTAGACAACGAGCACCTTACACACTTAGATAGTATGCTAATTACGACAGCGACTACATGCTAATGATAACCAGTGCATTGATCGATGGTTGCATAGAGTTAATAAGGGCGTATGAGCTTTGTTACGTTGAAACATTAGTCGCAACTCTTACTAGTAAGAAATAAAAAATAAAAAAGCAGCTTATACATATTTATTTCTTAATTTCCTTTAAAACTTGATTAAAGATCTACTAATTTACTATGCTAATTTAGTTTAAAGTACGTAAAATATATAAACTAAAAAAATTGTGAGCCTGGGCCCAGATTGAAGATGCCATCGCTTACGAAGTTCGAAAATAAAATGTATGGAATTTGACATAAGCTTCGCTAAATGACGAACGAATTCGTATTTTATTTAGCAAAGTCAAATTCCATACATTTTGTCTTCGAACTTCGTAAGCGATAAATAGGGATGGCATCTTGCATCAGGGCCCAGATTTATTCATAAGAATCTATTGATAGTTGGTAACTCTTTCATTAAAATCGGACCAATACTCGGTATAATACGCGCTGTGGTAAACGTATTGTAATAATAATGCCTCCCACACTGATTGACACGAGCTACGCAGGAGTTATTTTATAGTGACCAAGTGTGTGCGCAATACACATCAGCACTCTCTCTTCCTTCACTCTCGTAGCACAGTGGGACGGATAACCGGCACGACTAGCGGGAGATCAGTTGCAGGACCGACTTTTTACTTTTTACCGATTGTTGTTCCAACACGGGAATCGAACTCACGACCTCCGGGTCGAGAGCGAACTCTGAACCATATAGGCTACCAAAAATCATCTGCCTTTTGTTTGTCTTCGTCTTAGTAGAGTTAATTAAAAGACGTTTTATTTCATGAAAAATAATTGAACAATAAACATATTATACGGAAACATATTTTTGGCACTTGCAATCTTTGCCCTATTCGGATACAATAATTTTACACAATATAATATATGAGTAATCAAACAAGGCAAGGATATGATCGAGCAGAACAAAGCCTCGAGCAATCACTCGCCTCTACGTTGATTGTACGTTACGACGACAGCCGGCGATGTCTAACAATATTTATTGCCGTTGTACACAATCAAAACTTACCAATAACAACCAAATTAATCATTAAGATTGCCTAATACTACAATTACTATATAAGTTGTACAAGTCTCACAATAACAAAATACAGGCTGTATTTTTGCCTAAATTAAATACCTATGTAATTTTTTTTAGTTTTTTTTTCTAGGGGAAATGCTTTGTGCAATGTGCATACCCTACGACCCTGAGGGAGGGTCGCAAGGTTATGTTGATTCCTCAGTGCATCAAACTTAGTTTACCGACTAAAACCCCCGATGTCCTTCACGCTTTTAGGCGGACCATTGGAACTGCTATAATACTGCCCTGGTAATTAATAGAGCAGCAAGTCAGAAAATATGGTTTTGGAAAATGCCACTTAATCATTAATCTTTAAGTGCCATTTTCTCGAAACCGCCTTTTCTGGCTTACTGCTTTATTAATTAGCAGGGCAGAATACTAGCCGCTGGCTAATTTCCTCATCGGGCATCATCTTAATGTACCTACAGCTATAATATTTATTAATGATAATACTTTAGGGTGTGTATTTAGAGTTTGCTGTGAAAGTAGCAGCGCTAAAAAACTTACACAAAGTTAACAGTTAGTTATTTTAATTATTCTACATGAAAATTAATGATTATGATTTTTGTCATAGAAACATGAAAGTCAAAATATGTCTTTAAGCGCTGGTACTTTCACAGTAAACTCTATATAGTAAGCACACCTAAAATATTATCCCTTATTTATTATTTATGTTATACCATTTGGTTTGATGATACTAAAAAAACTATGTATATTTAATTATAAAAGTAACTAATCTTATTAACGTATCTAAAAGCTTTTCCCTTTGTGATAATTTTGTACACGTTTCTGTACAAATATAAAATTGTAGGTACTCGTATGTTTAGATAAAAACTTGGCACAAAGATATAAACCCTGCAGTCTTAATGAACTTAATCTAGTTATTTTATTAAAATAATTTCTCTGAGGACGTCGGCGAGTTCTGAGAACAGATTCTTTCAAATAAATACTGGCAGAAATAAAAATGTATGTGTACTTTTTGCTCTGTTTGTGTATGAACTCAGTAACAGCCTGTTAGTAGGTATATAAATATAAAGGACTATAATATAGTATAATTCAGCCGTTCTCGAGTTTTAGCGAGACTAACTAACTAACTAAAATTAATTTTTACATATAAGATACGAAGAAGAATACTAGCTTACCCGTCACTTGCCCGCTTCGTTGAGCATAGAAACAGTTTGTGATGAACCGTTTAAATCTTCCCGGGACTTCCACGAATATTTCAAGATTAAAAATAGTCAAATCGGTTTAGCCATTCTCGAGTTTTAGCAAGACCTTATTATCTACTTTGTGGCGAGACTAACAAACAGCAATTCATTTTATATACATTTATAGATAGATATAGATCTAAGAAGATATACTACGCTATAATTGAGTAAATTATTTAAAATAGAACCTAATCCAAAAACAACAACCCTTAGTATAAAATTAAGGTAATATTATATTACAAAACTAGCTGACCCGTGCTCATAGAAACCGTTTAAACCTTCCCTAGACTTCCACGAATATTTCAAGACCAAAAATAGCCGAATCGGTTCAGCTGTTCTCGAATTTTAGCGAGACTAACGAACAGCAATTCATTTTTATATAGGGTTGTTTCGCCAGTTCGCGTCCATTTAGTGCAGTTGGCAGGTTTGACGGCGATTATATAAAAGCTCCAGCACTAATTTCTATAAAAAATTAGTGTAATGTATTCGATAAATAGTCTATTTTAAGATAAACTTTCAATTTTGTTCGAAACATCTTGTATTTTCTTTTAAAATAGATAAATTTCGGAATTAGGCGTTTTACCCAGTTTGCGTCCACAAAATCCAATTTGCGTCCGCTCGTGGACCAGTTTGCGTCCAGCAGCTTAAAAAAGGATATCACCCCTTTAATTTTTAAAAAAGGATGATATATTTAAGAATTTGTAAAGAACGATTGTATTTAAACAATTTCTATATATAAGAATATTTTAATATTAAAAAATCAAAATTATTATAAGTAATTACCACTATTAATATCAGATTAGCTGATTTGATCAATTGATCAATTTGATCAGCCTTTCAGAAACCGGGCGTTAGAATTTCAATTAATAACACTGGTCACATTCAAATGACTGTCTTTGGCCAAAACAAATTGCGTGCATTTTAGTTGACACTATCTAATAGGTCAGAGCCTATGTTTTCTCATCATCGTCTTCTACATCTGAATTTAATATGTCGTCACATTTAACAGAACATTTCATTCGTCATAGAATTAAAAACCCGTCGCCTTAGTAAAAAAAATGTATAATTAGGTATTATAATAAACATATTGTTTATTTTCAAATTATTTTTACAAGCAATTGTTTAAAAAATAGTGGACGCAATATGGTTTATTAATATCCAATATCGGTATAGTTTGCGTCCAATGCGGACGCAAAGTGGAAGTTTTGTAAAATTCGATGTAGTAATTCGCGTCCACCTTATTTTATTAGTTAAATATAAAAAACATAAGCAAATTCATAAGTAATATTATTCCTTGTTTCACTATAAACGTGTAGAAACTGTTATGTATCCAAAAATTCACATAAAACATTAAAAAACTTACTATCAAACGCGCCTCTGCACACTATTTTTTATCTAAAAATCCGCGCATATGCGCTTCCTAATTGAACGTCCGAGATTGACATATTTTTTTAAATTGATTGGTTTGACGCACAGAACTTTTATATATGCGTGCGTGTCACTTATACATTTAGGTATAATCGGTAATGACTTTTCATTTGATAAGTGTGTTAGTTGACTTATTTTAGAGGATTTTTATAGGGCGCTCCGCAAAATGGACGCGAATAGGGCGATGGACGCGAACAGGCGAACTTACCCGTTGTTTCGCCAGTTCGCGTCCATTTAGTGCAGTTGGCAGGTTTGACGGCGATTATAAAAAAGCTCCAGCACTAATTTCTATGAAAAATTAGTGTAATGTATTCGATAAATAGTCTATTTTAAGATAAACTTTCAATTTTGTTCGAAACATCTTGTGATTTCTTTTAAAATAGATAAATTTCGGAATTAGGCGTTTTACCCAGTTTGCGTCCACAAAATCCAATTTGCGTCCACCCGTGGACCAGTTTGCGTCCAGCAGCTTAAAAAAGGATATCACCCCTTTAATTTTTAAAAAAGGATGATATATTTAAGAATTTGTAAAGAACGATTGTATTTTAACAATTTCTATATATAAGAATATTTTAATATTAAAAAATCAAAATTATTATAAGTAATTAAATAAATTACTTACTATAAAAAAATAATTCTTTAATTCTTCTTAATATTGGTTTAGCGTTAAAATTAAGTAATTATAGGCAAGTAGGTATTGATTGCAACTTTAAAGATGAACAGTAATCAGTTCTGTATACAAACTTTACACTAAAATTACAAGGTAATGATTATTATTGCAAAATATTTGTCTAATTATATAACTAAAAGAATTATTGAATACATAAATTATCATATTATAAACATAGCAAGGTAACTGATACCTTGCTATGTTTATAATATGATATAGGTATGTTTATAATATATCATATTATAAACATAGCAAGTATTAAGCATATATGTTTATAATATATATATTTTAGCCTTACACCCGGTTTCTGAAAGGCTGATCAAATTGATCAATTGATCAAATCAGCTAATCTGAAAACAGTGATTGCGAAGTGATGTTCACCAATCAGCGTTCAGATTAGCTGATTTGATCAATTGATCCATTTGATCAGCCTTTCAGAAACCGGGCGTTAGAATTTCAATTAATAACACTGGTCACATTCAAATGACTGTCTTTGGCCAAAACAAATTGCGTGCATTTTAGTTGACACTATCTAATAGGTCAGAGCCTATGTTTTCTCATCATCATCTTCTACATCTGAATTTAATATGTCGTCACATATAACAGAACATTTCACTCGTCATAGAATTAAAAACCCGTCGTCTTAGTAAAAAAAATGTATAATTAGGTATTATAATAAACATATTGTTTATTTTCAAATTATTTTTACAAGCAATTGTTTAAAAAATAGTGGACGCAATATGGTTTATTTATATCCAATATCGGTATAGTTTGCGTCCACTGCGGACGCAAAGTGGAAGTTTTGTAAAATTCGATGTAGTAATTCGCGTCCACCTTATTTTATTAGTTAAATATAAAAAACATAAGCAAATTCATAAGTTATATTATTCCTTGTTTCACTATAAACGTGTAGAAACTGTTATGTATCCAAAAATTCACATAAAACATTAAAAAACTTACTATCAAACGCGCCTCTGCACACTATTTTTTATCTAAAAATCCGCGCATATGCGCTTCCTAATTGAACGTCCGAGATTGACATATTTTTTTAAATTGATTGGTTTGACGCACAGAACTTTTATATATGCGTGCGTGTCACTTATACATTTAGGTATAATCGGTAATGACTTTTCGTTTGATAAGTGTGTTAGTTGACTTATTTTAGAGGATTTTTATAGGGCGCTCCGCAAAATGGACGCGAATAGGGCGATGGACGCGAACAGGCGAACTTACCCTATTACTACAAGGGATGCCACTTACAAAAGTTTCAGCAACTCTAGGGATATCTTTTGCTACTTCTTTCATAATGGCATCGCATATTATTCTATCATACTGTTGTCTAGGTAGGTTGCCATCTTCAAAAAAAAACTATAACATAACGTCAAAACTCTGGAGCCCAAAACCAACAAATATACTGACCAAACTCTAAAAACACTCAACAAATTCCAAAAAATCTCAATACTAAAAAAATGGACGTCGTCGGCCGTCTGGTCCGGAGTCCGGACGCTCCCCGGACGCCCTATAAAATAGGACAAATCCCGGAAAACCCGGACGGATGGCAACCCTACCCAGGGTGATATAATGAGTATACCTATACTAAGTTATTCAGTTTAGAAATTCAAAGTTACAATTTTTAACAAATAAAACTAACTCGAATATTAATTGATGTCCTACACGATGCCTACCAAATTATGAAACATTACAAATTATTATTAAAATTTATTTTATCGTTATTGGTTAGTTTTTGACTTTTTAGTTTTTACATTTATTATATTTTATACTCTTGTTTTTTTTTACTTGTATATTATACCATTCAAATACAAAACATATTTACACTAATGTTATAAAGAGGAAAGATTTGTATTTTTGTATGTAACGACTAATAAACTCAAAAAGTACTGGACCGATTTTAATAATAATTTTTCATTAGAAGCCTACATTATCACTGAGTAACATACCTAGGCTATATAAAAATCAATTGCTGTTCGTTAGTCTCGCTAAAACTCGAGATCAGGTGAACTGATTGGGCTATTTTTGGTCTTGAAATATTCCTGGAAGTCCCGGGAAGGTTTCCAAGCTCAACGAAGTGGGCACGGGTCAGTTAGTTACAATATATTTTTTATTAGAATGCAATACTTTTTCATAAAATATTCTACACCAAATACCTCACAGCTTATAAGTAGAAATGCCTTTACTATAAATATATTTTAATAATTCCAAATGTACGGTTCAATGCTCTTTTACAATAAGATCTAACTTCTCAAGTACCGAAATAACGAGGCGTCGCATCGCCACGAATGTCAAAGACAGAGGTCAGAGATGTCTATCGATATCCCACCGATATGACTAGCGTTTCTTTATTATACAAACAATAATTAAAGTGAGATTCCTATTGTTGCATTCCAAAGGTACTTTAGATACATACAACTCGATGGCACGATTTTTAGAATTTCACGATAAAATCGAAGCTTGTATAGAAACTAGCTATGCCCGTGACTTCGTTTGCGTGGTTTTTGAGTGTCTTAAGAGGAAACAACACGGTTGAGAGAAATACAAAATAGGTATTTATAAAATCCATTGCTGTCTCGCAGTGCCTTACCTAGCCAGCACTAGCGCGATAGAGACAACTGCAACTTGGACTGAAATTAGTAATTACCTATACCTACCAGAAATCGACGTTTAGGGGATTCCTGTTTCCTCCTCCAAAACTTAACCTATTTAAATATTTTTTCTTTATTAGCTAATAAAAGAAATGATATTTTTTGATTTTGTTGTTTATTGTCTTAACTTTTAAAACTACACTACACGTAAACTTTTAAACTTTTAAGCTTAAAACCCTTATATAAAAAGTTTTTTTTTTCATAATATAATATCTTTAATAATTATAATAATCAATACCTATTGTTGCATTACCAACTCGTGAAACACAATTCAATTCGAATCTAAGACCTATCCGATTCCAATATTGATTTTTATGTCATGTCATTTACTACTCTTGAAAACAATACCGATTAAATTGGACTTGAATAGTTCCATAAAATTGACACTCAATTTTAAATCGATTTGGCGCTAGTGGTTTAAGATTAGCTGACCGTCAAATTCCAATTCCGATCGCTTGGAATTAACTTCAATGATAAGAGCTATAAATAGCTTAAATTGCAAAATTACTCTATTTATTTCATAGAGAATATATTGTATTTATACGTTATATTACATAGGTTTAACAAAAACTTACAATATCAATCGAAAGATATACTTAAATATATTCAATAATTTAATTTAAAAATAATTGGTAACTATTAATCCTACGTGCTAAATAAACCGCAACAAAATATGTACAATGTATTAATTTTGGTATAGTATATCTACTTTGTGGTATAGTAAAATAATACGATTGCTATTACATTTCACATCTGGCTCACTTCGAATAAATTTCGAATATCGAACACGCAGTATAATGCAACAAGGGAGGTTTGCTCTAATATGTTAGTACCTACGAGTATGTGGTACATATTATTTACGCCCGTTTCAATAGCCTATCTATCTCTAGCAAAAGCAAAAAAATATATTTATATAGCGGGCCGTTGTTACGAAATTTTGCTCTTCATTAATTAAAATTGGACAATGGAACAAGCACACAAATATTGTAGAAAAATTGCAATCCCCTTCATATTGACCTGGTCATAAGGCAGTAAAAGTAATGTTATAAGGTGGCTTAGAATCTCTGGCATTTCTCGAAATTTCTAAATTGCCTAATTATGTTCCTCGGGAACATGCTGGAATAAAATTTACTGCACACATCGACAATTACTATTTATTACGGCGGCAACGGGTGAGGTAATCAAGGCATCAGTTTTCAGTCAAAATTATTGCCCCCTTGTAAGGTGTATTATGGTCTCGCGTGCTACTCGGTGACCTGGGTTCAGCTGCATTCCTTCTTAGGCTTAATAATACACATGAGTCGGACGTAACGATCCCAGCTCTCCATTAACTGGGTTCTGCAGTATCTCGCCTGTGCGATGTACAACCATTACAAATTTTGGTCTTATTATCTATACAATAATATTATAAAGCGGAAGCGTTTGTTTGTTTGTTTATTTAAACGTGCTAATCTCAGGAACTACTGGTCCGATTTGGAAAATTCTATTTTTGTTGGATAGTCCATTTATAGAGGAAGGCTTTAGGCTATATATCATTACGCTGCGACCAATAGGACTGAAGCGTCACTGAGAAATGTTGCAAAAACGGGGAAAATTATTCATAGTTTGGGACTTTCGTTACGTGCGCTGCATAAACGGTTTAAAAACCACGCGAACGAAGTCGCGGGCATAGCTAGTTAATTATAATAAGCTAATTATAAATAGTAATAATCTTCCATACCGATTTAACATATATACTATACACAAAGGCTATCTTCCTTTTTTTTCTCTCATAATCCAGTGAACTCTAAACTTTTTACATACCCATCCGACGCATAATCTTTCCTGTTAGATAATAAGGTGATCAGCTAGCATTGTCCTAACCTTGCCAGCAATATTTATAGTTGTTCCAAACAGCATCAACAAATCGAGAGCCAAGCTCTGACCACTCGACGGACGCGTCGCATCAACCTTATTACTATGGATAGAACGCTCAAAAGTGGCGCGACGTTCGCAGGTGACTGTACTACTATTTCTTGTATATTCTAAACTGATCTTTCGAGAACAATGCCGTCGGTAATGAAGATCACGCGTCCCGCAGTAACGACTTCATCAATCATCCAATCAAACATTATTGTACAAAAACAATGTTCGAATGACGAACATTTGTTATTTTAATTAGGTATAACGTAAGGTTACTTATCTAAATCAACTCAGCACTTTAGTTTATTGATGACATTTGTTAGTCTAGTAATACATTTTGTTTCTTAGTTTGTATTTATAACTAAGTTTTTAGTTACTGTATAATATGTTTTTCATTATAACAATACGTTTGTATATTTTACTGGTTTAGACACGCTACATTAAAATGTATTCTTTGTTCTCTAAATGAAAAAAAGTCGTGTAGAGAATAAAATCAACTATGGTTTTATTTAGACCATTTTTTTCGTAGTATTTGATTGGATGATTGATGAGTACGTGTGAGAAATGTCAAGCGTCTTCACAGACGGGTTTGTAAGTCTCCATATCAATCAGTGGCGTAGAGTTCCTATTACCGGAATCCTTATAGGCTTATAGGAAGAATCTTATTTTTTTAAGTCTTAATTAACATACATAATACATACATAGACTGCCAAAATCGCGGTTGCGACCGCGGCTCTACTTTGACCATTTTTGTACCTATGCATTTCTGGATTTCTGTCTGGATTATTTTCTTGTTTCAGCCTTTTCAGACCCCTTTTTTGCGAAGTCAAGTTATAGTTTTCACACTTTTTGAAGACCCCCATCTAAATACATTCTGTCTTGGTATAGGCATATTATATACTAGTTAGGCCGTTAGGTTTTCCTTCTGAAAAACCAGTCTCTAATGTTAATAATTACTTTATGACGTCACATCGGCGAGGGATTAAGTCGTTAAAATATATTTGTGAGTGATATTTAAATGAGAGATTCGATGTTCTTAAGAGACACAAACCCGATCACTAATCCCTCCTGAGCCTCATAGATCTACCCGGAAACGCACATAATACCCCTTTATTATGTAGCGTGGGACGCCGTGCCTAACACACGGCATTCCGATACCTACACACATTCAAATGTTAACAATACTATTATTATTATATCTAAGCCGCAATATAGCTTATATGTAGATTAATAACACCTCGATGTAGAGACTTCATAAAAATGCATCACACAGTTTGAAGCAACTAAGGTACGTCATTTATGTACATTATATTCGCCGACTCATGCTGTTCGAACAAACTAGCATATAAGGCCGTTTCATTTGCGTCAATTTCAAGTGAGTATACGCGTAGATAAAACTTTGTACCCCTTTTTACGAAAATTATGCAGACGGAGTATTATGAAATTTCCCACACTTGTCTTCTTCTTCTTGTTCCTTATATATAAAAATAAATTGCTGTTCGTTAGTCTCGATAAAACTCGAGAATGGCTAAACCGATTCGGCTATTTTTAGTCTTGAAATATTCGCGGAAGTCCCGGGAAGGCTTAAACGGTTTGTATCTCAACGAAGTGGGCACGGGTCAGCTAGTAGTTTATATAAAGAAGAAGCGCTAATATTAAAAAATATATATAATTTAAGGAACATTACACATTACCTCAGATTAAGAACTCACTTTGATTAACACGCGTTTGATACGTTTTTATTATTTACTTTTTTTACTAATTCAACGTTTACTCATGTCTTAATCAGCTACAACACATTTTATTTTAAACAGCACAGTTGTACTTAATTGAGTCTAAGCCAAATATTTTAATGGACGGCTCCATTAAAATAATTATAATACATTGGCTTATGGTGATAATGAAGAAGTTTAGGAATATATTAATCACAGAAGCCGGCTACCGGCTAGTTTATAGAAGCACTTTAATTATAAAACGCGGTAGCCGCTGAAGAGTAATAATTACAGCCATAAAGAATAAACGATTTTATTACAATTTACATACCGCAAACCACAGAGCCCGTAGTAAAATTTGAGCGGCTTTGGTTATAATGGGCAGTAAAATATACTATGCTTTGCTTTACGAAAATTGAAGCAAAATAATTTGAGTGAAGTAGACACTTCACTCAAATTGTTTTGCTTAAATTACATAAAGACATGTAATCATACTGCGGAATGCGTGATCTTCATTACCAGCGACATTGTTTTCGAAAGATCCGTTTAGAATGTACAAGAAATAGTGGTACAGGCATCTGCAAACGTCGCGCCACTTTTGAGCGTTATGTTCATAGTCATAAGATCGATGCGACGCGTCCATCGAGTGGTTCAGAGCTTGACTCTCAACTTGTTGATGCTATTCTATATCGCATTGGAGCAACTAAAAACCTTGCTCGCATGTTTGGTTAGGACAATGCAGGTTGATCACCTAATTATCTGGGAGGAAAGATAATGCGTCGGTATGTAAAAAGTACATTAATACTATATTTGCCGCCTTTTGTCGAATTCGCTTATATATCTAAGTTTAAACTTTATAAGGGTTCTTTTGTATTTTAAATAGATATTTTTTTCGTAATATATAAATAATATTTTTTTGCATTTAAAAAAACTGTCTGGACCCCTATGACATAAACTTAAACTGTGCCACAATTCTTGTAGAACAGTGGGCCAAGCAGGAATATTTGATAGCTCCGTAAAGTAAAGTTATCCAATGACAATTGTATGACAAACTTCACAGCGCCAATGCAACTGACAGTCGATTACTTTTCTTTACAGGGCTTTCAGATGTTCCTGCTTGGGCTAGTGCACTTAAAGGTTTTCCTGCACGTAGTTGTAGAGTAAATTTGAAGAGTTCACCTCCATCGAGTTCCGTAACAGGTCTACTTCAAAGAATACTTTTAAAAAGCTGTTATTTATCTATCTACTAGGTCATAAAATTGGTAGGAAATTTACTAGAGTGCAAGTCATTCACGAAAAAAGAGCGATCGACTATTTTTTGCCGGAGCTACGTGATCTAATGCGATAACGGTGTCACTCGGCCCAAAAATAAGCTACTTACAGTGATAAAATTACATTAAAAATAGTGCACGTAAAAATACGCTTTGTTGTTTCAGTAATAAAGCCGACATGCGTGTGAAATTCCTCCAATTACGAGGAGATTGTACAAAGCATCTTGTTAGCGTCAAGTAATTGAACAAATCAAAGACATCATTGAGAGCACTCTCCAAACAAGTGAGAACTGAGTGCAATTATGTGATTTTTTGTACACAAAACAAGGAAAAACAACGTACAGACGAATTGATAAGCAGGCTTACTCACGACACAATCGAGAATCGAATCAGTTAGATCTTAACATCTTTTGGTATTATATTTGGTGGATTAGCTTGAAACTAACCAGGATAAATAAAATCGTTAGATCGTAACTTTTTGCACTCCCAACCCTATCAATCGACTGAGAACCAATATAAACAAACATCAATTTATTGGGAATCTGAATCAAAATCGAATCAGTTTGGAGAGTAAGGCCCCTATTCTTTTTAAAAGTCAGTCAAAAGTCTCATAAGGAGCCTTCCGCTTCTTTAAAAGTTCCTATATCGGTTACAGAGCTTATTACAAAGTTTCAATTTAATTTGAATGCCTAAGTTTTAATGAATGAAGTAACTGTTATTTTTTCTCTCATTATTTATTTATAATAGATATATTATTCCAATCATATCGTATATTTTATTATTTTGAAAAAAAATTATAGCAAAATATATTTTTTATACCTTATCGGGACTTGTACGAATATTCAACTATAGGCTAAAAATAGCCGAATCAGTTTAGCCGTTCTCGAGTTTAAGCGAGGCTAACGATCAGCATTTCATTTTTTTATATGGGAAAGAGAAATAGGAAGAAGATGACATTTACCTCGATTAACCCACTAGTACATTGTAAAACATGTCCAGTTAAAATTTAAGAACAAAGATTCCCTTCAAAGATGTATTGTGTTGCTCAACTGCTGTAAATTAGATTACCCAATAGATAAGCAAAAATGTAAATACAAAATGGACAATGTTATCATTGTTTCTAATGAACAAAGAGTATAAAACTTAGGAGTGGTTTGCTTTTAAAACTCTTATGCAATATGGTCGAAGCGATGAAGAAATATTAACTGGCACTACATACGTATGTAGATACTATTATACTAGCTTTGTCCACGGCTCACTTGCAATATACTAGTTAGCCGACTCCAAAAAAGGAGGAGGTTCTGAATTCGGCCTGTTTTTTTATATCTATGGACACCGATTACTCTGAAGTTAACTATCCGATTTGTGTGATTCTTTTTTTATTCGAAGCAGAATATCTGCCATTTGGTCTCTAGGGCTCTCTCTTTAGGGCGTCTTTCACCAAGCAATGTAAAAGATAATCTTTCGTTAAATATCACGTTGTTCCTCTCGTTATTCCTATCAATGAATGAGAAGGCATGGTATTTTAATAAGCCGTTAACACTAACACGCGTTGGTGAAGGCGGGACTTAGTCAGCTAAAAGGACATCATCCTAAAGTTGATGACTTGAAACTCACCTTTGCTGACACAGACTTCTAAAAGAACATTATTTGTGCTTTTTAGTTTTTAACGTACTTTAACAAACATGCAAATATTAACTCTCTGTAATTATTATAGTAGTGTAGATAGAAGGTCAGGCTTAAAATGCCAAGTGCCTGAGGCTGTAAGCTGTTATAGTAACTATAATTGAAAATTTTGACTCCGACATGTCACGCGCTTGATTTATTGATACCAATTTCATTTTAAATTATCCCTCATTCGATTAATCAAATTTTATATGGGATATGTTCTATTAATGTGTCTAAAAGATTAGTTTTATCATTAATGTATTACATTTACGTTACGAATGGTTAATAATATCGAGCCCTTTAATCAAAACTTAAAAATACTTATGCAGACTGAAAATAAAGCTGGTTTTATAAAGTACAACTTAAAAAATAATATACAAAAATGACAATCTTAATCATCATGTAGTTTTTAATTAGTATTTTATAATTATTAGATCATAATATTATATTATTCTTAATGAAAATGTAAAGTAAAATTTTGTTGTGACTGGTATTTTTAGACCATGTATGATAAGTTAAACACTGGTGTACACACACGTAGAATACTAAGAAATATGATAGACATAATAAAAATAATGAACACTTGTTACTACACAGCCACGTCAGGGTATAAAATATAACGTCACCAAGAGTTAGAGCCTAGTACTCGAAATTGTATGTCCAGTACACCTTTAGTTCGAATACATTAGCTCGAGGCACAAGTAGGTGAAAAGTTCCATACGGATATGTCACGTTATGTAAAATAAATTGGACCAATTAAATTTGATACAACGAGTAACGTGTGCTTGTGGACCAAACGTGACTAGAGAAAGTGGCCCAATGAATACGTATCGCATTAGATAAATAATAAATTTAGAGCGTCCGTATAGGATAGGGATCTCGCATTATGTTGGCCTTTGTGAAGGATTTCGGTTGCATAAACTACTTATGAAATAAGCAGAAGGCTTTTACCGACGTACAGCTTAGCTTACTGAAAATGAACAAAAATAATGAAACCATGAACCAATGGGCCATGATCAAACTTAACAATTTTCTCAGTGCCACCAGAAAAATCTTTCAATAAAAAGCTACTTTTCTAAAATACAACTTACTAAATTATCTTCTGATTTTACACAATATGTAACAAATGATTAAGTGACGCTTAAAAATATTATACAAAAATGTCAATCTTGAATCATCATGTAGTTTTTAATGACTATGTAGTTTTTAATTAGTAGATCATAATATAATCTTAAGTGCCAATTTCACCAACACATGTTAAGGTTTATCCCTCATGAATATCATCATGTTATCCCTCTCGTATTTCCTGTCAATCAATTAAGTATTTTAACAAGCCGTTAAAACTAACAAGCGTTCGTGAAATCGTTAAAAAATATAATCAATAGATTAAAACGATCGAAACCTAAGATTATATTTAAAGCATATAAAGTGTAGTGTGCACCTGCCTTTAATTTCAGCGCCCAATGAGTGGAGACAATTAATGATAGCATCGAGCTCGTGACACGTTGACTGTGTGTAACAGGCCGTAGCATTTGATTGTGTGCTAAATTAATTCGAGCTTCGTTCACCGTACGACCGTCGCAATGAAAAATTATGTGTCTGCTCGTATACAAGCGGAGAGATGTGATCCGATAGTTGTGGGTGTTGATTGAGCGTGTGACGCAAGAGAAGCGCCTTAACGTAACGAGTTATTGATTCAGTTTGAGATCCAGGTCAACCTAACAATTCGTTATTACAATAATAATGTAACGCCTCATTTTTACATAGATTTATGGAACGGTCCAAAGCGGAGAGTTTTATGTTGCTTTATGACTTGGGGAAATGTAAATACCGTTTGTTTGCTTATAAATATGGTAGCGTAGGCCACGTTGGCGCCACCGGCCACGCAAATGTCTAAAGGGAAACAGTACTCAGAGAAATAGATGGCCAATTGTCTACTCTGGCCACTAGTACCGAAATAGTCAAATGTTTTTATACGAAGTGGCAAATTTATCACGCAAGCGGTAGCGAAATATTCCAATTACAGACGTCTCAATATAGAGGCTATAAAAACTAAATTTAATCACACTACTAATTAGAAAAAAAAAACACACAATGAAAATGAATAACAAAAAATATAATAAATTAACCTTTAAGTTGAAACTATTATGGAACCAATTTGTTACGAACAAGAAGCTACTCACGAAAGGGAAAATGAATGCGATCGATCCATCAACCGCGATTGCAGAACCCAACATTTGCATAATTTTAATTTAGCTCAGTTTAGTTCAGCGATACACAACCGTTCCTAATTCTCGGTAATATTTAAGCTCGTCTGGTTTTTTGAACGGTCTTGATTAACTTTTTAATTTTAGTCGGGGCTCGTTTACGTAAATGTATTTTATGTCAGCCGTGATTTACCGAAACAAAGGGTAGAGGGAAACGTTATAAAAAGTTATTTGTGCCTAGTTACATTACTTTTAATAGTTAATTTATTTCCTACGCTTAAACTGTCATGTTCAATAAGCAGTAAATTGTAAAATCAAACTATTATATTTTAATGAATGCAAGTAGATAGGTAGTATTTAATTTCTCTGTTTATGATCAATGATCATACTACGTTGGTAGTGTATTATTAATGTACGGCCGTATTAAATTCGGGCGTACATTAATATATTATCTCACAGGAACACTAAACTTTTTCCTGGACTTTTCGTACTCTCGTCGGTGACAAAGTTAAACAGGCTATAATATTAATGAGTGATAATACTTAAGGGTGTGTATTGGTATCGTACAAAGAGGTTACTGTGAAAGTACCAACGGTGAAAGAGGTACTATTTTAAAAATAAGTATTGGAAAATTTTGGGGCATTTTTCCTACAAACATTAAAGTCAAAAGTAAGTGTTTCATCGCTAATACTTTTACAGTAAACTACATAGGAGCACATACATACCCTTATATTAGTATTATCACTAATTTATTTTACACCTTGTAGATTTTTTTCAGCAGGCTAGGCATTCTTGCTAAATCTGACCGTTTCGGTCCGTCGGCAGTATTGTATATTCTGTATAAGGTACATTCATCCGGTAAAAGTAGATAATATTATAATCCTACTCATTACTCAACCTATTCCGGGACTTAAAATTTGTCAATTCCAAATTTCATCAAATTCGGTTAAAGCTTGAAGAGGTTTCGGACAGTGAAGTCCATTTCAACTCTCAAATTACACAAGCTAGATTTTTCTGCAGGCCTAGTCTAGTCTTACGAGTCACAACATTCCATTCCTGCTGAAGCTGACCATTTCTCAGCATTGTCGTTGGCAGTATCGGCTGTTCTGTATAAGGTAAATCAATCCTACTTAACCCTATTTTACAATCTAGTGAAGGAAGTCAAAGGGTCAGTTCGCGTGATCCCCGCTATAAAGCTAACTTTTTGTACAGATTTAGTGCCCCACGATATTGCCTTATAAGGGTCAAGGAGTCAAATACACCATATTAATAAACCTTAATAAGTCACTCGTAGATCCGCAGATTAGCCGTTACAGTTACACCGTTTGAGGCTTATCTGGCTAATTATCTGCTGGTATTGTGAAACAAATTACGGGAACTGCCAATTTATAAACTCCAGTGTATGCCTCAGTCCGCCCCAGTTCGTAACAATGTATTGTCATACGATTAGATACTTGAAGTCGCCTTGTGCATCACTCGTATTTTAAATTGTTACTTTCAACTTTTAGGGTCTTTTGCCTCTTATATGGTATCGGTAGTATCACGCATGATAGTGTGGGTGAAGAAGCGTGTGTATTTTTTATTAATAAAAAATAAAAACAACATTATATATAAACTTAATAGCTTTCCTGGCACTTTCGTTCACTTCAATTTAACCCTGCCAAATTTCATACTAGTCCTTTCGCAAACTTATACCAAAACTGTACCCACCTGAAGGTTTTACTACACGTAAGGATATTCTGAGGTTTTATAGATATTATATAAAAATATTGTTAATATAAACATAAAAAAGTACGAATATGTAATTAAATAATCGAAAGCAATGACAAAGTAATAAACATGAAAATAAATTTTTCACTCTACGTACATACCTACGTATTTAGTATGAGTTCAAACTATTGTTGTTTTGAATGTCATGAGGTTTTAACGTAACAATGTAGAGTTTTTGAACGCAATGGAAATGTAGGTTAGTGTGAAATAGAGGAAATCGATAATATTGACCAGTAGGTTGTTATAGAAAGGTTTATGTTTGTTTTTCATAGCAGGTGCACATTTTATAACATAATAGTTACCATACTAGTAGCTAAGTCTATTGATGCATATTAAATTGTTTTTCTAATTTCAATTCTTATTTAAATCACATTAACACTATTTAATCAAAGGAAACATTTCTATAAAAATACTACATTACCTTACCTTTAAACAGCCTTTAACTTTGAAATTTTTTAACCCAATTCGTCGACATGTTAACTTGAACGAAAAGTTTAAAGGGTTATGTTATATTTACACCGCTGCCGCGAAAGGGTTATTTACTCGAGTCTTCAATTAAAAAGTTCGCTAAAAGTTTTCCGTTTAAAAAAAATGGCGGAGGCTCTACTCAGACTGGCGCGAGTCGAACCGTCACGTCGCGTCGCGTCATTTTTCTATACATTCACTAGGAAGAACAGCAGTGGTATTCTCTAAAATGTTTCGTATCTCGACAGCTGAATCCGCGGTGAGTGTCAAATTTCGAATTCACAGCAGTACCGGGATCCGACGTCGATGCGTCGCGACACCACGCACCGCTACCTCCATACTACATGTATATGTCGCAGTCATCTCGTTGAATCTACTGTAAGATCAAATTTCTAGCGTGCTTATTGAATAACGACATTTAATTGATAGACTAGGCCGAACGTTGATTGAACAAACGTCACTTAACGTCCAACTAGTTAGTGGACTGTAGACAGATCGGACGTAAAATCAGTCAGGTGATTGAAAATTTGTTCATTTTTTCCCGCAGTGGCTAATAGTTACTAAATATATAGTAATTGATATTTTCATTTTCATTTGATGTGTCATGTCCTCATTTTTGAAAACCTTTTAAGTTGCGAATTTATGATCACCCCTTCCAAACATTACAAAGTATGCTATATATTATCATGTAATGACTATGCTAAAGGACGTTCAGTCGTCGTCAAGACGTTGAACGATACATTAAACAACTTAACGAGTTGTCCTTTAGTCATTCAATTAAATGTCGTCATTTCATAAGCTCGCTAATCGTTCAATTAAACTACAGATTCAATCAGATGACTGCGACACTCATACAAGGTGTAATATATATATTTCTTTATTTAAAGGCTATTCATCGTATGATTATGTCAGCCTTATTCAATAATCATTACAATAACAACTTATTTACATTATTTACATTCGTAAAATATATTAGTGATAATACTTTAGGGTGTGTATGTGGCTCCTATGTAAATTGTAAAGTATAATGTAAAAGTACCGGCGCTGAAATACTTACTTTTGACTTTCACGTTTCTATAAGAAATGCGACTACATAATAAATTTCCTCATACATTGAGTAAAAAGTACCTCTTTCAATGCAGGTACTTTCACAGTATACTCTACATAGGAGGCACATACTAAAGTATTATCACTCGTTCATTTTACATCCTGTACATATAATTTGTACCTTAATAGTTAGAAAATAGAGATGAATATGCTACGGGGATAACCACGAAATAACGCGACGCTTTGACTCTGTGCCAATGTAAGTTGAGCCTAAAATTATATAAATAAGCAACTACATTTTTTACGCAGATTATGCGGGCTTATGAGGGCTACGAATCCCGCCCTAACTTCATCAACGTAAGCCATTTGTTATCTCAACCGAGTGAGATTATATCAATGGGCTCAAAATGACAATATCGATGGAAAATTTGTAGTATCGCATTCAAATTATTCGATAATTGATATTGAGATATCAAAATGACTGTATCCAATATAGTAATTACATAATCCGGTTTCAGCAATGTCTGTTAAATAAAATGTGTTTAGTTTGTATGTTTAAAACGTACTTATGAAAAGCTGATTTGAAAATACCGAGGTATTTGGACTTTTAAGTCATGTTAATGAGATGAGATTTGCATGTTTAGCGATTCTGGACATTAGTCTAGTTGCTATCGTTAATTACGACGACGAAGTTCTTAGACAGTGAGATTTGACATAAGTATCATTAATAATTGTTCGTTAAATATAATTATCGCGATGCCTACATAAAAAAAATAAAGCTTGTTATATTAGTTACAATATGACTCACAATTGTGGAACACGTGAAAATGTGAAAATTTACAGGAAACGTGGAAATTCACAGGAAAAATGTGCAACAATTGGGAGTGTTTTTATCTATAATTCATCATCATCAGAACGCACATTGCTTGACAATGCTGGTTATTAAAAAAACATTTAGATAGTGGGATAACTAAATATACTAAATAGTGGGAAACAGAGTTCCGCAGACGGCTAAAAATCAAAGTTGAGATATCACATGATGGTGCGACCCTACTTTATTTGTGGTCTGAGCAATTTGCGGCTACAATATTTGTGGTGAAGCGGCAACGATATATCAACGCTTTACTTTCTCAGTATCTAAAAAATCAATGTTTTCTCGATAATATCTTGTATAATAGCTTGTATTAACCTAAAGTTAATACAAACTAGATAATAATATAATACTTAACTGAACCTCATTGAAATAAAAATCCATGACATAATAAAATCTAAAATTGTTAAGTTTAACTCTACTGAAAAGTTGTAGTTTTATAGATACGAGGTTGTGTAGGTAAAGCGACGATATTATGTCACTTAACAATTTCTATTGTTTCATTAAAAGGGGAGTCTCCGGTACATTGTAGCTATCTATAAATGTTTAGATCTAAACTGTTTTACGACTGTAGTCAAAATTAATTTGGTAATAATAAAATACTTAAGAGTTCTGCGTCGTTACTATTTTCCAATATTCATTAAAAAAAATCATAGGTATGTCGGCGGGATGGCGCTTCAGTCGTGCAACATGTCACCTGTAGCTGTCATCTGTCTACGAAACGTCAAGCTATGACAGCTGTCATGGCTTGGGAGTGGTCTATGCTCGGTTGACACACATAACGGTGGGGTGTCGGACGGAACGGACGCGAGCGCAGAACTCTCCGCGTTTCTGATCGTTATCCATTTGCATCCACGACCTGAGTTAATATTTTAAAGTGAAACTATGTTATTGTACAAACAATATACCAGTACTGTATGTGCGGCCTATTATTTCCTGACGATACAAAACAATCAACACGCCCACAAAATACCACACTCCGTTATCAGAAGCGAGATGTAACCCTGAAAATCAAGATAGATTATAAAATTGATGGATTGGATATGGCCTTGCGGACATTCAGATCACGTTGAGACGGAACAGAGTATATTACGGAGCCTCCACTACCAAAGGCAGCATGCTATATGCATAGCAGAAAGACGAATGATGGGATTACAGCGCTGCTGACGATGGTAACGTGCTGACAATGGGAACGTGACGATTTACAATAGAACCACGATATTATGACAAGATTGACGTGGCTAGTCAACGACAGGTCTTGGTTAGCTTGGTGGCTTTGGTAACAGGTGGTAGCAATCTTTTTATTCCTCGTAATAATTTGGAAGCCTTCAAAGTAAATACAATTTCAAAGTTTCCATGAAATTGCTTGCCCAAAAATCTAAATAAACTTGAAAAGTTTAGTGTTCGTTGTATTGCTGTTTTGTTTTATTTGTAGATGGACAATACACTGGGATAGTGCTTGACTGGACGATGCATAGCCTTGCATAGCTTGCATGCTAGCCCGATGCATAGAACGAGCTTTGCTTGGTAACCAACCAACACAGATGAGCATTGTGTATCTTATGGACTTCTCTACTTGCTTCGCAAAGATGTGAACTGGTTGTATGAGTATCATTACTTATTTCATTGTAAAGTTCAGAATTAGTCTGGTTTTATAATCACAGTATTATTAACAGAAAAGAGATTCAGAGTAAAAGATCTTACAGTATTTTGATAATTAAATTATGTGAGTTTTAAACTTGTTATTATACTAGCTATATTCTTATTAATTGAGTGAAATCAACACAGTTAATAAAGAAGAAATCAAAGTTTGATTTTAATGATAATCTCTGCAGGTGAGCGCAAGTTGTAAACATACAGGCTTATACAATAACAATTGACATGTTCTTTGTAAATATTGTTTACATGATAGTAAGTAGGTAGTTTGAAACTACATACTTAAATGTAATTTTCATTGGTGAGCTTAAAACAAAAAAAAAGTAACTTTAAATAATGTCTAGTACATTGTTAATTATTCCTAAGCTGGCTATAAAAAAAAAATTATTAAAGTAAATTCGGAATACATATTACCTACAGATTTATCAGAGTATTACTTTTTAGAACAATATGCGATATGGAATAGTTTAAAATTCGTCTAACATGATAATATTGTTTGTGATATGAGTTTTATGGAATTAACACATTTTAATTTCATGTTTCAGAAGTTACTGTATGTAAGCTGGTACTAATGGTGAACAAGGCATCACACACTCAACGGTCCAAGAGTCACAGAGGCCGTGGGCTGTGGCTGAAGAAGAGGAGCATAAGAATGTTCTCCAATGGACTTCAGTGAGCTTCGGCGAACTTGGTTATCATGCGAAAGGTGGTAAACGCACTTCAGAGTCTTCTGGTATTATGAACGCCTCCATGGTCTAGTGGTTCAGAGCTTAGCTCTTGACCCGGATTCGTGGGTTCGATTCCCACGTTGAAACAACAAAAAAGGTTGTTTTTAAGATTGGTTAGGTTACTGCAATACTACTACAATGCAGACTGATCACCTGATTGTCTGACAGGAAAGATGATCCATGCGACGGATGGGCATGTAAAGGGTCGGTCGGTCGGTCCTGTGCCTGTTCTCTTGCCAGACGTGTCGACTTACCGTTCCGCTGGGTTATGAAAGTAAAAGGAAGAGAGAGTGCTTCTGTGTATTGCGCACACACTTGGGCACTATAAAATAACTCCTGCGTAGCTGGCCTGGTTTCAATGAAATTGGCTACCGACGCCGAAAACAGTCAGAGGAGCTATTATTATTATTATGAACGACTCTGGGGTCCAGTGGTTAAGAACCTAGTACTCGACTTTGTGGGTTCAATTCCCGCGATAGTACGACTAAAAATGTTTATTTTTGTCAAGATGGGTAAGGACAATACAACCTGATCAGTTGTTATTGTGTGACTCATACTGTAATAGCTTTTCTTCATCCAATCAGATCGTTGAATGGAAATGAAATTAAGTTACTGCATAGTGATTTTAGATTTTGATCTTATTGTTATTCCCGATATTTAAACCTCGATAGCTTTTGATGTTCCATGGGAAGTAGTTGCCTATACTCGCTACACTTGGCAGGCGGGTCCGCGGGCGCAATTTCCAATTTTGTAGTATTCCCTCAGTCGATTTAACGGCACGGGAAAAATGGTTGCTGGATGGATGAAAGCTGCTATTCTTTCTCTGACTCCTCACCGATAAGGAAACCCAAAAAGAACTTAATTTTACATAGTCTGGACATTTTTTTGTGCTGTTTAATTTTGTGTACAGATGGAGGTTGGGTGTTCGAGCAATGCTAGCGACGCGACGCAACGCAACGCGACGATGCGACGCAACGCAACGCGACGATGCGACGCAACGCAACGCGACGACGCGACGGAGCGCGGCGGGTGGTGCTGTGCGGCGCGGTGGCGCGACGGCTAGGACTTTTCGCTCTGTAGTCTGTACTTCGTTGAAGTATCAGATTCGAAACAAAATTTATCTGGTGAGCGTAATTGTTTATCTATTGACTGTAGTGTGAAAATTTGGTACAGTCTTGTTTGAAGCCTATTCACGAAATATTCATTTCGATGATGAATAAACATTGAGTCGCTAGATGGGGATCGATACTTGCTAAAGGCGTTAGATTCTAAGAGGACATACAAGTTTGCTCATGATAGACTGAGAAGGATGCTCTGAAGGTCAGTTGGTTGTAGAAGAGTTAGTTGATCAAAGAGATGATCATGTAACTGTGTCAGTTTCTGGCACATCGCGTGATTAAGTTCGGCTACGCTGGAGGCGGGGACAGTGCCCGATGGAGGCATTGTTCTCTTATGAGTTCAATGGAGGCACATAGTCCAATGCTCGATGGAGGCATTGTACTTTGCTTATGTGCTTGATGGAGGCACATGGTCTCAATGGTTGATGGAGGCATTTGGAGGCACTGGATAGCATAATGAGGCATTTGGAGGCAATGGATCGCATAATGCTCGAGAGAGGTGTTATGTGTGGTGTAGACTGTATGGAATCGCGACATGTGTTCATTGCGTAATGATGAGATGATGAAATGAATTGAAGAGATTTAAAGTTTGAACTTCAGATATCCTTCGATGTTGATTTACAAAAGCACTATGTAATTAGTGGACATAGTTTGATATCAGTGAACATAGTTTGTGATCAATGTGCTAAGTTAAAAGAGTTGTAATAAATTTGATGTTAAAGTGACTACGTTTTATTGGTCAGAGATGACCGAGGGATGGCAAAGGCTACTGGTAGTATGTGTCTCTTTCAGGCACACACGAGGACGTGTGATGCGGCAGGATGGCCGTGTCGGCGGGATGGCGCTTCAGTCGTGCAACATGTCACCTGTAGCTGTCATCTGTCTACGAAACGTCAAGCTATGACAGCTGTCATGGCTTGGGAGTGGTCTATGCTCGGTTGACACACATAACGGTGGGGTGTCGGACGGAACGGACGCGAGCGCAGAACTCTCCGCGTTTCTGATCGTTATCCATTTGCATCCACGACCTGAGTTAATATTTTAAAGTGAAACTATGTTATTGTACAAACAATATACCAGTACTGTATGTGCGGCCTATTATTTCCTGACGATACAAAACAATCAACACGCCCACAAAATACCACACTCCGTTAGGTATATCTTTCTTAGATTGTAATTTTTTTTTCAATTGTTGATTTAAAATTGTAGATAATTATTTAGATTGACAAACGTGGAAAAAATTTACACTTACGCTATCGTGAACAATTATTATCAATCATCAGGTAGTGTGTGTTGTTATTTTTATTCATTTCATGTGATTTTTTAAAGCTTTCAGCATTTTCATTATACAATAAAAAAACTTTAATTGTTGCAAATTTTACGCTCCTCCTTTCGTACAATTCTTCAAGTTTTATTAAGTACATTTTTTTTCAATTTAATATGCCCGTGTCATGGATGTGTGTGGTTAATATATTATGGTGTTAAATATTATAATTCGAAATAACCTCGGGACCAGATTCACGTGGTGTAATAAAAAAAAAGATTAAAAAACTATAACCCGACTTCACAAAAAATGGGTCTAAAAAGTCTGAAACAAGAAAATAATTCAATTTGAAATCCAGAAATGCATAGGTACAAAAATGGTCAAGGTAGAGCCGTGGTCGCACCCGCTATTAGCATCGAGCCTTAATTTTTTTTTCTACCGTATTTCGGTGTGAACTAATAAAATCTAATTTTATTAGCGAGTTATAGTTTCTTAATCTTTTTTTTTATTTAATACTTTTCTGTTTCCACATCAAATATTATATGTATATTATATAATTATTATATTTTTTATTTAATTGTCCATTACATAGAAAGTATCAACTCCTAGATACTACGTGTACGACCGCATTTTAAACCTTTATTTTGAATTTAACAATAAAATATAATAATAAATAAAAAAATATAAATACATATTCGTAATGTGCTTGCCAAGACCTATCTTTTGATACCAAACACGAGACAAATATCTTAATTTAATTTTTTTTTGGAGATAGTTTATGAGGTATCATTTTCAAAGTCCAAAAATTTTCACAAAAATAGCCTATGTTACTCGCGGCATTAAAACGAATCGATTGACACCTCATTTATCAAAATCGGACTAGTAGTTTAGCCGCTACGAGGGAACATACATACATACATACATACATACATAGACTGCCAAAATCATTACCCTTCCTTTTGGCTTCGCCGAAGTCGGGTAAAAAGGCGTACATAAATAATAGTACTTTTGACGCAACTGCAAATGAAACCGCAATTACTGGGGTACATAAAGTGAAAAGGAACGCATAAATCATAAGTTTAACACTGACTGTTTTATTATTTATCGATTAAGCACCACTTATTTATTAATTTAATTGACATAGGTATTTAAATATATCTTTTAATGTTTCCGCTAGTACGATATAACAAGGATACAATATTATAATCATATCACGACTTGGATAAAAGTTAATATAATTAATAGCATTATCTATAAGAACGTAACGCAAAAGCTTGGTGAACATAAGTGAATAAAATTTAACCCATTTCATTTAAAGTGATGAAGGAGTGCAGATTACCAGAATGCTAATATTTTTTAAAGTCCTATAAACTACCAAAATATTTGAAGTGCCTATTTGTTGCATTTTTTATATACAAATCACGTTTGTTGTATAGGAGATCTCCCCTGAATATTTATTTTATTTAGTTTTTTTTGCATTTAGAGTTATAGCGGCAACAGAAATACATCTTAATTTCATCTGGGGCCTTACTCTCCAAACTGATTCGATTTTGATTCAGATACAATCGCGCCGCGTACCTACTCCAGTAAAATTGACGTTTGTTTATGTTGATTCTCAGTCGATTGATAACAGTCGATTGATAGAATATCCGAAGTACAAAAGTTACGATCTAAGAATTTTCTTTATTCTGATAAGCTTCAAAGTAATCCAGCATAGCGATTTATCGTTTTCACAGGTACCTACTCCCACAATATGGGTATCAAATGAAAGAGGAATACAATAAATCATCTAAATTCAAGACAAAGGATAAGGCGAAAGTAAAGGTCCAAATTAGGTTATTTTTAAACTCAAAAAAGTTCATTACACTAACTTACAAAAATAAATGAAATCCCACCAAAAACATTTTCATGTAAAAATGTGTATAGTATGTAACCATGTACCCTTAGCACGGGGCCAGATTGACACAGTATGAAGCGACCCTATAGTCGCACAGTATTTTTATTTTAAATAATTAAAATATAACTATATATTATATTTCAATTATTTAAAATAAAAATAGTGTCATCTAGCCAAATGTATTTGGATTTTGGCAGAAAGTACAAACACTGCGACACAACTGCAAAAGGCAGATTAGGCAGCGAACTCGGATTTGCGGGATATTGTAATGAAGCGACATCGGGGAACATTCCGTATGTCCTAAGATAACAATTATGTGATGTAGGTTCACACATCGCAGCTAGGAAATTTTGATATATTTTGTACTAATGTAAATATTAATTATCTGTTTCTGCAGTGCTGGTGCCACGGTGAAACTCGTAATCGTAGTAACGCGATATCCATTTTATAAACTGATCTCCGGTTTCTGAAAGGCTGATCCAATCGTCGATCTAGTACTTTGAGTTACAAAAAGCTATCCTGAACTACCAATTAGTGGTGCACGTAGCGAGTGAGCGAAGTTGTTGCGATTCATTCACCAATGAGCGATCAGGATGGCTTGTGTAATCATCCTACCTTCTAACATTTGAGTTAATGTTAGAAGTTAGAAGATGATCAGCCTTTCAGCAACCGGGGGTTAGTGATGCAAAGAAAAAAACCAAAAGAGGCATAAACAAAATATGAATTACGCTTTTCACAGCAGTATAATTTTGAATTTAGAATTCGTAATCAAAGAAGAGATATTTCAAATCAAAGTGGCTATTACGACAATATTTTAATTATAATAAAATTATGAAACGAAATCGCTTTATTTCAAACTATAACGGGTGTAAAAAGAGCAGTCACTATAACTTTGGGATATGATTATACTATCTTTTTTCATTCTAGAAATGTATTTTTTTTTCTTTTTTTTTAACAGAAAGGTCACTGGGCAACTTACTATGAAAACTATACCCACGGCTTACAGAGACAAAATTGGTATGGATGTTTAGATAAACGTCCCTAGTTTACGAATATATAGGTATGTCGCATCAATGTAGAGTATGGACATCTGCTCAAAAAATAAATGTAAGTGATATACGGTAATGATAAGACATTTTCGACTATTTGCATTGAATTGAATGTGTGTCTTGATCACACGGTGGAGCAATTGAACTCGTCATGTTCGTCTGCTGGTTCTAACAATACAAATCTGTAGGGCATCTAAAAGATAAAAACTTATTACTCACTGGGCAACTTACTATGAAAACTATATCCACGGCCTACATAAACAAAATTGGTATGGATGTTTAGATAAACGTCCCTAGTTTACGAATATATAGGTATGTCGCATCAATGTAGAGTATGGACATCTGCTCAAAAAAAAAATGTAAGTGATATACGGTAATGTACTCTTACTATTACGATAGGTAATTCAATTTCAATAGTTGTATTTCAGACTACCCCCGCGGTTTTTTTTTTTTAACAACACAAAATGAAATGTAGGCTAGCCCTCAATTATTTACCAATAATTTGATTTTTGTAGCAAATATTTCGAAAACCGGGTCAGATTATGCCCAATGACCTTTAAAAAAAATATTTTTTTGCGTTATTGAAAAAAAATAAGAAATGGTGAAAAGTAAAATTTTTTTTTTACTTCTTGCCAAAAAAAATACATTTCCAAAATGAGGAAAGGTAGTATATTCGTATCTCAAAGTTATAGTGACTGCTCTTTTTACACCCTGTAGATACTAGCCCAAATAATTATATTGCAAAACTATACGATTGAAAGTCAGGCCCTCAAGAAGCTAAAGTCTTCCAAGAATCGTGTAAGCCGGTGACCACTCCCAAAAGGCCGTTATCGCTTCCTGCAGTTTCTCATTTATGAAATAGGTGGTCGTGCTTCTGTTTACGAAACCGACCGTCACTGCGAATTCGATCCGGCCCGAGCCAGTGAGCCATTGCACGTTTGTATGTTAAACCACATTAAAGTGATGCCTTAAGTGTCAGGGGAGTCATACTCGTGACAGGGTTTCTCAACCTTTGGCCCGGAAAATGTGCAACGAGCGGCAGCGAGGGCGTTCCGTATTAATTTTAATTTGCATGAAATACTCCAGTAGACCGTACAGTAAAGGTAGACACAAATAACGTGACATGTAGATATAAGAAAGGCTTTTGACTAAAGAGTCTGTAAAATGATGGTATATTCTTGAGGTTTGAAAGTTTATAGTCAGGGTTCCTACAAATTGCGTGGTACGTTGTCCCAGTCCTACGCTCGAAAGTTGAGATTTTTTTTTATCCTTGCTAACTCTGTTAGCTACCACAAACAAGAGTTCCGTCCAAAAAATTCTTGGGCGACTCATCTAAATGAAGGTACAAATGAACCTACTCACGAAAAATTTGCTTGATACTAATCAAGTGAAACCATATAATATGGGGGAACCCTGACTATTAAAGTTGTGTGTTACGACCGGTTTCAGTTACCTATCTATCTATAACTAAAATTGTGTTTATTAATACATAATATTAGAGAACGTTCGGTGATCATCGTAAGTATCAATTTTTACACGAACCACGCGTTAGCGGCCATTATGTTGGAGCAGGTACAAAATTGAATTCAAGTCAAGTTATTACCTGCAAAGCTATATAGCGGTGGCTTCCTGGTGAACAGAGCCTACTACGTAGTTTCATAACACAATTTTCTCTTTTGCAACTTGCCTTCTGTGGTATTCCTGATATGAGTAATTCACAATTGATTGCGCTGAACCCGTGGTATATTTAGCAGCTAATTGAAGAATTACTGTAAGTTTATTTATATATTATGTGAGGTATAAGTAATAATATCATAACTACTCCTGATAATCATTAAGAGGATAATGCCTTTTATCTTACTTATTTTTCGTTAAAAAATTATCGGCACTGGTCTAATAATAGACCATATTAATATAGCAAAGATGTAAGAAACACCGCTTGACTTTTTAAAAAACTCATCTCATATATCTGCGTATCATCGTTAACGGATTAAGACCTATTATGCCACAGACACAAAATAGCTACTGTTTAAAACCTGAGAGCTTGCAATTGACATGATGATATTTTGAAATGACATTTAATACCTGACCAGCTAAAATCAATTTTCATTAACAAATCGTGTGAACACATTGCACTGACCGATTATATTGCTACTTCAGTAATAATCTTGTGCAATTAAACTGTTATTAGTGAGTGGCATTAAAATTATCATCTTAGATATTTTAGTGATCTATAAAATTATAGGACTTTTATGTTATTATTAGAGTATGTATCTATTTAATATCGCCAACTATGGTTAAACATAGATGCCGATTGCCAATGGACATTAAACCAGTGTGTTTAAATTATATTGACCTCCTTAGTCCCTACGCACTCGGATAATTACTGAACTGCTTATGTCACAAGGTGATATTAAGTACCAGGGCATACCTTAAATTTCACTTGTAAGGTAATTGTTGTCAATTACGAGCACAATAATTATTCCTTCAATACAATACAGGATGTTATAATTGCAATGACTCTTTTTTCTCGCTTACACAACTGAATCTCAGTTCTTATAAGTATTTAACTTAACACTCAATGAATTCCAAAATATACCTTGACTATCATGACTCTTGTTATATCATAAACTGTGTCGTTGACCAACTGGAAGTTGCTGTTAGATGAGATCGAGACTGTACCAAAACTGTATTATTGTAAGCGTCATATAATAGTGTCTGTATAATAACTCTGTGTCGTTTCCTGCGGTACATGTCATAAAAAACATAATACTATGGAAATCGAAGCAGCGGTTACGACGAAATGCACTAATGGGGCCCCAACGCCTCCGTGGTGCAGCGGTTTAGAGCTTGGCTCTCAACTCGGTGATCATGGGTTCGATTCCCGCGTTGGGACAACTAAAAAAGATTTGACACCCGATTGAGCGACAAGAAAAATCATTCATGATGGGATGTAAAATGTCGGTGCTGCGCCTGATCTCCCGCCAGATTTGTCGATTACCGTCTCACTGGGTTACAAGAGTAAAAGAGAGATTGTACGCACATACTTGGGCACTATAAAAATACTCCTGGGTTGGTTTTGAAAACCGGCATCAGACACTAAATTTGGAATGGGAGCTTATATTGTAACATTGAAATTGAAGAATCCAACTATCTGCATTATAATTATGATCATATCTCTTACCGTAGTTCCCTTGTCCCCAGGATGACGTGGCGGGTGTTGGCGGTGTTGGCGTGCGCGTGGCTCGCCGGCGGGGAGCCGGTGTTCGACCCGGCGACGCTAATGCGGCTGGTGCTGGTGCCGGCGGACGCGGCCGTCGGCTCCGTCGTGTACCGGGTGCGCGCCTCCGACCCGGACTTCGACTATCCGCTGCATTTTGAGCTTATTGGTAAGGGCCCTGCTTTCTTTTATCGCACGAGCGGGTACACATTAGGCGCTTTCAAACGCGCGCTTGCCAACGCGTGTTTTTGAAAACCAAGAGTCTGTACAGAGAGTGTACGCTGTATGTACTCAAACGCACGCTATTTCTTTATCCAAAAACGTGCATCAGCAAAGCGTGCGTCAATAAGCGCGTAATGTGTACCAGCTCTTAGTCCGTCGTATAGGACGCTAATGCAATAATTGAAACTCTTTACAAGCTAATTTATGAATCTCCAAAAAGCAATTCAAGACATAAATGGATAAAGGTGATATGTCACAAACAATTTTTACCCAAAAATTGGATTTAAACTGTCCCTAAAACATTTTAGGATACGTAGTAACGTATTAAATTCATGGATTCTAGACTTCTTCTTCAATCTTATGATTAATGTACTTATACGTTACGACGTATTATAAAAAGTTTAAATGACAGTGTGAATTCTTTTTTTTTCAAAATTAGAATTTTGCTACATTGCATCCATCCATTCATGTGTTCGATTATTGACAGACACTTTGTTTTCCAGGCCAAATGGGACGTCTCGACATTGGCGTGGAGACGCTCCCGTGCACGCGGTACAACTCGGTGTGCCAGGCCAACGTGATCCTGCTGCGGCGGCTGGAGCCAGGCCGCTACGTGGACTTCAGGCTGTCCGCCCGCAATACCCGCGGCCGCAGCGCGCGCATCGCCTGCTCCGTCACCGGCACCAACGCGACCACGCCGCGCGACACCATCTTCCCGCACCAGCCCGGCATCATCATAGTGCCTGAGGTAATAGTTCTTTTTCTAACTTAAGAGCTTCGCTTCCTCTCTGCACTCCGCCCTTCTCTTGATCTCCTGATACGACGCGACCATCACTTTCTCCTTCACCTGGTCCATAAAAATTCTTCTCGGGCTTCCACGTTTTCTCCTACCTTCTTTGTTTTAATTATTTCTCTGATAAAGTTGTCGTGCCGTATCAAATGTCCTAACATCTTTCCTCTTCTGTTCTCGATGGTTTAAGTAATAGTTCTACAAGGTGTTAAATAAATGAGTGATAATACTTTAGGGTGTGTATGTGCCTCCTATGTAGAGTTTAACTATGAAAGTACCTGATTTGAAAGACTTACTTTTGACTTTCATGTTTCTATGAGAACTCCCATATCATAAATTTTCCCATACAATAATTAAAAAAGTAACGCTAATACTTTTACAGTAAACTGTATATACAGGACCCATACACAACATAAAGTATTATCATTCATTAATTTGACAGGCTGTATAGTGTAGAGGAATTTGGTGTACCAGGCCTACCTGATCCTGCTTCTAAGCAATGTGGAAATAAAATAAGTTAAACTGATTATGATTCTGCTACTAATGGTAGCAGAAGTAGAATGTATAAATATAGTCTTTATTGACTTCTTAGACTCATTTGAATATGAGTGATTGCAGTTTGTCAGAGCCGAAAGAACAGCTTTTGATCCTTATATCAATCGATACCGATTTACGCCCGAAATTAATAATCAATCTTGATTGGGAGGGCGGATAGCAGATTAAAGAATGGCCTCTGTTTGAATATGACAGTTAGTGCATGTGTATATTATGCAATCTGTCAAAATACGTCCATCTTTAGATCATTTCTTGACAGATTTTCAATCTTACATTGCTATCCGATAAATTTCGGGGATTGCACTTTGAGATTAAAAATCTGTCAAGAGACGATCTAAAGATGGACGTATTTAGGTAATAAGACATACAATTACGAGTAACATGCACTAAGTGTCATTTTTGAACTCAAATTGCTATAATCTCAGATTGCTAAAATTGGATCAAGATTGATTATTAATTTCGTGCGTTAATGAATTTAAAATTAATATCTTGAAGTAGAATACACAAAACAATATTAAACTATTTATTTGGCTTATATTCTTGTGCACAGTAAGTGAAGCAAAAAATAAAAGTACACTTAGAAGCACGTGGCGCAGCCGTGATGAAGGGTGATGGATGGGTATGTCGTGGCTGCACTAGCGACACTCGGCCTTTATTGAATTTTAACCATCATATAATTTGGACACGTATTTTAAATTTACCAATAATGGAATTAATTTATTTTACAATTTATGTACACACAATAAATTTACAAACAAAAATTGCTAAAAAAATACATTTTGTACAAAGGTACATCTTATTCCAAAATGGGATGTCTTCCAGAAGACCTAAGAATGCAGGAAATTGCAATACTTAAAAAGATCAAAAAAATGTACGATAGTGAAAAAAAATATTTTGTAGAAAACAAAACCAATTCCATATACTTGCCTATCTTAAATTGTTACTATGTATTGTAAATCGCCTCCGTAGTCTGGTAAGAGCCGAGCTCTCAACTCGGAGTTCGTGGGTTGAATTCGTTGGAACAACAAAAAATGTTGTTTTCAAGTTTAAATAGGATAAGAGATAGGACAATGCAGGCTGATCATTTGATTTTCTGACAAGAAAGATGATCCATGCGTCGGATAGACATGTACAAAGTCGGTCCTGCGCCTGATCTCCCGCAAGTCGTGTCGGTTATCCGTCCCACTGGGCTACGAGAGTGAAGGAAGAGAGAGATACACTTGGGTATTTTATAATAACTCCTTCGTAGCTGGTTGAAACCACCAGCTACGCATGGAACCGGCCACCGTTACCGAAATCGGTGTGGGAGGCATTATTATTACTATGATACCATTAAATATTATGATTACAATTATATATATAATCTTTATTCAGCTCATACAATATAAAACCTTAATCTAAAGAATACAATGATTTTCTAGTAACATATCAATGGTGTTATTATACACATATGGTTGGAGCTTAGCTAGGTTACAGTGTAACCTGTGATAAAGCTTCTGGTCCCTTTCCCAACATCAAACAAATTGATATTTATCACATTATATATGATTCGTGCGATAGCTAGAGCTTTACATTTTTTAAAGAACAATTGAAAAAATTATTTACTATTAGAATCAATAATAGTAGAGATAATTATATCTAATATATAAATATAAATTCCATAAATAAATTCGTTTGTTTATTAAAACAAAAACAATACATAAATCCAATCGGGAATAACATAAACACAAACACAACACAAAATATAGTATCAATTATAGTATGTTATTAATTAAGACGATGAAGCCAATGTATTGATTTTAATTTATACTAATATACATTCAAATCAAAGTCTAATGAATCTTGTTGAATGGCCCTACATTAATACATTAATGACATGAATCGAAAGTTGAATTAGTTACATACGTATGTTGGACACAGTAACAGGGCTTCATTTATATTTACAGGATGCGAAGCGCGGCACAGATCTGGAGATAGTGATAGCGAGAAAGAATCCCGTGTCTCCGAAACCGCTTGAATTGGAACTATGGGTGAGATACATTATTCATTGGAATTTTAAACAGAAGCACGCGGGCCGCATACGACATTTGACGCTCATTTCGATGTGATTGAGTTACTGTCGTTGCATTTTCGGCGTTGACGCGTTGCAAATTGCATTTATCATGGTGTTGTCAAGTGCAGTGTTTAATGAATAGTCTGGATTAAACCTAATTTAATAAAATTTTCACTATGTATCTATTGAATGACTGTTTACGAGTAGCCAGAGTGTAGACTTATTGCTGGTAACTTTTTTAAGATTTTAGTCCCGACGAAATAATCTAAGGGATTTTGAAATAGTGGTAGGAGTTTTTTTACTCTAGATATAGATATCATCTAGAGCTCTATCTATACTCAGAACTATATCTCTAAACATAATATTAGAAATTTAATTTATTTCTGGGAGCTAATAAGCTTTTTTGTTCCTGTCAAAGGCTATAATGTACTATGTACTAGGTGCTATAAAATATATATTATTATTATTACTAAAAATATATCTCTAAACATTAGAGAGATTTAATATATTTCTGGGAGCTAATAAGCTATTTTGTTCCTGTCGGACTGTAAAGTACTATGTATGAGGTGCTATAAAATATATATTATTATTATTATTAGCCTGAACTGTCCCACTGCTGGGCAAAGGCCTCCCCCAGTGTCCTCCAGGTATTTCTTTCCTGCGCCACCTCTGGCCAGCCTGAGTGGTATGCGTCCAGCTCGTCGCGCCATCTTGTTCTGGGCCGGCCTCTGGTGTGCATGCGACTTATGTGTCCTACCGAGTCCCATTTTAGCTTGGCTCCCTTTATTTCTACAATATTCTTGAAATATACCATGCTTTTAAATAATGAATACTATTGAATGTCCCAGGGTTCTCCTCTATTCGCAATACGGCAACGGCGGGTGTCAACCGAAAACACCGAGGGGACGATATTCCTCGTCGGGCCTTTGGACTTCGAAGCACAATCAATGTACCACCTGACTCTGCTAGCAGTTGTAAGTATCATATCACACTAGCCATATATGAACTAGCCGTATATGTGAATAAATGTGACATACACACTTTACTTCTTGACGCGAAAACGATTACGGAGTTCGATAACATTTAGTACCTATAGTGAAAAAGAAAATGAAAAATGTTTATTTCCAAATAAAACTTAACAAGTTATTCCCGGAATGTCAACAAAGAAATGCTACTACTGGTTCAACCCTAACCCGTCGAGAAGAACCGGCGCAGCGTAAGAAACTCGCACGGGCCCAACTTTGAGCACAAAGATGAAAAAAAAATCTTTTAAAAAATATATTTATGCTTATTTTAATCTATATATATTACAATTTACCCCCGTTCTTCTCGAAGGGTTAGGGTTAAACCTAATTGAAGGTTTTGGTCATTTAAGATTGGGTCATCTAATTGAAATCGCTATTCCATTGAGTGACTAGCGTTTTTATATATAATATTTATATTTCGGAGGGAGGTTATATGTGAGCGTCTTGATTGTTTGGTATCGTCAGGAAATAATAAGCCGCACAAACAGTACCTTTATTATTCATCGTATCACAAATAGTTTCACTCTAAAACATTAACTCTGATCGTGGATGCAAACGGATTCATCTCAAGACGTGACGAGGTCAGCTGACATATATTGGCTAACGTGTGTGAACATCAGATTCTCACGATATCTTCGGTCTTTCAATCGTCACACCCAATAGAATATCATCACTCCCTTTCAGGTGACCCGTCGACAATGCCCTCCGTCATCGCTGACATAAGTGACACTTGTCAAACGAGCTGTCATAGCCAACTGTCACTAAACACGTCCAAGTGGTTAAACAAGACGTCTGAGATCTTCTTCTTCTCCGACACGGCCATTCTGACCAGTCACACGTCCTCGTGTGCTGCTCCTGTAAAAGAAAAAAAACCAGCTGCAATATCACAAGCCTTTTGCTCGGCCTAACCTGACTCTACAATTTTAGGCCAATTTGCTAGTTTAATCTCTAATAGTAATCTCAACAGATACTTTAACTTCTTTAATGCACAACAATAAACTACGCAAAGTCTCAGGTAATGCCTATATGACCAGGGCTCTTTAGTCGAAATACGTTAGCCGCGTAACACGACGTGTTCTCCCCACGGCTAACACGTGTGCATCACTCATTGAATACACATCATGTGGTCTGTGTAGACCCCAACCTTCCAGCATCACACGCCCGCTGCGCTCCACGTCCTACTTGAGTTGCCCCAAGAGGTACCGACTTTTAATGGTTGCTGCTGCGAAATGATGCTTGGTAGGTCAAATACTGTCATCAGAATTTGACTTCTATGACACGGCTCCATCGCCGACATACGTCAACCGCTTAACACATTTGTGTTAACCGCGGCTGGCTACCCGTGTGCACATGCACAGCGTATGGTCTGTGAAGACCCCGACTCCGCCAGTATCACACTACAGTCAGTAGATAAACAATTATGCTCACCAAATAATTTTGGTTTCGAATGTGATACTTCAACGAAGTACAGACGCCGCCGCGCCACCGCGCTGCGCTGCATCGCTCGCCGCGCTCCGTCGCGTCGTGTCGCGTCGCTAGCGTTGCTCGAAGCTCGATCCACTGTACACAAAATGAAACAGCACAAAAAAATGTTCAGACTATCTAAAATTAAGTTCTTTTAGGGATTTATTTACTAAGACTTTGCTGTGTCTGTCTGTCTTTAATCAGGCTGTATCTCAAGGACAAAAATATCGCCGTTTAAATATCAGAAACAACAATGAGATTAAAATGTTAGATTTCACTATGCAGTAAAATTAATTTCATTTCCTTTCAATGATCTAACTGATTGAATGAAAATAAGCTATTACTTTAGAGTCACACAATAACAAGGGATCAGATTGCACTGTCCTCACTAAACTTGACAAAAATAAACATTTTTAGTTGTACTATCGCGGGAATCGAACCCACAAAGTCGAGTACTAGGCACTAAACCACTGGACCCCAGAGTCGTTCATAATAATAATAATAATAGCTCCCTTCACCGACTTCGGTGTCGGTAGCAAATTTCATTCAAACCAGGCCAGCTACGCAAGAGTTGTTTTATAGTGCCCAAGTGTGTGCGCAATACACAGAAGCACTCTCTCTTCCTTTTACTTTCATAACCCAGCGGAACGGTAAGTTGTCGGTAGCCAATTTCATTGAAACCAGGCCAGCTACGCAAGAGTTATTTTATAGTGCCCAAGTGTGTGCGCAATACACAGAAGCATTCTCTCTTCCTTTTACTTTCATAACCCAGCGGAACGGTAAGTCAACACGTCTGGCAAGAGAATAGGCACAGGACCGACCCTTTACATGTCCATCCGACGCATGGATCATCTTTCCTGTCATACAGTCAGGTGATCAGCCCGCATTGTCCTAACCAAACCTAAAAACAACCTTTTTTGTTGTTTCAACGTGGGAATCGAACCCACGAATCCGGGTCAAGAGCTGAGCTCTGAACCACTAGACCACGGAGGCAATTCATTCGTCATTCATAATACCTGAAGACTCGCTAGTGCGTTTACAACCTTTTACAAAATCACCAAGTTGGTCGAAGCTAACTGAAGTCACTCAATGAACTTTCTAATCTTCCACCGCATCAGTGGACTGCCACGGCCTCTGAGACTCTTGGACCGTTGAGTGTGTGATGCCTTGTTCACCATTAGTACCAGCTTACATACAGTAACTTCTGAAACATGAAATTAAAATGTGTTAATTCCATAAAACTCATATCACAAACAATATTATCCTGTTGGACGAATTTTAAACTATTCCATATTGCATAATGTTCTAAAAAGTAAAAGTCTGTTAAATCTATAGGTAATATGTATTCCAAATTTACTTTAACAGATATTTTTATAGCCAGCTTAGGAATTTATTTATTCCTAAGCTGTACAAGACATTATTTAAAGATACTCTTTTTTTTTTCTTTGTTTTAAACTCACCAATGAAAATTACATTTAAGTATGTAGTTTCAAACTACCTACTTATGTTAACCCTCAAGACCCCATGATCAATTTATTGATTTATTGACTACTCTTAAGATTTGTTGTAACTCGAGATTTGTCAAGCTCTCAGCACTTGACTTTAAAACGGACTTCACATAAAAACTAAGGGATGACACATTAATTGCATCCCAAGATTAATTATGACCAAAGCTTTGTTTATTTAACACACATGTGTTGTTGTATTTTGTTTCAACTATTGTAAATGCTCCCGATGGGGACATTCGATCGTGGCATGAATTTCTGCTTGGTTGTGTCCCGATAGAAGATAACTTGTAAAAGCTCTGCATGTTAACCCTAATTAAGTTTTAAACTTTAATAAGTTGTAACTTTAAATAAATTTTTAATTCTTTTTGAATAGTCTTTCTCGCTCCTACAAACTTGTCTACCTACTTACTATCATGTAAACAATATTTACAAAGAACATGTCAGTTATTGTATAAGCCTGTTTGTTTACAACTTGTGCTCACCTGCATAAGACCTTTACTTGTTGTGTAATAATAATTATTATCATTAAAATCAAACTTTGATTTCTTCTTTATTAACTGTGTTGATTTCACTCTATTAATAAGAATATAGCTAGTATAATAACAAGTTTTAAAACTCACATAATTTAAGTATCAAAATACTGTAAGATCTTTTACTTTGAATCTCTTTTCTGTTATTAATACTGTGATTATAAAACCAGACTAATTCTGAACTTTACAATGAAATAAGTAATGATACTCATACTACCAGTTCACATCTTTGCGAAGCAAGTAGAATAGTCCATAAGATACACAATGCTCATCTGCGTTGGTTGGTTACCCAGCAAAGCTCATTCTATGCATCGGGCAAGCATGCAAGCTATGCAAGGCTATGCATCGTCCAGTCCAGCACTATCCCAGTGTATTGTCCATCTACAAATAAAACAAAACAGCAATACAAACGAACACTAAACTTTAAAGTTTATTTAGATTTTTGGGCAAGCAATTTCATGGAAACTTTGAAATTGTATTTACTTTGAAGGCTTCCAAATTATGAGGAATAAAAAGATTGCTACCACCTGTTACCAAAGCCATCAAGCTTATAACCAAGACCTGTCGTTGACTAGCCACGTCAATCTTGTCATATTATCGTGGTTCTATTGTAAATCGTCACATTCCCCTTGTCAGCACGTTACCATCGTCAGCAGCGCTGTAATCCCATCAATCGTCTTTCTGCTATGCATATACCATGCTGCCTTTGGTAGTGGAGGCTCCGTAATATAATCTGTTCCGTCTCAACGTGATTTGAATGTCCGCAAGGCCATATCCAATCCAACAATTTGTAGGTACCCTGTAACCATCTATCTTGATTTTGCGGGTATATCCCACTTCTGATTTCGGAGGGAGGTTATATGTGAGCGTCTTGATTGTTTGGTATCGTCAGGAAATAATAAGCCGCACAAACAGTACCTTTATTATTCATCGTATCACAAATAGTTTCACTCTAAAACATTAACTCTGATCGTGGATGCAAACGGATTCATCTCAAGACGTGACGAGGTCAGCTGACATATATTGGCTAACGTGTGTGAACATCAGATTCTCACGATATCTTCGGTCTTTCAATCGTCACACCCAATAGAATATCATCACTCCCTTTCAGGTGACCCGTCGACAATGCCCTCCGTCATCGCTGACATAAGTGACACTTGTCAAACGAGCTGTCATAGCCAACTGTCACTAAACACGTCCAAGTGGTTAAACAAGACGTCTGAGATCTTCTTCTTCTCCGACATATATATATATATATTTATTATATGTATTATAATAGTAGTTTAGATGCTGGATTAACACAAATACTACTATTCACCGCAGCAATTTTTTCAGGAAACAGGATTTCATTTTGCGCGTACGAAAACGTCTAATAAATATCTAAAACCTTTTCCATTGGAAAAACTATGTCATGTACAAGAAAGTCGGTGTTCCGCTGATGCTCAAAAGAACCATTCAACAATGAACAAACTGATAACGATGAGATTTTATCTCATGGATAAAGTGTTCACTTATTAGGGCCACTAACGGTTCAGCTAATGCGAGATATCGTGCCGGATTTCAGAGTATTAGAAAACAATAGTTGCGCGTTTCTAATGAATCGCATATAAAACCTTCAATAGACATGGCGTGTCGTAATTTTATAACGTCGTTTGTGTTTTACAGCGACATTTTGGTTTTATTGTATACATAAAGGCATCTCATAGATAGCAATAGATATATAAAATACCATGAATATATTAAGGCAATTGTTTATGCACGTAAGCTTCAAAAGGTATACAAGTATGTACACCAAGATATAGCAACGAAGTGCATCAGCCCTATACAAATAATATTTTAATCTTATTTAATTAGAACATAATATACATAAATTGTAACATAACATTATATTATATTACGTGTGTTATACTTATTCGCCCTGGTAAGTAAGTTCTTGTAAGTCGTAATATTCAGCGTTCCCCCATACATTGTTTTCACTTGATTAGTATCAAGCTAATTTTTCTTGAGTAGCTTCATTTTGATGAGACGTCCAATCATTTCTTGGACGGCACTCTAGATTGTGGTAGTTAACAGAGTTAGCAAGGATAAAAAAATCTCAACTTTCGAGCGTAGGACCGGGATAACGTACCAAACAATTTATAGGACAATCATATCAGTTGAAACCATAGATTTTGTAGGACAAATATTTTTTCGGATAATTTAGATCATTATCTTGAGATTTATCAAAAAAATATATTTTGGAATAACAAACTTTATTCTTGCTATCTCTGTTAGGTACTTACCACAAACAAGAGTTCCGTCTTCGGCGACTCATCTAAATGAAGCTACTCACGGAAAGTTAGCTTGATAATAATCAAGTGAAAACAATGTATGGGGGAACCCTGAATATAATGCCAAAATTTCACAAAAAATTTAAGCAGATTTTTAAAGTATTATTCCATACCATATTTATTATATTCTTATAAAATAAATATTATATTTCCTCTAGATAATGATTGAAGGCAATATAAAAGTTGATTTTATAAGCATGTAATGCCACCAATTACGTCACCAAAATTATGTGGATGATGAGCTGATAAAATGATTTCTTTATAGGACCCATACGTAGAGCTCGGCAAAGACACCCGCAACATCGCGGCCCTAGAGGTGGTGGTGGTGGTACAGGACGTGCAGGACATGCCACCGGTGTTCACTTCTGCTCCTCCCATCACCCACCTGCCTCGCCAGGTGGTCCCCGGGGACATGGTCGTGAGGGTTCGAGCTGAGGACGGGGACAAGGGAGCGCCGAGGCAGATCAGATATGGCTTGGTGTCCGAGGGAAATCCTTTTACTCCGTTCTTCAATATCAATGAAACTACAGGTACGTTTACTAAGCACACATTTCTTAGTCATAGAGTTTATATAATCTTGGCTGGGCCTTCTGTTCGTAACTTCCTTTGGTTTTTTTGGCTTTATCTTCATCTTATATATAAAAATGAGTCGCTGTTCGTTAGTCTCGCAAAAATTCGGGAATGGCTGAACCGATTCGGCTATTTTTAGTCGTTGAATATTCGTGTAAGTCCAGTGAAGGTTTAAACGGTTTGTATGGTCAACAAAGTGGGCACGGGTCAGCTAGTTACTTAATTTATTTTTCATTCATTAGTATACTTTTTCTAAATTAAATCCTGGATCCATTCTCCTTATATACATATTCCTTGTATCGTTCTTCTGATTCTTGTAACTACAAGAAAATTATGTTTTTCTACAAGTCAAATACGCCTCGTATGCGTTGTACATTTTCATTAGAATCTTTAGTTCATCTTTTTTCTATTAAGTATTTAAAATATTTTATTTTGTATCACAACAATTAGGTACTATACATATGTAAAATGAGAGTGTCTAGGACACGTAATATTAATAAAACGGTCGTGATATTGCATTAAACAATAAGCTACTATGCTACTTGACTGATGTTGAATAGTTGCGCAAAAATGACGCATATCCTTCTGAAAAAACATCTCAATCTATTCATAGTCAATTCACCGACTCAATTCAAAAACGTATTGTTCGAGTTCCTTTTACATCGTCGTATAGAATTCAATAACTATAAACATTTTATGGTCGTACAGAACAAAATTATGACAAAAGTTTATCGTGCGCTCGCTCATACGGCGTCTTTACAGCGAGATGTTCGGATTTATCCATGGCTGTCAGGCCTTGTCAAGTCGCCACTCGAGAATCTGAATATTGGATAAAAGAACTCCATTAAGCGATCCCAAGTCAGATATAAGTGGATTGCATACTTTTCCATTTTAATGTTCATTATTTTATTTCGCTCTGACCGCTCGTATTGTTTTTATCTAATTTGTTTTCTTTATTGTTTAGGAAATATTATTTCGTTTCTACCGCTGTTCGCTGCTTTGCTTATACTATATTACATTAGAGGTAACAGCAATGCGACAGAAATACTTCTTTACATAATACTTGATTTACGTGTTAATTAATACATAGGGAGAATAATTAGTCGTTAAACATACGTATAAATTTAACATAGCCTTCTAGCCAACTCAATACCTATTTCAAACTGACATATGTCAATGTCAGTTTGACATAACGAGCTATCAAAGACTACGTCAATAAGCATTTCACTTTTTTATTGACAATTAACATTAACGAGTACCAATGCCGGCCATGCGTAACCTTTCGATAACTGGGATCCACAGTTTAACATAGAATAAGTAGCGAGTTTCATGTAATATGCATGTTCGCTGCCCCCTTAGTATAAAACAAAGTTGGCGCTGCCATTTGAATTCTGCTGTTCGTTTGATATCAGATTTTCTAACACGCATTGCGAGATAGCTGCGCCCGTACCGCTCTGAATGCATTACATTTAAAGGCCAAGACTTCGTTATTTATATTTTCTAGTTTAGATTCTGTAACAAAAACCTCTTCTGGGTGCTTTACTTTGAAAGTAAACACCGTATCATTATTTACTTGATAAAACCTCCGCATTAAATTGAATCGTAGAGTCGTGTTTCTCATGGTATTTCTATTTGTAAACTAGTTTACTGAATTGTAAAATAAGATCTACCTTGTCTACCATATACCATGTTTATCCATCTCATCCTCTAGACTTGTTCAAACGATTGTTTGGTTCAGTCTACATAATATTATTAACTTCTCCATCGATTTCAGCGGCCGTGTCCGGTTTCGTCGAAACCAGATCATATACGCAGGTGTTATTTTATAGCCCCCAAGTGTGTAATACATAAGAACACTATCTCTTCTCTAACTCTTGTGAAACTAAATCAAACGTAGATCAAGTACAAGAACAACTTTTCACATGCTCAACATCATTTTTGTCAGACATTCTTGATCAGCCTCCATTGTCGAACTTACTACCTCCTGAGTTAAGCTGCAATCCGCTGGACCTAGGAGGCGTCAAGTATCTACATAATAGACATTCGAATCGATGTTGACATAGGCGTAAATAATTCGAACAATGTAAGAGCATTTCAACCGAGTACGAAATGTTTGTCATTACGAACATGATGTACGGAATTCTCGAATCGCATTTATATCGATCAGGAAATACCGAGCGGATTCAAATCAAACGGTCCATGTACAATAAATGTTATGTTATGAAACGAGTTTCATACAGAAATACTAACAAACCTACAGTACTGTGTTAGTATAATAAAGATTGTATGACAGCCCGACGTCGTGCGCAGGCCCTCGCGTGTAAACGGCGACTGTTGAGACCTATTTTAAACTGTATCACATTTAAATGCAAATGTCGAGAGTATCCTTATGTAGTGACCTTTATTGGAAATGTTGTAAGCGGTGTAGGAGTTTGGGTTAGATCTCAATAAATTTGAGCCACGAAATAACTTTAATAAATCGCCAAGTCGTAAGCGCCCGCAACGCTTTATGTCGAAGCATTTCGCAGATTTTCGTGCTACCATATTTTCGTTTGTAACAAAGCTGGACGTCTGAATTTGTCGTCAAAGAGTTAGCAACATGAGTAAAGATGTTTTCAGTTTTATAAAAGTAGTAAATCGTTAACGAGATAATAAGTGGCAAAAATACAATTTCATATCACAATACGTACGCCAAATAGCACATAGATAATATTATTTAAGCATAATATCATTAAATATGTAGTCTTCAAGTATGTACTTAAAATATTAAGGCCAATACTTTGATGAATACAAACGCAGTAAACATTTTTACAGTATCCATCAAATGTTTGTTACAGAAATGAGGACCAAACCAAAATAGGTAATATTTCGTCAAACTCAGCTTCAAAAACCTCAGGAGACTTTAACAGGGCCTATTTAAATATTGTATGGGTTCAGGACAATATTAATGACCAACTATTGAGCATGGAAATGAATATTTAATGTTTTCATCAGTGATCGATATCTACATTGAATGTCTGTCCGTCCGTGTATCGCAATATATACGTCTTCTCGAAATAAACCCATAACTCGATTTCAAATGCACTCATGAATCTGAAAGACCTACGCGCAATTCTTTATTTATCCCCAACCAATCTGTATAATTCCTCGTCTGTGTATTCTGATTTATGCGTCGAATGTTCAAATAAAAATGCGAAGGTAAAACTCGGAGCAAAAAGCACATTAAGAAACGATTTAAATAAAAATATGTACTTAAACACTGACCCAGTATCGAGCGGAAACAGATGTGCGCATTACCTTTTTCAATGAAGTATAAAATATGTTGTCTCGATTACACTAATGTCAAGGTAATCGAGGCTGGAGAAAGTCGATTGCAATTCCTTTGCATAATATGAGTTATGTCAGGAAGGAAACATCACAATCCCCTTATGTATGTTCCTTTACGGCCGAATAGGGCCTTACTCTCCAAACTGATATGATTTTTGATTCAGATTCGATCGTGCTGCATACTTTTGAATAAATTAACGTTTGTTTATTTTGATTCTCAGTCGATTGGTATGGTCGGGAGTACAAAGTTACGATCTAACGATGTTCTTTATCCTGGTTAGTCTCAAAGCAATCCACCAAATAAAATACCAAAAGCCGTACAGATGGAACTGATTTGATTCTCGATTGTGTCGGGAGTAAGCCTACTGGAACGATAGTAGATAGAGCTGTTCTTGTCATTCCGCCTAGGAGTAACAGTGATAGCTTGTGAATCGACCTCCGTAACCATCAAACTCTCAAAAATTGTTCATGTAGAGTTTTAAAACTTTTCTATTTTTGAATATCTCCGATTGTTTGAAGTACTTTTGAATAAGAGCGTTTGTGGCCTAGTAGACAGTTGATTCTTAATCGAGAGGGTGCAGATTTAAGCAGAAACCAGAGGGTTTTGGTGTACCAAGGAGACCTTCCAAGAACGTACGTTCTAACAGTGAACGAAAAACATCATGAAAATACCCGCATATGGTTGGTCATTGAATTGTCATTCCTCGACACGTCACTAGATTGACTAAGTTCATACTTATGTGAGTCTGCCGTATACGCACTGGAAAAGCAATATTTTAATATACAGGTGGTTTTTAAATCACATATTTAAAACCACCTGTATATTAAAAGAGTACCTGGCTATTACGCCCAAGATGTTGTTTAAATGATTCAATAACGGAAGTAAGGAATAGTTTTGTCTTTAAAAATTGTGATCAAAGTAACATCATTTAAAATAAAACAATACATGACAATCGAAAGTGTTCGCTTATTTGAAAATATGGAACCCAAATATTGACCTACTTGAACTACCACTTCCACCCTCGCGTGCCCTTATTTATATTTAATTACAAATTAACTCGGTCGCTAACACTATTTAGTCGAAACCCCGAGTGCAAGTTTGGTAATTAAAACGGTTAAACCGAACTGATTTCCTGGTTACCCACAATGAAAACAAAAAACTGCAAAATTCAACGTTCATTCTGGTAGAGTTTAGCTTAGTTACAACGTTTATGAGTTTACCTAAACCAGATAAAGTTATGAGCTTTTAAACTGAAAGTGTTTGATAACAGGTCTAGAACAACGGCGGTGTTGTGAAAGGCATTTAAATGGGTGCGCCGAACCGTTGTTAAATGATTATTATTGGGTCGCTAAAGAAAATACTAGTATTCATTACATCTACTACAAGATTATAATCATTTTTTATCTTGTCTCAAATTGCAGTATATAATTATGTTTCAACTATATTTGTGTAGCAGCAACAGCTTTATTTATGTAGCAGTGACGTGGTCGCGTGTTTTATAATAATAATAATATCTATGGTCGTTTTCACAAAGTCAATCTGGCTCCGTGCTAAGTATCCGAAGATCTTGTGTAACAGGTACCAGACAACAGAAATATGTTTAATACTTTTATACTATACACATATTTAAGATTTTTTTATATTACTCACAAATTTAATAGACATCCATAACCCAGGAACATTGAAAACTTTTTGTTCCCTCGGCGGGATTCGAACGGTGTTGGTGCTCGAGCTCGAACACGCTCAACCACTGCGTTACGGTGGTCGTCGTGTGTACGTACCTCTAATGTAGAGTTTACTTGAAAGTACCAGCGTTGAAAGACTTACTTTTAAACTTCATGTTTCTAAGAGAAATGCTTTAACATCATAAATTTGCCCACACAATAGGTAAAAAAAAGTAGCTCTATCAGTGCTGGTACATTTACAATAAACTATAGGGTATGTCCCGACTCCCGTATATAGATACGGTAGTCGGGACATACCCTAAAGTATTACACACTCTAAAGTATCACTCATTAATATTACAGCCTGTGTATGTTTTGTAAACTTAATTATTTATGAACCCACTTTCAAAATATCGTGAATGCAAAACGTTTCAATGCAGCTGAGTGCGGAATGTACAAATTAAACAAATAGATATTATTTGGTCACGATTAGCAAAGCCAGCGGCTATTGGACATTTGTATTCTGTGCGGCATCGCCATTACTCGATCGAGAGCAAATTTCTAATGAGATAGGCAATAGGCACAGTTAAAAGTAGATAGTCATAACTTTGTAGCTACTGGGGTATTTGACAAGAAGTAGAGAATCAGTTTTTAATGAATTCAGAAATAATAGACGATAATAGTAACATAATAAATAACAATTTTAAAAATGTATTTCCTGCAATATGCAGGAAAGTTTATTTATTATTATCTATTATTGTATATTAAGTATATTTATTATCAAAGTTGCAACTGAATAATTTTATTACGTACCACTATAACAAGACGTGTGAAACAACTTACTTAATTAGTTAAATTATTTACAGCTAACGCAAAAAGATTAAATAAGTATTAGACAATAGTATATTGTGCAACAAGTGCGACAAGTTGTACAAGGGTATCGACAACGTCGCACGATTTGCACATACTATTTTTTATTACAAATGCGGGATAAGTAAGTAAGTGGTATCTTGGCGCTCGCTGTTGCGGTTCAAAATGGGCTGTTTGCCCATTTTGAAATTTGAGTGCGAAAAGTTTACTTGGCGCACGCAAATGCGTGCGCCAAGTAAACTTTTTTTTTCGCACTTTTTTTTTTCGCACTCAAATTTTAGAATGGGCAAACGGCTCGTTTTCAACCGCAACAGCGGGCGCCAAGATGCTACTTATCCCGCATGAGTACTAAAAAAAAAAATAATAATCCAAGCAGGCTAGAGGTTTTCTACGTGTATATGTTGCAGTCAAAACTCTTAAGTTTGACTCAGCAACATAATAATCATAATATGTTATATGTTGCTGAGTCAAACTTAAGAGTTTTGACTAGGATATAGACAGTCAACTATCACGAAAGGCTTAAGAAGCGAAGTAAATATATATGTACTTAACTTCTTAAACCTTCCGTGAAAGTTGACTGTCTATATCCTAGGAACTGGGTATTCTGTAAAACCATTAGCGCATAGCATAACCATAGGCATAACCTACGACAACGGAATTGGGATAAGTACGAGTATACACAGGATTTTCACACTGCAAATACTTACCTCATTAGACCATAACAGTGTCATTCTGTGACATTGTGTCCGCAATAGGAGTTTTATTTGCCTCCAGTTCTCGTTAAGCGAACTATGTGGAATGGACAATATAATTGAATGACTTTATTAAAGTTAAACATTTCTAAAGTAAGTAAATTTAACTTGTGAAACATGTAACTTACTGCACTTATAATTAATTTCTTTGGTATGTTTAATCATGATTATAATACTTAGGTATTGCACATTATTATAAAACATTAATATTATCTCATTCTGTATAGTGAGTGATAATAATAAAGATCGTACTCCTGTCTAGTATCGTATCGACATAGCAGACTGCTAGCGCCATCTATTAAGTGCAAAAAGATACCAACTTAACTCATCATAATTATAATTTTACTATTTTTTTTTATTTTTTTTGCGCATCTCTCGCCATCACTCCTTGAACGACCTCATCCGACGGGCTCTTGCAACCGCCGGAGTACCGGCTGTGTTGGAGCCCGCGGGTTTGGCGCGTGATGATGGCAAGAGACCAGACGGAATGACCTTGGTCCCTTGGAGAGTGGGACGGGCTCTTGTATGGGACGCTACTTGCGTCGATACACTCGCTCCGTCCCACGTCCAGGGTACCTCGAGCGTTGCGGGTGCGGCCGCAAACCAGGCGGAGAACCTCAAGCGGCGCAAATATGAGAACCTTAGTGGGGATCTCATATTTGAACCGTTTGGGGTTGAAACTCTAGGCCCGTGGGGTCCGGGTGCTCATAAATTATTTGGTCAAATTTCAAAAAATCTAGTAGAAGCCACCCGAGACCCCAGAGCAGGAACCTACCTGGCTCAAAGAGTAAGCATCGCTATCCAGCGGGGAAACTCTTTGAGCCTTCTGGGTACTCTGCCTGAGGGGGACGATCTTGGGGTTATTTTTTATTTGTAGTTTTAGAAGTAATTTTATAGTAGATATAGTTTTTTTATTATTTTTGTTTGTTTTAGTTTTAGTTTTAATTAAAGTATTTTACTAATATTAAGTATTACTATCATGGCAGTGTTTTATTCATTTGTAACATTATAATTTTTATTACTGTTATAATATTGGTATCCAAGACAAAAAAAGCATAGACCAATTATTGGTCAATGATAAGAGGTATATTATTTCAACGCCATCTATCAGATGGTAGCGGTAGTACTACGAGCTAGACGTTGCAGGTTTAATTTCTATAGGTTGCGTTCTGAAATATCAGTTGTTACACACATCTCAAACTAGATGTCACTGTTTTAAATTTTAGTTTCTTTGACCAAGATTTAGATTAATAATTCTAATGTCTATAATCTAATAATAGTATTTCTTATTTCTGTATGTTATACCCTACTTACTGTGTCCTTTAGAAATCGACAATATTACTAGTTCAATACTGACTAAAAAGTTGCATGTTCGTAATTTGAAGCATTTTATGTTAATAAATAACTATTTCGCATTAATATTTTAACAGATACTAGTAATATTAATAACTATTTCAAGATTTTTTTTTAAAATACTAACAAGAGATATTTAGCACCTTACTGTGTACTGTACTTTTTTTTCTTCATCAAAATTTTATTTTGTATTGTTTTGTCGCTGTTTCATTTCTACTTTTAAATGTTATCTCTTTTTAATTTGTTTTACCGTCATATATATTTTGTGTTGTCTAATGTAATTTATAATACTTGAATAAATATTATTATAATTTTATATTTCACAATTTACAGGAGAGGTGACGTTAGAGAGACCCATTGAAGAGATAGCGGCCATATCGCACGCTGGAGCCCCGATACTGCTGACGGTCGTCGCAGAAGAAGTCAGGCTGTCTAGAGAGGAGCCTGAGGCTATGTCCTCCACAGTGCAGCTAGCGTTCATCCTCCCGGAACGAGACAACTCGCCACCTTACTTTGAAAACGAATCGTATGTACTTTTATATAACTGATTGAATGTACTGTTGGATCTTGATGGAAATTCATATTCACAATAATAACACACAAAATGTTCACAATAATAACAAGACAAAAATGTAAAATAGTTGTGTGTTATTATTGCGTATGTATGTACTTTGATTAAAAAATTATAGCTACTTCAATTGGTATAATATAAGCCAGAAAAGAACGGTAACTAACACGAATCTAACGACCTAATTTAAAATACATCGAGCCTTTGCTGCTGCATAATATATCGTGCCAAACAATTATACTATTTTACACTACAGTATTTTGATACATACATACTAGAAAAACATATTATTATCCCTGCTTATGGCGCAGTTGGGTAAATACACAGTACACACTTTTTGTAGTTGTTGGAAAAAAATATTTGGCATTTGGAAATCTTGTAGGTGTTGGACAGTGTGAATCCGCTTGCAGTGGATCTGCAAGAAATATTTTAAATCAATCTATTATTAAAAATTCCAGGTACATAGCTTACTTAGATGAGAATGCACCTCAGGGGACCGCTATTGTTTTCAATGATCCGTACATTCCACAAGTGAATGACAACGATGCTGGGAAAAATGGCGTTTTCTCTCTATCCTTGTTGGGAAATAACGGGACATTCGAAATAACTCCTACCGTTGCCGAAAGACATGCTCAGTTTATTGTCAAGGTCCGGGATAATACCATGTTGGACTTTGAAGCTAGAAAATCGGTTGTATTTCAGGTAAGATAGCTCACAAAATGATTAACTATTATTTTTTCTTGCGTAATAAGCATGAATTATACCTCGCATTATTTAAACTATAACTATTATGTTTATTGTTTACATTGACTCTGCTTTAAAAAAAACTACTACACACACATAATATAATAGAATAGATCGAGACAATTTTACGCTATAGTATTTTAATATTTATGTTTTTCCAGATTATGGCTCAAGAGCTTGGTCCTGCGACCAATTTGTCTGCAACGGTGGATGTTACTGTTTATTTGAATGACGTCAATGACAACGCACCAGTTTTCTTGGCACTTTCATACGACGTTGAACTGCCAGAAAATATAACAGCAGGAGCAAAAGTCGTACAAGTTGCTGCCGACGATGTAGATACGGGGAACTTTGGAAAAATCCAGTATACTGCCATATTAGGATACTTAAATACTTCTTTAAATTTAGATCCAATTACGGGTGTAATAACGGTTGCGACCAATAATCACGGTTTCGATCGTGAGGCGATGCCAGATTTGCATTTCTTAGTAGAGGCTAGAGATAACGATGGAATAGGTTTAAGGGTAACAGTGCCATTAATAATTAAGTTATTAGACGTAAATGATAACCCACCGGAATTTGAAAGAACGGTGTACGAATTTGTACTATCACCGAAATTGAATAATTTTACTTCGCCGGCTTTTGTAAAAGCAATAGACAAAGACGCTGAGGCACCAAATAATGTTGTAAGATATGAAATTATTCATGGAGACCGTGAAAAATTTGCAATCAATGAAGAAACAGGTACATATTATTAATTTTATAAAATTATTTTACATATACGTAAACAAGTTCGTGAATAATTTTCGTTCTTAATGCGTATCGCGTAAAGCTAAACATTTGACACAACTTCATCTATAACATTTTTCGGATCTGAAATATTATAAAGTTAATTTGTAACTGTTTTTAGGAGAATTATACCTGCTAGAAACATTGAAAAGAACAAAAAAACAAAACAGAAGGAAAAGAGAAAGTCAATCACAGGAAAGTGAAGTTTTTATGCTAACAGTCCGGGCATATGATCTTGGGATTCCTAGATTATCTTCAACTACAACAGTAAAAGTGTATCCCCCGGAGAGTAAAACTAAAACCATGTCATTTATTGTACCGGGTGCTAATCCAGATAGAAAAAAATTGGAGGAAGTATTGAGTACACTTTCTGGAGGCAGAGTGACAATTGTAGACATAAAGCCTTATAAAGGAAAGGAAATTAATGGAAAAGATATTACTGGCGAAGACTCTAGTCAAGAAAGGTACCATTGTTTTCGTGTATATTAAACATTTATCTATCTACTAGATACTAAAAATTTTGAAGAAAAAAAAAATATTATAATAATATTTAACCAAAATATTTTCAGAAGTGAAGTCATAGCTCTCGTACACTCAGCTAGTAATAATGCTATAGATGTCGCTAAACTTCAAGAACAATTAGCCAAAAATAAAATGGTGTACACGACTGGATCTGGTCATGGGGATCAAACATCTACATCGTTTGAGGACAACAACTCGGTAAGTTTCTTACATTTTGAAGATTAGTTCTTATTAGTAGTAAATTATCAGCCTTTACACAGATTCCTTGCTATTTAAGTAACAAAGATCATTTATATTATGATTTAAATGATATAGTAATAAGCTAACCCAAGTTCAATTTCTAAACTTAAATGAATAATATTAACTGTATTTTTTTTCAGAATTTGTACAAAGCTGAAAGCAGGTTGCTTTTCTGGTTGCTTATTTTATTAGCGATTCTAATCGCTCTGGTGCTTCTTCTACTAATATGTTGTTGTATATGTGAAGGATGTCCTTTATACATGCCACCAAGGTAATTTTTTTTATTAACTTTTGTTTGAACGTATTTTTCTTAACTTTTGTTTAAATCTGCTTGAATAATAACATGTTAAATTGATTTTTTTCTAATTAAACATTAAAAGATTTTTGAAACCTCAAATTATGCACATAGTTTCTAACACTTAAAATATTTGCACAAAATACACTATTCCAAATTATTCAACTAAACAATACAGCTAGGTACATAGAAATTCGTTAATAAATTCTAGGAAAAGAGTGATACGTGTCAACTCCACAGAGGACGACGTGCATTTAGTGGTACGAGACAAGGGAGTTGGGAGGGAAAACAAGTCGACGCAAAATATAGAAAGTAAATTAAGACAATCACCAGAATGGACAAGGAGGGAAGCCTGGAGCGCTGAACAAGCTGATTTAAGAACGAAACCAACGCAATGGAAGTTCAATAAAAGAAATTTAAGATCCAAAGACCATAGTAAACCAGCTTCTACACCCGGCGATTTACGACATGAATTCATCCAAACTGCTGCTGATAATGACTATAAATATGATGATACACGACAATCTTTTCGTCAGAGGTAATTAATGACAACTTTTTCCCTTTGAACATACCTAATAAAATATTTATTTAGAATTTGATAATAATTTTATAATTAATAAAGTTATTAATAATTATAAAATATTTAATATACTTAAAATATAAAAGTTGAATGTCTCTTACATAATTTATAAGATGTTTCCCGCTACTACACTCAAAATGAAATCCCGCGGGGATTGTACATTTTTTGCGCTAAAAAGTAGTCCATGTGTGAATCCAAAATTTAAAACAGTTTAGTAGTTATTCTGTAAAAGAGAAACAAACCCACATCTATCAGTATACTTAACAAGCAAGTACTTAACAAGTACGTCATTAATTATTATATCTACCTATATTTATAAAGGTAATTTTGGTATTATTATTGCATATTTCTCTTTTTACAGAGATGGTCCAAATATAATTTATACAAAAGAGATGCAACATCAAGATGCAGTTACAAATAAACATAAAGAATACATCGAAGACTTAGAAAATGGATATGATAGAATAGCTACGCTTCATTATCAACATAAAGAGCAGGATGACGATTCTATAAGAAGACATGAAATTGATCGTGGTTCTGAAGTTGGTGTTATTTTAAAATCTGATGCAAGCAAAAATAAATACGAAAAAGGTGATTCTAGACGAGACTTTCAAGGTACTAAACAGGCTCCATCTTCTTTTAACAGGGACCATTTATTTATCAAAGAAGGTAATACTGAAATATTAAGATTAGTTACTAGAGGTAAAAATGAAGAAGAACGGTATGTTAATCTCTCCAAACATCAACAAAGACCAGTGACACTTGTTCCTCATACACAGTATGTTGTCATAGATAATGGAAAGGATATGCTAATGGAACGATTTATTAGAGAACAAGGCGAAGAAGCAAAACAAATAAGGGACAAAATGCAAGAACAAGTAACAGATTTAGATAATATATCTAACGGTAAAGATGAAAAAAGTACTGGGCGACATTCTCACGCAGGATCCAACAAAATTCATGATATTTCCAATTTACCTGATGTGCCAGGAATAGTACCCCTAAAATCAGAATATCTTCAATCTGCTTTATTGGAGATGCAAAATAAATCTTCGATACAGCAAGAATTGCTAGAATCTTCATTACGAAAACAAAACGAATTACTGCATCAAATACTTATCGAGCGTGAAAGAATGTTACAAAATCAAGAAACAGCATCACAAGTTGAAAGTAAGCTTGAAACTCAAAGTCTACCTGGACATGCTGTAATGGCTACTCAGACAGAATGTCATATTGGCACACAAACTGAACCTCAATTATTAAACGATGTAAAAAGAAAATCTAGAAGTGATAATGACTCATATAGTGAAGACGAGTCTCAATCAATGTCAGAAGAACAAGCAAGAAAGCTTGCTTGGCTGAAAAAGAAAAAACCTAAAAAGAAAAGTAAGTACAAAGAACCAAAAAAGAATATTCAAATATATGAGCTAAAAAGAAAAATTAAGACACCAATCTTAGAAGAAAGTGATATATCTCCATCATTAGAAAGTGAAAGTCGCGTTAGGATAAGTAAGGTAAACGAAAGAGAAGAACATATAAAAAACTATGGTAATATTACAAAAAGTACAATTACGACATCAAAGAATGAAACATTATATTCCACGGAAACAAAACCTAATGATAGTAGTAAAAAATCTAAATTAGACAGAGAAGTATTACTAGAAATTTCAGATTCCTTAGAAGATATATCAGATACTAAATATAAAAACAAATCAAAATTAAAACGAAGATCGCTAGTAGATAATAAAGATCTATCCAAGAAAACACTGGCCCTAGAGCACCGTAATAGTGTAGACATTGAAAGTACAAGTAGTTCTTCAAGTAGAAAGAATCAAGAAATGGGAGAAGCATATAATTCTTCAAAACAATTGGACGAATCAAATTCACAATTTATTTCCGGTGATAGCAATGTTACGTCTAATCAAATATCTACAAACGTGAAAGATGACAAAGATATGGGTTTGATTAGAAGTAGTGAAAAGGAGCCTTCAAAAATAGCTGATGGGGTAAAACCACCCCAAAAAAGTTTGCCACGATACATGCAATGGTATAGTAAGAAAACAACTAGTAGCTCAAAGGGGACAACCTCAGAGAAAGATGTACCAGAAAAACCAAAACGGCCATCAAAATCAAAAAGTGATCAAGAAAAAGAAGGTAAAGATAAAAATGGTCAATATGGTAAAATACTAAGTAAAGACGTTGTTCAAACATCTGAGGTAAAAAAAAACTTCAAAGACAAAGAAAGTGATTTCATACATCCACGCTTACTTAAAGAAGAAAGAGTAACACCCACACCATCAGGGCCTTTACCCGATGTACATCCATTGCTGCAACATTCAGAGCACAGGTATGAACATCAGTATGAAAATCAAAATCCGCTTTGCCATATTCAACCTACACATATTCCTAAGTACTTTGGTAATCAACCTGTCACAGCGATGCCTCGACAAAAGTCTCAAGAACCCCAGCCGATCTATGCTAATCAAGAAGATACGAAAGGCAAAAAAACCGTTCCAGACATTTCTGAAAGTGCATTAACCCATAGCATATCCATTTCTGCAAACTATGGGGATGGTAAAAAGCCTGCTCAAGAAGTACACGTCTCAAAAATTAATATCGGTGGAGATATAGCTGAAACCAGTCAGAAGAATGCAACCAAATTAGAAGATAATGATTCTGGAATTGCAATGAGTACATTAGTTCAGCAAACTGGCAATATCAAGAGGTTGCCAATCACAGAAAAGAAAAGCGTTTTCACGATAGCTTATGACGACGTTCAAACGAAACAGCTCAGACCCGACTCCAGCTCTACGTCCTATTAATAGCCGATATATAAATATCATTAACAAGTTTATTAATAGTAATAAATCTATAAACCTCGATCCGTCCATGAAGTGCCTTAAATATTATTGTTATCAAAATTCTCTCCGCCCTATTTATTGAAAATAATGTTATTATTAATTATAATTTACTTGTCAATTTGTAAATATAGGATAATCTTGTAACAAATAATATTAGTAATCAATAAACTGCCTTTGTTTAATGACTGGTTACAGATATAGAACATTATAGTATTTTATTGTAAATATAGTGTGTGTTACTATTTAAACTATTGTAATAATTTTAAATGTAATTTGTAAATATATTATATTTTTTAAATCACAATGTTCGTACGTACTGGCGTTTCAGTATTCAATTCTATATATTTGTTATAAAATATAAAGATATATTTACATAAATTGTTTCATTTCTAAAATCCCAAATAACGTGCTAGAACGTTAAGCTAAAAATAATAACATCGAGCCAAATAAAAACGATGAAGAATTTCACCAGAGCAATACAAATCGATCTATCTATACTAATATTATAAAGCGGAAGAGTTTGTTTGTTTGTTTAAACGCGCTAATCTCAGGAACTACTGGTCAGATTTGAAATATTATTTTCTTGTGAGATAGTCCATTTATAGAGAAAGGCTTTATAACATTACACTGCAACCGAAAAATAGGAGCGTAGCGTCAGTGAAAAATGTTGCAAAAACGGGGAAAATTATTCACATTTGGGGACTCGTTGCGTCCGCTGCATAAAAAGTAATAAGTTAGAAGTCAAACTAACACAGCAAAACTCTATAATTATGTTCTTTAAAGAGAATCCTTAAAAATCTTTATCATTCATTTATTTTCCACATGACATACATCATGTTAAAAATTCTGGCTATCAACAGTAGGTTAATTATTATAAGGCTAATAAGAATAATCTATAATAATAATATTGTAAAGCGGAAGAGTATGTTCGTCCACGCGAACGAAGTCGCGGCACAACTAGTAGTTAGCCCAATCTGCTGTTAGATTTACCAACCGCCTTCAATGTTCTAATATTCAGTTTAAATTTTTAGAGAGATATACTAGGCGGCCATGTATACTAAATCTGTCAAAAAATTTAAACTGACTTCATTAAGTCCCGACTGTTCGTTAGTTTCGCTAAAACTCGAGATCATCTGAACTGATTCGGCTATTTTTGGTCTTGAAATATTTGTTGAAGTCCCGGGAACGTTTACACGGTTTCCATGCTCAACGAAGTGGGCACGGGTCAGCTAGTATTGAAGAAAATTAATCAGGACTTAATGAAGGATTAACTTGAACATTTGTTGGTGAAAATGGCACTTAGTCAACTTATTGCTATCTAATTGTTGCTATCTAAAGTAATTATACAGGGTTTCGTAATAATTTATTCAAATCAAAGTAGACAGAGCTGCGGTATAGTCTCTGTCTAGTAATACAATGTATTCCAACTTTATATTTTTCATTAAGACGTATTAAATTACTTAACTAGTACAATAATAATTATAGTATACATAGAATTATGTGAAACAAAGCAACGCAAATTAACTTGCATTTTAATTTTGATATGAAAGCTTTGCTACAAAAAAGATTAAAAAAACTATAACCCGACTTCGCAAAAAAGGGCTCTAAAAAGGCTGAAACAAGAGACGAATATTATAGATTTGTTTAGCGGGTACGACCACGGCTCTACCTTGACCATATCTGTACCTATGCATATCTGGATTTCAAATTGAATTATTTTCTTGTTTCAGCCTTTTTAGAGCCCTTTTTTGCGAAGTCGGGTTATAGTTTTTTTAATCTTTTGTTTTATTTTACATTTTTTTTGTTTCCACATAAACTATAACATTATATTTTCACTAAACTAACGTTAAATTAACACATAGTAAGTAACTAAACAACTCCTAGATACTATTTGTGCGACCGCATTTTAAACGTTTATTTTGAATTTAACAATAAAATATAATAATTAATTAAAATTTTAAATACATATTGGTAATGTGCTTGCCAAGACCTATCATTTGATACCAAACACGATACAATTATCTTAATTGAATTTTTTTTGGAGATAGTTTTTGACCTATAATTTTAAAAATACAAAATTTTTTGAAAAATTGTATAGCCTATGTTACTCGCGGGACTACTACGAATCGATTGACACCTTATTTATTAAAATCAGACCAGTAGTTTAACCGCTACGAGGGAACATACATACATACATACAAACATACATACATACATAGACTGCCAAAATCATTACCCTTCCTTTTGGCTTCGCCGAAGTCGGGTAAAAATGACATCGACAGCTGTCTAACCCACGAGTCTTCGACTCGACAATGCAGGACTCGGTCGCGGGTCGCCGCAGCGGCCGTCAATGTCGGCTGTTTTGACGAACAAGTACCAGGCGAACAAAAATAGTCAGGAGATAACAGTTACAATTACCAAAGCGTAGCTATACACAATAGTGGGCGGAGCCAATGACGTCAGCTGGCCTTGTCTACGTAAGGTGATACAACATACTTCGCTATTCAATACTAGATGGCGTTTTTGAGACTTTAGCAATTATCTTACTTTAGCCGTTGCAAAATCCTAATGAGTTGTAATTAATTACGTTATCTATAACCAAATTAATAATAGTAATGATAATATTAGACGTGTAATGGTTCAAAATATATTATATTATTATTTGTAGGAAAAGAGTAGCGAAAATATTATTGTTTTAGATCGAACACAGATGTCGCTACGTGTAAAACAACTGAACGGTCTGTCTGTCTCAGATTCAGAATTTTCAGAATTATTTATGTTAACTAGGTATGATTAATTGCTAATTTACGTTTTCATAGTTTACGGCACAGAACCTTTATAGTTTAATCATGTATGTCGGTTCGTCTTAGGCTTATAGTAAAAACGGTTAGTGCTAGAAAAAAGTTTAAGATGATTAACATAATATTATATCTTGCAAACTGTAACAATCATGAAAAGTAAACAATAATAATATATTATCTTGCTGATTTAGCAATCAGTTTACGAGCTTTTAATTAATGTAACTTTAAGAGGTTGTAATGTAACGTTAAAATGGTATTTTTATTGAAATAGGTACGCCTAAAATAATTCTTGAGATGAATTTAAAAAAATGTAACTGCTCAGATAAGATTGTTAGTTCAATAGTTATAGATGTCTAAATTGTAAAATGCGCCTAGAGTCTTAGAAATCTTCGTGCAAAAAAACTAATTTTTTTGTTGGATAGTCCATTTCAAAAAACTAAGTTTGGATTATAATAATATTATGTTGGGTGTCCTAAAAATGTTTGGAACATAGCGAAATTTAATACCAAAATCAATGCAGCAAAATGTTCAAATTTCTTTGAATTCGCAAAGACTTTATTTTTACGCGACTTTAAAAGGTAAAAATAAAGTCTTTGCGAATTTAAATATTGGCATCGAATATTGCAACGGCAGACGAATATAATGTTTTTCAAGTTCTATTTTTTCTACCGTATTTTGGTGTGAGCTAAAAAAAATACCATTTTTTTACCGGTGCATTTCTGGATTTCAAATTGAATTATTTCTTGTTTCATCCTTTTTAGTTATGACTAACTCGGGTCGTACTACTACTTAGTCGGGTTATAGTCTTTTAAACTTTTTTTTGATAATTATTAATTATCCTACGACATATATTACCTACTTAGGTATATATATATATATATAAATGAATTGCTGTTCGTTGGTCTCGCTAAAACTCGAGAACGGCTGAACCGATTCGGCTATTTTTAGTCTTAAAATATTCGTGGAAGTCCAGGGAAGGGTTAAACGGTTTGTATGCTCAACGAAGTGGGCACGGGTCAGCTAGTACAAAATAAATATGTTTAGGTATTTAATTTACTAACATTACGTATGAAATATATTATCTACTATTATTATTTCACTCTTAAATGTCTAGGGAATAACCTCTACTAGGTAATAATAATAATATTATGTATGAATAAAAATATTTTGTTATATTATCTAAATTCTATGAGTTCCCCTAAATAATGTTTGTTGGTACAACATTCCTTTCAGATTACCAATCAACTGTAGGCAATATAAAGTTGAATATTGTTTCATCGGAGCACTCAATCATTCGCATGAGCTGCTTCATTCAGCTCATTTGCACAGGCGAGTCGCGCGGAAAATTATTTCTTTTCATATTCTCATTTTTCAAGTCTTACTTAAAGTTTTCGCAATGACTGGGGAGTTTGGGAGTATATTTTTTACTTTTTTCACGGGAAGCCGGATTTTGTTTTTTAAATGTTTTGGTGAGATTTCATACTAAATATTAAATTTTGATTATTGAAATGTTTGAAATTTTTAAAATAGCTTGTGCATATTTCTACGTTTTTAACGTTTCTCTTCTTGTTAGTTTTTATAAAGTAAACTTTTATTTCTTCACAAGATCAACTCATAATTTGAAGTACTTCAAATTATATTGTACTTAGCTCAAAAATATTAGTGATTTTGAAATCCAAAGCAATTTTTTAAATATCTGTTTGTAGTTTTATTTAAATCATTGTAGTAGCAACTAGTAAGAACAGATCAACATTTGTATTATAAGGCTCTTCAAATTACTTTAGCGTGTGACGCGACAAAACAAAAGAGAAACTAACGGTACAAGCAGTAATTTGTATAAATAAAAAATAAGTTTTATTAAGAAAGCACCAGGGCGACAGAAACAGACATGAGGTATGGAAATGACGTCTCCCCGCGGCAGTTGCTTTCACGGTCCACTGAGCTGATCATAATAAAAACTCGCGCCGTCGCCTTCGCGCCAAGTTTGACCATAAATTCGGTGGCCACAGTAATCGCCCGCCGGCGGCGCATTCCTCCCCGACCCTAGATCTGCTTTTAATATAATAAATAATAAATATCACCAGAATACACTACTTTTTGCGAAACTTCTTTTTCTTTGTTTTCCCCTGGGCCATTAAAAAGGTTAGGGCGGACGATATTTTATGTGATTTTAAGTGTGTAACGCGCTAATGGCCGCGTACCTTTGCCCGGCGATATTTTGTATCATGAATTATGATTTGCGTAGTGCTATTCTATGTTTTAAATGGAAATACTTGTGTTAGTTGGTTGATTTGAAACTAAAATGACAAATTAATATTTAGACTGCCTGGTAGAGACAAGTCTCTTGTAATGAAAATTCTAAAATCTTCATTAATTATTAAGAATTTACTTGAATTAACTTCATTGCAAATAGTACCTAGGTGGTACTTACAGATATTCGAGTTCCAAATTAAATCTTATTTCAAAGTTGGAATTAGTACAGATTAAGTAGAGCGCACGAGTGTCGGACGATCTCTCTCGGGCTGAGTGAGTCTCGGCAGCGAGAGGGTTAACTTTGAAGTATCATTGCGATTTATTAATGGTCAAGTTCAACCCTGCCACCGACGCCCCAGTTGAAACTGATTGCCCTAAATGAATTATTAAAATTTGTCATTTGTATAATTTTCAATTTTGTTGCCTTTCGGCGATAAAATATTATTAGGTCTACGGAGTATTATATAAATTGCCTTATCTTCTTTACCCTGATTAATTAGGTAGGTACCTACTATTTTTTTCTTTGAATAACCTTAGTCTATATCCTGTTATGACGTGTAAATAACACACTGTAACTTTTTAGGCAATATATAAATCTATCGCTAAGAGCGTCTTTCACCAAGCTATGTTAAACTTAATCCTTCGTTAAATATCGCGTTGTTCCTCTCGTAATTTCTATCAATGAATGAGAAGGCATGCTATTTTAACAAGCCCTTAACATTAACATGAGTTGGTGAAATCGAATCCAACGCTATTACTATTAATTTATTTTTGTTTGCGGTTTTTTTCTTACTTTAAATTGTGTACTCTTCTCTGGTAGAGAAACATTAATCTTATACAAAAAGCGATTGGAAAAACTTTAACATACAAATAATATTAAATCTATACATAGATATACTTATAATTAGTAATGTTTAATCGCAAATAATGATTATGAAATCATTAATTATAAACTTTATTAATATTTTTTCACGGCGATGTCGTCCGCGTAAAATTGACACTTATTGCTTTCGGTGGAACCCAGCACCAATTAATCACGTCGCCTCCAATAAATTCCCTTACGGACTTTAATTATTTTCTTATGATTTTAATTTCGTCCCGACCGACCGACCCTCGGAAATCTTGGATTTGCGAACAACTGTCTCCACTCGGATTTTTTTAAACTCGAGTTCGCGACTTTTATTAATAAAGGAAGATAATTAATACTACTTAAATTTTGTTTAAGCTTTTCCAAACTTAATTACGAGTTTTTCTTTTGTATTTTCCGAACAGTCTGCTGCGTAGGCATAATATTAATAACGTTAACTTCGTTATTGTTTAGTCTACAAATAGATTATTAGAATGATCTAACGTTGAATTGAAGTACGTATATATTATGATTTATGACCTACCGGCTGCCACTGTCTTGCGAACTAACTTAGCGAAAGAAACATTCTAAAATTACTTTTCGCAAAACGATGGGCAAACTGTTGTTTTAATTAAACGTAATATTATGTTACAAAATTCATATTCCTCCGTTCACGCAGTTCTCGTAAATGTTTCACTATAAGATTTTGCTTTCCGTAGATATTGTTTTTTAATACTTATGATTATTGCCCAATAAGTTAATGCTTCTAAGTTTTTCGTAATGTAAAATTCTTGTAAATGTAACGTAATGTAAAATTTTATCATTTACCATAGAGGTAAAAAATTACGTAAGTTACGTTTTAAAATTAGACAAAATGAATTGAAGACATGAATGGATGAAGGTGGTATGTCGCAAAACAATTTTACCCAGAAATTTGGGTTACAAAAAAAACTGTCTAACTTACATATTTTAGGTTATGTAGTAACGTATTAAGTACATCGATTCTAGAGACGGATCCTTAGATTAATGTACTTAATACGTTACGACGTATTCTAAAGTGATAGTTTGAACTTAATTGTCATCAATCAGAATTTCGCTACATATCACCTTCATCCATTCATGTCTTCAATATATTGAAGACATGTTTAATATATTCATCATCATCTTCAATATCAGACATCTTCAATATATTGAACACAAATGGATGACTGAATGTATTTAGCGGTTTTTTGAAATGACGCTAGAGAGAAATGACAATAATTAAAAAGTTCAAATAAAAGGAACGCTTCTATTCATGGGCATCGATAAATCGCCATCGTGATTATCACCAGCTGACTAAAACCGCGCAATTAGGACGCCATTCGTCCACAACAATAGAACGTCCCTTTTCTTGCGAAATTAGTGATGACTTCAATAAAAATAATTCCTGTCTTTTAGGCAAATTGCATCGAGTCCGCGAAAGCCTTTAATTAAGGCCACCCTCGTCCGTAAACACCGCGGCCGTCACCTTTTATTTTTGTTAATTCCTCGGCTCCTTCTTCGCCGCATAAGTTACTTCACCCTTCCCGTGATTCTTTACGCCTTTTTGTCACCGTGTTGAATTCTTTTGAAGAAACCCTTTCTTCCCATCTGCTACGCCCGTCAATATTAACTCCGTCGAGTTAAACTTTTTAATATCCGTTAAATTTCGTTACGCCGCGCGAATACCTTTTATGGGATTTTGAGAAAAACGCGAGCACTTAGCGACAATCTTGTTAAGAAAAAAGTGTTGCCTACAAATAATTAAAGGATTACGTAGACTACAGCACCTCGCGCCGACATAATTACAATTGTAAGGTACCTAACATCCTAGTTTTTCGTATTTTTATTTTGTATTTTTAAAGTCCTAAAAAATAAAACAATAGTGATGGGACAAGGGGGCGATTCCCTCGATAAAGAAATATTTAAATAAGAATTCTCGAGTCGCAACAAACAAATGAAACGATATTTCTTAAGATTCATTAAATTATTCACAGGGGAAAAGAAAAAATAATGTAAATGAGATCGAAATGTTTAAAAAAAGTTGTTTGAAAACACAAGAGATCGTGACGGGGCCGCGGTGGTCGGGACACGGAATTTTTAATCCATTTCCCGTAGTCGATTAATATTCAGTGCTCGGCCGGTCTGGTTCATCTCCTTTCCCATTATTGCTTGGACCGTCTCCACCGCCTTTGCTATTCCTTCACTTTGATTTCGAAGGTAATTATGTTCGTTTTACAACGAAATTCTATTACAAATTTTAATTTGGCTCTAAGGTATTCATAGAATTTTTATTTGAGCACCTAGTTCAATGTGCAATCGCCGGAATATGCAAAGTAACTTATGAATCTTATTGCCAAGTGATAGGGTTCAAAAGTGGTCATCGATCTGTCGGCGACCGGCGTCCGGCGACCGTAGGTAGAGCGTGCAGATCTATGAGTCAAGAAAGTGTTGATAAAAAATCGCAAAATGGAAGGCACTGCAATTTCAATCGTAACCAATACGTAACCGTCACGCAGACCACCAAAATGATCCGTCCACCATAATGTAAACCAAATAGGCATACGATAATTTCCTGCACATCACTAAACAACATCTCAATAGATTAAATATTTGTGTAGGGCCGGCAATTACACGAATAAACCTAGTTTGCATCAAATGGCAATATTGTCTTAATATATTCAATATCCGTCGAAATGATAATTCACCCGGGTAGAGCCGGGTAGACCCGGGTAGAATCCATTATGGATATTTACTTGACCTGGGCTTAGTGCTTACTAAGACAACAGGGGCGACCGTGTGCTCGAACGTCTTCGCCTAATACAGTGTAATTGTTTGAGTTACTGCATACATGGTGTTTATTTTCTACTCCTAATTATAATTACTAGAGTATAATTACTCGCCCTGTGGTCGAAATTATAAAATAGTACTTTATAATATTATTTTGTCTCTTAGATAAATTATATGTAAAAGTTGTGGCACATTAATTGTATCAGGCGCACATTAACAGCACACGTAATAATTTTAGGTAGTATATGTGTTGTCATTATTTTTACTAATAATTTATTTCTAACTAGCTGACCCGTGCCCACTTCGTTGGGTATACAAACCGTTTAAACCTTCCCGGGACTTCCACGAACATTTCAAGACTAAAAACAACCGAATCGGTTCAGCCGTTCTCGAGTTTTAGCGAGACTAACGAACAAATATAAAAATATACACAATGTATAAGAAGAAGAAGAAGAGAGAGAAGAAGATGCATGGCACGATGAGTTACGCACACCAGAGTATATCGTCGTCTCTAGAAAGAGAGATACGGAAAAACATTGGAAGCCTTTGCCAAGCAGTAGCACAGAATAGGCTAAAAAAAAGGAATTTTAAGTTTTATTTTAAAATAACAGCTTAAATCTAAACTGTGCCAACATTCGCGCAATTCTCATAATCCTAGCTAGATACTTAAAGTTTTTGTTTCGTAAATCAAATAATATGTACTGAAGTAAATACAATTGTGTAGTACAGTCTGATCGATGATGATCAATGTAGTACAGTCGTGTGTAGTAGTAGAGGCATTAATATTTCAGTTGCTTGATTTCTAATATTCACCTTTATTATTTGTGCCCTCATCATTTAAATATCCCACCCGACATGTAAAATCTGTGTGGATTTGGTCTGATTTCATTGTGCCTCATATACATACGCAAACATTTCACCCGCGCTGTCAATAAGAAAATAAAAGACCGAATATAAACAATAAGACGGAAGCACGGAGAGAGGTAAAAATAACCGCGAACTTGATTTGGTATTCAAATAACGCTATATTTTTCTGGGTTTGGATTGATTTCGTCATCATCATCTTCCAGAACTTACCCTACAATACCGCACAACGAAATATTAAAAGAAATATTATCTCGTCCTACCTCGGCTGGATTTGAACACACGTTCTTAGGTCTGAGTGCTTATGCGGTAATCACTAACAGCCGGTTTCAATAACCTATCTATAAATAAAAGCTAAAAATATTATAGATAAATATGTTATTGAAAAAAGCCCGCGGGTAATAAATAACCCTTAAAACGGACACATAGCGTAGCTGTTAGAAAGTTATACAAATATAACACAAAAAAAAAGCTAAAGAGATTTTTCTTTTGCTGTAACTCAGGAACCTATCGTCTAATTTAAAAAAAATCTGTGGTGGATAAAAAAAAGGAAGTATGTTTCCTAATCAGCGGATTTTATTTCACTACTAGCTGTGCCACCGACTTTGTTCGCGTGGTTTTTGAGTTACTTACACCGTTTATGCAGATCACGCTACGAAAGTCCTCAAATGTGAATAATTTTTCCCGTTTTTGCAACTTCTCACTGACGCTTCGCTCCTATTAGTCGCAGCGTAATGATATATAGCCTAAAGCCTTCCTCTATAAATGGAGTATCCAACATAAAAATATTTTTTCAAATCGGACCAGTAGTTCCTGAGATTAGCGCGTTTAATCAAACCATCAAACTCTTCCGCTTTATAATATAAGTATAGATTTCAAGTAGAAGTCGCGGTCACACCTAGTTTTACGATTTAATTTCAGTGTCTACATACAATATGCGTATCACAGTAACGTTTGCGGGGTTCCTCTGTATTGTACCCATGTGAAAAACGTGCACCCCTACGCGCGTGGGGAGTTATTAAAATTATAAACAAATAAAATTATTCCGAACACCCTCCACGATTGCGTTCAAGGTTCGAATTCCTCGTGTGTGAAATACGCGCTACAGAAATATTGATGAATCTTGTTTATTGAGATGAAATTTGAATAAAATATGTGTTTTAAGATTGTGGCCAACATTAAAATGTTAACAGATTTAAAAAGAAACAGCAAGTAAGACATAAAATCAAAACTCTGATGCTAGAACGCTGGTAACTAACTTGTAATCTGTAGAAAAAAAAACGAAACTAAACTTTATGCAAAGAACGTGTTAAATTAGTTCTGTTTTCTGCGTTTATTTGTAGTACAATATGCTTGTCATCGTTTTCTTATGATTCGAATAAATAAACATAATATGTAAATATATATTACGTATTTTTTTTTATTTTATATATATAGTCCAACCTAGTTCTACAAAACAAAAATATGGCGTATATACCATATATATATATATAATATATATGTATTAAGATTGTGGCCAAAATTAATACGTTTTTGATGACGATCAGACGATAAGATTACCATTATAAACTTTAATTATAGTTACTTTATAAAATTTTAACTGATTTAAAAAGAAACAGTAACTAAGAAGATATGTTTATTTAAATTTATATAAAATACAGACTCTGATGCTAGAACGCTGGTAACTTTTGATTTTAATGGATAGTTTGTTAACTGTAGAAAAATAAAACAAAACGTCATAAGTTAGTTCTGTTTTTTTTTATCAGTACAATATGCTTGTCATCGTTATCTCATGATTCGAATAAATAAACATTAACATATTATGTAAATGTACATTACGTAATTATTAAATTCTCCAACCTAGTTCTACAAAACAAAAAGATGGTGCGCACGAAAAGACAATTTCCTTGGCGAGATCGGCTGTCGACGTTTTTCATCTATCGCTATCCGATGTTAACCCTGTTCCCTTTATTTTATATTAAGGCGATAAACATGTCGATCTCTGGAGCCACGCCCGGCCGCGCTCCCTCGACATGCAAGTCATGAGAGAGCGCTTATCACGCAGATACCTCCGAGATCGACGTGAGCGGAATGACGCCAACATATTGCCCCGTGACGCTGCTCTACGTCGAGATTGCTATTTACATGCCAACAATTAGGACAACATTTTTCGGAAGGTGCGGAAGGTGCGGGTGCACATAATAATAATATTTATGGACGCTGTATGGATGTTACGGAACTCCGTAACCGTAACCGAAACTATCGGATATCCGATATAAAAAACATCCGTAATCGTAACCGAATCCGAAATTAAAGTTTTGCTACTGTAAAGGAAAACAAAATTTAATATCCGTAACCGAAATTATCCGAAACAAACGGAATATCTAATAACAAACGAAATAATTTAATATTCATATCCGTATCCGAAATTTCATATCCATTTCATCCCTGCTGTACACGTCAAACTTGTGTTAAGTATCCGAAAATCTTGTCGAGGTACCAGACAACGGAAATTTTATAATATACACATATTTAGGATTTTTATTATATTATACACATCCATGACCCAGGAACACCGAAAACTTTTTGTTTTTTCGGCGGGATTCGAACCCGCGACCTAGATAATAAAATAGAATAGAATATAAATATAAAATAGAATTCATATTCCGAAATGGTAGTATTTTTACTCTACTGGCTAAGGTGGCAAAAGATTTATGATTTTGAAAGTCTATGTATGTTTCTTTCACAGTAGCAGCTAAACTACTGCTTCGATTTTAATGAAATGGATATCAATAGACTCTTAATATATAATAATAGCGTAGCGTAATATAACGGATAACGCAAGATATAACGGATGTAAAAATATCAGTCACTATTACTTTGGAATATGATTATTACCTCATCTCATTCTATATATTCTGTATTTTTTTTTTACAAAAATAAATTTTTTTTTGCTCTTTCGTAATTATTGTGACAAAAAAATTAGAAATGGTAAAAGTAAAAAAAAAACATTTCCAAAATTAGGAAAGGTACTATAATCGTATCTCAAAGTTATAGTGACTGTTCTTTTTACAGCCTGTATAATTTATGTAGTCAAAATAAAATATTATTAAATTTTTGGTTATGTCACACACTTTTTTTCTGTAATTATTATAATAACAGCGTATCAGAAATCAATGTTTTTTTTTGTCAATCTATTTTATATTCGTTTTAGAGATCATAAATTATTCTCGGATCACTTAAACCCCATGGATTTGGCAATATCCGGCGGCGGACACTCGCACAATGGGGTTAAAAATGGTTGCCTATCGGACTGTCGGCATCAATGAACCACTTCATCGCACCCACCGATACTTACGTAAGTAGGTTCAAGAAGGACCGTATTAGTATTGTGATAGTACTTTGCTTGTAGGTACCAAATATGTTATTACATAAACTATAACCCGACTTCGCAAAAAAGGTGTCTAAAAAGGCTGAAACAAGAAAATAATTCAACTTGAAATCCAGATATGCATAAATACAAAAATGGTCAAGGTAGAGCCGTGGTCGTACCCGCTATAGGGATTGTATATTTTAACATTATTGTATTTTCGGAATTGTATTTTCTACCGTATTTTTGTGTGACGTGACGCTTAGATCTATTTAGCGGGTACGACCACGGCTCTACCTTGACCATTTTTGTATCTATGCATATTTGGATTTCAAGTTGAATTATTTTCTTGTTTCAGCCTTTTTAGACACCTTTTTTGCGAAGTCGGGTTATAGCTGTTTATAACTTTTTTTTATTTTATATTTTTCTGTTTTCTCATAAAATATATTTTCGTTAAACTAACCATTACGAGTACATAGTAAGTAACTAAACAACTCCTAGATACTACTTGTACGACCGCATTTTAAACGTTTATTTTGAATTTAACAATAAAATATAATAATTAATAAAATATTTAAATACATATTCGTTATGTGCTTTCTAAGACCTATCTTTTGATACCAAACACGATACAAATATCTTAATTTTTTTTTTTGGAGATAGTTTTTGAGGTATAATTTTCAAAATCAAAATTTTTTTCAAAAAATTATATAGCCTATGTTACTCGCGGGATTACTACGAATCGATTGACACCTTATTTATCAAAATCGGACCAGTAGTTTAACCGCTACGAGGAAACATACATACATACAAACATACATACATACATACATACATAGACTGCCAAAATCATTACCCTTCCTTTTGGCTTCGCCGAAGTCAGGTAAAAAATAGATCATTTAAGGCATGAATTGATGAAGGTGATGTCGCAAAAAAAATACCTAGAAAAGTATGTTTAGGGCGTGTTTCACCAAGCAATGTTAAAGTTAATCCTTCGTTAAATATCATGTTGTTCCTCTCGTAATTTCTATCAATGAAAAGGAAGGTATTTTAGCATGCCGTTAACACTGACATGCATCACATAAACATTTTAGGTTATGCAGTAACGTATTTGGTACATTGATTCTAGAGACGGATATTTAGATTTACGACGTATTCAAAAATGTTTAAGTGACAGTAAATACATTTTATCGAAATCAGAATTTTGGTACATATCACCTTCATCCATTCATGTTTTCTATTGAAAAGTAAAAAAGTTTACAAAAGTAGGTAAGTATACATCTTAAAATATTTTAAAGAAGCTGCGGAGGTGTTTTTTTTGTGTCACATGTAGTAGAGTACGTACCTAATATATGCTGACATGTACAAAATGTATAATAATATCAACGAAGTACCGTTTAAACTACAAACGTATACTTTTGACTTTCATTTGTGCATGAGAAATGCCCCAACATCACCAATTTTCCCATACAATTTTTTTTTAAATATTTATTTCAGAACTTTCTCAGTAATATCTACATACGGGACCCATACACACCCTAAAGTATTATCACTAATTTATATTATAGCCTGTTTATGATGTAAGCTAACTAAAGTCATGTACATTTTTAGATAACAAACAACTTACTTTTTGACATACCTAATGTTAAAAATACAAACTTTTTTTCTATGTTTCAAATATTTCAAAACTACGCATTTTTTTACTTCCATTAGGCTGTAATAACATTATTTCTGAACGTATAAAAACACATGTTATCAAATACCCAATTCACATATTCACATAAACGTTTGTTCACATATTAAACAATTTACATTAATTCCAACAACAATAGCGGTTGTCGAGTGCTTCTTACACAATGGTTATTAGAAATATAACATTCTGTCGAAGAATTTCCCCGCCATGACGTTGTTCCCGTTGTGTGAACAAGCGGCCGCCCGGGACCAACTTCTACAATTCCCTCGAGGCTTGTCGCGAACAGAGTTTTACGGCCAAATTAATATGGCAAATTAATGCGTTTCGCGACCGTATAATTTCCGAGTATGGAAGGGCTCCTTGCGACACATAAACATATTGAACACGCGTTAAAACGTTTAAAACCATTCAAGCGAATACAGACTGTGAGGGAAAAGGATAAAATCTAAAATTGCAACCGCTATTTATAAGCGTTCGAGGTGGAGTCTTGTACTATGCTGGGATGAGATTCGTATCATTTTTCCATATGGAAATGATGGAACGAGTAGCGCGCAAGACAACAACGATATGCTAATTAAAGGAAAACATACGAACGTATTCCCTGTTTATTTAAGGTCCGTCAGAAAGCGTTAGAGAGTTTTTTTAATTTCTTCCCCATTAAGAATGGGCGTATAAAAATCCAATTTTAAATTGCATATCACCTTCATCATAACCGGCTATAATAAAGTCTACCAATACTGATATTTTAACATCTTCCATGTTTGTTTTTCCAAAGAGTTTTCATAATACATAATTGGTTTTATTTCTTAAATTAGTTTCATTTAAATTAAGAACAGCAAAAAGGTATTCTGGGTGATTCGTGGTTTATATCAAGCCAAATATAGTGGAAGCGAAGGATGCGTAGAGCATTTTTTATTTTAGCACCTCATATAAATTATTACCATAAAGCGACAAATCACGATTAAAGATCTCCATAAAAGTCCCAAAACAGATGAGTTTCAACTTTCAACTCTGGTCAGGTGTAAAGTCAACGACCAGTGCGTTCGTGTGTACCTAGGAGCTGCACACCTAACTACATATATAGGAGCCCGCGAGCCCCAGCATAGTAAGTAGGATTCACTCCTTTTGGTCATTTTAGACCTTTGATTTTTTGGATTATATTAAGTGCCAAATACGAGGTGCCAAAAAAAATGCTCTACGCGTCATTCTCTTCACACTATATTCGGCTTAATGTATGAACCATGAATCTTCCTGTATAGAACTTAAAAGATACTTATCATAAACGATATGTTACAGACATAACAAATGTTTCAAATAACAAAAATACCAAGCAATCAAATCCAATGTTCGTACATAAAACAGTAGGCACGATCTACTTAAAACACGTTTAATTATTCGTGTTCTTCAGGAGCAGTTAGGGTAAGGAGCACGCGAGTTTATGAGTCCGATTCGTCACGACAGTTGAGCACGGGTGTGTGTATGTCTAATGAGATACACTTCTTGACGACCCACGGCAATTGAGCAAAAACGTGTGTCTTCCTGCAACACAAAGCAAAGGGGTGAGCAAATTACGATATAAAACACATTCGAGATTTAGGTATTAAGAAATTTCATTATTTCTTCAGCCAAAGCAAAATAATTAAAACTAAGCGAAATTACGAAAAATACGAAACGGAAAATTTCAAGCGGACTATACAGTAATAAGTCTTTTCTGTAACGCATATTCAGATTTATTCATTTATTTTATTTTACAATTTATTGGACACAAGAAACATTTACAACAGTACGACATAAAGTCTAGTACTGCTTTTTTCTAAATAGAAATTTCTTCCAGCAGCCCTACGGAGAGATATGGGATAAAAGTTGGAAGATATATATTGTTATTAAGTTGGTAGGTACAAACTTTTACTTTAGAAATAACCTTGTGCCAAATAAATGTAGGATAAATTTCATTAGATACGATTCATTCTCAGCTCCAGAATAGAGGCTAACTTTGTGTGTTATTAGTAATTCAACCCAGGCTGGCGCAAGTGTATGACTACAAAATCAATTAATTTAATACAATACAAGTCAGGTAATTTTGCCATAAGGGCCTAATGAATGCGGAATATAACAACGGCCGACAATATCGAGAGCAAACAATTAGGGAAGGATGCCGATTAAGTTATACATGCGGGTTAGAGGGTAGACCTGACTCAGGAAGATTAAGATTCATCCGAGGCCCTTACACACAAACATTGTAGCGCCGGTGTCTTGGCGATGTTTGCCCAAGGTACATGTTAATTTAGTATTCACCCCCAATATTAATATTTCGGTACAGTCGCGGCGAAAATTCGAGTCTTCGAATGTTTTCTTGGAGCTAATTTGCGGGAACAAATAAGGGGTGGGGCAGACTATTAATGTCCCCGAACCGCCTCCGGCCATACGCAGCTTGACCGTTTATGAACACTCCGCACTATTAAAGTGCTAAGAGGGACATTATTTTACCCTCTTGGGACGCGGCCTGTGAATAAATTAGCACTTTAGTTGTCTCTATTAAGGTATTAGCGACTTTTCTTCGCAAATTTTATATTATTAGAAATCACCGTGGTCGAAATTCGACCTGAATTCAAATTTCAAATTATACCTTTTAACTGTTTTAAAAATAAATATATTATATGTACTTAATTTTAAAAATACGACGACCTCCGTACTGTTGTAGTTGAGCGCGTTGGTGCTCGAGCGGGAGGTGCCAGGTTCGAATCCTGTCGAAGGAACAAAAAGTTTTCTGTGCCCCTGGATCATGGGTAGTAATTATTCTTTTTAATATAATATAACAAAAATGATTAAAGTATAAAAGTATTAAATACATATCCGTTGTCTGGTACCTGTAACACAAATTCTTCGGATAGATCTTATTAATTTGCTATTTTTGTTATACATAATTTTATAGCTTCTCAGTAAGTTAGTAACCTCTAAAAAAATCGAAAACCTCATTACTCATATTAGCATCCTCAAGGAGACAGTAATCTCGTACTTATTGATATTCGTTTACCAATAGTCTAATGCTGATAAGGAAGTTAATCCGCAAGATAAATAGCGGGGCCATTGTCCAGGGTCGCCGGGGCATTTGAGTGATGTGTTTCTTTTGTCTCGCCCCGTCTCGCCCCGTCCGAGCAGGACAATGTAAGAAAGGAGCTCGTCAGCAATCGACAGTGGACAAGAAATATTCGATTACGTAGACTTGGAAAGAGTAGTAGATGTGCCGCCTTTTTGTACTATGGACTATTTTGTACTTTGGCATGGCCTACCATCCCATACATCTTTAATACAAAAAAATTGCAATAGATGTCACTACGCATACGCATAAGCATAACATCACAATAAGCTAAATTCAACTCCTCAAATAAGAAGAAGATACGAAACGAAATTAGTAATTAGTATTTTCCAATAGTGGTGCTAGGTGGCGCTTTCCAGAATGTGCCTGGAAATCGAAGAAAACAAAAATAGCCAGTCGAATTGCCAGTATTAGGGTGATACCATTTTCTAGTACTAGGTCGTGTCTCTGTTATTTATCTACTTTGCGACATAGAAACTAAAATATTCGAATGACAATTAGTGATTATGTTACAAAGGAATACTTGGAAGATCATATTATATGGATATTTTGAGGTTGATAGTATATTTACTTTTCTAACTCATTAGCAAACTTGAAATTTGCTTAATAATGATTTTTAATAATGATAAGACCTTTTTAATAGAATTGGATCTATATATTTACAATTAACTAGATGTTTCTTGCGATTTTGCACAAGTAAAAGTACTTTTACTGAACTTTACCGTATACTTTCTCTTTATATATGTAATGGAGATAAATTCTTTATTTAAAATGAAGCCTTTTTTGAAAATTATTTGGCATATCTACAATTCTTTGAGTCTGGAATCAAATCAGAGATGTAAGTTTTAAAGGTCCGGCACATTAAGTACAGACCACGAACGGGAGGATCGACAGGAGGGAGACTTCCGAATCACCACCTATTGTGCCCAACATTGGGCATTTAAGCCTAAGATTTATTGATATAAAATAAATAGTGGGAAGCCCATTCAATTAGTTTTAGAGATATAGCAGTGACAAGTATAATATTCAGCAGAAGACTGAATAGAAAAATTAAGGCAAACTTAGGCCGCTTTTTATGTAACCCTGTGTTCCAGGAGCTAATAGTAAACGAAAAAAACGTTTTTTTCATTCAGATTTGCGTTTCTTTAGCACTGTTTAGGGTCGTTTTGAACTGTTTTCATAGGCACTGTCAGCTGTCAATGTCAGCGTTATGAATGATCTAAACGTTTAGAGCGTCTCCTGGAACAGGCCCTAAGTATGTAGTGTGCGTGCACTGCACGCTATACACTGCGTGCTATGCACTCCATATTATATAAAAACCACACTGTTACAAGATAATGTTTTGTTTGTCCTGAGCTCCCCACACCGATTTCGGGTGTGGGCGATTTCATTGAACCAGGCTAATTACGCAGAAGTAATTTTCCAAGTGTCCAAGTGTGTACGCATTACACAAGGACACTCTCTTCCTTTTAGTCTCATAACCCAGTGGGACGGTAAACCGACACGACTGGCGAGAGAACAGGCGCAGGGCCCTAATTCTCAGTCCTCGAACTTAGTTTTTACTATCGGTCTGTCCCGCTCATGCAAATGAGATTTACCGCGCGTGCGAGCGGGATATACTAATATTCGGAACTAAGTTCGAGGACTGAGAATCTCCGCCCTGGACCGACTTTTTACATGTCCATCCGACGCATGGATCATCTTTCTTGCCAGACAATCAGGTGATCAACCTGAATTGTTCTAACCAAACTTAGAAACTACTGAACTAAGGGGGCGTTTTCAGTGTCACTCAACAAGACGCACGATCGAGAATCGAATAAGTTCGATTTTAACGGTTTTTATATTTTATTTGGTGGATTACTTTGAAACTATTCAGGATAATGAATCGTAAAAATAATAAATCGTAACTTTTTGTACTCCCCACCATATCAATCGACTGGGAATCAAAATACACAAACGTTTATTTATTCAGGAGTACGATCGAATCTGAATCAACATCGAATCAGTTTGGAGAGTAAGGCACTCACTGGGTGGAAAAACTCTATCATTACTTTTTTATTTAAACTGAGTTCAGTAATTGATTGATGTGGATTGAAGTGAAGAGAAATGTCATTCGAGCATATTGTTTATTTTTCTTTCTAACAATATGTTATTAAATATTGTTAGCTCTATTTTATTTATAAATAATTGATTTTTCAAACATTACACCGGAACCCATAGCAACCTATTGCTTACTAAGGACTATTAAACGAACAAAGCAACATAAAAGCATTAGCATCACTCCGTGTCTATAGATCGTTATCAATGCCAATAAAACAAAGACGGATCTGCTGAGATTTGCGAACAACACCGCAGAAATCGCCGGCCATAATAAAACGTAAGGGGTAAGAATGTAGATGCTATTTAGATAATTGTCCGCTGCGTCCGCACAGCCAGTGTATCGGAAAACTCGGATAGTGGGGGGTTTATTGCCAGATATGGATGCCCGAGGTGGTCATTTATGGCTCAATACGAAATTGATGATCTCATGTTAGTCCCGATCAGCGGAAGTGAGGAATTACAGTTGGTATAGGGCGGTATATTATGAGATGTTTTTGTGTCTAGTAGCTACATTTATGTTATTTTTGTCTTTTTACTCGACAACGGTGAAGCAAAATGGAAGAGAAGTCTATATTATGTACGTTTCTCCGTAGCAGCTGAAATAGTGATCCAAATGAAAGAAGTGTCAATAGATACGTCCGTAGAAGCTACATACGCTAAAAAAGTCTCAACATCAGTTCATAGAAATAAGGTAGAAAAAAGCACCTACTTGAAAAAGAATATTCGTCTGCCGTTGTAATACAACAGGTATATAAACAATAGCGGGTGCGACTATGGCTCTATCTTGACCATTTGTACATATGCGTTTCATAGCAAAAAAATAATTTAGATAGACGTATCTAAATTATTTTCTTGCCATTTTAGACCCCTTTTTGCGAAGTCAACAAGTTTAAACAAACTATAATCAGTTTTTTTAAACTTGTTTTTATTTAATAAAAATCACAGTTGTTGTCTTCATTTTTGCATAAACGGATTTTTTGTGGGAAAAAACTATTTTAATAATATTATGTCTATAGCATTTTAAATCCGTTACTAAGTACATTTTTTCCTTTACTAACATAAATTTTTACCACAAGATTATTAAGTCGAGTTAACTTAGTAATCTCACTCGCTTTACTTTGAGAATTTTGAGATACATAGGTGTATAATATTTTAAACCATTGAAATAAAAATGTAAAGATTTGTTTCATGAAATGTGGCCCATATGTTACACCTAAGTCCAATTTATCGTAAAACGCACTAGCCCGCATAATTTCACATTTAAATGTCCATGCCGTTAGGAACAATTTTCACGGGCCTGCAAATAGATTTTTTTATGTTTTCATAACATTTTAGCTATATTTCAAAACACTTTTGCATGTGTCGATGTCGATCAAGATAAGATTCTTAAGATCTCCAGGTAATTGTTTGACTGGAGATATAAGGTACTGCTATGCAAATTTTCATTTTTATCGTTTTAATGTCCCATGGGAATTATATCTTATAATATTAATATCAATATACGGGGGGAAAGCACCTACCTATCGATAATGTTGGAATACGAACAATGACGATACGAACGGGGATATAATATCTATGGACGCTTCACACCACGTCAATCTGGCCCGTGCTAAGTATCCGAAGAACTTGTGTTAAAAGATTTTTATTATATTACACACAAATTTAATACACATCCATGACCCAGGAACATTGAAAACTTTTTGCTCCCTCGGCGGGACTCGAACCCGCGACCTCTCGCGCTACGGAGGTGGTCGCAATGTATGTACGACACAATATGGTGCCGTAATGCAAAAAAATATATAAAATCTGGAAATCTGAGTTGAGTCCTATATTCACTAAGTACAGTACAACGTCCAATATGGACGTATTGTATTTTCTTAATATGATGAAGAGGTATGCGAAAATCTGGGAACGTTTCACGCGTCAGCGAGCGCATTACCTCCCGTCCGAATTATGACGGTCAACTGACCGCCCGCCGGAGACAGTGGTAATCAGATCGACAAACACCGGCCTTTGTAATAGATAAAACATCTTTGTTCCAGCTCTGTTTTGAATTAAACGTTTAGGAGATAAAACATATCTAGTCAGCTACAGATAATAAGCCAACTACTAGCTAAATCAGCAAAAGGATACTCGTTTATAATTATGAACCAAAGTCCTTAGTGACGTCTATCTGTCTGTGTGTTCGCGACAAACTCACAAATTAGTGCACCGATCTTCATGCGGTTTCCACGAATGGATAGAGGGAGGTTTTAGCCTATTAATTGGACCTGGTAGATGACACTGCTGTCAATGTGTCATACGAAGTTTGTCGGGAGAGCTCACCATTGATCAGGGATGTTAGGGAGCTCCGTAACCGTAACCGAAACAATCGGATATCCGGTATAAAAAATTATCCATAACCGTAACCGAATCCGAAATGAAAGTTTTGCTACTGTAAAAAGGAAACCAATATTTAATATCCGTAAACGAAATTATCCGAAACAAACGGATAATTTGAAATTATTTAATATCCATATCCATTACGTATCCGAAATTTCATATGCATTTCATCAAATCAAATCAAATCAAATCAATCCATCCCAATTGATAACTACTTATTCAGACATGTCGCGAGTAAAGTGTGGAATAATTTACTACCACCGTTTCGTTCTTTAAAGACATTAAGTAATTTTAAAAACAAATACAAAGCGTATTTACTTAAAACACAACTCAGCGATGTGCTATAATAATAATATTTTATTTATTTGTTTGTAATTTAATATGTAATTCAGTAATTAATATAATGTAATTAATCTATATATTTAATCCGCCCCTTAAACTTAAACGCGCTAGTCTCTGGAACTACCGGAACAATTAATATAACATCAATTATGTAGTGATGGACTGGGTCATGTCATACACATGTTTTTGTTGCCGTTAGTAAATTTTTGAGTATAGGTTTGTATTTATTAATACTATTTAAATGTAATACATCTTGATATTATATAAACTTTATTCACTTATCTTTATTCTATATTTATAGTCATTTTATAATTATATTTTTATTTTATAATATATCATTTATATATTTAGGGCCGCTTAATTATCTTTATTGCACTGTTATGTACCTATTATGTTATTGTATCACGTATTATATTCTATTTCTTTTTTTCTCTTGTATAATACAATACTTTTGCGTAAAGTTTGTCCTCCGCCCCGAAACCGGGGTCCACGGAAGATCAGGGACGACCGCTTAGCTGTCGTCATAACTTGAGTGGATCTCCGTTTTTGCACAGTTTAGGTGTTACACTGTTGTGTTTATTATGGTTTTTTGTTGTAAGCTGGTTAGTTTTATTTTTTATTATTACATTTTTTTTTCTTTTCTCTATTTTCATGTTTAGCTGTTCTATGTAATAGTTTTATTTTAATTTGTAACTTTAAAAAAAATATATAGTAGTGGTGTAATACCAAAATGAGCAAAATAAAGATTTTATTTATTTATTTATTTATTATTCACATCAAACATGGCCTAATTGTGTTTTCCTTGGTTTACATTAAAACAATCAATATCTAAGATCTTAGATTGGAAGTAAAAGAAAGCAAACGACCTATACGAGTAAACATAAAACAAAAGAAAAACAAGCATAAAACAGCAGAAGTCTAAAATATTCGTAATGGTATCGAATCGATCAGATGTGTCTTTAAACTTTCCTCCACACGACGTGACAGACATGACTATAGATATCACGCGTTTCTTTAACTTTGAACCCTATCGCGTAGGTTTTAAGTTTAAATTCAGTATGGCAGTGTCTTAAACGCTGTATTTGCAAGTTGGATGTTTAACGCCACCTGCGTCGGCCGTCGTTCTCATAATATTCGGCTTAGCTCCTGCCGCGTGCCTCGTATTAACAGCCAGAACTTTGTTACGTGAGGAACACTATGTATGCGAAATTCTTGATACTCGGAGGTAGAATTTTATGTAGAACTAGCTGACCCTTGCCCACTTCGTTGAGCATAAAAAGAGTTTATGATAAATTCAACTAAAAAAAAACAACACGGGAACCCGAAACCCGAAACGCGGGAACCCGGAACCCGCAACGCGGGAACCCGGAACCCGCAACGCGGAAACCCGGAACCCGCAACGCGGGAACCCGGAACCCGCAACGCGGGAACCCGGAACCCGCAACGCGGAAACCCGGAACCCGCAACGCGGAAACCCGGAACCCGCAACGCGGGAACCCGGAACCCGCAACGCGGGAACCCGGAACCCGCAACGCGGGAACCCGGAACCCGCAACGCGGGAACCCGGAACCCGCAACGCGGGAACCCGGAACCCGCAACGCGGGAACCCGGAACCCGCAACGCGGGAACCCGGAACCCGCAACGCGGGAACCCGGAACCCGCAACGCGGGAACCCGGAACCCGCAACGCGGAAACCCGGAACCCGCAACGCGGGAACCCGGAACCCGCAACTCGGGAACCCGGAACCCGCAACGCGGGAACCCGGAACCCGCAACGCGGGAACCCGGAACCCGCAACGCGGGAACCCGGAACCCGCAACGCGGGAACCCGGAACCCGCAACGCGGGAACCCGGAACCCGCAACGCGGGAACCCGGAACCCGCAACGCGGGAACCCGGAACCCGCAACGCGGAACCCGCAACGCGGGAACCCGGAACCCGCAACGCGGAACCCGCAACATGGGAACCCGAAACCCGCAACGCGGGAAACCGGAACCCGGAACGCGGAACCCGAAACCTGCAACGTGGAACCCGGAACCCGCAACACGGGAACCCGGAACCCGCAACGCGGAACCCACAACGCGAAACCCTAACGCAGAACCCGCAACGTTCACGGAAACGCTGTCGAATGGAATAAATAGTCCTATGTCCGTCTACTTGCTCTAAGCTACTTCCTCACCAATTTTCAGCCATATCGATAAAGCCGTTCTTGAGTTATCAATAATTTAACTAACACGACTTACTTTTATACATATAGATGTATAGATTACTCGTACTAACATAAGCTAACGCCCGGTGAATGCTTCCGGTGTTGAAAAGTAGCCTAAATTAATCCTTGTAACTTTAGCTATCTACCAGTGAAAGTCTCGTTAAAATCGGTCCAGCCGTTCCAGAGATTAGCCGGAGCAAAGAGACACGCTGACAGACAGACATTTTTTTTAAATTGCATTTTCGTTTTCAGTACCTAGATATCGTTGCCAATGCCAAAAAAAAGAAGAAAATATCGTTTAAAATGTCATATGCATTTAGAAAAACGTTGCTAATTGAAAGTTACAAACTGACACTTCAATACGAATAGATTTCTGAACGCATAGTTGTTACATCATTTGACAACAAATGTTTGACATTTGATGAACAAAATATAAGCATTTATTTATATGATTAATTATTCATTACACATCAAGTCTTCACTATTTTTAATATGTATTCTGCTATTCGGGGAGGAGACAAATCCAACGAATCAAAAACCATGAAAATTGGTTCAGCCGTTCTCGAGTTATAAGTGTTGTAACAAACACGACTTTCTTTTATATATATAGACTAGCTGTGCCCGCGACTCCGTACGCGTGGAAAAGTAATTTAGGGCAGTGTTATAGTAAATCTGTTTTAAAAATATTTTTAGTTATAAAAACTGTCGTCGAGGTATTTAAAAAACTATTTTATGTTGACAATTCCTACTACCAGCTTGACAAACGACCGTGTATAATTACTATAATGCGAACGGGACTACTTGATAGTACGCTCACATACACGACGAACATCTAGTACTAAGATTTGTATGGATTTTGCGCCGCAGCGACTGCAGACGATGATCGTTTCCACGCCGACGCTGCTGGTGTGGCGACAATGATATTAAGACAGCGTGCCGCAAAATTTTGCGGTATTTTAGCCTTTAGGTGCGTAAGTCCGACTCGCACTTGCCCGGTTTTTTATTTAATAATAACCAAACATGTAGTTACTGATTATAAATCACTTCACTGTTAAAGTACTGATTTTATACAGAAAAGTAGCAAAATATAGAAAGTACCAAAAGAAAGAAAACAAACCTAAGTTGTACCTAACATAAAAACCATTCGGTCCATAATAAAAACTAAGAAATAAAAATATCAAGAAAAACATAAATCTAACTTATATTGGCATAACTTTTTTAGTTTAACTGTAAACACAATACTTATGTTAATCAAAATTCTATGTATTATGCAGTTATCGAATACATAATTTGGACAAAGAAGACTATAAAATGTACAGTAATAGTAGGCTGTAGTATGAATTTTAACGGACGGAATGAGAACTATAATATACAATGCAAAATAATATTATACATTGCTAATGATGCACGCTGAGTTTAACTCTTGGATAACGTATTGTATAAATGTAGGTACCTACTCAACTTTGCTATAATTGTATTAAAAGTACGGCATTTGGCGTATAGATGTCGCTATTATGGTCTGCTCTGCATCGCGCTATCGCTTGTAAGATAGATTTGTATATGAGAATACTCTATCAATATTAACTATGATATTTGGCAAAAAAACCCATAATAATCTGTTAACACATATCCAGGACAGGCCGCAAAAGGCTAAAATTTCAAAAGGTATCTCGATTGGAGGCGAGTTGTATCAACAGTTTTCCCCTGTAACACAGTTTAGTCACTATCAAGATGTTTTTTAACGTATGTATATATTATAAAATAGAAAAAACAAAATAAAGAGCAATATATTTATGAAAATCTTAAAACAGTTTTTAAAATTCCGTACCTCAAAAGGAAAAAAACGAAACACATATTATAAGATCATTTCCATGTCCGTCTGTCTGTCAAGACCCTTTTACTTAGAAACGCGTGTAGGTATCAAGATGAAAATTATATAAAATACTCAGGATACCTACTGTTCCTTGAAGCAGTGAAAAAATCAGACCTCTTAGCCAATGCAACCAAAAGCAGTTGCTTAGGTATGTCGCTAAATTTCGTCATTTTCGACACTCGTAAGGGATCAAAACCTAAGGGGTAGGTCTCTAATATATTCAAGCTGTAACCAAATCAAAATTCTATGTCAATCAGGTTTGTATGGAGCTCTCGGTGCGCAAGTCCAACTCGCACTTGGCCGGTTTTTATTTATTTACTTATTACTACCTAACCTACGCTAACAAATATGTATACAGTACCTACTTATCACAAAGGACTTTACAGTAAAAGTACTAACTGGTACAAATAACTTTCGTAATAAACTCAATAAAAAAAATCTTAGATTGTCCCTACCTAGCAAGCCTAAAACTAACAAATAAAAGTCACCCCCGCAGCCCCGGTGCGTTTGCTGCGAATACAATTTGAAGCCGGCGCGGCGGCGCGCGGCTCCCGGGCCCGCCGCGCGCTTCCTACAAACGTCCAGCAAAAACGACATGATCTTTTAAAATGGTCATAACTTTTTTATTTATGAACCGATTTACATAAAACAAACACTAAATGTTAAGTGAAGCTTGCCGCAATATATTAGTGAAAAGTACATCTCAATCGGATAAGCCGTTTCTGAGATTAGCGTGCACAAACCCACAGACAAACAGACAAACAGACAAACAGACAAACAGACAAACAGACAAAAATTTCAAAAATCATAGTTTTGGGTACTATTGCGTAAATAAAGGTCCCCTATCAAATTTTTTTTCAAATATCTTCAATGTACAGACACGACTCCTCTACAGATTTATTATATGTATAGATGAGTAAGAAAATCCTTGTAAACTCGATGTCATGGTCACACTAATAAAAAAAAGTGTGGGTGTGTATGATCTTTACTTTTTCGCGTGAACCAATTTTGATAACATTTGGTATGCAAGAAGCTTGCCCTTGATTAACACATAAAATACTTTTTATCCTGAAAAAGTAGTGTTTCCGTAAAATACTAATTTTAGACCGCGGGAGCAATTTTTATTCCAGTACTTGAATCAATTTTCTAATAAGAAACATAGAGTATGTCCATTTAAATAGTATAGTAGTAATAGTACATTTAGAGACTAAAATAAGTAGCCTCTTACTAGCCCCCATTCATACAAAATTTCATTAGCTAACCCAATTAATACCCCTAATTGTTACGAGCAGCTCCCATGTAATATAAACAGCAAAATAAAACACGCGCGTGACGCATGGGGCCGTTGAAATAATATTATCGTTACGACTCCGCACTTACTCTCCAAGGAGAATCAACATAAAGTGAATAAAAGAAAATTATGAATCGCGCGAAAATAAATTACCCCGTGTTGGCGGCAAAATAACATCACATTTGAATGCCTTTTATGCTTTATGCGCCCGTAACTATATGAAATAAGGCCCGTTCCTGCTTTATGGGACATGGAGCACGCACGTTGCATAATTTTTATACTTTCTTACATTTTTTTAATTCAGTTGAATTTGAACTTCACTCTATTACGTATTTATTTGTTTAACAATTGTTTTGTTTAACATAACTCATGGTGCAGATAATAGTAATATTTTAGAGGTGACCGTAAGTATATCAAAGAAGGTATCGCAAACGCACTCACTTTGTGTATTTCTATAAACTAAGGCATAGTGCGTAGTTATAGGATTTTAGACGATATTGTCGTTAAACCAATATTTTAGTTTCATTTATTTTTCAGAATATTTATAAGCATAAGTACTTCATTGGCAATTAGCTACTAGTTTAATAATATCTAATAATTCTCAATAGAGTAAAGAAAATATACTAGTGAGTGTAAAAAAATGTATTTGTTATGGACCTGGAAAATAACGTACTTGTATGATTGTTATAAAAAAATAAATATGTTTTATGACTCTGCCCAAAAGGTGAAAAATTAATTATTATGTCTGATATAAATTAAGTCTTTGTATATTATTAAATTGCGTCTCATATTGGAAATATTTCATAAGGACCGGGCACTGTGTACAATGCTCAATTTATTACTTGGTCCATAACATATATATTGCCAGGAAAATGGTACTTCTCACAAGCCCGGGATGATGGTTACCGAAGCATTACTCAGAAGTCCGATACAGATGTACCGGAAAATGAGGTATGGCGTGTGAACTGTGAACGCGCGGCGGTTACCAAGCACGCCACTTAGGCTGTATAAATTTCCAATAATTACATTATCGAAAAAATTCGTCCCACCTCGCCTTCTCCTGCCTCTGAAGCCCATAATTCCTAATGACATGCAATAACCGTGCCCCCATTTTTCGACGTAAACCCGCCATAACAATATCGACATCAGCGAAATTTTCCGCAGGAGTTTTTTATTCGAGAATAAGTAACACTTTTCTCTGTAATCAAAACGTACCCCGCGCCCGGGTGTTTATCGGCCACTCAATTTGATTTTTACCGCCGCACTGATTCCCACTCATACGGAATGTTAATACAGAGCGCGGAAGATTTTCCTTATCATTTGTAACGTGCCAGTTATATATATTTGAATTTAATTATATTTATCATAAACATTATTATCCGTTTTGTTAAACTGTTTAAGGTTAGGTACATATTTTACATACATTGGATGTTTCTCGATTTTCAGTCCAAATGAAACCAAGATCAAAAAACTAGCAACCGAGAATCAGCTAGTCAATTTAAGTCATACTTCCATGCGCGCCGTTAATTAAATTAACTTATGCGGTTGTAATCTACATCATACAGTAACGGCAAATATACAGCGTGTCTCGTGGTTCATATATCAAGCCGAATATAGTGTGAAGAGATACGCGTAGAGCATTTTTTGTTTTGGCACCTCACATAAATGACTTACCATAACGCCACAAATCGCGATCAAAGATCTGCATAAAAGTCACAAAACAGATGAGTTTCGACCCGGGTCGGGTGTTAGGTTAACTACCAGTGTGTTGTTAGACTAGCCCGCAAGTACAGTAATATTCACTCCGTGTAGTCATTTTAGACGTTTGTTTTTTATGGCGTTATGATAGGTAATTTATGATATGAGACAAAACCAAAAATGCTCTACGTATCTCTTCACACTGTATACGGCTCGGTATATCAAACGTGGGACACACTGTATAACAATAATATAAAACAATAACTGTTAATAATACTCGCCAATAAACTTTTTGGTGGCATTTTGGCTTGCTCCAGAGGTCGGAGGTTCTTTAAGTTGAAACAATATCCTGGTGAGCCCAATGTAGGCTGATCAGGTAATCAGAAAATCGTCTGGCAAGAAGTAAAAAGTCGGTCCTGCACTTTAAATATAAGGATATTTATCCAGGCGTGTCGGTTATCCGCCTTACGGGTAACCAATGGATAAGAGAGTGCTCTTTTGTATTGCGCACACAACTATCAAAATAGGCTATTATTAGTTATCACAGCGGACCCAAAAAAGAGTAACGGATCTACAAAAAAGAGGCGAATCACATATAAACTAAAATTTGGGATACAACTTGCAAAAAGTGTCCATTTATAATGGCAAATGTCCGAACACATAACCGCCCCATATCCAGTAATCCACACCCTTGGAACTTTCAAATTTATATTCTGTCCACTCCGATGTTTCAATTGCCATACACTTTACCTTCATAATCTGATTATTGGCGAAGGGTGTGAATCAAACTTTTTCATATCAAATTTCGACGTTTCTATTTACATATCTTGCTTTTGGTTTGTTTGTATTCAGTTTTTTTGTATTCAGTTTTTTTTTGGTGTATATTTGTCATTATTTTTTTTTTGCATTCAAATTTTTTTTGTGTATTTTTTCATTATATTTTTTTTTGCATTCAGTTTTTTTTTTTTGTGTATTTTTGTTTCATTCTAAGTCCCGATTTCACCAAGGCTAGTGTTAACGGCTTGTTAAAATACCATGCCTTCTCATTCATTGATAGGAATTACGAGAGGAATAACATGATATTTAACGAAGGGTTAACTTAACATTGCTTGGTGAAACACGACCTAAGCGTAACATTTTTTTCTTAATGATCATTATTTTGTGTCAGTAATTATAATAAAAGCGGCTAAGTGCGAGTCGGATTCACGATCAAAGGGTTCCGTAGAACCCGCAAAAAACCACGTTTGTTCTATGGGAATAAATAATAAATATTTATTTGAATTTATTAGTACTATTTACTACAGCGGTTCAACTTTCTAACTACCGTGGTTTTTGAGATGCATCCTGGACACAAGGGCAGACAGACGGACAGATAGCAGAGAATTAGTAAAAACTGAAATAGTCTTTTAGGGAAGTTTTTCTAAAGTCCATCTTTCCCACACTTATAACAATCTACAATACAAGTCAGTATAGTTTTGCTTGTGCTTCCTGGATCGACAGATTTAAAACATGCAAATAACACACGTTTGTAACACTAAACACATCTATGAACTCTCTTAAAGTTCTCTGACCTGATAATATAAGAGAGTGTCCCTCCGCATGAGCGCACAGGTTCAAGAATCAGTCTTCTGATCACGTCTTCACCTCCTTATGACTAATGACCAGCTCACACGCCGAGCCCTCCCGAGCACTCCCGAGCCGGTACCGGTCGCTTTATATTCAAATCATACAGCTTCCTTGCCCTGATTAATGTTATTTTCTTTCTCTCCATATATTACCTCCTTAAATATTGTGTCACACGTATGTAATTTACCATACAGTCTGTTATATCTGAAAATTAACATAAATACAGTTGCGTTACGGTGAAGCCAAAGGAAGGGTAAAGAGTTTGGTAGTCTATGTCTTTTGTATTGCGCACATAACTATCTTATAACTTTATCGCCTCCGTGGTCTAGTGGTTCAGCTTCGCTCTCGATTCGTGGTCGTGGGTTCGATTCCCGCGTTGGAACAACAAAAAAGGTTGTTTTCAAGTTTGGTTAGGACAACGCAGGCTGATCACCTGATTGTCTGACAAGAAAGATGATCCATGCATCGGATGGGCATGTAAAAAGTCGGTCCTGCGCCTATTCTCTCGCCAGTCGTGTCGGTTTACCGTCCCACTGGGTTATGAGAGTAAAAGGAAGAGAGAGTGCTTCTGTGTATTGCGCACACCCTTGGGCAATATAAAATAACTCCTGCGTAGCTGGCCTGGTTTCAATCAAATCGGCTACCGACACCGAAATCGGTGAGGGAAGCTATTATCATTATTAGTCTATGTCTGTTATTCCATCGTAGCGACTAAACTTCTAATCTGATTTTGGTGAAAAAAATAGATTCCTAATAGCCCGTGTAATATCTAAATAATTTGCGTAGTCAGAGTTTTATAAAAATTGTGCTTACTTATTGCGTATGCTAACAAAGTATATTACCGATGATTGATTGGCTGATGTTTTTCTGCACGAAATCCATGCTAAATTAAACTAAAAGCTTGAAGGTGTGTATTTATTTCACAAACTTTTTTTGTTATTAAAGTCTATGCACACATTATGAACGTAACAAAACCAATTACTGAAGATATTCTGTTTGGCGATGTACGAAGTAAATGCAGTGCTTATGGAATGTAAAGTCTAACCCGTCGGCGCGTCGGTGAATTTCATAAATTGAGTAAATGTATTCGTTTGGGGCAAACATTTGCGGTGTTCTCATTTGTAAGACGTCTGGGCGGCGCTCCTTAGACAAATTAATAACGAGATAAAGAAACTCGCCGGCTCTTAATTCATTAATTAACCTAATTGTATTTGCCCCGCTCCCATTATTATTGTGTTTTTGTGATTACGTTCGCAGAGTAGCTGCTCATAGAGAACGATGTGTCGTAGCAAACGTTTGCTACGAGCAAATCAATAACAGATATTTTATTTGTTGGCTACTTTTAACGAGTATATAATTGAAGTTTTGAATATAACGAATGTACAACACATATTTAGTCCAATAATATAATATTATAACTCAATAATATAAAATAAAATAAAATAAAAAATAAAAATATAATAATATCTATGGACGCTTCACACCACGTCAATCTGGCCCTGTGCTAAGTATCCGAAGAACTTGTGTTACAGGTACCAGACAGCGGAAATATATTTAATACTTTTTATACTATACACATATTTAAGATTTTTATTATATTATACACAAATTTAATACACATCCATGACCCAGGAACATTGAAAACTTTTTGTTCCCTCGCTCGGCGGAATTCGAACCCGCGACCTCTCGTTCGAGCACCAATGCGCTTAACTACTGCGCTACCGAGGTCGTCGAATTTAGTCGAATGCTCAGCTTTTGTTTGTATAAAAGACCAATCTTTTGTCAATCAAAAAAAATTGTAAACAGTTACCAATAACTTGGTAATCGATTATGGGCCTCCTGCCATGCAAATGTACATGTAATAACATAAAGTTTAGTAAAATCAATTACAGAAAAGGCTGAAAAAAAACTAGTAATTGATCGAATCCTCTCAATCAAAGAAAAAATTGCCTAATTGCTTTCACTAAGCAGTAAATCATGTGCCTAAAAGTTGTGTAATTTATAACTTGGATTATATTAATATTCTAATTTAAAAATTATACTAAATTACGTAGAATTAATTATGAATAAGGCAATACAAAAGTGATTGCAGTCTCTGGTATCAGCTACTCTATTCCAGTCACGGGCACCGCGGCTTGTTTGATTGCCAAAGAAAGGGGTTGAATCGAAAAGTTGGGCGTAAGAAAAATTTGCAAACTTAAAGAAACAAAATAAATGCCGATCCCAGTGTTAGGGAATTTCGAAGATTTTTCACTTTCAAACATTAATTGCTACGAAAAGTCGGCTTCCTGTTTTCAACCGGCCTTAAGGCAATCAATTAAGTAATAATTTATTTGATAAATTTTCTTTGGGACTGAGAAAATTACACTACGTCTTAACAACTTAGTAGAATTGAACAACACTTATTTATAGTCATTACATAACTAATGACTGTAAAATAGTATATCATATTTTTTCAATATTACAAAGTTACTACAGAACGTGTTCTGTTCAACGTAGTGGCTTCGTAGCACTTAGCTACGAAAAATATTTTTCATGATACGTTTTGAATGTTATAAATTGTTATTCTAGATATTATATCTCGTTTGGAAAGCATCTACTTATTTTTGTCTCTAAATGATGTTTAAATAAATAAAATAAATATAAAATTGCTCGTCGACGATGTTGATATTACACAAACATTTAATACTTTTATGAGTTAAATAAATAAAAAATACCAACCTAAAACATTTGAATCGTATCTGAAATGCCTTTATCCTCAATCATAAAAATCAATTTACTTATCTAAGAACACGAATAAAATATAGGAATAGGTAACCATAATAATTTAGTGTTGCCATAACCAAAGTTTGTAAATAAAATCGAAACAAATTATGGCCGCGCCCCGTGTGTCGCGCACGTCGTAGGTGCAGTATCTGTGCCCGTAAAAAACTTATATCGCTTCATATTATGTTCTGTTATTCGCAAACTTTCCAATAATGCTTATAGTTTGTTTTTCATCGATATAAATAACTCGATTTACGGTTTGTATTCGTTTCATATACCAGTTACTAAAGAGAAAATATAATACACATGGGTACTTAAATTCTTATCTACATAATCTTTATCTATTGCCAATTTTTATTTAAAAAATTAACCCGACTACATACATTATGTAGCCTATATTATCCGGACCATTATTATGATTCTTCTTTTATACTTTTCATTGAATCGGATTTTTGATTAGGGTTATTATAGTAAAAGGAAGAGAGAGTGTCTTTGTGTAATGCGCACATACTTGGGCACTATAAAATAACGCCTGCGTAGCTGGCCTGGTTTCAAGAAATCGGCTACCGACACCGAAATCGGTGAGGGGAGCTATTATTATTACTCGTATTACACTGTCAAAATCATTACATTTTGGCTTTACCATTAACATTAATTTGAGTAAAACATTTACTTTCCATTTATACAAACCTTAAAAAGGAAGAAAGTGAATTAATTAAATATTTTGCAATGGTAATACATTTTTTTAAAGTTCGAATAAATTTTGTACATTAAAGAGAATAGACGTAATTCGTTCGAACCATCACAAAGTTAAAGGGCACTTAATTGAGTTTGTTCAGGACAAAACAAAGAAATGAAACTTTTAAATTGAGCGTCCGTGAAGTGTTGGCAACATGTTGATCTTTGCCCGTTCCGAAGTACAGTTGAGGACATTCGGTTGGATCACTTTCCAACCTTATTGCCATGATGATAAGTACCACGGAAGCGTCCTCGGCTGTACCGAGCTACCTGATGTCCCAAGTTAATATTTTCTTTGCCAAAGTACGCTGCTAAATGAATGTCTGCTCTACCTGTGTTGCTGTTTTTTTCTTGTTTGATAAAGTAAGCTAGTTTCTGTGTTTTCTTTGTTTCACAAGGTTTTTCACTGTCACACAATTCACATAGTTTTTCTCGGCAAGATTGCAAGCAGAAATCAAATTAGGATGCTGTGGTAAAGTTTTTGGTTTATTTAAAAAAATATATATTTTTAATCAGATATTATATAATAATCAAAAAAACAACCAACTGCTAGTAGGACTTGTGTACGAAGGGTTATGTACAAAAATCACGTTATAGTTGTATTTATACATATAATATACATTATATAACATAATATTATCTTCTTTCTTATATGTATTGCTTAAACTCGAGAATGGCTGAACCGATACGGCTATTTTGGTCTTCGTAGTCCTTGAAAAATTAAACCATTCTCTTTTAAAACCATTCTGCTAGTAGGAGACATAAATATAAATATAATCCAACCTACCTGTGATTTACGCTCTCATGACTATCTGGACCTCTTGGCAAGCCATGGTATGCTTCCGGCACATACTCTTCCAACACGAAAAGGTATATCTTGCTTAGATCACATTATTTTAAAAACAACAAAAACCTCGGCATGCTTTGTTGCTGACACATCCCTAACCGATCATGATAGTGTAATACTGTTTATGCAAAACTCCACTAAAACCACTAAATTACGTCGAAGTAAGATGATGACAAATTTTGAGTCTTTGGATGCCGATCTAAAACTTGTTGATTTTTCCCCAATTTTTGAAATTTTAGACGTGAATCATTCTTTACGTATTTTTGAAGACCTAGTTAAAAAATGTATAGTATCGAATTCATCACTTACACGTTTTCCAAATCGAAGGCATATATTAAAACCCTGGATTACTCCGGGTCTAATACGCTGTATGAAAACCAGGGATAATTTACATAAAAAATTTAAAAGAAATCCTAATAATGACACCATAAAAATTACTTATAAAAGATATAGAAATTTTTGCAATCGGATACTTAAAAATCTTAAAATTAATTATGATAAAGAAAAAATTCAAAACGCAAGTAATGATAGCAGATTATTATGGAAAGCCATACGCGAATGTACTTACACAGAAAAAGAAAGAGGAGTTCCAAATGAATTACTAATAAGTCATAATCACAAAAATGATGTAAATAAAGTAAATGAATATTTTGCAAACGTAGGGGCTAACTTAGCACAAAAATTTAAAACTCAACATCAGTCACTAACTATAAAACAACATCAAGTTTCTAATTCCTTTGTCATCTTGCCTATCTCTGAAGATGAATTAAAAATAATTTTATCTAATCTACGAACTGACTACGCCAAAGGGCATGATGGAATTTCCAGTTTCATATTAAAACGATATTCAAATATTCTCATTCCCCCATTGGTGTATATTTTCAACCTTTCCCTATCATCTGGTGTTTTTCCAGACTCATTTAAGCTGGCCCGAGTCTGTCCAATTTACAAAGGTGGGGCTAGAGACCGTGTCGAAAACTACAGACCCATAGCAATTCTTCCAGCACTCTCAAAAGTATTAGAACGAATATTAAACAATAGGCTCACCAATTATTTAAACAAATATAACATATTTTCGAATTCCCAATATGGCTTTAGAGCTGGCATATCTACAATAGATGCGGTTCAAGATTTAACAGACTTTATTGTTAAAGGTTTAGACAAAAAGCTTAAAGTCCTTGGTATTTTCCTTGATTTAGCAAAAGCTTTCGACACGGTCTCTATACCCATACTTCTTGGTAGACTCGAATCTGTTGGCATCAGAGGGTTACAGCTGGACATTTTTGCAAGCTACTTGGCAAATAGAAGGCAATTTGTTAAGATAGGTGAAACTGCTAGCGATGAACTCCATATTGAATATGGTGTCCCGCAGGGTAGCATTTTAGGTCCTACTCTGTTTTTGGTATACCTAAACGATTTATGTAACATGATGCTGCCATGTGGTAAAATATTCACTTATGCCGATGATACTGCTCTGATCTTTTGCACCAACACATGGGAAGGCACATTTGATGCAGCCCAGACAGGCTTAAATCGTGTATTGCAATGGCTGAACAATAACCAATTAACAATTAATGTCGATAAAACCAAATATCTCCCATTCTATATTACTAAACCGACGCCATCTCAGTTTGGCTCTAACACCCTGACAGCACACATCTGCCCACACCTAAACACTACAAAATGCAGCTGTCAGCTCCTTACTAGTACGGAATGTATAAAATACCTTGGGGCCTTCATCGACACTAGGTTGTCATTTGATTGCCATCTCGATTCGCTGGCTAAAAGACTACGTAAACTAATATTTTTATTCAGCCGGTTAAGAAATGTAGCTGACGACAGTCTCATTCGGACGGTGTATTTTGCACTGGCGCAATCTATTATAACATATTGTATTACTGTTTGGGGAGGCTGTCCAAGAACAAAACTAATATATCTAGAACGAGCCCAGAGAAGCATACTAAAAATTGGATGGAAATTACCCTCTCTGTATCCAACAACCGAGCTTTATAAGGATTGCCGTGTGCTGACTGTACGTCAGCTTTACATTCTACATACCATCCTACTAAAACATCGGTTTTGTACCTATAATATTAATCACTCGGATTTCCACAGAAGAAGGCATAAAATATGTGCTATTATTCACTACAATACTAGTTTCGCCCAAAAATTTTTCTGCTTTATGGGTGGATTCCTTTATAATAAAGTCAATAAAATTCTATCTTTCTACAATCTGAATAAAAAACAGTGCAAACGCAAAATTGAAATTTGGCTTAAGACACTTGATTACGCTAACACTGAACAACTCCTAAATAAAACGAGATAGAATTACTATATATATTTTTTTTAATGTCCTTACTATATAAACACGCCTTTCACGTTGACAACCTAGCAGTACTAAACTTTACTGAACCCAAGACTACTTTGGTCGTAGGGCTAGGGTGCCATCATCTTTACCATCTTTACCACTCATACATACGCGCTCATATAGACATATTTACAACACACACACACACGCACACAGACATACACACATACATACACACACACACACACAAACCTCACATACATGCACAGACACCCTAGTAGTGTTAATTCAACTGATCCCAAGACTTTGATCGTAGGGCTAGGGTCGTTAGTGCTCACACACACACACACACACACACACACAGACACCCTAGTAGTGCAAATTTTACTGATCCCAAGACTTTGGTCGTAGGGCTAGGGTCGTTCATGCACACACACACACATACACATACGCTCAAAAACATTCATGTTAGAATTAATAACTCAAACTAAAATCTATGTACCTAATTTAAATTTAGATTCTCTCTCTATGTCATCTGCTATGATTTGTTTTGTTTTTTTTCTTACTTTAGATTAAAATTTTTGAGTCCGGGAGGACGAGAGCCTGGTGATCTGTAACACAGGTACATCCTAGCACAGACACCAGTCTCTCATCACATGTTGTCGCACATCACAGAAAACTGTATTTAATTTATTTACCTAAGATTGTGATTGAGAGAAAATAAATAAATTTTCGATTTTGATTTTGATTTTTGATGAAAGGTTTAAACGGTGAGAGAATATGCTGTTTGTATGCTCAAGTGGGCACGGGTTAACTAATTAAATATATACTTTTATAATCATTTGTACTGTCTATCTATCGCTTTTCTAGAGATACACCCTGGTAAAAGACAGACAGCTATATTTTAGTTTAAGGGTACCGTTTTTATTCGTATTCGAACCGAACCTGCATCATTTCGATTGCGAATAAACGGTCTACCCACTAGGTCAAGTAATAAGGCCGCCCTTGTGTGTATTGTTTTTTTTTTTTTGAAAATTATGTAATGTAATGTACACAATAAAGTATATTTGTATTGTATTGTATTGTAGGTCACGGACGCTCAACCATTCGAGTAAGAAACCCTAAAAAAGTTTAAACAAATAGTTATAAATCGCCTCCGTGGTCTAGTGGATTAGAGCTTTGATCAGGACCCGGAGGTCGTGGGTTCGATTCCCGCGTTGGAACATCAAAATAATGTTGTTTTCAAATTTGGGTTAGAATAATGCAGGCTGATAACCTGATTGTCTGACAAGAAAGATAATCTATGCGTCGGATAGGTTAGTGGGTTATCCGTCCTACTGGACTACGAGAGTGAAGGAAGAGAGAGTGGTTCTGTGTATGGCGCACACACTTGGCCACTATAAAATAACACTTGCGTAGCTGACCTGATCACCGTCACCGAAATCGGTATGGGAGGCATTATTATTAGCTATAAAATAACTTTAGAATCTTCGCTGTATACCTCCGCATTTGCATTAGACATTTAATCAAGTTTACAAGTGGAAGGCAATCAGAGCTGAGTTGTGGTCTCCAAATTAGAATTGAATGTAAATGTGCGGGCTTTATCGGGATTATAGTGTTCGTGTCTGCGAGTGGGAGATAGTTGCTGGCCGCTGTTTCCTTATAATACACGCCCTTAGCGACCAGCGCAACTTGAGCTCTCGTGCCCAGTTTAATACGTCCAACCTGGCTGTAACTTGCTAAATTCAAATTTGATTACAGGGTAGCTAAAGCTGAAAAGTGGAAATGTGTTCCGATATCTTCTTATTCTTATAATATAAAAATGAATTGCTGTTCGATGATATTGCTAAAACTCGAGAACCGGCTATTTTTGGCCTTGAAATATTCGTGGAAGTCCCGGGAAGGTTTAACCGGTTTGTATGCTCAACGAAGTGGGGACAGATCAGCTAGTTTTGTATATAAATTAATTTTATAGTAATTATTAAGCATTACTACGACTTGGGTAAGGACATTGATGAGGGTAAATATAATAATCAATTATTTTTGTGTAAATTCAAATTACTAAACAGAATTATTATACTTAACTAGCTGACCCGTATCCACTTAGTTGAGCATACAAATAGTTTGCGATGAAATTTTACATATTTACTCACCGTTTAAACCTTCCCGGGAATTCCACGAATATTTCAAAAATCAAAAAGCCGAATCGGTTTAGTCGTTCTCGAGATTTACCGAGACTAACAGCGATTAATTTTTATATATAAGATTATTACCAACACTTCTTAAATAATTATTAGTGAATTATTCTACTGATACACTAACTACACTATGTGCATGGATTTTTGTCTGGAATGTGTTACAGTTACATATAGTGAGTTTCATAATCATTTTTCAGAAGCTATGTATATCAAGACCTGACTCAAATCACTCTACTTACTTTAAATCAACAATAACGACCGCTAGTTAATATAACTGTTGTTTTTCCAGCAGTTCAAGATATACTGGGCAGGCAGCCACCGCGAGGCACCCATATCCCACCTCTTTAACAAATTTTACTGCCAACTAATCCGCCCTTTTCGCTACCCTTACGTATGGGTACACTGCTGCAGACAAGTGTTACGAAAATGTAGAGTTTTCAAGAAATAATAGAATTAGTTCCAAATTAAATGGGGCCAGTAATTTAGATAATATTGTTTCTTCAATTAAATATTTGCATCAATATTTTAGTAATATTTTATACAAAATACAAATACTCACGAAATTGAAAATAAATTACTTTCAATTTTTGGAGGAGATTGAGTATTTGTTTTGTGTGATTCTAAATTATTGTCTACGTTATTATATTATAATATTTTATAATAAAATGCTTTTGTATATAAAATATATTTGTCTGCACGAGTGTACGGATACTATAACATGTCTTGTTCACAGTTACCAGTAACGAGGCTATTATCCCTTATAAATCTAGGTTATGCCGAGCAGATTAACTCTGAAATATTCCATTAATTAATTTGGCAAATGTAGAGACTTAGCGAAATAAGTTCAGATCATATTGTTTATAACGACTGGATTTAAAATTAAAAAGTCATTTTGGTGTGAAACATCTATTGGCGCGGCTTGGCAGCAAAATTTACTGGAATGCCGTGACGAAAAACGGCATGACATAATCGTGGTTTTTAATTTATTTAAGTAAACAAAGTATCCCTTCCGATTACTATTCATCAAATATTGCGATATCGATTCGATATCCGATGACAGTAACTTTAGTAATGACATAACTATTATTTGGTGTGTAATCCCGTGAATCCCGCGAATCCCGGCAAACCGCGCATTACGCTAAATGGCTCGAGCAGCGATATCCCGGGATAGGGGCGGATATAGTGATGTAACATGCGAGGATATTTGGCTACTCATGGGCAATAAAGCAACGTTACACGGTATATGGATTCAGGACATCTAATTTTGTAATAATATTATTTAATGTTCTGTCTTATTACATGGAACATTTATTTGCAAGCTCACGTGTTTTATTTATGTAATTTAAGTTCAGTTTAAGTCTAAATACATTTTTGACAATATGATACTTATATATGATACGTTAAATGTATTTTTTCTAAATAATGTTATCATCAAATAAATAAACAGAAAAATTTTAATTATTTCAATAAAGTAAACTACGGCATATTTTCAAATCTATTAAAAAATATGCAGTAACCATGCAAAACCATAGTCCATAAATATCTTAAGCTATATAATAGTTAATGTAAGATAAATAAACTACTGTACACTGCATATTTCTCAAATAATAAAATTATTTGTCAAATGCAGTAATTGCAGCATGCACACGCGGTAAACAATCATACTAAAATGCTATAAGTAACTCACAACACAAACACGGAGATACACAAAAATTCCACTAAAATAAACTCGTAAATCGAACCGCCTCACCTACAGGAAACTTGGCAATAATATTCAGACGGGAGCATTATCACTGTTTGACTTCACATTAAATCTTAGAGGCGGGCCATAAATAACGGAAACTTTTATCCCGCTCGAAATAAGCACTCAAAAATGCAAAGAGCAGAACGGTATAGAGCACGTTCACTAAATTTATTTTGTTTCGCACAATTCAAATAACCATAACTCACCGGCGGAACCTCCTAAGCCTATCTAACGATATAATGAAACGCCATTAACTTCGCCAAGTAAAGCTCGAGTTTAAAACCAGATAAAGATGTTACGGTACCGATTTATTGATCTTGTTGCCATAGTTTGGAAATTGGAAGAGATAAGAGAAATACTCTAGAATTATTTAGTAACCGAATAAAAGGTGAATTTGGCCAGCCAAATACATCCTGACTGGCCAATCGAACGCAGATTAAAAAAATAAAAAAATATATAGAAACACAGAATAATAAAATATATCAGTATAAAAAATCGCAGTTTAATTTATTCAAAGTTCGCAATTCAAAAATCAAATTCCATTTTAATTTTTCGCAATAAACCCGCAGAAGCCAGAGTAAGTAAAACGAGCCGCCATCTTGCAGACATAATTAGGCTATTTGCATTCAATGTGCGCGGTCCGTATGAATTTTACCTATTGCCTGACATTGGACCTCCGGAGCTATATCATTTTACACCTACCCCCATAAGCCGTTTGCGTGCAGCGGAAATATAAAGTGAAATTGTGAAAATTACATTTTCCTAAAGAAATGGCTTTCGATATTTTATAGTGAAACCAGAGTTTTTATTTATTTAGCTTACTCGTAAGGTAAAATCTCATTAGGTTTTTAATACTAGCTGACCCGTACCCACTTCGTTGAGCGAACAAACCGTTTAACATTCCCTGGACTTCCGCGAATATTTGAAAACCAAAAATACCCGAATCGGTTCAGCTGTTCTCGAGTTTTAGCGAGACTAACGAACAGCAATTCATAATTATATATATAAGAGAAGAAAAAGATGTAAAATTTAGATTTATCATAGTGCAATTCGAAAAATTATACCTACTTCACTAATCATGCAACTTATATTAAGTACCTAATTATAGTTTAGTTTGGGTTAATTTTATTCATAATACCTATAATATTTGAATAGAGAAAAAGCAAATTTCTCAAAATTATTTAGCCGCAGTAGTCTAAGGTCGCTGACGTCATCACGACGAGATTTCAATCGAAAATCCCATCTTTCATTTAAACAAACAGTCTCGATGAAAAATAAATGTAACAGCAGCCAGCTAATAGATATTTATGCTTGGTCGGAAGCAATTTCCACGGAGGCTTTCAAGGGCTCGCAGGATGTGTATTTCATAAACCATCGTTAACAAATTCAATCAACTGATGCTGTTTACCGCCGACGTTGTTATCAGATTTCCTTAATAATGTATTACGGACAGGGTATTAGCAGGTTATCGATTTTAGTAAATTGAAATATAAGTTATTATATTTTTGGTCTTGTTTTAAGTATTTTTATAACTGATTGAATATACTGTTGGTTCTTGATGGAAATGCATGTTCACAATAATAAGACACAACTTTTTATTTACACTTTTCCATTACCACACAACATAACACTACCGCTTTATTTTAACATCCAATATGATATAATCGAAACCGGTAGTGTTATTATTTAAAATAGTATTTTGTAATAAGTTATAAAAACGTTTTAAAAGTGTAAATAAAAAGTTATGTTTTATTGTTGTATGTATTTTTAGTTCAGTATGCTGCTGAAAATTTAAAGAAGTCGACGTTAATAACACTGTAAAATATATCGCTATTCACTAGTAAAATATGAACCATTACTTTTTCAGATATCTCGCCGCGACAGCTTAATTAGCCCGGTCTATATGTGGGCTGTCTAGACGATACATTTCATTATCCCAGCGGCTCTTGTATTTGATTATGTAAAAGCGCAGATACTTAATTTTAACATTTTCTAAACTAAAAGGGCAATGTATACGCCTATACAATAAAAAACGTTCAAAATTTTTCCATTAATAAAATTAAAAAAGTAGAACGTTTGTGTGCTAAAGCTTATTATAAGATAACTGATTTTGTTAATGATTGCACACCCTGGGAATAAGGTGGCCAACCATAATGGCTGCTGATATTAATTATTTACTAATTGTATCCTAACTTTTATAATATTAATATGTATAGATTAAGTTACATTGTAAAAAATATATACTTTTAAAAAAGATCAATTTTCCACCTTTTCGCTAAAAGATGGCCCCGTGCGAGTTTCTTACGCCGCGCCGGTTTTTCTCGGCGGGCTAGGGTTGAACCGTTGGTAGCTTGTTTTTCTTGTTGACTTCCCGAAAATAGCTTGTTAAGTTTCATTTGGAAATAAAACGATTTTATTTTATTTTTATTTTAAACACCGACCTAACGATGTAATGCAATCGTCTAAATGTTGATAAATTGTTTCCTGAAATGTGATGAAGCGATATAGACTTTTTTGTTTTGCTCCGGGTGCGATGAAAAATTTGGACAATGAAGGAATGTGCGAAGGAACAAAACTGAAACAACGCAAATTAAAAATGTGCGAAAAAAGAACAAGGAGCGCGGGGGACAGGTTATGACAAATATGTGAGCCGATGGTGTTAATGAAAATGAACCTTTGAAAAAGAGCAAAGCGATCGTTGTAATTTTGTTACGACGGAAAAATTTTCGGAACGGCTTCATGCAATGTGCGAAAGAAAAATAAAGTCAGCTATTTGAAATGTGATTAATTGTGTGATACTGTTCAACAAATGTCATCAGAAATGAAACGTATAATATGGCTTTTTATACTCTAAGTAAGATGTTTATTAGTGTACTGTAACTCTGTACAGGTCTCACGGCGTACACCTACCTACAGTAGTAAAATATGATTGGATTTTGTCAAATCTTTTAGATAAAATAACTGCAATTATTGGAGGAATGTACTTGTACTTAGTTTAGTATAATAAAGATAAAAACAGAACTTCATATTGTTCAGCTACTCAAATAACACAACCAATATTCCCAGTGCAATTTAACTAATGAACATTGCAAAAATTGCTAATTCCTGACTCGCGACACTCATAACATGACCAAAACCTTTGCAGGCAAGTAACGGGTTGTCAGACAAATGGTTTAATTAACCTGATGGCGCTGTGACTGATCGCCTTGGAGTTAAACTCCAACGCAATTAGAAACACTTGCAAATCTCATACCAATTAGGCACTCGCCCAAATTCGCGCCCTCGTAATTGTTTTTGAATGCGTAGTTTTGCTGCGAATGATTCATATTTGATTTGTTAATACTGTAACATGTATATAATATTAACGTGGTACAAATTATATGCATTAACAAATTAAAATTATAGCACGTAAAATTTTTTACGAATTATTTTTAGATTAGTCTGAACACCAATTATTCTAGCGTTTAATTTATATTTCCAGTTTACTCTCAATGAACTACAAATAAATCGTCTTAATATTCTAAACTGACCTGATTTTAGACCAATCACAACGCGTTGGTCGTTGGCTGATTCGTATGATCGACCGCGTGACGTCATAGTCTATGAGATATTTTGCTGTTTCGTCATATTAATATTGCATCCAAACTGTATTATTGTAATACAATTAGCAGAATTATATCGAAATTGTAGTGTTGACCAGAATTGACCTTCTGGTCTATATAATAGTGTTCTCATATAAAACTACTTCAGCTTACATGCAGTAAAAGTAACAATATATCCAGATGTATCATTACCTAATACTAACTATACTCCTCATTTTTTTGTCAATCTTTTTGCAGACGGAAGCGTTGACAATCGTAATTAGAGGTACAGCGTCAATGTAACAATGCCTGAATAAAACATAGGCATTGTCTGTGTTTTAGATACATTACGTAGTCTTTTACAAAACGAAAGAAATCACTGGAGACATCTTTTGAATAATTCCCATTTCTGGGACAGACACCGCAGCTCTCGCCTTGACAGCTAATTAGGGCTATTGTTAAACGAATCTTACGGAGTTTCAGCTTAAAAATTACTATTCTGGTAACCCCTATTGTATTCTCAATAAGGTCCAATATCGTGCGTATTAAAGCTCCGCATTCATTAGTACCTCCTTTCTTAAATTTTCGAGTGCTGGAAAAATACATTAATGCGTTGTGAATGGCGGGTTTTGTATTGAGTCAGTGTCCAGGAAGGATGTTTTGTCGGGGTGCTCTTTTTATTGCTGAATTTGCGTTTTATGGGCCGTCGCTAAGGGAGTATGGTTAGGATGTGACAATTTCACACCCTTTGTCTGGTGTTATTTTTTAACTTTTGGTTCACCGTTGTTCGATGTTTTTTTAATCTGATCAACATTTATGTAATTGGTTTTGCAATGCTGGTGAACACTTATTAATAATTTATTGGTGTTCAATAAATTACATTATTTACTAACATCACACTCATTACTTTTAGTAATTTTAAATAAAAAAAATTAGCGGTAAACGCCTTACTTATTGGAAAAGTTATCTAAATATTATTAAATGTCAATAATTGGTATTTGGTTAATAGTTAACCTAATTATAAAATAAATGCCATTACTAGTCCAATATAATAGCTCCCCACAGCGATTTCGTTGAAACCAGGCCAGCTACGCAGGAGTCATTCAATAGTGCCCAAGTGTGTGCGCAATATACACTCTCTCTTCCTTTTACTCTCATAACCCAATGGGATGGATAACCGACACGACTGGCGAGAGACCAGGCGCAGGACCGACTTTTACATTCCCATCCGACGCATGGATCATCTTTCTTGTCAGACAATCATAAGGTGATAAGCCTACAATGTCCTAACCAAACTTGGTAACAACATTTTTGTTGTTGTTCCAATGCGGGAATCTAACCCTGGACCACGGTGGCGTCGTAGGTCCAATATAATTATAAGTTATAAATAGCTCATTTAGTTTATTATAAAATGAATAAATAATAATATTATACACAAAAATATATTAGGTATTAATTTAAGTCCTAAAATCTGTATAAGATTAACCGTCTTTAGACTAACGTACAGGGGAGCGGCACCCTAATAATTATTTGTTAAGCAGACCCCTGTCTCAATAGCCGGTGTCCAGATGCAAACGACTTTGAAATATTAAGGATATTTATAACTTTCCTATGAAGTTTAAGGATAATGATGGTCATCTATTTCGTTTTTGCATACATGCAAACGTCATCGAGAATTAATAATGCACAGAAATATTGAATACAAACTTCTAGATGGGACGTAGTGAAAAATGTTAATGGCAAAGTACCAAGTGATGTAAATTGTTTAAAACAAAACATTTGGTTTTCATTTTCATTACACTAAATGTCACCAGGATCGCAGAAACCGCAAGAGTCAATAAAATCGCGTCGTGGACGAAACGAGGGTGTCGCAAGCGTCGGCCGCGGTCACCGGCCGCGACGTGACGCACGCAGTTTGACGAAGGTCAGTTTATTGCTGACCTGCGTCTGGCTCTGCGCTCCTAGTAATGACAGTTGGAACATTCCGTGAGGAAATATCTAAATAAAAATTGTGTGCGCGACGGCCTTGTTAAATGCAAGAAATTTTATAGAATATGTAGTAGGTATTCTATATTTTAGAAGTTTTATAAGGTTTTGTGTGCTAATAAAATATTAAAGATTTAACTATAAATGTTTTTTACTTGTTATTTGGAAACCATGAATTACCTCAAAAATTTTAATTAGCAAACAAAATGTTACTGCTTAGCAGTAACATTTTGTTTGTTTCAATAGTCTTCCACGTAACAAATAAAACACTTGTATTTAACAATAAATACAATTTGAAATCCATTTAATTGACAAAGTGGATGTTTAAAAAATAAAAAGGTTAATTTTACAATACCCAGAAATAGCAAGTTCTAACAGCACAAATCACTCAGCCTTGTTATAGAGTTATGCTCATGTAGAGCCTGTAGACTGCAGAGTTTGGCCATTTAAACTTTTTAAACCGGAGTCCGACCGAGCTCGTTACCGGCGGATTATTAAATATTGAAACACTGTCCGGATAAAAGTAGCCTCCTAGACGACCGGATAAATCCCCGATAAGAAGAACAAAGTCGGTTCGGTTTAACCCCGCATTATTTAAACAAGATAATGATTTTAATCTACGCATGTTTGTGACAGTTGAACAGTGATTTGTATTTAAATTAGTTTGTAAGTTAGACAATAATTAGGCACTTAAATTTTCCAGTATCTGGTTCGCGTTGAAAAATACTCTCATTAAACTTAATTAAAAAATGTATGGCAGATCTGTTATTAAAGTAAAAACATACAGACGAGTTCAGAACATCCTCCTTTTTTAAGTCAGTTAAAAATACATTAAAACAATCAAACTAGTACCGCTAACAATCAAACTACTATCATAAAAACAAAATGGCTGCCTCTATCTATATTGTTTGTCCATATTCAAATTGTTAAAACGCTTCTAAACAAATGCTTATTCAACATCACGAACTGTCCATACCGAGCTCATCTCGTAAGCCCCGCGAAATTGTGGGATTAGTGACGAAATGGACCAAATAAAAGAAACAACTGTATTCATTCCAGATCCATTTTATGCACTCGCCCGGTCTAGATCTTGTTTGCATTCAATTAATTGCAAGACGGGTTCATAGTGAAATATCAATAGTATTTTGCATATTATAGCTTAATTGAGTAACATTTATATTTGTATGATATATAGTTATTTTAATTCTATGCTTTATTGTTACTAAATAATTTTGTCATGTATTTATTATACCTGTATAATCTCTATTATCTATGGTTTATTATTTTTGTACGACACAAATTACAAGCTCTACATACATATATTTTTAATAGATGTTACACACAATACAAAATTGGACATAACATATTTTTACTATTTATTTTTTATTGATGATTGAAGAAACGGACATCAATATGATTAATTTAACCTGAACATATTTTTTACTATTTTAGACATGCCCGGACACTATTATATTTATAAAATACTAGCTGACCCGTGCCCACTTCGTTGAGCATGGAAACCGTGTAAACCTTCCCGGGACTTCCACGAATATTTCAAGACCAAAAATAGCCGAATCAGTTAAGCTGATCTCGAGTTTTAGCGAGACTAATGAACAGCAATTGATTTTTATATAGACTATGTTACTCAGTGATAATGTAGCTTTCTAATGAAAAAATAATTAGGTATTAAAATCGGTCCAGTACTTTTCGACTTAATTCGTTACGCACAAAAATACAAATCTTTCCTCTTTATAATATTAGTGTACAAAAAGATTTTTTTCAATATAACCACAGAAGTAGATTTCGCTTTAAACTACACTAAATTCATAAAGTTCTTGTTATAAGAATATTAACACACATACAGACTTGTATGTTGTAATATTCTAATAGTGCCTTTACACAGTTTTATCGAAAATTCTAGTAAATTTGTCAACGATAGTGTTTTAAAAATGGCACATCGTAAGCTGTTATCGGCGCTCGACACCCGGGGGCGGTTAATTGTGAAAAGAAATCTTTGCTCTTTGTCAGCCGGTGGGCGAGGGGAGAGCTATTGATTTCTTTTGTTTTATGCTGATTGAGACACCTTCGCGGTCCCCACCCTCCCCGCGATCGCTTGACGAAACACTTTCAAAGTTTTATGAATTAGTATTGACATTGTGCTTTATTGACTGTTTGAAATATATAACAATTATGCAGAGTATTGAGCGCGATATTACATGTACAAACTGAACTAATATTATAAAACTTAAGAATTTGTTGAATTTCAGGGAATACTAGTCTGATTATAAATACACGCTAAGACCAAGGAGCAGAACACAGCATAATAATGTATAAAAATGTGGGGGTTTCACTATTTCACAAGGAGTCGATATCACATCTAATTCAATATAAATTTGCTGGCAATAGCTAATACCAAAAAAGACATCTCAACAGAGACGCCTGAATATTGTTCTAAATTTAAAATTCACAGTTCTTAATTCATCTGTAAACAACTTTCTAATCGATTGATGTATCGTACTAATCAGCGTAAGTCCCTCCACCTAGGATCATTTACCCCGTGATCGACTTGGAAAAAATGAGATTGCCACCTCAAAGCGATAGCATCGACGTTTTTTCGTCTCTCCCTAATGGGCGGCTGTTTTATCTCCAGCTGTTAATGTTCTTATGCGGGCGACAATAATAAGATTTTGACACATTAATGAAGCAGAGATTATGTGATCGAAAACGTCGCGACAGCGTTTGACGACTTTGAGTTTTGCAGGTTCTTTTTTGTTAACTTTTTATTCGTTGTTAGCTATAAATATTATAATCTAGTTGCTTTTATACAGTTTTAATTACGCTGCTAAAGACTCGATACGTTACCTGAGTTTGAATGTTATGGTAAATTAAAACGTTGTAAAATGATGTATTTTTTTGCAAAAGGTCACTTTCCCATATTTTTGTTAAAACACGTACAGACCCACCATAAGTGTTTTGTTATCTTGGCATGGAAGTTTCCGAACTATAAGAGTTACCCCCGGTTTCCCGAACGCTATTCAAATGAATGATCAACTAACATGGCATTCAAATTCAATTTTCATACAGATTCAGATTCAATTATCATACAAAAAGGAATGGACAGATATTTTATGATTACTTTTATGATTCAAAACGTATGTCAACTAATCAGTGTCTTTGGTGAATTAAACTTATCTGTGGAATTTTAAAATCTTGCAAGTGCGAGCGTTATGTAATTATAAAAATAAATATATGTCTATTCCTTTCTATCGGATAATGTTCTACCGATTAGCGTTCAATATGGGTTGTTGATTTGAATGCCGTGTTAGTAGATCATTCATTTGAATAGCCTTCGATAAACTGGGGGTTAGTATCATGATATTAGAAAACGAAAGATTTTTCATTTTCATATCGATGGTCTTCTGCATGTTACATCCACATAACATATATTCTTTTTTGAGCATGTATTCTGCATTTTCCTGCACTAACCAACTCTTAGTTACTCTCAAACGGCATATCTACCTTTTGATCTATGGAAACTATAGCTCTTAAATATTAATGACGAGGTCTTCCACGTGAGTGAACTAAGATTTCAGCGGGACTCAATTTTTTAATTCCGTCTCAAGGTGTCCTTCTGCTTGAGTCACTGGAGGAGCACTCGTCAGGCCGAGGGTGTGACGTCAGCGGCGACTTTAATTGCGCAGCACTTCGTTAACGGCCGACTTGATGGCATTTATAATGAACACCCGAATTAATGTAGTGGGCGAAATCGAAAATCGAAGTGGACCCTCGCATTCGGAATCTGTTGATTTAGGATTGGTCTCGCATTTTCTAGCCGCCTCTTGTTTAAGGACAGTGTAAGGTTGTACATTTTTTTGTGTAGATATATGTAGTTTAAAATGGAGTACGATTAGAGACAGTATATCTGAGTAAGTGAGTACAGTGGACGTTAAGTGGAACCTCTTGGTAATAAAAATATCAGAACCGTGGATTAGTTATTCAGTGACCTTGTCCTTTTCTATCAAGTGACATTTTCAACGTCCTATATCTATACTAACATTATAAAGCGGAAGAGTTTGTTTAAACGCGCTAATCTCAGGAACTACTGGTCCGATTTGTAAAACTCTTTTTTTGTTGGATAGTCCATTTTTAAAGGGAGGCTTTAGGCTATATTAACATTACGCTGCGACCAATAGGAGCGAAGCGTCAGTGAGAAATGTTGCAAAAACGGGGAAAATTATTCACATTTGGAAACTTTAGTTACGTGCGCTGCATAAATGGTTTAAGTCATCTAAAAACCACGCGAACGAAGTCACGGGCACAGCTAGTATACCTTTAAGACAGGAACATTGAATGGCTAATCTATTGTGTCAATACCTTGTTAGTATTTTATTAGTAAGTTACACTACCTATAGCTATATGCGATTTCACACAGAACACACTTAACAGGATACAGTTTTTTTTTTCTTTTCTTTACATTAATTTAATCTAAGTCAACACAAAACCTACGTATTATACAGTCGGTCTACTCAACTTTTTCAATTGTTTAAAAACGCCCAACCTCCTGTTTCGCCGGCTGGTCCTAAATAAATATGCTAAAATAAGAGTTCGGAAACGGCCCAATACAGAGGCACTCGAACTGAGATGAGGAGGGATTCCGAAATAAAAACTCAGCGCCGTGAAGATTGACAGGTGCGTCTTAATAACTCCAACGGCAGATGCTTATTGAACAAATGAGAAAAGGTAAATTGCCGACTTTATGAATTGGGCGCGTTGAGGAAAATTGCAGTTTGTTGATGAATTCCCGTAATGACTTTAAAAGTTCGATGACAAAATAATTGCTTAGTATTCATAATAAACAATACTCCTCTTGGCAGTGATGTGAATGTAGATACTTAATATTTATTATAACCTATTTTAAGAGGCTTCGAACACTACAGTTTTTAATAGTTGTTGGGGATTGAATAACACACTGACTAATATTCCGATGTTACTCGGTAAACGACTCCGGAGTTTGTAGGGATATGAACTATGAAATAACAAGTTATGTCATTTAGTAACGAAACATTGTCCGTGGCCTTTAGTGGGTAGACCTTAGATACCGTACTCGAGAGAAAGCAGGTTCCTTTCCCAGGTTGTGGCGTGTACCGAAAATACTTTTTCAGATCTCAGGTACGTAGTCGCTCTAACATTGTAGGAAAACGTCACCGCGAATGAACCCACACTTGGTTGGCCCCAGAAGTGAGGAGACCAATCCTCTGGACTAGGCTGACTATGTAATGCCGTATGTGATGGATAAAATACGACATTCAAAACCGCACATCTCGGGCACTACAGAGTATTTAAAGTGGTAACTTATGTTGGAATATACTATATAAATCATCCAATTTCGGATGAAAAACGCCTTAGTAGTAGTTATATTATCTACTTTGTGGTAGTAGTTAATATTAAGTTACGTATCAAGTACATATTTGAAATATTTGATTTCAAATGTAGGTAGGTACACAAAGACAGACTTAAAAATGAATTAATGCTTATTCAGTATTACTGAATAAATTATCCAATAATAATGGATGAAAATCGCCTAAATAAGTTAATATGAAAAACGCCTATGTTACAGTATTAGTTACTAATCAAGCACATATTTGAAATATTCAAATATCTTTCAATTTGTAATGTACACATAGACAGACTAAATGAATAAGGGAAGCTCACTATCCCCTGTAGGAGCAGACAATAGCTGTCCCCGGCCAGCATCCACCACTTATTCCGCTGGCCTAAGCAAATTTTCGCCCGGTTTGTTGGTTTTTCGCCGGATTCCTATTTCTTCAGTTGATTATATTATTCCATACTTTGGATAAACAATGGCCTTACCCCAGCCCTTTCGCACTATTGCTGGTAGGAAAGTATGGAAACGGTTAATTATAAAACGAATGTTTACATATATAAATAACTATAGTAAAAACATCTCGTTTTACAAACTATTTACACAATACGTGTGTCTAATATGAATGAATTATAGTGGTCATAGTAAATATAACACTAAAATTGTATGTATTAATAACGTTACATTAAAACGCCAACGTTACATTAAGCCACGGAAATAAACCAATACTACAATATTTTTATAAAATAATAAAGTTTTACAAAAAAAATGTGGTAAAATGCAGAGCCTAAATTACCTATTTCAATGGTAAATTCTATTAAAAATGGCCCTGCGATTTGCGCTTGAAATAGTAACAAACATACACACACAAACATTTGTCTTAAAATATTATGAGTGTGAATTATACCTGGTACAGGTACCTGATATAAAAACTGTAAGCCCGCCGTTACAACAAAATAGACAATACCACGTAAATGCCATTGAAACCATCAAAACTGTTTTCATACTCAAAAACAAACAATTAAAAAAATAGAAAATGTTGTTAACAATGCTCAACAAATAAGTGTTCTCCATAAAATACGAGCGTTTTATAAATATTTTTACGTCAGGCTAACCGCTGTAAAAGGTTTTTGTATACGTTGCTTTTTGGCTCCTTTTGGCAGCTAATCCAATATTGACCAGCCCGGCAGGCTATTGACTTGTGTTTGTGTTACTCATAATAATTCCGGGTACCTTTTATTATTCAAAATATCAATTTGCTCGAGCTGCTTCTCTTTTTCTCCGCAAAAGCAAGTCATTAATTTCATTGTTTATTTTGGAAGATCCCTGCGAAGTTGTGTGGTTTTAATTTGATTATAACAGAATATTATTTTGGTCTAATTTTATGATTGAAGAAATGAGTGGATGAAGGTGATATGCAGCAAAATTCTGATTTCGAGAAAATTGAGGCCAAACTGTCACTTAAACATTTTAGAATACGTCGTAACGTATTAAGTACATTAATCTAAAGATCCGTACCTAATACGTTACCACATATTCTAAAACGTTTAAGTGATAGTTTGAACTCCATATTCTCGGTAATTAAAAAAAAAACCATGAGACACTCTGTATATTTTTATATTCTAACATGTGGTCCGCGTTGGATTTTCCAATCTTTCCAGTCGGAGGGTGGGAAAGAAGAGTTTCCGTTACGAACAAAAAGCTTGCGGTATCTAAATGTTAATCTTTGGTCAGTCGCGCAAAAATTATGTTTTTCGGACTCGTGTGAAAGTTACTGGGTTGGAAATCATGGCTTAATATGTAAGCTTCATTAAATTATACTTACAAATATCTAACACCCTTTCGCTTCAGAGAATATACGCACAGTAGGTTTGGTAATAAATTAAAACATAGATATTGTTACAATGTTATTATTTTAAATTCTAATTTGTTTGTAGGTATATTCGAACCTCTCTGCATATTAAATTGTGATTCAACTCTCTAAGTATCAGAATTCTAATATGCAAAGCTTTTATTGCTATAAAAGGCAATAGTATCTTTAAAGGCTTTGTTTTATTTTGCGTCAATTTCTACAAAGCGAAATGAGTTCAATTTGAATATGTAATGGCGGCTTAGTATAATCGTCTGACTTACACTAATAAAGGCGGCTATTTAAAGCCGAGCCTCAAAAGAATCGAAATCGTTCGGTTCGATTCGAGGGTGGTATAATTTATTCGAGTGATCGCCATTTTGCGGCGGGGCCTGCGCTATCGCCGGAAGAAGTATAAGACATCGATGCTGATTCTTTTTTTATTATGCGCCCCTGGTTCCTTAAAGACGCTAATATAAAGCGGCCATATATAAATAGGCTTTTGTGAGGACGCCGATCTCGCAGACAGGATGCGTCGCGACCCTCGCCGACGGAAAACAATCTAAATTACATTTTCACGCAACTTCAAATGTCTTATTAATTGCGACTTTTCAATGCGATAAATTTTCTTTTAACAATCCCATTTGTGAATCGGCTTTATGCACAATGCTGAGTTGGGCTGATAGTAACTCAATTGTGTTTTACTTAAGCCACCCATGGCTTTACATTGAGTATTTGTGAATTTCTATATTGAAAAATTACTGATGCATATTTACATAATTTCATTTACACTAAATGTTTAAATACAGTAGTATGTTCTACTTGCGGTAGTTCTGGATAAATTAAAAGTCCAGAGGATTTCAATCAGAGTTAAATATTTAACACCAGAAGACACATTTGCGCTAAATACCTCTGGATTAAAGTGTTACTTAACTGTAAGTAATTCAAGAGGGCTAACTCTGTGTTTGATTGATTTAACCCTGACTAGCACAAATGGGCCTTAGCGTATAAAATTATACATTTACAGGCAAGTAAAAAATATTTAAAAACGAATAAATTATATTCAAAATGAACAAATGCTTGTATATTTTTTTTATATTTTTTCTATTTTGTCATAATGGAAAACCAACAGCTTAACTATAATACAATAGAAATAAATTAGGTGACAGAACTACAGGTTCTCACGAAAAGATCACTATACCATTATTCCACTCAACTGGTAGATGCAACTAAAAAAATCAATCGCATAACACACCAAAGCTAAATAAATGTATACGTCGTAAAAGTAATCGAAAAACTTTAAATATTACCTGCCTTCAGCGAGATATAGGGTTTCCCGTTAGCGATACTGTCCTCGTCACCTCGCTGGGGTCATCCCTCCCCGGGATAATACGGGATAGTGTCGCAAACTCTCCGAGGATTTGTCAAACAAATGCCCGTCGTTGTATCGAAAAAATCGACGGCTCAGTAGTGGCCATTACGGCTATTTATGGCAGATTCTCCCTGGGTTTTTTATTAATAAAACGTATATTATGCGCGCAAGTGCGTTTTATATCGTCCTATTCTCCGCGCATATTATCGTCCGTCTTCGGACATCCAATAATATCGATTTCGCGTTAAGAGAATATATTGCCTCGTTTATTGTTTAGTTATGACGCATTGAATTATATTAAAATTGTTATTAAATAAAACTTTTTTTTATTACTACTACATTTCAATACATACCTCTCTGTTATATAGGTATAAAGTATTTTTATTAAAAGCAAGTACAAACTAGCTTTTGACTTTTGTTTACAAACATTCTTATATTACATTAATCAAATTAAATACATTTTTCGCACTATATATAGGTATAAAGTATTTTTATTAAAAGCAAGTACAAACTAGCTTTTGACTTTTGTTTACAAACATTCTTATATTACATTAATCAAATTAAATACATTTTTCGCACTGTTGGCATCTTTGGGGTTAATCAGATATAGTTATAGTTCAACATAGATCAAGCTTAATTCATCTGTGTGTATTAAAATAACCTTAAATTAACCTTTGGGTTAAAACTAAAGACGCTCAGAAGACAAGATCAATTTTAGGCTCCCCGGATTTAAGGCTGCCTAAGCGTAATAAATTCAAAATTGGAGTACTTTAAAACCATTTTTATCAATACTGGTCTTATAAAAATCCCACAAAAATATGTAATAATTTTCATTATATTTACCAGAAGATGTTTTAAATTTTTTGTTTTTGTTTTAATATGCAGCGTAAGGAATATTCATAGTAAACCCTTTTTTACATTATGATATTTTTTCTTTTTATGTATAAGCGACTCGAGTGTGAAAATTATATCAGTATTTTATAGAAAGAAGGTACTATCGTTTTAGTTTTTGTAAATTTGGGAAAAAAAATGTTAAAATGAGTTTTTATAGAATTTCAACACTTCAATCGGCGCGATACCCCTTTATGGCCATACAAATAATCGTTCAAGACCATAGGTGTTATGCAAAGCCTTAAGGCATACACACGCGGAGTCGCGGCCCGCGGCCGTAAGCTAATAGGTAATAAGAGAAGAAGACGTAATATTTTCAATAAGTATTTCAATATTTTTGTTTATCATGCAGCTGGAGGTATTCAGGTGAAGATATTGCCATGTTTACTCCAGACCCCGCGTTTGTGTCGAAGCTGTAGCGCAAACATACGATATTGATACGGAAACTTCAATACTGAGGGAAAACAAAAGCATTTAGGAGCATACATAAATACAGTTTTCGTGCGAGCAAGTGTAAAAATATATTTAGGAATTTTATATGTTGTACCACATACTTGAGAATTATTGGAATTACTAGCTGTCCCGGCAAACTTCGTATTGCCTTATTAATTAATTGCTTGACATACTGACTGCAGCGCCACCTATCGGTTCCAATTGTAAATCTAAACCATTCTCGAATCTCCACGAACACACACAAAAAATTTCATCAAAATTGGTCCAGTCGTTTAGGAGGAGTTCAGTCACATACACACGCACACAAGAAATATATATATTAAGATATAAATTCCTAATATTATTGTGTGCGATTGTATAACATGTGACTTTGTTTCACTTAACTAGCAGTACCTTCAACAACAAACTATAACTAATATAGATTAAACTTATTTTAATGTTTTTTTGTAATCTAAAAATAAATCTCTAAATCTTTATTTATACAGGCCTAAAACGAATAAATTAAAAAACAGCTCACTTCTCAAGTGAGCTGATATTCGTGGAAACGCATTTCTTGTGCTGACATGACATATCATTATTTTTAGATTACAGAAAAATATTAAAATAAAAATTTAATCTATATTTAAGTATGTAACATAACTAAAGTTCTTCATTTTTTTAAGTGAAACGAAACGTTGTTTTATCTGTCAAATAGGTTCTCAAGTAAAGTTGGGTTTATTCATTAATTATTTTATTGTTTTCGTAGCTTTCTAAGGCCCGTACCTTAGAAAGCTACGAAAACAATAAAATAATCATCATTATAAACAACACATAATTCACAAAACATTTACTTACTAAAGTAATTAGCTAACATTATGAACGTAAAATATTTGTGTACAATCCGTAGCTCGCACTTAGCCGGTGTAAGTCGGATTTATCGTTGTTTTTCTTCACTCGATGAAAGAACTTTTCAATCCCTCAATAATGTTTGCCGGAGAGGTTTGCTTTGGTACTTATCGAAATTCTTATAATGGGTTTGAAGCATGTAGGTATGCCATATTGCCAATTCGCCACACGCTTAATGATTATGGCAAAATATAAATTATGATTATTTTCTTTTGAGTAAATAGTAAAGATTTTTCAATTACAATTAAAGACATGAATGGATGAAGGTGATATGTAGTAAAATTATGATTTTGAGAAAATAAAGTTCAAACTGTACCTTAAACATATTAGAATACGTCGTAGAGTATTATGTACATTAATATAAAGATCTGTATCTAGAATCAATGTCCTTAAATAATTAAAAAATATATAGGTATATCCTAAAATGTTTAATAGACAGTTTGATCTCAATTTTATGGGTAACATTTTTTTCAACATAACACCTTCATTGATTCATGTCTTCAATTATTACAAGTAATACTTGTCAGTTACTATGGTTACAAGAATTACCTTTTTATTCGCGAAATCGAATTAATAATTAATAATAAATACTCGACTTTATATTAGCTTCGAGATTAATATAATGCTGTCTAAAAACCTACAGCCATCTTTAATATTTTACGCCTGCTAATTTCTCACTGTCTGATGAGCCGCACAAAAGAGCGGCAACGCTGGCAGAAATTAAAATGTATTTATTCGAGGAGCACAAAAAGTCAATATGAGTGGCAATAAAAAGAGGATATGGCGAGAAATAATAAAAGATAACCTCTAGAGTGAATGGAACGAGTGAAGCCCTTGTGAAGAATGTTTGCGTAGTGGATAAGACGCGGCTAGGGAGGGACACCTCCCCTCACTCACGTCTGACTGGCGAAAAATTAAAATCTTTTCGCAGTGTTTTTGTCTAAGGCCCGTATTAATAAAGAAGTCTCAAACTCAACCTCACTTGATAAACATTTGACAGATAAAAAAATATTTCGTTTCACTTTTAAAAATAAAGAACTTCACTTTAAATGTTGCATACATTTTTTTTAACGTAAAAATAAAGATGCTAAAAATATAGATTATAACTCTTTTAATGTTTTATTTATTCTATAATATAAATCCCACCAAAAACATTTTCATGTAAAAATGTTGCCAAGACGAGTCTACATAGCTTACCCTGTGGTCGCGACGCTGGGCGTCGTGGCGCTGGGCGTCAGCAGGCGTCGAGTCGCGACGCAAGGCGTTGGCAGGCGTCGCGGCGCTGGGCGTCGTGGCGCTGGGCGTCAGCAGGCGTCGCGGTGCTGGGCGTCGGCAGGCGTCCCGACGCTGGGCGTCGGTAGGCGTCACGGCGCTGGGCGTCGGCAGGCGTCGCGACGCTGGGCGTCGTGGCACTGGGCGTCGGTAGGCGTCGTGGCGCTGGGCGTCGGCAGGCGTCGCGGCGCTGGGCGTCGTGGCACTGGGCGTCGGTAGGCGTCGCGGCGCTGGGCGTCGGCAGGCGTCGCGGCGCTGGGTGTCAGCAAGCGTCGCGACGCTGGGCGTCGGCAGGCGTCGCGACGCCTCCAAACGCCTAGCGTCACGACGCCGACGCCTGCCGACGCCCAGCGTTGCGACGCTTGCTGACACCCAGCGCCGCGACACCTGCCGACGCCCAGCGCCGCAACGCCTACCGACGCCCAGCGCCGCGACGCCTACCGACGCCCAGCGTCGCGACGCCTACCGACGCCCAGCGTCGCGACGCCTGCCGACGCCCAGCGCCGCGACGCCTACCGACGCCCAGCGCCGCGACGCCTACCGACGCCCAGCGCCGCGACGCCTACCGACGCCCAGCGCCGCGACGCCTACCGACGCCCAGCGTCGCGACGCCTGCCGACGCCCAGCGTCGCGACGCCTGCCGACGCCCAGCGTCGCGACGCCTGCCGACGCCCAGCGCCGCGACGCCTGCCGACGCCCAGCGCCGGGACGCCTGCCAACGCCCAGCGTCGGGACGCCTGCAGACGCCCAGCGCCGCGACGCCTGCCGACACCCAGCGCCGCGACACCAAGAGCCCATACGCCTGCCAACGCCCAGCGTCGCGATATAATACTTATAGTATAATATTTCAGTAGAAAGCAAAAAACTCAAATCATAACCTCAAAATATAACAGTATTTAGACAAAATTACACAGCATACAATATTTCGTTTGTAAGCTTATCGTTGGGAGCGGTAATACGCGCGAAGCCTGCCGACGCACAGCGTCGCGACGCCTAGCGACACCCAGCGTCGCGACGCCTGCCGACGCCCAGCGTCGCGACGCCTGCCGACGCCCAGCGCCGCGACGCCTGCCGACGCCCAGCGCCGCGACGCCTGCCGACGCCCAGCGCCGCGACGCCTACCGACGCCCAGCGTCGCGACGCCTTCCGACGCCCAGCGCCTACCGACGCCCAGCGTCGCGACGCCTGCCGACGCCCAGCGCCGCGACGCCCAGCGCCGCGACGCCTACCGACGCCCAGCGTCGCGACGCCTGCCGACGCCCAGCGTCGCGACGCCTGCCGACGCCTAGCGCCGCGACGCCTGCCGACGCCCAGCGTCGCGACGCCTACCGACGCCCAGCGTCGCGACGCCTGCCGACGCCCAGCGTCGCGACGCCTGCCGACGCCCAGCGCCGCGACGCCCAGCGCCGCGACGCCTGCCAACGCCCGGCGTCGGGACGCCTGCCAACGCCCAGCGTCGGGACGCCTGCCAACGCCCAGCGCCGCGACGCCTGCCGACGCTCAGCGCCGCGACGCCTACCGACGCCCAGCGTCGCGACGCCTACCGACGCCCAGCACCGCGACGCCCAGCGTCGCGATGCCTACCGACGCCTAGCGACGCCCAGCGTCGCGACGCCTGCCGACGCCCAGCGTCGCGACGTCTGCCGACGCTCAGCGTCGCGACGCCTGCCGACGCCCAGCGTCGCGACGCCTGTCGACGCCCAGCGTCGCGACACCTGCCGACGCCCAGCGTCGCGACGCCTGTCGACGCCCAACGCCGCGACGCCCAGCGCCGCGACGCCCAGCACCGCGCCTGCCGACGCCCAGCGTCGCGATGCCTGCCGACACCCAGCGCCGCGATGCCTGCCGACACCCAGCGCCGCGACGCCAAAAGCCCCTACGCCTGCCAACGCCCAGCGTCGCGATATAATACTTATAGTATAATATTTCAGTAGAAAGCACAAAACTCAAATCATAACCTCAAAATATAACAGTATTTAGACAAAATTACACAGCATACAATATTTCGTTTGTAATCTTATCGTTGGGAGCGGTAATACGCGCGACGCCTGCCAACGCCCAGCACCGCGACGCCTAGCACCGCCCAGCGCCGCGACGGCTACCGACGCCCAGCGCCGCGGCGCCTGCCGACTCCCAGTGCCGCGACGCCTGCCAACGCCCAGCGCCGCGACGCCTAGCGACGCCCAGCGCCGCGACGGCTACCGACGCCCAGCGTCGCGACGCCTGCCGACACCCAGCGCCGTGACGCCGAGCGCCGCGACGCCTGCCGACGCCCAGCGCCGCGACGCCAAGAGCCCCTACGCCTGCCGACGCCCAGCGCCACGACGCCCAGCGCCGCGACGCCTGCCGACGCCCAGCGTCGCGACGCCTGCCGACACCCAGCGCCGTGGCGCCGAGCGCCGTGACGCCTGCCGACGCCCAGCGCCGCGACGCCAAGAGCCCCTACGCCTGCCGACGCCCAGCGCCACGACGCCCAGCACCGCGACGCCTGCCAACGCCCAGCGTCGCGATATAATACTTATAGTATAATATTTCAGTAGAAAGCACAAAACTCAAATCATAACCTCAAAATACAACAGTATTTAGACAACATTACACAGCATACAATATTTCGTTTGTAATCTTATCGTTGGGAGCGGTAATACTTGTCAGTTATTAGAGGTTGTTCCACAAAATTGTAACATGTGTCCCTGATTAACCAGCCACTTTCGGAGCAGTTCATTTCTAATTCAGCTCTCCCGACGCGGCGCGGCGGTAAGTCGTTACCGTACCCTTGCGACGGCCAAGGAGTATAGAAATGGATGTTATATTCTGTTGAAAATATCTTAGACAATAAAGTTATATTTCCTAGAATAGCTCTCAAGCATGAAACATTGGCAAAAATAGTTCACGTTCTTTACCATGAAAGTAGTGATATTCGGTTGAAAATATCTTAGACAGGAAAGTTCTGTTTTGCTATAAGAGTGACAACATCATAAAGTAGCTGTATTACAGCGATGATCGAGTATTTTATATTTTATGTAAAACATTAATAGTAGTTTTAGTGTTTTAATTTTCACCGTTATTCACATAACGGCAACCCTCTCTTAGGAACACAGAGATTAAGTAGAGAAAATAATAGAAGTAAAAATACTTAAGTTTCTATACTTACTTGATCGTGAAATAAAATGTCGTGTGCATGCACACCGTATTTGTGTTATAACTGCTCGCATGTGCTTACTCTTAAAAAATGTTTCTAAAAATTCTAAAACGAGGGTGAAAATCGTTCAACTTAACGATTTCGTAGAGCGTTCTACGAATGCGTTGGGTTCGTAGCACGGGACTAGCACCAATGTACAATTGAAGAAGAAAGAGAATAAAAAACTGAACATCACAAAACACATACTATTATATAGAACAATTAAAGTAAAAGTAATGAACACAAAAAAGGGTGTCTATAATAATATTATGTTGTATGTCAAAAATTGACCCCCGCTCAGCATTTAGACAGCGAGCAAGCCCACTGAAATATATTCTGTCAGACCCAATGTGTATTGCATATTATAATTTATTACTTTATGAGCAGAGAAACAACAAACAACCAGGGATGAAATGGATATGAAATTTCGGATACGGATATGGATATTAAATCATTTCGGATTATTCGTTTGTTTCGGATAATTTCGGTTATTACATTTTCACAGTAACATATATCTCAAATTTAAGTAATATCAATACTCTAATTTCGGATTCGGTTACGGATATTACATTTTTACATTAGTATCAATCTTTAATTTCGGATTCGGTTACGGATATTACATTTTTACATTAGTATCAGTACTTTAATTTCGGATTCGGTTACGGATATTACATTTTTACATTAGTATCAATACTTTAATTTCGGATTCGGTTACGGATATTACATTTTTACATTAGTATCAATACTTTAATTTCGGATTCGGTTACGGATATTACATTTTTACATTAGTATCAATACTTTAATTTCGGATTCGGTTACGGATATTACATTTTTACATTAGTATCAATACTTTAATTTCGGATTCGGTTACGGATATTACATTTTTACATTAGTATCAATACTTTAATTTCGGATTCGGTTACGGATATTACATTTTTACATTAGTATCAATACTTTAATTTCGGATTCGGTTACGGATATTACATTTTTACATTAGTATCAATACTTTAATTTCGGATTCGGTCACGGATATTACATTTTTACATTAGTATCAATACTTTAATTTCGGATTCGGTTACGGATATTACATTTTTACATTAGTATCAATACTTTAATTTCGGATTCGGTCACGGATATTACATTTTTACATTAGTATCAATACTTTAATTTCGGATTCGGTTACGGATATTACATTTTTACATTAGTATCAATACTTTAATTTCGGATTCGGTTACGGATATTACATTTTTACAATAGTATCAATACTTTAATTTCGGATTCGGTTACGGATATTACATTTTTACATTAGTATCAATACTTTAATTTCGGATTCGGTTACGGATATTACATTTTTACATTAGTATCAATACTTTAATTTCGGATTCGGTTACGGATATTACATTTTTACATTAGTATCAATACTTTAATTTCGGATTCGGTCACGGATATTACATTTTTACATTAGTATCAATACTTTAATTTCGGATTCGGTTACGGATATTACATTTTTACATTAGTATCAATACTTTAATTTCGGATTCGGTTACGGATATTACATTTTTACAATAGTATCAATACTTTAATTTCGGATTCGGTTACGGATATTACATTTTTACATTAGTATCAATACTTTAATTTCGGATTCGGTTACGGTTATGGATATTTTTTTATATCGGATATCCGATAGTTTAGGTTACAGTTACGGAGCTCCCTAACATCCCTGCAAACAACCAAGTCTTACCTCTTTAGATAGAACATCCACGATTCATACATCATTGTTTCTACAGGTATTAGGCGGTGTTGTAACTTCATTTCTGTAAGTCTCGTTTCATGGGAAGATTACAAGTAATTAATTTATAAGAGAATAGCTGTAAGGAGTTCTATAGGCATTACTTGCTTTTATTAGGGTCCGGAAATGTCACTTTATATTGCTAATTTATGAAGAAAAATCGACTTTAGCAATGCTTACACTATGGTCGTAAGTACGGTTGGTCGAGAGTAAAGGTAGAGTGGTCTTTTTCGCACATACTTGGTCACTATACAAAAACTCCTGCGTTGGTGGTCTCATTCAAACTAGTTTTACTATTATTACTGGTGCATTACTTTATTATGCAGGTATTTAACTACATAGCAATAGTTTCTTTTTGTGATGGTGGTAAGAGATACAATGGTACAATTTTTGTGATAGAATTTAATTTATTTGTTTAGTTTTATATTAACATTTAATCAAAACGAAGTATAATTATTACTGTTTTAAAGATATTTTATCCACTTACCTATTTAGGTTAGGTAAGCTAAAAGTTTTACAAAAAAATTAAAACTACCAAAAAATGGTGCCATTTGTCTTTGTATCTTGTCATTGCGCGGTGCAAATAGAGACATTTAAATTGGTGGCATTATAGCGGGACATACTGATATTTGTGTAATTTTGGATCACATTGCGATCCAATTTATACCAAAATGAATACCAATGTTAAGTGTAAATAATATTAAGTTGGAGAAGTGGTAATACAATTTGATGGCGCATAGCTACGGAACCGCTCGTCTCGGCAGCTGTTACTTTTAATGTGCGTTCGCTTCGGAATTAATGATTTTATTACAGACAATTATCACCGATTGCGGCTCTAAAGTTTGTTGTTTAGAATTCTTAAAATGATTAAATATTTTGCTGTATGTAACGTAAAATGTTATCGTTTTCATAATCAACTTAATTCGAAAGATTCTTTATAATATTATTAACTATGCAATATTTGTTATATATTATATATATAGGTATTTCTTCTTGTTTTTCTGCTCACCTTGGAGCAAAGAAAAGTTTTTAAATAAATAAATAAATATATTTAGTAACCTTTCAGTACACCAACATTTCTATTAAGTTCTAGCTGACCCGTGCCCACTTCGTTGAGCATACAAACCTTCCCTAGACTTCCACGAATATTTCAAGACTAAAAAAAGCCGAATCGGTTTTAGCCGTTCTCGAGTTGGCGAGACAGACGAACAGCAATTCATTTTTATATATATAGATAATATATAAGGAAGAGAAGATTAAACTTGTGCCAGTATTTCACCAATAACTTAATATCATTCATCTATATCAAAATTGTATTTTATCGAAATATTATTATTTATTACTATGTTCTACTACAAAACTTGTCGCTTCGACTCTGTACCAATGTGAGCCTTAGAGAAAAGTGTTTTTTTTTTTAATTATCTTGAGAAATACAAAGGGAAAGAACCGTAGAAATTACAAGTGGCTTATAGTAGGCACGGAGATAATGTGTCTCTACTATACCCTGGACCCAGGGGAGCGATTAAACATGTAAAAGTAACAAAGTAGGTGGGAGAGACAGGCTGCAGCCATTTAGCACGTACCGTGACACCGTGACACGTCTGCAGAACTTAACGAGCCAGCGAATTGATACGGTTAAAGTCCCGCCTACCTGTTAAGTTTGGCTATTCCAGTTGGTACTCAAATCTTGACGATTACACTGCGCTTACCTGAGGCTTTACTTACCAAACTGATTCGATTTGATTTAGATTCTATCGTACCGCATACTACCGAATAAATTGACGTTTGTTTATTTTGATTCTCAGTCGATTGATATGGTCGGGAGTACAAAAAGTTACGATCCAAAGATTTTCTTTATCCTGGTTAGTTTTAAAGTAATCCACTAAATAAAATACCAAAAGCCGTTGAGATTCAACTGATTTGATCCTCAATTGTCTCGGAAGTAAGGCTGCTGAGCACTTGTTAAGTTTGGTAGCTACCATGCTACAGGCAGACTGACAGACACACACATACACACTCCATTATAATAACACTACCTCCTTTTTGTGTCGCTGGTCAATTATAAATACTAAAGTGAGAAACTTCTAAATTAGCCATACTGTAACAACATCGCCAATGTAAAAAATGTTTGTAAATGGTAGTCAAAGTCAAAGTCAAAAATTTTATTCAGAATAAATTTTACAAAAATGTTTTCTGAACGTCATTTCTATATGTTGCCTACCACCGGTTCGGGAACTAGCTCAACCTGGTATGACTCTGGAAATTGATGAAAAAGACGTGTTCATAACATAAAAACTACAGGGCTAAATTATGTAAATTTTAATAAAATTAGGGAAAACTAAAAAAAATATCCATAAAAAAAAGAATCACGCAAGTCGAATAATAAATCTCAGAGTAATAAGTGTACGTACGTACATAAATAAAGCAGGCCGAATTGAAAATGGAATTGAAATTGAAAATGGAAGTCGGTTAAAAACATCAACTTATACATGAGGCACGTAGAGGCCAATAGTTATCGCAGCTTCGATGTCCTTTTTTAGAATTATTTAGGGCACTAGAGGTATGACATAATATTTAAATAATTATGTTAAGTAACATTCTATGAACTTATTTTCTTTTCTAGTTAAGAAGATTTCATTAAATTCATTTAGTTTCTTACATACGTATAAACTAAACATCATGTCAAATAGCAGTTTGCACGTTTTTTATATTATGCAGTGAGGTTTGATAATTTACCTCCACTTAAGAGGAAACACCACGAATTTTTTTCCATACAAAAATAGAGGTCTAGGGGATTTCTATTTCCTCCCTGGATAATACCTCTAGAGTAACTATTTTTTTCCTGAATATTTATGGATATTGTTTGTACGTCCCTATTTTTTTCCTTTTTTTAATAAATTAATTATTTAAAGAGATATGGACGTTTAAAAACATAAAAAAAATGGCCAGACTGTCCGCTATGTTTAAATATCTAGGAAACAGATTTGGCTACAATAAACAACAAAATCAAAAAATAGGAACCCAGCTCAATTCTTTTTTTAGCTAATACAGAAAAAAATATTTAAATCGGTTAAGTTTTGGAGGAGGAAACAGGAATCCCCTAAACGTCGATTTCGGGTTATTTTAATAGGTAATTTCAGTCCAAGTTGCAGTTGTCTCTATCGCGCTAGTGCTGGCTAGCTAAGGCACTGCGAGACAGAAATAGATTTTATAAATACCTATTTTGTATTTCTCTCAACCGTGGTGTTTCCTCTTAATAAATATTAGTAAGTACATTTTGTGGTGAAAAATTCTTTAAAAAACTGTGTAGGGGAGAGTGATTACGTCCTGTATAATGAATAGATGTCTTTTGTTCTCGAACTACGATTAAAATAATTAAAAGTGCCATTATAAGTGCCATCATTCGATCTCTGAGGGGACATTAGTGTTTTACTGGTTGTTACCGTGCCATAAACGATAACTTAAAGATACTGTAAAGAAGTTCGCTTCCATAACAACCGTTGCAGATATTTAAATTATTTTCGATGTTCTCTTTAGTTTCAATGACTGGCTTAAAACAATTTCGAAGGAAAACATATCATATTTTTAAAATATTTATACATATTCGATGATTGCCGTCAGAAAAATCACGTTTTTGTAGTCAAAATTAAATCTAAATGTTACAGAAAGAAAAGTTTTGGAGCCTTTTCAATGCCAACAAACAATTCAAAATCTTTTGTCTTTATGATATTAACCCACAACTACAGTGATTTTTCCTTGACTTTGTAACAATCACTTGACAGAAAAGGATATAACATTGTACAGATTTTCCACTGTTTCAATATTTTTGGGGGTATGTATAAAACTTTATCTTTAAGAGTAAACACAACGCCTGTTCCTTTCTAACATAAAAAAGGGTTTGCGCGACCCCTGCTATCCTGATCTGATCCTGATCCTCCCTGGATAGTGCCGCTAGAGTAACATTTTTTTTTGAACATATATGTATATTATTTATACGTCCATATTTTTTCCTTTTTTTAATAAATTAATTATTTTAGGAGTTATGGACATTCAAAAATCTAAAAAAATAACCCGACATTTCTCTGTATTTAAACATCCAGTAAACAAATGCATTATACAATAAAATCAAAACATAGGAACCTAGCATAAGCTTTTTTAAGTTTATAATGAAAAAATATCTAAATCGGTTAAGTTTTGGAGGAGAAAACAGGAGTCCCCCAAACGTCGATATATGCTTTTAATAGGTAATTTAAGTGCGTGTTGCTATTGCGCTAGTGCTGGCTAGCTAAGACACTGTGAGACAGCAACAGATTCTATAAATACCTATTTCTTTCAACCGTGAGGTTTCCTCTTATGTGCTATTTTCTCGTAATCGTCTTTTCTGACTTACTGCACTATGTATTACCAGGGCAGTCTAGATGTACATATAGATAAAGTGGGTATATAGTATTTACATTTAAACATGTGAATGGCAAGTCTTTAATGCACATAATTTTTACAGCCACCGCAAAACTTACGCACTTAAACGTTTACGCGACTTTGCAGATTCTTGCGCGAGTGTTCTTCGGCGTTCTTATTACGACAGTAATTGTCAGGCGCGCTCAGCCGACTTTTAATTGATCCTCGAGGGCGATTCCCAGATAAAACTGGTATCAACTTTCTCTATTACAGTTTAAGAAAACCGCCCGCGCCGCTGTTTGGGCGATAACGAAATTTTCATTGCGCTACCAGCGTAATGCGACGCGTAATCGCACGGTAAAAATTATTGTTACTCCGCTAAAGGACTGTTTCTTAAGAGTAGTTAAGAATATTGATAAAGGATTTTAATTCACTACAAACTACTGCAAGCTCTTAAACGTGTAAAAGTAAATAATATAAAACTATAAATGTTATTAAACAAAGTATTATGAATGAGTTAAGTCAAAACTTTACTAACTTTAGTTCTGTTCTCTACATAAACTGTATCTTTCATATCCCTCCGTTCGCAAACCTTTGCTGAAATATTTCGTTTCACGCATTATTATAAAGGTTGTAAAATAAATGATTGATAATGCTTTAAGGTGTGTATGTGCCTCCTATGTAGTGTAAACTGTGAACGTACAAGCGCTGAAAGACTTACTTTTGACTTTTATGTTTCTATGAAAAATTCATCAACATCATAAATTTGTCCATACAATAATTTTAAAAAGTATTTCTTTCAGCGCTGATACTTTCTCAGTAAACTCTATATACGGAGCCGATATAAACCGATATATACCCTAAATTATTATCACTACCCGATAACCCACAATTTCTAATCAATAACCGGCGGCGCCATATTAAAATAAAACATTTAGTGTAATCGTGTAACAACAAAGTTCCATATTTTATTAGGATCGTTATCGTAAAGCCCCGCCATCCGCGATGTTTAAAACTTCTCCGTTCCCTGCTCCCCTAGTACCCGGTACAGATTTTCATTTTATTAAACTGCAAATACAACAAATTTAATTAAATAATCTATTGAAATTGTACGATAATAAACATTACAAACTCTACATTCTCTATATTATTAAATAGTATATAATACGGGTTTTGTATAAAAATAACGACATAGAGGTCGTTAATTTAGTTACAATGCCAAAAAAACTAAAATATTTTTTAAAGTAACTCCCGAATTTTAAAACAGTCAGCAAACTGATGATGATGAATTATAACTTAAATCAGATCACGTCGGCTGTCCAACAAAACACTAGATCAAAATCGGTTCATCCTTTTGGGAGCTACGATGCCACAGACACACACACACATACTCACAGACACATACTTGTGACTTATAACAGCGCTCTGTTTATAGGGCGGTTAATAACGTCTTAAAAACTGAAATAAAGAAGTCCCACGAAAGTAACAACAACACTAAACGCTTTATTTTTCGATGTGAAAATAAAGGTTACTTGTAAACTAGAAAGTGAAATAACAGATAAATTACAATATTAATTGCTAGGTAAGATTCGGAGAGAGTTAAGCAATTAGTAGGAGCTGCCTGTTATTTATGTGTTTACATTCAAACGCCTTGCAACGTCTTAATGTGTTTTGTTTTTGCTGTTTACGTGTTGCTATTGGTTTGTCCTCCTTGTTCTAATCACTTTTAGATGTTATATTTTTGGTATTTAAAGTCTTTATTTTTTCCCAAGTTACATTTACATATTTTAAATCATGCAGCCCACCAAACTGCGTAGCAATTTGTTGGGCTTGATAAAATAAATGATTTAAAATGAGTTTCGCTCCCATTTATTTTCAGTTATAATATCATTATTCCAATTTTAAAATACTACATACCTATATAATGCCTACCGGTGCCTACTTCAACGTGTTTAGATTTCGTAAAGTATCACAAATAATGTCAAAATTGTCAATAGGAAACTCGAATTGTAAAATGCTCAAACTCTGTACATTTTAAATAAGATACAAATCAATTACATTCATTGAATCGGTACCCAATCAAAAGAATATCAAAGCGTTCCGGACCGAACAATTCCAGCTCGTATTGTTCTAACTAAGCCTTTTGTTACGCGCCTGTACGACAAAAATTCGAGTTGAACTAAAACTGACCAATTCATGAATCACGAACAGAACGAACTCTAACAAAAACGAATAATTGAATCGAATAAAAAATCGTTTTTTTTTTTTTTTTTTTTTTTTTACTATAAACTTTAGCAGTACAAAATGTATGTGCAGTTGCAGTCAATTTGTGAGTTGATGTTTTTTATTCGTTATAAAATCACATATCAATTCAGTATTAAAATAATGCACGAAAATTATTCAATTTCGAAATTGAAAGGATGAAATGCCGACTCGGGTGGAATAGCGGAGAATAATGTGTGGAGGAACGATATAAATTGACGGACACTTCTATGGGGATTTGATTTGAAAAAGGAAGTCAATAGTAAGTATCAGCTCCGGCCAGCACTCAGACATTCCCTGTCGTTTTTTTGTCTAGATAATTTCTATGAGGTCGGCGCACGGACCACATCTATTCTATCTTCCCCGCATGTTTCCAGCTCGCAGTACATCTCGGTTCGCACAGATAGTGAAAACGCATACCACAGCCCGCCATACGTCGACTGGTACAGTCGAACTATTTATCAGTATGTATAATTTTGCAAAAATATTTTTTTGAACCTAAACTAAGCACAGCGTGAATTGTAACACGTTGAGACTCGCTAACTTAAATGTCAAGTGTAGCTTAATTCGTAAGTTTCGTTAGCCAAACCCCGAATAAATAGCATCATCGATAATATAATCCATCTATACTATTAATTATCAACTAGGTGCCCACTTCGTTGAGCAATTAGCATACAAACCGTTTAAACCTTCCCGGGACTTCCACGAATATTTCAAGACCAAAAATATCCAAATCGATTCAGCCATCCTCGAGCTTTAGCGAGACTAACGAACAGACGCGTGCCCACTTCGTTGAGCATACAAACCGTTTAAACCTTCCTTGGACTTCCACGAACATTTCAAGACTAAAAACAGCCGAATCGGTTCAGTCGTTCTCAAGTTTTAGCTAGACTAACGAACAGCAATTCATTTTTATACATAAGAAGATAAAAACGTAATAAAAGTGGAAACGTGTAAATAAAAAAGTAGTGTCTTATAATGTGAAAACGCATTTCCATCAAGAACCAACAGTATATTCAATCAGTTATATATTATAGATATGAGTTTAGTCAACACAAAAAATATTATTGCAAACAATATTCCGTGTATAGGTAATACGTGAAGTTTTGCCGACTGTACCTGCGGCATGAACGTGACAATTGACAGCTAAGCCGCTGCGGAAGACTTTTACTCCTTTTGCGTCCACGATCCGCACACATTGCACCATCGCTTTCTGACGACGTTATTTTTTAATCAAATATATCCGGCACGGGTGATGGACAAAAGGGTCACAGCGACAATGAAAAACTAAAAGGAAAAAGTGTTCTTTTAAGCAAATAGAGGCGAGACGAAGTTGATTGGTTTTGTTAGCGAGCCTGTTGATTGGCACGGACGTAAACAATTGGTGCAATGTTTAAGTTGGACGACAATAGCGATAGACTCGATGTGTGAAGCGCGTGGTTTGGCGCGAATGATGATTGAATAGTGTTTCGGAAAACATATTTTCTGTTGACTTTGGTTGTTATCAAAAATTGGACAAACAAAATTCTTCATACCATTCAAAAGTCGATTTTGATGATCCGTAAAATTCAATTTTACAAAACTTTTTGGCAGACAAAATAAAGTGTTTTTGACGACCGGAGGTGGAGCGCGTTGGTGCTCGAACAAGAGGTCGCGGGTTTGAATCCCGCCGAGGGAACAAAAAGTTTTCGATGTTCCTGGGTCATAAATTTGTGTATAATAAAATAAAAATCTTAAATACCTATAGTATAAAAGTATTAAGTATATTTCCGTTATCTGGTACCTGTAACAGAAGTTCTTCGGATACTTAGCACAGGACCAGATTGACATGTAAGAAGCGTCCATAGATATTATTATATTATTATTATTATGTTTGTGTATAGCTTTCCTTGCTCACGGGCAATTAAATCCCGGACCTTTGGAAGGCATGCGTGGGGCCGAAGCCAACACGCAGAGGCCCCGTTACACAATTTTAATTTTAATGTAATGTGACACCAGCCGACGACTCTCCCTGTACGCACCATGGGAGTGCGCCCACGGAGACCCACCGGTTAGTGTAGGACTATTGCATGGAACGGTTATAGGAAAAGATTCTGGGCTATAGCGGTGAGGTGCTAGTGGACTGGGTATCTAAGACTATGGAAGGACTATGACTATTATTATTATTATTATTATTATTATTATTATTATTATGTTTCTGTATAGCTTTCATTGCTCACGGGCAATTAAATCCCGGACCTTTTTTATTCTTATTTTTATTATTGTGTTTGAACTCGTATTATCCTTGCGAGTTGTTCGCAAACATGTTTATCGGAAATCGAGTGATTTTACAAACATCCCCCGTGCAAGAGGAAGCCGCGCCGGTGAACTATCCATTTCCTGGGAGAAGTATTACACGCGAGGCGCTATTATCCCGCTACATATATTACAACTAAACTATTCGCACCACATCCATTTCGGCTCCTCTTGATTTATTTGCTTCGGGTTTAAAGAAATAGTTAGATATTTTTTTCTTTGCGACTCACATAGCAAAGGTGAGATTCAAGTCAGCAACTTTAGGATGTTGTTATTTTAGCTGACACCGACTCTAAAAAGAACATTAATTGTAAATACATTATAAAAGTGTTATTTTATGTTTTTTAGTTGTTGAAGTCGATTTTTTTAAACATACTTAGTTTCTTTTCTAATTTTACTTTCTAAGTCAAAGTAAAAGATAAATCCGTTTTATAGCTATGATGCTACAGACAGACAGACACCGTTTTTTTAATTTCCACCTTATAAATGATAAATGCGAAAGTGAAAAACTCCCAAATTACCCACACAGAAACTACATACAAATAAAATCATCGACATAAAAAATGTACGGACAAGTGTTGATTCGTTAAAAATTTAGTGAAATATGTACATATAATAAAAACTACAGAGCCAAACTATCTAAAAAAAATTTATGGGACCAAATGACAGCTATTCTGCGTCGAATAAAAAAAGAATCACGCAAATCGGATCATTAACCTCAGAGTAATCGTTGCACATACATAAAAAAAACAGGCCGAGAACCTCCTCTTTTTTTTGGAAATCGGTTAAAAATAGATTTGAGATTTTACATTAATTAATAAGTCCCTAAATTGTCTTTTATTCTGCATAAGTTTATAATGTTTCATATACGCTGCCCCTTTCGGGACCATTACGATGCGTAAGAATAATTGATATGGGTTTTAATATTAGCCGTAGATTATTTTTGTATCAAATATGCACACTCGAGCGCGTCGGCAGACTTGAATAAATTTGTTCGCGGTCCGAGAATTTTCGGCCTCTCATTACGGCGTATTTATGTGAGGAGATAAAAATATTAGGGACACGTTTAATCGCGAACGGATGAACAGGATACCCTTGAATTGTGGCCCGTTTTAATTTAAATTTTATCTTGTTACAAGTAGCGACAGCGGGCGCGGTGTTCGAAGTTTGGAATGCGATATTTTCTATTTTAATTTTGAATTGAACTTATATTGTGTCCCTATGAAAGGACAAAATTAAATGTATGTTTTATTTCATGTATTGTTCGTAGTAAGTTAATAGTCTAATAATATGCCCCAAACGATATTCTTTTATTTAATTGGCTATACAGGCTATAATATTAATGAGTTATGAATACTTTAGGGTGTGTGTGGGTCCCGTATATAGAGTTTACTAAGAAAGAACCAGCGCTGAAAGAGATACTTTTTTTTAATTATTTTACGGAAAAAATTATAATGTTGGGGCATTTCTTATACAAACATGAAAGTCAAAAGTAAGTCTTTCAGTGCTGGTACTTTCATAGTGTACTCTACGTAGGAGACACATACACCCTTAAATATTATCACTTATTTATTTAACACCTTATATAGTATACAATTTAAACCTTATATAGTGCCATATAGGTCTACGAAAATACTTCATGTACTAAACGTTACAATCTATGATAACAATGTGTGCCAAATGTAATTAATTTAGGTATTTTATGCATAGATATTTTGTATTTTCCCCTTCTAGAATGTGTATTAAATATACCTAACCTGCAATACGCTTACCTTACTTTTGCCAATTATGTATAACATCCCAACAAAAAATTTAAAGTTAAACAAACGTTCATAAGTCAACGTCCGCGAAGTGACATTTATCAAAGCGGACACAAAGTCCTCGGTGCTTAGGACAGTTTTAAATGCCTAAATTAATTTCCCTCGATTTTCTTTAAGAAGTTGTAACTCTCCAAGTGGGGATAATGCGATGATATATAAAAAAAGGTCCCCGTGAGCCGGGACCCCTAATAAATTATACCCTCGATAACAATGGGATTTTTCAGGGCCTTTGTTGCAACTTTTGATATCACCTGAACGGGAAGTATAAGCGCGAATTTTTATCTGCTTAGCACAGTAATTATGGCGCATAGAAGTATGGCTGACCATAAATTACGTTTTTAGTAGGTTTATTTATACATGCACCATATTATACAAACATTTTTTTTCATAAAAGAAGTTAAAGTTATATAATTTAGGAAGTTTATTTTTAAATAGAGCTAATTTAAGAAACAAAAATCCCGCAAATGCTTGAGCATATATAATATGTATGCGGCATATTACAAAACACAAAATGACTAAAATCTAAATTAAGTTTTACTTAATCCAAACTTAAAACATTTTGAGAAACTAAATCACTCAATTTTGCTTAAAGTACACAAGGAGGAAAAAAATTAAATGCTACTAAAATATACAACTCACGTTGCAAAAAGTGAATATGAAAAAAACTAAGTGGAAATAGCCACTATCTTTCGCAAACGGTCAGTTCTTTGTCCCGAACTATAAAAAATAAAGCCCTAATAACGTTAAACGTTCCTTTGGGGAGTGACTGGACAAATGTAGAAAACTCTGGGTAACTAGGGCTGACACTACATTCTTTACGATATGTTATTTATTTTGCACTACAAGGTAATGTATAGTGATCCCTGATAAAATTAACCTAAAGGTAAACAAACTGAAAACATCGAAATTTTCCCTTATTCACTTATTGTGCACACTTATCAACACTTTCACAGGATTACACATAATTATCCAATACATTTTATAACAATTAAACAATAATTAATATGTTTAATCATCAATTGAAAATCTTTCATAGAACAAATACGCCATTTTGACACTGCCGATTTCAGTGGCAAAAAAAGAAGAAGAATAGCTTTATTATTGACTAACAGGTTCACATAAGTATAGATGTCTCTAATTTTTGAAAAGCAATGGCTGTAGCACCGCAAGACATCATTAGAATTCATTTAAACAATGGAAAAAAATACTGCAGTTTCACATTAATTTGTACATTGGAAATTTCAAAATACTGTTATAGGTATTATATGCATCTAATAGTATCATTGTTTTGTTTAATTGTTCATCATCACACACCATAATGTAAGATTCCAATATTTGGTGTCAGTAATTTGGTTTATTTATGTGTTTGTTCTGTATATGCGAAGTGTCTTTAAACTACGCATATACTCAAAAAAGTTTTTCTCATCTTCTGTTACTGAATAATTTTATTAGTTTTCCATGCCACAGCCCTACGGAATCGAATGGGCATTGGGCAAGTGAACAATTTATATCGCAATAATCCGCGCGGCCATTACTGTGCTGCCGTGGCCGATATTATCGCTGGCGTTAGTTCGACAAAAAACGACCGCTCATTTATCCAGCCACTTCGCGGTGACAGCTCGCCTTCCCGCTGCCACCCCTATTGATTGCCTGTACTATACTTGTCGATTTAATGTGATATAAACGAAAACAAAGCTCAATATGGGCGTTAAAAATTTATTTCAGAGAGTTTGACTATTCACAACGAATTTGTTCAAATGTAATATTTGGCTCTAGTAAACGACTGTACGTATATTAAGCACTATGCTTTACCGTTTTTTTTCTCATTTATATTTACCACATTACACATTGAGGACAGATCTCATTACCGTATCGAAAAGGAAAACGGTGAATTCACTGTAGGACGCTGTTCAAATAAAAAAATAAATTGCCTTAACAAGACTTTAAAAGAAATTTAAAATTGATTTCCCGTTTAAATGAAACGTAAACATTGTTACGTAATTGGAAAAAACAGTGAAAACTACATTCAGCGCCATCTATAATTCAGATGACAATCACGTGGAGTTCTGGAAAACGAAGTGAAAAACATTCGCCTATTGTTCTTCGACGATCGGCATAAAAAATTCACCGACTTAATCGCCGGCAGTCCAAACAGTATAGTTGCCGATTTATCCCACTTATTTGCGGAAACGGTTCACAAATTACCTTTGATTGTGCTTCTTCAATGTGTTTTTGTTTGTTTACGGAAAAAGTGACAAAAAGCGTGTAGAATATTCGTGACAAAAAACGAGTTTTTACCCGACTTCGTCGAAGCCGCGAAGGGGTAATGATTTTGGCAGTCTATGTTTGTATGTCTGTTTCTCGCAGCAGTTAAACTACTGGTCCATTTTTAATAAATTACGTGTGAATCGATTTGTAGTGATGCCGCGAGTAACGATATAATATTTTGAAAAATTGTGTATTTTGAAAATTAAGCATAATTAACATAATTGTTTCATATTTGATATCAAAAGATAAGTCTTGGTTATCACACCACGACTATGTATTTACATATTTTATTAATTATCATATTTGATTGTTAAATACAAAATAAACGTTTAAAATGCGGTCGTACAAGTAGAGGAGCTGTTACTTTCTATGTAATGGTTCATTTAATAGAAATAAAACTTAGTTTGATGCGGAAACAAAAAATATGAACTAAAAAAAGTTTAAAAAATACCGGTAGAATTGAGAAACCTCCTCCTTTTTTGGAAGTCGGTTAAAAAGAGTCTAAAAAGTCTCAAACGTGGTAGACCCATACAAACACTTTGTCTGTGTATAGTAATATAATTAAAATCATACCTAATTAATTTCATCTGATTTTAATGAACTAACAATTAAAATTGCACCATATTACTTATATTGTTTTGTTTCTTTCCACTACAAGAATAGCAAATTCTTGGGGAATTGGAACTTCTTAGAAAAATGGCGTCATCCAACGCATATACATATATGCTGATACGCCAAATTAGACCCGTCTGGCCTCTGTTGTAAGCGCCATTACATAATTCCATTAAGGATTGACCGGTAAGATAAAATATCGCATTATCTTGGATGTTTTCCTTCGGCATATGCGGGCGGTGCACCCGTTCCCTGCACAGGGGGAGAATCCGCGCACTCATCAAAACAATAAACAAAGTATCGGGGCCCTATTTTATTATGTTATTATGCACGCCGCCCGCCCTATGATTTACGGTGGATAACGGAAAAATCTATGAAGCACAGTTCAGTTATTCGATGTATTACCAATAATAAAAAAATAGATAATAATATATAATCAGCGTTGAAATGTTATTTTATTAGTATACTATCTGACCCGTGCCCACTTCGTTGAGCATGGAAACCGTGTAAACCTTCCCGGGACTTCCACGAATATTTCAAGACCAAAAATAGCCGAATCAGTTCAGCTGATCTCGAGTTCTAGCGAGACTAACGAACAGCAATTGATTTTTATATAGCCTATGCTACTCAGTGATAATGTAGCTGTATAATGAAAAAATAATTATTAAAATCGGTCCAGTACTTTTTGAGTTAAGTCGTTACATACAAAAATACAAATCTTTCCTCTATATAATATAAGTGTAGATTTCGAAAACAGTAAACTATTTGAAAAACTTTTCGTCAGTTTCACTGAAATCACCATAGCAAATTTTTTATAGTGCCTAAGTGTGTTAGCTATACAAGGATACTCTCTCTTCCTAACCCAGTAAACCTAGTGGGTTACTTAGATTGACTGACAAGAGAGCACCCGCAGATCCAACGTTTTTTATAATATCTATTTGACGCATGGATCACTTTTCTTGTCAGACAATAGAAAAGATTTGGCTGAATTGACCAACGTACCTTGAAACCATTTTTAGTTGTTCCATCGCAGCAATCGAACCTACGTCCACCGAGAGCCACGCTCTTTACTACTGGACCACAGAGGCGTTAACTACTGGTAGTTTATCATCGAAATCGTTTATCAAAGATAAGTGATTACGTCTGCTTCTCATCTACATACGGATTGTTTATCCCGGGCGCGGCGTTATCAATCAAGGAGCATTTCCCGGTACAAATTCATCAAGAGGTTCTTATTGTGACGGCGGATAACACAATATCCATCGGATATCCGGAGGGGAGCTCAACATCATATTTTTATCATCATTATGTCAAAAAATACACGCTAGCTTATGTGGATGTTACAGGGTTTAAAATAATAAATGTTTATTATTTTTTTATTATATTTTTATATATTATATTTTATATTGTGAACCTTACTGATTAAAACTAATTTTAAGGTACCTTTTTTGCGGTTACTCATCACGATATCGACACCCAAACTATGGTTAGGCTGAAAGGTGTTTAGAGCGTTATAGTAAAATAATGCCTTTTTTAAAATTACAAGTTAATATTACTCTCCACTTTTCAGGTAGGATGATATATGAAATACAAAGTACATACAAAATAGTATATGTAGAGTAGATCCCAAACTAAGAACAGTTATAGCATTTTTTATACGTTACTCTATAGTAAGTTGACACTCAAACCCTTTTTTTTTAATTTTATTAATTAACGAGATCTCCAAAAGGTTTTCGAATATTTTTTGCTTTCGAACGTTAAATTCATATATTAATATCATCAAAAACACGCCATGTCCATGTTCTGATCACCGCGACATGTTTTGATACTGCTCCGCGGTGTTTTTAACAGGGACCTGGCTCTTATTGGCTGATTAATGATTGTATCCTAACCATTTTACACTTTTTACTTAAAACGATATTTTCATAAGGAGTAAGTGTAATATTATTTTTTATATTAAATACGCAGTCTTTTTCTTATCTAAATGAATATCCGCCTTGCTAATATGAAGAATTTTGACTACCTATTATTATGTTATTTTATTTCTATAAAATTACATTTTAACTAGGCAATAATATTTGTTATGTCATGTTTTGGTACGAATAAGTCGGTATGACCCGCCGGCCAAATAAACTAGGAACGTTTAAAAAATCGACTTTAACGACTAAAAAGTTAAAAATAATACTTTTATAATGTAGTTACCATTAATGTTCTTTTAGAAGTCGGTGTCAGCAAAAGTGAGTTTCATGTCAGCAGCTTTAGGATGTTCTTTTTATTTTTTGATATTTAATGTGAAAATGAAAAACTCTAAGTAAAAATAAACTACAGTAGGATAAATTCGTTTGGTAACTACGTTACAGATAGACTGACAGATACCACACACTCCATATTTATAATTTCCACCTTCTTTTTGTGTCGAGAGTCAATTATTAATAAATGCGAAAGTGAAAAACTCCAATGTTATTTTACAATTAAAACTGAAAAAAAACTTTTAATATTAAGATGAGTTTCTCACTGACGCTTCGCTCCTATTGGTCGCAGCGTAATGTTATATAGCCTTCCTCTATAAATGTACTATCCAACAAAAAAAAAATTATAGATAGAACACGTATCTTTCTTTTATTTTATAATCTTTGGATTTATTTAGAAATGTGAAATTTAGCTAATTATTTAAAATAAAATAATATTTTTTCATCCTGAGATTTTTAGAGCACTAAACTAGTAATAAAATATGAAATAAATTCTAATCAACGTTTTCCTTTCGTTGCATACAAAAAGGCAAAACATACGAAAGCAACTTATTTTTAATATTTCGATAGTAGTACTTCTTAACCTAACCTATCCTTAAATAGGTACTGAGGTTGTTTTTTAGGAAGGTAAACCGTATTATGTATAAAATAACCTACCTAGCAAGAATAATGAGCATTTTGTTATATATAACGGAGTGCGGTATTTTGTGGGCGTCTCTTTATAGGATCAGGAAATAATAACACCAAACTGAACGTGTTTATATTATGAACAATCAAACCTATTGCTACAAGTACTTAATGCAAAGCAGACATTGAACGTAAGCGAATTTAGTCAACTTCATTTTTCTCAAGCCCCGCCATCCATCGCGCGCCACCCTGCCTAGTCCTCCCTGTCATCGGTGACACACGTCTTCTCCTTCCTCTTTTGTAAGCGGCGACCGGCCTCTTGGCAAATATGACTAAACTTGCTAGGCTTTCTTTTTTTTTTTTGCAAGCCTTACGTTTCAACTCCGACACGGCCATTCTGACTAGTCACACGTCCTCGTGTGCTGCTCCTGTAAAAGAAAAAAAACCAGCTGCAATATCACAAGCCTTTTGCTCGGCCTAACCTGACTCTACAATTTTAGGCCAATTTGCTAGTTTAATCTCTAATAGTAATCTCAACAGATACTTTAACTTCTTTAATGCACAACAATAAACTACGCAAAGTCTCAGGTAATGCCTATATGACCAGGGCTCTTTAGTCGAAATACGTTAGCCGCGTAAGACGACGTGTTCTCCCCACGGCTAACACGTGTGCATCACTCATTGAATACACATCATGTGGTCTGTGTAGACCCCAACCTTCCAGCATCACACGCCCGCTGCGCTCCGCGTCCTACTTGAGTTGCCCCAAGAGATACCGACTTTTAATGGTTGCTGCTGCGAAATGATGCTTGGTAGGTTTGTTTTGTATTGTCATCAGAATTTGACTTCTATGACACGGCTCCATCGCCGACATACGTCAACCGCTTAACACATTTGTGTTAACCGCGGCTACCCGTGTGCACATGCACAGCGTATGGTCTGTGAAGACCCCGACTCCGCCAGTATCACACTACAGTCAGTAGATAAACAATTACGCTCACCAAATAATTTTGGTTTCGAATGTGATACTTCAACGAAGTACAGACGACAGTCGTCTAGCCGCCGCGCCACCGCGCTGCGCTGCATCGCTCGCCGCGCTCCGTCGCGTCGTGTTGCGTCGCTAGCGTTGCTCGAAGCTCGATCCACTGTACACAAAATGAAACAGCACAAAAAATGTTCAGACTATCTAAAATTAAGTTCTTTTAGGGATTTATTTACTAAGACTTCGCTGTGCCTGTCTGTCTTTAATCAGGCTGTATCTCAAGAACAAATCTATCGCGGTTTAAATATCAGCAACAACAATGAGATTAAAATGTTAGATTTCACTATGCAGTGAAATTAATTTAATTTCCTTTCAATGATCTAACTGATTGAATGAAAATAAGCTATTACTTTAGAGTCACACAATAACAAGTGATCAGATTGCACTGTCCTCACTAAACTTGACAAAAATAAACATTTTTAGTTGTACTGTCGCGGGAATCGAACCCACAAAGTCGAGTACTAGGTTCTAAACCACTGGACCCCAGAGTAATTCATAATAATAATAATAGCTCCCTTCACCGATTTCGGTGTCGGTAGCAAATTTCATTCAAACCAGGACCGCTACGCAAGAGCTTTTTTATAGTTCCCAAGTGTGTGCGCAATACACACAAGCATTCTCTCTTCCTTTTACTTTCATAACCCAGCGGAACGGTAAGTTGACACGTCTGGCTAGAGAATAGGCACAGAACCGACCCTTTACATGCCCATCCGACGCATGGATCATCTTTCCTGTCAGACAATCAGGTGATCAGTCTGCATTGTCCTAACCAATCTTAAAAACAACCTTTTTTTTTTTTTTTTGTTGTTTCAACGTGGGAATCGAACCCACGAATCCGGGTCGAGAGGTAAGCTCTGAACCACTAGACCACGGAGGCGATTCATTCGTCATTCATAATACCTGAAGACTCGCTAGTGCGTTTACAACCTTTTACAAAATCACCAAGTTGGTCGAAGCTAACTGAAGTCACTCAATGAACTTTCTAATCTTCCACCGCATCAGTGGACTGCCACGGCCTCTGAGACTCTTGGACCGTTGAGTGTGTGATGCCTTGTTCACCATTAGTTCCAGCTTACATACAGTAACTTCTGAAACATGAAATTAAAATGTGTTAATTCCATAAAACTCATATCACAAACAATATTATCCTGTTGGACGAATTTTAAACTATTCCATATCGCATAATGTTCTAAAAAGTAAAAGTCTGTTAAATCTGTAGGTAATATGTATTCCAAATGTACTTTAACAGATATTTTTATAGCCAGCTTAGGAATAAATAACAATGTACAAGACATTATTTAAAGATACTCTTTTTTTTTTTTCTTTGTTTTAAACTCACCAATGAAAATTACATTTAAGTATGTAGTTTCACACTACCTACTTATGTTAACCCTCAAGACCCCATGATCAATTTATTGATTTATTGACTACTCTTAAGATTTGTTGTAACTAGAGATTTGTCAAGCCCTCAGCACTTGACTTTAAAATGGACTTCACGTAGAAACTAAGGGATAACACATTAATTGCATCCCAAGATTAATTATGACCAAAGCTTTGTTTATTTAACACACATGTCTTGTTGTATTTTGTTTCAACTATTGTAAAGGCTCCCGATGGGGCCATTCGATCGTGGCATGAATTTCTGCTTGGTTGTGTCCCGACAGAAGATAACTTGTAAAAGCTCTGCCTGTTAATCCTAATTAAGTTTTAAACTTTAATAAGTTGTAACTTTAAATAAATTTTTAATTCTTTTTGAATCGTCTTTCTCGCTCCTACAAACTTGTCTACCTACTTACTATCATGTAAACAATATTTACAAAGAACATGTCAATGTTATTGTATAAGCCTGTTTGTTTACAACTTGTGCTCACCTGCATAAGACCTTTACTTGTTGTGTAATAATAATTATTATCATTAAAATCAAACTTTGATTTCTTCTTTATTAACTGTGTTGATTTCACTCTATTAATAAGAATATAGCTAGTATAATAACAAGTTTTAAAACTCACATAATTTAAGTATCAAAATACTGTAAGATCTTTTACTTTGAATCTCTTTTCTGTTATTAGTAACAGAAAAGAGATTCAAAGTAAAAGATCACAGTATTAGTACTGTGATTATAAAACCAGACTAATTCTGAACTTTACAATGAAATAAGTAATGATACTAATACTACCAGTTCACATCTTTGCGAATTAAGTAGAATAGTCCATAAGATACACAATGCTCATCTGCGTTGGTTGGTTACCCAGCAAAGCTCATTCTATGCATCGGGCAAGCATGCAAGCTATGCAAGGCTATGCATCGTCCAGTCCAGCATTATCCCAATGTATTGTCCATCTACAAATAAAACAAAACAGCAATACAAACGAACACTAAAGTTTATTTAGATTTTTGGGCAAGCAATTTCATGGAAACTTTGAAATTGTATTTCAAAGTTTCCATGAAATTGCTTACTTTGAAGGCTTCCAAATTATAACGAGGAATAAAAAGATTGCTACCACCTGTTACCAAAGCCATCAAGCTTATAACCAAGACCTGTCGTTGACTAGCCACGTCAATCTTGTCATATTATCGTGGTTCTATTGTAAATCGTCACGTTCCCATTGTCAATCGTCACATTCTCATTGTAAATCGTCACATTCCCATTGTCAGCACGTTACCATCGTCAGCAGCGCTGTCATCCCATCAATCGTCTTTCTGCTATGCATTATATACCATGCTGCCTTTGGTAGTGGAGGCTCCGTAATATAATCTGTTCCGTCTCAACGTGATCTGAATATCCGCAAGGCCATAATATCCAATCCAACAATTTGTAGGTACCCTGTAACCATCTATCTTGATTTTGCGGGTATATCCCAATTTCTGATAACGGAGTGCGGTATTTTGTGGGCGTCTCTTTATAGGATCAGGAAATAATAACACCAAACTGAACGTGTTTATATTATGAACAATCAAACCTATTGCTACAAGTACTTAATGCAAAGCAGACATTGAACGTAAGCGAATTTAGTCAACTTCATTTTTCTCAAGCCCCGCCATCCATCGCGCGCCACCCTGCCTAGTCCTCCCTGTCATCGGTGACACACGTCTTCTCCTTCCTCTTTTGTAAGCGGCGACCGGCCTCTTGGCAAATATGACTAAACTTGCTAGGCTTTCTTTTTTTTTTTTGCAAGCCTTACGTTTCAACTCCGACATATATAATACGCTCTTTCTTTAGGTTTGACGTGTGTGATTACTTTACATAATTCATTTCTTGTTACCAACACTGTCAAATGGATGTGTTTTGACACTAGCGGGTTCGATTCCCACTGGTCATATTACAAAGTTAATTAATTTGCAGTTATATTTGTAAAAAAAAAATGAGCTCGAGACTCTTTTTCGAGCACTTTTCGCTAACACTTATAGTTCGAAACATCGCTATACAAGCCCACTTAAAAACTTTCACTCTGTATACCTAGTCCTGCCATAAATACTGATACAAAGAAAAATATATTTTTTTCTATTGCAAATAAAATTTATTTCTTATACAGTGTGTTAGTTAAATTATCAGTTAGAAAATGACCAGTACGTCTCTTATAAGCTGAAAGTCTTAAGTCGTCTTTTAAAATACGCGACATGGTTCTAGAGATAAATCTTTTGTTTTCGAACCGGATTTCTTCGAATTCTTTCTCTTACTGCCTTAACCACCTTTTGCGTACGAACACAGCGTGGACGCCCAGATCTTATTCTGACAAACAGAGGAGGTCTCATTGTGCCTATTAAGAGCCCGGTACACAAACATTTTGCCTATACCATGCGTATGGAGAGTTTTAAAAATTGCATTGGGCTCCATACCTACTTTGTGTAACTTATATTTGTAACAGTATTTATGGCCAGACTAGGTAATTTGAAACAATGAAAATTGAAACAATGATCCCAAAGACCTATGGCAACCATGAAAAATATTCTGTTTGTCTTCCTTGACAAACATATTATATCGCTAGCAGGCTACATGATCTCGTGGCCCAAAATGATCCTTGTCCTTTGGCTTGCTGGTATAAACTATGGAACATAAGATAAGCCGTAGATGTTTCAGTAGGTATGTTTGTGTATGAGAACTAGCCAAATTAGACCAAAGGCTTCAATACAAGAATAATTTATAAGAAGAAACATATAAGTAATATCACTAATATAATGATCACTCCCAATATTAAATCAGGACGGGCCATTGAACCTGGCACGTTTAAATATTACTCATTTTATCATTGAAGTGAACAACCACGGCATATATCATATTGAACTTGGTTACAATTTCCCACATTATCATGCTTTTAATAGAAAACATAATTACAGAAGTTTCGAAGACAGATAGACAGACAGAGAGCAAACTATAAGGGGTATTAGAAAGTGGACTTAATGTTAGTATTGAATGAAATAAAATAAAACATTATAGATAATAATATTTTAAGTGAAAGTTACTAAAAAAAGGCCCAAGGGAAATTCTGAGTAGTAGTCAGAATTTAAATTCGATCCTGTTTAAAAATGCCAAAAAGCAACATTTTGGCCAGATAATCTGTATTATTACAAAACAAAAACATTTTTTTTTTCATTTCAGAGATATACAAGACTTAATATAACATTATTCCTCATCTATTATTATCGAAGATATTTCTTCTGAGATAAATCATAAAACACTAAAATTATAGATCTGGCACGATTGATGTTAATCAATTGTCTAGAAAGTTGAACCGATCAATATGCGAATCACCATATCCCGTACAACGCTACCAAATGAAAAACCCATGACTTTTCTATAAATGGTCTCTCCCAAGATAGTATTCTGAAATTAGAAGTGTTATACTGAAACGTCTCATGAAAGAGAACTCAAACTCAAGCTTATAGGCGGTAGGCGTGGCGTAAACGACACGCCCACTCAATGGGCGTGCTAAGTACAAATATTTATAAATTATATAAAATGAATATGCGGGACCCATTGTTATAATTGTATAAGGAAGTAAAGTTATATGTAGTAGGAAGTAAAGTTATAAGTAAAGTTATATATGAAAGAGTTTGCCTGATGAAATGAGTAGTAATAACTAGAATGAAAAATGTACAATATATATGTCAGAATCGGTTATTTTACTGCTTATTTTTAGCCCATTTCATTGATTGTATACTATTTTTAATGCCTTTATTATACCTATCTAATATACGGGTATGTTTCTACATTTATATAAAGTTCCAATGATTAAAAACTTTCTCTCGTCTAAGAATCTTCAACCTACAGTAAGATATTTTTACATCCATGTGAATTATTCACGGCAGGAAATTTTGTTTGTAGTTACTTATATATACTTTAAAAATGTGAAGCTATAATCTTTTATACCACGATCTTTTACTTGTGACCACAGAGCATTGTAGCAGTTACAGCAACTATACAGCTCTTCGATATTTTTTCTGCAAGAGGTCGTTTACTAGCAACAATGAGAATAATGAAAATCCGTCACCGAACGCTGAAATCTCAGAGGGCGGGACTAGCGACGTCACGCGAGCTTTTCCGAACGAAAACGACGGCTTGAGACGCGACCATTTTACAAAGACCCCTCTCGCTCAAACGGTTTCCCTCTACCGCGGCGTGTTTTATTCGCTAATGTAGGGGCAGGGGAGGTCAGCGCTATTTGGACTTGCGTCAGTAGAAAATGCATGGAAATTAAGGGATGAAGGAGCCCACCAGGATGTATTACGTAACTTCAGTACGGTTTCGGTAGCGCCGCTGAGTGCACGCTCGGAGCTCCCAAAATTGTATACAACAAACAACAACAACGTAAACAGTAAACAACTTTGGACTTTCACAACCCCGTGTGTTCAAGGTAAGATTATTGGTTCATTATAGTTTTTGAAAACTAACATTTTAATTAAAGTGGTTTTAATAATAGGTGACTAGTATTGTATCATATAGAATCTCATAAAAAATAAATACAGGTTTTTACGTTCCCAAACTTATGAAGATAAATGAGTGTGGATTCTATGATAATCTGGATTGGATATTTTATAATATTATCATGGTTATACCTATTAGGTAAAACATTTTAATTAAATGCTAATTTGTCAGTGGACACTGTTTTAATTATGCTTAAAAATTATTAAAGTATTATTTTATTTTTTTAACTGCCCAAAAATACTACCTACCTTCTGAGTAGGATTCTTAATTTTGTACTTTTAAAATGGTAAAACATATTTTTCTATTTCATTTACTGCCAAATTTTTTCGTTAAAATATTTTATGTTTTTAAGCTTTTGGAAAATTTGTACTAGACAGTTTATGTTTCTTTAGATGAGTAGTGTTTATTAAATAATACTAAATATAGTACCTTTATATTATTGTTAAAAAAAATTACACCTAAACGTGATTGACCGACGCAGCGCAAAAAAATCTTTAGGTTACTTGTCACAAATTATAATAATTAATAAAAAAAGTTGATTTAAGTTAATCATTATTTATGCTTTGCAAGTAAAATTTTTTTGCCCTGTTTATTTTGGCAACAAACAGTGATAAGTACAGGCATAGTAATAACCTGCAACAAATATATTAGATTTTTACAATAAATCCACAGTGCCGCAAAAATAATTATAGGTACGCCTTTAATGTATTATGGGTATCGTAAAATTCGACCGATGGAATATACATATATCCGGAAATTAGTAGGGGCGTTTCATCCTAATTTGTTACTATTTTAATACTGCGCTTACCGACCCGCCTGCCAAGCGTGGCGAGTATATAACCCCCTATGAAATACTTAAGGGGAGGCTTATATCTAGCTGTGGATGTCATATTAAATAAATCAATTTAAATCAAATCAAATATAGTACATGCTCTAGGTACCTAATAAAAGTTAGGACGACCAACAACAAGCTAATATATACCTAATATATAGGTAATATATCTACGCCTCCGTGGTCTAGTGGTTCAGAGCTTCGCTCGGTTCACTCCCGCGTTGGAACAACAAAAAATGTTGCTTTTAAGTTTGGTTAGGACAAAGCAGGTTGATCACCTGATTGTCTGACAAGAAAGATGGTCCATGCGTCGGATGGGCATGTAAAAAGTCGGTCCTGCGCCTGTTCTCTCGCCAGTCGTGTCGGATTACCGTCCCACTGGGTGGGTTATTATAAGAGTAAAAGGAAGAGAGAGTATCTTTTTGTATTGCGCACACAATTGGGCACTACAAAATAACTCCTGCGTAGCTGGCCTGGTTTCAATGAAATCGGCACTGAAATCGTTGAGGGGAGATATTATAATAAATCTTACTGCTATTATAAATATGAAAGTTTTTAGGATGGATGGATGGTTGCGCCTCTTTCACGCAAAAACTACTCTACAGGTTTTAGTGGGCATGGTACTAGTTTTAGGTCTAGATTATCACACACACATACACGCATACATAGGCATCATTTATAACGAAAAATTGAAGTATTCCCCTGTGAATTGGCATCCGCAGCCGAAGCCTCGGGCAAAACTTTTATATCATAATAGTAATAATTATTATTTGTCCTGTATCGTTCGGTTGCGTGTGTCTACTATCACTAAACCTTAGCCCGAAGTGCTTAAAAATCTGTATCCGACTGTCAGAAGAGTGTGAAGAGTGTAACCGAAACTTCTTAAAGTTAGACCATCTTTAAAACAAGTACTTAGCATATCAACAACCAAATGTCATAATATTTATTTTAATTCTTATTTCTTATTTTAAAAAAGGATGTATTTAACTGGTAACTTTTTATTTGCAAAAATATTGATCGATGTGCTTTTACAAATCAATCTATACTAATATTATAAAGCGGAAGAGTTTGTTTATTTGTTTGTTTGTTTAAACGCGCTAATATCAGGTTCGATTTGCTTGTCCGAAAAATTCTTTATATAACATTACGCTGCGACCAACAGGAGCGAAGCGTCCGCGTCAGTGAGAAAGGTTGCAAAACCGGGGAAAATTATTCACATTTGGGGACTTTCGTTGCGTGCGCTGCATAAACTGTTTAAGCCACTAAAAACCACGCGAACGAAGTCGCGGGCACATCTAGTATAATATACAGGTACTAGTTACCTAATACTTATTTAAAAAAAGGCTTTCTTACTGCAGAAAAAAGTTTTACTTCAATAAAAGATATGAAAATAACCTATCGATATTGACGTCATAGTAAAAATCTATAACAGTTGTGTATCATAATGTCCCGTGTGTTTACGAGTGTGCCCCTGTTTACTATTTATTGATGGGGGAGGGTGGGCCCCCTCACAGAGAACACCTAGATGCATTTGCATACACCGACTGGAATGATGTAGAGTTTTAACGAATTTTCTTTTTTCTTTTTTTTTAACGAATTTTCTTTTTTCTTTTTACGTTTTAACATTTAGTTTTCATTAGATATTACATTTTTATAGACATTGGGCAAATTTAAGGTTAGTAAGTAATCTATATCTACGAGTATTATAATATATCTCTTTTATATAAAAATGAATTACTGTTCGTTAGTCTCGCTAAAACTCGAGAACGGCTGAACCGATTCGGCTATTTTTGGTCTTGAAATGTTCGTGGAAATCTAGGGAAGGATTAAACGGTTTGTATGCTCAACGAAGTGGGCACGGGTCAGCTAGTAGTTTTTAAAATACGCTTTTTGTCTAGTCTTTCTGCAAGTACTGTAAAAATTTATTGATACAAAAAATTTGAATGTAAGCTGCAAGCAACTTCGTCCGTGTGAATCACTAAAATAAAACGCGCGATTACAAAATATTATTAATTGGTATTATACTCATATTGATAGCCTATTTACTATTAAGTTTAAAAAATATTGAAATATTTTTTAAACCGTTCCGTTTCTAAAGTGTGTACGAACAAACAAATAAACTCATGTTTCACCAAGCAATGTTAAAGTTAATCCTTCGTTAAATATCATGTTGTTCCTCTCGTAATTCCTATCAATAAATGAAAAGGCATGGTATTTTAACAAGCTGTTAACACTAACATGCGTTGGTAAAACCGGGACTTAACTTTGTAATACTAGTATAGATTACACAATATTCTAGAAGTTGGGCAAAAATTTACCCAGAGTCAATTGATTGTATTCGCTTTAAAAAATTATGTTTTGATGTTAACAAAATGGCAATCCCGAAACATATATACATTTACCTAATATCCTTACAAGTTACAACTGCTACATACACGACAACATACATATTACATACATTACAACCGGGAACGTCATACCTGAAACAAGGACAATGTATGTAAATCTAGTACATACCCAAGGTACCTCATGAAAGTTACTAACAAGGTAATCCAAAGAAACTGTCACTATGATAGACCTTAAGGTAGGGGAGCCAGGCCAGCTGTAAATCTAGTATATACTCAAGGTAGTAGGTACCTAATGAACGTTAGGGCGACTAACAAGGTAATCCAAAAAAACTGTCACTTTGATAGACCTTAAGGTAGCGGAGCCAGGCTAGCTATAAATCTAGTACATACTTTAGGTAGTAGGTGCCTCATAAAAGTAAGGGCGACTAACAAGGTAATCCAAAAAAACTGTCACTTTGATAGACCTTAAGGTAGCGGAGCCAGGCTAGCTGTAAATCTAATACATACTCAAGGTAGTAGGTGCCTCATAAAAGTTAGGGCGACTAACATGGTAATCCAAAAAAACTGTCACTATGATAGACCACTACGGTAGGGGAGCCAGGCCAGCTGTAAATCTAGTATATACTCAAGATAGTAGGTACCTAATGAACGTTAGGGCGACTAACAAAGTAATCCGAAGAAACTGTCACTTTGATAGACTTTAATGTAGCGGAGCCAGGCCAGCTGTAAATCTAGTACATACTCAAGGTAGTAGGTAGCTAATGAAAGTTAGGGCGACTAACAAAGTAATCCGAAGAAACTGTCACTTTGATAGACTTTAATGTAGCGGAGCCAGGCCAGCTGTAAATCTAGTACATACTCAAGGTAGTAGGTAGCTAATGAAAGTTAGGGCGACTAACAAAGTAATCCGAAGAAACTGTCACTTTGATACACCTAAAAGTAGCGGAGGCATGCAAGCGCGAAGTTTTCATAAAGGGACCCCCTTTTGTAAGTAGAAGTGGCGCGACGCTGAATAAATAACTGATTTACATATCTAATACAGGTATCGCGGATCCAATTGTTAAATCTGTGAATTATTAATCTACCCGCGGTTAGCTTATTACCCTCTGGCGGCTAATCAAATATTCAGAGCAGCTTTTCTTTAATTATCCTGAGTAACTCTACAAATATTTTTAATTTGATTTTGACAGAAAAGCCTTTTGCGAATACTTAACCTACCCATGGCGTGGGGTTGTAATGATGTGTTTCGAAAACCAAGGATTTTCCTCCGAAAGAGAAACCGCCTTCGGTACAGACGGAGTTTTAATAACAATATTTTCGTTTCAAACACAAATTTTGGTCAAAGTATGCACCAACCAAGAATAAATTTGACGGTATCGTGTTTTTATTTTTAAGTAAAAAATCAAAACCAACTTCCGAATGTTAAATGGGACCACACGGAAGCACCACCGGTTCGGAAACTAGCCCGGCGAGAAGAACCGGCGTAAGAAACTCGCGCGGGGCCATCTTTTAGCAAAAAGATTGGAAAATTATTCTTTTTTATATTTTTTTTATTATATAATATACATAACAATGACTATGACTTAAAAATAAAACTATAAAAAATAAAGTGTACAATGTTGTAACCTAGCATAGAGGCAACTTATTCCCATAGTGTGCGATCATTAATGAAATCATTAATCTTTAGCACACAAACGTTATTTAACTATTTTTTTTAATTTATTTATAGAAAGATTTTGAACGTTTTCTGCGATTATATTTTAGAATTGAGAACCTCTAGTTTTTTGAAGTCGGTTAAAAATAGCCGCATACAAGTTGATCTAGCGTTTTCCTAATATTTCAATAGTATGATTAGATCAATATTTACTAACTCTCCTTCTCGATTAAGATTACTAAAACCAATAAAACTTGAAACAGACATCACAAAAGTCGTTCGGAATCATTAAATATTTTATTCTCAACTCCGCTGCGAGGGAAAGCTAATTAAAATTATTAATTGAAGAATATTAAACAATAGCGATACGCCGGGGTCCGCGGGGGGTCGTTTAATTTTGATTATTTATAATTTCGCGGCGAACGACCAGACCAAGACGCTGGCTAATTTACAAAATAAATATTAGTTCAATCAGTCCTCGCCCGCTGGTCGTGTACTTCAACTTAGAAGCATTTCTGTTATTTAATATTCAGCAATATAATATTCGAGAACAATGTTCTTAATAGAAATGATAAAGATATTATTTAATGTACTAATTAAGTTTCGTTTATACAAAACTAGCTGACCCGTGCCCACTTCGTTGAGCATACAAACCGTTTAAACCTTCCCTGGATTTCCACGAATATTTCAAGACCGAAAATAGCCGAATCGGTTCAGCCGTTCTCGAATTTCTCGCGAGGCTTCAGAGCAGCAATTCATTTATATATATATAGAAGATATAAGATGTGTAGTGTGGACGGCGCGGCGGGAACGAGGAGACCCCTTGTTTTCCATGTCCATGTCCATTTCCACAACTTAATTTCCTTACAAGTTATGTTTTTTTATTTATTTAATTAATCAATATTTTACTACTATATTAAGCCTTTTTAACCCCCGATGAATACAGAAGTATGTGTGCGTGTATTTTACAATTCGCGGGCTAGTTAAAAAAAGTGTTTGTAATTATTACACTTTGCTAGCAATAGCTACTTTTGTAAATTCTCCATTCCTGTTCAATGTGATCTAAGTGTAGTAGTGTGAGTGTGTTAGTGGTTATTGTTATTTCTATTCATTTTATCTATTTCTAAGCGTGATTTAAATAAAAAGTTGCATTCTGCACTCTTTCTGAATACAAACTATAAGTAAAGGCACTTTCATACTAGGCCTCCGCACAATCATTGGTAAAAAGATGTACATAGTTTTTGCTTTGCGTATAAATATATAGATATCCCAATAAGAAGCAAACGAGATGAGTCGCTCGAAGGAGAGACATTATTGTTTTCAATAAATTAAGTACAGGACAAGGCTCCACAAACACCCGCCGGGCTCAGTCAACACAATTATTATACTCGGACAGCCACCCCTCGATAAACATTCTCTAAATAAATTAACCGGACTCCCGCTTCGATTGAGCAAAAACAAATGTATCGTGAGTTAATAGTCTTATCATCATCAGTGATGAGGAAACACACTACCAGCAGTTAGTGTTAATAATCCTTACATACTTTTTTTCTTCACGCTGGGAAAAATCCTCATGGATACTCACAATGGCAAATGAAGTGCAAAACGTGCACAAAGCGACTAATGCCAGACTCTTGCCGGCTAAAAACCAAACAGTGTTTTCACACTACGAATCCAGCAGTGTACGATTTAGCATTCTACCGCAACACTGCCACGCTAACCCATTTCCTGGGTGCCGATCTCCGATTCACCGCGCAAGTTACTGACTTGAATTGTCAAGAAACATCTTCTTCCCTACTACAAGCACACTTACGCTTACTATAGGGCATTTCATGTGGGCATATAATTTACACCATATGCCCGTCTTTTACGAACAATTCATGGGCGGCGAGTTAGGATAGAAGAGTCCAATTCTCTAACCCGCTCAGCAGCTTCGTTTTGTAGGAGAACCTCATCACAAAATGAAATTACAGCAAAAAAAATATCTACACTTTACACTATATTCGGCTTAATATAATATGAACCATTAATCAACCTGTATAGGTATTAGATGATGATTGATTTATTTAACCAACGTGTACATTGATATAGCTGCTACTACCATTACAAAGGTCTTTCCACAGTTATATAGATTTCAAGAATCAGAAAAATAGAGATATGGTGCTTATGTACATACTAAAAACATGAATATATTCTGAAATGTGTAATATTTTCATTTATAATACGAGATTAATACATCATTTAAGTCCACCATGTTCAGTTAAACATCATCGGATCGAATTATGTCTCTTATGCGAAATTCACTGTTATGTTAGCAATTATAGATATAACATGATAGTTAGATTTGACAGTAATATAATTAATTTGTTTTGACTTCAATAGCCCAGGCAGGACCACTTGAAAGCTACATAAACTAAAGTAATCGAAAGACAATTATTATAAATGAAAAGCTTGACAGCTACAATATAATTGACATTCGATTATTTTACTGGCGCTTTCAAATATTTCTACTCGATCTACGGTAGCTCAAGCGTTTTGATCAAACTGGGTATGATGTATGCTTACAACGTTTATTATCGAACCTTACGGTAATATAATATTATTTATTACCGAAATTTTCGTTTTATTAGGTTTTATACGCTATATAATTAAAATAGTATATGTATTTTGAAATAGCAAATTATTTGACGGCATAACATTTTTTAAAATAAGTCATCACGATAATTGATTATAATGTTCTTTACACGTGTTCCCTATTAATTATACCTACATTACAATAATTTCTTTTTAGGTGTCAATTATTTTACTTATGTTTTAAATAAAAATCTGTTTCAAAGATGTTTTCTTTTCTATTGCAGAGATATCAAAATGAGCGCTCGGCCTGCAGCAGCCGCTGCTCGCACGAAGAAACAGAACCATGCTAACATCCCATGTCCCATTGAAGACTGCGCGAGATTCACATACGGGAAACTCCCCGACCACCTCACCAAAATTCACGGACTGACTGGAGCAGAGAGAGAGGCACTCAACGAGCAACAGAGAAAACGATTCTTCAACGGAGAGCTGTGCCAAGTTCGATATTTGAAAGAGACCGCCATTCGCGATCTCTGGGGCACGGACTACGACAACCCGAGGATTAAAGCCAAAATCCATCAGAGCTTCTCCCTTGTTAAGATCAGAATAATACCGATAGCGGCCACTCAGAGAGCGAGACCGCTGACCGAACAGGACGCAAATGTACTTACGGCATACAATGCGAGGACTGCACCTAGATCTGCCCGAGTCCAAAGACCGAAGACCCGTTCGCGACCTTATTCAATCCCTGAAAGAAGTTCCACCGAAAGCAGAGTATCGAGCGAGTCCAGTGAGAGCGAAGAGAACGGTCAAAGCTCTTTGCCGCTGTCTCCGCCGCCGTCCTCGCCGTCTTTGCCTCCGTCGCCGGCGCCTTACGAGCTGCAGCCCGTGGAGACACGCCTCCAAAATATATTCGATTCAAAAATCGACGCCGGTTACAAGGCCGTCATCGACGACATGAAGAAGTCTATGACGATGGGACGAGCAGTCGGTGCCAGGAAACGAAAAGCGTACCGCACCTACCGGAGATACGCGAAGCGATTGATCGCGTTCTTGCATCGACAGCACTCGCCTCTGGCCTACGATGTGGACGTACTGCTGTGCGGAGAAAAGCAAGTTTGCGCGTTCCTAGAACGAATTAGAAGCGAACACAAAACGAAAACGCTGAGGAACTACGTGGTGGCGGCTATCAAGCTGCTCGATTCGCGCCTTTTCGCTATAGAACGCGATCAATCTTGTAAGGAGAAGGTGGTTTCGATGACCAGAGTGTACGAAGTGTTACACGGCCGTCTCAACGAATGCGATCGACTTCTCGCGCAGAAGGAACCTGTGACCCAGAAAGAAACGTCATCTTATGACAGTGATGAATTGGACCACAGCTTTGACGATACATTTGATGGCTTGGTTTAAACGATCTTCGTGTTATAAAAAGTATCGTTTGAAAGAAATGAAAATTTATTGTTCATTGCAGAAAAGTTGTATAATGACTTGCCAAATATTATTAACATTATTGAAAACCAAATAAAAGTAACTGTACAATTTATCAAATATCTGTTATTCGGTGTTATTAGAATTAAAAATCATTATTACTTTATTATTATCCAATTACATAATTATTAAGTACGAATGGAAAAGATCACACATACATGATGTTCGATAATGTAATTAGATATTGTGATTATTTCTTAATTTTTATTTAATTTACTAATAATATTTTACTTCTAGTATTATGTATAATATTATAGCATCAGGAGAATCATACTAAGAAAATACTCATTCGAGTAAGTATGAGTAAATTTTTTATTTTGTCTCCTGAAGTTGACTATGGAATAGCTCATTAGGTTTTAAAAAGTATATATGGGAACTTTAATGCTGCAAGTGTTATTTTTATAATATTATCAATTACTATTATAATATATTATATGCACATCTTAGTCCTATAGGAATGTAAATTGTAAATGATTGAATGAATACGTGTCTGAAGCAATAAGCACATTAATGTTATTATTATATTGTATATTAATAATTATTGTTATTTCCATATATCAGTTTGGGCTATTATTTTGACGACTAAGAATTAAAGATGTTATTTTTAAAATCATTTCTTTAAATTAATTTTGTATTATTTTTTTAATTTAGAAAAATATTACTAATTTAGAGCTCTTAAATATTATGTGATTGATATGTTGCCAAAGTAACTGTAAATATTATAAATATATAGGTTAATTACGAATTAATATAAACGATGGTAAAGTATGCTAGTCATTTTCCTTTATGTTAGACCTGTATATTATTTTTTTGAATATTATGTGAAAGCACTTAAAGCTTCTAAATTATAGGGTCAAATAAGTGGTCAAATATCTTATTATTATTATTATTATTAGCCGTTACTGTCCCACTGCTGGGCAAAGGCCTCCCCTCTAAAAGGTAAAATATCTACCAAATATAAAATAATTTAAAGCTCCTTTAAATCTGATGAAATGATCATAGTATCGTCTAATTTAATAATATTTAATGAGCTTTAAATTTAACCTTAAATCATAATGATTGTCTGTAAATATTTAATATAATAGTAGAAATACATTCTTATTCACAATATGTTTTTTTTTTACTGCTATAAACCTATTAACCTGAACCTTCCTACATATGTGCACATCGACGGGCGCCATTTTATAATTATTTCTGTTTTTCTAAAAAACTACTTTATTATAAAAATTATACGAATATTAAAAAGCTGAAGAGTTAGTTTGTGTAATGTTTGGAAATTGGAACATAACAACTGAACAGTCGGGATCTGTTTTCGACACCCAATCTTATTTTTCAATGAAACCCGACTCTTAGTTGTTATGTTCTATACTAGACCACCGGACATGTTTTTTTTCATGTCTGGTTTTATGATTTTTTTTACCAAATTATCCAGGATAGATTTCCAATCATTACGTGAGAATAGTTGTTATGCCACTTTTAATATATACATATAGATTATAGATCCTAAACGGTCAGTTAAATCGAAAAATGTTGAGCGCAAACTAACACTAGATATTGTTTGTCGACTTTTTTTTCCATTTTCACAATATGGCGTCCAGTAGTCCCCATATTTAATTTTCACTAACATCATGATATGAGTAACACTCGCCGAACTAAGAGGAATCGACTTGTATAGTTTTTCAAAGGAACATACATACAAACATAGACTATTAAACACTATACCACTCCTATATATACCAGTATTATAGTAATTTTACCACAAGATATAGGTACTAACATAGACGAATTACATGTATAATTGGTCCATGGTACTAATAACTTAACTCATTTGACTCCTAACTTCACTCCAGCATTTATTGCTAACTTCATATCATAGATACCTTAGAAACTCTAGCGCTATTGTGGCCAGTTTTGAAACTCTTATTTAACTACTTTCGGCGGACCTTATCCTTATCACATAATTATATTTTAAGCAATGATGGCGTAGTAAAACATTCAAGACTCTCGAGTGTTCGAGTCTCGAGATTCCCGGGACGAAATCCGTACTAGGTATATGTTACGATATCCAAGTCTCATGCTCTACCGACTGAGCTAGCCAAGACAGATTTAGCTTGTCCCTCGGGCACCCCTGAGATCATATCAAAAGGTTTTTCGTGGTTGGTTACCGCTGTCGATCCTGGCTCACAGGAGTTTCAGTGGTGGGAATGTGAGGCGGGTCAATGCCCGTTTAAAATTACGACATTCAAAGGCGTGAAGTGTAGCAACTCACGAAAGGCCAAGGATGATGGACTTCTGTTAAAGACTCCTCAATGTAAATTCTTGTGGCGGTACTACTAGCGCTACAATCTTGCATCGCGCTACCGAAGTTTTTTTTAAGTCCGGCGCTATAATATATATATACGACATCTGTAAACTAGTACAGTGAGCTTCGGCCTGACCGAGCATACCATCTCGCTCGGTCGGAGACTCCCTTTGGGGCTTCCACTCGTACACCCGCATTCTCTAAACTTTGAGGAGAGACGTCCAGTGGCCTATAAAACTTAGAACGTTAGTGGTTATAGTTATGTTTATTACTTAGATGCTTCGATTTAGAACTTCTCTAAATAATATTATAATGTATTTCAAGAATTGCCACCATTAAAGTGTACATTATTATAAAACAGAACGCCATCTATTGTTGCGTAGCTATAAGCTACATCAAAGACACCTTTGTTCTCAATGTTATAATACAGCCACCTATTGGTGAAAAGGAAAAGCAAAGTGATAGTTATACAAAGCATCAACATACTTTGTTTATGATAATTTCGCTAGATGGCGTTTTTTCGTATCTTATAAGCTAATCTTCTATACGTTTCTGTTCTCCTGGTACTTGGCGATTGTAAGTGCCTGCTCCAGATTCTCCACAAGCGGACACAAACGTTCCTAGCGTTCCACTGACATTCGTGAACTGCCTTCTCAACTCAACCAACACAGCGACGATTAATTTCTAAAGCACTTTTTGCGTTGCGTTCTGCGTTCACATTGTTTTAGTTAAATTTTTGACTTGACCGCAAATGTTTAGTTAGTAAAAATACATTTTATGACAAAACCAGGATTACAAAAAAAATATTATCAAATTTTGAAATTTTTATTTTATCTACGTCATGACCACAATGACTCATGGCGTATCGTATATTTTTGTACGCAAAACGCCTATTTTAATTTTGAAAATTCGACTCTTTTCAATTGGTTTTTATGAATTAGGTTAGGTTATATATATTTAAGTAGCTGAGAAGTCAACTGTAACTGGAAAGAATGCATTACTATCCGTGTTACACTGAGACACAAGGAAGATGCATAATAAAACTGATAATTTTGAAGAAAAAAATATATTTTTAGTTTTAGTATGATTGTTAGCTTGAACCTAAGACAAAATGTTCCTATTCCTATTATTTCCTATCCCTAACCTTTGATAATTATTATTTTAAAAAATAGCTACGGCACGGTGTCTTTATTTAATTTAATGAATACCTAGGTACTTTAATAATCATCTCACGTATATTATTATTAATGTACCTAATGATGCATTCTATAAATTAATCGCATATTTTGCCTTGACTCAGTTACACGTTTAGGACTATGATCACGACTAACGTTATTATTGACTAGTATTTAACTGTTTGATGTGATATAATTTTGGCAAATAAGTAATGCATATTATTGTTTTTTTTTTAATAAAATCTATTATTTTCCTTACCCATTTTACCTCAAAGTCATCATTATCAAATACTTTTTTGGATATTTTAGGAGTAATTTTTTGTACAAGAGGTGGAACTAACGTGTAGTACATAAACATCGAAATCTCCAGTCCAGGTATTTCTCCTCCAACGCAACATTAGTGGAATCAACATGGGGCACGCGGTGCTATTTCTAGCATCTCACTCATTCAGCTATTAATGGAATAGTTCTGCCTTGAACTGGCATCGAACAACCTATTTAAGTTCGATGACGAATATTCTGGAACAAAGAGTATTATTAAAAAATGAAAAACCTTAGCTGAATCATTAGGATGACTGCCAGGTTGGCTGTATATTTATGTAAAAGTCTTGGGACTGGATAAAGAACTATCGTGGGTGTCTAAGATAAGCTGACTAGCGCCTACTATCTGCAGCTGGTCACGAATAGAATGACTCACTGGTTAGAAAATATAACATTTTTTAATAACTTATCTACCGTCTCGGTTGTTCTAGTCTTAACTACGGCCTCTTTTATTTTAATATTAGTCGTAACGAACATTTTTTTTTTAAATTGATCTTTGTAGGAAAATTTCCATGTTCATCTAAAAAGTTGATTCATCTAAAATGTTATTTTCGAAAATTTGTATTCTAATAAATTACTATTTATAATACTTTGTGCCTCTGATTAATCAGAAATAGTTATTGTCTTACTGATCTCTCCTGTAGGCTGTAGGTATGCCTATAATTTAGTTATTCTATAAAGGACCAAAATTATTTTTAGATTCAATGCGTGTAATTTTCTAATTATCAATACTATTACATGTCATGATACAAATATTAAATTATATAGATAAATTTGAAGCCCTTTTATAACGTTATGTTATGTTGTTATTTTGTTACTTGTATAATATTATATAGTTTGCAACGATATTTAATTCTTATTCAAAACATAGATATATATAGTACGTCTGAAAATTAATTTAAAACATGCTTGAAAATTATTGTTCGTAATAAAAGGCCCAATTTTTGGTATGATTATTTTCAACATTTACTATAGAATTTTTCAGAACATTTCAAAATTTACTTTTTGTTACGCATTTTGCACGACATTCTTATCAAATGTGAATCCGTAAACTTTCATACTTTACTACTTCTACATTTGTTTTTATTTTCTCCTGATTTAAATACACTATAATATTTACGTAGTATCTGTTATTAAACTATATATTTTAAACTCTATACTATATTATGTGCTGTCATGTGCGCAGCTCACTCCCATCGAGTGAAATCGCGTGAATTTGAATTGTGTTTATTATTAACGCAATGTAAACAATGCAATACGAATAAATTACGTCAAACGCATTCGGTGCAAAGTGCATGTATGCACCTTAATCTCTGCGCGTTTATGCCGCCCTAGTTATCGTTCCTTTTGTAAGAGACACCAAAGGGGCCCTATCCCCTTCGGGCACCCTTCTCTGGGTCATCGCTCGTCACTCGTGCATTGAAGGGCAGTGACCGGAGCTTATTATTTTATTAGTGTTAATTTAACATCAGCCCACACATTCAAGAATATTTTGTATGATTTTAATATTTCGATTAAATGAGTGTGATTTAACATATTAATTAGTCTTTTTCATAATATTTTAAGCTCTTACAGATTAGTCCGGTCAAAGAAATTATTGTTGTGTTTTGTCAGAATATGATTATGCTTTACTAATTATTTTGACCTTGGATTTTTTTGCCTTATTTATTATATTATGTAGTATGTTATGGTTACCTGTATACAATTTTATTTGTAATAATATGTACTTAACTAAAAAGTTCTTACCAGGATCCTACATTATAAGGTTTTCAGAAATATTAAGAGTAGACTAAATACCTAATTTTGTTACAAATAATATTAAGTTTATGTACTTTCGGGTTTTTAAAATGCATTCTATAAATAACCAGGTTGAATCAGGTAGGTACGAGTATCTCTATCGTGAACATTTAAATATTTCGTTGAAAGCATTGTTAAAATACTTGCCAAATTATTTATAACCCATAAATTAATATTGCTCAATATCATCACGTCATGCAGAAACGTACTAATACAATATGATCAGTACACCAAAATATCTTAATGCGTTGTTTACACAAGGTGTCATATCGTATGCAACCTTAGCCTGTATTCTTCAAAGAAAGTCTGGATAATTTTAGGAATTAATGTTAAATATTGAGGTTACGACTATCGAGGTTAATTTCTAATAACGACTTATACACAGAATTAACAAATAAATTATTATCAACATCTTAGTCAGAAGTCATACATTACAGTTTTTTTGTAATTTGTATGCAACCCTATTATAATCAAATTATTTTCTTTGGGTATCTACTGTCTGTTTTATTATCTAGCTCGATTATTAAAAAAAGGAAGAACCTTTTGCTCTTAAAGTTTCGGCAAAAGTTTCCAATGCTACAAATCTAAATATATTTATGAATATTAATTATTAAATCGATGTGGATCGAAGTTAAGAGTACTAGTGAATATTTTCCTATCGTAAAATATCTTAATTATTACTGCTGTCTACGGTAAGAGATATTTTCGTACATCGCATGTTCTGCGTAGTGTTCGTTTACAACTTCTCACTGATATTTTAACCTACAGCTTTTGCGGCCCCGTATATAACACGTACGATGACTCAGTAAAGCTTATTTAGTTGTGCGCTTTTGCGAGAGTGCCATCTAGTGACACACGTGCGAAACAAGCCAAAGTGTTAAGTGTTTTAGTGATTTGCTATTGATTTTTAAAGGAAAATGCCTGGACGTCCAATTTGGCAGGTAAATAAAACTTTATTTATCTTAAACAGTAATTTTAAAGAAATATCCAATGAGCAAAAACGCTGACATGTAGATCTTTATACTAAATTTACAGTACACAGCGTTTTAGTGTTTAATTTTTTTATGAACTGAATAATAGCAGAAATTAACCATGCTGTATGCTAAACTTTAGTATAATCAAATAATTGTATCCTTATACAAATATACATTTTTGTAAAGAAATTAAATCATTTTTAGGGTCAAAAGTATAGAAACACAATTTTTGAGATCTATTTATATTATATAAAAAGTATATTCTGATCAAAATCTTAATGAAGTCAAATAGGTACTCAGTATAATTAAATAAATGTTTTAAAAATGGAAGAACGAGTACAAAATATTATATTATAAAAAAACATTTCACTTTGTGAGCGGGAATAGCCTTGACATATTATTCACCTGAAAATAGCAGGTGTGTAAACACGACCAGCTTCTGTGGAAGCTTTTTTGAGCTTGTTAATAATAATGTTTACTATGTAATTTTGCCTTTTTAATTGATGCACAAACACGAAGTGCTTAGTGTTCCTGTTGATAGTTCACCATCAGGAAAAATAAACAAAAACTTAATCTTATATCTTTATCTTTTTAAGAATTACAAAATATTATTTTGGCAACAGCTAGATACAAAATATTTTTAATCCGTAAACTTTTAGAAAAAATATAAACACTTATAGTTATCAATATCACATAATTAGAAGATTAAATAATATTTTATATACACCTTAAATTATTAAATAGTCTTATTTTATTTTTCTTAATACTAATCTATACCCTTCCTCGGCTTTTTATTAGTAAAATGCGTCTTCAAGTCTTCAATCATGAAATTTGCTGGGAGGTTATGGAATATTTGTTGCATAAAATCAAGTAAAATATCTTCAATGGTTTTTGACAATATCGGTCGAAGTGATTCAGACACTGGCCGCCAATTTGCATTTAAATATGCGTTAGTGCCATCCTCTGAAAATATAATAAAAATGCATGAATTAGTTGTATTCTCCATGGTATATAGCAAATAAAACGCTATCTTAAAAACAACACAATAAACACGATAAGATTATGACACAAAATTATTATCCTCACTCAACAAACAAAAATCAAGGTTGTCAAAAAACATTGCAAAAATTTAAAAAAGAAGAAGAAGTTGGAACACAAACGTTTCAACGTTGCAATTTGCGCTTATAGTGTACCAGGCTATCATAAGTATGTAGGAGTTTGACTATAGGCGTTACGACATCTCTTAACAAACTAACGAACTACATGGCTATGATAACAGTTAGATTGCTCTGCAGTTCCGCTATCCAACGTAAGATGGCGCTTTGTTTGTTTTATAACTAATACTATTTTGCTTTTTTTAATAATTATTATTATACTTATAGTTTCCATGATTATTAAAATGTTAAGTACCCATGAAATATTTAAAATATCTGATATTTTTAATATCTTACCCAATGACGAAATACCGTCAAATAAATTGCTCATATGTAACTTCATTCCTCCAATATTATATTTCACATGGACCTTTGTAACGTTAAAGAATGAATATCCATCTTTTTCGTATAATTTCACGTCGCTTATTATATCAATTGACATATTACCTGTTGAAATAAGTAAATAAGATAAAAATATAGGGACCCAATTAATTAAAAATAATAGGTTCCCATTATAATAATGCTTGAAAAATGTAAAATATTTTAAGTCTTTTAATGATTGTTGTTGATTACTACTGCATAAATTTTATACTTCTTGCAAATCCTATGTCCAAAATATTATCTAGGTAGTAAATAAATAAAGAATACTCACTGGGTTCAAACCAACACAAACCATTCCCCACTAGGGGTATTAGTAAAATTCTTCCTTTCAAATCATAAGTTCCCTCAATCCTCATTTTCGGCACTCTGACTCTAGTGAAGAAGGCATAGTTTTTGTTATCCACTCTGAAATATGAACAAGTAAATAATAATTAATACCTAGGTAATTTTATTATGTTGTAAAAATCAATCATCTCAAAAATACAATCGCAAAGAGACCGTGCTCAAGTAGACTTTTAAAAATCTTGCTAGCTGTTTACCATAATAATAATAATATAACTGAAAATTAGTAGTACAGTAAAGACAAAATATTGCTAATGCTGGTTTTTCTAAGTAACTACAGTTCGTACGAACGTAGTACGAACGACGATTCTATAAAAGAATTTAGATTGTAGCTATAATATTATAATAATTATTACTGTCGTGTCTTTGTGTATACTCGTAAATCGTACTCAGTGTAAATTAATTTTATAATAATAATATGAAATATGAATCATAATATTACACATAAAGCTCTTAACTGTAATTTTCAAAATAAACTTCGAGAAAACATAAGGATATTTGTGATTTCTATGAACACACTTCAATTTATCGCATACGCAAAATAGTTGAACTAATAACTCGTTTAACTGTTCAGTTAAACTGAGTTAACTAACTGGATATTTCTGAGTTAATGTACTAGGGCAACATAAACTTACTGGCTGGAGATTACGTCTGTTTTGCCGAAGCCGGTCACTACGACGTTTTCAAGAGCAGCGTTCACATTTACAGGGCCCTCTCCCTGTAATATTCTGATTTTGGGGATGTTCAACGGATCTATTGGTGGCAAATTGATTTCTGGAAGACCTGGAATGAAAACGTGGTTAGTTTCTCTTTTAACACGTTAATTATTTTCTCATACGATTACGTTCTTGACATTACATTTCTTTAGTTGGATGTTGGATTAAATGAGTCTACTTCGAAATATAAGGCGAATTATTTATATCTATTTGCATAAGATGTCAGATAAAAAAATTAAAATGCAGTGCAATAGTTATGCATGAAATTTATAGTTGCAATATATACTATAGAATAAAGTCTTGCAATATCATATATGACTTTATAAAGTAGGAGACGCGCATACATAGTGAAGAAATAGCACTTTCGCTTTCCGCGAGTTATGAGCATACGCATTTCGTAATTGAGGCTATGTGACCAGGTGCGTGGTACACCGTATTCTGTGCCTGTCGTAACATACAACCTTACATTTATCTCTTTGAATTACCACGAACCAACTACAGTAATTACTAAATGACTCATGGAATTACTTATTTCAAAAAATTATTTAGTAAGTATTTTTCTATTAACGATATGCCTATGTATAGCTGGATATTTTAGTTCTTTAGTTCTTCTTCAAATTTTCTTTACTGTTTAGAACTAAAATGATAGGGATAAGTAAAGGATAGCGGGATAGGATATAAATACAGCCGATAGAAATGTAAAGATGTATGAATTTGCTTTGCCACAGCAAATGATGTAAAAACGTACTGTCATTATTTTAATTACCATATAATGAAACAGCTGTGAAGCAATAAGTAACAGGAGTGCAGCGCTGGTAAAGAGTAACGCGACCGGTGCAAACTGCATTCGTGTTAAGTAACAAACTGGTAGGCAATGGCGCTACTTACCGATATGGTCACTGCGAATTACAGGTTTGGATTACCATAATTCTAAATACCCATTACATTTGCGTTATGTAAGCCTGGTAAACACTACAACTAATATATTTACCTGGGCCCAGGGCATTGAACAACCGCTGCACGGATTCTTTGGAGCAATCGTCGAAATTTGGGTCACTTTTTAAACAGGTCTTGATGAAGTCGGCTGCAAGAGATCATTACGTTAGCCATTACGTACTTTACCATTGACATTGACCGACTAAACTGCATAATTTGTCAACCAATAATATAACCACATTCTATTATTTTATGTTTACAAAATATATTCAATTTATATTATGTAAATTTTGATGAAATGTTATTTTCATTCCGCAGACTTGAGTATGTTTCTTTTTTGCTTTTTATAGTTGACACCAGCGCAGAAAATTTATCTCATTATTGTAGTTTGTATATAACAGACTCAGAACCCAGACTACACAATCAAGTCTGAAATAGGAATAGTCTAAGGATTACCGAATGTAGTGACTAGTCTGAGTTCAATTTAGTAGCTGATTCATTTGAATAAATGAATCAGCTACTAAATTGAATTCAGAAAAACTTTCCGAGATGCACTCACACTACACCCAAGAAAATCTCTCCTTTTTTCCATTTCCTTGGCAAATGAATAGCTGTCGCAAAATTAACATTTAAACTATAAACTCTAACTGCAAGACTCTTGTAGGTATATCTTATATTTTATTGTAATTAATAAGGGCCGAGAGCAATATATATAACCTAATTATATATATTGCTGTCGTATAATAACATAAAACTTAAATTAGTTCTGGCAGCTTCAAAAATTAATCTTTTTTCAAAACCAATTTAAAATTTAATCTTGACTAGCACTTTATCTTTTGTAGTTAAATAAATATTATGTCTGGTCTTACTAACGCCAGGGCCTGATCAGCCGTCAATAAAAAAAAACCTAACTCCGCAAATTACATAGCCTATGTTACTTGAATCACTATTACAAATCTGTTGACACCTCATTCAAATCAAAACAGTAGTTTAAGCACTATGGTGAATCAAACTTATAGTGCCAAAAGCTTTATCCTTCCTTTCGTTACAAGTCAGTACTTACGTTTGGTCTTGTAATGTTCAGCCACACAGCAGTGTAAAACAAGACTCACTATGAACAATTTCTCCATTTTGAGCGGCTGCCTCGAGGGCTATTGTGGTGGTCCCACACTAAGACAAGTCCGGTACCACACTAAGTCAACTCGCTCCGGCAGCAGGCCACCTGGTGTAGAGGGGATGTCGACGCAATAGGTAAATAAATTGTGTCCTTCCCAAGCAAACACCCCCCGCATTCATTTTTGTAATCATTAATCATTGCGCAACGGTTGCTAAATACCATCGAGAACTGTGATATTCCGTGTTGATTACACAGCAGTGTATTTTGCTTCGTCTTTGAACTTTGCAGTCTGGATTTTATATTGGGTAGCACGCTTAGCGTAACCACCTTATAAAAGCGTTTTGTATATGTCGCAGTCATCTGATTGAATCTGCTTACTTAATTGAATGACTAGCGCGGTTACTTAATGGCGTCAAACAGCCCGTACAGATAGCAATGTGTTGATATATTTTTTGATTAATTTACTTTAATGTGCGTTATAATAATCTCACTCAAACTCATTCGGAAATTTTTAACTTTAAAAATAAAATATTAAAAGGCTGTCCTAGTCTCGGATTCATTGAATTTGTTGGTAAAACAGGATTCAATGAACGGGCTAGTCATTAAATTAAATAGCAGATTTAACTGCGACATATACACAAGACTTTTGACAGTTTGTATTGTTAAAATGACAGTTTTTATTAATCTGTCTCCTTGTCTATTCTTAGTAGAATGCACAATATATCCTTATTCTACATAAGAATAGACACCATTTCTACGGTGCTCATTCTAAGCCAGATAGGGCAATGACGGTCTATACGTCTACAAGTGCCATACAAAAATTTTCTCATCTTGACCTAGAAAAAAAATCTGTCTCTTACCCCGTAATCTTACTGGCCAATATGTTTAATGAGTAGTTAGTGTGTGCATTGTTGTTAGTTTTGAGATCGTTACGGTTCTATCGCGCAATAGGAATCTTCCATTACCTACTTCAAAACTATGGCATGATATTGCTCAAATATTGTGCTCAAAATAGGGTACATTGGAAAAATCTTTCATGTATGGATAGTTATAGTTTGCAATTATACGGTGTCCTTGTTGCTACCACGGAACTGTGCAAACCCAGCCGGCTTCCTCCCGAAACAATCAAGAATCGAATCAGTTCGATCTCAACGGCTTTTGGTATTTTATTTTATGGATTATTTTGAAATGAACCAGAATAAAAAAAATCGTTAGATCGTAACTTTTTGTACTCCCGACCACATCAATCGACTGAAAATCAACGTCAATTTATTCGGGAGTAAGCGGTACGATCGAATATGAATCAAAATCGAATAAGTTTGGAGACTAAGGCCCCTGATATGTCGATAATAACTATTACAAAACATTACATGAATCAATGTTTATAAATTACTCAATTATAATTAAAGTTGCACAGATCATTGACCTGTGTGATTAATATAATAAAAGGTTCAATAACCTTCAATCGTGATTTACTCATGATAAGTTGCCAAATAAGGCCACAGAATTATCGCACCTAATTGTAATTACAGTCGTGTTACACTTGTAACTGTTACACTTAACTGTTACACTTAATTGTTACACTTGGAACTGTTACAGTCGTTCCGTATCAGTAGACTGAGACAATTTGGTAATCAGTATAATCGCGGTGAAGGAATCGTGAAGAAAGTGGCTCGACTTCTATTCCGTGTGGATCCGAATCTGCAAATTTCGTAATTTATGTATGCTAATCGATTGTAATTATATCAATAAAATATTGTCCATCCCGTAATCCAGCGGTTTACAGCTTCGCTCTCAACTCAGGTCGTGGATTCGATGCCCGCTTTGGAACCATAAAAATGAATCAAGGTCAGGACAATGTAAATGGGCATATAAAATACAGGCACCACCCCAGCCTTTTTTTTCGCTGAGAAAATGCTTTTGAGCATCCCACAGGGGACGGGGATCCTATTTGTGGGTATATGAGTCTCTGCTGCCCCCTAAGAATGGGCGCAGCCCCTACTCCAAAAAAACTCGGCAGTACTCTTTGTACCTTGCGGGCCACGGGATCGCGTGAGCACACACCGCGACCCCGCCGGCGGGTGCCTGCTATAGTGCAGGCTCTTCCAGGTGAGGGGGTTTTTGCCTCCTCACCAGACCACACAGAGGCCCCATCAGTGCTTGTAAGCGCTGTGGTGTCGCAATGCGAAGGCCCTACTCCAGCCTGTCCAACTGGTTTAAGAGAGTTAATGAAGAGAGTAGAGTGGTCTTGTATTTGGCTTAGACTATAAAATAACTCAAGGCACTATAAATCCATACGTCGTACTCGTAATCAGCTAGGTTAGACCTAGACCTACAAGGTCGATCATCTCAGAAATCGGAAGGGGAGCAAAAATGTGATTTATTTTCGTAAAAAGCAATGAGATCTATGTAAGTGTATGAACGAATATAATCAAGCACTCTTCATTTCTATTAAGTAAATAGAACAGGGTTATCACCCTGTTCTATTAGTATCTATGGTATCTTATCAGATACTAAGCATTAACGACGATTAATAAATAATACGAGGCGTATTTTATATCTAACTAGTGTAATCTAGAGCTTTTGCTGATATAGGGCTGAAATAGGTATGTTTGAATTTAGTGCTAATATCTATTTGCTGACAAAAATACCTCAAACGAACGAAAAGAACGATGCTTCTTCTTTCGTATCGTCTTCTTTTTCTTTCTCTATCTTATATGAATGATGAATTTAATTTTGAATTTATAAAAAAATTTAAACTCGTTAATCTCGCTAAAATTCGAGAACGGCTGAACCGATCCGCCTATTTTTGGTCTTGAAATATTCGTAGAAGTCCATGGAAGGCTTAAACGGTTTGCAGGCTCAACAAAGTGGGCACGGGTCAGCTAGTCCTTTCATATTTTTCATAATATTCTCTATCAATATTTTTTTGAAATGTTGTCATAGCCAAGTTTAGGCTGGCACGCTTTTGCGTCCAACCTTGTACAAAATATATATCACTCATCCCCGTGTAATTATCGTGCCTATGACGAGGTTTGTCAGAAACGAATATGATTAAGAGCTTATCCTCGTCTCTTGGCGAGTGATCAAGATAAACAATTTTCAGTCCCACGCTCCTTACTCTTCGAAATACGTCTCCGTGGTCTAGTGGTTCAGAGCTCCGTTCTCGACCCGGAGGTCGTTTCGATTCTCGCGTTGGAACAACAAAAAATGTTGTTTTCAAGTTTGGTTAAGACAATTCAGCTGATTGTCTGACAAGAAAGATGATCGATGCGATGGGCATGTAATAAGTCGGTCCTGCGCCTGTTTTCTCGCCAGTCGTGTCGGTTTATCGGCCCACTGGGTTATGAATATAAAAGAGAGAATGTCTTTGTGTATTGCGCACACACTTGGGCACTATAAAATAACTTTTGCGTAGCTGGCCCAGTTTCAATTAAATCGGCGAATACACCGAAATCGGTGAGGGGAGCTATTATTATTGTTTTCAAAAGTATCGTCCATAGCTAGAAATGTGATAATTTTATCGAGTCATCTCAGAGGTCATAGGACCAATCTAGAAATTTTTCATTAAAATAAAATTCGGTTTAAAAATATTTACTATTTTCTAATTACAAAAAATGCGGTTTACGCGCTTTTTACACAGGTTGCATCCTGGTGACGTGCTATATAATTAGTAGGATTATAATTATACTTTATTTCAACTATCTCTGTTAGCTACCACAAACAAGAGTTCCGTCCAAGAAATTCTTGGACGCATCATCAAAATGAAGCAATTCAAGAAAAATTAGCTTGATACTAATCAAGTGAAAACCATGTATGGGGGCCCCTGACTAACTATATTATCTCACGAATCCCTGTTAACACAAACCCAGCTTGGTGTTTTTTTAAATTGAAAATTGTACTTTTACAACACATTTTGTATGTAATTAAATAAATAAAATAAAAAAAAATAAAGTAAAAGAAAAGGTAAAGTAAGGGCACATAGATTAAGAATGTTCTACATGAGATCTGACCACTTTTTGATAGATTTTGATTAAGGTGTAGTGTGGAGCTTGTATCTCATATTCAGCTTTATTATCTTTTAGATGAATCGATCATATCACAACGCAAACACAAATAGTTAAATCACACAAATCCTCGGCCTGCTATAACTCATGAACCGCTTACAGCAGACGTAACTTAAACGACTCCTTGTTTATGAAATGTCCGTATAAACGTTAGTTTGAAATCGAAAGTAAAAAAGTTTAAAAAAAAACATGTAAAGGCAGCGCCATCTAGTCGCACCTATCGAATCAATTTTCTAGGAAAATCTCTGCATATATTTCAATGATTAATATTAATAATTACAATACATATAATATGTATTATTATTTTGTTTGTTAAGTTACAATTATTATCATAATATAATTTAATAAAACGCATTGTAATAAAATTTTAATTTTGTACCTAATTGTATCTACTGAAAGTTTATTTTGGGTCGGTCAATTACGGCCTCCTTATAACAGATTAAATATAATTTGGGAAATTGGGTTGCGTTTGATCGAAGATAATTTTAGCCTGATGAAATTTTATAATGCTACTCATCAGATGATCGCGATGGTAGTAACTAATCGAAGCGAAAGTTTCTTGCCTAACGTTAAGAGTGAGATAGCAAAAATGTCATATCCTTACAAGTACTACTGACGACCGTCTATCATATGCTGTAGGCTAATATATTGGAAATATAGAGATCTATCTATATATATCTCTCTTCCTCTATCTCTCATTCTCTCTCTCTCTCTCTCTCATTTCAATACAATTATTACCACAACCCTAGCTTTAGGGTCACGTGGAATAAACATAGAGCTATATTATAGAGTTTGCAACTTTTATCACTCTGGCGTATTAATATTTAAGCTCACTTTCGCCAGTTTGGATTATATTAATACGAGTAACTCTGGGTTTTGAATATAACCCAAACTGGCACTGGACTAAGAGTTAGCTCATATTCTGAGGTTAAAAGTAATAAATAGTAAATTAAATCTTCACTAATATTATGAAGAGGAAAGATTTGTATTTTTGTATGTAACGAATAAACTCAAAAAGTACTGGACCGATTTTAATAATTCTTTTTTCATTAGAAAGCTACATTGTCACTGAGTAACATAGGCTATATTTAGTACTAGATTTCTAAAGAAATCTTTAGAAATTCCTATTAAAACCAACCGAAGGTGTAAAAAAATTAGCCATAAAATGTTTTCATCGCATACGCTGCGAAGAGTAATATTAATGATAGGACAAAAAAATGGTCGACAATATTACAGAATATAAAAAATACACTTTATAATATAACACACATCCACCATATCTACAAAAAACTTCGCGACACCATATTATGTCAAACTATTGTAGTTACGTCACTATAACAACTTTTTACATTTAACAAATTGATAGAAATGCTTATCAAAATCAGACCGTGTTATCCATACCATTTATAAATTTTTATCCAAATAAATATTCAAGACCGTCCAATACCTGATGATTACTTTTTTAATTATTGAAATCGGATATTCTATTCAAAAGATATCATGAAATTAAAATAAAAATACATGCCGGCGACGGTAAAACTCAATTGCTGTTCGTTAGTCTCTCTAAAACTCGAGATCAGCTGAACTGATTCGGCTATTTTTGGTCTTGAAATATTCGTGCAAGTCCCGGGAAGGCTTAAACGGTTTCCATGCTCAACGAAGTGGGCACGGGTCAGCTAGTCACTAATAAAAACATTTGAGATAATTCACATTTGATATAAAAATACTATTTTGAATACATACTAAATTCGAGATTAGATGCCGATTTTACTGAGACCACAGGCTAGATACTCGTAGTTAGCGATTAGATTCCATAAACTCTTTTTTTCTTTTTTTTTACCCCGGCTCCACACTACTCGCGAAGTTGAACAAAGTTAGACGAATAGGATAGTGTAGAGATGCACTTCGGCTTACCTCGTCAAACTTTACTAGTACTTCGCCGTACTTCGCCGAGGAACTCCGCGAGTAGTGTGGAGCCGACTTTAGAGTTCAGAGACCTTATTTGTACAGTTTCTACAAAATAAACAATTTATACTACGTCTAAATTTGATTAAAACCGTCGCAGTTCGTTAAAATATTTCAGACTGGAAAACTACAGACCATGTCAACAGATGCGTGCACTCCACTTTCTAAATATACCGCTCTTAGGAAATCTCACAAGTTTGGACGTTGTTGAAAGCACGATATTCCATTAAAGTATTGTAAAGCTAAATTTGTTAATAGTGTATTCATTTTTATTAAACAAAAACATTTAACACAGTGAAACTGTTTTGGCTTGGACTTTAGAAAATGCAGACTGACCTGATTGTCTGACATTAGAGATAGGCCTGATCTACCGCCACTCCACCATATTATTCTTTGGCTGTTTATCCTGCCTAATTCTAGCAGTTATCTATATATCTGACATATTTACCTGTACAATTGAACCGAATCATGTATGTTCCAGAATTGTATGTGTTTCCATCCTAGTTGGCTCAAGCATAACATTTGAAATGTGCAGATAAAGACGTCAGGTATATCGATGTATATGAAGAGTATTTGAAAACGCCATTGGACCACCTCACATTTCCCCATTGCATCTCCTGTGCGGCAGGATCGACAGCGGTCACCGACTACGGAAACCCCTTTGATATCTCAGGGATGCCCCAGGGTAGAGCTAACAGGATTTAGCTCATTCCTGGGGCATCCCTGAAATATCAAAGGGGTTTTCGTGGTCAGTCGACCACCTGTAATAGTCATTACAGGTGTGGGAGTACGAGTGAAAGCCCCAAAGGGAGATCTCCGACCGAGCGAGGTGGTATGCTCGGTCAGGCCGAAGCCCACTGTACTAGTTTTCAGATGTCGTATATATAGCGCCGGACTTAGAAAACTTCGATAGCGCGATGCAGGATTGTGGCGCTAGTAGTATCGCACATCACTCCCCCCCGGTGACCGGACCGGAGACCGGAGGTCGAAACTTGATTCGTCTTGTGCTTGATCGCCAGTGCCAGTGAGTCCCAGTGAGTCGGAAGTGTGCTGCTGCTGCACGGGCTCCAGTGAGTCGGAGTGCTGCCGTGCGGGCCGATGCTACGTGCTGAACCAGGAGAGATGTGTTCTGCTTGCTGACCGGTCGTGTAGTGAGAGTGCCCGTTGAAGCCGATGAGGGTTCGACCAGGCCGCGCTGCATAGCTGCTAGTGGACGAGGTACCCGAAGTGGCTGAAGCTGGCTGGCGTGGTGCGGAGGGGCGGAGAGTGATGATGATAAAGGAGGCGTGTTCTGTCGAAGGTCACTAAATGTGGGAGTACCTACTGGCCACCAAATGGCGCCTCCGACCAAAATCAATGCTGTAGCTCTATACGGCTAGTGAGACCGATGGCCACACATGGTTGTGCAGTGTGGTATAAAAAAGCTGAACAAGTAAGCAGCATTAAGACACTGAATAGTTTGCAGAGACTGGCCTGTATAATCACCACGGGAGCGCTCTCGACGGCACCTACCGCTTCACTTGAAGGGCTGATCGACCCAGGGGACCCACCACGAATTTAATCAGAAGTAAAGTTGCCAATGGATTTCAGATTTAACACGATTTCCAGTTTGTCTCCCCAAGCAAGAGGGAGACAGCTGAAAATTGCAATGATCACAGATTCATAATATTATGGGGAATCACCACGAGAAAAGTAACACTGTAAGCTAATAATAATAATAGCTCCCCTCACCGATTTCGGTGTCGGTAGCCGATTTCATTGAAACCAGGCCAGCTACGCAGGAGTTCTTTTATAGTTCCCAAGTGTGTGCGCAATACATAAAGACACTCTCTCTTCATTTTACTCTCATAACCCAGTAGGACGGTAACCCAACACGACTGGCGAGAGAACAGGCGCAGGACCGACTTTTTACATGCCTATCCGACGCATGGATCATCTTTCTTGCCAGACAATCAGGTGATCGGCCTGCATTGTCCTAACCAAACTTATAAGCAACATTTTTTGTTGTTCCAACGCCCGCGTTGGTACTGGGTAGCTCAGAACCACGGAGGCGATTTGTAAGCTAATGATAAATGTATGTAATTTATTTGTAAGACCTAAAAAAGTATGTAGACGACTATTATTCTAATTTCTCTCTTTTTCCTTTCTCTCTTTCTGGATCCGTTTGAGACTCACAACAAACGCCTGCTAATATATGATGATAGTTGCTCCGATATCGAACAGTTAATCCGATTGTACAAGGAGTATGTAACAAACTCTAGGGTTGTATTTCATCAGATGAAATACAATTAAAAACAGATTCAGTTTTTACCACAGTCGGTATAACAATTATGTGGGTTAACATTCTCTTTTAACTTTCATGAAGTACTTATCCGTTGAAAATACATGATACGTCTACCTAGTATGAAAAATTCCAGTTTTTTAAGTTCTACATGAGAAGTTACTTTCGGAAAGTTACAAAAAAAAACGTCTAAAATAGCCTCCTCCTAGCCTAGGTCCTATGTTTTAAAATATAGTATAGTTTCTTCATACTGTTTGCAACTTGTATCCAGTCAGGGGCTTTACTCTCCAAACTGATTCGATTTTGATTTAGATTCGATGGGTACGATGGATGGGTCACGAATAAATTGACGTTTGTTTATTTTGGTTTTCAGTCGATTTATAATATGGTCGGGAGTACAAAAAGTTTCGATCGAAGGATTTTATTTATCCTGGTTACATTCAAAGTAATCCACCAAATAAAACACCAAATCCGTTGAGATCGATTCGATAATCGATTGTGTCGGGAGTAAGCCTGGAGGTCGTTTAAGTCGTAAATTATATTAAAATTTAAATAAATAAATAAAATAAAATTAGGAATTTAATTGCACAGCCCTGCATACACATTACAGTTACATTATTACTCTTGGCAAACACGCGCTTCACGTTATAGGTCAAGGAATATTCCATTTTGAAGTATGGACGTTCCAGAATTATTAATAGTGCAATAAAAATATCTATTACGTTCACTTCACACATACAAACGTGTAGGCGAATATTTATTAGGTATTTAATCTTGTATGCACCTTGCTATTTTGAATCGTCTTTTGCAAAGTCACCCAGTATCCACGTAATGATGATGGTATTTCCGATTTGCCATGATTTTTTAATCTTATTTAAAAAATATTTCTGCAATAAAACTAAGCTATAAAGTTAAGATCATCTGTACATAACGTGAGATATATTATAGGGTATATTTTATTTTTATTTCCTTATGGTACAAAAATAATAATTAAACTAAGATTTTTATTAAATTGTGTAAAGTCACTTATAAAGCTACTAGCTGTGCCCAACGACTTCGTTCGCGTTGTTTTTGAGTGACTTAAACCGTTTATGCCGCGCAAGCAACGAAAGTCCACAAATGTAAATAATTTTCCCCGTTTTTGCATCATTTCTCACTGACGCGTCGCTCCTATTGGTCGCAGCGTAATGTTATATAGCCTAAAGCCTTCCTCTATAAATGGACTATCCAACAAATAAAGAATTTTTCAAATCAGACCAGTAGTTCCTGAGATTAGCGCGTTTAAACAAACAAACATACTCTTCCGCTTTATAATATTAAGTATAGATGCCATATACATATACATATATACATTGCTATTTAACGTCTTCACAAACAAAATGTAGAAATATAATATTATAGGTATAATAATACAAACATTCAACAGGATATTACATGGAGAGCAATAACCATTGCTCATTAGATTTTCTCGTATCACACATCCGCAACATCAGAAGGTTTGAAGTGCGTTGCCCGCCTTAAAAATGTCTCTAAAATACTATCAGCAAAATTGCACTTTATACGATATTTTTATAATTTATAGCAATTATACTCTCAAATAATATAAGTTTTTAGTAGTAAAAGAATTCTCAAAATAGGTCTAATAGATCCAGAGATCCTACAACGTCATAAACATAAAATCACTTTATTGTATTGTAATAAAGTAGTAGTAATATAATATATTACATTCAATTACTTTCTTTTTAATTAATTGTGAACTGTGACTGTGTGTGTGTGGTAACTTATTAATTCAGGCTGATTGGTAGAGTCATTAGGTAGAGCCCTTAATGATTTTCGGTAAAAGTTCTGCTTAAAACTACCGTCAAACTTAAGTTTCATATATATTTGTATAAGAAATAATGTTACTAGTGTAAATTATTACCCCTTCTTTTAGGTATATACTTTCTATGGAAAATAACTGAAACAACAGACAAAATGTCTCAATCATACATTTATTATATTACAAAATATGTATAAAATCGCGTTTACATTTTATCTTCAATGAAAATAATTATATAAAATGTACAGCTGTCGGAAAATGTTAAGCTAAATAAATAACATTAGACAATTCTCATACTAAGTTTAAATTTTATGTGTGAATTAACATAAATTATATCCAAATTGTGCATAATTGCTTTAAGTTATGTAAACTATGATAGTTATTAGATTATTTTATATTCTATTTGCAAAAAAGTGTAATTTCGTACGGCCTTTGTTTAATAAATGCACGTACATAGCTCCAACTTTTTTTTTCTTTTTTTTAAATTACATGTGGCGAGTGTTGCCAAAGCCTCCGTGGCCTGACTGAGACGCGCCCTTGTTGAAGCCCATCTGTAGGTTTAGCTCGGAGTTGTGCGCCCTCAGCTGTTCCTCAGTGAACGTTCTTTCATTCTTGTCCGCCATCTTGGGGCCCAATTGTGGACCGGTCCATTCAGGGTGCTTTTGTGTCTAGAAGTGTAAAGCTGCCTTTAGTATTCTTAACGTAACTTATAAAATTAAATTGATAATATTATTATTATGATACCAGCAAATTTTTAATTAAACATCAAAGAGTTGATTTAAAGATTAAAATCATATTAAAAACTGGAATATTATAATTATTTTCATCGCATATAATTATTTCATATTATAGTACTTAATATGCCGTAGGTTATTGTAATTATATGTATGATTCTGTTGTACTAAGAAACTGCATTTAAATTTTTCAATGAATCAAACTATTTGGTAATGTATAAAAATAACTAAGCAGTTCGCCAGAGAGACATTAAAAATGTTTGCCAAACACTAATCTCGTTAAAACTTTGTGAAGGTTATGAAACTGAGAGTAAATATTTTGTAAACGAAAATAATCACCCAAATCATCAACATCAATTAACTCACTATTACTTTGTTACTGGGCAATACTATTTGATAGTTGGCTAAGTTTCTGCTTACTCTAGCCCACTTATTTATAAAAATATTTACTTCACGGTCACTCACTCCATCTTATATATAATATATTATCATATGTATAATATATATAATATATTATCAAAAAATCAGGCAAATTGAGAACCTCCCCTTTTGGAAGTCTTAATCATAAAATTGGAAATGATCTAACCATAAAGTAGCCTATATAGTAGGTACTTACAATTCTGCCTAGAGCATATAAACATAACGTGACTTGGGGAATGTTCCGTCTTTCAAATAAATCTGCGGTCTGGAAGATTTCTTCCTCTGGAACTCCGTACTTTTTGATTGCCGCTTGGAATCTGGAATGGAAGTAAAGTTTACTAACAAATAACCTGGAACAGCTTATTATGTAAAGATATAAGTATTTAATAAAAATATATAATAAAGTAATATAAGGCTATAAAACTTACAATTAAAAGCTACACATTAAAAAAAAAACAATGGCATTGATTTGGTAAAATTATCATCTGTTTACATTGAGAGAATATTGAATCAGAACAGAATATACCTTTGGATATTCTCCATCAATTGGAAGTTAGTTCCTCTTTCTTGGATCTTCTTGACGGATCCTGGAGACAGTTTGTTGGCGAGCTTGCACAGGACGATGCCGTCCTTCAGGACATCCTCGTACTCCCCCTTCAGAGGTTCTCCGATCACAGCGGAAATCCAGGTCAGCACTTCCTGCTCTTGTTCCTTGTTCCTAGGCTGTAAAAGACGTAAATAACAGTTACGATCGAAAACAGTTCCAGTGCCAAGCGCTGGCAGTTCCAGCATCATCGACCAAAATAACGCGAGATTTATACGAAAAGCGTCAAGATTAAAGGATTTCCCCGAACGTTACGAAACGAGTTTATTTTCGAATTAATTGAACCGCGTAATTTCAATTTGTCAATCATTTTGGATTGGAACTAGCACTGAATCTAATTTCTGTCGTGTATGATGCTTACAGCCATGTCGACGGATAAATCACTTGAACACTGGTGAAACAAGTTTTCGGGGCGATATCAACAAGTGGACTGGCGTCGACGCCGCCCGCCCAAAGCACCAGGGCGGCGTGGGCGGCGCGCGTACATCGCCAGTTGTTTTAATGTTTCAAAATATACGTAATTATAGTCATTACAACATCTACGCAAAAATCCATCCGGATGTTCACCCGTGAAAATATACAGCCGTAAATCACTTAAAGACGTATTCTACCAGTTGCGTCTATGTCTATTCATAACTATGGGATTGATATCAATCAGCATCAGCGTTATTGAATAAACATTGGTTTATTACGAGTATGATTAATAAGTATTATGGTGAAAATAACGATCATAGAAGGAGACTATTATTATAAACTAGTTTAAAAACCGACTTCAACAACTAAAAAAAATATTCAAGAAAAACGTTAATATTGCCTATAAAATTTTAAGAATTCCACTAATTTGTCAAGGTTACCAGATCCTTGCCTGATGACTACGGGACCACCGGGGAAGTATACCCAATTGAACGAATATATTTTTCCAAATCGGTACAGGCGTCTTTGAGTAATCGGTGAACACACATAAAAAATATTACGACGAATTGAGAGCCTTTCTATTTTTGAAGTCAGTTGTAACTTATAACTGAAGTTATTTATTTATTAACACATAAAAGAACTCTCTTTACTCACAAGAGTAAAAGAAGATAAAGTTACGAAACTCAGGAAAACAGGAATGGCGAGAGAATAGAGACCGACTTTTTAAATTCATGGATTATCTTACTTGTAGAGAATAAGGTGATCAGCCGTCAATGTCCTAAACCCAAAGTCGGTGAGACCGGAATAACAGGAACTGAACCCACGACCTCTGAAGATGATAGGCAAATTCCAAAACATTTTTGTAACATTCATACTGAATAAAAAAACTTTGACTTTAAAATTACTTTGACTTTGACCAAAGTAAAAAAAAATACATTTCCAAAATAAGGAAAGGTATCTCAAAGTAATAGTGACTGCTCTTTTTACACCCTATATTAACGTATTTGTAAGCATGATATTTTAATATAATTATAATTTTACATTAGCTTAATCTAAATTTCACAGCAATAGCATCATTTTGTATTATTGCGCTCAATTATTCATTACTAGCTGTGCCCGCGACTTCGTACGCGTGGAACAGTGATTTAGGGCACTTTAGTATTTTTAAATATATTTTTAGTTTATTGGCGCAACCGCTGAGAACTTTCGCTAATAGGTACTTCCCAGTGCATCCCAGTGTATAGACCCAGACAATTTTTCACGTTAATTTAGTAAAGTATTTAACTTCGATGTCCGTCTGTCTGTCTGGGTGTCAAAACTTTAACACGTGTAGGTATCAAGCTAAAAATCATATTAAAAACTCAGTTCTACTGTCCCTTCTGGCTGTGAAAAGAAACAGGCATCTTGGCCACATCTACCCAAAGATTCAGCCGTTTATATCGCTAATTTTCGTAATTTTCGACACACCAAAGGGAACCAAAACCTAAAGGGTACTTCCCGGGAATAGAAATTAGATATGAAGCAACATCTTAATGCACTATTAAAATGTTGCTTCATATCAAATTTAAACGACATAGGATAAATTGCGAAACCATAAAAATATTTTCAATTTTTTCAACTTATTACCGTTTTTGTCATTAATGTTTTGAAGTATTATTAAATTTAAACTTATATTGCAATTACTAAGGTCTTTAAAACGGAACTATCGGTTAGACATGGGCGCAGCGGCACGACCCGCCGAGGATCCAGCAGGCTTACTCTCGACACAACTGAGAATCGAATCAGTTCGATCTTAACGGTTTTTGGTGTTTTATTTGGTAGATTACTTTGAAATTAATTAGGATAAAGAAAACCGTTAGAACGTAACTTTTTGTACACCAGACCATATCAATCGACAGAGAATAAAAATAAACAAACGTCAATTTCTTCGGGAGTATGCGGCACGATCGAATCTGAATTAAAATCGAATCAGTTTGGAGAGTTAGGCCCCAGCTCGGCGCGCCGATCGGCTTTAGTAGCGTTTTTTATAACCTACCCTAAGTATAATAATAATAATATAAATAAATGAAATTTTGTTTTAAACAAAATATAAAATAAAAAAAGAATAAATTTGAATGTTTGAAGCAGCGCGGTTCCCGCCGCGCTTCATACAAACGTCCAGTATTTTTTTTATTGTCATATATCTTCAAATCAAAGCGACATCTATACGCCATACGCCGTACTTTTAACACGATTATTACTGGGGGCACAGTTAGCGGCTGTGCGTGGTTAAATTCATACTACCGGTACTGCCTGTTAGCACATTTTAATAGTATTTTTTACCCAGCAGTGGGGTGGAGTTCCTTTGGTTGACCTTCGCCAAAATTCCTACCTACCAGCATCTGATACCTACACTACACCCCGACTCGGATGTAAGACGTCACGCATCAGCTTGTATCGAGCGGCGCCGCGATGCGGCGGTCGAATCACGGCGAAACGATTTTAATTTTGCTATATTATCTCCTAAACTATTAATTATACTTGCTAGGTATAAAGGGCAAATATAGTCTTCATGAAATGCTTAAGCCAACTAACGTATTAAAAATGATAAGGATTAATACCGTGATGGTATAAATAGTTTACCAAAAACCGCTTAATTACCCGTTTTTTTAGATTATCGCGAAAGGCTTTCTTTTAATAATACAGTTAATTAAGTTGATTTATACAATAAATGATAATTTATTTCAATTTGTGAAGCAAGTTCAAAAATACAATTTTTATATTATTATGACACTGTGGAAACACTCTTCTCAGAAAAAAAAATCTGTTAGTTAGGTACTTATTTCAAGTTCTAATCTACTTTAGTGCCACATTCTATTGCTTCGCGTCACTGTGTAAGCGATCCCCCCGCGCCCCCCGCATGAACCGTTCGTCCGCAGCCCGCGCGCGCTAAATTCCTCCGACTTGCTTCCAATTTATCGTCACTGCTCGGCTCCTATGTATCGTAGCGTTATGTTATATAGCCTATAACCTGCCCAGGAATATGGGCTACAATCGTACCAAGTTTGGTTAAAATCCCTTCAGTAGTTTTTGTTCCCATCGCGCACATACAGACAGACAGACAGACAGACAGACAGACAGACAGACAGACAAAAATTTTACTAATTGCATTTTTGGCATCAGTATCGATCGCCAATCATCCTCCAATATGTATTTTGAAAAAATATTCAATGTACAGAATTGACCTCTCTACAGTTTTATTATAAGTATAGATATAGATGAAGGTAAAACTGTACCCAAGTTTTCGAAGTAATCAATTCAAAAATTCAAAATTCATATTATTATGATTATAATACATAAAATATAAAACTATGTTAAATATTCAAACTTACTTTCTCATCTTTTGTTTTTTGCCTCGAAATCAAATAACTTCGGTACACATATAATCCAGTCACTAGTACAATAATTGGCCTAGTATTTAATATTATGTAAAACAAAATCCACGAGTAAATGATCATACTTGAGTTACATTATATTACTGAAGTAACAAAATGGCACATTGAGGAGTGCTCTTGAACACATTTCGATACAAACTACGTTCATTGACTGAAGTGTTGAGTTCTTTTTTGAAATATTAAGGAAAACCTTGCTGCATAATTGGTATAATAAATGAGAATTTTATTTAAAGATGGAACCTTGGCCTTATAGTCGCAAGACACTTTTTTTACAGAAAAAACAATACGAAAATGTATTATTACCTATTACTTTATACAAGTTTTCAACAAAAAATGCAACTGGTTACTACACTAGCTGTCACAACTAACGTCGTTCTTTCTAAACTATGATAACTCCAATCTACAGTTTTACACTAACAAATACACTACAACCTACAACCTACACCTACTACATAAGCAAATTGGTGATGTGTGCAAGAGTAGACCGTACACACTACAAGTTATCGACTACTCAGGATTAAAATTGGTGATGTGTGCAAGAGTAGACCGTACACACTACAAGTTATCGACTACTCAGGATTAAAATTGGTGATGTGTGCAAGAGTAGACCGTACACACTACAAGTTATCGACTACTCAGGATTAAAATTGGTGATGTGTGCAAGAGTAGACCGTACACACTACAAGTTATCGACTACTCAGGATTAAAATTGGTGATGTGTGCAAGAATAGACCGTACACACTACAAGTTATCGACTACTCAGGATTAAAATTGGTGATGTGTGCAAGAGTAGACCGTACACACTACAAGTTATCGACTACTCAGGATTAAAATTGGTGATGTGTGCAAGAGTAGACCGTACACACTACAAGTTATCGACTACTCAGGATTAAAATTGGTGATGTGTGCAAGAGTAGACCGTACACACTACAAGTTATCGACTACTCAGGATTAAAATTGGTGATGTGTGCAAGAGTAGACCGTACACACTACAAGTTATCGACTACTCAGGATTAAAATTGGTGATGTGTGCAAGAGTAGACCGTACACACTACAAGTTATCGACTACTCAGGATTAAAATTGGTGATGTGTGCAAGAGTAGACCGTACACACTACAAGTTATCGACTACTCAGGATTAAAATTGGTGATGTGTGCAAGAGTAGACCGTACACACTACAAGTTATCGACTACTTAGGATTAAAATGATTACAGTTCTAAATAAATAGCTATTCATGTTTTTCTTTAAGTTTCCCGTATGTTACCTACTAAAAGTTTACCTATAAGCAAGCAGCAACACTATCGAACGGTAATAAGTATACCTATCTAATTTAACGTACTTATATATTTTTTCTTCATAGGGCAGCACTTTTATTATATTATATATTATAAGTTTGTGATGAGATACAGTCGTAATTGAAGAAATAAATGGATGAAGGTGATATGTATCAAAATTTATAATTTAGAGAAAATTGAGTCCAAACTGTCTCTTAAACATTTTAGAATACGTCGTAACGAGTATCAAGTTCGTTAATCTAAAGATCCGTCTCTAGAATCAATTTACTTAATATGTTACTATATATCCTAAAAAAAACTTCTTGGGACATATCACCTTCATCCATTCATGTCTTCAATTGACAGTCACATTGAGATATCTACACACGAATGTCCAAAAAGGCAAGGCCTACTTACAATTTAAAATCCAACTTAACAGTATGAAACTGTAACTCGGGCGTTATATTAATATCAGTTGGCAATATAGTTACTACAATATACTATTTATGTATTTTCACCCAGTACCATGAAAGCATCAAACTTATCTTTCCAGTGCGCCGGCAAGAGGGAGCCAGAGAAGGAGATCGAAGCTCAGAGATGGATCGAAGCCGTCATCGGGGAGAGGTTCCCCGGCAACCTGCAGTACGAGCTGGCCCTCCGCGACGGCATCATCCTATGCAAGCTGATGAACAGACTCCAGCCCGGGATCATCACCAAGGTCAACGTGTCCGGTGGTGATTACAAGTTCATGGACAACATTAGCCAGTGAGTATTTTCGATTAAATCACAGATGTTCAAGTAGAGTCGTTATCGTGAAAGTTTAGCGCCTCCGTGGTCTAAGGGTTCGATTCCCGCGTTGGAATAACAAAAAATGTTGTTTTCAAGTTTGTTTAGGACAATGCAAGCTGATCGCCCGATTGTCTGACAAAAAAGATGATCCATGCGTCGGATGGGCATGTAAAGTCGGTCCTACGCCTGTTGTGTCGATTTACCGTCCCACTAGGATACGAGAGTAAAAGTAAGAATTGGGCACTATAAAATAACTCCTGGTATACCCGTAGCTGGCCTGGTTTCAAATAAAGAAGAGAAAAACATAATAATAATTAATATAATTTTTTAAGCTCTACAATAAAATTGAACTTGTCGCAGAGCTTAAATTGAATCCCTAGATTTTCAACCCTCGTTTATGTAGAAACTTAGGAAGGATGTCGAAAATTTCGGGGTCACACACTATAGAGAACGCCTAAAATGTGTATGTAAAATGTAAAAGAGCAGCTTTCAGATCGTTTGGTTACGCATACGGTCATTAAATGATTAGGTTTTAATTTTTAAACCTTATAATGGGTTACATATTTAATTCGTTATTTTATTATTCAAGATGCCATCGCTATTATCACTAACGAAGTTTGAAAACAATAATTTGTCGGATTAGGCATCAGTTCGCTAAATCACAAGCGAATCCGTATGTCATTAGCGAAGTTTATGTTAAATCCCATTATGTTATGGAACTTCGTAAGTTAGTAAGAGCTCTGTACCTATACAGTGTAAGTAGATAAGTATGAAATCTGTACTAATATTCTGTACTAGTATTATATCGCAGAAGAGTTTGTTTGTTTGTTTAAGCGCGCTCATATTAAGGAACTGGTCCGATTTTAAAAAATCTTTTTTTGTTTGATAGTCCATTTATAGAGGAAGGCTTTAGGCTTTATAACATTACGCTGCGAGCAATAGGAGCGAAGCGTCACAGAGAAATGTTGCAAAAACGGGGAAAATTATTCACATTTGGAGACTTTCGTTGCGTGCGCTGCATAAAGGGTTTGAGTCACTCAAAAACCACGCGAACGAAGTCGCGGGCCCAACTAGTTGTGTATAAACATCTCAGTTATGACACAAGAGATATTAGGCAAGGGAAGTAAAGAATATTTGTTCCGAGTAATCTTCCGATGTGACTTTGCAATACTAGTGGTCATAACTACAATACTTTAAGTGTTTTGTAGTGCCTGTGTATTGTATAACAATGTACTTAGTTTTATCTGTTCGTACGGTTTAACCTTGTTTCCCAACATTCTTGTGCAGCCGTTAAAATGGAAATTAAAATCCTTATTGTATTTTTAACTGCGAAACTGACGGCCGAAATACTAATTATAGTTAGGAGCCCACTTTTTTACTAGCTGTCAATGTGACTGCTTCATAGAATATCAAGGTCGTGCAGTCAATTGAAAGCCACTTAATTTAGCAATCGTTTCAATATTTGTCCGAAAGTACATAATATCTTAAAAATACGAGATACCTAACTAATAAAATATTTGGATTATAGTAATTCGCCTGTTCCTTGCTTTCTCACCCCCATAAAATAAATCTTGAAAGCATAATTTTGACGACCTCCGTAGCGCAGAGGCACATTGGTGTTCGAGCCAGAGGTCGCTAATTCAATACTAATAAATAAAAAATACCGGCGAAGGAACAAGAAGTTTTCTGTGTTCCTGGTTCATGAATGTGTATTAAATATGTGTATAATATAATATGTATAGCAATAAAAGTATTAAATATGTTTCCGTTGTCTTGTCCACGTAACACAAATTCTTCTGATACTTAGCACGGGGCCCAAATGACGTGATGTCAATCGTCTGTGGGAATACGAGTGGCCCAAAGGGAGATGTAAAGTAAATGAGTGATAATACTTTAAAACGTGTACCTACATGCCTCGTATGTATAGGATACTGTGAAAGTACCAGCGCTGAAAGAATACTTTTTTAAAATTATTGTATGGGAAAATTTATGAAGTTGAGGGTGAGGATCGGTGAGGGGAGCTAGTATAATAATAATAACTCCCCTCACCGATTTAGGTGTCGGTAGCCGATTTCATTGAAACCAGGCCAGCTACGCAGGAGTTGTTTTTATAGTCTTAATCATTTTCATCTCGACTCACTTTTTGACCGTCGAAAATATTTAGAATTAATCTTCCTACACAAAATTCTGACGGGCGTTACTGACAATAACAGACTTCTAAGTAAAATTTCAATAAATATTCCTACCAGACTACCACGAAAAAATAACTATAAGCCGCTCCATGTTAAATTTGCTAGAACAAACCTGGGCCATTATGCGCCACTCAGAAGATTGTGTAGATCCTACAATACCATATCCACTTCCTCCGAGATCTGTATATTCTCGGATAAGTTAGGTACTTTTAAAAATAAATTAAAGGTAATTCTACGCAATAATGCGTCCTAGTATTAAGTATTTTTTAATTTTTCTTTTTTCTTTTAGCTATATCTTTTTAACAGTTTTATGTTATGTTAAGCACCGATTAGTTTTTTAGTTTTTAAGAAGTAAATTGCAATTATCCATTTCAATCATCCATTTGTCATTCATTAAAAATTTAATTTTCTGTCGCCAATAATTGTATAAGCATGTTGTATTTCACCTGTCATTAGAACTCATTTTACCTATAAGTTATTGTTTAATTATTATTATTTTTTAATTGTACCGGATGATGTTCTGTTGGTGAATCAATAAATAAAATAAAATAAAAATAGTGCCCAAGTAGGTACACACTTATTTTTGCCTTCAATTTACCAATTACACGCTATATTATAGCGCGCAATACACAAAGATACTCTCTTCTTTTTACCCGACTTCGGCGAAGCCAAAAGGAAGGGTAATGATTTTGGCAGTCTATGTATGTTTGTATGTATGTATGTATGTTCCCTCGTAGCGGTTAAACTACTGGTCTGATTTTAATAAATAAGGTGTCAATCGATTCGTAGTGATCCCGCGAGTAACATAGGCTATATAATTTTTCGACAAATTTTGGATTTTGAAAATTATACTTCAAAAACTATCTCCAAAAAAAATTAAATTAAGATAATTGTATCGTGTTTGGTATCAAAAGATAGGTCTTGGCAAGCACAATACAAATAAGTATGTATTTAATTTTGTAATTATTTATTATATTTTATTGCTAAATTCAAAATAAATGTTTAAAATGCGGTCGCACAAATAGTATCTAGGAGTTGTTTAGTTACTTACTATGTGTTAATTTAACGTTAGTTTAGTGAAAATATAATGTTATAGTTTATGCGAAAACAAAAAAAAATGTAAAATAAAATAAAAGATTAAAAAAACTATAACCCGACTTCGCAAAGTCGGGTTATAGATTTTTTAATCTTTTATTTTATTACTCTCATAACCCAGTGGGACGGTAAACCGACACGACTGACGAGAGAACAGGCGCAGGACTTTTTACATGCCTATCCGTCGCATGGATCATCTTTCAGACAGTCAGGTGATCAGCCTGCATTGTCCTAACTAAACTTAAAAACAACATTTTTTGTTGTTCACATGCGGGAATCGCACCCACGACCTCCGGTTCGAGGGCGAAGCTCTGAACCACTAGACCACGGTGGCGATAAATTCTCAGGTTGTGGCATGTACCAATGAGACTTTTTCAGATCTCATTTAATCTGACACTCTGGATGAAGGAAAACATCGTGAGAAAACCCGCACATGGTTGGCCCCAGTCGTATTGACCAGTGGTTTCTCTGGACTAGGCCGACTATGTTGTGAGACATACTATGCGACATTTAAAACCGCCTGTCCCAGGCACTACAGTATTTAAAGAGTGGTGACTTCGCTCGGAGAACAATGTATAAATCGTCCAATAATAGATACAAAGTCCTACTTTTTTAACCGTGGCTTGCTGCAGTCTTAACGCTACTATTTGATATTTCATAACCTACATAGTACATTTGAAAAAAGGCCAATTTATATATTTCAGGTTCCAAAAGGCGTGCATAAAGTATGGTGTGCCAGACACGGACCTCTTCCAGACCACGGACCTGTGGGATCAGAAGAACATCGCGCTCGTGACACAGACCATCTTCGCCATCGGCAGGACGGTAATAAGCCAAGCACATTGACATAAGCTTCGCTAAATGACAGACGAATTCGCTAGCGAAGCTTATGTCAAATCCCATTCTTCGTACGGTTCTCGAACTTCGTAAGCGATAAATCGTCGTCGTCGTCGTTTCAGCCTATTACTGTCCACTGCTGAACATAGGCCTCTCCAACACATTTCCAGTGCGACCGGTCCATTGCCACCTGCATCCAATCGTGACCCGGCAGTTTTCACCAGGTCGTCGGTCCATCTGGTAGGTGGCCGTCCCACACTGCGCTTGCCAGTACGTGGCCTCCACTCTAGAATCTTTTTGCCCCATCGACCGTCCAATCTTCGTGCTATGTGGCCGGCCCATTGCCACTTCAGCTGACTGATCCTACGGGCAATGTCAGCAACCTTAGTTCTTCTACGGATCTCTTCATTTCTAATTCGATCACGTAGAGAAATACCGAGCATTGCCCTTTCCATAGCTCGCTGAGCGACATTGAGCCTTTTGAAAAGATCCTTCGTGAAGCACCACGTCTCAGAACGTTGTATACCTTTGTCTTAAGGCACTGAGGTATTTTGGACGAGAATACCTACGTTGCGTAATTTACCGAACGCTGCCCAGCCGAGCTGGATCCGTCTGCTGACCTCTCTCTTTAAGTTGGACCTACCTAATCGGACAGCTTGCCCTAGGTAGGTATATATATTCGTCAACAACTTCAAGAGTAGAGCTCCCAACAGTTAGTGCGGTGGGTGCAACATGGACATTGTGCATGATCTTCGTTTTGTCCATGTTCATTTTAAGACCCACTTGTTGAGAAACTCTATTGAGGCCACCGAGCATGCGCCCTAAATCTTCCAGCGATTCTGCCATGACTTCTATGTCGTCGGCAAACAGTAGGTGAGTGATGTATTCGCCATTAATATTGATGCCAAGTCCTTGCCATTCCAGGAGCTTGAAGGAATCCTCCAGAGCAGCGGTAAACAGTTTCGGGGATATGACATCCCCCTGTCTCACGATAATATATATAAGCGATAAATAGCGATCTTGAATCAGGGCCCTGAATTTGCTAGACTACTAGATAACGCAGCCAGTAGGTATACCACCTACTGCTGCAGTGCCACCCGCCATTTTTCATTTTACCTACGAGTAATATTACTAGCTGTCCTGGTGAACTTTGCACCTTGGCACGCTAACAGCAGCGCCACCTACCGGGCCCAACTAATACACTAAAACCTTCCCCAAAAACCACTCTGTTCATTGGTGAAAACAGCATGTCGAACGGACATACAAAATATTATAAAAATCTATAATATATGTACGTAACTACTTCACAATAATATGTACTTTCTTCTTGCTACAATACCGTATAGCTAGTTATGTAAAATGTTGACTAGCTAACTTCACGGTGTCGGTTTTCGCGGTGTAAGCGATTCGAAAAACTCCACCCTTTTTTTCTAACTAGCAAAAAGAAATATTATTTCAAAAAAGCTTTAGTAACCACTTAAATGAAAAGCAAACATTGCGCCGTAAATATTGAGTTTCTATTCTCCAGTTTCGCATTAAAACGCTTATTATCTAGCCCATGGTCAGTGGATAGCTTCTATTTTTACATAACATTCAAGATGTATGGACGTTCGTTCAATGATATAAACTTCCTGTTTATTATGACACCGAGCGGGCGGATTGCGTGTAATCGCTTTGAGAAATCTACTCTGATGCTCATCGGCGTTTTTATCAACAATACCCATCCGTACCGATTCAATGTGATGTAAATGTAAAACAAAGCTCAGTATGGACGGTATACAATGCTCACAATTTCATGTCAAAAACTGTAAAACATATAAATATAGTAGACTAGCTTACCAGTGCCCACATCGTTGAGCATAGAAACCGTTCAACCTTTCCTGGACTTTCACGAATATTTCAAGATTAAAAATAGCCGAATCGGTTCAGCCGTTCTCAAGTTTTAGCGAGTTAGTCACGCTAAAACTCGAGAACGATACGGCCTTTTATTATATTAGTAATGTTTTTACAGGCCTACAAACACCCCGAGTGGCGCGGCCCCCATCTAGGCCCCAGGCCAGCTGAGGAAAACCGTCGCGAGTTCAGCGAAGACGTCCTCCGCGCGGGCGAAACCGTCATTGGGCTTCAAGCAGGCACCAACAAACTGGCCTCGCAGTCCGGACAGAACTTCGGCGCTTCCCGCAAAATTATACTGGGAAGATAGAGATAAAACTCTAGAAATACTCTGTTATTAATACTGTAATCATTAATATTCGATATTTATGTAATCAAATATAAAAGAACCGCCTCATTTTTGGACGCGGTTAAAAAACTATAGCTGTTTTGTGTTCTCTCTTTTTATTATCATGGAGACTCTATTTTTGTTAAGTAAATTTCTTTTTATTTCCGCTAGATGCGCTGAAAGTTATTGTAATGAAATTAGACGCCAATGAATATTATTTTGGCAAGGCAAGATTGTGGCTGTAATAACCAAAGATGTTACCTGGAAAATAAATATATTTTGTAGTAATAAAATGGTGTTGAATATATTTAAATCCCCGATATTCTAATATTATATTTATTTATTTAGGCAACTATTGCACATAAATACAAGTACAAAATGAACCGATCACAAGGCAACTACACCACACACTTATTTAATTACAGTTAATTTCAAATGTAGGTACCAATATATTAAAAAACCTAATTTTAAACTATTTGTTAATCTTTAATGAAGTTTCATTATTAGTAATCAGCGACATCTGTTGTTGATAATTGCTAACAAAACACGAAGTCAGCACGTTGGTTGTTGTTCAAATATTTACAGATAGATGGCGCTCTAATTTTGTTGAACGTTGTTAAACGTCAAGGTTATAGTGATGTCTATTATCCGCCATTGTCGACAGCTAAACATTTTATAGTTTGAATGTTCATTGTTCACAATGTTACATTGAATGGATGCTAATAATAACTTATTTGGTATATTATTATTAAAACCACTGATTATTTCAAAATTCGTAATAAACGAATTCAATGACTCGTATATAATTATTATCAAGAATTCTTAATTCTTGTTAATCTCAGTTGTAAGATTGCAACTTTACTATACGGCACCTGACAGACATTCCTTAAAAACATAAATAATTATTAAAATACAAACGCTTTTATGAGATGGAGTTACGGCAATCTCTCAACTCTGAATAATCAAATAGCTACAACTCTACGGAAAAAATACCCAATATTTCATGATTTCACACACACTTTCTCTGTCAGAGGAAAGAACGCAACCGAAAAGAATGTTTAAAATAACCCTAATAATCAAATTAACATTTTTTGATCTGAATGCTTAGAAAACTTAGGTCCTCTTTAAGAGATTTAATTTTTATTATATATTATTTAGATTGGTGCTTTTTACTTTCACAGAGCTACGTTCTATGATACAAGTTAAATAACTAAGGGCCGATTTTTGATGTTGAATAAACATGTGACTTTGACATTTTTCCATACAAAATCTGCCAAAGTCACATATTTATTCCTTAGATAAAAGTTATCTGACGATTGAAAAATCGGCCCTAAATGATATTAATTATAAATCAACAAACCTAATAATAACATAAAAAATAATTACACAGAGCACGAAAACCATTAATAACATTGTGTCTTATCACGTCAGAATCTAATATTATGCGGAATTTCGTTTTACCATTTCATAATACATAAAAAAATAAGAAATTTACTGTCTGTCAATATATTATGTAGCCTTCATAACACGCGTAAGGACGAGGTACTTATCATGTTTAAATTAAAACTGTATACTCAGGTCTACAGTTTTTCGACTTTTTTGCAGCACGAAAACACTCGATACCTATTTCGAAACTTTTTTGGGAAATTAAAAGTGCATGAAAAATCTACACATAAGTAGGTATTTAATTATTTCATTTAAGGGCCGATTTTTCAATCAGCAGATAACTTTCATTTGTCGAATAAACATGTGACTTTTACATTTGTTCCATACAAAATCTGTCAAAGTCACATATTTATTCCTTGGATAAAAGTTATCTGACAATTGAAAAATCGGCCCTTATTCTAGTTTGAAAATGGGTGGTGAAAGATATTCAATATTTTATAGTTCAGGCTCGGCAAATATTAATCTGTTTAATCATATATTTTTATATATAAGAGATAATATTATATATTTTTTTATAAATCTTTAACTATCTTAGGGCCGATTTTTCAATCGTCAGATAACTTTTATCTGTTGAATAAACATGTGACTTTGACATTTGTTCCATACAAAATCTGCCAAAGTCACATATTTATTCCTTAGATAAAAGTTATCTGACGATTGAAAAATCGACCCTTAAAAAATGCTTATCAAAATAATAATGTCGTAAATTTATCCACTATCGATACATTTCGATACGTGTCTCTCACAATTCCCAACACTATGGTTAAATAACAAGCTGCATGAGGACTTGTTGTGAATGAGTTCTCTTCAATATTTATTTTTATTAATACATTTGTGCTTCAATTAAATATGTAAATTTGTGATTTAAAAATGATAACTTTTAGTTCTGCAAACACTTCTTCGGCGCTGGAGGAAAGTGGTACGGTTTTATTGTATTTGTATGTGAGTTTGACGACATTGTATGAAGAGTTTTTATTAGGATTTTATTTTTAGGCGACGTAAAAAGTATTTGCGAAAGTGTGTGCAGCGATGGTTCTAATGCTACGGTGCAGGCCGGGTCTTCAAACCAGAGGCCTCGGATGGACATTGCCTGTGTCCTGGATGTGACCCAGACACAAAATCTTGCTCACAGAAAAAGAGCATTAGAAGAGGTGCGACTAGCCTCGGAACTTGTTAATGCTAATTTACACCATATACATGTAAGTACATATTTTGTAAAGCATACGATAAAACTACTCTTTCCACTAATTAAGAAGTAGGTTCATTAACTTTAATATAAATATCATTTTAATAACTTAAAGAACCTTATAAGGTTAAGCATAAAACTGCCAATAATCCCTAGTTCAAACCATTGCTTACTTACTTAATTCTAAATACTCATTGTTTCATATTTTTTAAGTCTGAAAATTAACAACATCAATGATTTACTGTGCTCTTAATTTTTATGTAGTAAAACACAAACTACTTGCACTTTTTTCCACTTTATTTGTTAAATTATTAGTTAAAATACACAACCAACATAGTCATCATGAATCCACCAAGAACCTACAGTACATTCAATAATATAATATCTCTTTCTTTTGGTCATGTAGAATTTCATTTGCTTATATATTTTTACTTGAAACCTATGTGTAAGTTTAGACCAGTTTTAAGACCAATGAAAATTTTATGTTTTTTGAAATATAAAACCTGTCGTAAACAATCCAACTATCTTGCATATTGTCAGTTGATATTATTTGTGTAGTTTTTATTAATTCCCTCCATATAACATTAATGATTTAAGTCTTTGTTAACAAGATAATGGATACATCATTTGGTTATTTTTGTACCGTCGACTCTTGTTAATTCAAAACTGCGTTAATTTGAACCTTTCAATTTGTGAACATAACAATGCGTTATTTCAAATTTATTGGTGTCCAACATGTAATTTATATAAATATCTCCTTGTACCAGTGAAGTAAATTCAACTGTTCATAGTGCATGTGTTTTGCTTCAACTATTCATAGTGCATGTGCGTTGAATGAAGGCTATTGACAAACAGTCATTCAAACCACGTTTTAAATTTTTTAATTACACCATTAAACTCTACGTATATTCTTTAACCACATTTTATTATTTTACAATTCTATGTTTAATGTTTACTAACATAAAATATGTATCAGTTTGAGAAGTTAGACTTCGGTGAGACAAGTGTGCTGGATACATTCTACAATGCGGACGTCGCGCTTGTGGATCTCAGCGTGCAGCTCCAGCAGCGATCACTGCTGTACCACCTCGGAGTGCGGGAGAGCTTTGACATGAAGGAGAATGTGCTGCTATATAATGACGTAGATCCGGATGCCACATTGAGACTTAAGGTAATTATTTTAGGAGGGGAAAATAACATTACAATAATACCTCACACACTTGTTAGTGGTTGGTCTCTATAGCTAAGCAAAAAGTTAATTAAAGTCTACTGTAGCTACAAGCAATTATTGCTATATGGTATTGGTCCTGTTATTTATGAATATGAAGGACCTCATGATGAATAATTTGCTCATAAACTATTTTTTTTATCTTTTGATTACTGCTACTTGGCGATCTGTGGTTATACAATAAAAATTTTATGGAGGATATCTGACTTAGTTAGCTTTGAGAGCATGTGGGCTGGTAACTTTCTAATTATCTAGCATTCACAGAAGTTATCTTCTGTAGGAGGCTTCCAATTAGCAAGGTCCACATTATATTTATAATAGGTACATGCCTGCTCACCACTACTTTTAAAAACTGCACTGCATAAGATTAGTCAGAAAAACTTTTAATTCTAAAATCTTATAATATATAAAAATTAATTGCTAAAAGTCTCGTTAAAACTCGAGAACAGCTTTACCAATTTGGCTATATTTAGTCTTGAAATATTTGTGGAAGTCCCGGGATGGTTTAAACAAACTGTATGTATGCTCAACAAAGTCTAGCCAGCTAGTTCTTTTACATTTTCTTTTGCAAACAACAAAAGTAAAATGCATATTTATGCATATGAGTTGCAACAACCCTAGCGGGCTGAGTGAAGCTAACAATGTGCATACTTATCAGAGCCTTGAATAATAGTGTCTCAATAGTTATTACTCTCAATTTCACAATTGCTCTGTGTACAATGTTACACTGAAGCCTGTCTCACAAAGACTGGTTCAAAATGAACATCGTAACTATTCATGTTTATCATCTTGCTACCTATCTCATATTTTTAGTGCCAATTTGTTAAAGGTCATTAATTATCATTTTAAATCCCAAAATATTGTATTTCCTGTCGATAAAGAGAAGGCATAGTTTTTTAACAAGCCGTTAACACTAACTAGCGTTGGTGAAAAAAATATTTTATTTTTGATATGATAAGTTGAAGAAAATGGAATAACTTTGACATGTGTTGGTGAAATTGGCACCTAATATTAAAGTAATTAAGAGCATGTCAGGACTCAGGACATGTCTTTAGAGGTTTTCGTAACATATAATGTGCAATAATATTTTTTTTCACATATTCCTAAAGGTTTTCTATTTACTATCTATCTATTCGGTTTGTTTATTGATAACTTTTACTTTATAAGAAAGTACTGTATTAAATCTCGCTTTTACTTAAAAATACTTACTCCTTGTCCCACATCATGGGGTGGAATGAAAAAACCTTACACACCCCCTAAAATACAAAATAATAATTATTTTATAATGTCCAATGTAAACCCCATTTTACGCAATCTATAATATATACATAAGTTCCTATTCATTAGATGGACTAGACAGAGCGAAAATAATATAAGAGTTTTAGTTTCATTGGAGTCTTACAGAGTAGTCCTAGTTTATTTATTTATTTATTTATGTATTTATTTGTTTGTTTGTTTATTTATTTGTTTACACTTTTTGCACAACGTACAATGGCGGACTTAATGCCGAGAGGCATTCTCTGCCAGTCAACCATAGGGACAAAATAAACGAAAAGGTGCTGCAAAAAGTAGTCCTATTTTGGTATTTTTTTGTGAAACTGTAGACATTTCGTTTAAAAGACATTGGAAGAATATAATGATATTAAAATTTATAATGTTTAGTAACTTAAAAAGAAATGAAAAAGATGTCCAGTCAATGCGAATATGCATGTACCTGTGGCTCTATTAAATTATCTTAAATGACGGTCGTCTTTATTCATATTGATGGCTCTACTTCACAGATTAACAATGGTATAGAATTTCTAAGGCAGCAGGATGTTGGTTTAACAATTGTATAAATTGTTACTCGCTAACTGTCTTTGATTACAAGACAAACATTCAATGAATATTAGATAGTGTAAATAAGCAGATTTTATTCACTTATCTACCTACGTCTCTGTCTAAAAATATAATTTCTAGTAAACGAAACATGAGAGCAAGAACCCATTATAACGACAAGTTGGAACAAATGAATCGAAACAGTCGTAATAGGAGATAGTCGTTAAAACCGATGGCAAAATTATCATATTTTATCATGACGAACTCTAACTCATTGTCGTAATATGCATATCGTTATAAGTAATGTCGTTATAAAAGGTTTCCAATGTATATCACATGTATGCTGGATTTAAGATTTAGACTAGTAGCATTCAAGCTTCTGCAACTTGGTAGGTATTTATCTATTTGGTTTGTGGTATAGAGTATTGGTGATTGATGCACTAACCACAAACAATAGCCATTCATTTAATTTATCGCCTACAGTGACTTGTTTATAAATACATTGTGCCAATTATTATTGGGGATTTCCAGGTTTTTATCGGTCATAAAAAATAACATACAATATCTAATTAGTGTTATTGGATCACAATTTTACTCAAATAAAAAAAAAAACTTTCCCCAGTACAAGGACATTGTAGGTTGATGATGGTTATGATATATGAAGTAACCCCTTAGTAATAAACGTATTTACACACTGTATTAGCTTAGTATAGAATGTTCTCTCCCTGTTTGATACATTTGAAAAGTCTTGACAGACATTGACTACATTGTATAGTTTACCCAGTCTTTATGTACTGGCTGATTCATGGATCATATATTATGCCGAATATAGTATGAAGCTATAACGCGACAGATTACGATTAAAGATCTCCATAAAAGTCACAAAACAGATGAGTTTCCTGGTCAGGTCTTATTAGGTCAACGACCAGTGCGTTCGTGTGTATAGACTAGGAGTCCGTGAGCCCCAGCATTGTAAGATTCGCTCCATTCTGTAATTTTAGACGTTTGAATTTTTTCTTAATTATATTAAGTAATTTATATGAGTTACCAAAATAAAAAATGCTCTACGCGTCATTCTCATCACACTATATTCGGCTTAATATATAAACCATGAATCTAATTATAACTCCTATATAAAGGAGTTGTAATATATTATGTATATCAACACTTTCTTTTTTCAGATATCTCTACCGAATTTTCTCTTCGTCTCGTATAAACTGACAGACGTGGGTACGTGTGTAACGACGAACCCCGCCGCAGCTAAATTCAAGGGTGAGGAGACTTCTGATCCCAAACAGCATTTAACATTGCGGCTGAAGAATATCCTACAAGATGTCGAGGTGCAGACAAAGTGAGTGAATTTTTTCATTAGCTTCTGCCCCCAGATTTGCCCGAATGATACGAGTTTCACCCCCTTAAGGTATTGAAAAGTCCGTCCTTTACACATTATTGACGATAAATTTCTCAAAATTCAAATTGATAGTGCGGTTTTTGTTAATAGCAATTCACACGTATATTATTGTTGTTTTGGACAGAGTTTTCCCTTAGGGTCTTTCATTTATTAGTATAACATTAATATTTTTGTCAACAAGAAGTCGTCATATTGAATTTTATGACGTCAGTAACTCTAAGCAATTGTTATTCAGCGGATAATGACAACATATTTGAGTCAGAATTGTTACCTTAAATTTAGTATAAAATTTATATTTATCTATACTTCTATACTAATATTATAAAGAGGTAAAGTTTGATTGTTTGTTTGTTTGTTTGTTTGTTTGTTTGAATGGAATAGGCTCTGAAACCACTGAACCAATATGAAAAATTCTTTCACCGTTGGAAAGCTACATTCCTTGCGCTGAACATAGGCTATATTATATGTTTAAAAAAAGTAGGGTTCCTTACTAAAACCCTAAAAATGTAGCCCAAAGTGTAAAAAACGACCTCCAAAATTTCTTACATCGTATGCGCTTCGACAACGGCTTGACCAATTTCGCAAATTTTTTTATGGTATGTTCGTTATTGTTACGAAAAAGTTATTATGAAAGAAAATGTTGAAAAAAATAAGCAGAAAATTAGAAAAAAGAAGAAAATACGTGATGGTCACGCGGGGTTTGAACCTGGGCTCGATCGATTCACGTCGTTGGCAGTTTATATGACACGGCTGTCATGGCAACATCATTATTTACAAATGGTAAATAAAAATTATGAAATGCTATAAATACCGTTTTTATATCAGCTCAAACTATTTGGAGTAATAAAATTATTAGGATTAACAAAAACATGAATCCAAATAGTTTAAGCTGATATAAATACGGTATGTATAGCATTTCCTAATTTTTGTTTTCCATTTGTAAACAACGCCGTTACCATGGCGACCGGTAGACGTTATAGACGTTTGGCTGCGTTTCCGTGGACGCGGGGCGAGGCGGACAGAAGCTTGCGGTACCCGAATTGACCAATCACTATGCTCGAAATCTCTGCTCCACTCCGCTTGGGAACCACTAAGTTCCTATGCGCCCCGCACCGCGTCAGTGAAAACGCCAAGATTGGAGAAGTTTTCCAAATCTATACATCTATACAAATAAATAAAATTGAAGTGTCAGTATGTAACTTTCAATTAGAAACGTTTTTCTAAATGCATATGACATTTTAAACGATATCTTCTGCTTTTTTTGCATTGGCAACGATATTTACTGAAAACGAAAATGTAATTTTAAAAAAAAATGTCTGTCAGCGTCTCTCTTTGCTCCGGCTAATCTCTGTAACGGCTGGACCGATTTTAACGAGACTTTCACTGGTAGATAGCTAAAGTTATAAGGATTAATTTAGGCTACTTTTCATCATCATCATCGTCGTCATCTAACTAATGATCACCGGATTGGCTGGACCGACTGTGACATTCACCGGGCTTAGCTTATGTTAGTAGGAGTAATCTATACATCTATATGTATAAAAGTAAGTCGTGTTAGTTAAATTATTTATAACTCAAGAACGGCTTTATCGATATGGCTGAAAATTGGTGAGGAAGTAGCTTAGAGCAAGTAGACGGACATAGGTTACTATTTATTCCATATTTTGTCAGCGTTTCCGTGAACGTTGCGGGTTCTGCGTTTGGGTTTCGCGTTGTGGGTTCCGCGTTGCGGGTTCCGGGTTTCCGTGTTGCGGGTTCCGGGTTTCGCGTTGCGGGTTTCGGGTTCCCATGCTGCTGGTTCTGCGTTGCGGGTTTCGGGTTCCCATGCTGCGGGTTCCCGCGTTGCGGGTTCCGGGTTCCCGCGTTGCGGGTTCCGGGTTCCCGCGTTGCGGGTTCCGGGTTCCCGCGTTGCGGGTTCCGGGTTCCCGCGTTGCGGGTTCCGGGTTCCCACGTTGCGGGTTCCGGGTTCCCACGTTGCGGGTTCCGGGTTCCCGCGTTGCGGGTTCCGGGTTCCCGCGTTGCGGGTTCAGCTTTCCCGCGTTGCGGGTTCCGGGTTCCCGCATTGCGGGTTCCGGGTTCCCGCGTTGCGGGTTCCGGGTTCCCGCGTTGCGGGTTCCGGGTTCCCGCGTTGCGGGTTCCGGGTTCCCGCGTTGCGGGTTCCGGGTTCCCGCGTTGCGGGTTCCGGGTTCCCGCGTTGCGGGTTCCGGGTTCCCGCGTTGCGGGTTCCGAGTTCCGCGTTGCGGGTTCCGGGTTCCCGCGTTGCGGGTTCCGAGTTCCGCGTTGCGGGTTCCGGGTTCCCGCGTTGCGGGTTCAGGGTTCCCGCGTTGCGGGTTCAGGGTTCCCGCGTTGCGGGTTCAGGGTTTTCACGTTGCGGGTTCCACGTTGCGGGTTCCCGCGTTGCGGGTTCCGGGTTCCCGCGTTGCGGGTTCCGGGTTCCCGCGTTGCGGGTTCCACGTTGTTTTTTTTTTAGTTGAATTTCATCATAAACTCTTTTTATGCTCAACGAAGTGGGCAAGGGTCAGCTAGTATATATATATATACATAATTGTAAAGAAAATATTGTTTAACTTCTTTAGAAAAGGAATGACCTTGTTGAGCGCCTTGATGTTCGAGCGAGAGGTCGCGGGTTCGAATCCCGCCGAGGGAACAAAAAGTTTTCAATGTTTCGGGTCATGGATATGTATTAATTTTGTGTATAATATAATAAAAATCTTAAATATGTGGATAGTATAAAAGTATTTTATATTTATATAATATATTTCCGTTGTCTGGTACCTGTAACACAAGTTCTTCGGATACTTAGCACAGGACCAGATTGACGTGGTGTGGAGCGTTCATAGATAGATATTATTATAATTAGAAAATATGTTTCTTTGATGAAAAATGCTCATACTTCATAGAATGGTTGTTTTTTTTGTGTGACACTTTATAATCTTTATAATCTGGGACCATGCTATAGTATTAGAATAACTTATATTAATTGTACCAGACATCCTGAAGTATATTTAACACTTATACGTATACTAATTTTTATTAATTTTATTACCTTATACACATTTAATACACTTCACTTTGACCCCAAAAAACAATAAAAATTTGTACCTTTCGTTAAATGAACATAATTTTCACCGCTGTAGACTAACTCGTAAAGTTCGGCAAAGTATCCTAACCAAAAATTCGAGAAAATTGAGTTTCTAACTGTCACTTAAACATTTTAGAATACGTCGTAACGTATTAAGTACATTAATCTAAAGATCCGTCTCTAGAATCAATGTACTTAATACGTTAATACATATATATCTTAAAATGTATAAGTGACAGTTTAAACTTAATTTTCTGGGTAAATTTTCCTTCATCGATTCATGTCTTCAATTTATGCATTGTTTTACCAGAGCCCATCTCCAAGAGAAATTCTTGTCGGATCTCCGCAAAGCGCGCGAAACGTACACGGGGGCGGAGCTAGCGAGCGTCCTGCACGCAATGCGGCGCCGCCTCGACGACCCCGCCGTACTGTCCGGTGATACCATACTGAACCTTCTCATATCGTACAGGGAGATACAGGACTATGACGCGATAGTACAAGTCGTAGATGATTTGAAGACTATAATGAACAGGAAGAACTACATCAATATGCCGATCATCAGGTTCATGTACGCGTTCGCTATGAACAGGTGAGTAAATTGATGGTTATGGCCCGTATATATAATCTCAAACCTAACCTCACTTGAGGATCTATTTGATATTTTTTTTTCTTTTTTAAAACGTAAAATAAGGGTGATATACTTATTTTAATGTTTTTCTGTAATCATTAATATGAATATTACAGTATAAAAAAAAATAAGTACTAAAACTCTTAAAGTAGAACGAAACGTTGTTTTATCTGTCAAATAGGTTATCAAATGGGGTTGGGTTTGAGATTGTTTTATTTATACGGGGCTTAGTTTTAGTACGTCGAAGTAGCAGTTTTAAAGTTATTTGTAAAAAATAAATTTGGCTCCTTAAATGTTATTGGTGAATTGAAAATAAGTAACCGATAAAAATATAGAGAGAACCGCGTGACGTCAGTTTTTAAATTTAGAAAACATGCATTAGTAAAATATCTTATGTTTTGTAGGAGGAACAAGGAGGGCGACAGGGATAATGCACTGCGGGTGTGCGTCAAGGCGCTCGAGAAAAAGGAGAACAGATTTCCGGACATGCTGTGCCTGTGTGGACGCATATACAAGGACAAGTTCGTGGAGTCACAGCATTCGGACTTAGAGAGCTTAACTAATGCTATACACTGGTATGTTAAATAAACACTACAGTATATGACAAATAAAAACCAATTAGATATTGCCCGCGTAAAAACTTAGCGGAAACCATACATTCTGCCGCGATGAAAAGTATCCTATGGCCTTTCCCATGGTCTACTTCATATTTATTCCAAAAATCATCAAAATTGGTCCAGTAGTTTCAGAGTATATTCAATGCAAACAAAAAAAATATCTATATCAATTTGTACTAGTCTCTAATATTAGTTTAGAAAAGTCATTGTGCTGCCTCCTAGCGGATTTTTTGTGACATATTTTCATAAAACGTAAAAATAATTTTAGTTTTTTTATCTGCGTACACTGCAGTGCTCCCGCTAAGGCGAGTCTATATTATGTTCTTTGTCTTTTAGGTATAGACAAGGCTTTGAAGTACAACCGAATGAGTATGCGGGCATCAATTTGGCAACGCTATTAGTTATTGCTGGCAATGACTTCAAAGATTCACAAGAACTGCAACACATAGGTATAAACATTTTATATATTTGATAAACACAATCCTACTAAAATAGTTGTCACCTTATAATCATTTCTTATGGTTACCCTATTCAGCCCTATTGCGTTATATAAATAAAGCAATATTTATAACTGAGTCGCGCTAATATATAACTCGTAATATCTTCTCGCCGAGTTATTTCTCGAGACAATAACGTTCAGATAGTGTATTACTTAGTATCAAATGCTATATGCCAAAGCTTACAAGACGCACGACCATCCAAAGAAACTTCAAAAGGTACCCATAAAGCACTGCAAGAACGCACACTAGCCCTTATTAAGAGAAGACAGGAACTACACCGTAGCAAAAATAAAACCAGAGCCACAAAAAACGAATTATCAGCTATATACAAGCTTATAAGCAAATACATAAAACTTGACTACAAATGTTATAGATTAAAAACTTTTGAAAAACATTTACAACAAACAGGAAGCTCGAAAAAAGCTTTAAAAGAGTTACGAACACATAAAGGCTGGATAGACAGCCTAAACAGCGAAGGTAAAATAGTGAACAATCGGAGAGAAATTATTATAACAGCGACAAACTTTTATAGAACTCTATATAGTGCTCAAGTAACAGAGTGCCGCAGTAGCCATATAAATATGTCTAAAAACAAAAGTAATATCAAAAATATATCACCAATATCCGATGACGAAGTAATTCAGGCAATAAAGAAGTTAAAGATAGATAAAAGCCCAGGCCCGGATGGTATCACAAATGAGGCCATAAAAGTCGCTTACCCACTTTTGACTCCACCCTTAACGTACCTTTTTAACATCATATTAGACACCGCTGAAATACCATCACAGTGGATGGAGTCAGAAATAATTTTAATTTATAAAAAAGGGAATCCAAAAGACATTACTAACTACAGACCAATAAGTTTACTCTCATGTCTGTACAGACTTTTCTCTACAATTATTAATAATCGAATAAGTACTAACCTGGAATCAAATCAACCAATTGAACAAGCCGGCTTTAGAAAAAGTTTCTCGACGATTGATCACATACATACGCTAGAACTAATAATGGAAAAATATGAGGAAAATCAAAGAGCGCTCTACATCGCGTTCATTGATTATAAAAAGGCTTTCGATACAGTGTCACACTCCAGTATATTCACTGCTCTACAAGACCAGGAAGTTAACGAGGAGTACATTCAAATAATAAGAAATATTTACAAGAACAGCGTAGCAAAAATAAAATTAGAATCTACTGGTCCTACGTTTCCTATTAAAAGAGGTGTAAAACAAGGTGACCCGTTGTCCCCAAAAATATTTATATCCATCCTAGAATTTATAATAAAAAGATTAAAGTGGGAAAAAGTGGGACTCAATATTAACGGCAAGTATTTAAGTCATCTGCGTTTTGCAGATGACTTAGTACTGTTATCGGAAACAAGCCAACAACTTCAAACCATGCTTGACTCATTAAATACTGCTAGCAAACGTGTAGGACTAGAAATGAATCTAGCTAAAACAATGGCCATGACAAATAGAGCAAATAAAAGAATATTTATAGAAAATAAAACATTACAATACACCAAAAAATATAATTACCTGGGAAAACTTATTGGATTTGATAGGAAACTAAATGAACTAGAAGTAGAACGAAGAGCGCAAAATACGTGGAATAAATATTGGTCATTAAGTGAAATATTTAAAAGCAACATTCCAATAAGTATAAAAACCAAAGTTATGACGTCATGCCTCCTACCCTGCCTGACCTATGCATGCCAAACCTGGAAGTATACTTCAAAAATTAAAAACAAAATTACTACTTGCCAACACGGTATAGAACGCAGTATGCTTAATATTAAGAAAATACAAAAAATACGGCACTCTAATATTAGGACAATAACAAAAGCTAAAGATGCTCTAACTTATGCTAAAAAACTTAAGTGGAAGTGGGCAGGGCACGTAGCGAGACTTGAGGATGACAGATGGACTAGCAGAGTAACAAAATGGAAAGGCCCATACGGCAAGCGGGTCCAAGGGAGACCATACACGAGGTGGGAAGATGAAATAGTGAGAATAGCCGGCCCCTGTTGGCCACAAGTAGCTCAAGATAGGGACAAGTGGATCTCTTTAGAGGAGGCCTTCACCTTCAAATAAAATGAGGGGTTCTTGCACGTTTTTTTACTAGAAATTAAAATAAATAAGTATAATATGTATTATTTCAAAGCATGTTTTGTCACTTATATTAGTATTTAAATTTAAAAAAAAAAAAAAAATGTATGTTATCGTGTACCAAATGTAATTTTTTTTGCAAGAAATAAAAGGCTTTTTTATTTTTATTTTTTATTTTTATTTATTTTATTCAAAATATCTTTTTTTTTCAGGAATTGTTTTAAATCATCTCATAGGCAAGAAAGGCAGCTTGTCGTCCCTAAAAGACTACTGGGACGTGGCCACATTTTTTGAGATCTCAGTGCTAGCTCAGGACTACGTAAAGGCGATACAAGCGGCGGAGTGTATGTTCAAACTGAAACCACCGAATTGGTACCTCAAGTCCACGATTGGGAATATAGAACTGATTGATAGGTAATACTTACTTAGCTTTGTAAAGTCATATCTTAGGATTAGAGCACACCGAGGCGCGGTGCAGCATTTTAAAAATAGATATTGAAAATTGAGCTTTATTTACATCTTATATTCAATCCTATATATAAAAGTCTCGCGAGAACTCGAGAACGGCTAAACCGATTCGGCTATTTTTGGTCTTGAAAGGTTCGTGGAAGTTCAGGGAAGGTTTAAACGGTTTGTATGCTCAACGAAGTGGGCACGGGTCAGCTAGTTTACTATATAAAAAGTATCCTTTAATGCAAGAGCGGCGCCACGCTACGCAGGGATGTGCAGCTCAAAGTTTCCCAATTAGACATGGCTTGGGTAGTGAATAAGGTTCAATTTTGTATTGCTCCTCTTGTCACGGTGTGAACTGACGTATTACATGTTGTACAAAGAACAGTCACTATAACTTTGAGATACGATTATACTACCTTACCTCATTTTGGAAATGTATTATCATTTCATATCGCAAGAAAAAAAAAATATTATAAAAAATATATAAAAAAATACATTTGTGGAATTGGAAATGGTAGTATAATCATATCCCAAAGTTATAGTGACTATTATTTTTGCACCCGCTATATTTACTATTACGATTCAGTCATGAATGTCAACGTTGTTTATGATAATAAAATGACATGTAAAAAAAAACTTTGGCAGATTTCGTAAGAAAAGCGAGGAAACGTCCCCCGAACAGCAAGTGTTCTCGTTTTGGATGGAGTTCTTTGTGGAAGCAACTAAAAGCACCTGTGAAAACATTATACGCTTTCCTGTAAGTTTATCATGTTATGTAACACGCTAACTTTATTCGTCATGGAAAATGCTTTGGTATTCGGGATGAAAAGTATTTGTTAATCAAGGGTTAAGATTCCTGTGCGCAAGTCTTTTATCAAAATTAATCCGTTTGCGTGTAAAAATGGACAAACACTCAATACACCTTTATAAGTTTGTAAGTGTACTGTAAATATTATTATTAGTAATGCCAGTGAAAAACATAGGTAACTTTTGTTCAGGGGACCTACTCTCCAAACTGATTCGATTTTAATTCATATTCAATCATGCCGCGTACTCCCGAATAAATTGACGTTTGTTTATTTTGATTCTCAGTCGATTAATATGTTCGGGAGTACAAAAGTTACGATCTAACGATTTTTTTTATCCTGGTTAGTTTTAAAGTAATCCACCAAATAAAATACCAAAATCCGTTGAGATCGATCTGATTCGATTCTCGATTGTGTCGGGAGTAAGCCTGCTGTTCCTACAAAAAAATGTATTTATCAGTATTTATCACCACTATATTTGTTATGTTTCAGCAGGACCTACTTTCAATAGATGTCACTACTATTAACGTTTGTAAATTATAAAACGTAAATATGCCGAATTAAGTACAAATATTGACATTAAAATAAAGATAAGCATATTTTTAAGCATAACATTTAATATTTAAATTCAACTCCTTAATTAAGAAGAAGATACGTAACGAAATTAGTATTTTCCAATAGTTGCGCTAGATGGCGGTTTCCGGAATGTGCCTGGAAATCGAAGAAAACTAAAATAGCCAGTCGAATTGTCAGTATTAGGGTGATACCATAGTACTATGCCGTGTCCCTGTTATGTATCTACTTTGTGGTTTCAGGTAGTAATATTAGAAACGACCAAAGTGTACATGCCGTCGTATTTGAATGTGAACATGGGCGCGGAACAGAAGTCGATAGAAATATTCAACCTGTGCCTGGACTCCATGCGCGGGGACTGCCGCCAGGTGCACCGCTGGTTGTTCACCTCTGACATGATACGGACCTACAGGTAATGTTCTTACACACATATCGATCAACTAATGGTCAGCAACGCGTGGCAAATTTATATTAATTAATTTTAATGTACTTTTAAGTCTTTGTTTTTTCAAAATTTTTTCTTGCTTCTTCATCATCATATTTGTCATCATAAAAAATATTTTATATTTTTGTACTTACCAACAATACCGCAATAGAGAACTAGGTAGGTGCAATAATATTCAACAAAGTGCGGCTTACCTTTATCTATTTCTTTTTATTACGTGGATCATGTTTGCTGAAAATGTTTATCGCAGTCAGAAAACTAGGGTGTATACTGTACACCGTAAATACCATACCGCGTATAAGTAAGACTAAGGGCGTGTTTTACCAAGCAATGTTAGAGTTAACGCCATGTTAAATATCATGTTATCCCTCTCGAATTTTCTATCAATGAATGAGAAGGCATAGTATTTTAACAAGGCGTCAACTTTAACATTGCTTAGTGAAACACTCCCTTAGCCTACATGATTAATCAATGGACCGGTTTGTTTGATGGCCTTACAAAAACGGCCTGAAATTATCCTATTCGGTTTCTCTGGTTAAGGATATAGTAGCAACAAATTGATTCGCAACTAAAATCGGTGCTGTGGTATCTCCTATTATTTCTTCAGTTCAGAGCTTCGCTCTCGACCCGGAGGTCGTGGGTTCGATTCCCGCGTTGGATCAACAAAAAATGTTGTTTTCAAGTTTAATTAAGACAATGCAACCTGATTGTCTGATAAGAAAGATGATCCATGCGTCGGATGGGCATGTAAAAAGTCGGTCCTGCGCCTGTTCTCTCGCCAGTCGTGTCGGTTTACCGTCCCACTGGGTTATGAGAGTTATAGGAAGAGAGAGTGTCTATGTGTATTGCGCACACACTTGGGCACTATAAAATAACTCCTGCGTAGCTGGCCTGGTTTCAATGAAATCGGCTACCGACACCGAAATCGGTGAGGGGAGCTATTATTATATTATTTCTCAAACGCTATTTAACAATTCTTCCAGCTTGTACAAGCGCGACGAGCGCTGCCTGTTCCTGTACGTGAGCGAGAACTCGGACGACTTCCAGATATTCCTGCCGTCGGCCGCGTTCCGTCAGCACCTGTACGACTTGCTGGGGGAGCTCACAGCTGACCATGAGAAGGTCGCCGACCTGGACACTAGCGGTATGCAGGATCAGCTCAAGGTATAGTTGGCAGTGGCGTTAAATGCATATAACCCCATTCCTATCGGTTTCTGTATCCCTTAAATTTTGAAGTACTTCATTCAAATGCCTACCGATATACAGGCTAGCGCTTCCCTTTTCAGGAGAAATAGCTCTAGTTACTAATATCTAGTTAGTGTTTAAAAATATACGAAGACTTAGAATTCAATAGGATATACAAATTTTTTGTAAACACACAACAACAAATCAATAAAATTATTAATAAGAACTTTTAAAACACACGACGCGTGTAGAGCATACGCAATGAAACCTCATCAACATATAATATATATTATGTTACTGTAAAATCCCGAATCACGGTAAATCCTAAGATTTACCAACTCTGAATTGTAAAAGTCTGATCGAAATTACGATTGAAGCACGCGCGTGACGCTTGTGTACTGGCGCGATATTTGTCCATCAACTTACCTAAAGAAGTTTCATAATAGGATATTAAAGTTTTTACTCTTCAAACAGCCAAATACTGTCACAGAATTAAAATTAAGAATCCTCCTATTTACAAACTCTTACTGTCTTTCTTTTAATTGGAATTATTTTAAGCATTATGTATTTTAACTGTAAGTTGTACCTTAAAGTATGAAATAATGGCAAGCGAATAGCTATATTAATATGTCGACTATTTCAGTACGAGTACGAGCTAGACGACTGCAACAAGCGCGTAGTGCTCGGCAAGGGCACGTACGGCGTGGTGTACGCCGCGCGCGACCTCAACACGCAAGTGCGGATCGCGGTGAAGGAAATCCCCGAGCGGAACCTCGGCGACGTGCAGCCGCTGCACGAGGAGATCCTGCTGCACTCGCAGCTGAGGCATCGGAATATAGTGCAGGTGAGCTTGATAACTGAAAATATCACTCTAAGGGCGTTCGCGGGATATAGATGTTTGTTTTATTTTCATTACTGTTTATGATATCATTATATTATTTTGTAAGATTTATATCTATGGACGCTTCACACCACGTCAATCTGGCCCCGTGCTAAGTATCCGAAGAACTTGTGTTACAGGTATCAGACAACGGAAATATACTTAATACTTTTACACTATAAACATATTTAAGATTTTTATTATATTATTACACAAATTTAATACACATCCATGACTCAGGAACATTTAAAACTTTTTGTTCCCTCAGCGGGATTCGAACCCGCGACCTCCGGGTCAAGAGCCAAGCTCTGAACCACTAGACCACGGAGGCGTCATTTAATAACTAAGTTTTATAATAATATACTAAATGTACATGTACATTGTTTCAGTATTTGGGATCAATATCCGAAGACAACTACTTCAAAATTTTCATGGAGCAGGTACCAGGAGGTTCCCTTTCCGCTCTGCTCAGATCTAAATGGGGACCTTTAAAAGAAAACGAGGCAACAATATCATATTACACTAAACAAATATTAGAAGGCAAGTTCAATTTTTCATAAAAGGGTTTTACTGACCAAGATTACATCTGTAACGTCCTTGATTGACTCTACACACTTTTACTTAATAAGTTTGAAATGAAACTAAGAGTTTACGATACTAAAATAAATATTGATTCATTGAACCCTTGATATGGTCAAATGACCATGGTGTGCGAGCACGCGCGATCGCCTTGATTGATCCGAACATACTGATTTATATTTAATAAGTAATTAATTATGCGCGTGTCACAAACCGCTGATTCCTAAAACCTAAAATGCTTAATGTACGGCTAATTGTACGGTGCAAATCATCGTACAACATCATTACTTCATTACAATAGGTTTACTAACCGTATTGGACTAATAAAAAAAAAAAACTGTTAACTGATTGTCTAATGGTCATAATGGGTAAAAAGTCGATGCTGCGTCTGATCTCTCTCGATTATTATGATTATATTGGGGACAAATATGAAGAAGGATATACTTTAATTATCGCGGAAAGAATGTACGGTTCCTGAAGAGGTTGCTTTCTTGTGCGACCACGAAGTCGGAAGTAACATCTAGTTAGTTAAATATTATATTGTTTTAGGTTTAAAATACCTCCACGATCAGAAAATAGTGCATCGCGACATCAAAGGCGATAATGTACTAGTGAACACGTACAGCGGTGTGGTCAAAATATCCGACTTCGGTACGTCCAAACGCTTGGCGGGCTTGTGTCCGTCGACGGAGACTTTTGCGGGCACGTTACAGTACATGGCTCCTGAGGTCATAGACAAGGGGCAGAGAGGATACGGCGCACCTGTAAGTATTCTCTAAATGATTGGAATTTAAAATATAATAATATTGTATTGAAAAAAAAATTCAAAAATTATATCTTGCATCACTTTAATATGATGTTGTAATAATCAATATTTACATTATATAATCCTCTATTTAAGGCGCTGCAGGCCCGCTACTAGCGCCACTGTTTTTAGCATAAATTTTACAACGACACAAGAAAATTGCTAAATCGGTCACTTTTGCCTGTTTTTATGAAAGTAAATACACTATAGGATTTAGAGCTGTAATTAAATGGCAATTTTTTTTAACTATTTACCTAGTGCTTTAACCGATTACTTTTTTGAATAAGATTTTTGTGTCGTTTTTAAATTGATTTTTCTCTATTTCTCTTATGTTTTTTACCTTGAGAATTCCACTGTATTGTGTGAAAATAAAAATATATGTATAATTTGTTTGTTTTAGGCGGATATATGGTCGTTAGGATGTACCGTAGTAGAAATGGCTACAGGAAATCCACCTTTTATGGAACTAGGATCGCCGCAAGCTGCTTTATTCAAGGTATGATATTAATATTATTCATACAAAAATATGTCTGTCTCTCTGTTTTACCTCTTCTCGCTTTAATTAATTTCTATGAAATTTTAGAGGTAGATTATGCCCCAGATAATATAGTAAAATAGTTTTTATCCTGAAAAGTGTAGTATTTAAGCAAAAGCTAGTTTACAATTTAAATATATTATATCAGCAGATGAGTGAGTGTACGCATAGGGATGCGTTTGATGCACCTCCCTCCTCCCACACTGCTTATGCGTACACTCGCAAGCAAAAAACATGAAAACACCACCACTACACAAGCAATAATGTTAACACGATCGTGCAAAGTCCCACCACCATGCAGGTTGCAAAACTCAACGCGCGTTTCGCTCCGACCCCGGAGCATCCTCAGGATGTTGACTCTGCGAACAATGTTCGTTAAGTCCTTAACGAACATTGTAACTATTGCAACGCATAAGCAGTGTGGGAGGAGGGAGGTGCATCAAACGCATGCCTATGCGTACACTCACTCATCTGCTTGCAGATTGTGGTTATAATTGTTTCGCGGGATATTGCTAGATATAATATATTTAAATTGTATGCTATGGATTTCCGCAAAGTAACGCCTGATTCCATTAACTAAAAGCTAGTTTATATTTAGTAATTTTATATTTTGTTTTTTTGGTGTGACAATGTGTTTTTTTCAGGTTGGTTATTACAAAATGCACCCTGAGATACCGAGTGAACTCTCGATCAAAGCAAAAAACTTTATACTGCGATGCTTTTTACCAGACCCTGAGAAACGGGCAACAGCTTCAGAACTTCTAGAAGATCCTTTCTTATGCGAGTAAGTTCTTGTCTATTAAATACTATCGAATATTATTCCTCATTTTATACTTTGTCCGCATTTTTCGTTATAAATAAATGACAAATATATCCTACTTTTGATAATGTTATGTGATATGGCGGCCATGTTATTTATTATTAATTTGACGTAACTATTTTGAATTTCAGAAAAAAGAAGTCGACAACTCGCCTTGCTAACAGCGTCGACTATAGCCGAAGCATATCAGTACCGGCCGATAAAGCTAGACCTCCATTATCGCAGAAGAAAATCTCTGAGCCAAGTCTACCTGCTAACTTACCTAGCTCGCCCGAAATAGAGTAAGTAATAAGTATACCAAGTACTTGCCGTCCACGTGCGTGTGTATTGTAACTGGCGTAAATTCGTACGTCAATGTGCAAATTCATACGTTAACGCGCAAGTGCGTACGTATACGCAGTAAATGCGTACGTATACGTAGTAAATGCGTACGTATACGCAGTAAATGCGTACGTATACGCAAAGACACACACGCTCGTGAATTGCGAAACCCGTTATTAGTTTATAGACGCATAATTTGTAGTAATTTAAAGCATGTCACCTATTCCAATTATATCTGCTAGAACGTCACCTATTCAATTTATGTTTAGTAAGTAGTTTAAAAGCTGTTCTCTTAAATATGCATGGTTCTTGTATTGAATTTAAAATATAATAAAAATAGTTTCGACCATTCTATGCTTTGGCGAAATAAAGCGTTTTATTTTTAGGGGAATATAGATTTTTTTCAAATTATATTATTGTCACTATGTTTTTGTTAAAGTGTGCAAGGTAAAAAAGTATTTTTTACATTTCTGATTAACGTAATATATTAAAATGCGGAGCCGTCATTCGTTTGTCAAATTGTTTCTTCAGTGCATTGACAAGCTTACTAGAAATTGGTTTAAGAAATTCCGTATCATTCTGCTTTCTTGCGCCAAAACATGGATACTTTGGAACTTTTTGTTTTTTGTGCATTGTGTGATGTTTCACGTCATACCATCAAACATATTCGGTGGATGGGCTTTTAATAGAGATATTTCAAGATGATACATTTTTTTGTACAAAATTGTAGAAACTAGTGATTGCAGAGAATAGGATATTACTTTAGATTTTTGCTTTTTTAACATTTAAAAACGGTATTTATATTCCAATAAAATATTAACAATGAAGCTTATCTTTCTAATATTATAAATTAATAAGATAGACAGCGAAATGAGAATATAACATCTAAGAGTGATTGATATAATAAATTAATAACGATAGACATTATGTATTTGGCATACAATCAAATATATTTATAGTACGTATCACTGCCCGTTTGCGTTGTTGCTAAGAAATGTGTTTTCGCCCTCAAGGGTTAAAACGGTCCGGTCTAACCCGACAATCACTAGGACGGCCTCCTCGATGCTCTCACCGATATTGATATACCCACCGGAACTGTCCAACTGCAGGTAACCATTACATTTTATCGCACAGTCTACACTACACTGCACGGAAGCGAAAGACCATTCATAAAATTCGCATCTTGGCAACTAACGGCCGAATGAAACGCTAATTAAGTCTGTATATTTAAATGCTGTTACTATAATTCATTTAGAAAATAACAGGGACAGCATGCTAGTTGAACGTCACTTAATGTAACCATCGTTTTAGTATTTTTCGTGTCTCATGATTCTACGACTATTTTAAATTCAAAATGGAGATATTGTCATTGCATTTATCGAGTATAGCACTAGCAGCAGTAAAGTTTAACGTAATTATTGAATTGACAACTGGAAAAAGACGAAAACAAGAATATCACGTGATCATTTTGTACCCTCTTTTTGATAAGATTTACTTATTTTAATCTTTTATTTTACGTATTATCGATAAAATTAACTTACTACTAAACTTGTTATGCGAATAGTTTTATGATTGGTTATAAACTTCCAAATATACAAAATTGTGCACAAAATTTTATATCAAAATTTTTGTATTAGATTGTCACAGTCACTGTTACGTCGAAAAAAGCACGCAAGGTCACTTCGCACATGCTTTCCGATTTCATATTACTAACATTAACCAATAACTTATATATTATTTTTAACTGCTAACTCAATTGACTAACACATTATACTGACTCGTTTGAATGATTATTGTATAAATGCTAATATAATTTTGTAAGGTTTCTAATTGTGTCTTGAAATTATGGATCATAATAATTTATATAGATTTTTACAAAAAGCTTTTTCAGTAATTAGACCTTATACTTTATAAAATTCAAAAATAGCGGCTGACTTCTGTATACATGTAGTGTATATAAAAATTACTAGTTAAAAAGTTATAGTCAATACTACATGACAACAATATATTTCAGTACAATGCCTAATACACCGTCAACCGATGACATGGAAAATTCGGACACAATACTGAATAGGAGAAGTTCTTCGGGCGGTCTGCTTTCTCCTGAAGTAAGTGTGGCAAAAATTGTAAAAGAATGAAACTGTTTAGAAAAGCCTAGATAAAGGCATGTCGGGACGTGTCTACGGAGGGTTTCGTAACTATGCTATGTGTAACCTTTGGTTTTGTTTTAAAATAACTATGTAGACGATCAAATAGAATATAGAAAAAAAAATATGATGCCAAAAAAGTAAAGTCTATTACTATCATACCAAATTCATGAAATAGTAAGAAGGGTGGATACTCAGTGCGACGCTTTAATATTCCTTGTGGTACTACCAAAACTAAGAACAAAAACATTGAAATCCTCTATGCGGCGCACCTTATCCATACCATAACATTTATGAAATTTTGAACATAAAAAATCTGAAATAAATACATTTTGTATTAACAATGTTTTTTGTTCTCAGGTTGATATGATAAACGTTCCAAGATCTTCAATAGATATAGAGCACGATGGTTTCTATTTGCTGAAAAAAGACTCACAACGGCGTCTCACTCTGTCGCGAGTGTTAGAGCAGGACTGCGAGAAGATTTGCTCAAAATGGATGTTGAGTATACAGCAGGATTTTGGCAACACTGTACTAACAATGGTGAGTCTTTGAACATTTAACGTATTTTTGTTATTATCAAATGTAACAATAAAATATGAAAATGTTACGACCGAAACGGTAGTTAAATTTAGTGACGCCCAAGTAACATGTTGTCCTTGTCATTACCTCAAGGAATGACAGTGACAGATGTGAACCGGCGGGCCTTTTAACTTTATTCCGTGTTTAAATTTTTTCATTTGTTTATTATAAATTGTAATGTTTTATAATATTTTTAGAATCACTTAGAAACTCTTCGCTGTGCATTGAAAGATTACATAATGGACCAAAATCGGAGTGTCATAGAGCGAGCGATAACATCGCTAAAGGAGGAATTAGATTTCGATTCGAACGCAATAAACGAGCTACATTCAGCGATCTACATGTTCCAAGAAGCGGTAAATGTAGTCCTGAGGATGCACAGCATTAAGCCACATTGGATGTTCGCGTTGGATAACTTAGTTCGGAACGCGGTGCAAGCGGCTATCACAGTATTATCGCCCGGTGAGTTGGTTTTGTAGATTAATCAATTTATTCGATATTAGCTCCTATTTATTACAGTTTCTAAAACGTTATGTAAGTTGTGTTGTAAAAAAATATTATGAATATATTAAAAACAATATCTTTATTATTACCACAACTCTCTCTGTATGTAACAGTCATTATCTGACTTATGACTCTCTAGAGATATTATGTCAGTACTGACTTATTTGATATTTCCGACATGATGTAGATCTCAATCATATATATAAAATTCTCCTGTCACAGTGTTAGTTACCATACTCCTCAGAAACGGCTTGACCGATTTTTATGAAATTTTATATGCATATTCAGTAGGTCTGAGAATCGGGTACTATCTATTTTTTATACCCCTAAGTGATAAGGGTTATCCACTGCTTACATTTTTTTTTTTGGACAACATCATTTTTTTATAATGTGGTATTAAAAATACATAGAACCCTAAATTTTCACTCTTCTATCACCCACCTCTTTTCCCATTTTCTGATAGTTGCTTTAGACATTTTCCACATACGGGTTCCGCGTTGCGGGGTTTGGATTCTGAGCTACGGATTCCACGTTCGGCGTTGCGGGTTCCCCGTTGCAAGTTGTGGGTTCCGAGTTCCGTGTGGCAGGTTCCGCGATGTAATTGGATTTCACCACAATCTTGGTATAATTAGTCTGGTAACTTTTCAGAGCTAGGCGCCAACTTAGCGGGCGGCGAGGCGCATGAGCGTCGCGGCGGCGTGGCGGACGCGTCGGCGTCGGCGCTCTCCACCGCCACCTCGTCCCGCGACCGAGACCAGTTGCAGCTGCACTCGCTGCGCCAGGACAACCTGAAGTGAGTCAATTACTTGCTTAGGACGCCTGTCCAGATATGAAAAATAGAAAATATTATATAAGTATACCTGCTTAATAGAGCTAAAGAAAAGCAGCTGAAAATTGTAGGCTGCTAAAAATGTGAACATGTGAACATCCGTTTAATTTTTATTCCACGGACAAAGGCTTGTATCACTATCACTACATAGTATAAAACAAAGTCGCTGTCTGTGCGTCTTTATATATGCTTAAATCTCTAAAAGTATGCAACGGATTTTGAAGCGCTTTTTTAATATTATTAAATTTTTAATATTCAAGAAGAAGGTTTATATGCATAATACATGCATAATATTGTAGGGAAACTGATGAATTTACAGGTTTCTAATGTGATGTCGTAAATAAACACATATTTTGCAAACGCTGATTGAAACCTACGTGATAAATTAAAATAATTTACTATGGTATTTTAAAACTTAAAAAGGTCAACAAAATAGTCCGTGATGGTATCTGCCTATCTCTTAAGGATTACCCACAATAACCATTTTTTATCCTTTACAATTTCCGTGAATATGAACAAAAAGAATAGACCGAAAATATGTGACATTTTAATTGGAAGTATAATTGTATATATTATGCTTATACTTAGCTTTGTTTATTTATTGGTACGGAATATAAATGACATTTAAATGATAACAGCACCCAGTATCATGCGTCTGTATGGACAGTTGATTGTTGCCAAGTCGCGCAAACGAAAAAAAAAACGCAAAAAAGGGAAAAAAACCTTGAGTAAAATAAAATTGCGCATGTATTGTTTCAGACTTCAACAGGAATTAGTAGAAAGCTATCACCAATACCAGTCGCTATTGAAGTTAATGCTCGATGAACAGCGGATACAAACACAGTTATTGAGAGACATCATTTCAGAGACGAGACCCCGGTAAGAATCTTAAACGTATATTCCGTTCAGAATTATTTTAACTCGTACTTTCTATGAGTGTAAACGTAAATAAACTGTAACGTCAGAAATATTGCCAATCACATACAAAAATAAATTTAATTAATATATTACGACGCTTTGTAATTGGCAATTTAACAAAGTTTATTTATTTATTTATGACACGCATAGTAGGTATTTATTTAACAATAGTACAAATTACAGAGAAAAACGACTCAAAGGTACTGCTTATTTCTAAGGGCCGATTTTTCATTCGTCAGATAACTTATATCTGTCGAATAAACATGGGACTTTGACATTTGTTCCTTACATAATCTTCCAAAGTCACATATTTATTCCTGAGATAAAAGTTATCTGACGATTGAAAAATCGGCCCTAAAAGAAATTTATATAGTATGTATAGGTATGTATAGTTTAGTTTCATCAAAACATTTTCCAGGTCTCAATCAGCTGACTCCGACGATGATGTAGAAGATGATGCCGCACTGCTGTCGTGGGTAGCGGCGCGCGGGCTGCCGCCGTCCGTAGGCCGCACGCTCGTGGCGCAGCGGTACACGCTCGCTGACCTGTTGGCGCACGTACAGAGAGACGACATCACGCGGCTGCAGTTCAAGTATGCTTTAGATCTTTAGATTTTATCATCAAAAACCAATGTCCCCACTGCGTGCACACTGAACGCATACTCGCTCGCTCGCTTGCGTGCGTGCTAGGCTACGTATATATCTATCCCCCTGTTCCACTTCCCAACTCTAAACGATCTGAACGTTTTTTTCGTTCAGATTTGCGGTTCTTTAGCACTGTTTATGATCGTTTTGAACTGTTTTCACAGGCACTGTCAGCTGTCAATGTCAGCGTTATGAATGATCTGAACGTTCAGAGCGTCTACTGGAACAGGCCCTATAGCATACTCCTCGTAATTTTTACTATTTCTGGACGGCGATTCTCGGGCAGTGGAAAAACGTTCATACTCGAATAAAACAACGACATTCGGAAATATTAAGAACGATGCACACTTGGTGTATTCTCAGAACACACTGAAAAAATCCGTTTATTACTTATTTAATCATAAGTGTGGAATGAGCAAAGAATAATCGTTCTTAGGCTGCCGGCATAAGTGTGAAAATTCTTTGTACATTTTTAAGTGATAAGAGTTCATTTTGTACAATATGCTTACGCTTATTTCGCTGCTAAGAAAAATCGTTCTTGTTAGAGGGTAATAAGAGCAAAAATTCTTTACTATTGCATATTACTTTTATAAGTAGTTATATTTTAAACGGCTTATTTTGTACTTGTTAGAACTTGTTAGTTGCGTTTTGCAGGTCGATGAAGTAACGTGTTTTCATTATTTTACTCGACGAAATGTTTCGTATTGTTTGTTTGTTTTGGTGGTGCGTTTAGGTTATACAATATCGTTGACTTTTAAAGAGTCAATAATACTCGTAATTAATCATTTTTGTTGTAGACGTAAATATATTAACTATGTTTGTTTAATTTTTTAGTTCACATTAATAAATTATATAAATACTAGCTGACCCGTGCCCACTTCGTTGAGCATACAAACCGTTTCGCCGAATCGGTTGAGTCGTTCTTGGGTTATGCTGACCAACATATTTTGCGATCCATTTTTATATTATAGAAGATGTAAGGTTTACTTCGACAGTTCGATTGGTAATTGTTCTATTGGTACCCCAGAATACGTGTTTCATGAATCGTTCGAACTTTTCGGTAGTAGAACGGACAACTTCATACATATGGTGGCGGCTGGTAGGTTATCAAATTGGTGGTGCACTTTTCTTACTTAGCTTTAAAAAAACTTAGCGTTAAAAAAACGCTATGGGAAACTTCAAAGACATAAAGTGATTTTCTTGTAAATATTGTTGTTGTTTATTGAAATATTAATATTTTAATTACCTAAGTATAATATTATGTATTATAAACGTATCAATTACGTATTTCGTCAATCATAGATAATATAATTTTTACCCGACTTCGGCGAAGTCAAAAGGAAGGGTACATGATTTTGGCAGTTTATGTATGTGTCGGAGTTGAAACGTAAGGCTTGCAAAGAAAAAAAAAAGAAAGCCTAGCAAGTTTAGTCATATTTCCCAAGAGGCCTGTTGCCGCTTACAAAAGAGGAAGGAGAAGACGTGTGTCACCGATGACAGAGAGGACTGTTCAGGGTGGCGCGCGATGGATGGCGGGGCTTGAGAAAAATGGAGTTGACTAAATTCGCTTACGTTCAATGTCTGCTTTGCATTAAGTACTTGTAGCAATAGGTTTGATTGTTCATAATATAAACACGTTCAGCTTGGTGTTATTATTTCGATCCTATAAAGTAACGCCCACAAAAATACCTACGTTCCGAAATCAGAGTGGGATATACCCGCAAAATCAAGATAGATGGTTACAGGGTACCTACAAATTGTTGGATTGGATATGGCCTTGCGGACATTCAGATCACGTTGAGACGGAACAGATTATATTACGGAGCCTCCACTACCAAAGGCAGCATGGTATATGCATAGCAGAAAGACGATTGATGGGATTACAGCGCTGCTGACGATGGTAACGTGCTGACAATGGGAATGTGACGATTTACAATCTGAATGTGACGATTGACAATGGGAACGTGACGATTTACAATAGAACCACGATATTGGCTAGTCAACGACAGGTCTTGGTTATAAGCTTGATGGCTTTGGTAACAGGTGGTAGCAATCTTTTTATTCCTCGTTATAATTTGGAAGCCTTCAAAGTAAATACAATTTCAAAGTTTCCATGAAATTGCTTGCCCAAAAATCTAAATAAACTTTAAAGTTTAGTGTTCGTTTGTATTGCTGTTTTGTTTTATTTGTAGATGGACAATACATTGGGATAATGCTGGACTGGACGATGCATAGCCTTGCATAGCTTGCATGCTTGCCCGATGCATAGAATGAGCTTTGCTGGGTAACCAACCAACGCAGATGAGCATTGTGTATCTTATGGACTATTCTACTTGCTTCGCAAAGATGTGAACTGGTAGTATGAGTATCATTACTTATTTCATTGTAAAGTTCAGAATTAGTCTGGTTTTATAATCACAGTATTAGTAACAGAAAAGAGATTCAAACTAAAAGATTTTACAGTATTTTGATACTTAAATTATGTGAGTTTTAAACTTGTTATTATACTAGCTATATTCTTATTAATAGAGTGAAATCAACACAGTTAATAAAGAAGAAATCAAAGTTTGATTTTAATGATAATAATTATTATTACACAACAAGTAAAGGTCTTATGCAGGTGAGCACAAGTTGTAAACAAACAGGCTTATACAATAACATTGACATGATCTTTGTAAATATTGTTTACATGATAGTAAGTAGGTAGACAAGTTTGTAGGAGCGAGAAAGACTATTCAAAAAGAATTAAAAAATTATTTAAAGTTGCAACTTATTTAAGTTTAAAACTTAATTAGGGTTAACATGCAGAGCTTTTACAAGTTATCTTCTGTCGGGACACAACCAAGCAGAAATTCATGCCACGATCGAATGTCCCCATCGGGAGCCTTTACAATAGTTGAAACAAAATACAACAAGACATGTGTGTTAAATAAACAAAGCTTTGGTCATAATTAATCTTGGGATGCAATTAATGTGTTATCCCTTAGTCTTTACGTGAAGTCCGTTTTAAAGTCAAGTGCTGAGGGCTTGACAAATCTCTAGTTACAACAAATCTTAAGAGTAGTCAATAAATCAATAAATTGATCATGGGGTCTTGAGGGTTAACATAAGTAGGTAGTTTGAAACTACACACTTAAATGTAATTTTCATTGGTGAGTTTAAAACAAAGAAAAAAAAAAGAGTATCTTTAAATAATGTCTTGTACATTGTTATTTATTCCTAAGCTGGCCATAAAAATATCTGTTAAAGTAAATTTGGAATACATATTACCTACAGATTTAACAGACTTTTACTTTTTAGAACATTATGCGATATGGAATAGTTTAAAATTCGTCCAACAGGATAATATTGTTTGTGATATGAGTTTTATGGAATTAACACATTTTAATTTCATGTTTCAGAAGTTACTGTATGTAAGCTGGAACTAATGGTGAACAAGGCATCACACACTCAACGGTCCAAGAGTCTCAGAGGCCGTGGCAGTCCACTGATGCGGTGGAAGATTAGAAAGTTCATTGAGTGACTTCAGTTAGCTTCGACCAACTTGGTGATTTTGTAAAAGGTTGTAAACGCACTAGCGAGTCTTCAGGTATTATGAATGACGAATGAATCGCCTCCGTGGTCTAGTGGTTCAGAGCTTAGCTCTCGACCCGGATTCGTGGGTTCGATTCCCACGTTGAAACAAAAAAGGTTGTTTTTAGGATTGGTTAGGACAATGCAGACTGATCACCTGACTGTCTGACAAGAAAGATGATCCATGCGTCAGATGGGCATGTAAAAGGTCGGTCCTGTGCCTATTCTCTAGCCAGACGTGTCGACTTACCGTTCCGCTGGGTTGTGAGAGTGAAGGGAAGAGAGTCCTTCTGTGTATTGCGCACACACTTGGACACTATAAAATAACTCTTGCGTAGCTGGCCTGGTTTGAATGAAATTTACTACCGACACCGAAATCGGTGAAGGGAGCTATTATTATTATTATGAATTACTCTGGGGTCCAGTGGTTTAGAACCTAGTACTCGACTTTGTGGGTTCGATTCCCGCGACAGTACAACTAAAAATGTTTATTTTTGTCAAGTTTAGTGAGGACAGTGCAATCTGATCACTTGTTATTGTGTGACACTAAAGTAATAGCTTATTTTCATTCAATCAGTTAGATCATTGAAAGGAAATTAAATTAATTTCACTGCATAGTGAAATCTAACATTTTAATCTCATTGTTGTTGCTGATATTTAAACCGCGATAGTTTTGTTCTTGAGATACAGCCTGATTAAAGACAGACAGGCACAGCGAAGTCTTAGTAAATAAATCCCTAAAAGAACTTAATTTTAGATAGTCTGAACATTTTTTTGTGCTGTTTCATTTTGTGTACAGTGGATCGAGCTTCGAGCAACGCTAGCGACGCGACACGACGCGACGGAGCGCGGCGAGCGATGCAGCGCAGCGCGGTGGCGCGGCGGCTAGACGACTGTCGTCTGTACTTCGTTGAAGTATCACATTCGAAACCAAAATTATTTGTTGAGCGTAATTGTTTATCTACTGACTGTAGTGTGATACTGGCGGAGTCGGGGTCTTCACAGACCATACGCTGTGCATGTGCACACGGGTAGCCAGCCGCGGTTAACACAAATGTGTTAAGCGGTTGACGTATGTCGGCGATGGAGCCGTGTCATAGAAGTCAAATTCTGATGACAGTATTTGACCTACCAAGCATCATTTCGCAGCAGCAACCATTAAAAGTCGGTACCTCTTGGGGCAACTCAAGTAGGACGTGGAGCGCAGCGGGCGTGTGATGCTGGAAGGTTGGGGTCTACACAGACCACATGATGTGTATTCAATGAGTGATGCACACGTGTTAGCCGTGGGGAGAACACGTCGTGTTACGCGGCTAACGTATTTCGACTAAAGAGCCCTGGTCATATAGGCATTACCTGAGACTTTGCGTAGTTTATTGTTGTGCATTAAAGAAGTTAAAGTATCTGTTGAGATTACTATTAGAGATTAAACTAGCAAATTGGCCTAAAATTGTAGAGTCAGGTTAGGCCGAGCAAAAGGCTTGTGATATGGCAGCTGGTTTTTTTTCTTTTACAGGAGCAACACACGAGGACGTGTGACTAGTCAGAATGGCCGTGTCGGAGTTGAAACGTAAGGCTTGCAAAGAAAAAAAAAAGAAAGCCTAGCAAGTTTAGTCATATTTCCCAAGAGGCCTGTTGCCGCTTACAAAAGAGGAAGGAGAAGACGTGTGTCACCGATGACAGAGAGGACTGTTCAGGGTGGCGCGCGATGGATGGCGGGGCTTGAGAAAAATGGAGTTGACTAAATTCGCTTACGTTCAATGTCTGCTTTGCATTAAGTACTTGTAGCAATAGGTTTGATTGTTCATAATATAAACACGTTCAGCTTGGTGTTATTATTTCGATCCTATAAAGTAACGCCCACAAAAATACCTACGTTCCGAAATATGTATGTAGCTCGCAGCAGCAAAACTGCAGGTCAAAATCCAAAAAATTATTTATTTCCATAAAGGTTTTTAAATAACACGTCTTATAGAATTATCCTACAATATGATGCCTACCACCGGTTCGGAAACTAGTCCGGCGAGAAGAACCGGCGTAAGAAACTCGCGCGGGGCCATCTTTTAGCAAGGTCCGATTTTAATGAATGAGGTGTCAATCAATTCGTATTGTTGCCGCGAGTAACATAGACTATATAAATTTCATTATCTTAATTGATTTTTTTAGAATATAGTTTTTTAAGTTTAATTTTGAAAATCTAAAATCGTTTTTTAAACATTACACCCACTCTCAATAACGACAACAATTTAGTAATAAAAACTACTTTTTAAGTTGCTAAAATAAGTAAAAACTGCACAGCTGTGTATGGTCTTTTGTCGCTTTATGATATTAGCCCGCAATAAACTTGACTGTCGGCATCATGCATAGTGAACTTTCTAAGAAATTCGTTCTTTTGTTTACAAATTGGGATTGCTTGCACGTGTTGACTGTTTTTGACCATTACTAATAAGTAGGAGTCATGGATTATCTATACGTTAACATATTCTTAGTTGCTCACAAACTTTCAAACGGTAAGCATGGCTATTAAAAGAAAATCACTGTGTATTGACGAAAAAGTATTACTGATACGCGCAATAGAAATGGAACATATGGGACATATCTACTATCACTAATCTGAAATAAACTTTTTTTTCACATACATACATACATACATACACACATACACACATACATACATACATACATACATACATACATACATACATATGTATGTATGTATGTATGTATGTATGTATGCATGCATGCATACATACATACATACATACATACATACATACATACATACATACATACATACATACATACATACATACATACATACATACATACATACATACATACATACATACATACTAGGGTTCAGAACCGGGAAATCCCGGTACCGAAAATCCCGGGATTTCCCGGTTCTTTGACTACTGTTATAGAACCGGTTCTCAACTCAAAAGAACCGGGATTTTCGGTATTTTCGGGATTTTTTTTTACCTTAACAAAAAATAAACGCAACGGGCTTAGAAAAGTACTTTTGTATTTAAATTACACATTGTGACATGTCAAGTTAAAGCATAATATAGCATAATATATTTATTGCTATACAATGATTAAAATATCGTTATACATTCACTTCCATTAAAGTTTTACATAGATATAAACAATTTTTATAAACATGAGTAATATTATATTACTAGCTTTGGCCGCGGCTTCGGGCGTGTGGAATTATTGTATTCGTAGCAAAAAGTTTTTTCCAAATAACACTACAGCTGCAATGTGGTTTAGATAATGTTATAGCAATAAACATATTATGAGTATCATTATATTTTAACCAATGCATATAAAAACTTAATAAATTGTATACTTTTTACACCTTGGGTTACATTATTGGAGTTTTAGTAAGGTTCCCTTTTTTTTTAATATAATAAAGCCTGTGTTCACCGTTGATGGTGTAAATTTCAGACGGCGAAAAACGCTTTCAAATTTTAACTTAAGTTACGATGTTATTCAAAATATTCTTAACTGATTTTACTATTAAAATAAATATATCACTCAACATATTAAAATAAATCTAGGGGAAATGTCTGCTCATTAAATATATATATTTAAGTCAAAATCGAGATTTGGGGTCTATAAAGGCCATATAACCTAAAAATAATAATTATGAAAAAAAGTACTGTCTGTCTGTCAGTCCGTATGTGAGTCCGTACTGAATGGAATAAAATGAAATTTAGCAGACCGATAGCTTCGAACCTAAAGGGTAATGTAGGATATTATTATCCCAAAAACGAAAGGGCGCTCGTTGGATTTTCAAAAAATAGTAGCTACTTATTTGATGGTATTTCGGTGAAACTACTCGACGTATTTAAATGAAACTCGGCACAAAGGTAGATTGGACCATGAAATTAATAACAGGATTTTTTTTGTCGGAAAACAAAAGGGTCCCAAGGGATCATAATTATAAAAGCTGTATTTTTGAACTTGCTTATAAAACAAAAATAAATTATGATTTTTTGTATCATCGTATTTATCTGTATTCTGATTTCTTTTAAAATATAACAATTAAAATAAATAATATAATCTTTTTGCTACTACTTATAAAAAAAATCGCAAAAACCAATTTTATAAAATATCTTTGAACTATGAATTTTTGTTGAATCAATTTATCTTTTGGATAAAGTTGTTAAGATTTTTGGAAGATCCATCTTTTTAGCCAGTAAAACTCACTTCGATATTACATTCAAAGGGTAAAAACTTACTTTCACAATATCTGCGTTTAAAATTTTAATTTCTGTTCAAACATTATACCGCATTTCGTGCGATTGGCTAAGCAGAAAAATAATTTTAAAATGTTTTATCCATACTTAATATTATTTGAAACGTGAAACTAACTATGTCTGTTACTTTAAGACTCATGAACCGTTTTACCGATTTGGTTTAATTTTGGTATGGCGATAAGTTTATAATAAATAGGACTTATCCACGCTGAGGCAAAACTACCGAGCAATCACGTTATATACGTGACGTTGATTCCTACTACCAAAATATAATTACTAATACTTAAACTTATAAAACTCCTTAGTTTTGGTTGGGTTTTTTGTACTACACAGTATTTTACAATATTATAAGTTTTAATAGATTTACACCAGTAAAATAGTTTTTTGGCTCATGATAGATCGTAGATATAATATGAAATATTTTATTTACCTATTCAAAAGTAATAACTTTGCAAGAGCGGGAGGGAATCTGCTAAGTGTGCCTTATAGGCTGGCAAATCGTTATACATAATATACGCCTCGGAAAAAAATATTGTAGTGCGTATGATCTGGCCAGAAACTGGATAGTAGATAGTCATAAGATTATTAGTATAACATTATCTTAATCATACTGCAGCCATAGAGTTATTTGATAAATAACTTTTTGTTACGAATACTATTTATTCTACGCGCCCAAAGCCGCGGAAAAAGCCCTAATATTAGAGACGTTAAATTAAATAAAACTTTATCAAAGGTTAATTTATAACAATATTTTAATCATTGTATAGCAAATTAATGTATCATACTTTAACCTGACATGCCAAAATGTGTGATTTATTTATAAAAAGTAGTTTTCGAAGCCATTGTATTTGTTTTTAGTCAAGTAAGAAAAAAATCACGAAAGTACCGAAAATCCCGGGAAATCCCGGGAATTCCCGGTTCTGACTAGTGCCGGTACCGAAAATCCCGGTTCCTAAAAATATACCGGTTCTCGATACCCTAATACATACATACATACATACATACATACATACATACATACATACATACATACATACATACATACATACATACATACATACATACATACATACATACATACATACATACATACATACATACATACATACATACATACATACATACATACAAACATGCATACATACATACATACATACATACATACATACATACATACATAAATACATCAATACATACATACATACATACAGACATACATACATACATAGTACATACATGCATACATACTTACATACATACATACATACATACAAACATACATACATACAAACATACATACATACATAAATACATCAATACATATATTACATACATACATAGACTGCCAAATTATTTATTTGTACATGTGGATGCGGACATCTACCGGTCCTTACCACTCGTTGGATATCGGGGACTTTCACACGATTTACTTCGACTGTGAAGATCTGAGAATACACATGTGTTTATCGTTCTTAAAATTTCCGAATTTCGATGTTTTATTCGAATGTGAACTTTTTTCCACTGCCTGAGAACCATGCGCATTACGTGTTTTATAAACCGCTCGAACGTTTCGGTAGAATGGAAAAAATCATGAAAAAATGTCATGCGGAAAATGTTCTAATAGCGAGAATCGCCGCCCTGGGGCCTTACTGTTGAAACTGATTCGATTTTGATTCATATTCGATCGTGCCGCGTATTTCTCAATATATTGACGATTGTTTAATATTAGGATTCTGAGTCGATTGATATGATAGGGAGTACAAAAAGTTACGATCTAACTATATTCTTTATCTTGGTTAGTTTTAAAGCAATCCACCAAATAAGATACCAAAAGCCGTTGAGATGGAACTGATTCGATTCTCGATTGTGTCGGGAGTAAGCCTGCTGAAGTTAAAATAACTTGATATACGCTGATATTTACATGACTTTTTATTACAGAGGCGGTATCGAGCTACGTTTGTGGCGCGCCATAGTGGAACATCGACTGCAAACCAACGACAACCATCTTCGGCGGGCTAGTAGTACAGAAACCGATATGGACACCAACTCTATGGTGGTTGTGGAATGTCAGAAATGCAAGCCGCGCACTACCTCCCAGCCGACTATAGTTATAAGAGACGAACAAGCGCAGTCGCAGGACGAATTGGTATCGAACGGAGACTGCACGGACAGTGAAGTCAACCTCTGACTATTGCGCGGGTGGTGCACTCTACAATGATATATGCGACATACTATAGCTGCTATCCCAATAATAAACTGATACATAATAAGAAATACACCAGTAATTATTAGATCAAGCAACATTGATAGTGTTTCGAAAGCCATTGAGTATTTCATAACGATTAGGTACTACATTTTTATGTTTGTTGATTTCTGGCTAAAGTTTTGACTTGGTATAGCAGCATCCACATAACGGTCTACATACTTAATACAATAGATTTACAGCTGTATAAAGCTTAAAAAATTTAGTAACAATAATTTTCAATTGACTATTGGCTTCCTAATATCGAACAAATTTACATTTTGAAATCCAAGTATTGTTTATTTTCTTCCTGATTTAAAGGTAGAACCTAAATGTATTCATTTAGTGTAGGTAATATTGGATTACGAAATAGACAATATTAATTCTTAACAGTTCTAATATAAATAACCACATTAATGTTTGAAGAGCAGCTTGTCGCTATAAATAAACGCTTAAAGTTGTGTGCCACCCTAACAGGTTTGTATATATTAATTGTATGCTTCGGTCGCCGACTAGACAAAATATTCTCCAAGCATCCTGTAATGTAGTGGTAGCCTTCCGATCTATGCTACCGCGACACGATACCGCGACCAGCAAACATGCGACTCAAATTCTGTGGCCACGACACGCGAGTCGCGCGACGCAGTTCGCGGGGTTAGTTTGGTGCTCAAAAATCTGTAAATTAATACTAAGCAGTATTCGGTCTCGGGTCGCGTTTTCGTGTCGTGTAGTTCGTAAGGTTACTTTTATAGTCTTTCCTTGTACCCGAAGTGTGAAGATTCTCTCTTTCGCCTTATTTTGTCGAACAAATCTCTAGCGGGCCAATCAACGCACAGCCTGAATCGCCTGGCGCGACTTGTCTCTAGCTTTCTCTACGGGCAATTGTGATGGTTCACACCCGGGTCAGAAATCTTGAGACCACTATTTTCTCGACTGCGACCGAAGTATAAACGGCTACTAGTCTAATGTAAATAATATAATGTTATATTCGTTAAGCAATAATCATTTTTGCTTGTGTGTATATTGAATACCTACAAATTATTGCAGTTATGAATGATTGTACATGTTAACTAATGCTATGAACAATAATAATAATTATCTTCAATAGAATTAGATATTTTGTATGCATGCATATCTGAACATGCAGCAGAAAAGCAATATAAAATATTTTTTGTTTGTTTGTAATGTATATTTCAATGGATCTTTCAATGGAAACAACAGGAAATCGAAATGTCCCAGTTAAATTTATATACCCTGATACAATTTTACATGATATTTTTAGAATGAATAATTATTATTACTAAAATAACCGATTCTTCTTATAACGTTATTCGATTAAGTTGTTTAAAGTAAAGTTTAATCGTTTCTTATATGTATGTTTTTATTAATTTTAAATCAACTTAAAACTCCGCATTACATATAGGATAAATTATATCTTTACATTAATACTCGTATTATGAGGTGGATAAAACAAAAAAATATACTATAACCATCTGCCTAAATAAATATGTCCGAACAAAAACGTTGAGAATTTACATTAGTATCTTAAACACCACACTTTAAAAGGACAAATATATTAAATATTATACTATTATAATTCAATGTATTGAGAAAAAATAAATATTTCAACGATTTATTGGTCACATTATGTTGGTGCTACACATTGTGACTGCATAGTGCCTTTATAATATATCAGAGATAAGTATTTGTGATTTATATTTTTGCTTTATGTATATTTTATAAAATAGTTTGTAAAGTAACGTTTATGTTGCAAAAATTATATATAATGTATTTATTGTTTATGAAAAAAATCTTACACTTAAAATCAAGTAATGAGACAAAATCGATTTTGTATGTAAAAATTTAGTGGCAGCTTCTGTTTTTTTTATAAATATATATCCATCCATCAAATTTGGTGCCAAAGCATAATAAAAGAATCCTATACTTACTATATTTACACGTCGTGCCATAGTCTATAATATGACAGTTATAAAGTAAAAGAAAGATATGTTATAATATTATGAACGTAAAATCACCATTATAATATTATTTAATAACTTTGTAGAAGCATATCGTGTGCAATGCTGATTAAGATGTCAACGCACAATTAAAATGACTCGCCTAATGTATTTTGTGCCTTTTCAATAGAAAAGAAATATATTTGAATACAGAGAAAAAAAATATATGTTGTTTCATAATTCATAATGTAGAATTTATTAAAGTTAAAGAATACCTACTTAATTGTTAATAAATATGAAAGATTCAGGACTTTGTTATATATTAAAATTGAAGAATGCTTAATTATTAAGAAATACGAATAGTTCAGGCCTTTATTAAAGTTGACTAAGTATGGCAAAATTGTTATCATATTAATTGAATAATCGCGCAGAATTAATATCTGACATGTTTTCTGTTTGTAAAGTAGCTGTAGTAAAACACGCCTTAACAAAGTTCATTAATGTTTAGAATTTAGCTTTAAGCATTATTCTAACAATACTCAATAATGTCTAAAAGTACAAAATATATCTTCAAATACATGAAAAATGTTTTTTATTTACTTGCAGTCTTAATGTAGGTACAAAAACGTAATGAATTTGTGTTACTCCCGTGACTGTATTAAGAGGAAACAGCACGGTCGAGATAAATACAAAATAGGTATTTATAAAATCTATTTCTGTCTCGCAGTGCCTTAGCTAGCCAGCACTAGCGCGATAGAGACAACTGCAGCTCGAACTGAAATTACCTATTAAAAGTACACGAAATCGACGCTTGAGGGACCCATGTTTCCTCCTGCAAAACTTAACCGATTTAGATTTTTTTTTTCATTATAAACTAAAAAAAGGCTTGAGCTGTTTCCAATGTTTTGATTTTATTGTATAATGCTAGTCAAATTTGTTTCCTGGATGTTTAAACACTGCGAAAATTCAGGTCATTTTTTGAATTTTCGAACGTCCATATCTCCTTAAATAATAAATTTCTTAAAAAAAGGAAAAAAATAATATACATACTCGTACAATATAGGTACATATTCAGGAAAAAAATTGTAACTCTACTGGCACTATCCAGGGAGAAACCAGGGGTCTACGGTCGCGTTGACCCCTATTTCTGTATGGAAAAAAAGTCGTGCTGTTTCCTCTTTAATTCTTACAAGTCTTGCTCCCAGTTTTTAGTTATTCTGCCCTCAGTACAAGCACCTTAGTGCTTAGTGGCTCAACACAACTCACAATTATTTAGAGACACCTATCCACGACCCATCCCATCAAAGATTTGTAGTCCCTTGATTACTTATCCGATTAAAGTACCTACCTACCAAAGTACTTCTTCATTATAAACTCAAAAAGGCTTCAGATGTGTACTTTTATTAGTCAAATTGAGATGTTTGAACACAACGGACTAGCTGGCCATTTTTACGAGTTTTGGACGTCCATAGGTATATCTTTTAGTATCTAATAATTTTATGAAAAAAGGAAATCATAAGGACATGCTATAAGTAGGTATAAAAATGGAAATCATCATCAAAAAAGCAAATTCCTAATCATGTACCAAAGTTATTATAACTGGTCTTTTTACAGCCTGTATAAATTAACGCGAAGCATCTGCAGTTCAGAGACAGATCCTATCCATTTAAATACAGATTACTACCTCCTTAAATCCTTACGTAGTACGTAATACGTACCAAGCTGAGGTAATTTAATTTAAATAAGTTCGTATTAGGGAAGCGGAGTCTGCGAGTCGATATTGTTACAATTTAAGTTTCCTCCCCGAGGGCGGTAAGACGTAGACGGTAATTCCCCCGTGTTTGCGGGATAACTCCTACTTTCATTTACATATATACGTATTAACTTGTACCTTACACACGTACTTTCTAATTGGTTTTGCTAGCTTTTGATTACAAAAAGTTTGTTTCATTATCTCTTACCTACGGTACTTTAGATTTGTCAATTTTAACAGGCAATTTTAAACTTCAATAGGTCCTAAAAAACCCAGAGTCTAGAATGGAGAATATTGTTCACTATTTTTAAAATTTTTAGCTCTACGTAAACTTTGTTGAAAACAATTAATAATATGTCTGAAAGAATTACAATACGTCGTGTAGTTTCCTAGAATAAAATAGTAATAATATACATACAGATTTTTTAAGATTTTTCCTCCATATTTATGACCGATTTCATGTGTGTGATGCACTAACCTATTTAATTGCAAACAGTACATCTATGTTCTATCTTTGCACCTACAAAAAATCACCGATTAATTATCGCTCGTGGGCAGTGCAATCGTGTCCTCCGATAAATAAGTCCCAATATAATTTTATTTTGTTATGATAATTAATATTTAATACTTATATAAGTATACTATATAAATTAATATTTTGTGAGGGGGGGGGGGCTGGGGTGGGGTCAATACCTATACAGGCTTTGGCTTAGTTTGGGCTCCACGTCTCCCACAAATTGCTCTTATAATTTTTGGGAGAAATAAAATTCTATTATTATTACTAGCTGACCCGTGTCCACTTCGTTGAGCATGGAAACCGTTTAAATCTTCCCGGGACTTCCACGAATATTTCAAGACCAAAAATAGCCGAATCAGTTCAGCTGATCTCGAGTTTTAGCGAGACTAACGAACAGCAATTGATTTTTATATAGCCTATGTTACTCAGTGATAATGAAGCTTTCTAATGAAAAAAGAATTATTAAAATCGGTCCGGTACTTTTTGAGTTTATTCGTTATATACAAAAATACAAATCTTTCCTCTATATAATGTTAGTGTAGGTACCTACTTAGATATCTACTATAACTTCATACTTACCCCGGTAAATATACCATTGCAACTTATAAAAAGGCATTTTTGGATGTAGAGAACATAAAAAATGAAATAGCTGGAATGCCGACCGTCGCCATAGGCCCAGTGTTAATAAATTACGTTCAAAGGGAAACCGCTGCCGATTAATTACTCTCCTGTCAAAAAGCAATACACGGTAGCTCTTTAACATTCCTTTGTTTTATTATTTTTACAATGTTGCTCTACGCCGTTTATGAGAATACTAGCTGCGCCCGCGACTTCGTCCGCCTGGTATGAAATAATCTTCTTCTTAAATCCACTGGATTTAAGAATCCTATATCACCACTATATATTGGTGCTCTGCTGCTATTGGTCTTAGCGTGGGTAGCTAAGACTATATATATAGCCTATATCAATCCTTCATAACGCCTCCGTGGTATAGTGGTTTAGAGGCTAGCTCTCGACTCGGAGGTCGTGGGTTTCGATTACTCCGTTGGAACAAAAAAAAAAAGTTTTGGTTAGGACAATGCAGGCTGATCACCTGATTGTCTCACAAGAAAGATGATCCATGCGTCGGATGGCCATGTAAAAAGTCGGTCCTGCGTCTGATCTCCCGCCAGTCGTGTCGGTTCTCCGTCCCACTGGGCTACGAGAGGGAAGGACGAGAGAGTGCTTCTGTGTATTGCGCACACACTTGGGCACTATAAAATAACTCCTGCGTAGCTGGCCTGGTTTCAATGAATCCGGCCACCGTCACCGAAATCGGTCGTGGGAGGCATTATTATTATGATATATTATTATTATGATATTATTATTATGATCCTTTCTCAATAAATAGGTTAATACGATGAATTATTTTTTCTACAAATCGAACCAATACTTCCTGAACTTAAAGCAAACAAACAAACCCTTCAACGTATTAGTAGGTATAGACATTATATTATAAGATATTATGTAGATATGTGTGACAAAGACTTTGAACTTTAAAGTGTTTGCCGCCGGTCATTAAGATGAATATTTGACCCATAACATGATCAGAGATAAGTGCGACAGATTTAGGTAGCTTTATGAATGTAATAAATAACGAAGATATGTGAAAGTTAACGAAATGCCACCGTTACTGTGTTATAAAGTTGCTCTTAATTTTTTTCTTAGATCTTATTTTTAACCGACTTCTAAAAAAGAAGGAGTATCTCAATTCGGCCTGTCTTTTTTTATGTATGTTCACCGACTGTTAATAATCCGATTTGCGTGATTCTTTTTTTATTCAACGCAGAATAGCTGCCCTTTGGTCCCCTGTAGTTTTTATTTTATGGACATATTATTAGTGTAAATTTATTCGCCTCCGTGGTCTAATGGTTTAGAGCCTAGCTCTCGACTCGGAGGTCGTGGGTTCGATTCCCGCGTTGGAACAACAAAACAAATGTTGTTTTCAGTTTAGTTAGGACAATGCAGGTTGATAGGTGATAAATTTTTTGATTGTCTGACAAGAAAGATGATCCATGCGTCGGTTGGGCATGTAAAAAATCGGTCCTGCGTCTGATCTCCCGCCAGTCGTGTCGGTTATCCGTCCCACTGGGCTACGAGAGGGAAGGACGAGAGAGTGCTTCTGTGTATTGGGCACTATAAAATAACTCCTGCGTAGCTGGCATGGTTTCAATGAATCCGGCCACCGTCACCGAAATCTGTGTGGGAGGCATAATTAGATATTATTATACACTAGCTGACCCGTGCCCACTTTGTTGAGAAGAAATCATTTAAACCTTCCCGGGACTTCAACGACTATTTAGAGACTAAAAATAGCCTAATCGGTTCAGCCATTCTCGAGTTTTAACGAGACTAACGAACAGCAATTCATTTTCACATATTAGAAGAAAGAAGAAGAAGATATAGATTAACAAGCTCACTAACAATGCCAGCTACGAATCAGTACGGATCTCCGTTAATTCAAAACAGATAAGACTTTGTTGATAAAATTAGCAAAAATCGGAGGGTGGACGCGGACTCTGTTACGTCTTAATTATATTAGATATGCCACAGACTTCGGATTTGAATTTCAATCGGACCCAAACCCGCGTCAGACAGAAAGAACTGTTAATTTTATTAGACTCACCCGGAGGCTTTCTCATGTAAATCGAGATCCGATCTCATTATACTGAATTTTACAGACGATCCTCTCCAGTTACTGCAATTAGGCGCCTATAGCTCAATAGCATTGACGTTTTAGACAACATTATTAGGTATTGATTAAGTACAAAAGTAGTTCTTTAAAAGGTTTATGACATTTTATTATGCAACTTTTATTGCCCGGTATATTGATTTCAAAAGTGCAACGCACACTTTATACAAAATGTCGGTTACGAATCGGTCATATTCGTATAGTAAAACAATCTACAGCAAGAACAGTGGTAAAATCAGCCAATAAAAGAAAGCCGTGCCGTTCAGGTGTACAGGACCAGCAGGCTTACTCCCGACACAGTTGAGAATCAGTTAGATCTCAACGGCCTTTGGTATTTTATTTGGTGGATTGCTTTGAAACTAACTAGGATAAAGAAAATCGTAAATCGACAATTGTACTCTCTACCATACCAATCGACTGAGAATCAAAATAAACGTCAATTTATTGGAAAGTAGGCGGCACGTTCGAATCTGAATCAAAGCCGAAAAGTTTTGAGAGTAATGTACTGTATAGCTTCTACTGTCAGCCTACGTAGATAAAATAATGTAAGTTGTTTCCAAATAGGACATGTACCACACATAATCTAGCTAGGGCTTTAATCACTAGTCACTGTATTAGACGGGTTAGTGTTTATACGTAGTCCGTAGAGTGTACTGTAGTCTGAGAGTGACTACTGGCAGTGAACCAAAACGTTGTAACTTGCATAATGTAGATTTATATGAGGCGCGAGATCGCCGGAGCGGAACCCCGCCGTCTGAGCCCTAAGCCCGCCCTGAGCCCTTTACACAAGATCAACTCTAACCTCAAACGACCTGTTAAGATTATCAAGTAATAATACGCTTTGTCTTAAAATAAACATCGATAATATTCACTATTTTGATTAATATATTTGTTTACAGTGAATTGGTAGATACTGTTCAGCTGAATCAGTACAACCTGTAATACCTTTTAGAAGAAAACTAGAGTGACAATGTGTCAAGTATGAGTTAGAATTATGGAAGTCTCCTAGAAAGGTATGAATAAACACAATCTATAGAAAAATGGTTGTTATTATTATTCATGGGAGGACCCGTTAGAAGGAAAAACATATACCTAATAATCGACAGAAACAAGCGACAGAGGGAATATTATTATATTATATAGGTGTATCCGGATATAAATAAAATAAATAAAAAATATAGGCAGCAGCTGAAAACTGCGCTTGACAACCCGCCTGCCAATCGATTATTATCTGAAGCAACTACCCGCCATGAAATACTTTGAGGGATGCTTATGTCCAGCAGTGGATGCATAGCTGAAATGATGATGATGATGATAAATATTGAGATTGAAAAATCGTCACGCAAGTATTTGCAAGTTGCAACAAGTGATCTTCTTATAATATGTATAAAAATGAAATGCTGTTCGTTAGTCTCGCTAACTCGAGAGCGGCTGAACCGATTCGGCTATTTTTGGTCTTGAAATATTCATGACCAAAAGTTCAGGGAAGGTTTAAACGGCTTGTGTGCTCAACGAAGTGGACACGGGTCAGCTAGTCTTATATATAAAAATGAATCGCTGTTCGTTAGTCTCGCTAAACCTCGAGAACGGCTGAACCGATACAGCTATTTTTAGTATTGAAATGTTCATGAGAGTCCAGGGTTTTTTTTTATGCTCAACGAAGTGGGCACGGGTCAACTAATTAGGTATAAAAATACTAATACAATATGTATTTTATTGCACTGATTTATTTGGTGATTCTGTTCAAAAGATTTATAGATATTTTATTTAATTAATCAATAATCACAAATTCAGAAAATACTAAGGTAAAGGCGGTAAAGCTACTCTATTATATGACCATAATGAAGTTTAGTGTGTCCTCCGTAGAACATTATATAGGATTTATGGGAGAGATAAATATCAGTATTTTGCGAGGCCATTACAATGCCGTACCTAGGTCTTACAGATAATGCCTAGGTCTAACAGTTAGCCAGATAACAGTCATATTCGTAATTCGAGTGAACTTAATGTGTTGGTGATAATAAACACGTCGTACTTAGTGGCGTTTAAATTATAAGTTATATGGATTATCAAATAAGTTAGGGTTTGATAATACTGATCGATGTACACAGATATCTATGGATAATGGTTTATTTTCTACTTTGTGAAATATGTTAACATATTCAGGTTTAATTAAGAATGGCTTGGTATCCAAACGCATGAACCGATTTTAATGCGGTTTTTTTCTTTGAAAGAACGAGAGGTCGCGGGTTTGAATCCCGCTGAGGGAACAAAAAGTTTTCAATGTTCCTGAGTCATGGATGTGTATTAAATTTGTGTTTATTATAATAAAAATCTTAAATGTGTGTATAATACAAAGTATAAAATATATTTCCGTTGTCTGGTACCTGTAACACAAGATCTTCGGATACTTAGCACAGGGCCAGATTGACGTGGTGTGAAGCGTCCGTAGATAAAAAAAAAAAAAAAAAAATGTCAGTCGAGAGTGTTCTTAGCTATGTTTGGTGGAAATCGGTTCAGGTCTTCAAGGTCATCAGGGGCCTTACTCTCCAAACTGATTCAATTTTGATTCAGATTCGACCGTACTTCCTAATAAGTTGGCGTTTGTTTATTTTGATTCTCAGTCGAATGACATAGTCGGGAGTACAAAAAGTTATGATCTAACGATTTTCTTTTTCCTGGTTACTTTCAAAGCAATCCACCAAATAAAGTACCGTTGAGATCGAACTGATACGATTCTCGATTGTGTCGGGAGTAAGCCTGCAGGTCGTTTGGTAGGTGTGATAGGAATGTTACACGCTAAGATGGCTATATAGAAAAAAGATTTTAAAAAAAACTTACTTTATAATTTTTTTAAGCAAGGCCTACTCGAGGCGTAATTGCCGTGCCCTTATAGCTTTTTTGTGTTTTTGATTATTGTTAAGGGGAAACACCACGGTTGAGAGAAATACAAAATAGGTATTTATAAAATCTATTGCTGTCTCGCAGTGCCTTAGCTAGCCGGCACTAGCGCGATAGAGTCAACTGCAACTTGGACTGAAATTACCTATTAAAAGTACCAGAAATCGACGTTTAGGGGATTCCTGTTTCCTCCTCCAAAACTTAACCGATTTAAATATTTTTTTCTGTATTAGCTAAAAAAAGAATTGAGCTAGGTTCCTATTTTTTGCTTTTGTTGTTTATTGTAGTCAAATCTGTTTCCTAGATATTTAAACATTGCGGAGAGTCTGGCCATTTTTTTTAGGTTTTTAAACGTCCATATCTCTTTGAATAATGAATTTATGAAAAAAAGGAAAAAATAGGGACGTACAAACAATATCCATAAATATTCAGGAAAAAAATTGTTACTCTAGAGGTGTTATCCAGGGAGGAAATAGAAATCCCCTAGACCCCTATTTTTGTATGAAAGAAATTTCGTGGTGTTTCCTCTTAAGCTCAGGAAATTTTAAATACATTTTATACCATTTTATAAAGTACTAAAAGTTCTTCTTCGTTCGCAGAAGATGAAATCCCACGGAATCCGTACATTTTTGTGCGGTAAAACGTAGCATATAATATGTTAATCTAACATGTTAACAACTACTAGGTACCATACCAAATTTAATAAAAATCCGTTACGTAGTTTCTGCGTGACAGATTAACAAAATCCAAACAGACTTTCGCATTTATAATATGAGTAGGAGGTAAGATTATCAAAATATATGAGTGATAATATTTTAGGCTTTACTATGAAGAGTAGAGTATAATATTATGAAAGTATCAGCGCTTAAAGACTTACTTTTGACTTTAATGTTTGTATGACAAATGCCCCATGGTACTTTCTCAGTAAACTCTATATACGGGACCCATAGAGTATAGACACTCTAAAGTATTATCACTCATTAATATTATAGCCTGTATATTTGTCAATAGGGATGTTCTGGAGCTCCATAACCCTAACCGAAACTATGGGATATCCGATATAAAAAATATCCGTAACCGAATCCGAAATGAAAGTGTTTCTACTGTCAAACGTAACCAAAATTTAATATGCGTAACGGAAATTATCCGAAACAAACGGATAATCCGAAATAATTTCATAAACATATCATAATTCCAAATAATTAGAGCGTTACTTTAATTATATGTATATAGGTAAGTTTTTAGCTGAAAACACTAAGTATCCGTATCCGAAATTTCCTATCCATTTCATCCCGGATTGGAATACCCTGAAATATTTCGTACGAAGTTCACTATTCTTAGAATCAAGCCCAATAAACAAAACCCACACCTGAAACGAATCTCAAAAACTTTCATCGCCATTTTTTCTTCAGCGCGAACGATGTAGACATTTCGTTCACCGATTGGACTTTACCCAGGAGATGAAAGTGAATCGATTGATACGACAGACGTTCCACCACGTGTTGAAAGGTCTTAGATAATATAATATAAAAGCTTTCAAGAGAATAGCGTGTCTGAAGTATCAATTCAGTTTGTAAGACTACCTCCCGATCGCGCAGACCTGTGATGGTTGTATTGGGAAATTGCTCCGATACCGTACGTGAAATCCTCAGAGAGTTGATTTTTATTAAAACTTGGATAGTGACATTATAAACAAGCTTTACCAGCGATTCTGTTACCCATTATGCTATTTATACGCTTGGAAATTGCCTTGTATAACTTAGTCAACGTTCTTATATTATGAAAATTTTATAAATTAACAGTTAAATTAACAGATGAAATCCAATTACAACACGGAACCCAAAACCCGCAACGCGGATTACATTTAAACACATTATAAACGTTAAATTTAAAAAAAAATGTCAAAAAAATTTTAGGTTATCCTAGCCTTCTTCTTCTACTTCGGGGTATGAAAAATAGATAGTAGCCGATTCTCAGACCTACTGAATATGCATATAAAATTTCATAAAAATTGGTCAAGCCGTTTCGGAGGAGTATGTAGCTAACACTGTGACAGGAGAGTTTTATATATTAGGTATTATGCTCAACTTAGCTCTTTGGGTTGTCTCTTAAAGCTGTACCACCAACTTTATTACATTGTTTAGCTATTTAGTGTCCTCGTCCTTTTCTGTCAAGTAACTTTTTCGAATGTTTCAGAAAAATTAATTAAACAGTTAATCACTTAATAGGATACTGGTCTTACAATATTATATACCTGGCAAAAGCTGATATGCTACATCTATTCATTATAATATAGATAATATTCTATACAAATAAATAAAATTGAAGTGTCTGTTTGTAACTTTCAATTAGCAATGTTTTACTAAATGCATATGACATTATAAAGATTACGAAATAAGAAATAAGAAAACCAAAATGCAATTAAAAAAAAATTTGTGTGTCTGTCTGTCGACATGTCTGTTTGTTCCGAATTCCGGCTAATCTCTGGAACGGCTGGACCGATTTTGACGAGACTTTCACTGGTAGATAGCTAAAGTTATAACGATTAACTTAGGCTACTTTTCATCATCATCATAGTCATCAAACTAATGATCTACGGGTTCCCGGGCTGTGGGTTCCGCGTTGCGGGTTCCGCGTTGAATTTCATCATAAACTGTTTTTAAGCTCAATGAAGTAGGCACGGGTCAGCTAGTATTTAATAAATTTAATTTAACTTCTAGAAATAGAAATTTGTCAATAAGGTTTGTAGGAAAAGTACTTCAAAGAAAATCTTAAATTCAGGTATATTTTTTTTGAATGCCTATAAATAAAAGTAGATACTACTTATATTATATTTTTTAAGCAAACTACAGGGCTATAACTAAAAGGCGTAATGCCCGTATCCTTTTTAACCAGATGTCTCACATATACATAGTGGGTACACTCGTAATTTCACGTGTTTTTAAGCTAGTAAATACCCCGACATCGTTAAACACAAAAGATGTTTTCCGTGCCGCTGGCTCGGACGGGGAATCGAAAGAATGCGCTCGCTGCCTTGTGATATTTTATCACAAACTGAAAGGAACTTTAGGGATTGTTTGTTTGAATAAGTGAACAAATGCGTTGCGGAAATGCTAACCGCCTTTGCCGAAGCAATTCAAAGGAATACTCTCGTACAAAGGGTGTAGGTGTGTTCGGCCCCAATAAATAACTACATGTTTTTACACTCGATATTGCCAAAGAAATCGATATCAAGGTTTTCGAACTCGACATGGTCACTTTTTGTTTGTATTGGAGTATCCATTATCTTCTTAATTTCTTTTGAGTTTTCAAGGACTTATTACCTTGTTATTACGTAGGTTTTTCTACGTAAAATATTACAACGTTCAATTGTAGATACTTATATCTAATTTGTTTATGGCGCATTTAAATAAGTGTATAGTCTATACAGGCTATATTATTAATGAGTGATAATACTTTAGGGTGTCTCCCTATGGATCTCGTGAGTAGAGTTAACTGTGAAAGTACCAGCGCTGAAAAAGGTACATTTTTAAATAATTGTATGGGAAAATTTATTATGTTGTGGCATTTCTCATACACATTACCTATACTCTACATAGGAGGCACATGCACACCCTAAAGTATTATCATTCATTTATTTTACACCTGTGCTAATTGTACAATTATGTAATAAAAAATATAAAAGACCTAACACATTCGTAGCAAAATTTTAGCAGTAACAGAAATCTAGAGATCACCTTACACATAAATAAAATTTAAACATTTTCAAATATAACTTACATTTCAGTTATATATTCTAAAAGAAAACAATAAATTTATTTCAATGATAAAAACTAGATACATTGGAAAAACCTGTAATGCCACCTAAGTCTCGCGAGGTTGGGAGGGACTTATGTTCTTCAAATATTTCGATACAACCTCACACATTTTCAATACTCCCAGAATCAATAAAGTCTCGTTCATATATTCATCGCGCTGGAAATAGTAATATGCACAGATTGAGACAATAAATTGCCTAGGTCAGCTAGGGTTGACAAAAGCAACTTATCGTCTGGGATATGAAGTATTAGGGAGGGGTAGGGTATGGATAACTAGAGGTTTGTTTACATTCGAGTTCTCTATAGTTGTTTCAACGGTTAAATAATATACAAATTAACTTTATCTCAGTAAAGGAAGTACAGAGCTCAAAATATATGTTTGAATTAAAGTAGACGGCTTTCTTCTTTTTTTTAGAAATAATGCTTATCGTATAAAGTTTATGTTAGCAACCCTAACGACAGTTATATGTGGGCGCAGCACCCTGTCGCAACGTAATCGCACCCCGTCACATTACGGGCAAATTAAGACAGCTTGCAGCTATAGTTGTTATATCTCGGAGTTCTACGAGATTGATCCGTATGTCGTCTGCATAAGGGTTACACCGGAGGTAAAATAACTAGGGCTGTACAAATATGCAAATCTCCCAGCTATACGGCCTAAGCAAATATTGTTCCTAATAACAAAAACAATTTGTCTCATAAATGACATACGCGTATTCAAATTACTGTTTGTGTACACATGTAAAGATGTCGCACATGAAACAATGTAATTATCTTGTTTGTTCTCGTAACAATAATTCATTAAAATAATATGGAGAGAAAAATACATGTGATATAACCCAATATGACAAGATTCGCTTGGACATAAATCGTTATTTTGCCAGCCAGTCTTTATAAGGAATATGCATTAATTTTAAATCAGCAAAAATCATGAAACATTTGCCGAAAGGAAACATAGATATGGATCGAAAATGTAAAAAGTACAGTAATCAGTTGTTAAATTAAAAACTCACAGGACTAAAAAATCGCGGGTCTCCTAATCATCGATTTCTCGTCCTTTTAATTCAGTTCCAGCTGCAGTTGTTTTTATCGGTTTAGGGCGTGTTTCACCAAGCAATGTTAAAGTTAACACCATGTTAAAATACCAAGCCATCTCATTCATTGACAGAAAATACGAGAGGGATAACATGATATTTAACATGGCGTTAACTTTAACATTGCTTGGTGAAACACGCCCTAAATCGGGCAGTTGCCGGACAGCAATAAATTTTACAATTTTACAAATACTTATTTATATAATTTATAGAATTTCTCCAGCCTATTCATATGACTCATGTCTTTTAACAATCTTAATTTTGTCATGACTCTATTCCACTCTATTAATTTTACAACGTTGATCGTAGATACAAGATATGCTATTGCAAGGATAAATTTTCACAGGTTTTTGAGTACTTTACAAAAAGTAAATAAAAGTAGCTATGCACATTCCCCTAATTCTACTAAAAATAATCCAATTGAGAAAAACAAAAAAGACTCTTGGTAAAATAGTAAAATGCCTCAGGAAAAGGCAATAGAAATGGATGAGTATTGTGATTTTCTGAATGATTGATTGCCGGCTTAAAATAGTATGCAATATCCTTTGTGCAAACTTAGGCAATCAGTAAACGTCGATAGGAGTTAGGACCGACGGTTGTTGCTAGAAATCTGCAGCTAACAGTTAAATGGAACTGTGAATGTGTGGGAAAAATGTTGTACAAAGTAAGCATTTTACAAGTTAGGTCTCTATAACTCTAGAGTTCAAAAAACAAAGTTTTCTATTTTATTACGTGGAATACCATCATGATTTTTTTTATGATTTTGGACCTAACCCTATATCTTTTACTTTTAGACCTAGGGAACGGACGCACATTTTAATAGAAATAATGCATATCTTACAAAACGGATAACTATATAAATTAAAATATTATTTAAAAAAAGTTTTAAAATCAAGATTTTATTTAAATGCTCTAATACGAGTAGGTACTATTCAAACAAGATAAACTTGTTTAGCTTAGGAGTTCCTATGACCACCTTCCGACGCCATCTTGAGACCCATGCTGTCATGTAGCTTAAGAGTGCCAGTAAAGACTATTCAAACGAGTCGAAATTATATGAATTTATTTTGTTTAGTTTAGGAGTTCCTATGCCTACCTTCAGAATCCATCTTGCTTCATGGTATTATATAATTGCATTGTCAACGAAGTTACCTTAGTAAACCATATTTAAACCTAATCTAATGGTTCTAATTGAACTCGCAAGATTTGTCCCACACTAACATACTACTCGTAACAGGGCTAATTGAATTAAAGCTTTTGAAAATACGTACGTTGTGCAATTGCCGAGTTTATTTTAATTATTTGTCTCTTATTATTTATGTGCAAGAGTAATCCCGCAAATTTTGAATACGACGATGCATGTAGAAGCCGAAACACTGCGAGCAATAAAAATACCATCCGAGGGTCAATCAGGTTAAGTGTTTTGTCCGTCGCGTATTTGCGTCTAAACGTATGTACGGGACACAACGATTTCGAAGGTAAGGATGTACCCCAAAGAACATTTTGCATGGGATTCATAATATATTCTAAGGAAATTTCCTTCATAGCTCCAAATGAAACTAGCCCACCCCATTAGTGCTATTCTCTAAGAATGTTATGCGTATCTCAGCAACTGAATCCACGGTAAGTGTAAAATTTCGAAGTTTACAGTGTGGGAAATTTGACACTCACCGCGGATTAAGATACGCAAAATATTCTTAGATATTGGCACTGCTGCACGTAGCTACGATACGTCTGCTGCTGTTGCGAGTCGTCTACCAATTTGTACCTTTACATATTGTAAATATTGTAATCCATTAAGTTATCATTCCAGAAAAAAATTTGCAGCTCCATGAGGTCACTTAAACTTGAGACGTTATACAGGTAGACATGGCCTGTCCTTACGATAATAATATGTTAGCCAATGGCAGTACATAAACGAGATTTATGCCAAACTTAGTGGCGGAGTGGTTGAAATAACAGACATTTTGGAAGTCTGCGGGTAGATTTACAACTTGCATTACCGTGAACATGATGTTCATTTTATAAAATGGAATAACTTTTGCATTAATCCATAATATACACTATCCAGTTTCCATATTAATAAAAATGAACTATCTAACTATACTGGCTACTCCTGTTTGGAAAATTCTTTTATTTTGTGTAACCAATTTATCGAGGAAGGCTATAAGCGTACCTATGGTTATGGTAAGGAGACAAACAGCAATGAATATTTAAAATTTTAATAGTTATATTTCACCATTTTACGTGGATGAAATCGCGGGCATAGCCAGCAAAGTGATATTTTTAAGTATATCCGTTTCATCTCTACCTACATCTCTACAGGGTAATACATGGTTCATATATTAAACCGAATATAGTGTGAAGAGAATGACGCGTAGAGCATTTTTTGTTTTGGCACCTTATATACATACCATAACGCAACAAATCACGATTACTTAATATAACTAAAAAAAAAGGTCTAAAATGACCACAAGGAGTGAATCTTATATCTGGGACTATAATAAGTCTATATACACGAAGGCACTTTCCGTTGACCTAAGACTTGCCCAGGATTAAAACTCATCTGTTTTGTAACTTTTATAGAGATATGTCATCGTAATTTGTCGCGTTATGTTAAGGAGGCGCTAAAACAAATAATGCTCTACGCGTCGGTCCTTTCATACTATATTGGGCTTAATATATAAACCATGAAAACATAATGACGACCATGAATATATAATATATAATGACGACCTCCGTAGCGCAGTTGGTTGACCGCGTTGGTGCTCGAACGAAAGGTCGCGGGTTCGAATCCCGCCGAGGGAACTAAAAGTTACCAATGTTCCTGGGTCATGGATGTGTATTAAATTTGTATATAATATAATATTCAGTTATATTTTCTTATATTGTGTTTAACTTTATGTATTTTTTCCTATAAATTATATGTATATTTTAAGCTTTTTTATATTATACTTAAACTAGTTTTTAATTATTTATGTAATAGTCGAATTAACATTGAAAAATATATAAAAACTTATTATATTTCTTTTATATAATAAAAATCTTAAACATGTGTATAGTATAAAAGTATTAAATATATTTCCGTTGTCTGGTACCTACCTGTAACACAAGTTCTTCGGATACTTAGCACACGGCCAGATTGACGTGGTGTGAAGCGAAGATATTATGAATCACCCTATATAGACAAATATAATCCAGTACCTTTAGTTTGAAGTTTCAGATACATTTTACATTTTATTTAAATTTTAAGACACTAGTTGTTAATGCGATACTTTAAGAGCATAAACATTCGATGCGACGTAAATAATTTGAATATTAAAATACACTTGCTTAAGTTTGAAGAAGCTTTTTAAGTGACATTAAAGTATCAAGAAGCGCTGCACCGCGTCGCAGAAACCTGAGACTGAGAGGATCAAAATGTATTATTTATAAACATTACACGTCTGGAGACATAGGCTACACATAATATAGCCTATGTTCTTTTGTAGAATTAAATCTTTAATTCATATGTTTGAGTCTTGAGTAATTAAACTATGAATGCGCTTCGTTAATAAAAATGTAGAGCGTTTTGTATATTTTTATAATATGGTTGGTACTTAATATCTAAATATTTTTAAGCTATTGTGTAGCTTATATCGCGGGCCTTGAGCGTGGAGACTGAATTCAGAAATTCCGTAACGAAAATAACCTAACACACCCCCCCCCCCCCCCTTCCGACCGGCACATCGGTAATAGTTTTTATTGCCATCTATCGATGAATAGCAGAACTTTTAGTGATTTTTTTTAAATATCGAGGTTGTCTCTTTAGTTCAGCAACTCGTCTCGAGATGGCATTGGTTGTATCGGATAAGATGATAAAAAAATATATTATGCAATAGCACTATCGCAGCGGTCCCCGAGTGCCACACGTCTTTTTTTTACGTGCAAATTATAAAATTTTTTTTTGTTGAATTTCTTAAATGGTTTGTTATGCGGATAGGAGTAGAGAATCTAATAATAAATTTTCCATGCATTAGGTATAATATTATTACGACATTCCCGACTGTGGCTATACATAAAAGTTGAAAGACAACTATTTATTTGTAACTCGCTCCTAGAGCTAGACTCAGGTTTATTATATGCCGGGGCGGGCGGGGCAGGCGGGACGCTCGGGCGGGGCGGGGCGGTGCGGCGGGGCGGGCGGGGCGCTAATTGCAAATACATGAGAATTTGCATTTTACTTTGTTTTCCGAACCCTCCGGGACTCGGGATGACGTCTAGTGATAGCGATCCGAGGAACAACCTCGTTAGCTCTACCTGTTTCATAGTTTACTCGTAAAATGTCTAACGTCTTACTACATACCTACATAATAATGTACAATCTATGTGACTGTCGCTCTTCTTAAAGTAAATATTATGAAGCGAGTCTAGAAAGTTCAGTGTACCTACTGATTGAGATTGTTTTTCAATTCCTAGAAATAAGGATGCTGGAAGAAATTTATTTTATAGATAAGCTGTCCTTTTATGCGTATTCTTTCTATGTAATTTGTTTATCATGCGCATAACAAATTCTTAAATAAATAAATGATTTAACGAAAATGTTAATTACGCAGCTTTGGTTTTACCCGACTGCAGTGAAGCCAAAAGGGCTAATGAATTTGGCAGTCTATTAAAGTATGTTTGGTTCACCATAGTGCGTAAACTATATTTTAATGAAAGAGATATCGATAGATTCATAATAAAATTAATAACAAAGTATACCTACTATAATATAAAATGTGGTTATTATTCAAATTGTGATTGTCCTCTCAGCAAGTTTTCTTTTTAAAAAGAATAAGTAAAACCACATCAGACAGTAAAACAAAGGCAGGCAAAAACATAATTTAACAGCTTTTTGATTATAACGTGAAATTGATAGTTAATTCTATTATAATATAACAAATATGTTTCCAGTTTCCACCCCAAGGGGTTGGCGCAATCAGCGCACATCGTTCCAAACCCATTACAGACAAATTAAAGAAGATCAAGATCCGTAAGCAAATTTCAGTGCAACCTGTCTTGGAGCTAAATTGCTGTTTTATTTGAGAAATTTATAATTTATTTCAAACGTGTTATGTTAATGACTTTTATCGTACGTTATTATCACATAAAATATATTTTGTTTGTGGTTCAACACCTAATAGAAATGTGGCTGAAAATTATAAATATTGCTTTTCGCATATAAAAACGACCTCCGTAGCGAGAGGTCGCGGGTTCGAATCCCGCCGGGGGAACAAAAGGTTTTCTACGTTCCTGGGACAGATTGACGTGGTATGAAGCGTCCATAGATATTATTATTATATTATTATAAAACAGTTATATTAAAAATGTTTGTCATAGTTTTAAAATTACCTTACCCTTATAATTATATTTTTTTACTCTAATCAGTAATCAAAAGTATGAATTATTATTACAATTATAGACCTAATATTGATAAAAAATTTAATGTGCAAATAAAATATTATAGGTAAGGCAACACAAAACAAAACTTTAATTTGACTGCTTTGGGTTTATCAAGTCTTCAATTAAGCTTTAATAGGTTTTTCTTTATTTTCACTCATATTCCTTTTGATTGGCCAGTGTATTTTTAGGACCTTTATTAAGGATGAAATTAGGGGTGAAAACAAAAGAAGGGTCTCTCAGATTTCCGTAACTTCAAACATTAGGGTATCAAATCTTTACAATATATTTCGTTACCGTTATCCCGGCGTTATCTAAGCGATAACGTCACGCCGCCATGTCTCGATATTTTCATATATTGTGACGTGAAGAATGATGTACCAAGGGGTTAGGGTCATTTATCTTGCTGATGGTTGTACCTTAATATTCAATTTTTTCATCTAATTGTGTCGCACCCGGCACCCCGGACGTACTCGAGATTAATGCAGTTCACCCTTTAAAAATATCAGGGACATTTGACTTGTATCATTTGGTCGTTAGCGTAATGTTGGTGTTAAACGTAACAGCGACTTGATATATACAGGGTGTGAAAAGAACAGTCGCTATAACTTTGAGACACGATTATACTACCTTTCCTCATTTTGTAAATGTCTTTTTATTGTCATAAACAAAAAAAAAATACTTTTATCATTTCTTATTTTTTGTCGGCCTTCGTTTTTTAGTTTTTCTTAAGAAAGCTATGTTTCACCATTTTAATTCGATCTAAGGCAATATAATATAAAAGTAGTAAAGCATACCTAGGCTCGTATAAATAAAACAATCTCAAACCCAACCTCACCTTGAGAACCTATTTGACAGATAAAACAACGTTTCGTTTCACTTTTAAAAGTTAACAATTTTAATTTATTTTCTTTTGAACTGTAATCTATACATATAATAAATCTGTAGAGGAGTCGTGTCTGTACATTAAAGATATTTGAAAAAAAATATGATAGGGGACCTTTATTTACGCAATAGTACCCAAAACTATGATTTTTGAAATTTTTGTCTGTTTGTCTGTTTGTCTGTGGGTTTGTGCACGCTAATCTCAGAAACGGCTTATCCGATTAAGATGTACTTTTCACTAATATATTGCGGCAAGCTTCACTTAACATTTAGTGTTTGTTTTATGTAAATCGGTTCATAAATAAAAAAGTTATGACAATTTTAAAAGATCATGTCGTTTTTGCTGGACGTTTGTAGGAAACGCGCGCCGGGTCCGAGAGCCGCGCGCCGCGCCGCCCGCGCCGCGCCGCTTCAAATTGTATTCGCAGCAAACGCACCGGGGCCGCGGGGGTGACTTTTATTTGTTAGTTTTAGGCTTGCTAGGTAGGGACAATCTAAGATTTTTTTTCTTGAGTTTATTACGAAAGTTATTTGTATAAAATCAGTTAGTACTTTTACTGTAAAGTCCTTTGTGATAAGTAGGTACTGTATACATATTTGTTAGCGTAGGTTAGTAATAAGTAAATAAGTAAATAAATAAAAACCGGCCAAGTGCGAGTTGGACTTGCGCACCGATAGCTCCATACAAACCTGATTGACATAGAATTTTGATTTGGTTACAGCTTGAATATATTAGAGACCTAAGTATTTGATAAAAGTTTCAATTATACACATTCATGACAAACGGTACTAAGTTTTTACTATCTATATAATGTTACTAAAAACGTATGGTTTTAGACGTTGCTTGGTTTCAAATTTTATGATTTTGAGTTCACGAGAAGTACCCTTTAGGTTTTGATTCCCTTACGAGTGTCGAAAATGACGAAATTTAGCGACATACCTAAGCGACTGCTTTTGGTTGCATTGGCTAAGACGTCTGATTTTTTCACTGCTTCAAGGAACAGTAGGTATCCTGAGTATTTTATATAATTTTCATCTTGATACCTACACGCGTTTCTGAGTAAAAGGGTCTTGACAGACAGACGGACATGGAAATGATCTTATAATATGTGTTTAGTTTTTTCCTTTTGAGGTACGGAATTTTAAAAACAGTTTTTAAGATTTTCATAAATATATTGCTCTTTTTTTTTTTGTTTTTTCTATTTTATAATATATACGTTAAAAAACATCTTGATAGTTATTAAACTGTGTTACAGGGGAAAACTGTTGATACAACTCGATTCCAATCGAGATACCTTTTGAAATTCTAGCCTTTTGCGGCCTGTCCTGGATATGTGTTAACAGATTATTATGGGTTTTTTTGCCAAATATCATAATAGAGTATTCTCTTATACAAATCTATCTTACAAGCGATAGCGCGATGCAGAGCAGACCATAATAGCGACATCTATACGCCAAATGCCGTACTTTTAATACAATTATAGCAAAGTTGACTAGGTACCTACATTTATACAATACGTTATCCGAGAGTTATACTCAGCGTGCATCATTAGCAATGTATAATATTATTTTGCATTGTATATTATAGTTCTCATTCCGTCCGTTAAAATTCATACTACAGCCTACTATTACTGTACATTTTTATAGTCTTCTTTGTCCAATTATGTATTCGATAACTGCATAATATATAGAATTTTGATTAACATAAGTATTGTGTTTACAGTTAATCTAAAAAAGTTATGTCAATATAAGTTAGATTTATGTTTTTCTTGATATTTTTATTTCTTAGTTTTTATTATGGACCGAATGGTTTTTATGTTAGGTACAACTTAGGTTTGTTTTCTTTCTTTTGGGACTTTCTATATTTTGCTACTTTTCTGTATAAAATCAGTACTTTAACAGTGAAGTGATTTATAATCAGTACCTACATGTTTGGTTATTAATAAATAAAAAACCGTCGGACCGAGTCGGATTTACGCACCTAAAGGCTAAAAGACCGCAAAATTTTGCGGCGCGCTGTCTTAATATTATCATTGTCGCCACACCAGCAGCGTCGGCGTGGAAACGATCATCGTCTGCAGTCGCTGCGGCGATACTAGATGTTTGTCGTGTATGTGAGCGTACTATCAAGTAGCCCCGTTCGCATTATAGTAATTGTACACGGTCGTTTGTCAAGCTGGTAGTAGGAATTGTCAACATAAAGTAGTTTTTTAAATACCTCGACGACAGTTTTTATAACTAAAAATATTTTTAAAACAGATTTATATATATTATTATTATAACACTGCCCTAAATTACTTTTCCACGCGTACGGAGTCGCGGGCACAGCTAGTATTCATAATATAATATTACAGTTCAAAAGAAAAGAATACAGGAAAACATTAAAATAAGTATACTTAATTGAAATCTTTAGTTTTACGTTTAAAAAAAGAAAACAATGAAAGTATATAACATAAGTAAACAATCTTAGGCACACTATAATTAGTTATCTTACTAGCAAGAGCAAGCAACTAGCCCTCTCTAGTAGCTGGCACGAGTATGAAAAGCATTAAAGCCGACACACACGCGCTAAATCTGTTTTGGATCACGCCCGCGTAGTCAATTTGGAAGACCGTTAATGTATCGCTATGCTAATTTTCTTTGTTTGCATACAAAAACATTGTTTGAACATATATATTAGTTAAGCAATTTGCACAAATTTAAAGTTTGTTGTGATCTCTCATTATAACAAGATCAACGATTTGTAATTCAATGATTCAAGCTGTTTTACTTTTTGTCAATATTTAGGTGTATTTGAATATTATGTACTGTATTATATATTTTGTATATATTTTGACTTAAACGTACAAAAAGTATTATAATTTATAGTCAATATACATAATATTTAAATCAAATAAAGAAATGCAGAATAAGCAATTATGTTTTAATTTCTTTTAGAATTCCTGCTTATGAAAATAGACGTGTTCGTTTTTAACCGATTTTGCCGAAAAGTCGGAGGTTCTTAAGGGCTGATATTTTAATCTTTAAATAACTTTTACCTGGGGAATAAATATGTGGCTTTGGCAGATTTTGTATAAAACAAATTTTAAAGTTTCATGTTTATTCGTCAGATAAAAGTTATCTTACGATTGAAAAATCAGCCGTAAATCGATTTCAGACGGATTTTACTTCGGACGCAGGATTAATTATTTTGCTTAGCAAAGTTATTAATATCTTATAGCAATTTAGTAAATCACAATTTAATTACCAGACTCAAGTATTCAATATCGAATAGATAATAGTAATTAAAGCAATAAGTTGTACAATGTGGGCTGACCGCGCCACGATCCATCAACCCCGAAGGCGTCGGGGCTAAACCGAACTTCAGGGAGCACTTCGCTTCATATTGTATGAATCTTTACACTTCAGTTTAAAGCCAAATTCGATTAGAGTAAACATCAACATAACCGCAGTAAGTTTGTTTAATATTAAATGCTTTATGTGGGTACTTTCTTAGTTGTTTGTTGATACTTTGTTAATCTACAATCTACTTCTACACCTGTCTATTCCAAAGCTACTTATTAAAATGCTTCCTAAAATTAAATAAATAAAAACAAGATTTACCTCTATTTTAGCGCACTGCAGTTTAGACCGCGTATACGTTCCAAACCGCGGCGTGATATACAGTGTGTAAAAAGAGCAGTCACTATAACTTTGAGATACGATTATACTACCTTTCCTCATTTCGGAAATGTATTTTTTTTATATATTTTTTTTTGTCAAAAACTAAAAGAAATGTTTTTTTTCTTTTCACCATTTCTTATTTTTTTGTCCCAAAAATAATAATAAAGCCAAAAAAAATTTTTTTTTCAATTTGTGTAAAAAAAATAATAAAATAATTCATTTCTAGAATGAGAAAAGGTATACTCATATGCCAAAGTTATAGTGACCCTTTTTACACCAGTTACTATGCGTACTGTAGCTAGCGGTCGCGCTATCGTAAATAAAGGTTTGGACGTCTCGAATGCCAGTGTAAGAATTTCTTCTCAATGTGAGAAGTATTACTTCCTTCGAGTATTGCTTCTCTTCACACACATGCTAGTTTCTTTCAACGTTATAGGAAATACATCAATCATAGTTATTCTTCTACCTTTGGCTTTACCTTCTCAACCTCGTATCTAAAAAATCAATGTTTTTATCTAAAATAATATTAATAACCTTAATTTTTATATACTTTAGATTACCTACAAGCTAGATAAATAATACTTAACTGAACCTCATTTAAATAAAAATCATATCATAATAAAATCTAAAATTATTACGTTTTTTTACTCTATTGAAGATTTGTAGTTTTATAGATACGAGGTTCTGAAGATAGAGCGACGATATGCCCCCCCTCCTCTCAATAGGAATTGCCCTCGTCAGAGTGCAAAAAGGATGGCAGTATAGTGGGTTAGAAAGATATTCATGCGAGTCTCGTTACAGGTTAAAATTAATGACAAGAATTTCAATCTGAATATATTATTATATCCCTATACGTCGTTATGAGTTAGAGGACGGCAGGACTCTCTTCTTATTTTGTTCTTATTTACTGACTGCCCAAAAACTTTAAAATAAATCTTACTTAATAAACTAATCGCCCGTAATAAGAATGGAATATTAAATTTATTTTACAGTTCGTCGTCCTCGCCGCATAATGGATTAGTAATGGGTAGCGCCGAGCACATCCACATCTGAACCCGTCTGAAATGTCGAGAGTCGAGCCTGTCGTCTAATGGATGTATAGATATCATCTGCACCTTTTCAAACATGTTTGTATGTTGTGTTGTTGGATGTAGAACAACTCTATCTTTAAACCTTTTCAAAGTTCACGGAGAACATAATAATAATAGCTCCCGTCAACGATTTCGGTGTCGGTAGCCGATTTCATTGAAACCAGGCGCTCCCGAAACGCAGGAATTCTTTATAGTGCCCAAGTGTGTGCGCAATACATTAAGACAACATTTCAAATTAAAAAAAACAATTCACAGAGAACATACTATGTATTTTAAGGCTGGCTGAATAGAAACTTTTCTGATATTATATAGTACGTCCCAGATAAATTTAACCAAAACGTAAACAAACTAAAAACACTGTAATTTTTACATAATAATTTACTTATTGTGCACACTTATCAACACATTCACCGGATTATTAAAGGATTATAATTCATTATCTAATACGTTCTATAGCAATTAAATATTAATATGTTGAAATATTAAATAAAAAACTTTCACTGTAAAAATACGCCATTTTAACACTGCCGACTGTAGAATAAAGTCTATTGTCTATGGATTCCTAGTAGCAAACTATAATATTCATTTTATTAATATTGGTCAATTGGCATTACGGAGAATGACTAGGCTATGGTAGTGTCATAGATGGGTTTGTTTACGTTAGGTTAAATTTATTTCGGACGTTCTATACATAATAATGTAATATAGATAACCTAGTAAGCTGTAACGGAATAATGCTACTTAGGCATCAAAATATTTACTCTCTGTAAGCGTATTGTAATGAAATTATAATTAAAATTTAGATAAACATAATGCTGTTATTGTATTATGCCGCATGGCTGCGCTAGAATTCGGCGTATTCCGTGCCTCGTCGAGATACGCGGCTTATAATAAAACAATATTAATTATCAATCGACGCTCCACTGCCTCCTTTGTTCCGCGGGCCGGCTTTAATAACGGAGGAATGCGTGCAAACCTCCTCCATTTCACGCTACTTTTGTTTAAATTATAAATGGGATAACGTTGCATAGACTCCTCACTCCTCAGTCATTGTATTATTATGAGGCAAGTGGAAACGTCATTGTTAAAGTGTTGCACGGTCATATGAATAAGTGCTCTCAGCCTATTAATATAAATGTTATGTTTGTATACGCGATATTTATTTATACTTTTTTCTAAACTTAATACAGGGTGTAAAAAAGAACAGTCACTATAACTTTGAGATACGATTATATTATCTTTCCTCATTTTGGAAATTTATTTTTTACCTATTTTTTTCGATAATGAAAAAGCAAAAAAATATATATTTTTAAATTTTTGTAAAAAAAAAATCATTTAAAGAGTATGAAAAAGTATATCATATCGCAAAGTTGTAGTGACTGTTCTTTTAACACCCGTGCCACAGGAGGAAGGACATAGGCTACTCTTTTTATCGTAGCGAAATGTACGATTCCCTTGCCATTTCACCAAGTCCCAGGCAATATTTTTGCAAATAGGTTAGGTACTATTGACGATCTTCGAGTTTTTCTCAAATATCTATGACGCAGGTTGTACAAATTTACGAACTCAACAATTAATAAGTATTTCGAGCAGGGAAAACAAAACGCTTTACAAAATGGAAGTAATTTGGTAGCATAATGAAATATCCTTAATATAATGTATCGTAATAGCTTTAAGACGTGAAAAGGACGAAAAAAATCAATTAAGTTCCCCTTGAATTGTCAGCAAACTGGGCGGAGGCAAATCAGTTTGTTAATAAATTCAAATTTATTCGCCGATCGCGCCGCGTCTCGTTGCTAACGCATTTAAAAAGTGATTAGAACTTAAATTGACACAATATGAACTTTTTGTCCCCTACGAACCTTAATCAAAAACAAAATTATCCAATTTACATGTGAATACCTGGGTTGAAGATTTTTTAATACGCCCTGTGTTCCAGTACCTGAGAGTAAACGAAAATAACGTTTTTTCGTTCACATTCGCGTTCCTCTAGCACTGTTTAGCACCACTATGATCGTTTTGAACTGTTTTCACCCCTGTTCCACACTCAGCTGTCAGCTGTCAAAAACTGTTCAAAACGCCTCAGAAAGATCACGCCATTTTGAATATTTTTACCCAGCTTTTTTGACGTTTACTTGGATTTCGCAGTTTTCATAGTATTGATCTCTATGTTATTTTTAAGTTATGATGGAGCAAATTTATTCTAGATTCTTTTACAATGTAGTTATTATTGATAATTTAAAATATAATTAGAATTTATTACATAAATGAGAAATGTCAAATTTTTACACCGGTCAGTCGTTCCACTAGCAGTAAAGTTTGCTACAAACGATCAGATCGAAAATTTCACAATTGTCAATATTGCGCTAAAGAAACGACAATTTGCAAGAATGATCTGAGAGTTTCGATCAAAAAAAGCGTTTAAAGAGATACGCTGTAAGTCTCGACTGATATCTGATTTTCGTTGAATACAAAAATAATGAATATGAAAATCTATTGCTATGAAATGTAAGAACCACAATTGCTAAGTATACTTAAACGCGTGAACGCGGGAGTCGAATTTAATTTGATTTTTGTCGCGTCGACCGAAAATAAAAACGAAAAGTCGCATTTAGAATGTGAATCGAGATTAAATTTACATTGTTGCTCTTACAGCGTACGTTCGCGTCTATTATGGTAAGGTATTCATGAAAGCAAATGTTTAGTCCCTGGGCGAGTAATGCAAAACTCCTGGCAGAAATGCGGAATCAAGAGTGTAGACTGTTGCTAACTTATGATAATTACTTGTTAGAATAATCCGCTTAGCCGAAGTCGCAGCTTAAACTATCGCGAGAGATAACCATTAACTTGGATATATCCGCAGATAAACCGAACTCCAGCGCTGAAAATCCACGAGTTAATGGGAAAAACGTAAGGTGCAAGAATCTGTTGCAGTGTTATGACATTACAAAGTTAAAATACAATGAATACAGTATTTCCTTAGCGTCCTTGTCTATGTTTGCATCAAATAGTATCTGAAACTACTGGAGCTATACATTAGATGAAATTAATAATATAAAACACTTAAAATGTACAAAGAACTTATAATAAAATATATATTAATACAAAAGAAGGCAATTAGATTTTATATACTTTTTTTGTTCCGAAAAAAAAAATTAACTAAATATTTTACGTATTGCGTTCGAAAATGTTCGATTTTCCGTTACTTTTCTTTTCACAGAGGAAGTTGCATCATCTATTGAAAACAGAACATGAAATTATGATGCTGCAAAGTTCAGAATTAACTCTATACTAGTGACTGTTACTCGAAAATATGGTTGATGTGTATGCTTTTTTGTAAGATTTCCTTGCAAATTTGCCTCTAATTTATACGATAGACAACTGGTATTAAAGTAATACATTATAATGATTACCTATGGTTGCAACTTTTATTTAAAAAAAATAAAACATGTTTTATATTTTAAGCAACCCCTGAACATACTTTAAAAAAAGAATACCTATGATTTTGCGTGCGTTTTAACTAAGAACCGGAGCGTACATTTCCAAACAAATTTTCGATCGCTTAGTACACGCAAAAATATTTAAAAAAAATGCCCCCAAAACCTATTATTACACGCCCAAAGTCAACGAAATTAATAATAACTTGTAAAGCTACTTAAACTATTTGAGTTATACGCTGGTGTTAATTAAGTGGGGCTTATCTGGGGGTCAGTAAGTAGTGCGGCTGTCAGTCAGCCTGACACCCCTGGTATCACGGGCTGACCGCAAGTTTCCCCCGGGCCGGCGAGCGAGGCGAGCGAGCCTTTTGGAAGAAGTGTTTGTGACTGACGCGTGGAGCCAAGTTATAGACGGAGGCGATTCAGTTTTTACCGACTTGGCATAACAGTCGGTCGGTCTCACAAACCAAAATCAATATTATTAATATTGTGTTCTTTTATGTTTTAAATAAATAAGTAGATTGACTTGGCAATCGCAAGCGAAAACAACATATCTAGTAATATTTGTCTCACAATTGATACAATATATTTAATCAATCACTACCGTGCCGATTAGTATTACCTTATTAGTAGATATTACCCTACTTCTTGGCTTTGCAGTCTGGTAAATAAGTCATGTACAAAACTATTGAAAAATAGAGTAGTTATAAAGTTGCTAATTGCTATAAAAACTTATTCAACCGATATCGAAAAACAACATTAACCATCTGACCACTAGAATAAAGAATGAGCTAGTTACAATTTAAAACTACTTACGTAGTTTATAAGAAACGATTTTCTTAGAAACTACGCTCCCCCAGGTTATTGTGACGAAGAAGTTTCAATATTTCGCTTACCTTGCATCAACTTTTCCATTTTATAGATGGCTAATAAAAAGTTATCCGATACTAGATCGCTCTGATACTGTTTACTGTTTACCATATTCTATTAATAGTGTTTTCATTGTAAAATGTTAATTTACCGGCGAACTTTCGTTAACTACAGTTTTATGTGTTTTCTTACATATCGCAGTGTTCTTGTACAGTAAATAATTGTATTTTATATCCACTAATGGCTATAATTATTTGGATAAGATTTCTTGGTTATCAGGTCAATATTTTCCAGACTGTACTCGTATTATTTTGTTGCTAATAAGTTCGATCTGGCCATATAAAAAACATCTTATTTTTTTAAAGAGACTCTACAACGTGTGCACCATTCGATTATATAAAAAAAACAAACATTTGATTTTAACCGTACCTAAATCCCCATCGAGCACTAGGCTATATAACTATCACATAAATAAAAATCCGCAGATTTCCACTTCGGTAAACACGATGAAAATTAAGATTAATTTTAAAACAATAAAGAAACATTCAACATACAATAATTAATCATCAAAGTCGTGATAAATTAAACAGATTGAAGAGAATAAAAAGAAAATAAACAATAATAAAGATTAATTTATGCGTTATAATTAATGTAAATCATGTTTCTTACTGTTTGTTGGAAGGTAAGCAACGATTTTACAATTTGTACAAATTTAATCAGCCCCCGGCGCTTATGTAAATGCGCTAATGAATGGATCTGCTTCCACTCAGATTAAACTTATTTTAATTATTAATTAAAAACGAAATGTGCTTCGTTTCTAACTTCAGACGGTAACATTAAACGTTTGTGTCGATGACTGTTTCTGAATGTGTAGCTATTGTTAGTCAATTTTTAATGAAGTTTTGTTAAAATTTAATACCATCTTTTATTTTAATAATATACTTAACTTGCATTAGGAGTTCTTGGTGGGCGAGTTGTAGAAAAAAACCACCGATGCGAATCTCACTTGCGCGCGTAGATTTAATCGTAGGTATAGTAAAAATGAGTACTAGTATCCAGAACTTGTATCAAGCATAAGAAACCTTAAATATTTGTTTATTATGTTGTTAGCATTTGTTTTATAGCGGCAAAAGAAATACATCAGCACATCACTAGCGTCCCTAAATGCAATCTTATTTGGCCGTAATTTTTCATTCATTGAATCGACCCATGGTGAATCATGATTTGGAAAATCTATACAATATATCTAAGTTTAGTAGTAGAAGTTTAGATATAACAAAGATTCTTAGAATACGATTTACGCTTCGTCGTTGGTAGGTAGATACTTAATTAAATTCATCAGATCAAATGCCCCCATCCTATATGGGGAAATGAATAATGAAGAGCAAACTAATTAATACCGGGTCGTCCGCTGACCGCGGACCGATTGTTCCCAAGACGTCCCGGAACAAGTGACTTGAGGTCTCTTGACCACCACAAGGGTCACTTCACCCTTCTTGTTCGTGCACGGAGGCCAATAAATAAAATTAAATTGAACCACGCGGTATCAACAAAGTACTAACACAAAGAGAAAATGCATTTGTTTGCTCTAAAAAAAAGTTTCAAAACTATAACCCGACTTCGCAAAAATGGATCTTCTTCTTCTTCTTCTTTAAAATGGCCTCCCTTAAGGAATAGCCAGTATCAAAAATGGATCTAAAAGGCTGAAACGAGAAGGTAAATTCTGACAGAAATCCAGAAATGCAGGTATAAAAATGGCCAAAAGTCGTGGTCGCACCCGCTATGGGGATTAATTTTGCAACTGCAAACGAATACCATGCTTTTTCAAGTTATATTTTTTCTACCTTATTTCGGTGTGAGCTGACGCTTTAGAATTATTATAAATATTAGCCTTCCTCGATAAACGGGGTATTAAACACTGAATTTCTCAAATCGTACCTACCAGTAAATTCTAAAACCGCGTTTAAATAAACTAACTCTTCATCTTTATAATATTAGTATAATCAATAATGTAATATATAATATAGAGAGAAAGAGAGTGACATTTAGAGTGTATACTGCTGTTTCTCCGTTCTCGTTCCGATTGAAAATAATATTGAAAACATTAAGCACATATTCAAGAAAGTACATTTCCACCTTATGAAACCGTTTGAGTTTAAACTGTACCATATATTGCGAGCAGAAAATCCTGTGATATATAAATTTGCAATAAAGGACATTCTCTGTAATGAAATCGGCGATACATGCAAGGATATTGGACAATAATCATAGACAGGCAAGTAGGGCTGCGCCGAGCGCGATATTGAGTATCAAATTTAACCGCCTTGGCGATACGCGAATCGGATCGCATGCCGATATTAATAAAATCGATATGAAGCAAAAGACCGTGGGATCGTATCATCGATTTTCGAAAAATCGGATGGGCACATCCCTACAGCTAAGCGACTCTCCCAATCCGTGCTATAAAACGCTAAATAAAAACACTTCTGCATCGAAGAGTATTTGCTTTGATATCCAATTTAGAACCATCTTACGACACGGTTATTCTCTAAATGTTATTAACTTATGTCTCTATTGTGTATTAAGATAGTATTGGTATTGTATCGGTTGTAGCAAATTCAACGAAGTTAGTGGTATCTTTTGGTTTGGCTATGAACAGGGAACAAAGGGGATCGTCCACTTTCTATAGACACTTTGGCCAATCGTGGACAATTAATTAAGCTAATAAAATGATATAAATTAAATACTTCATATCAGTAAAATGGAGAATACAAGCCTAGTTTTGTGTCAGACTTTATATTTAGTTAGGTTTTTATGTGTTATTGAAAAATGTAAACATCAAATAAAACAACATACTTTTCATGAATATTTTAATTATCTGCTTCATAGGTTAGTAGTACATGATCAAGAAACTAGGCAGATGGATTAATATGCTCTTGATACCTTGCCCAGCCTATAAACCATAAAATGGTCATAATAATATGAGCGCAGCAACATACTGTTATTATTCCAATTATTATAAAACATAACCTATTTTTATTGCAATTGCGTAGTGGGCCAAAAATGTATGCAATATCTATGCAATTGCAATAATAATATTTTATTGCCGATCTCCTTTCAACTCATCATAAATAATATAAACAAAATATAACCAAACGGTAGCGTCTCCTTTGCAACAAATCGGTTCCACAATTCACTCATCGCTGCGTTGACGTTTCATCTCTCGCCAATAGGTTGCCTTCAGGCATGAGAAGTTCGGAGTCCCATGTTCATGCCACGGTTGTCGTTTGGGCGAGAGTCGGTTTCCATAAGTGTGCCGGGATCAACGTGAAGTGCAGTATCGGTGTCCATATAAGTGCCAGGGTCGTCAGAATGGGAAGAAGAGTCGGAATTCATTGTAAAACGCCAAGTAGCAATATCTCACACGAAAACAATATTCACGAAAACAAAGCGAATGACATTGCATATTTTGACATATCGTATTTGCATTGCCATAATATAAAAAAGTTATTGCTCACGTCACTGATTTTAAGATTCAATATTAAAGAAACTATTTAAATAAATTCCATTCTAACAACAGTAAACTATTTGCGAATTTTTAAAGTCTATTAGCAACATTCAAAAACATAAAAATAGCATAAAATAGAGGCATGACTATAATATTAATATCAATTAGTTGATTTTTCGGAGCCTGACAATGGTAACACTGGACCAATGGCGACTTCCGAACATGGAAATTCAAACTAGAAACTATAAATAATTGTGTTTTTTGTTGTGTTTATTTACACAATTTGTTTTTCAAATAACATTAACAATAAATAAATAAAAAATATCCAATAAGTCAGTTTTTTTATAACGTCGTGTTCACGGATGGCCAGAAATGGACAATGCCCCGTTTAAGACCTTCTGATGTTTAATAAGCGTTCTTAATGGCATCGTAGCAAAGGCGGAAAATCTCAATGTTTTTTTACAGAGATGTCCTGGCCTCTGAGGCCGCAATGGAGAATGTTCACTAACTTTTTTACTCTAGGTTTTTTTCATTGAAATCAATCTAGTGTATTTGTATAAATATAATAAAAGTAGGAGTCAATCAATTATTACGATACGTCGTGTAGTTTCCAAAGTATTTAATTTAAAATTCTCAGTCCGTTGACGTCATTTTTCAACATCAGCAAATTTTCAAGAATTTCATAAGTCTGTAAATTTATTAATACTTGGTATTTTTCAATGCAACGAAAACTAGTGTATTTGTACAGATACAAGCCCTTCTGTGACAATAGTTTTAATAAATTTTGTGTACCTGGTAACATTTTCCGTTGTACCGTGGTGTACCGCCCAAAAGGATTGTTTTTCACTCTGAAAATGTCTGACGAGTTAATGCGGTTTCTTTAACACACGCAATTAAAGTATTATAAAAATGGAAAACTCTAATAGTAGGGGAGCCGAAGAGGGGATTTTTGTAGTGACTCGAGCGCGTCAGATTAAGATAGTATATGTATCCCACATGCTTCTGGTAATCTAGGCGGGATTTTTTTTAAATTTGATTGGTGAAGTAAAAAAAACTTTTAAAAAGTATCAAAAATTTTATTTGATACGCCAGATTAAGCTTGGAGATGTTAAGTAGGTACCAAAGAAGCTCCAACCGAAAGCACTGATGATTTAAAAGTCAGGTAAGCTCATAGGGACTTATGTAAAATTTTAAAAGTAACTCAATATTTTTTAAATATTTGACTTTCTCAAATATTTTATATTGGACTCAGCGTAATACTCTTGTCAGTATTGTCGATTAATGATAAATAAACTATGTATATTAAAATACTATTTCATCACAATTTTTTTGTTTCAAAGTTTAAATAGTTGCCGCTCATTCCACTACTAAAATAAAAAACTATCATATGTTTTTTTCCTCCTAACATCTTATCACCAAAACCTACTAGGTCTCCGCAACCCTCGAGTAACTACACGTTTTGCATCCCTACTCTAACTTACAGCTAAATATTAGCTTTTGCTTCTACCTTTCGCACATTTGTACTATTTCGATTTTCCTTTTCCTTTCCTTTACCTAAGACCTGACCAGGATTGAAACTCATCTGTTTTGTAACTTTTATGGAGATCTTAAACGGTGATTTGTCGCGTTATAGCATGGACCAATTATACATTATACTAAGTAATTTTTATGAGGTGCCAAAATAAAAAATGCTCTACGCGATCACACTATATTCGGATTGATATATGAACTATGAATCAGCCTGTATAGAATTATTATTAATTAATATTAGTTCAGCCAACATAAGTACGTGACTGGGATGTATTTTTCTCAGCACAGCAGGCGCACTCCCGACACAATCGAGAATCGAATCAGTTCGATCTCAACGGCTTTTGGTATTTTGGTGGATTACTTTGAAACTAACGAGGATAAAAAAAATCGTTAGATCGTAACTTCTTGTACCGGGAGTACAAGAAGTTACGATCTAACGATTGGGAAATAAAATAAAAACCAGGGATGAAATGGATAAGAAATTTCGGATACTATTTTGGATTTTCCGTTTGTTTCGGATAATTTCGGTTACGGATATTAAATTTTGGTTACCTTTGACAGTAGAAAAACTTTTATTTCGGATTCGGTTACGGTTACTGATATTTTTTTTTATATCGGATATCCGATAGTTTCGGTTACGGAGCTCCCAACGTCAATGATAAAAACGTCAATTTATTCGGGAGTACGCGGCACGATTGGATCAGGGGCCTTACTCTCCAAACTAATTTGATTTTTGATTCAGATACGATCATGCCGCGTACTTCCTAATAAATTGACATTTGTTTATTTTGATTCTCAGTCGATTGATATGGTCGGGAGTACAAAAAATTACGATCTAACAATTTTCTTTATCCTGATTAGTTTCAAAGTAATTCACCAAATAAAATACCAAAAACCACTGATATCGAACGGATTCGGTTCTCGATTGTGTCGGGAGTAAGCCCGCTGAATCAAAATCGGATCAGTTTGGAGAGTAAGGAAGCAAATGAGCGTCGGAAATGATTGGTTCTCGTATTAATTCTATCGAGCTGCTTCATTCCGGGCACGTGCACCAAATTACGTTACATCGCCGCTCCCGAATCCTTTACGAGCCATACAAATGGGTGCCAATTCGCCTGAAATAGTAGAACCGCGACGAAGCGACGTGGCACCACGCCAACTTAACATTATAATCTCTGTAATATGCCGAGAAATCCTAAACTTGCATTTTAATATGACGTTACCCGAATGTTAGTTTAATTTTGTAATCTGAATAAATTAGTGATATCGCTGAATGAAGGAAGTGTAAGGATGTGCATATACTGTCGACATAGTAAAGGTGGCCTTTTTGTTGACTTTCCGAAAATAGCTTAAGTTTCATTTGGAAATAAAATATTTTGATTTGCTTTGATTTGTAATAACTTAACTTAAATTCAACGTCAGTTTGCGTATTATTAGTATTAACTATTCACTCATTCTTATAACATACTTCACCGTCGGATAAACATTAGTTAATATACAACAAGATTTAAATTTCCAACTTTACTTATAAAATATACAGGCTGTAATATTTTGGGTGTGTAATTGTGTATTGGTCCTGTATAATGGGTGTAAAAAGAAAAGTCACTATAACTTTGAGATACAATTATTCTATCTTTACTCATAAAAACATTTCTAGAATGAGAATGATTTTATGAGAAAAAGTAGAATAATCGTATCTCAGAGTTATAGCGACTGTTCTTTTTGCACCCAGTATAGAGTTAACGGTTAAAGTACCAGCGATAAAAGACATACTTTTTTAAATTATTGTATGAGACACATACACATCCTAAAGTATGTAGCGTAGCTTTTTTAAAACTCTTTATGTTTTGTACGCTTTACTCTATTTATTTTAATAAGAATTTTTGACATGTCTACATTTTGAAGTTTGTCAATTTATAATTAATTTACGATATTGTCGGCTCGGAGATAAGTGTGTAATAAATAAGTTTGGCTCGCAACTTTAATTTCTCTCGCCTCAGCACCTTCATATTATTTGAAGTGGGTAGATCACCAAACGCCCCGCTTACTGGTGAACCCCGCTTTAAGTATACCCTACCTAGTACTAATTTATTTTACACACACATAATATGGAGTTACTTTTAAAAGCAGGGGCAGGGGCAGTGTAAACGCAGCTTATTCCAAGATTTTTCTTTCGCAATGGAGCTTCTTAAAGCAATTCGCCGTTGAGTGGGAGTAAACAGGCTGGAAATGAGGCAAGTGGCGTGTTAATTACACGGCGAGTGGCGCTCTTGAATCCGTAATCGGCGCAACTCGCAACCCCTTCATAGTCATGTCACCTTTTGCCCTAAGACGCTACTAATTGAATGCGTCTTTTCTTCTGAGATGTTTTTGCGGCCTATGAAAATTGGTGATATTTATGGAAGTAATTGGAGGTTTTACCTTCCTTTTTCCCGAATCCGAATAACTTGTGTTACAAGGAGACAACAGTAAAAGTCTCAAACATACATGCTTTTGTAAATCAAAATTTGGGGGTAATTAAAAACCCGGCCCGAAACATAGTAAACTATTTGTTCCTTTGGCAAGGAACGCGTCATTCTCTTCACATTATATTCGGGTTAATAAACCCGAATATAATGTGAAGAGAATGACGCGTACAGCATTTTTTGTAAGGTACTCCTTGTGGTCATTTTAGACCTTTGAATTTTTTTTGTTATATTAAGTAATTTACTAATCTTACTCACTGGTTCCTAGGCTATACACAAGAACGCACTGGTCGTTGACCAAACAACTGACCAGACTTGAAACTCATCTGTTTTATGGAGATCTTTAATCGTGATTTGTTGTTGATAAGAGGTGCCCAATAACAAATAAAAATGCTCTATGCGTCGTCCTCTTCACACTATATGCGGCTTGATATATGAGCCATGAATCACTCTATAGGTTATACTCATTTTGAACCTTTAATTTCTTCAACACAGATAAATAAGAGCAAATACAACGAAAAAATCACTTTCACCTTACAACCAAATTTCTAATAAACTTTTACATGTATTTTAATTTATAAATTCTAGACACAATAAATAAATATAAATAAATTCAAAACCTTAATATTAAATACGTTCAAATCCATATACGATATCTTACAATTTCAAAGAAAGCATAATAAAGTTCCTAGTACAGTTCTAATAAATAATAAATACTCCTCGGGCCCTGTCATAAATTTATACAAAAATATACGAAACCATATTCACATGGATGGCTATTCAATTTCAGCGAGAGGTCCCGAAGCCAACCAGTTTTAAATATTCCATGTGCGGTCAAGCATAAAATCTACAAAGAAAATGTATTACCTATCTCTTATTGCGTTTCTCCCTTCTACGACATCGGTCTTTAGATAACATTACTTTATATCATTTGACGGCAAATGTCCGAGGGACCAAAAAATATCGTCACCAATATTATTGTCGTTTTACCTCATGTTTTCGTTCTTAGTTTGTTTGTGTTTCAGTATAAATTTATATTGATTTTATTCACTTACTAGCTATGCCCTGCGATTTCGTTTGCGGGGTTTTTGAGTAACCTAAACCGTTTATGCAGCGCACGCAACGAAAGTTCCCAAACGTAAATAATTTTCCCCGTTTTTGTAACATTTCTCACTGACGCTTCGCTCCTATTGGTCGCAGCGTAATGTTATATAGCCTAAAGCCTTACTCTATAAATGGACTATCCAACAAAAATAGAATTTTTCAAATTGGACCAGTAGTTCCAAAGATTAGCGCGTTTAAACAAACGAACAAAAAAACTCTTCCGCTTTATAATATTAAGTATAGATTTGCATTATTTCATTGGTAAGGAGCCTCATCAATGAACATATTTACGCAACGTATAACTTAATAACACGTAGCATTGCTAACTTTCTCAAGTCACTTTTCCTACGTATCAGACAAATGCTGCAACATAATTTATACAAATATTACAAAGTTTGTTTGTTTGTTACCTTGAACGATCTCAGGAACTACTGGTCCGATTTAAAAAAAACGGTGTAGGATATCTCTCTCTCTCTCATCATCTCGCTCATTTATCGAGGAACGCTGCACGACGCTCAAACCAATTATAGGATCGGAGCACCAATGAAAAATTTGAAAATCGAATGTTTTTCCCTTTTTTGGTAGATTTTTTTTGCGTGCGCTGCGTAAACAGGCTTAAGAGTTTATTTACTAAGGTGGTACAAAGTTCGCCAGGACAGCTAGTATTATAAAATGTTGCAGTATTTGTTTGATGCGTTAGTTAGTTAATCGTTCTGTAAATATTTGTACTGGTATACACTACATACATATTTCACTACATTACATAAATAACGGGTGTCAAAAGAACAGTCACTTTGGGATATGATTATACAACTATTTTTCATTCTAAAATGTATTTAAAAATATATAAGTATATATAATAATTTTGCGTCAAAAAATAAGAAAATATTATATTTTCATTTCAGTTCCAAAATCAGGAAATCGTATATCAAAGTTATAGTGACTGTTATTTTAACACCCTGTACACAAGTTCTGTAAGATGGAGATTTGTATTAATATTTACCATCATTTTTATATTTACGATATTTACCTACTTACACCCATAATCTCTCAACGTTCATTTTGTTTTTTTGGTAAGTATTATACATACAGAAGCTTTTTATTACCGGCCTAAATTATGTGAAAATTTATGTAAGCTGCACTAATGAATGTGGCAATTTACTCAAGTTGTTTATAAATTATAAAGTTGTTGAAAACATAATAATGTACAAACACGCAATCAAAGGGTCTTACGGGGATAATTAGGGCCGCGATGGGCTCACAGTACTCAATAAAGATGCCTTTAAGAAACCCTTTTTCTCAGATGTCACCGGGTTCTTTTCGCGTCAATCGCAGATTCCTGCAAAGGGTTCGCTAATTGAAATAAATATTTGCGTTTCTAATTTCCTCTGCGAACACTTCCACCTGTCAATTAGAGATGCTCCTTTTTAACGAGGTTCTTAAGAGTTAATACAATAAGTTAGTAATGTCACAAACATAAATCCGGACTTTCTTTACTAAGATTATTCGATGCTATACAATGTATTGCCTGAAGATAACTTCTTATTCACGCGTTGAGTTCATATTTATAGACAAGAAAATGAGAATGAATTCAATGCTTTATTATATTAATAAGTTATTATTCGGGTACTTTATAATGGACTTCCATTTTAACTTTATGACAAACTTTATCTAAACTATACACAGACGCCTCAATAATTTTTGGTCAGTTTTATGTTTATTTTATCTCATGAAGTTACAATGTACCTCAAGTACCTACAAGTTGTTATTTTTTGAGAATAAAGATCTTATTCATTGTATCTCTCTAGATTCTGTATGTTAAATCATGCACAAAAGATGCCATTAGCAAGCTATTTGATTTTTTGTGATTCAGATAGTTTTCTCATAACAGTTGGAGACAAAAAACAATGTAAATGAGCGTCGTAGCAGATAATATTCAAATACATTTTTGTTTTGTTTTTTGGGTTCCTTACCAAAAGGGTAAAAACGATATTACTAAGACTGCGCTGTCCATCAGTCAGTCCGTCCATCCGTCAGTCCGTCTGTCAGTCCGTCCGTTAGTCAGTCCGTCCGTCAGTCCGTCCATCAGTCCGTCCGTCAGTCCGTCAGTCAGTCCGCCCGTCCGTCCGTCAGTCCGCCCGTCCGTCCGTCAGTCCGTCCGTCAGTCCGTCAGTCCGCCCGTCCGGCCGTCCGTCAGTCCGTCAGGTCTCCAGTCCGCCAGTCAGTCCGATTGTTGACATTTTCACAGATGATGTATTTCTATATTGCCGCTATAGCAACGAATATTAGAAAAAATGAAAAAATATTTAAAAGTTTCTTGTATGAGAGCCCCATACAATAAACGTGATTTTGTCCTCGCTTTGTACGGAATCCTTCGTGCGCTAGTCCGACACGCACTTGGCCGGTTTTTTGTTGTGTATCTGTGAGTTCATGTTAAATGGTGTGCATAATGTTGTTGATAAGCTCCGATTCAAAACGACTCATTCACTTAGAAACTTTATAGACTTGTAAGTTTCTACACTAACATTAAAATGAGGGTTTTGAATGTTTAAGAGACTTTTATAATAGATACCGTAAGTATTTTCTTTCAGTTCTTTTTTTACTAACTTTTGTCCGCGACTTCGCCTGCAATGTATTGGGTTCTACATGCTTATTTACATTTGTCTATTTAAAATACTTAAATACTTTTTTTTTCCTTTTTACGTAAATTAATTATCAAATAAAATATGAACGTTTAAAAACCTAAAAAGACCGTGGTGTTTCCTCTTAATAACAAAGCTGGGACAATAATCCCGTAATAGCATTTTACACATAGTTTAAAATTGAAAACCGCTAAACGTATTCAAAGCGTGCTCGGCAATTACAGAAAATATCATATCAAGTTTTATCCGATCCGAAATGGGCAATCGAACGACGCTAATGGTGGAGCACAATTGAAACAGCTTAGAGGGAATCGAGCAATAAGTATGCATCACGTCGGGAAGCCACTGGCTGATGCTTTCTTAAGATGTCTGGCTGGAATCGATCCTACTTCCACGGAGGATAAGCCCGAATGCCAATAAAATATAAGACATTCGTAGCGAGATACAAGTATGAAGTTTAATTAACTCCATAGAAACTGTCCTTAGTTATGCATGGAACTGGAATATAAACTTAGATAAACATTTTATTGGAAATACCGTTTTTATTGGAGATAGATAGCCTTCCGATCTATGCGAGCGCCACCGCGACTTGCGAATACGAGCAGCGAACTTGCGAATCAAGTACTGTGGCTTCGACCACAGGTCGCGCGACGCGGGTCACGGAGTTTGTTTAGTTGTTCCATATAAATTAATACTAGAAATTTACGTAAAACCAGTCCTCTAGACGGGGATATGATCGCGCGATCTAATAATTATCAACCTATCCTGTAAGTTCGCAAAGTATATGTACTTTGCGAAACTACAGTAAATACACTTTGAGATAAAATTTACTGTACTGCAAATTCCAATACATGGTGTTTAAAGAACAGTAACTATAACTTTAGCATATGATTATATGTACTACCTTTTCTCATTCTGGAAAAGTATTTTTTTTACTTTTTATCATTTATTTTTTTTTTTGTCGCGAGAATAACAAAAAAGTTTTATTTTTTATTGTTTGTGAAAAAATTAAGTCTCTGAGCGTCTCTGGGTCTGCGACTTGATTTAGGTCTCAGGTCGCGGTCTCGCGTCGCGGTCTCGCTCCCGTCGCTCGTCGCGTTGATAAAGCTACCCTAAGATAGGTATATCTTTGGTCTTAACGAATATGGAAGTGTTGGCTACTAATACACTATTTTATGAAGTCAATTAGAATAATATTAGTTGCTTTGGTGTTATCCGTAATTCCGTAGTTGGTTATATTAATAGGGTTCCCTAGACATCTAGGAACCCGATAACCTGTTTTAGGAAAATAAAGATTTTGTTTATTTATACTAGATGTTGCCGTGTAGATTGCCTATGATGAATTTAATTTTTATAAGGATATTTTGCCTCGCAAAAAAACAATGTAAAAATTGTAACAGATTGACAAACTTCAACGTTTAGAAATGTATCTGTGCCAAATTTCTTTCTGCACGGTACGCACAATTTTCGTTAATATACGTATAGATAATAATTATGTACTTTGCCATGGATGATCTTGTACTATACAAGTAAGCAAAAAATCGACCATGTCACCCTTAAAACAAAAGTTATAAAAAGTTCCGCCGCTCGGTTTTAATTCACTGTTCAAACCTTAAATTCTTTATCTCGTCTGATAAAGTACAAAGGAACATTACTTAACTCGGGGCAATAAAGTAGCAATTTCTTTTATATGCAATATTCGTGTTTCGAGAAAAGGAGCATACGTGGCTCACAAGTGCGGGGAACGACCAATAGCGGCGCTTTACGATTATTTGAGTGGTCTCCGCCTGTAACGTCCTAATTTATAACGTTAATTCCGGACATGATTGCGGCCGGACACGTCCGGGCTCGTCCTGTTAAGCCTGATATTAAGGCTGTGTGTAACGCCGTGACTTTGAACGACTACATGTATGGCGAGAAAGGGGTATCGCGCCGACCTAGGCTGATTATGTATCTTGCAACAGCAATTCGACAAACGTAAATTGAACAATATCGCTGTCAAACGTATAAATAAAAACATAAAAACGAACTTGACACCGATATCGAACACAATTGTACAATTTATGTCAAACATATACAATTGACAGCGATATTGTACACAATCGTACACTTTATGTCAAACGTATACACTTGACAGCGATATTGTACACAATTGTACAATTTATGTCAAACGTTTACACTTGACAGCGATATTGTACACAATCGTACAATCTATGTCAAACGTATACACTTGATAGCGATATTGTACACAATCGTACAATTTATGTCAAACGTATACACTTGAAAGCGATATTGTACACAATTGTACAATAAAATTTATGTCAAACGTATACACTTGACAGCGATATTGTACACAATTGTACAATTTACGCCTTTCGAATTGTTGCGAGATACATAATAATCAGCCTGCCGAACTTGTTGTAATCTTATAAAACTCATTTTAAAAACATTTGAGAGCAAATTTACAAAAATTAAAACGATAACCACCTACTTAAAATACTCGCGTCACTAATATTATATAAGGTATATAGAGAAAAATAGTTATAACGTTAAAAAGGGGTGTACTTTTCATATTATTTCAACATAAAAATATCAATTTATAAAACGATTATCTTCTGGTAAATATAGTGAAAATTATATACTTTTTTGATTTTTCAATAAGACCACTATTGAGAAAAATGGTTATAAAGTACTCCAATTTTCTGCTAAACGCGCGGACACAGCCTTAACACAATGGAGTATGGTTATATCGGGCATTATGAGGTACGGCTAACCTTTGTTACGCCGCCTCGACTTATATGAAACCTTATTAAAAAGGTATAGAGTCTAGATTCATGTACACAGGTTCATAAATAATTGTCAATTTAATTTGGCGATAAGCTCGTAAATATTGCTCATTATGTTCGATACTAATGACGCATGAACATTTCTTCTATTTGTTTTAGATGCTTTATGTTCAATTGTTGATCGAGTAATTAATTTAAGAGCGGGTACACATTAGGCTCTTTCAAACGCGCGCTTTATCAACGCGCGTTTTGAGAACCAGGAATTCTGTACAGACATTGTACTCTGTACATACTCAATCGCGCGTTTTATTTATCCAGAAACGCGCATCAGCAAAGTTAATATAATATAGGTTAGGGTACCTATATAGATATTAGGCAGGTATTTGGATAAGGGTATTCAGAATATAAGTAGAGCAGATAGGACCAGAGTTAAAGGGAGCTCACGTCCCTGCAATCTGCTAGCATTAGGTAATAATTACTGCTGTCTACTAGCATTAGGTAATAATTACTGCTGTCTACTAGCATTAAGTAATAATTACTGCTGTCTACTAGCATTAGGTAATAATTACTGCTATCTACTAGCATTAATTAATCAATTTATATATACATTTCAACTAATTTTTATTTCAGATGTTGCTTAGTTTTTATATTTTATATATTTAATAGCAAAAGAATTTGAGTTTTAGAATATGATTACTGATTTGGATCTTACTTGCTGTTTTGAAAAAGATGTCGTTTACTTTTAGTGCATGCTGTATTTACCTCTAAGTGATTGTGACACATTATAAACATCAATATGATAGAATGTTATTAAAAATGTAACTAGTGTTAGCAATTGTTGGTAAATCTTACAAATAAATAAATAAATTAGTTAATAATTACTGCTATCTACTAGCATTATGTAATAATTACAGCTATCCACTAGCATTATGAAAGCATTACCTCTCATAATTGTTTGTATATGAGAATATTCAACATTATTTAGTACGTCCATATAATATCAACAGCTGTTACTTAAGATAATTCTATTTTTATAAGCGACCGCGGTCTTTTGTGCGATGGATAACAATAATCTGACATTGTTTTTCACATTTCTTTGTATTTGTTTGCGCAACTTGAGTCATTCTTGGGTTTTTTAATTCATAATAAATATTATCATAATTATATACTTAGGTACAATTTGTAAAATAAATGACTGATATGTAGAGTATACTGTGAAAGTACCAGCCTTGAAAGACTTACTTTTGACTATCACGTTTCTATGAGAAATGCCCCAACATCATAATTTTTTCCATACAATAAAAAAAAACCGCTTTCAGCGTTGGTACTTTCACAGTACACTCTACAAAGGAGGCACATACGCATCCTAAAGTATTATCACTTATTTACTTGTATATAAATAAAATATATAGGTAGTTTATTAGAGACCTCAAAAGCCTCGTGCGAAAATCTTTAAGACCCATCAATTCTTTACTAGCCGTGCCCGCGACTTCGTTCGCGTGGTTTTTTAGTGACTTAAGCCGTTTATGCAGCGCACGCAATGAAAGTCCCCAAATGTGAATAATTCTCCTATTGGTTACAGCGTAATGTTATATAGCCTAAAGCCTTCCTCTATAAATGGACTATCCAACAAAAAAATATTTTTTCAAATCGGAACAGTAGTGATATTAGCGCGTTTAAACAAACAAACAAACTCTTCCGCTTTATAATATTAGTATAGATTTATTTTAGACATACCATTCTTCTCCAATCCATCCAAGTAAAGATTGAGGAGTTACGAATTTACTTAGACGTAATACACGATGAATAGAGCTGATGATGCCCCTACGGAGTTGTAACAACAAAGATAAACTGCTCAAACCCCACCGAACTCGCGTATAGCACAATAAACACAACGTTTAAACATCAATAAAAATGAATGAGTTGTAAAAGCGCTGTGGAATTAAAATTTGTAGCAATCAGGGGCGGGGGTTGGGGGGTGAGCGTGAGGTATCTGCTGGGAGCCTGGTAGCCTCTACACAGTTCGCATAACAATCTTCAATGCTCCTGGGGAGGGGCCTTACTTTCCAAACTGATTCGATTTTGATTCAGATTCGATCGTGCCGCATACTCCCGAGTAATTTGACGTTTGTTTATATTGATTTTTAGTCGATTGATATGGTCGGGAGTGCATAATGTTAGGATCTAACGATTTTCTTTACCCCGGTTAGTTTCAAAGCAGGGATGTTAGGGAGCTCCGTAACCGTAACCGAAACTATCGGATATCCGATATAAAAAATTATCCGTAACCGTAACCGAATCCGAAATAAAAGTTTTTCTACTGTCAAAGGTAACCAAAATTTAATATCCGTAACCGAAATTATCCGAAACAAGCGGATAATCCGAAATAATTTAATATCCATATCCGTATCCGTATCCGAAATATCCATTTCGTCCCTGTTTTAAAGTAATCCACCAAAATACCAAAAGCCGTTGAGATCAAACTGATTCGATTCTCGATTGTGTCGGGAGTAAGCCGGCTGGGCTAGCTCCGATTTGTCTGTTGCTAAATTATTTACTAGATCTGCTGTGTTCGGGACTTCTAGTGGACCTGTCGGAAGGAAAGTCAAAATATGATAATAACTTCGCCATTATTTACTGCTTTTATTATACAAAAAGTTTAAAAAATATCTTACTATGAGTTGGACCGTTATTGTTTCATCGAAGAGCAAAAAGTCCTTTTTACACACCTACGTCTACGAAATGTAGAACTGTATTTTTAAATCGCATCAAAAACATAACTTGTAAAAGCCAAGTCTCGCTACTTAGTTCTTCTACCGTAAAAAGTTGTGAGATACATGTTATGCCAAGTAGGGGTTAGTAGGTCGGTCTAACAACATCTTATAGAGATCATATCAATGTTATTATAAATCTTTCTTGTCGTAAATAAATAAGTAGATTGATTTGGCAATTTAATACTTAATTAGTATCTAAAAATGCAGTTTTATCAAAAACGATGTTATTGGGGGTCGAAAATTACCTGTACTGCTTCGAGAAAAGGATGGTAATATGTTCGGCTGTGCTCAACTTTGCCGTGCCCCAGATATTATATGACTTAAATGTAGTATTATTTGTTAAGTTGTATTAATGTAGTATATTATAAAGACTTTTTAATAGTATATTATATAAAACCTTTGCAGGTCGTTGGGATTCTGACGAATACTCATTATATTACAAATGATGATATTATATTGTGAAATGTGGATGATTACCGAAAGAGTAAGCAAAAAAATTTAACTCTCTGTACTATTCTTTAAATTCTGTGGTATGCCGTAACGCTAACAATATCAACCTTAGATCAAATAATCTAAGATGTCAACTCTACCATAACGTATTTGCTAATAAATGCAAAAGTGCTTTCTTTGTCGACTGATTCACGGAATGATTCATACGGTCGAGGTCAGGCTACGTTTGAGTCAGCGCTCCAATAAAAAATAATAAACGTATTATTTGCCTAATCTCACACCGAGTTATTACAGGCACGATATGTATGCGAGCTTGTCTATCAATGTAATAGCTCTGGAAACTCACTGTCAAAAACGACCGTACCTATTTATTTACATCGTTCAATTACTCGGTAATGGCGAAAATAATTAAGTTTCTGGCGAAATTAAATGTTTGTGACTGGGAGACAATGATTTCGGCATCAAATTTATGTCCAGAGGGTACATTTAACTAATTTTCTTTTTCGTTAAGAACTAATTGATTCTTAATTCAATAACGTCTGCAATTTATGACTTTGATTATAAAACACTTAATTGTTTTGCGTATTTCATTTATTACGTTCTAATTGAAAATTTTATTCCCTACTAGATGGTACTCAGGCCTTCTTGCGCCAAATTGCTCGGGGTACACTATTAAGTGGGTACTGGGTTGTTAATCTAACCCTAAACCAAGACTGGCGCAAGAGTCCGTCCGGGAACACAGCGTTTATTCAGGAACACTTTTTTTTTAATAAAAAAAAATATATCCTTTGATATTTTACTGCACTCTCCATACCAAATTTTGCAAAGCGTGAAGGGGTACATGACACACTTTCGCAACTCAAGGTTAGTATAATAGGTTTAGATCTAAAAATATTATAACTTCCAAAGAAATTAAATATATTAAATATTTTAACCCGACTACGGCGAAGTCAAAGGAAGGGTTAATGATTTTGGCAGCATGTACGTATGTCCACCGTAGCGCCTAAACTACTGATTCAGTGAATGAGATGTCAAAATATTCATAATAATCTCCCCGCTTAAAAGCTATATAATATTATGTATTACGTAAGTAGTCGGGTTAACGTATTTTTTATTTGCAGTTATCTTGTCTATTATTTTGTTATTGTCTACCGGCAGTTCGCCACCGGCAGTTCTCAGTATTCAGCGCGAAGCAAACAAGAGGATGCTCGGCATAACTTATACAATGCGTCTGTCATCTTGTCCAACTGTTTGACATACCGCCATTACCGTCCGTTCATTGCAACTTGCTGACAACGCTGCTATCCAAGAGACTATTAGGTATGCCTTTGGTAGTATCTTATAAAATAATATTATAAAGCCAAAGAGTTTGTTTGTTTGTTTTAACGCGCTAATTTCAGGAGCTACTGGTCCGATTTGAAAAAAATCTTTTTTTGTTGGATAGTCCATTTATAGAGAAAGGCTTTAGGCTATATACCAATAGAAGCGAAGCGTCAGTGAGAAATGTTGCAAAAACGGGAAAAATTATTCACATTTGGGGACTTTCGTTGCGTGCGCTTCTTAAACGGTTTAATTCACTCAAAAACCACGCGAACGAAGTCGCGGACACAGCTAGTGCTTTTATAAAGGATCACAATAGTCGGACACACGGAAAAGTTTTGTTTTTGAGTTAAATATAAAACATTTAATATCTACAATGTGTAAGATAAATTAGTGATAATACTTTAGGGTGTTTATGGGTCCCGTTTACAGAGTTAAGTGTGAAAGTACCAATGCTGAGAGAGTTACTTTTTAGATTAATGTATGGTAAAATTTTTGATATAGGGACATTTTTCATAGAAACATGAAAGTCGAAAGTAAGTCTTTCAGTGCTGGAGCTTTTACAGTATACTCTACATAGTAGGCACATACACACCTTAAAGTATTATCACTCATTTATTTTACACCTAATATAAGCAGCCCGGATAGTTCAGATCGATACAGTAATTTGTTAATAGAAATGTCCTTCTCTAGTCGTGTTCCTCATGTCTGAGGGTCGTGGTCTCCTTGATCTTCCTACTGAAGACGGCCTTTCCTGTCTTCGGTCACTCGGATGGCATCGTAGACGACTCGAGTTTGGTTTGGTTTTGGTCAAACCCGTTCATTGGGATGCGGCTCCACATTTCTCCATTCTCTGAATTGTCTCTTTCTTTTCTGGTTGTCTGAAGAAACCTTAGATGTGTTTGGGTCCGATGGTCGAGCCTCGTGTTGTTGTTAGTTTGCTAAACTTGTTTTGTAGTTAAAGTAGCCCATTTTCAAAGTGCACTCAACTTTTAAAATGAGATATCATAAAAAGTGTATAAGAGTAGCATTCTATGCTTAATAAATAACTATGAACCTAATTAATGGCGTATAATAATTCTAACAATACCTAGTGGTGCTTCAAGTCAGAGAACATGCTTAAAGTTAGTACTTCACATTCATTTGTTAGCCTAATTAACTGACATACAGTATACACGAGGGCCTTCATGTGACAAATATAATATTGAGAAAATGCCTTTGTTTATGCTTAGTTTTTACCCGACTGCGCTAGAAGGAAGGAGGGTATTATATTTGTATGTATTATTGTTTGACACACTCTGCAGCCTGGGTAGGTAACCCAGCACAATACCCTACGTTTTCTTAACAATGTTCTATTTATTACATAATATTATCTAATAAATAGGTAAAAAAAATATTCAAAATTAAAACATAAAGTTTGTTTTTAGAAGGTCTATTTTGATAATAAATTACAATTGCCAGTTGCAGTTGATCGGAACCGTAACCCGGCGTAAGAAGCTCGCACGAGCTCTGGCTTTTAACAAAAAAGCCAAAATTGTTATTTTAATATTAATAAGCAGAATATTCAGCGCGTTTAATATTAGCACAATTTTGCAATGTGAATTCCAAAAAGTGTCGAACACCGGAGCGCACTATAAAGCGTCCCCAAATGAGCGTTTGTGAAATGTTCGCGAGCGCTCCATCTTGGTCGGCGAGTGTAATTACGCCAATAGTCGTAAAGAAGCCCTCAGAATAAGCCACTTCATCACGGCTCCTCTAATGACGTTCGACTAAGTTTTCAAGACTTTAGGCTTTTATCGAAATTTCAGAAGTATTTAAAAGCGAGTCTCGCCTCGCATTTTTCGGAATTAGAAAAGTTTGCAAGTATTCTGCTTATTCGGTGTACTCACTTTATTTACTTTTAATAATCTTGTACAATACGCTTATAAAGTATGTTATTTAAAATACTTAATTTTGCTTAAACTTTATCAAGAAATTCGTTTGCAACATTTTTTTTTGTTGCTTGCAAGTAATACAATTCATATTTATATGCGTCAGGTAAACTTTAAAATCTCATAATAATATTATGCGATCTACTTTTTGATTACACAAGAGAAATAAAAAGTATTAACCATGTTAAATTTTATTAATCTAGGGCTTAGCTTGATTATAAATGTTACGTTTTAAGAAAAATAATTCTGCATAAGTTCATTTGTAACAAATGTATTTTAGTCACGAATATTATTGGAAACCGAAATTAGGTAACACAGTTTTCATAAATGTAGAATTATGTTGGTTGTTGCTTGATATAATATATTATACAAGATACTAAAGATACTTCTTTAGATATTAAAAGGTCTTTTAATTATTTTTATTCGCTTTATGAGTTTACAGTAGTTACCGTCCTCTACATTAATATATTTTCCTCTGTTAGCACAATTCGCGTAAAACTATATCTAAAGTTTTGCTTGACTTAATATAATAATTATAGTATGGTCGTAAATATCTTACTCGTATAATGTTTATGGGTGAAAGTTAACTCCTAACTTCAATAATAATTATTATTAATTTACATATTATGATGACTAATAAAATGTACATATTTATTTTTAAACTAGCTGTGCCTGCGACTTCGCTTGGTTTTTGAGTGACTTAAACCGTTTATGCAGCGCACGCAACGAAAGTTCCCAAACGTGAATAATTTTTCGCGTTTTTGCAACATTTTTTACTGACGCTGCGCTCCTATTAGTCGCAGCGTAATATTATATAGCCTAATGCCTTCCCCTATAAATGGACAGTATCCAACAAAAAAATATTTTTTCAAATCGGTCCTGTTCCTGAGATTAGCGCGTTTAAACAAACAAACTTTTCCGCTTTATAATATTAGTATAGATTAGGTAATTATATTATGCAATGATCATGTTTACTATGTATGATCATAATAAAACTAACTACGACTAATTAAATAAATTTTTAATGTTTACGAACCGGTTTACAATTATCAAAACTTATGACACAGAAGTTGTAGCAAAGATAAGATTTTTAAGTGTTTTGAAGAAAACGCTTATCACCGACCTCATCGAGTTAGACCCAAATTATTTTCTGTATGAAAACGCCACATTATTTACGACAGTGAATGACTACGGTTAGTTTTCGTACGTGGAATTTTAAGGTTTGATTAGCAGCGTAAGCGTTTTTAGAATCTAGCAAACAAAGTTCAATATTAAATTCAGCAAAGTTCCTTGTTGAAATTTGTTATTATTGGTTATATATTTGGTAAATTATAAGTAAAGACAGGGGACGTTTATCTCCGAAAAGTGGCAAAAAATCGAAAGTTTAATAAATAAGAGTCGGTAATGTGTAATTAAAATTAAATTATTCTTTAATGAACTGTATTAGAGATCACCAGGTCCTCACCCCCAGTAAAATATTTAACTTATACTAACACATGCGTGGTAATCAAATTCAGTTTTAGCGTACAATATTATACTGTTAGGTAGGAAATTGAAAGGAAATAAAAATGTGTATAAAAAAGTACATAGCCTGTGATTGCCTAAGGACATAACTGTATTCTCTACTTAGTATTCTCTACTTCTATATCCATACTTTCGGTAGTGCAGATGGAATGAAGTGTTTACGTCAGGCACCACTGTAGGCGATATGTTACTTGTAGCGGCCGGGATCACACACTATAATGTCGTATCTGTTACATACGACAAAAGCGACACATTAGCTACTAGCTTCTAGACGCTTTCAATGTGTAAACTGAGTGATGTTTGTGTTAAATAGATATTAGTTGTTGCACGGACGACTTCTAAAACGAGAACATGAAACACTTAAAAAAACTTTATAGAGACTAAAATATAGCAAGCAAAAACAAATGGTACCATTTTAACATCGTTTTTGAATTGAAATAGTTGCAACTTGCAAGCAGATTAAACCTTTAACTTTACGAATTTGATGACTATTTAATGCAAATGGAATGCATATCATATACAAACTTAATTAACTAACGTCTTAATTAAAATCGTACGTCAAAACATATTTTGCGCTTCACTTTATATTAAGAAAGTTGAGCGACATTAAAGAAACATTTTGCGCAGATACCGCGTTGTTTTATAATAATTATTTTGATATTTTGTTTCTGAGAACCCTTCGGTGTTTTGGGCGAGGTATTTAGAGCCTTAATGGCATTGAACCTGCAGACGAGTGGGGATGGGGGTGAAGCCACTTACTGTCCCGGGTAATGGCCTCGCACCTCGAATACGTTAGCTCTATGTTAAATGTCAACTCGCTTTTTGAGATTTAGGGCGTGTTTCACTAAGTAATGTTAAAGTTAATCCTTCGTTAAAACTAATTTAAATGTTAAAATACCATACCTTCATTACATATTCATACATTCATTTTAACATGTTAAAATACCATACCTTCATTCATTGACAAGAAATACGAGAGAGATAATTTTTCGTTAAAACTTCGTAAAAATTATCTCTCTCGTATTTCTTGTCAATGAATGAAGGTATGGTATTTTAACATGGCGTTAACTTTAACATTGCTTGAAACACGCCCTAAGTCCCGATTTTACCAACGCATCTTAGTGTTAACGGCTTGTTAAATTACTATGCCTTCTCATTCATTGATAGGAATTAAGAGAGAAACAACATGATAATTAACGAAGAATTAACTTTAACATTGCTTGGTGAAACACGGCCTTAACATGCGCGAAGTGATACAGGTATCCACAGAGTTTTACAATTGGGCACTTTGCTATGGAGCCGGTAGTGAGACACGAAATATTTGCTCATTTCTAAACCAAATGTAGCTTAATATGTTATGGTCTTTGTGTGGTTCATTCATACATCAGTGGTGCTCAATCTATTGTGAAAAATTTAATAATATACAGAGTCTAAAATGAACAGTCCCTATAACTTTGAGATACGAGTACACTACCTTTCCTCATTTTGGAAATGTATTTTTTCGGATCATCCGTTTGGGAGCTATGATGCCACAGACAGACACATACACATTTACACAGACATGTCAAATTTATAACACAAGGTCGTTTTTGCGTCGGGGGTTAAAAAAACATTTCTAGAATGAGAAAAGGTAGCATAAGATCATTTCCCTACAACTTTGGGACTGTTCTTTTTACACCGGTTATTTCCGCTGTCTGGTACCACAAGTTTTTCAAGAACTTAGCACAAGGGACAGGAATACAGGACGGACAGGTGTACTTAAGTGTCTAGAATTTTTAATATTACTAGCTGACCCGTTGAGCATGGAAACAGTTTGTGATGAACCGTTTATACTTTCCCGGGACTTCCACGAATATGTCAAGACTAAAAATAGCCGAAACGGTTCCGCGGTTCTCGAGTTTTAGCGAGACTAACTAACAGCAATTAATTTTTATTGCACTTTACACATTATGTTGCACTTCCTCTGCCTCCTATGCCTTGATTTTCCATACGTAGGTCAAAAGCAAATTATGACTTAACAAAATAATCTTGAACTTTAAGTCCCGATTTCACCAACGCATGTTATTGTTGACGTCTTGTTAAAATAACATGCCTTCTAATTCATTGATAGGAATTACGAGAGGAACAACATGATATTATTAACGAAGGATTAACTTTAACATTGCTTTAACATTCCGAAAAAAACTCTTTCAATTTAGCCAGAAATTTGGTGTAAAATAAAACCGCTTGTACCGTATGGCGGGTTATATAGTGGTTCCATTTATCTGTTTATCCAACAGATTGACGGCATGTTTCACCAAGCAATGTTAAAGTTAACACCATGTTAAAATACCATGCCATCTCATTCATTGACAGGAAATACGAGAGGGATAATATGATATTTAACATGGCGTTAACTTTTTAAAATTGCTTGGTCAAACACGCCCTTCCCAAAACCAATCTGTTGGATAAACAGATAAACGGAACCACTATATAACCCCCCATACGGTTCGAGCGGTTTTATTTTACACCAAATTTCTGGCTAAATTGAAAGGGTTTTTTTCGGAAGCTCAACTCGGTTCAGAAACTAGCCGCACAAAATATTCACAGCGAGTACGAAAAAGGGGTGACAGTGGAAAGTGTCACGAGCAGCATTTGGCATTCAGCCACCGGTATTGATGCGGCAGACGGGCTCCACTTACTTATTCATAAACGTTCAAACCTTGTCACAGCTTCAGTATTAGTACCTAGTATTTTATTATCGCTTATATAAATTTGTGCAACTGTCCAGACTAGTCCCAGCAAATACGAGGGTCCCATTGTGTGTCGGCTCGCAGACTACAATATTTGAATATCTGAAAATGCCACATTCACATTTCAACGTACAATATTAATGTAATGGAACCGGTTGTCTGTTCTGTGATCTGTATTAACAAGCTTTGTTAGGTGTCGCGCGGTAATGATTCTGTATCGAATATTGCCTATTTGGTATGAATAAAATTTTATGTCAACGTTAAAATAAATAATACTGTCCCATTCTCTAGATAAACAAAATTCTAGTCAGTTAATTAGGCTAGTCTAGCTTATGTAAGCAGCCTAACCCTAGGATCCTAGCGGAAGCTGTGAGGGCGTAAGGCTCCTATCCTAAAGGTTTCTTATGATATCTGAGATAGAGGCCTGGAGACCTGAAATACAGGCTAAACCCTTACTTAGACACCAGTCCCTACAGCAAATTGTATTTAAGTTAAAGCCATTTTTGTACCTTTGCCATGATATTGTGGTAAAATAAAAATAGATAAATTTGTTTTTCTTTATCTGGGGGCACGGGAGTGCCCCCGTCAAGACGAGCCAAGCGAAGCGCAAGAGCACTACCTACCTTTTCTCGAAAGGTTTCGTCGTTTTTTTGAGCTCACATAAATTTGCTTTGGATGGTGCTACATAGTTGAAAATTTCAACATATAATGACACCAGTAAAAAAATTAAACATACAAAGTTTGAATGTTGTAGCTATTATACTTTAGATTTTATCAATGTCTAATAACCCCAGATTTCGTCACTGACTCATTTATAGTTCATCAAAATTCATAATATGGTACTTCCTGACGTCCTAGTAAGCTGATAATTTAATAAAAAAATATTAAAATATAAATGCCGCCATTTTTAATCCAATATGGTGGACGGTACAAAATGGATGTTTAATATGTTTATTATACGGATATGATCTTTAATACATAAAAGTAATATTATATTATACAATATTATACAAGTACATAAAAAAAATAAGGCCTACTTTTTGTAGGACCGATAATAGGTCAGATTTTTGCTCCATATTATTTTGTATCCGACTTTATTTATTTGAGTGCGTTGCACTACTGCAATCAGTATGCTCTATTTTAGGGTAGATGCAAAAAAAAACAAATATGAGGGTAGACGCAAAAAAAAAAACAAATTTGAGGGTAGATGCAAAAAAAAACAAATTTGAGGGTAGATGCAAAAAAAAAAATTTGAGGGTAGATGCAAAAAAAAAACAATTTGAAGGTACATGTAAAAAAAAACAAATTTGAGGGTAGACGCAAAAAAAAAACAAATTTGAGGGTAGATGCAAAAGAAACAAATTTAAGGTTAGATGCAAAAAAAACACAAATTTGAGGGTAGATGCAAAAAAAACAATTTGAAGGTACATGTAAAAAAACAAATTTGAGGGTAGACGCAAAAAAAAACAAATTTGAGAGTAGATGCAAAAAAAAAACAAATTTGAGGGTAGATGCAAAAAAAAACAAATATGAGGGTAGATGCAAAAAAAATACCAATTTGAGGGTAGATGAAAAAAAAAACAATTTGAGGGTACATGCCAAAAAAACAATTTTGAGGGTAGACGCAAAAAAACAAATTTGAGGGTAGACGCAAAAAAAAAATTTGAGGGTAGATGCAAAAATAACAAATTTGATGGTAGATGCAAAAAAAAACAAATTTGAGGGTAGATGCAAAAAAAAATTTTGAGGGTAGATGCAAAAAAAATACCAATTTGAGGGTAGATGCAAAAAAAAACAAATTTGAGGGTAGATGCGAAAAAAAAACAATTTGAGGGTTGATGCAAAAAAAAATTTGAGGGTAGATGCAAAAAAAAAAACAATTTGAGGGTACATGCAAAAAAAACAAATTTGAGGGTAGATGCGAAAAAACGAGTCTGCGGGTAGATTTGAGGGTAGCAGGTAGCAGAAGGTAGTAGCATCACGTTTTAACTGCAATGTAGCGTAAGTGAAGTTAAGCCTGGTGAAGTAAGGGCGCATAGATCAAGAATTTTGGTTCTATACGAGATCTGACCACTTTTTGATAGATTTTGATTAAGGTGTAGTGTAGAGCTTGGCTTTATACGATATCTGATAACTTTTTCACAGGGTAAGCTGTGTAGACTCGTCTTGACAACATTTTACATGAAAATATTTTTGGTGGGATTTTATTATTATTGATATACAATTTTTATCGTATAATAGGTACGAGTTCTATGTTTTTTAAGGGTCGTTATCGTATCTACCTACACACAGTCACTTGGCATGTTATTACATAAATAAATCGTTCTTTAAAAATAGAGAAGCTTATAAAAGGAGTAGTACACTAACAGTAACCATTTTAAGTAACTGCTGATTTTTTTAATTTTTGTGAGTCTACCATATCCATATGTGTCACAAATATTTTTTGATTGTTAGTAAACTATTCCTATTTTTAGATAACTATCCATTGATACGTATAAAACAATTTAGTAGGCAAGTCAATACAATTTAATCAAAACGAAAATCTAATGTTCACATCTATACTAATATTGTAAAGCGGAAGAGTTTGTTTGTTTAAACGCGCTGATCTCAGGAACTACTGGTCCGATGAAATATTATAGAGGAAGGTATTAGGCTATATAACATTACGCTTCGACCAACAGTAGCGAAGCGTCAGTGAGAAATGTTGCAAGAACGGGTTAAAATTATTAACATTTGGGGACTTTCGTTGCGTGCGCAACATGAACGGTTTAAATTACTCAAAAAATATGTATGAAAGAATTATTCCTTTTTAATAATCATAATAACAAAAACCAACGTAAGCGATCAAAAGATAATCGCGATAGTGTTTCCCACAACCACGCGAACGAAGTCGCGGGCACTAGTATTTTATAAAATTGCCCGACCTCCATACTACCTCTACCTCAAAAGAAAATGGCGCAGTCTCAACACGTCCGGCTGATTACCTGCGGGTTTACAACAAGTATACACCCACATCGAGATTTATATTGAATTAATGACTTCTTCGTGACTTCACTCACTTTTCACGGACTAGGGAGAGTTTTACGATCATATTCCGGTATCGTTTCTAATTTATTAGCTTTCATGTTATAGAAATACTTCCTATCGATGTTAGTTTGATTAAAACTCATAATTAAAGGGTCAGAAATATTCTTAATGGATTTATACCAAATTATTGCATTACAGTTCTCTGTAATTATATGGAATTAATATAAAGCCTAAAAGAAAAGCTAATCCGATAGTGAATTTGCTTCGATTACAAAATTTGCAATCTTAATAGTCTTTTTACCCGACTACTTGAAAGCCACGGGAAAGGCAATTTTGGCTTAATTTGACTAAAAAAAATTAGGCAGTCCGTGTATGTATTCCACCGTAGTGCCTAAACTACTGATCCGATTGAAAGAGGTGTCAATAGAAAGAATCTATTATTCGGATAATCGGATTAATGTATTTTCATAGCCATTGTTATTATTTTATAGTCAGAAATGCTAAAATATTATATTTAACGAATTACTAAAATTCCATCTATATTCAATGCGTCTGAGTGAAAATAAAATTGAATAGGATTGGTATCGAAAATGATAGTAATATGAGAACATTAGACCTAAATGGACTTCAATAATTCAATTAATATAATGCTCTTTTTGGGCTTAGAGCTGTATTGAACATTACCGATCCCTAACGTATATTGTTCAATCTTAATAAAGAAAAATTTAATTGAATTATTATCTAAGCAGACATTTTGATAATGATAGACATTGAAAAACTGTTGTACAAAATAAAATATTGAAATAAAATTTGTCAGTCGAACGAAACATGTATTTTTTTTTTTTTTTTTTTTTATTAACGAGCTTTTCTTTCAGTGGCCATACACACGAAGAGAGGATGACAGAAAACACACATAAAAAAGGAAAAGGCGTGGAAATAGTGGGAATTGAAGTTTAATAAAAGTCATCGTTTATTCCTTGAATAATATATAGCTTTAAGTGGTGGCCTCGTAGATAACTTAATAATTACGTGACGTGGAGACTGGAGGTAGAACTTTTTCTATCTTTTTTATTTTTACCTTTGTAAAACGGTAACAATTGTCGTGGCACAAGCGGTTTATAGTCACGGAGCCAACGTCCGTCTAGAGTCTAGACGAGCGGAGCGGCCCTGGGTTCCTGGACTAAGCTCGTGTTATTAGTTTCTGACGAGTTGTTGACAATATTTTTTTTCATCGTGCTTGTTTATGCAAACTAAATATTTAAAAATCTATTAAGTATTTGATTTTCGAAGAACCAAATAGGTTGCATAAAACTCCTCTTGACGACTCTATGGTCCCGCGTTTGAATTTAACCAAATAAAAATAAAAAAAAATGTTTCTGAATAAAATAAAAAGATTCGTAGTATTATTTATTTAGTATTTCATATTGCATTCCAGCTACACACAAAAAAGCTTTTTATATGAAATAACGTACGCGTACGCAAACTTTCACTTTGGTTATTTTGAATGTTCACAAAGGCCCAAGATTAAATTTTGCTTTTAAAATGTTGGTGCATTGTATGAGCGTTTTAACAATGTGGTTTATTTCTAGTGGCGGCAGTCGGCGGCAGGCGGCAGGCGGCAGACCTACGCCCACGATATAAAATATATCGTACCAGAGGCGGCGACCACTCAATTTCCGCATGAAAACGGTACTTCGGTGCCACTATTCTGAACGTGTTCGATATTTTGGAATTATTTCGTTTCTAAGTTTTGAAGGGTACTAGGGAGATAAAGAGTAATTGTAATACAAACCTTAATGGTTTTTGGAGTGTTGATTATCAAAATTGTATGTACCTTTATGAAAAAAAAAAAATTGAAAAAAATATATCTACTAATACAAATATTACTAGATGATTTTGAATTAATCGCAGAAATCATAGATTTTGCTGGTAAAAAAAGGCTATGTGTTATTTAGAGCTAATGTAATCGTTTTTGCGTGAAAAAGCAACGAACATCATTAATAGTAATATTTGTAAGCAAGTAAGGATTGTAAAAAAAAGTCGCTGTTTTAAACCTTGTATTGTAAAAAGGTATTCTGTAAAACAGCTTCAAATATTTAAAAACATAGAACATTATAATATCCAATTGATGTTCAAACAAACACCCAGACAATATTATCAAATAGTATTGTTGTTTGTCCTAAACATAACGAATACCTAGCCGTGACAATTTACAATGCGTTGCCTGTCAGAATAGACCCCCTAGTTCGGCGCCGGCGTTGATATGTGACAGCGCGTTATGTTATGGTTCAGTTAGACATCGGAACTCTCTGGAAACAATGACACGACCAAAATCATATGACGTGTGTGTGTGTGTGTGTGTGTGTGTGTGCACATACCGTTTTGACGGATATTGTGATGTACGGTCTGATCAGGAGAGATTAATAGCACGTCATGTAAAAACCGTGTTTGATGGCGACGACAACTTCGTGTTTACATGAACATGCATTTCGGCTTTAAATTGATTTAGTTTTATATGACAAATAACTATATTGTTTCTTCAAATTTCGTGCACGAGCCTATACGCTCTTGACAAGTTTACAGGGTTCCATACCCGAAGTGTAAAATCGGGACACTATTAATCAAAAACCGCGATAGTTAGACTGTTAAATTTTTTTCAAATTGTGTCTTTGTGTTGTCGAAACACTTATAACAGAAGCGCGTTCTATTTTCAGTTGAAAGCCACCTTCGCCATAGTCACATTGTAATTCTAATCAATGTAAATTAGTTTTAATTTTATAGAAATAAATATTTCTTTAAAGTAATTTGTTGTTTCAGCTACAGTCTTAATTGTCTTTAGTACTGTACTGGTACTGCTTAACTTTTAATACTTTGCCTATATTGATTTGTTATAGAGCTGCACACATACCGTTTACATTTTAATATTATTAATTATCAATAGTGCGTTCCTTTTAGTTGTAACCAAAACGTAAACAAACCTGTCTATGACACGAGCATAGTAAGTGATGTGAAAACAACACAATTATTATTGTTTTCGACTATGAATCCATAGATTATAGACTATATTCTACAGTCGGCAGTATCAAAATGGCGTATTTTTACTGTGAAAGTTCATTCTACGTTTAAATATAATAATGATTGTTTAATTGTGATGAAATATATTCAATAAAGGTGAAAGTATTTATAAGTGAATATGAGAAAAATTGTTTTAGGTCTTTTTATGTTTAGGTTAAATTTAAAAGGGACGCATTATAGCACTATACGGCGGTACGGCGAGCAGCGACACGCCGCCGTGTAATCCGGCGCGGTATTGTGTTTGCTCGCTGTCTGCGCCGTCCACATTGTCCCCACCGGAGCCAAAGATTCCCATCGACAGATATGCCGAACACCACTATAGTGATATTGGTATTGACTGGACCATAATATCTATACATGTATAAAGCCAATGATTTGTTTGTTTTTTTCTTTATATTCTTAAAGGCGTGTTTCACCAAGCAATGTAAAAGTTAATCCTTCGTTAAATATCATGTTGATCCTCTCGTAAATCCTATCAATAAATGAAAAGGCATTTTAACATGCCGTTAACACTAACATGCGTTGGTGAAATCGGGACTAAATGCGCGAGTCTGAGGACTAATTTGAAAAATATTTCAGTGTCCAAATCAAGAAAAATTCAAGGTTTTCGGATACTTATCACAGGGCCAGATTGACGTGGTGTGAAGCGTCCATAGATATTACTAGAAAGTACAACATCTATGTATTGTATATTATTTTATTATTATTTCCCATTACGCAATCAACGTGGCATAAAGATAATATCTAACATCTTTTATCGCTGGCGTTTTTGATTCTGTTTTTATAAAAATACTAATATTTTTTAGCTGATAGAAGCTAATATACCATAAATAATAAGTCTACACTATACAGCACCATATTAATGGGTTAATAGAAACGTGCTACGCCAAATTGGACCCTATTGTATGCTAATGTAAACTAAATAATCATGCTCCAAACTAGCTGGTGATGTGTACAGTCTACAGACGAAAAGGTTGCCATACGAAATGTTTCAAAAGTGCAGATTTATAGTCAATTGATTTTTCAGAAAATCTATACAATTGTGTTTTCACATTAATTTTATAAGGTACTAGCTGACCCTTGCCCACTTCGTTGAGCATAAAAACAGTTTATGATGAAATTCAACTAAAAAAAACAACCCCTAACTCGGGAACCCGGAACCCGGAACCCGCAACGCGGGAACCCGGAAACCGCAGCATGGGAACCCAAAACCCGCAACGCGGGAACCCGGAACCCGCAACGCGGGAACCAGGAACCCGCAACGCGGGAACCCGGAACCCGCAACGCGGGAACCCGGAACCCGCAACGCGGGAACCCGGAACCCGCAACGCGGGAACCCGGAACCCGCAACGCGGGAACCCGGAACCCGCAACGCGGAACCCGCAACGCGGAACCCGCAACGCGGAACCCGCAACGCGGGAACCCGGAACCCGCAACGCGGGAACCCCGAACCCGCAACGCGGGAACCCGGAACCCGCAACGCGGGAACCCGGAACCCGCAACGCGGGAACCCGGAACCCGCAACGCGGGAACCCGGAACCCGCAACGCGGGAACGCGGAACCCGCAACGCGGGAACCCGGAATCCGCACCATGGGAACCCGAAACCCGCAACGCGGAACCCGCAGCATGGGAACCCGAAACCCGCAACGCGGAACCCGGAACTTGCAACACGGGAACCCTGAACCCGCGACGCGGAACCCGGAACCCGCAACACGGGAACCCGGAACCCGCAACGCGGAACCCACAACGCCAAACCCTTCCGTGAACGTTGCTGGTTCTGCGCTGTCAAATGGAATAAATAGTATCCTATGTCCGTATACCGGCTCTAAGTTACTTCCTCACCAATTTTCAACCATATCGATAAAGCCGTTCTTGAGTTATAAATAATTTAACTAACACGACTTACTTTAATACAAATAGCTGATGTATAGATGGAACTAACATAAGCTAACGCCCGGTGAATGCTCCCGTCACAGTCGGTCCAGCCGATTCGGTGATCATTAGTTAGATAACGATGATGATGATGAAAAGAAGCCTAAATTAATCCTTATAACTTTAGCTATCTACCAGTGAAAGTCTCGTTAAAATCGGTCCAGCCGTTCCAGAGATTAGCCGGAGCAAAGAGACACGCTAACAGACAGACAGACATTTTTTTTAATTGCATTTTCGTTTTCAGTAGCAAGAAAAAAAAAGACAGAACACTCAGACGTTAACTTCGCACAAAGACAAATGACGACAAAAGACATAGTGGCGTCTTATCATGACGTTTTCGATTTTTTTTTAATTGTTCGTGAATTATGACCATGGATCTAACTCCTTCGATCTGATTTTTAAATTAACATTTATAATATATTCTTATTACAACTTATAAGTTAAGTACTTTTTTTAAATAGGTATATTTATAGTTGTTAAAAGATTAATCGATTTTTTGAGTAAGTCTCTAGTGTTTAATAAGAAAAAGTGTTAACTGACGTAACATTATCACGACGTTTATTTCATTAAATCATAATTTGTATATTATAATATTTAAGATCGTTTATCAGTGAAAGCAAATCGTAAAAAAACTCATATTGGTTATGTTGACAATAAATATCTAATAATTATTAAATAAAGTTTAGTAAATTCTGCAGTTTTAACAAAAAGAAAATATTTATTTTATTATGTCGTCGTTACAACGTTACGTCGCTCATTTTTGATAAACTGTCAAATGTTACCTATTAAAATGACCCGACTATTTATTAGTGGTGGACAAATAGTTTAATGAATCCAAATAGTTTAAGTTTATGTTAATACGTTATTTATAGCATTTCATAATTTTTATTTTCCATTTGTAAACAATGTCGTTACCATGACACCCGTGTCATATAAACTGGCAACGACGTGAATCGATTGAGCCCAGGTTCAAACCCCGCGTGACCATCACGTATTTTCTTCTTTTTTCTAATTTTCTGCTTATTTTTTTCAACATTTTCTTTCATAATAACCTTTTCGTAACAATAACGAACATACCGTAAAAAAAAATTGCGAAATTGGTCAAGCCGTTGTCGAAGCGCACACGACGTAACAAATTTTGGAGGTCGTTTTTTTAAACTTTGGGCTACATTTTTGGGGTTTTAGTAAGGAACCCTACTTTTTTTAAACATATAATATAGCCTATGTTCAGCGCTAGGAATGTAGCTTTCCAACGGTAAAAGAATTTTTCATATTGGTTCAGTGGTTTCAGAGCCTATTCCATTCAAACAAACAAACAAACAATCAAACGTTACCTCTTTATAATATTAGTATAGATGAGGAATACACTATATACTAATACCGAAAGCTTCAAGCATTGTTTAAGTTCCGTATATTCCTCAAAATACAAGGACAATAATTATTCTATGGGCAAATAAGTGAAAAGCGACATTTTATTAGTTCTGACACTACTGTGTGTTGTTTACACTAATAATTACACAACTGCATACTTGCAGTAGTGTAATTTTTGTGACCTTTTCGTCTTTCTTACATTTTTACTCGATTACGGCGAAGCCAAGAGGAAGGATAATGATTTTGTATTCATCCACCGTAGTGGCACCTACCGCTTACCGATTTTAATTGCAGGTCCAATATATTAGTAATAAAATAGTCCTCCGCCGCGTCTGTATGTCTGTCTAGTGGTGATAAACTCAAATATAACGTGTACACCGATTTTCATGCTGCATGCATTAAAAGATAGAGCTGTTTTTGACGAAAGTTTTGGAGTATGCATTGGACTCAATAGGTGGCGCTGCTGTCAGTGCGTCAAGGTACGAACTTCGCCAAGACATCTAGATTTTTACCAACTCTCTTCGTGTTTTTTATTCGCCATGGCGAATTGAGTGTGAGCTGGTAACCCCGTGCAACAGCAATACATCGATATCGCGCTATAGGCAGGCGCGTATGTGGAGCACTTTGTTCCTGCGCGGCCGGCGTGACGCCGGGCGAGACTCGTAATGACTGAAGCTAATTTTGCCGTCAACTCCTCACGTCAATAAATCGTTTGATAACGAAAATTAAATTTCTAATTGTTGACTCATGATGAATGATCAGTAACAATAGCTATAGAGCGCACAGAACAACTGGGTAAAGTCGCACAGTATCCAAAGCGAACAGAATCCCACAATAAACAAGACAAAGTTTAAAAAAAAAACTATACTAAAACGCGCATTGCATACAAAAATTGCCTGGTGATTGGAAGCACAGCTGTGAGGAACAGCTAATATTTACACATTTGAAATGTGCTAACAAAGCTCTTTCATTTAATACCCTACACGACACCGTCAAGAAAATAACTTTTTGTACTTCTTTATTTGATGTCCCCCTAGGGGGCGTTGTAGTCATTTTTAAGTGGCCTCATATAGCCTATAACTAGCCGTCGATCAAGGAATTCAACAACAATTAATTTGTCTAATTATTATAACTAGTTTTGAAGTTATGAGGGAACAGATGAACAACCATAGCCACATACAAAGATACATAGAGGCCAAAATCATAACCCCTCTTTTTGCTTTGCCGTAGTCGAGTAAAAACGACGATTCTCGCTTTCGTGACAATGCCCAAATGGGAGCGTAATGAACTATGGTGGAACATGAATAGTATGCTGGTTTAGGCCTCAGCCTCGAATTTTGCGGGCAGCGGGGCGGCAGCAGCGGCCGCTGTTTTTCGCCGCCCTGGTCCATTTGATTTTACGCAAAAGATCCTGCCACTCCCGCGCCGCCGCCGCTCCCGCCCCGCTGCCCGCAAAGCTCCCCCACAAAACGGCGATTCTATGCGAAAGGTTATCGCATATCTTATTTTCACACTCCTTTGACATAGATCCGATGGCAGATATTTGCGATGCGATACGAATTCGCGGTTTTGTGCGAGTGCCCTTAAGCAGGAAATATTACATGTAATGTTTACTGACACAATATGCTTAAAAGCAGAGCGCCTAAAGTCTAAACTTCTCATCCGTTTTTAACCCCCGACGCAATAACGACGTGGTGTAAGTGTGACGTGTCTGTGTAAATGTGTATGTGTCTGTGGCATCGTAGCTCCCAAACGGATGATCCAATTTTAATGCGGTTTTTTATGCTTGAAAGTCAGTCGAGAGTATTCTTAGCTATGTTTGGTGGAAATCGGTTCAGGTCTTCAAGGTCATCAGGTCGTTCGTTAGGTGTGATAGGAATGTTACACGCTAAGTTGGGGTTTTTTTTTATTATTTAATAATGAAAGAATGATCAATAGATCCGCAATAATAGGTAACATACAATACAATAAGGATTTTTTTATTGTAGTTATTAAAATATTAATGAAAATCTAAAGCCTAGTTTATGGACTACGGTACCAGTATTTCGATGTGAGCCTTGGCAACTGAGAAGGCAGGTAAAATGTGCCAGGTAACTGAGTATTGCGGCAATAAACACAAGGGCGATACACATCGCGGGGTTTCATTTAAATCTGAAATGATACTACATTCACTTAATGAGAATAATAAAAAGAAATACGTTTAAAAAACTTCAACAACTAAAAAGCATAGCGTTTTTTTTAAACGTAATTTCTTTTTATTTTTTACTTCTAAGTGTCTCTAAGGCAATTCTTTAGGTAGCTTCAATGCTACAGACAGACTGACATGCACCATATTTATAATTTCCACCTCCTTTTTGTGTCGAGAGTCAATTATAAATGCGAAAGGGAAAACTCCTAAATTAGGCGTACTGAAACAAAATTATTTATATAAAAAATGTATCGTCAAATATGTATCTACACCAAGTACAAGTACAAGGCCAAAGTATGTAAAATTTTCATAGGACCAAAAACCAGCTATTTTGCATCGTATAAAAAAAGAATCACGTAAATCGTATCATTTACCTCAGAGTAATCGGTGTACATACATAAAACAAAAATTAAAAATAACGGGCCGAATTGGGAATTTTCTCTTTTTTTGGAAGGTGGTTAAAATAGCTTCAATTATAGTATAAGCGCTGAGAATACAAGTCTGTAGGCCAAGCTAGAACATTTGCAAGCTCCGTAAAAGTGAATTTATCGAATGACAATTGCATGAAAAACATGACAGTCCCAATTCAATTGGCATTCGATAACTTTTACGGAGCTTTCAAAATGTGTTCCTGCTTGGCCTACTGGGAATATAGAAGAGTTGAAAATCGGGCACACTAGTTTTTTGTTTGACTCGACTCTTGATTTTTAGATTTTCAACCCTATTGCATTAACCCCGAGTTATACTTTTCAATGCTCTAAATTTTCTCCGGTCAGCCGGTTTGCGGATCATATACTCCCAGCCTAACGGCGTGTTTCACCAAGCAATGTTAAGGTTAATCCTTCGTTAAATATCATATTGTTCCTCTCGTTATTCCTATCAATGAATGAGAAAAAATTTAAAACAAGCCGTTATCACTAACATGCGTTGGTGAAATCGGGACTAAGAATCGACAGTTCCAACAGTAAACACTCAGAGTAAAAGCTTGAAACAAATTTTACCCAAATTCAGCGAAGCTAAAAGGAAGAGTAATGATTTTGGCCGTCTATGTATATATGTTTGTTTGTTCTCTCGCAGTAAAACTGCTGTACCGATGTTAATAAATGAGATGTCAATCGATTCGTAATGCTCCCGCGAGTAACATTGGCTTATATAATTTTTAGAAAAATAATAGAAATTTAAAAATTGAATCTTAAAAACTATCTACAAAAATATATATTTATTCTCTTTAAGTGAGAGTTAATATTATTTGAGATTTAAATTATTGCTTAAATCAAACAATAAGCATTTACCATAATATTTTGTATTACGTGGCCATTAGATTTTGTCAGGCGCGCAAGGAAGGCGCTTGTAAGAATTATACTTTACAGAACTGTTTGTAAAACTTGCCAAACATGTGGATATATTATATTAGGCTCAACTAACACAGATACAGAGTCGAAGAAATTAGTTTTTCGCATATAGCATAATATTTATTTCTTTGATACAATAGTAAGGTTAGGTTAGGTTAGTACTATCGAATTAAAATGACAAATGTAGACGCGCGTGACAAACGACGATGAGCAGTCGCTTTACTATCAAATTTAGAATACAAATGTGTACTTTAAATATGCAATAATAGGGATGAATATAGTGATAAACTTGACTCATCTACTCTGCGCCAGTGTCAGTTGAGCCATAGATTTTATTATATCTGTAATCTTACAAATTAACACATGTTACAACACTATTAGCCAAGGCACAGGAAGCTAATGATAGCCGGTAGACATTAGAGTTGCGACATCATGGCCGATTTCCTCCACACGACAGTGCAATGAGCCAGTGATATATTGACTGTTTATCGTTTTCACATGACCTATGGAGTTAAGTAAGGCTTGGCAATGAATGTCTACAATAAAACCGGTTAAAACAAAAAAATCGTGCGTTTTTTATTTTAATACACCCACACAGTAAACACGAATCTAAAGACACCTCTCAAGCTAAAATCCATTGAACCATTCAGGCCCAGCGCAGCGACGCCTGCCGACGCCCAGCGCCGCGACGCCCAGCGCAGGACGCCTGCTGACACCCAGCGCCGCGACGCCTGCCGACGCCCAGCGTAGCGACGCCGAGCGCCACGACGCCTGCCGATGCCCAGCGCCAAGACGCCTGCCGACACCCAGCGCCGCGACGCCTGCCGATGCCCAGCGTCGCGACGCCTGCCGACGCCCAGCGCCGCGACGCCTGCCGATGCCCAGCGTCGCGACGCCTGCCGACGCCCAGCGCCATGACGCCCAACGCTGTGACCACTGCCGACGCCCAGCGTCGCGACGCCTGCCGACGCCCAGCGTCGCGACGCCTGCCGACGCCCAGCATCGCGACGCCTGCCGACGCCCAGCGCCGCGACGCCTGCCGACGCCCAGCGCCGTGACGCCTGCCGACGCCCAGCGCCGCGATGCCCAGCGCAGCGACGCCTGCCGACGCCCAGCGCCGCGACGCCCAGCGCAGCGACGCCTGCCGACGCCCAGCGTCACGACACCTGCCGACGCCCAGCGACACGACGCCTGACGACGCCCAGCGCCACGACGCCCAGCGTTGCGACGCCCAGCGCCACGACGCCCAGCGTCGCGACACCTGCCGACGCCCAGCGTCGCGACGCCTGCCGACGCCCAGCGCCGCGACGCCTGCCGACGCCCAGCGTCGTGACGCCTGCCGACGCCCAGCGCCGTGACGCCTGCCGACGCCCAGCGCCGCGATGCCCAGCGCAGCGACGCCTGCCGACGCCCAGCGCCGCGACGCCCAGCGCAGCGACGCCTGCCGACGCCCAGCGTCACGACACCTGCCGACGCCCAGCGCCGCGACGCCTGCCAACGCCCAGCGTCGCGACGCCTGCCGACGCCCAGCGCCGCGACGCATGCCGACGCCCAGCGCCGCGACGCCAAGCACCGCGACGTCTGCCGACGCCCAGCGACACGACGCCTGACGACGCCCAGCGCCACGACGCCCAGCGTTGCGACGCCCAGCGCCACGACGCCCAGCGTCGCGACGCCTGCCGAAGCCCAGCGCCGCGACGCCTGCCGACGCCCAGCGCTGCGACGCCTGCCTACGCCCAGCGCCACGACGCCCAGCGTTGCGACGCCCAGCGCCACGACGCCCAGCGTCGCGACGCCTGCCGAAGCCCAGCGCCGCGACGCCTGCCGACGCCCAGCGCTGCGACGCCTGCCTACGCCCAGCGCCGCGACGCCTGCTGACGTCCAGCGTCGTGACCCACGACCTCCGGGTCGAGAGCGAAGCTCTGAACCACTAGACCACGGAGGCGTGTTAAAATCACATTATAATAATGCTAAGCATACAAAGAACTTTACAGAAAAGAAATTTAACAACAGATGGAGCTTGTGCCGGACCTGTTCCATACACCGACAGTTATAATATTATCTCCTTTGTGACCGACAGCAATTTACAACTATTAGCTGCCTGCATATTCGCACTTATTTTAAATAAGTGGATAAAAAACAAGTTTTCCTCTCATAAATAATATAATAATATATTTTTCATCTTCGGTAAAAGTCGGTTACCGATTAATAATTGGTGACCGACTTTTTGTAGATGAATAATAGAATATACTTATTGCAGTTAAGTAGTGCAACGCACTCAACATACATAAAGTCGGACATAAATTATATGGAGCAAAACTCTGAACGATTATTGGTCCTACAAAAAGTAGGTCGTAGGTTTTTTTTGTACTTGTATATTATATTCTTTTTATAAATTAAAGATCATCAGATCCTTATTAATATGGTGGTCCACCATATTGGATTCAAAATGGCGGCATTTACATTTTAATATTTTTTTTTTGGTTTTGTAGCAATAACAGCTTACATACATACATAACTTCAGCTTTCTAAGATTTCCGGAAGTAACCTAAGAATTTGATTATATCTATAAATGAGTCAGTGACGAAATCAGGGGTTCTTAGACATCGATAAAATCTAAAGTATAATAGCTACGACATTCAAAATTTGTATAATTCATGTATTTACTGGTGTCATTATATGTTGAAATTTCAACTATTTAGCATCATCCAAAGCAAAGTTATGGGAGTTCAAAAAAACGACGAAACCTTCGCTTGGCTCGTCTTGACGGTTGGCGTCAATATTTTTTTGACGCAAAATTTAATTAATAGTTTCTATGATTGCCTATGAATTGTTTTTGCCGCCAGTGTTGTATTAAAAATGATGCAAATGTACATTCAAACACAACAGCGAGCGATTAGCAGCATTTTTTGACGTTCAGCAATCGATTGCGCGTCTTTCGCGCGATTTTTGCTCATCGCTATTTTTACGTAATCGGCCAGTACAGTCAGCCTATAATAATAATCTTCAGAAACTGCAGTCACAGGTATGTCAGGTGTAAAATGTACGTACTGTCTGGAGATTAATATTTGAGCCGACGTATACTGCCGCAACCCGGCAAATTCCCGATGACCCAGCCATGAATATTCAGACGAATTCCCATTCCCAGACTACCCTGTTTTCAAGTTGCCACACCTCAATTCATTTCAGTATGCACGAATGCTCTTGCATTGCATGTAGATTGTAGAGCTACTAGTTATATAATATTTAGTGGCCATTTCACCAACACATGTTAATCCTTCATTAAAATACCATGCTTTCTCATTCATTGACAGGAAATACGAGAGGGATGATATGATATTTAATGAAGGATTTACTTTAACATGTGTAGGTGAAATTGGCACTTAGTGTTGATTTTTCCAACGCTTTTTAGTGTTAACGGCTTGTTAAAATACCATGCCTTCTTATTCATTGACAGGAAATACGAGAGGGATAACATGATATTTAATGAAGGAATAACTTTAACATGTGTTGGCACTTAGTCCCTATTTCTCCAACGTATGTTAGTGTTAACGGTTTGTCAAAATACCATGCCTTCTCATTCATTGATAGGATTTTCCTATGATAGGAAAATAGGAACGAGAGGAACAACAAGATATTTAACGAAGGATTAACTTTAACATTGCTTGGTGAAACGCGCCCTTAGCTTTTAATGTAATATAAATATATTGTTAAGTTTTTAATGTATTGTTAAGTCATATCTTACTTTGCGTTTGCGTATGTTATTCTGCATTTAATTTTTAAATATTTTTAAATAATTACTAAAAATAACAAAAACACACAATATATTATAACTTCGTGGGGTTAGCACGAACAATAATGTAAGTAATTTGTAAGTATAAAAAAAACATCGAGATAAATATGAAAACTTACAAAATTTATATTCGATATAGGTCTAATACTTAGCTGTCAATTGATCTTGCTTAACGCAAAAAATATTACGCAAGCGTGCTATCAAACGCACCTTTGTTATTCACAATCTGTCGCAACATTTACATTTACAGTTGTAATTAATGCAACTAATTGATGCACAGAACGCCCCCATGTACATGAGGACTAGCTAGTAGCTACCGACTACTATCAGCAGTGATAGTGTAATTTACGTAGACTGTTATCGCCGGAGCCGTGAGCTTTTATAAGTGTATAAATAACGCTTTATCAACGAACGCCCGCTGTGGAACGTATTTTGCGCGGTAAATGTATATTTATGTATATTGTATGCCTATATAGTTTCCGAAACTCCGTTTGAACGATATAAGTTACATGATATTTGTTGTTTGTGCGATTTCAATGTTTCAACACTTTCAACTCATTTTATATTTTAAATCAATATTAAAATTATGAAATAACTTCATGTCTAAATACGTGAAGTGTAAACTTCTTACTCATTTTTACAAAAAATATGTTAATACCGGAGTATGAATTTTGGCAATTTAGAGTTTATGTACAGGCAGGTGCACAAAGCTAAATTTTTTCAATTACCTCTCTTAGATAATTAACGTACACGGTGTGTTCCTTTAAACGCTTCTTTTACTCTGAACGCTCAGATCATTCATATCGCACACTGTCGTTTCTTTTTTACTTAGCAAGTGAAACGAGTGGACAGTGGACACTTAAGTGCGTTTGAAACAATGACGTAACTCGTTGACGTCTCTTAACCTGTAATTTTTTTTTTATCAAATTGGATTTTCTTTTAAATCATACAATGCATTATTTCAGTACTTTCATTATTATTTCAAAATACTTAAAAAGGGAAGCTTTAGCTAAGATTTATGTTAAGAAGATAGGTATCAGCTTCCATTTTCTGGAGAAAGGGTCTAGACAATAATTTACAGTACCCACTAGTCTTACTTTATCATGTGTGATTAATATTATATAAGAGTTTAAATTGTATTCAGAGTTTACATTACAGTAGGTAGCTCCAAACTTATTTTGTAATATAATAGTAGATTATAAATCATAAGAAAATATACGGATTCCGCCGGCTACCAATCATTTTATGAAGGCGTCTGCGCATAGTGTAAAATGTAAATAAGCTATCAAAACTACTAAAACCCAATTGAATTGAGATGTAGTTTGTTTTCTCAACCTTGGTATTTTTAGTAGTTATTTGTATTTTTTCGCAGTAGTGTTTTCCGACGCAAAAACGACGGGGTGTTATGTTTGACGAGTCCGTGTAAATGTGTATGTGTCTATGGCATCGTATCTCCAAAACGGATAATCCGATTTTAATGAAGTTTTTTTTCTTTGAAAGGTATATCAGTCGAGAGTTTTCTTAGCTATGTTTGGTGGAAATCGGTTCAGGTTTTCAAGGTCATCAGGTCGTTTGTTAGGTGTGATAGGAATGTTACACGCTAAGGCCGTGTTTCACCAAGCAATGTTAAAATACCATGACATCTCAATCATTGACAGGAAATACGAGAGGTACATGTACATGATATTTAACAATTTTTTTTTAGTATTAATTAGCCAAAAAATATATGTTTAGTAAAATAGCCAAGTAACAAAAAACGTTGCCAAAAAGGGTAAGAAAGTGTGGCATCTGTGCCGGACCGCACCGGAGGCGAAAAGTGAGGAAATAATTAGTCCTCATTGGACAGCTGCCTGTTTCACCTGACTCGAGGGGTTCCGTGAGTAATGCAGAGTCCACCAGTATCAGCTGTGCAAATTATATTTTTCCTTAAAAATGTTTAAAATCTTTTTAATTTCGGGTTACGTCGTCAACAATCACAGTGCACACTGCACACTTTTATTCAATTAGATATTTTATGGATTTGTTTATAAGTGGGAACTCCAGGAATCTGGAGGTGTCTGGAGAGGCCCAAATCCTGGAGTATTGTAGTTTGTTTGATTAGGGATAACAACAGACATAATTTTTAGAATAAAAAAAATGATTATATCTATTGACATGCATAAGGCCAATAACAACTATCCACAATACAATATAACACTAATATAATATACTAGCTGACCCGTGTCCACTTCGTTGAGCATGGAAACCGTTTAAACCTTCCCAAGACTTCCACGAATATTTTAAGACCAAAAATAGCCGAATCAGTTCAGCTGATCTCAAGTTTTAGCGAGACTAACGAACAGCAAACATTTTATAGCTAATTTTTTTACAACTTCGGTTGGTTTTAATAGGAATTTCTAAAGATTTATATAGTATACCGCATCGAAACAGTTCAAAATCGTTTTCTATGGCATTTGTCCTACAAGCATGGCTTGGCTAGTAAACTACCTCATTATATTAATAGGCTAAATCATTTTCATCTCGACTCGCTTTTTGACCGTCGAAAATATTAAGAATTAATCTTCCTACACAAAATTCTGACGGGCGTTACTGACAATAACAGACTTATATACCACGAAAAAATAACTATAAGCCGCTCCATGTTAAATTTGCTAGAACAAACCTGGGCCATTATGCGCCACTCAGAAGATTGTGTAGATCCTACAATACCATATTATCCACTTCCTCCGAGATTTGTATATTTTCGATAAGTTAGGAACTTTTAAAAATAAATTAAAGGTAATTCTACGCAATAATGCGTCCTAGTATTAAGTTTTATTTTAATTTTTCTTTTAGCTATATCTTTTTAACAGTTAAACGTTTCAATGACACATTCTTGTAGAATAATATTATCATCATTTTTTATGTTATGTTAACCCTTATGTGAGTACCTTCTACCCGGGTACCTTCATACAGTTTAGACGTAAATAAAAAAGACCTCGATTGTTTAAATCGAGGTCTTTTTTAATGTTACCAACACCTTGAATATTATTATTTTAGCTAAGCAGGACTGAATGTAACTACAATTTTTTTTTTACGTCTTTTCAACTAGCTCATTCCTTGAGTTAGTGGAAAATGACACTGATAAGACTGGTTACCGTTCTAGTAAGAAAAAATAAACTGTTTCTTCCTCCAAATATGCAACCACACAACGAAAGGATGATTTATTCTTCTAACTTCGCATTTAGCAAAGAAGATACTCTGAGCTTCTATGTAAACAAAAATAATAAAGCAGTAATAATGTTGCCATCAATGCACATGTCACCAGGTTATTGAAAGTAATAAGGAAACTACCAAGCCAGAAATAATATTATAATCAAATAAAAACAAAAGTGGAGTGGACAATATGAATAAGCTGTTAGCAGAACACATCGTAAAACGCAGAAATCGATGGTCTTATCACTTTTTTACAATATCATTGACACTGCAGCTTTGGCAGCATATATCATCTACATGGAACATAATCCACAGTTTACTTCGAGTGATAGACGTAGAAAGTTTTTGAAATCATTGAGTCTACAACTGTGAGGTAAAAATATAGAAGAAAGATAAAAAAAAACATTGTGACATCAAAATTGGACGTGAGATCTGCAATGCAGGACGTGCTTAGCCAAGAACTAAAGCTTTCGATTTCTTCTGGATCTACACCTTCTATAAGTCAGGCTAGACGAGATTTTACAGTGTGTAGCAATCGTCGGAAGTTGCCACATATGCAGAGAACTTAAAAGCAAGCAAAGAAAAACACGAAAAGCTTGCACACACTGTAGAAAACCAATCTGTGATGAACATACACGTAACTCGTCCGGCATCTAACACCTGCTTCAAGAGCTGTATAGATTCTGCATAAACAAGGAATTTTAATTTTTTATAGAAATAACACATGATAACAAGTGTTTATTGTTTCATTTTTGTACAAAATTATAAATACTTTTTTTTTATTGTCATACAAAATACAAAGAGGTACCCGGGTACCTTGTCACTCTATTGTGAGTTTAAAATATGTTTTGCTTTCGACAAAACATGGTAAATAGTTGACTGGGTCAAAACATTAAAAAATATATAATATGTAAATAGTTAAGAGCTCTCAGGAAATCCCAGCCACCTACATAGCGTAAAACATACTTTTCGTTAAATTTGAAAATGCTAAAGGTACCCGGGTACCTCGTCACTCACATAAGGGTTAAGCACCGATTAGTTTTTTAGTTTTTAAAAATTTCATTTTCTCTGTCGTCAATTGTAAAAGCATGTTGTATTTCACCTGTCAGTTCTAAACTCATTTTACCTATAAGTTATTGTTTTTTTTTTTTTTTTTGAATTGTACCGGATGATGTTCTGTTGGTGAATCAATAAATAAAATAAAAATATAACATTACGTTGCGACTAATGGAGCAAGAAGAGAAAAAAAAAGGGGCGAAGGGTCAGTGAGAAATTTTGCAAAAACGGGAAAAATTATTATTATTTGGTGACTTTCGGTTTAAGTCACTCAAAAACCACGCGAACAAAGTCGCGGGCACAGCTAGTGTATTATAAATAGTTATTAGAGACAAAATCAACACTCTTACTGTCTTATTTAATGTATCCATACATTAACGTAAGTTACAACGATAACAGTTATTTCACGGTTTATTTAAGTACTCTTTTATCTTTCAATACGGAAGTTCGCATATAAGTCACGGCACCGAGTACCGACACGAAAACTAACGACACATTTTAACGCCAAAATAAAATACCATTTGGTACGATAACGCTTCAGTACAGTTTTTTTTTATTATATGTTTAAGGTCGCTTAAACGTCATTGAAGTTTTGTTACACAACATGTAACATTTTATATTGGTTTTTATTCTAAGGCTGCGTTTCCACTTACGCGGAGCGGGGCGGTGAGGAGCTTAGCGGTGCCCAAATTGACCAATTACTATGCTCGAAATCAATCCACGAAAACAGGGGGCTTACTCCCGACACAATCGAGAACCGAATCCGTTCGATATCAGTGGTTTTTCGTACTTTATTTGGTGAATTACTTTGAAACTAATCAGGATAAAGAAAATTATTAGATCGTAACTTTTTGTACTCCCGTCCATATCAATCGACTGAGAATCAAAATAAACAAATGTCAATTTATTGGGAAGAACGCGGCATGATCGTATCTGAATCAAAATCAAATAAGTTTGGAGAGTAAGGCCCCAGCACGAGCTACGCGTCAATGGAAACGCAGCTTTACACAGAGACAGAGCGTCCGTTGCGCACCCATCGAAAGGATACAGGTTTGTTTCCCAGATTCTGGGATATTATGAGACTTTTTCAGATCCCGAGTACGACGCTCCAACGGGGAAGTAAAACATCGTGAGGAAACTCTGGTAGTCGGCCCCAGACGTCCAGTTCGTTTTAAGAGTATACTTGATTAATTATCCAAGATCGGATGCAATGGCCTAGTTTTTTTAATTTTTCCAAATCGAAATAGTTAATATCACGTCTTATAACACGTGGAATCAAGCTATCCATTATTTTAACATTGTGGTAAAATCAAACTTGACTTCGCAAAATAAATTTAATTTAATTAAAAAAGATGTCGAGACTTTAAAGTCTCCATAGAATTAAATTCTTAGACAACATAACATTGATCGTGAAATATCTTGAGGGAATATTAAAAAGAAAGGTATCAAATTAATTTTTAACAATGCTTCGTAAATATCCCGGCCTTTTCTTTTGTGACGCGTTACAATGAAAATTCGTTTTTAAAAGACCGTTAAGCCTCTATCGCATGGAAAAATAATGATTTATTTATGTCAATGGCTACGGCCGAGGGCGGTATTTTGCTTCTCAAATTGGTTATTGTTCAAATAAACTCCTTTTATTACGTCATTGTTAGTAAGATGAGCAGGTAGGTTTTCAATTACCCTCCCACTTCAGATAATAAAGATGGAATCGGTAATCCGATTTTTTATAAAGCTGTAACGACTTGATTATTCAGTCATTATATAATAAATTCCATTATATTGATGATGGTTTTGATGATGTTCAATAAAATGTTATATATATTTATTTATTTCATTTTAATATAGTCTTGCTATTATTAGATGTATAACTTTACGGATATTTTTTTAATAGCATAATTTGCATTATCACTATTTATTCTAATTTATGTAATTTATTTATTTTTAATATTAACTTTAATATAAACTATATATGAAAGTTATATAATATCAATCAACGCATGAAATTTGTATAAGAGCGTAGGCCCGAAACGCGTGTAAGAAGCGCTTAATATTTTCTATTTCGCAAGATTAAGAAAATAGAATTGAAACGGAATGTGCGAGTAATAAAAGTGTTTTCTAATAAAACACCTGTACTACGTTTTTCTTCAATCAAGGCGTGATATAATAACAAAAGAGCAATTTTAACAACATATTTGGGCGTCTAGACGAGCATGTGTGAACCCAGCGAGTACCACAAACAGCACTAAAACGTAAATCATAAAACTAATACGCGAATAAACAAAGAAAATTACTTCGTATTACAAGAATGGATATGAACTGTGATATACTGTGATATTGGTAGTTCCAGAACTTTTCTATTTACAACTTGCAACATTATATTACGTTTTTTATGGAACTTACGTCACTTTAGCATAATGCTTTGTCATTTGTGTGCCGGCTGTGATGTTATCGTCCATAAAAGATGCTAGATTAGCCTCAAAATTAAGACGTTAATCACACCCAAATATATATCTTAAGTTAGCCTTAGGCTTAACTCAGACTGGCGCAGAATCAAAGCACTCCGTCCTGGGAGAAATCATTTCGGGCGTCTGCGCTCGTCGACGCTTCCTCGCTCCATTTATACTATGATAATACAAAGCAGAAGAGTTTCTTTATTTGTTTGTTTAAACGCGCTAATCTCAGGTCCGATTTGAAAAATTATTTTTGTTGGATAGTCCATTTATAGAGGAAGAATTAGGCTATATAACACTTCTGCTACCAATAGGAGCGAAGCGTCAGTGAGAAACGTTGCAAAAACGGAGAAAATTATTCACATTTGGGGACTTTCGTTGCGTGCGCTGCATAAACGCTTTAAGTCACTCAAAAACCACGCGAACGAAGACGCGGGCATAGCTAGTACTATATAACATTCATAAGTCGTACCTTACTATTGGAAAATAGAGATGAATATGCTATGGGGAAAACACGAAATAACGCAACGCTTCGACTCATTGCCAAAGTGAGTTGAGCTATACTTTACGGGATTCGACACGAGACCGAAATAGCGACCTGCGTCTGCGTCGCGCGACCGGTGGACGTGGCTCCAAAACCTGATTCGCAAGTTAGCTGGATCGCGATCCGAAACCCAAATAAGTTCTCGAACTCACTGCTGTATGAATTTATTTCGAATTCTAAACTTTTGTCATCACCTGCGACCTGCGACCCCCCAGTGGTGTGCTATATATAATAATAATAATTATGTTAGATATACTATCAAAATACTCTACGACTTATTCGAGGCTTGCAGATTGGTTTCCTAGTTCTTCGTCACACTTTTAAGCAACTTTTTTCATTTCTGTTCGCATTTAATAAGCTTATAAACTAATAAATCAGTTTTAATTAACCTTGGCACAGCCCTGGAATATATTATGCTACTTTCTATCGCGGCTAAATGTGCAGCTACTGAGGTCCTTTTGCGCGCACGAGGTGGCGGAATAAACAAAATAAGTTCTTATTAACGTAAATACGTTTATTTTCATCACTACAATCCATTCCACAATAAATTGTACCATTTCCCTGACTTTATTGCATTAGTAAAATTAAATACAGTCCACCAAATTAAGGTTTCATAGAAATTATCAAATAGATTTGATCTTTATAGTTTGTGTTTTGGACGAAAATGGTATTATTGTGATGACACAAAAAGATACCTACATGAATAATTTAATAATACTTTTTCTTCTACCAACTAAACAATATGAAAATCCATGTAATATTTTATTGGATTTACCTGTTTTCTATTTATATTTATTTCATTCATTTTCATCCATCATCATTTTTTTAACATTGTTTATCCTTGTTGGTAAAGCAATAGACAAACAGACGATACTGAGACGATAGCTAATTAGCGATTATGTCACAAATGCTGTCTTTATCAATTCGCCAAGCAGTGACAGTGACAACCTGTGGATGTCTCCTAGCTTTTATATCGGTATTTATCCGTAACAAATTGTATCCCCACAACGAAAGAACCATCAAAAAGTTAAGGAATTAACACTAAGTGCCAAGTGGTTATATAAGCGGTATCAGTAAATAACACTTGAGGGAACGCTCAGAGTAAACCTCCGAGCGGACTTAGGCGGCTTAGCGCTTGTAATGGTCATCTTGGCGATATAATAGCGATATAAATGGCAAATCCGTGACTGCGGCTGTATAACGTAGTTAGTTATTAGGGTTGTTAGGCTTCATATCCGTAACCGAAATTATCGGTTATCCGAAATGTCTGTAAGCATAACCGAAACCTGTATAAAAAGCTATTTGGATAATTTCGGATATTTAGCGGGGTACTAATGAAGCATATTTTGACAAGTTTATGTTTTAACCGGCACAACAGTCCCATGCGACCCTTTAGTTGTTTATAATTTCTTGTCTCTCAGTTATTGTTGTGAGATGTAATTATATCTTAAAAATATACTTGGTGTAAAAAGAGCAGTCACTATAACTTTGGGATAGGATTATAGGACCTTGACTGATTCTAGAAATGAATTTTTTTCATGATTTATTTTTTGAAAAAAAAAAATTTTTTTTTGCAATTTATTATTTTAGTCGCAAGGCTGAACTGTTTGGAACAAGGTTCTGCATTAAATTCTTAAATTTTTTAATTTTTGCCCTAGTACGTAATGAACGTCTTACGCGTGCTATTGATCTCTCAGCGTAATCAGCTGATCGCTGTGTTGTGCACGTTGTACATTGCCTACTGAAAATTTTTAAATTTTTAAAACAGTGGATTAAAAGCAAATGACTAGTACCAATGGATATATCTCTTGCCTGGTTACCCCACGAAGTTATAGTGACTGCTATTTTATATTCAAAAACAAAACTATGCAAAACTATATGTAGGGGTGAGTCCCTACAAATGTGTTGATGGTGATGATGGATGTTCTGAAGTCCAAAATGTATTGAAATTAAGGAATGACGACAGCAATACCCGTTCAAATAGTTTATTGTCATTAAAATAATATTGTTGTGATAAGATAATTTGTAATGTTTGTAAAGTGTTCGGCGGGTATATGAAACAAGTGAGTATGTACGACTCCGCTCGTACACTATAGGAAATTTCGGAAAAAGAACCATGGCCGTAACCGTATCTGAAACCGATATAATATTGTTCATAATTTATTATATTCTTATGCAAATCCATTACATCCCTGTTATTTATTCATGGTTATTTTGCTTAAATATTGCGCTATTTGCACAATTAATTACCTTAGAGAATATTTGCACTCATGACTCGGAATTAAAGCGTTTGAAGATTTATGTATTGTAGTTGATTATTCCATTGCACGCCTCGATGGTCCAGTGGTTTAGAGTTTGGGTCTTCACTTCGGAGGTCGTGGGTTAGTTTGGAACAACAAAGTTGTTTTCAAGATTGTTTAATACTTGCAATACCCCTCTGGTTACGTAACTTTGGTAGCCTTCCTTCGATGGACATCGACTGTCATTTTGACGTTTAATCTCTTTTAAAACACGATTTAAAAAGTTGAAGTGTCACAATTTTGACACTTTTAGAATCGTGTTTTTAAAAAGTTCAAACGTCAAAGTGACAGTCTATTTTCAGAACAGCATTTGACAACACTGCAGTGACATTTGATTTGCAGTGAGTGTAAGGAGCCGTCCTTACGTTTCAGTTCTCCGCCGATTTTCACGTTAAAACAAATCACAATAATTATAATATTGTCCCTAAATTTTACGAGAGTTCATTTACTATTCTGATATTTTTTTAGTACTTATTTACTTGATTTTGTATTTTAAAAAGTGTCAGTTTTGTAATAAGCTGTCAAAGTATAATATATGGATAGATCCATATTTTAGTACGCGACAAATATATTTTCAGCTTGCTTGATACTCGGAATATATTTTTCAAGACGAAACTCATAAATATTACATGACGAAATGACAACATATTACGAAAAATGTATGAATTTTTAGCAAAGCTATTTTATAGCAATGATTCGTCTAAATTAAAATATTATTAATAACTTACTTTTGATCGAAGTTATAATCTATTCTGGACCGTCGTTTCGTTTATTAGTCAGAGAATATTACTAATTTACTACTAATTAAGTGAATGGTGATATTATTTTATTTATTTTTTATTTATTTAATAATTTATTGCACACAAGAAAATTTTACAATAATACAGTTTACAAAGAAAGACGACACAAAGGTACTGCTTATTTCTAAAGAAATTTCTTCCAGCAGCCCTACGGAGAGAGATGGTATTGAAGATAGCGGATAGGACGTGCACAATTATAAATAAAATATTACCTGTAATATAACCATAAAATATTATAATAATATATAAGTTTAATATCATAGTACTAATCGTAAATAATATAATAAATACTTAATGCAATAAATATAATTATAGGTATAGTTGTGTACATACATATATACATACATAAATTAATGGCGGTATTTATATGGACTGAGATTTGAAAAAGTGCTCTTTCAAGCGTCTTTTAAACACAGTAATAGTGAGACTGTCACGAATGGTGTGGGGAAGCGAGTTCCACAATCTGACTGCATGAACAGTGAAAGAGTAGGAATAGAAGTTGGAGCGATTTGATGGGATGGAAAGAATAGTTCTGACTTCTGACATTAGACCTACAAGGGGTATCGAGAGGTCGAGAAAAGTTAAATCGGTCGAGAAGATAGGATGTAGAAAGAGGATTATATAGAATATTATAAAGTAGACAAAGGATATGAGAGTTGCGACGAAGGCGAATAGGGAGCCACCTGAGTTTCAACCGAAAAGCTGATATGTGATCGAACTTTCTCAGTCCGAACACAAACCGAACACAAACCGAACACAAACCGAACACAAACCGAACACAAACCGAACACAAACCGAACACAAACCGAACACAAACCGAATACAAAAGTTCTGCAAGCGTTCCAATTTTGTTAACAGCTTTTCGGTGATGTCCAGGTAGCAGGAGTTGTATTATGTGCGCTTTGTTTTAACAATTTTCTTCTTCTCTCTCTACAAGGTGTAAAATAAATTAGTGATAATATTTTAGGATGTGTATGTGCCTCCTATGTAGAGTATACAGTGAAAGTCCCGACAAAAAGACTTACTTTCGTCTTTCATGTTTCTATGAGTAATGCCCCAACATAAATTTTCACGTAAAATAATAAAAAAAAGTATCTCTTTCAGCGCTGGTACTTTCAGAGTAAACTCTATATACGGGACCCATACACACCCTAAAGTATTATCACTCATTAATATTAAAGCCTGTATAAAGAGAATTCAGAACCTTAAAGCTCAACTCACCCTGGCGCAGAGACAAAGCGTTTTTCACCTAAAGCCTAATAATATTCATTATTATAACAGCTCCCCTCACCGATTTCGGTGTCGGTAGCCGATTTCATTGAAACCAGGCCAACTACGCAGGAGTTATTTTATAGTGCCCAAGTGTGTGCGCAATACACAGAAGCACTCTCTCTTCCTTTTACTCTCATAACCCAGTGGGACGGTAAACCGACCGACACGACTGGCGAGAGAACAGGCGCAGGTCCGACTTTTTACATGCCAATTCCGACGCATGGATCATCTTTCTTGTCAGACAATCAGGTGATTAGCCTGCATTGTCCTAACCAAACTTGAAAACAACATTATTTGTGGTTCCAACGCGGGAATCGAACCCACGACCCCCGGGTCATGAGCGAAGCTCTGAACCACTAGACCTCGGAGGCGATTATAAATCATTATTATTGTTAATTATTAAGGAATTCTATTGAATTAACGTTATAATTTAGAAAATCATTTTGTGTATAATATTTTAATTTATTATTTTATTTATACACAGAAACGTATTATACATTTAATATTAACGGAGTTGAGCGAGAACCAATTTATTAGCCATTGTGACAAATATTTTGTGAGTAATATAGTTACCTTCTAACTAGTATAATATGTATTATGTATGCAATTTGTACTATCCAAATATCATCACGTGTCGAACTCGATCTCAATAATTGCGATCGCAACCTCTACTTGAGAACGTAATATTCATAATATAGATAATAGAAAAATATTTCAATAAATAAACAATTAACAATAAACAATATATTAATTTTTTAGATTAGATTCTTTTTTTTAATAATATAAATTCACTTTAAGTAGCTTTTAATTTATTATGTAATCACATATTTCTCATTTTTAATAATATAAATTCACTTTAATTAAAGTGAATTTATATTATTAAAAAAAAGAATCTAATCTAAAAAATTAATATATTGTTTATTTTTACGTATCAAAAAGAAAATAATAAATGTTATGGAACATAAGTTAAGTTGTTCATTTTAAAAGTTAAACGTTGTTTTATCTGTCAAATAGAAGTTGCGATCGCAATTCTTAAGACCGAGTTTGAGATTGTTTTATTAATACGGACCTTATTCTCTGGACCGCAGTAGGCGCTCTTCCTGCGATATTCCCTAAAATACTATTTTTTAACTATTGTTTATTTAATTTAACTTCAAATTTTTGCGAGTTTCTTACGCCGGTTCTTCTCGGCGGGTTAGGGTTAAACCGGTGGTAGCTCGTTTTTCTTGTTGACTTTCCGAAAATAGCTTGTTAAGTTTCATTTGGAAATAAAACGTTTATTATTCTATTTAAAACCTCAATAGAAAATATTGTATAGAATTGTGGAGGTGTCCCTCAAACATCAGTCTGATGTTTGAGAGATGCCTCTCAACTTTAACTTTAGGTTGATTGAATACTGATTGTCCGATTTAGTAATGATTATTTATTATTGTAAAATTGTACAAGGACGACATAATCGTCAAACGATAAAGTCCTTTTTTTAGAATTAAAAAAACCTCAATAGTAAGCGACGTCGTTCGCCGTCAGATGGCAGTGCAAGTATACACTAATGACTCCGCGCCGACGTCGTGGCACTAAATTATTTTTACGATCTACCCTCGCGCCGCAATCTACCGCAAGCTTTCAAGATATTTTCCGTACTAGTTTATACTTTGTACCGGTGTTGTTGTGACTTGTAGGGACTAAATACACTTGGTAGCTAGTCTGGCTAACTATTAAACTGAAATTATTAAAAACGTTGCGTGGAACTAAGAAGTAATTTTATAGCGACGCGTGACGGAAATTAATTTGGAACACATTTCAGAATGCTGAGTTGAAACTGACTTGTCTGTTTATTAAAATTCTGATTATAAATCAACATACATCAAATACAATTTCACAGTGAAAATAAAATGCGATCCCGAAATACATTAACAACGCACTTGTAGGTATTCCATATATATTTTGAACGTTCTTATTATTTGGAAAATTGTCGTTTGTCATTTCGTATTTGCTTAATCGTTCAGTGCACTCTATCTGCCTTTTTCTTAAATAATCTTAGTTTTAATTTACAAGTAAAATATTGTACTCTCTACAAAAAAAAAAACGGGTTTTAAAAACACATCACTCCAAAAAGAAAAAAGTTTTTATTGATAATAAAAATAATTTTGTTTTTTGAAAGACAATTTTGATAATAAATTACAAATACCAGTTACCACGGAACCCTAACCAGGCGAGCGAACCGGCGCGGCGTAAGAAACTCGCAAGAGTGCCACCTTTTAACAAAAAGGAAAGCCTAAATGTTTCTTTTAAAATATACAACTGATGTAAGTATACACAGTATATTAGTGTCTATTAGACAATAGACATTTTTCAGTCCGCAACTCCCCACTTTTTAATGCTTTTAAGGTTTTTTCAATGTTGCGGCCGCGCCCCGTATTGGAAGCGAGTGACGACATGTAACGGCATTAAAACGTCCGTAAACCATCCTCAGTCTAGACTGCGTTTAAACACCTCGCCAAATAACGTCACATACGAACATAACTCGCTAAGTGAACGTAAAGATATTATATTACACACATTATCAGCACTGGTATATTCTTTCCATTTTTTGTCTACATGCTTATGACAGACGCAACACCGAAACAGTTAAAAGTTAATTTGACGTTTATTCATAAGGAAATACATACTATCCTAACTTCTAACTAATATACTACTCTAATATAATTTATGTTGAGCGAATGAGAGGTAGTCACATTCTACCTCCATAGCGCAGTGGTTGAGTGCGTTGATGTTTGAGCTATAGTCGACGGTCGCGGGTTTGCATCCCGCCGAAGGAACAAGAACATTTCTGTCTTCCTGGGTCATAGATGTGTATTTAATATATTTATAATATTATAATTAAATGTATATAATATATAAAAATATATATCTATTGTGCATAGTATATACTATATAAGTATTAAATATATTTCCGTTGTCTGGATACCATAACACAAGTTCTTCTGCTACTTAAGACGGAGCCAGATTGACGTGGTGTCTACTATTGATATTAATTATAGTTTAATTTTCAATGTAATTATACAAACCTCCTTTTTAACTGCACATGCAAGCCAAATTTCGTTTTCAACAATTCCTCTACCCGCCTGGAAGAGATTGCTACCTGTAGTTCGTCCCTGATAAATTTTACCTATCGGTATGCGAGGCAATTTTATAATTTTTTTCGTGATGGGACCCCAAACTTCTCACAGCAGCTGAAGTCACTTGGTCCATAACTAATAGTGTATTACTTTAAGCTAAATAACAGTAAATAGTGGCAGTGGAAAGCGGCGCAGTCTAATTAGCTTCACAAACGCCCGCTTGTACTCGTTGCTCCGACATTGTAATGCCGCTTAATAATTATGATAGAAATAAATTAGGACACGGTTAGCTGTGAGCGAGGAAAATTATATTATATACTGATTCAATGCATATTATAATTCAAACACTAAAGTAAACAAATCCTACCTCCAATTCTCGTCATTTGCGGCGATATTCTGGTTAAAGAAAAAACATATAGTCAGCGCATTATACAGGTTGATTCACGGTGCGTATATGAAGCCGACTATAGTTTGAAGAGAAGAACGCGTAGAGAATTTTTTGTCTTGGAATCTCATATAAATTATTTACCATAACGCGACAAATCGCGATTAAATATCTCCATAAAAGTCATAAAAGAAATGAGTTTTAATCCTGGTAATGGCTTAGGTTAACGACCAGGACGTTCATGTGTATAGACTAATTTATAGTGATAATTTACTTTAGGATGTGTATGTGCCCTCTATGTAGAGTATACAGTGAAAGTCCCAGCGCTAAAGACTTACTTTTGACTTTCATGTTTCTATTAGAAATGCTACAACATCATAAATTTTCACATACAATAATAATAAAAAAGTATCTCTTTCAGCGCTGGTACTATCACAGCAAACTCTATATACTGTACCCATACACACCCTAAAGTATTATCACTCAATAATATTATAGCCTGTATATCATCACCATTTAACTATGACCACCACTACTGGAAATAAGGGAGGACACACTTATACTCACCACGCTTGGCAGGCGAGTTGGCGAGTGCAGTTTATGAGAGAATGAACTTGAAAGAGAATGAACTAATCCTAGGTGTATAAACTTTTATTTTCAATGAATACTTACTGGGTCCAATAAATAGGATAGAACAGTAGGCCTACTAATATTAGTCAAATATTATTTTGCCCATCTGTACATATGCGTAGAGTAGCTACTCTATAAGACTAATCTTCAATTTCATCAACGCTTGTTAGTGTTTATGACTTGTTCAAATACCATGCCTTCTCTTTCAGTGATACGAAATACGTCAGAGAACGCATGATATTTAATCAAGGATGAAGTTTAACATGTGATGGTGAAATACACTCTTTAGCATTTAGCAGATTATGCTCATTAAAGCACAGGCTATATATTAGGTCCTTAGGTACATATGAAATTGGCGTTTTGTCGTACTGGTCACTTTGATCTCAAATATATCCTCTTTGGTTAGAAATTCCAAATTTAAATTTAAACAGCTATTTACTCATGCATTTGTGTTTTGAAAAACCGTAATTCATTTGTTTTTTTCTCTTTTGCTTTTTTTTCTGCGTCACTCATTTCACAAAATGGAAAAATTAAAATATAAAATATCACCTTGTTTACGAGTACGAGTTCCACCGTGGCACCAGTGCTGCAGAAACGGCACGAAGGATTAATGATGTGTATGGGGGTGGTGTCGCAAAAGAAAACACGGTGCGTATTTGATTTCAACGCTTTCGTTCTCGAAATTTCAACCTGCAGAACAAGCCCCGTGGACGGCCGGAGACCAAGGTCGATAATGATGAATTGAAGGCTATTGTGGAAGCAGATCCATCGCAAACCACATCAGAGTTAGCTACAGGATGCGGTGTTAGTGACAAAACCGTTTTAATCCACTTGAAGCAAATTGGGAAGGTGAAAAAGTCTGAAAGGTGGGTCCGACAAACGCGCGTCGACTGCTGCGTTACATTGCTCAACCGGCATAATAATGAAGGAATTTTAAATCGGATCATTACATGTGATGAAATGTGGATCCCGTACGATAATTGTAAACGCTCATCGCAATGGCTGAACCCTGGTGAACCAGCAAAGTCTTGCCCCAAGAGAAAATTGACTCAAAAAAAGTTACTTGTAAGCGTTTGGTGAACTAGTGCCGGTGTCGTACACTATAGTTTTCTTAAATCTGGTCAGACGATTACGGCTGATGTCTATTGTCAGCAACTGCAAACCATGATGGAAAAGCTCGCCGTTAAACAACCGAGACTTGTCAATCGCTCTACGCCACTGCTGCTTCAAGACAACGCTAGACCACACACGGCCCAACAGACGGCTACCAAATTAGAGGAGCTTCAATTGGAATGTCTAAGACATCCACCGTACTCTCCGGACTTTGCTCCAACAGATTACCATTTTTCTCGAAATTTGGATAACTTCTTGCAAGGAAAAAAATTCAATTCTGATGAGGCAGTCCAAACCGCTTTCAAAGATTTCATTGATACCCGTCCGAATGGTTTTTTTAGTAAAGGGATCAATGAACTACCTATAAGATGGCAAAAGTGTATAGATAGCAATGGTACATACCTTGATTAATAAAATATATTTTAATATGAAATAATCGCCTTTATGATCGCCAAAACGCCAATTTTATATGAGGACCTAATACTAAAGATACCAGAGCCTTAACATGAGGACAGGCAGGCAAAAGAAGAGAAAAAATATTTGCTAAAAACTCAACGAATAGCAATTATTAAGGAAATGTAAAACACTACTCTTTAAATAGTTATTTTGTTCGTGGCATATGTATTATGTAGTCGTTTTAGAAATTTTCTTACTAAGCGCTGTACCCTGGGGGCTTACTTTGAACAGAATACAAGATTCCATACTTTCACATTGCTTATTATAACTTTTAATATGTGCATTGAAGGAATAACAGATATAACAGATACATTGTTACTTTTTAAGATCAAATTAAAATAATACTAGCTGACCCGTGCCCACTTCGTTGAGCATAGAAACCGTTTAAACCTTCCCTGGACTTCCACGAATATTTCAAGACTAAAAATAGCCGAATCAGTTTATCCGTTCTCGAGTTTAAGCGAGTCTAACGAACAGCAATTCATTTTCATATAATATAATAATTTAACAATTAATATAACTCGAAATTTTAAAAAATAAAATGAAATATTTAAAATATTATCCCCGTAACATGACTTTCATACATCAGGGAAATTTGATTATTATCCGTCTCAACAACGTTCTCAAGATCTTGATATCCAGCGGATTATTGCAAATTCATGTAGGTACGATACACAATATTACGTTGTCTCCAACCATTGGTATTAAACAAGAGTATTGCGTCGCGTAGGTACGTCTACTGTTTTTATTTCACGTTGATAAAACCAATAATCCCTAGACATCTCGTAAAACTACGGCTATATCTGCACAGCACTACCATAAAGTGAGTTATTAAGTATAAAACAGCTGTGTCCAGCTTTACGTACTTACGTGATCAACTTTAATGGTAATTAGACTTCGACGTTGTCCTTTTTGCTGCACCGTCATTTTGTTAAACAACGCGTAAATTGAATGATTGAGTTTTACAACAGACTAGCTGACCCGTGCCCACTTCGCATGGAAACCGTGTAAGCCTTCCCGGGACTTCCACGAATATTTCAACACAAAAAATAGCCGAATCAGTTCAGCTGATCTCGAGTTTTAGCGAGATTAACGAACAGTAATTGATTTTTATATAGCCTATGTTACTCAGTGATAATGTAGCTTTCTAATGAAAAAATAATTATTAAAATCGGTCCAGTACTTTTTGAGTTTAGTCGTTATATACAAAAATACAAATCTTTCCTCTTTATAATATTAGTGTAGACATGTTTTTTAGGAATCGGTTAAGTTTTCGGGGGGGTTCCAAGGATTGAAATTCTGTTATCCCACGACCTTTGATAGCGCAATGAAAGTGTAATTAACGGAATAATATCGTGTTTGGACGGGACGGTCGTAAGAATGCACTAGGAGCGCAGGAGCGCAGCAGCAATAAGACGACAGTTAAGCGCTGCGCCGCGAGATAATCGCAGCAATAACAACAAGTCCTGCAATCTAATTACTGCGAATTCAAATACCAGCTCCGATGGAACTTAACTGAAACCGCTCGACAGAGGTAAAACGTGGTACATGCAAACAATGTAAAACGGTTTGCTATTAATATTTCATGTACTCATCTGTTTAAATCTTATATTTTAAAATGAATCGCTGTTCGTCTCGCTAAAACTCGAGAACGGCTGAACCGATTTGGCTATTTCTGGTCTTGAAATATTCGTGGAAGTCCAGGAAATGTTTAAACGGTTTTTTATGCTCAACGAAGTGGGCACGGGTCAGCTAGTAAATTATAAACCAGCAGGCTTACGCCCAACACAATCGAGAATCGAATCAGTTCGATCACGACGGCTTTTGGTGTTTTACTATATTATGATAAAGTAAATCGTTAGATCGTAACTTTATGTACTCTCGGCCATATCAATCGACTGAGAATCAAAATAAACAAATGTTTATTAATTTTATTCGGGAGTATGCGGCACGATCGAATCTGAATTAAAATCGAATCAGTTGGGAGATTAAGGTCCCAGGATAAAGAAAATCGTTACATCGTAACTTTATGAACACCCGACCATATCGATCGACTGAGAATCAAAATAAACAAACGTCAATTTATTCGGGAGTATGCGGCATGATCGAAATCGAATCAGTTTGAAGAGTTAGGCTCCTGAATATTTTCAATCTGTCGAACTAATCCACTCTGTCCAAAAGATATCTGGCGCGAATCGCACCAAAGTTTATAAGCAGTGTAAATGGACACATTCAGAAATTCTGCTAAGCACCGCGATTTAAACTTAATAATAAATAAAACATAAGAAAATTAGAGTATGAACTCCGTTAAACATAACCTAGTTAGTAGTAGTAGTAACTTAATTTGCACAAATATTTTGTAAGCCGGAACGCTTTAGACCTATTTAGTTCAGAATTGTATTAAAATTTTTTGTTCGAAACACACGCACGTGCAAATCATTACTCATAATACAGCCTTGAACCTCGCTACAAATCACGAGTCCCAAACCTATCATTAGCCGAGGAGCTTCAAAACGCGGAAACGATCCATAGTTAACCATCACATGCCTATTGATGTCGAAACAAGAGGTTCATGCTTTAATTATAACTTATAACAATGATACAAAAGGTGGCGGCTTAAGAGGAAACACAACGGCCATTTTTCCATACAAAAACAGGGTCTATGCGACCGCTGTTTCCTCCCTGGATAAAAAAAAGAAGAAAAAATAATTTTAAACAAAAAAAACCGACTTAAAAAAGTAAACTAAAAAGCAAAAAATAAATTTACTTCGCACAAAGTAATACTTATTTTCACTTAAGTAAATAAATTTATTCTATAATTTTGAAGTCGGTGCCAAGTTTAGCGTTCTTTCATAATTTGTTTTCATTTAATATTAGTTTGTAAGCCAGTAGGTACTTTGGTAGGTACATAATATATAGTAATAGTTACATTGATAGTTGTATATTTTTTCTGGTTCTTTTTTTCTGTGATTGCCTTCATATATTTAGTAATTCGATATTGTAGTAAAATCAAAATTATAGAATAAATTTATTTACTTAAGTGAAAATAAGTATTACTTTGTGCGAAGTAAATTTATTTTTTGCTTTTTAGTTTACTTTTTGAAGTCGGTTTTTTTTTGTTTAAAATTATTTTTTGTCATAAATCTTTACTAATATTATAAAGCGGAAGAGTTTATTTGTTTGCTTAAACCCGCTAATCTCAGGAACTACTGGTCCGATTGGAAGAAATCTTTTTTTTTTTTATAGTCCATTTATAGAGGAAGGCTTTAGGTTATAATATAACATTACGCTAAGACCAACAGGTGCGAAGCGTCAGTGAGAAATGTTGCAAAAACGGAGAAAAATATTCACATTTGGGGACTTTCGTTGCGTGCGCTGGATAAACGATCGGATAAATCGACGATATCCAGCTGCAGCTGTCTCTATCGGTTTGATCAGGCAGTTGAAGGACAGCAATAGATTTTACAAATACCTATTTTGCATTTCTCTAGCCCGCGTTTCTCTTCATTTTTAAATTTTCTTACGCAGATCATAGAGAACATAAGCGTTTTACAATGCTTTGTAATACATATAAGTGTTGTGTTGAGCAATTGGTGACCGAATACTGAATTTAATTAAACTTAGGAGCCCTCCCACCCCCACTCATCTCCATCTCACTCTTTAACCTGTTCTAGTCATTCCGCTAAGCAGTGACAACGCAGTCTAACGCTTCATACTGAAACAATTAATAAATTGCTACAGTTTCAGTATTCGTAAGATTATCCTATCATATTTTCTGATGTCTTAGGCCCGTATAAATAAAACAATCTCAAACCCAACCTCACCTTGAGAACCTATTTGACAGATAAAACAACGTTTCGTTTCACTTTTAACACGTTAAGTGCGAAGCGAGGCCTAAATCACCCCTGATGCAACTTCCCTGTGGTGCGGCAAGCAAAAACGTGAGTTTCTCTGTCGTGCGAATGGCATAGCTTTGGTTTGGTCCAGTGTAGGAAAGAGATAAATATATATTTGAGATGCGCTAATGGTTCCGGACTCGGTGGTGTACCTACCTTGGTACCGGATGTCTTAGGCCTCGTGCCGCACTGAATTAATATAATTTTAATGCAGTGCGGAACGAGGCTAAAACGTCCCATATCCCCCCTGACCTCGTACCGCACCCAACGCGAGCTTCCCGCGACCAGTGTTGTGCATCACGTCGATTGGAGAGCACGTCCTTTTACAGCGCCGAACATGTCTAGACGACGAGTACAACATATATATTGAGATTTTTATAAAAAAAAGTATATTGATACTGATTTTTCAAGTTCTAATAAGTGTATTTTTAAAGCCCAAGGCAGAATAAATAGGACAGTTTCTTTTCTACTTCTGGTTGCCTTTTTTTTTCTATTCTGTGAACCGCATTAAGATTTTCATATACAAATAGATAGATAAACCTTATGCATAAACCGTGATCAATTATTTTCTAATAATAAGTCTGTAATAGGTGCCTCTTAATGGTATAGAATGGAACGCTTCGTGCGCGAGTCCGACTCGCACTTGGCCGGTTTTTTTTTCTTCATGGCGCCTTCAAGCACAATTTAGATTATTAAAAAAAAAGGTATCCTTTGATAGTTTTGTGTTGTTTTGCCAGGTTTTGCCCTTAAAACGATCTAATGAGATATAATTAATCAAAATCGGTCAAGTCGTTGCGTAGTTAAGACAGTTTAAAAACGTCGATACTATTTTTCCCATCACTAATCTCAGCGAAAATTTGCCCTATTTCAGTGCGTTACGAGGTGTATAAGATCCCATATTTTGTTTTGCTAATAATTCCTAAACTAGCCATCAGATCCCGGGGCGCCGGTGGATTAGGGTTCATCAATTCACTGTCTATATCAATAAGGACCAAAATTCTCATTTATCTTTGATTTCGCGCCAGAAAATGGATTTTAGTCTGTAAAAGGAGGTGGGGTCTAATAGACCGCGTGTCGCCCTAACGTCTGGTCACGGTACGGGCCGATTATACCTCGTGCCGCAGTAACGGAAAGTATGCAAAAATTGGTGCCGCAGCTAACGTGTTAAAAGTGAACAACTTTATTCATGTTACATAGTACTTTAATTTTTTTTCTTTTTATACCGTTATATTCATATTATAGATTACAGGAAACAATAAAATAAGTATAATATATAGGTATATTTTTATAATCTTTATTTTTACGTTTAAAGAAAGAAAAAAATATAAGTATGTAACTTAATAAAAATTCTTCATTTTTAAAAGTGAAACGAAACTTTTTTTTATCTGTAAAATAGGTTCTCAAAGTGAGATTGGGTTTGAGATTGTTTTATTTATACGGGCCTAAGAAACGTCGCAAAAAGTTACCGATAAATAAAACGTTACTATTACATTTTTATAGCATATATGATGAAACATGATATCAAGATAGTTTAATTCAATAAACAGTAATTGTAGTTACATAAAAAATTATATCATCAATCTAACAACTAGTTTATGAACACACCTGGAGTTCTGGAGCTTAGTACTTATGATAATAGGCATAGAGATGAAACTGCTTTGACGATCGGCTTATCACACAATCAGTAAGCGGTAGGTCTTTTGTCTAATAATGATGTCAAATATAAAGCACGCTCCGTTTTCTACGTGTAATGTGATATGACCAATATGGTCGAATAGATTGATTTCGTTTGCTATTAAATTACTTAGTCGATTACAGTTTAAAATACGAACTAGTAATATTATTTGAAAGTCTTAACTAGTTTTTAATGTTTAACGAGCATTAGCATTTAGCACACTTCGCAGTTGGCAGCAAGATTTACTATTTACTATAAATTATTAACATGTGAACATATTAAATAACCAAGCTATAATTTTTTTAATTCTATAATTTCTAGTGCAGCCTATTCTAGAGTATCTAAGCGCGCTAGCTCAAAAGCGACGTTCATACAATTTTCTTACAAATAGGTAGTAACTTTTTAGAAAATATTTTCACACAAGTTCTTTCAATCAAACATAACGTCGGCTTAGATCGTAAACTTCCTATCTCCATCCAACCTAACTTTTCAGGAGACAAAAAAAAATGTTTTTCTCCTATAAGTTGTTCAGAAGCATATCGATTTATATATCTTTTTTACGTAAAAATATTATTCTGAATGTAATAAACTAAGAAAAACTATTTGTTTTTAATGCCTTCACATAAAAACTGGACTTAAGCATTTTGTGTTTTGTTTACTTTACAGCTTTAGATGGACTTAAGCACTTATCTGGGATATACGAAGTTTTCGATTTAAGTTAGTCCTCAATTCTTATTCAAAAAGTGGATTTAAGCCATACTATAACTAGTAGGATATTTTCTACTTATATTTAAATTACACTTAGGTATCATCAGACAGACAAAAATAATTTAATAGATATTTCTGTTATAATAGCTGTCACATTCTGACGTTCGAGTGGTTAACATGTGAAATAAAAATGCTTGTCAGAGTCAATAATGTTTTATTAAAAGTAAACTTAAGATTACGAATTACATAACAATTATAAGAAGTATTTATTATGAGATCAAAATATAAGGTAACTTTGAGGAACGAAATATGTAAATCTATCAATCAACCAGTACTCCTATTTCTATCATTTAATAACATTTTTATAAACTATGTCCTTTGGTAATAAGAATTTTCAATCCTAATTACTATAAAGAAATAAAGTTGTTCTTAGGTATCTCAGTTGTAAATAATATACCTAGGTAACTTACTAGAAACATGGCACTCTGCGAATTTATAGCACTATATAAGGCACAAAGTTATTACTTATATTGAACATTTATCATTAAATAAAAAAAGTCCTTAACTACGACAGTCTTTTAGGTACATTGTTTTTTTTTAAATAACGTAAATCTATCAGTCTTCATAGGGAAGAGCATCGAAAAAAGCATGGAAGTCAGATTCCATAGTCAGCTTTAATTCTTGTAGATGGAGAAACTTGGATTTCTTTATTTTAAGCCTCTGCGTATAAAGGGGTGGTAAGTCGTCTATGCTGCGTGGCTGAAACTTATGGATACGGCGTGGTAAAGGCAATTCTGGAGTATCATCAGTAAATCCTAATCTGTAATAAATTTTCCCTTCAGTGGAATAACGAAGTTGTCTTATGTCAGTCACAACTGGGTCTCCAGTTCTCGTGCCAGGACGTATCGACTTATAATTTAGAACAGATTCAAAATTTTTGAAGAAATCGTGTTGTAAATATTCCACATAATAGGGTTTCTTTCTGCAGGATGATTTAGCTATCTGGACGTAATCTGCTGGAACGTTAATTTTCTTCTTTCTTATTTGCCTTTCAATCACTGAGTGCATACTGTCTGCTTCCATCTGCGTATGTCCTTTCTCTAGTATCTTCTGCACAATCGTGACACCGTGTAACATAGCAAAATGAAGAAGTGCATTGGACAAAGTAACATTCCTATTCTGATAGGTACAGCCGTCACTAAATAGAACAATTTCGGTTCCCTCTTGAATATTATTTTTCTGTATAAATAACTCCAACATTCTGATGATGACCGAAGCAAATTCATTAGACGTTACCCCTCCTTCAGCCTCGTTCCATATGAAACAATAGCCTTCGTTTCTTTTGATATCATAACCAGTAAAATTATGAACAGCTAATTTTGTTTTAAAATACAGGGAAGACACATTTGATTTAGGACATAACTGTACCGCCTGTAAATCCATAGTAAAGACTTCTTTTTCACTATTCTTGTCATTCTCTTTTTCTCTTCTAGCTGACTCTTTTTTCTGAACGTGAAGCCTATATTCTTCTTCGCTAACGTTCTTTGTCTTGTATTTTTCACATAAATCACAAGCATCTTTCTTGGGCTGAAAAAGGCTAAGATTCATCTCATCAAAAACCTCATTAAAGGTAGCAACACTTACAGGATGATAACTTTTTTCCTTGCAAAACTCATCGTTATAAAATCTCATAAGCTGCATTTTTGACTCCCATAAGGTTTCAAGATACATCTTAGAAGAATTTTTTCGGCAATAATGACTTTCTAACTTTGGCAACAGGTCCAAGAAGTGCTTGACCTCGTCTTTCTTCGTAACTTTTTTGTTGACCTTTTCTTGGACTATTGCTTTATTTTCAACTTCATTCTTCTTCCTTGCCCAGTTTTTGAGAGCCCATTCTCCAACAGACAGCGTGTTCAAGAACATCTTTTTACATACTCTTATTTTAACGGTGTTTTTCTCCAAATACAATTCTAGAGAATGGTTTCTTTTAGAAATTTCTTGCTCTCCTCTCTTTCTCGCCGTGGCTTTTATAACAACTAATGTTTTCACATAGATCTTCTTTTCTTTCCAAGACAACTGCCAAAAATAATTAAAAATTTCTTGCCTGTCTTCTTCATTGAATTTAGAACATCCTAGTTTCGTAGGCTTGCTGCTAAGTTTGCAGTCGCATCTTGGTTTAATTTCTTTTTTGTTTTTTGTTATATTGTATCTCCAAACCTCTCCATCTTTCTTTCTGCTTTCATACTCCTTCCCTTCTTCTCTAAGTTTCATATTTTTATTCTTTTTCCACGTTTCTTTAATCGCTTTCTTATTTCGATTTCGTTTTTGTAAATCCTTAGCGAGGCCATCATTAGAATCATCGGTGATCTCTTGTACACTATTGCAGTCATTTGCCTTATCATGAGGATAATTAGACGAAGAAATGAGTATACTTTGAGACTCTGAGGATATTTCGTGTTCTTCAATATTTATTTTTTCTGCATGTTTATTTAACAAGTCTGATTTCACTTCAGTTTTACTGCTCTCTATGTTATCTAAGTTTTGATTGATTTCAAAGAAACTCGTAGGTTTTGAGTAAAAAGTTAAGTTTACAGGGTTCTGATGTATTTCAGCATTAACTGTCACTTGCTGAAAACTTAGCCCGTCCAACATTTCTTCCGAGTTCTCTTCAACCAATGTAAAATCTCGAGTCGTATCATCATCATCAAAAGTTTGAATAAAATCCGTCTTTTCTGTTTGCGTATTTTCGATAATTTCTAAATGATTTAACAGCATGGTCTTGTGTCCAGTTATAAAAATGTCTTTAGGTTTACCTTCAATGACAGTGGATGTAATAGCTTGTGTATTTTTAGTATTGTATGGCATTACAGATTCTAAAGATAAACTACCATTAAGGTTAACTATATAGGTCTCTTCGGAGATGTCCGTTTTGGTTAAATCAGAATCAGTTTTGTTTAAATTAGCAAAAATTTTTGAAATCCGGCCTTTGGATATATTCATCTTGGATATAAATTCTTAATTATTCAATAATTAATCAAAAAGAAACAACGAAGGTAGGTAATAATCTGAAACAAAAATAAAAATATTTATAAATCAAATAAAAGACGTTACGTATCTAAATATATTTTGTATTACTAACACCACCTCAGTCTACCTGTCACCATGGGATCTGCAAAGATCTCGAAACGTCAGGTTTCAAAAATATCCGCGATTATATCCGGTAAAAAGTAGTTTTATTATAAAAATATTCATTCATACAGGTGAAGTAAAATGCTTAACTCCTTAATAAACAAAGAAGAAACATAAACGTATTATTCGCGAAATGCTTAAGTCCAATATGATCATGATGAGTTTTTATAACTCTGTTTTAAATTAATAATTTGTCACAGAATAACTTAGGGTGAGAATAATAGTAAACATTATAAAAAATCTTACCTGAGACATTAAAAACACAGTGCACACTCTGTTTTATTCACAAATGGATTAAAAAAATTGACGTGCGTTCTCTGCTACATTGCGCGAAATACTGAAGCGGCGGGAGTTACGAAGTTTGGCGGTTACAAGATGGCGGCATGGAGTTGCGCAGTTGACGTTTTGTTATTTTCGCGCCGAACGTATTTTTTTATGGACATACAACTTTGACGAACAGATGCGTTCAGAAATTCCGAATCGAATGATACCAAAATGTTTATTAAGCCAAAATGTGGAGTTACGAAGTTAACGATCTAAGTCGACGATAAGTAATATCCTTCATAATTATTTTAATTGTTACTAGTTATTATTTTAGTTAAAATTTACTCTTATTATTTAAACAGTACCTAGCTCATCTTCTATCTATATGTTATGAAAAATGAATTGCTGTTCGTTCGTTTCCCTAAAACTCGAGAACGGCAGAACCGATTGGGCTATTTTTAGTCTTTAAATATTCTCCGAAGTCCCGGGAAGGCTTAAACGGTTTGTATGCTCAACGAAGTGGGCACGGGTCAGCTAGTTATAATGTATTTTTCAGTAACATGTATTTATATTTTTTAAATCGAATACGTTATTGTTCACATCTAAGTATTGTAAAGTATAAAAAATTGCCTTTTTTATATCCTTCATACGTGTACTTATGCTAGTAACGCAGATAAAGGGATACAAAGTGATTGGCTAAGTAACTGAGAACCGTGATTATGAAAACAACCAATCCCAAATTGAACTATCCATGGCGGAACTAATACTTACAACATAACATAATGCACGATCGTAAAATTTTTCATACACGTCTGCCCGCGGCGTCTACGAAGTTTTTATCGCCACACGTGAGCGCCACATTTTAGATTCAACTAAGTAATTACTCCCAAAATTCTCATAAAGGAAATTCAAAGCATGTCGTTAATGAACTCCGATGGCGCCCCTAATAAAATTGTGTAACTTTAATCCTTTGTTCTATATACACACATTATGATCATTTATTAGTTGTTAAACATGTTTGTATAACTTACAATAATACAATTAATTACAATATTGGATAAGCCCGAGGCGATGCTATGAAGACGATTTATTTTTCTTTCGCGATGTGGGCGTAAACTAGGAATGACAGTTACCATTAGTCTTCGATAACTTTGTGAAAAGATTCAAGGTCTGAAGTCGGACTTCTCAAGGTATAATAGTCATTATAGATATAGGTAGGGGCGTAACTGGTTGTCTCCTTATTACCGGCGATATACTAAGTACAGGACACTAGAGTGGGGGGAAGTCATACCATAGGTATACTAAAATTAAAAATAAGTTATATTAAAAAAAAAAAAAATTGCTTTATGCACTGTACAGCTCCATCAACAGTTCAGATCGAAGTTATCATAAAAAAAAGTTCAATCGGTTACAGGGAATTAGGTCAAATTCAACGTGCAAGAAAAACAATAAAAAGCTTGTTAATAATAATTATATTCATCAGCAAATTTTTATTAAAATTGTTATATATAATATTATGTAATATTTTTCAGCACTGATTTACATACGAGTACTACCCACTAAAGGCTAAACTGTTGTCTATAATTACGGTTTGAATAAATAATGTACGTTTCGCAGATTCAACGTGTGTTTGGCGAGATAGTATTGTGTAAGTGTAATCTTAGACGAATAAATGATTAAAAAAAACTAATTTGGTATAACAAAACTAAGTAATAAGAAATAGTGAAGTTTGTCTCTCCTCAGAGTTAGGTAGGTACGTGAGATTTTGTCTACTATATATTGAGGGTACTGTACGACCTGTGTCCATCATAACTTAAGGCCGTGTTTCACTAAGCAATGTTAAAGTTAACGCTATGTTAAAATACCATCTCATTCATTGACAGGAAATACGAGAGGGATAACATGATATTTAACATGGCGTTAGCTTCAACATTGCTTGGTGAAACACGCCCTTACTCGTTCAATTCATCAATTACTTTCATTGTTGGTTATTTTTTATCATCTTAGTTTCTTTTTTTTTTGCTTATTGAAAATAATTTTTATGTTACTATATGAATTTTATTTTCTTTCCTTCTTTTAGGGCAAAACAGTTTATACTTTCCTTTTTAATGAAATTGTTTACATATTCCTTAACTATATTACTTTAATTTATACTGATAGACACTGTTGTACTGACTACTGCAATGATAACATTGTGTTACAAAAATAGCCATGACTTAGCATTTCATCATAAAATTACTATTAGTTTTTCAATCATTACGAGAAACACCTACACCTTAACCTCAATCGGCTTATCTCTTGACTGTGTGGTTCTCTCTTAACCACAATAAATAATTATTTATGAGAAAATTAACAACTTTATTCCGATACTAACGATTTCTAGTTTAATTAATACAGGTATTAAATTGTCGTACGACTAACTACGTACCTATTCGAACTGTGTGCCATGAAGAGTGCCATGTAGGTTCTGCAATTACTTTTAAAATTTGTATACCTTTTTCTCATATACCTATCTATATACTGGTAGAGCATGCCTCTCGGCATTAAGTCCGCCATTGTACGTTGTACAAAAAAAGGTCAATAAATAAATTATTATTATTTTGCATGTTACTAGTAATCTGTAAAATTCGGCTGCGCATCGGTATTGTATCTAAGAAGACCTAGGCAAAATATGAAATAAATAATATTCAACACATTACCTGGCGTTTTGGCCATTCCATACATTAGCTAGGTACTGTATATGTCTCAGTCATCTAATTGAAATCGCTATTTCATTGAGTGACTAGAGTTTTTATCGAATTATGACATTAAATTTAAAGACTAGGCCGAACATTGATTGAACAATCGTCAGTCAACGTCCAATTAGTTAGCGGATTGTAATGTTGTATTGTCAGTCAGGTGATTGCATTTTTTTATCACTGCGGCGCTAGTAGTCACCAAAACAAATATGGCGTCAAACAGCTGGCACTCATAGCACTATGTTGTTATTTTTTTTCATTAAATCTACATTAAAGTGAGATACTCGTTATAAAATAGTGTGACAGCATGGATTTATCTATTATTACGACGCCGCCGGCTACTCTTAAAGAAAAAAAAGAGGTAAAACTGACTGAGTACGAACGACATAATGAAGGTAAGTTTTAAACATGCTGTAAGTCATCGTTTTACTAATTTAGCTGATAAAACACACAAAACTACACTAAATGGATGTATTTATGTTAAGTATATTATTTTTACTAGAATTTGAAAAGTTACATTTATCGATAAAATTTCGGTAGTATGAGCACAAATTAGAAGAAAATGTCACCTAACCAGATATTCCATAAGTAATTCGTCAACTACCTACGCTAAATGACGTTCAGTCAAGACGTTGGACGTTACAATAAACAACATGACGAGTTGTCCTATAGTCTTTAATATAATGTCGCCATTCGATAAAAACGCTAGTCACTCAATGAAATGGCGATTTCAATTAGATGACTGCGACATATACACTACCTCAAAGTAGATAATAATATATTACCTAGGTAAAGTACGTAATGGGACGCCCCCAGATATTTTGTATACAAATAAAGTTTAATTTTAAATCGCTATCTTGTAAAAGTATCGATGCGTCTCAGTGTGGACTGACACTTACATAATATAACCTCAGTATTTTAATAAGGGCCTACCAACTCAGGTTTATATTTGGTTTTCGGCTTGTACTGGTAAGGCTTGTTTACTTTAGAAACTTATCTCGTAAACTCTCAATCAACAGACAACCGCATCTTACCTTTCGTTGACCTTTATATTATAAGGGTATGGTTGACGTTGTAACTATTTAGTAATCAGGGCCCAGGGGGCTGATTCAAGATGCCATCGCTAATTATCGCTTACAAAGTTCGATAACCAACTGTATGGGATTTGACATAAGCTACGCTAAATGATCGCGATTTGGTATGTCATTTACCGTGCCTTATGTCAAATCCCATACATTTTGTTATCGAACTTTGTAAGCGATAATCAGCAATGGCATCTAGAATCAGCCTCCTGATCCAAGATGTCATCGCTTTTATCAGTAACAAAGTTCGAAAAAAAATAATATAGGAATTGACATAATATATAAGGTTCTCTCTAAATGACAAAGCGAAGTCGTGAGTCACTTAGCGAAGCTTATGTCAAATCCCATACATTTTGTTTCCGAACTTGGTAAGTGCTAATAGCGATGACGTCTTCATCATAGTGCCAGAAATTATGTATACTTAAATAGGTGATAATGATATGTCTACCTATCACGCTTAAAGAGATAGCCCGGTGACAAACAGACAGTGGTAAATGATATATGTTATTGAATGTACTGTAGGTTCTTGATGGAAATATATGTTACACTGTAATAACTAATAATACACAAATTACTTGCACTTTTTCCATTTTATTAGTTAATTAAGAGATTTATAAAAATACACGCCTGGTTTCGACTAAGTCAGTGCAAGCAATTTGTGTTACAGTGTAGTGGTAAAAGAATTGGGATCGCATTCTTTATTTGAGACCTTTTTACAGATAAAACAACGTTTCGTTACACCTTTAAATAAACTAAATTAAAAATAAAAAAAGCCCCAACTAAAGCCGTGTTTAACCAAGCAATGTTAAAGTTAACGCCATGTTAAAATACCATGCCTTCTCATTCATTGACAGGAAATACGAGAGGGATAGCATGATATTTAACGAAGGATTAAATTTAACATTGCTTGGTGAAACACGCCCTTAGTGTGTAACATTCCTATCACACCTAACAAACGACCTGATGACCTTGAAGACCTCAACCGATTTCCACCAAACATATTTCACAGCTGGATTTAAATATTGGTTTAGGAATTAGATATTTGAGACATTTTTGTCCATATGTATTTGAGAACCACGGGGCGCACTGCACTAGAACCATTCCTATTATTTCACTCATTATTTCTTACAGATTTTTTTTTCAGAGATCGCACGTTTGTATTGTAGCCTTATTAAATATTTATTTTATTCTTTTTTCTTTAATATTTGTTGTTATAGTGGCAACAGAAATACATAATCCCAAAAAACCTGAATTGTTTCGAGAAAAGGATGGTACGGCCGTGCTCAACTTGGCGGAGGCACTACCGTGCCCCCAGATTTGTGAAAGTTTCAAGTATCTGACTATCGCGGTTTTTGGGAAAGCCTGGTAACAGAAGGACGGACGGACAGTTGAGTCTTAGTAATACTCAGTAACACTTAGTAGTACTGAACAATAAAACTATTATTTACATGTCAAAACTAAATTATAAGATAAACTGCTAGCTGTGGCACTAAAAAGAAGTCATCACTCATTGTACTTATAATTGCACATAAAGCAGCTTTGTGTACACGCCCTTAATGACTCTTACTTTTCACAATAGTTGGATCTAATAATGTGATAGCATGTGTCTGGGCTTTCAATTCAATGATGTAGGTTTGAAAAGAACTAATTCGGTCTGCAAGTTGATACGGCGGGCCATTAGAATGATTGCAGTCCCATCACACATTCATAGACCATAGTTCATACAGACTGGCCCTCTTAACGGATTGAATTGCGCGCCTCGCCGGCTAGTGACTACAAATATTTGCTTTTTATTCTTCATATTTTACCGCAAAATTTTATTTGAATTCTATACGTTCGATTACTTTTTTGTGTTTCTACTGACGTGTAGTTTTCAGTTGTTCGCTGACGAAGCAATCATGTTAAATTAAATTATCTTCTTACCTCGTAATAAATGTTTGCTACAAATTATGATCCGTTCCGATTCATTAAGATCTAAATGTATACAAAAAAATCGTCAAAATTAATATACCGTTATATTTCTTCATTGCGGATGAATAAGAGGCATTTAAATTGGTAGCATAGTAGCCATACTGAGGTTTGTATACATTAAGATCATATTAATCAGATTTTTTTAGCTTTAAAACGTCACGGGTTCAAATTCTAAGGGCGTGTTTCACCAAGCAATGTTAAAGTTAACGCCATGTTAAAATACCATGCCTTCTCATTCATTGACAGGAAATACGAGAGGGATAACATGATAGCTAACGAAGGATTAACTTTAACATTGCTTGATGAAGCACGCCCTAAATACCGATTTCACCAACGCATGTTAGTGTTAACGGCATGTTAAAATAACATGCCTTCTTATTCATTGATAGGAATTACGAGAGGAACAAAATGATATTTAACGAAGGATTAACTTTAACATTGCTTGGTGAAATACGACCTAAGGCTCGTATTAATAAACAATTAGTCTTAAACTCGGTCTCTAAAATGTGATCGCAATCTCTACTTGAGTACCAATTTGACTGATTAAACAACGTTCCGTTTTACTTTTAAAAATTCACAACTCTACTTATGTTACTTATTAATATTTTTTTCTTTTAGAGAAACGTAAAAAGAAAGATATTATACTTATTTTAATATTTTGCTATATTATGAGTAATACGATTCGAAAGGAAGAAAAAAATAAAGTATGTAACGTACGTAAAGTGGTTCTTTTTAACCCCCGCCGCAAAAACTATCCCGTGTTGTAAGTTTGACCTGTCTGTGTAAATGTGTATATGTCTGTCTGTGGCATCGTACCTCCCAAACGTATGATCAGTCGAGAGTGTTCTTAGCTATGTTTGGTGGAAATCGGTTCAGGCCGTACTTCGTTATGTGAAGCGATAACTGAACGGCGTTTGGTAGTTTTCTTGTACTTTTATAGATAATGATATAAATGATAATGATAAAAAAATGCGAAGTGTCTTACTCCTCTGAGGCACGGTATTCCACTAGGTTGACGTTCGTTTGACGTTCATAAATACGTACCATTTATAAAATAGCATTCCATTCTGCTGTTAGAAGATCCAGACTGTAGGTACCGAAAATGTTTTTTTTTTAAATTGAAATAACAGAATCGTCCTTCAGGTTAGAACCCAGCTTGGGTGGAACTCTCAAAGGAGTATCCTAATTGAAACCTTGTGATCAGAAAGACTAAAGATACTGCGGTATAATATTATTTAGTCTGGCGCAAGGACGATCAATAATCGCATAATTTAGTTTTAGTTTAGTTCGCCTTTCCTAGAAACGTGCAATAGACTGTAATTTGATAGGGTTGGATTTTTTATGATACTGTTCTTATAATGGACTAGCTGTTGCCTGCAAACTACTATCCGTAATTCAAAAGTCCGAAGAGAATGCAGAACAATAATAAATAGATTATGGGCGAATACAAAACGATGAAAATGGAAATTCCATTTTTCCACAATATAATGTCAAATTTGACAAGTTTTCGATGCGTTTTTCAAGTCTATTGTATTAGAGTTATATTTTCACGAAGAAAATCCGGATAATATGACAACTTGACAATAGTTTTAAAACCATGTGCAATGCCCCATTATTTGAGACAAAATACCTATACCTACTTACTATTATTTATGAAAAACTACTCTATCTTTACTTGCGTACCATAAGGACAATAGAGAATACTCATTAATTTTCGTTTTAGCTCTCCATATACCTACTTTATTGAAAGTAAATAATGCGAATGAAAAAAATATTACGATATGTCGTGAAGTTTCCAAAATATTTAATTTCAAATTCTCGATGACGTCTACAAATTTTGAATTATTGATTCTAGAGTTTTTTGTAGTAACAAAACTAGTGTATTTGTACAGATACAAGCCCTTTTGTGATAACAGTTTTAATTAATTTTGTATAGGTAACTAGTAACATTCTCCATTGCGAAGATTTAATGTTTAATCCATCGCCGCTAGCATCACCGCTCGTCAACCCGCTTGCCAAATGCCAAGCATGACGAGATGGAATACTTTGGGGGAAGAATAGTGGACGTTACAGTTGAAATGTTAGTTGTTTAGTCAGCAGGTCAAGTGAGGCCCACCAAGTTTTCTTTTTCAGTAATCTGTTAATTATTAATAAAATATTTGTACTTATTATTACAAAAATATACCTGTTAGGTTTATACTGGTCATTCATAACAAGACCTTAGCCCTAGTATAAAAGTTATAAATTAGTTATGAGTTAGTTAAAAATTATGATGTTATTCAATTATTCAACAGCCAATTTGAGTTGGAAGTTCATGGCTATGCTATAGTGGCTCAATTCCAAGCGAGCAGTCGATAGCAAAGAGGTGTTTACATGAATTTTATGCTGGGACACCAATGATTTAAAAAATACGACAGGTCCTTGAGGACGTTTTATATAAACCAAAGGTTTCTTCATAAAACAAACCTTTCCTCCTTCCTTCATAGAAGAAAAGTCTTGTTTTTTATAAATTTTGTTTAAAACAACATAAAAAGTTTTGGTGATCTGCAGGACAGGCCGAGCATAGTGCAGGAACCAATTAAAAAACCATATGTATATCTGTTAGAATAGTATCTTTATCTATTGTGTTGTTATTTATTTTTATTGTTAACAGAAGCTATATGTTTTCAATAAATTATTTCTATTATTATATTCTGCGCCACACGTACATTATTAAAGATTATTTTTCAAGTCTAACTTCTATATCACTTATGTTATACTTTGCGATACTTCGCTTTGAAGACGTTGTAACCCACGAAATGCCCTGTCCCTACGCCAGGATAGTACGCGACACACCCTTATCAGGCACATTTGCCCCGCAGGCGTCGTCAACCTTCTGAAAATATTCGCTATGTTATTCCCCGTACTTTATGTGCGACTTTAACTGCAGGTGAAAATTGAAAAAGTTTATGTTACGACTACACTTAACATCCCTAAAATGTGTTCCAATGTAATTTGTTTATAAGGCGCAGTAACAGCTCCGGTCAGTTACTGGAGTTTGCATATTTTATGGCGTTTTACTGTTAGAATCTTAATATTTAATATTTGATTCTTGTCGAAAACCTAGATTAGAATTTTATTCAGAGCAAGCGAACATAATATTTATTTTGATAAGTGCCTATTATATATACCTACCCTAATATAAAAAAATATTATACATTTCCTCAATTTTTGTCATAAACTAGCTGACCCGTGCCCACTTCGTTGAGTATAAAAAAACCGTTTAAACATTCCCTGGACTTCCACGAAGACCAAAAATAGGCGAATCGGTTCAGCCGTTCTCGAGTTTTAGCGAGACTAACCAACTGCAATTCATTTTGATATATAAGATCATAATGTCACTTAACCAATAATACACCACTATAATGGCACTTAACTAAAAAGAGTAAAAACGTCCAGAAGCTTGCCAGACAAGAATTGCACCGAGTGCGCTCTAAAGCATTCTACATTGATATAAAATTATCGTATAATTTCCAACAATATATTATACAAAAGCTGAAAATTCCTGCACATTGGGTTGTTACCATAAAGGAGGACGATAATGCCGCTATTAGAACAATTTCTAAGGCGGAGTCGTAGACGCATCAGACGCGAGTCGCTCGTAAAAGTGAATTATTATAACGCTCCGAGAACTATCGCCGGCTAAACTTAGTCGGTACGATTTCGCTAACAGCCTCGATACGATAACGAAAGATGCATTTAGCAACCTAGGAGGTTATCTGTGCTGGATGTTAAGAAAATCATGTGAAAGTATTGAAGCGGTTCCAAGTAACCACATTTAAAAAACACTTTACAGCTTGGCAAAAAAGTCTAGAGGGCTTATTCAAGATGCCACCGCTATTTATCGATTACGGATTGACACAAGCTTCGCTAAATGACATACGAATTCGCTCGTCATTTAGCGAAGCTTATGTCAAATTCCATGCATTTTATATTCGAACTTCGTAAGCGATAAATAGCGATGGTATCTTGAATTAGGGCCCGTGGCTTTGACGATGTACAGAAACTTTTTCAACAATATCATCTTATATACATTATGGATTGGCACTAAATTTATACGTATTTAATATTTATAATGTACTCCCTCTTAGAGATGTTAGGGAGACCCGTAACCGTAACCGAAACTATCGCATATCCGATATAAAAAAATATCCGTAACCGAATCCGAAATGAAAGTTTTGCTACTTTAAAAAAAGAAATAATTAATGTCCGTAATCGAAATCATCCAAAACAAACGGATAATCCGAAATAATTTAATATCCGTATCCGTAATTTCATCTCCATTTTGTCCCTGCTCCTTTTCTATTTGTTTATGATGAAAGTCGGGTAAAAAGAAAACGAGGCAAAAAAAACTTGTTTTGAGGTTTTCGCACCCGCATATTGCTGCGTATTTCAGAGGAAGAGGTAAGATCACTTTTATTGCCTTTCTTTAGAAATAAAAAAAATTAGTTTCAAAACAGTACTTAACTAGAACTATCAAAATTGTCAGTTTACAAATACCACTAGTATATAGGTAGGTACAAAATGGTTCCTCCGATATTGAAATATTAAAGTACGCTCAGTCCCAAAAGTGCAGTACGCTTTTAGGTTTAAAATAGAAAGCAATAAGACAGCGCCGAACTTTAAGCTGTTTTCCGCTCGTTTGTTTATGTATTTAAGTCACAAACTGTGTGGAAAACTTCATCAAGAAATAAAACGGGTAAGTGTGAGGTGTAATCCGAAGCTTTTATCTGGAAAATGGCGCTCTAACAATTACTAAACAAAATGTGTTTTGAAGATACCTGTGTGGGTTATTCAGAGCGAAATGTTTTCATATTACGAAGTACTTATTTTTGTTATAACGTTTATTTACTGCTCAAAAATTTGAAAATATGGTTAGTATTATTACTTTTGTTATAATAAATAATTAAAATGAATTTGTTTTTATACACGCCTTTATAAAATATAATCCATTATTGTTAGTCACTTTCCGTGACGGAAAACGAATTTTCTTCACAATAAAGCACAGGTACAGTGATATTAAAAAGTTGAACAATTTCCTTCTTTAATTAATTTACGCTGGATTTCCTGATTACTAAATAAACGTAATTAAAACTTTGCGAATGAGATTTCTTTTTTAATTTGGAGCGGACTTGGCTAATTTCGTCAGCGCAACGGGGGATGACACACCCTCTATTCAGAGACCTATTTATAAAAAAACGAACAATGAAGGGGTAACAGGTATAACTTTTTGAAAGAATTGAAAAACATTCTAAAGAATTTTTGAAAATGTAGAGACAATGCTAGAAAAACAAGAATCGTTAATAATTTATTTGGTAGAGTGTTGTTAAAATGTTAATAAGCACAAACTGATTTCATAGCTGCTAACATAGAGGAATTTTTGGAAATGTTTGAAAATGACAAAAAAAAAAAATCATACAGACGAATTGAGAACCTCCTCCTTTTTTTGGAAGTCGGTTAAAAAATCGTAATAATTCTTTTAGAGTGTTCTAACAATGTTGATTTATGAGCACAATCTGATTTTATACGAGTAGCTGCTAACATAGCGGTCGTATAATCGGTTTATTTTTAAATAAATAATTCGGAAATTTAGTTACCATTTTTATAATATTTTGTGTAAATTGAGGCCCGTAATAATATAGAAGTCTCAAACCCAACCTGTATGAAATAAAGTTTTTCATTTTTAAAAGTTAAACGAAACGATTTTTATCTGTGAAACAGGTTCTCATGTAAGGTAAGGTTTGAGATTTCTTTATTAATACGGGCCTTAGATCAGTTTTGGTCACTATTTTTGACAGTTAAAATAATTTTGTCGGTAACATAATAATAATTTGATCCCAGATTCACTATGAGCATTGTCCACTACAGAGTTGTCCCTTTTATCAAAATATACTTGTTAAACACAAGGGTTGGAAAATTCATAATGTCAGCGCAACCTATTACTTTCATCTCAGTGAAAGAGTATAGAATATATATTTAATGTTTTCTATACACCATGTTTTTACCGATTCAGTGGCTTTACGAGAGCTGACCGCAGGAAAAGTATATATCATAAAAAGTTTATAGACAAGTAAAGTAGGGTTGATCAGGAGGCGGTAGTGTTGTGGGTTGGAATCCCCAATTTTATTGCCCGTCACGCACCATAAAAATAGAGCAATTTAAACGATTACGTAAAGATTAATTTGCTGATTATATTATATACATTTATTACATTTGGGACAAGCGCATCAAAGTTAACAACTTTATAAAAAAAAAAAACTTTTTACACTTTTGTTGTACAATTAAACAGAGATTGGAACCACCTGGTAAGTAAAAAATTATACTTGTATTAGGAGAACTTTATGCAAATTAAAGTTACAATATTGGCAAATTGTATTTTTGTTTTCACTAAAGGTCGCCCTTTGGTCGTAATTCGCCCATAATAGTGTAAAAAAAGTTGTGTATTGTTGTTCATTTTGCCAAATTTCACACTGGTTTCACACAAAATTTTTGTCGTCTCGTCTGTACTCAAAGTTTTTGCCACACGTATTGATAGGTATTATATTGTAGTTGTTACAGTTATTTTATTACGATCATAGAAGAAAAGTAGATACACTTACTTACATTATTTTGACACATGCAGAATGTATTATTTATGCTATAACCTACTTACTCCTCTTTCTAATATTTTATTTATTAAAATTTCAAACATACATAATAATTGAAGAATACACATATTTTTGATATACCCTTGACATAATTTACAAAGACTGAGGACTTCCACTTTTAGAACATGCATGCTCTTGCATTTGTAAGGAGTTCGTTAAAGCAATTACCAACCTAAAATTAGCTTTCTTGGTAACATCTAAGAGCTTATAAAGTCTCTCATATTTTGTTTTATTAGCGTGTGTAGAAACAAACTGAAAAACTTGTAGCATTAACTTCGGTTGCAGCTGAAGATGTTAAATTTTCTAGAAGTTACGATGTATTTAGAAGAGTAACTGTAAATTCACAGAAATAAGCAAGCAGCATCTTAGTTTAGTTATTTGCTGAGAAAATTTAAAGTTACCAAAAAGTTAAATGAAAGCAGAATCGTTTTTGGATGCAAATATATAGGTATACTTATATTTATCGTGGAAGAATTACAATAACATATCCGATAATACTACTCAAAATCTAGTCATATCTCACACAACTGAAGATTTATAATAATAAAACACTTCGAATAATAAAATTGTATATAAATAAAAACAGCACGAATTCAATCATGTAAGTAAACATGGCCGATGGCCAGTGCATAAAACGTTAATACACTGCGTAATATGTACGTCGTACAGTCATGCGTACTTTCAACATTATTACTATAGCAGTAAGGTTCAAAAGTACTGTTGTGTTCGCGACTGTACGTTTACGTGCTCGCTAAGCCCGGATAAAACACCCTAAGGTGTCCCTGTTCTTTTATCACCGGTCGCTTTATGATGCACAAATTTCTATAAACTCCGCCTTTATTATTCATAAACGGCCAAATATTGATGTCCACGCGTAAACTACACAACGTACCGAGGTATTTTACATCTCACATGACCTCTATGCTGACGACATAAAGATCACTCTCGTAAAAACGGTGTGAAATAACTTAACGCACTGTACCTATATTTCGATGCTATAATAAACAGAAAATACGGTAAATAAGTTCGGTTTTTATTTTCATTGAAGTTGTAAGACTTCGCCGAGCTCAAGCCCATTGATGCTGTTTCTACAAATCAGGTTTTATTTTGTTTGTATATTTCGCACGTTATGTTGTTTTGATCAAAAAAAATTTTTATATGGCAGATTTTAGTAGCTAATTATAATAAGATATCGTATTTAATGACTTCATTAACGTCTTATTTATTGTCTTCCTTGTATACGACGACCTCTGTAGCTCAGTGGTTGAGTGCGATAAGTTAGATTAGGTTAGTCAACTCGGAGTTTGCGGGTTCGGATTCCGCCAGAGGATTAAAAAAGTTTTTTACGACCTGTATATTCTTAATCCAGATGTTTATTACATTTGAAGTAGATACCTTGTCTAGAACCTACATGTCTATAAAATTATCCACATTTTAGTCGTAAAATAATTATCACTGAAGTTTAATAGCAAAGTATTATCACAGAAAGTTTTCATAAAATGTTAATTAAGTGCACAGTTATTAGGGAGCTATTAATCGTGTCTCAAGTCAACAGTGTTAGGACGATGTAAACGACCGACCGTTTATGAAGTATTTTGGTGGGAATTTATTTCACAGCACTTGTCACGAGCAGACAGCTATAAACGTGATTAATAATTTAATAATATATAGTTAGGGAGCCCAGCACCCTTAGGCCCGTATAAATAAAACAATCTCAAACCCAACCTCACTTGAGAACCTATTTGACAGATAAAACAACGTTTCGTTTCACTTTTAAAAGTGAACAACTTTATTAATGTTACATAGTAATTTAATTTATTTTATTTTTATACCGTAATATTCATATTATCATAGATTACAGAAAAATATTAAATTAAGTATAATCAAAATTTTTATTACCTTTATTTTTACGTTTTAAAAAAGAAGAAAAAAATAAATATGTAACATAAGTAAAGATATTCATTTTTAAAAGTAAAACGAAACGTTTTTTTTGTCAAATAGGTTCTCAAGTGAGATTGGGTTTGAGATTGTTTTATTTATACGGGCCTTTGTCAAGATGCCATCGCCATCGATATTATCACTTACGAAGTTCGATACAAGTGACATACGTATTCGTGTGTTACTCGCGCATGGCACACACTAACGAGCGAGTGCACGCTTACGCTGATCAAATTGATCAATAATAATTGATCAAATCAACTAATCTGAACATCACTTCGCAGTCACTGTTTTCAACAATGAGCGTTCAGATTAGCTGATTTGATCAATCGATCAATTTGATCAGCCTTTCAGAAACCGGGCGTAAGCGTGCACTTGCTCGATCGTTGTAGAGACCTAGTAGGCTTTGGTGATTATATTATTGAAAGCAAAAATGTTGGAGCTTCTTTGACACCAATTAACATCTCCAACCTTAATTTTACGCGTCTCATTAAGATGAGTTTTTTAACACCCTAAAAAATTAACTAATTTTCATGCCCAGATTACCCCACCTGGGACACAAATACTATCATAATCTCGTGCTACTTCAAAAATCCCCTCTTGGGCTCCCCTACTAATAGATTTGATGCTAAATCTTAATTCTATATTATTAACTTTCTTAAATTATTCGTGTAATTTAATATTTTATAAATAGTTTGCCTTGGGATAGACGTTTAGATTATCACTTATTAATAAGAATTAACATGCCACAATCTGCGTTGCTACTACATATTATTAATATTAAATCGGTTATTAATAATGTTGTTCCTTTAGCTTTCATGCCCTAGGGAGAAATTAGGAAAGGTAAGAAATAATAAGAATACAATCTTATCGGCCAGTTTTAACTTATCAATTCAATATCCTATCTTTAACTAAAAATGAAAATCTTTACGTACGACTGCAATAATCTATGTATAACTAACTTCAAATCACATCGCGGTCAATAGTTAGAATAACTTTTAGTTATAGATTTTTATGTATCTATCTAGTTTCTATGTAGTTCCGTATTGTAATGTCCAACTGATTTACGAATATTTTATCATTACTATTCTAATTGGCTTCTGCTACAAACTGCCAAAATAAATATTTATTATATTTATGTTTGCTGACGAGAGGCTCATGCATGTCGTTATCTCTAATGTGAAGGTAGGATTAGCTACAAATTTGAATAACCTTCGAGTACGCACCTACTCCAACAATCAACAAATCTCTAATAATATTTGGAGTCCCACTGCTAGCGTTATGCATTAGATTTTTTCATTCATTCATGTATGTAACTAAAAATCATTATACTTTTAGAAGAACTTTTGAAATTCTATATAATCGTTAGCCATTTTATAGAATTTCATACTACGTTTAGAGAAAAATAGCTTTTTAAAGTATTGTTCCTTATATTAATCTTAAACCAAAAAATAAGATTAGAAGAACTTCATCAGATTTTAAGTCAAGTGAGTACAATTTTTATCACCTTTTGAGTAAAAACTTTTGCACCATAAACCTAAAAGTTGGCCCACGGCAAAAACTAGCAGGTCATTCATTGTACAGTCTCATACTACAACGTAATACATATTTTATCAGTAAGAGTGTAAGGTGCTGTCGACGCTGGGATTTTCATCCAATAATACAACCAGCTTGATCACGAATGTATGTCTGTCAAATGTGTTGAAGTTTTTCAAACAACCCAAATATTATTTAATAGGTAATTATTATTTTCCGACCTAGGTATAGAATAAATATTTTAAAATTTCCAAGTAAAACGTAACAAATTATTCTTGGAATCAACACAAAACGCTAGTTAGTTAGGGTTTCAACCCTAACACATTGAGAAGAACCGGCGTAAACAACTTGCAATGAAATTTATGGTTTCAGATATATATTTTAAACCCTTTTATGACGATCTCGTCATAAAGGGTTTAAAATATATATGTGTATATAAGTATACTATAACTATAGTGCCTAGTTTATTTAAAAGTATGTCGATGATTCTTTTAAAATTGTTTATTTTCACGATATTGCAGATATGGCTTAGATACATAAGTAAGTAATTTCAATACAATTAGATACAAAAAAAACTGGTGGATTTTGTTTTTTTTTTTTATTATTTTTGTTTGTTTTAATTTTTAGTTAGTAGATAGTCTAATAATATTTTAATTACTGTTTTATTTATTTTAGTTTACTTTGTGATTAATAAACATTCATTAATAAAATAAAATAAAAAAAATTTAAATAAAAAAAATTCTCTATGGAAACCGTGCACTTGACAGCTGTCACCGGCAGCTATCATGAGCAATTGTCATTTTTGTCAATACAAAGTTGTTCTGTATTCTCCATGTTTACTTTTTTAATAAATTAATTAGATACAATCAATTACTGAAAACAACATGTTTATAATCGTTGAGAGACAAGAAATTGCTATAAGTCAGGTTGTACCCCCATTTAATCCTTCTGTAAGGGTGTGTACCCACTAGACGTTTAGGAACAACAGTTATTTACGTAAGCTTGAGGCTGTTATATTTATTAACCGACTGAACGTAAGCCAGCTTGGTTAATGTTCACATTAGACGGATAACATCTTTCGATAAGAGTCTAATATACTATATTGGCGAAAATAAACATAACATCGTTGTTCATGGCTAAATTGCTTATATTACGAATCCTAAAATTTATTTATTTATTTATTGACTCCCCAACAGAACAACATTTGGTACATTAATAAAAAATATAATCAAAAAAGGGCTTAAAGATAAAATAAGTCTTTAAAGTTAAAGTGCTTTACAAAACATTACACACAAATTATTAGATATACAGTAGAATCATTGACTAATTAAACTAAAAGTAATAAGTATACATAAATTAAAAATATATGAAAAAAAAAAGAATTATAATATACAATAATTTATTTTCATTTAACATAATTTTTAATTTAATTTACAAATTTAACAAAATAAATAATTTTGCAGTCCTTTTATTTGTGTAATGACATATAGAGGCGGTTTCCCGGTACTGAAAACCCTTCGCGTATAGGTAAAATATTCCTGTTTTCATATTCGGTCATACATAAAGTGTTTCTTTATGATAAAGAAACAGGTATGACTATAAGCGCATATGGAAAAATATTACAATATTAGCTTATAGTCATAACTACCTGTTTCTTTTATTATTATTATTATTTTATATATATACAGTTATTACCTGTGCAACAGGTAAAATATTCCAATATTTCCATACGCGCTTACAGTCCTGTTTCTTTTATTAGTTACTAATAATGTAGGTGTATCTTGTAAAAGCAATTTCGCAAATTTTTGCTCTTGCACCTTATCTACGGTTAAAAGGTAATAAGGGCGTAACCCGCGTAACGCCAAAAACCAAATTAAACAGGAGAGCAGTAGAAGTTTTAAATTCAGAAAAATTAATTTGGCGTCAAATAAATCTATAAAACCGTAATTTAATTAATTCCTATAATTTCCACTAAATTGTTTTTAGCGCTAGTGTTGTACCAAAAATAAAGAAAATTCAAACACAAGTCACAACATTTAGCATTATTTTTACACGCTTTTTATTAGCTTCACGTTTGTAACCGATTCCTTTGGGCGCGATTTTGACCCACTTTAAACGGCCAGATTTTATTGAAACTGCAGATTAATCGAGGACCGATGACGACAATATTATTACAATATTAAACATAATTAATAAAAAAATAATTTAATAATTTAAAAAAATAAAATAAATAATAGTTAAAAAAAACTAAATACACGCTTTGAAATTCAACTGAAAAATAGAAAATAAATTATAATAAATTTAAATTTAAAATACATAGTAAAAAAAATTGTAAAAATAGCGTGGGGTGCTTATTATGATATTATTAAAATAATAATAATTATTCAACTCATATCTGTCAGAAAAATATTTATAACTATTGCACCCCACAGTAGGTAAAATATTTTTTTTTTCAGTATTTTAATTTAAATTAATATTTTTTTTTTGAGTTTGAGTTTGCCGGTTCGAATCCCGCCGAAGGAACAAAAAGTTTTCAATGTTCCTGGGTCATGGATGTGTGTTCAATTTGTCTATTAATATAATAAAAATCTTAAATATGTGTATAGTATACAATATGTATTAAATATATATTTCCGTTGTCTGGTACCTGTAACACAAGTTCTTCGGATACTTAGCACAGGGCCAGATTGACGTGGTGTGAAGCGTCCATAGATATTATTAAAAAAAACAAAGCTTTTGTCACTGTGAAGCTATGTAATACTTAACTATTACCTGATATCGAAGTTAACTTACGTCTTACATCTTGCAGAACGAGCAAGATGTGTTCGGTGCCTAACACCACCCTATCATACATTTTCTATGTTCTGCACCTTATAAGGTCAGACGACCGGCGGCGTCCACTCGGTCGTAAAAGATGATAAATTCATAAATATTACTGTGGCGTGCGCTACTTTACATAACTACATTCGCGAGTATGAATTATTGACTATCGTAGACAAGCTCCGGTCCGCTGTCACCTTACTTGACCCTGCTTTTTGTATCTTGTAAACTGTCAACATAAAGTCAATCTTAGACTTTGTATAACACTCCTTGCACGAGTATATTTTGTATGGCGAGAAAGGTATATCGCACCGACTGGAGCGTTTTCAAATTGGATAAAAACTTTATCTATACTAATATTATAAAGCGGAAGAGTTTGTTTGTTTGTTTAAACGCGCTAATCTCTGGAACTACTGGTCCGATTTGAAAAATTCTTTATTCATTAGTTAGTCCATTTATAGAGGAAGGCTTAAGGCTATATAACATTACGCTGCGACCGGCGTCAGAATCAGTGAGAAATGTTACAAAAACGGGGAAAATTATTCACATTTGTTGCGTGCGCTGCATAAACGGTTTAAGTCAATCAAAAACTACGCGAACGAAGTCGCGGGAACAGCTCGTATTAAATACTAGCTGTTCCCGCGACTTCGTTCGTCGTTTTATACAATACTGTATTGTATAAAACGATCCCTGAGTCTCACTTTAACTATTTATATATAGAAGTAATTTTAACTAAAAAAGGGGTGTAGAGCATACTTGGCATGTTTACTGATTTTTCGTTATTATTTCCGTTCCAGCCGACGCGCTGACTAATTCCCGTACAGTGGCATGGGGTTACCTATTGAAGACCCTGATTCTACTTACACTGCCCCAAGTGTTCCCTCTGAAGGAGAACCAGCATTGCCCACTGTACTTCCTCGTCAATATAGGTAGTCCGAACGGGACATCCTGGAAACACGATGGAGGTTTAACCGATACCATCTTCGCGAATTGCACCCCAGAAATCCTCAAGCTTTTACCGGATTAACATGAAGATCTTCATGTTAAGGTATGTTCTCTTCGACATTTTAAAACAAAGTGCCTGATGAAAAATGATAACGCAGGCGCCTATCTACTACACGGTATCTTAATTTTTGTGTAATAATCCAGTAATAACTATGGACGCTTTCACACCACGATGGTGTAGAGTGCCTTGCCGGGGCCCCGTATAAAATTTTGGGGCCCTTATGAAGGGTATAGATTTCTCACAAAAAAAAAAACCTGTATAATCGATGCGATGGTAGCCACGCCCCTGACCACGATAGTCAGCTATTGAGTAACTTCGGTTGATTTCAAGTTTCTGAAACTCGACTGTCATTTTGACGTTCGAATTTTTCAAAACACGATTTAAAAAGTTGAAATGTAAAAAATTTTACATTTTGACGTTCAAACGTCAAAACTATAGTCGATGTTCATCGAAGAAAGGTCACCGCAGTTATGTAATCAGGGGGCAGACAGATCACGTGGTTTTTAATTAACTAGTGTTACGGCTATCTGATAACAGAAATATAATATTCTTAATATGATTTTAATAACTAGGTAAATTTAGATCCATGAACTAAGATCACAGAAAACGACGCCACTGAGCCACAGAGGTCGTCGAATGATAATATATTGGGTAGTTAGTTATCAAATTCTACCTAGTCTAATTGCAAGGCATGAAAAATACAGTGGCTGCCTTTGTTCTCTCGCAGAATAGAGGTGACATTATCTGCCATTTCATGTTCAGAGAGCATGAAACCTTGTTGGACTCACTACACTACGGCTAGTGCCTAGTACAGAGTGTAATATATTATTTATCTGAGGGGCAGTTATATAGTATAATAATATATATCTACAGGCTATAATATTAATGAGTGACAATACTTCAGGGTGTATATGGGCCCCTTATAAAGTTTACTGTGTTTACTGTGGAAGTACCAGCGCTGAAAGAAGTCTTTAAATTATTGTATGGGAAAATTTATGATATTGATTATTGTGGCATTTCTCATACAACAGTTTTTCTGCGCTGGTACTCTCACAGTAAACTCTACATAGGAGGCACATACGCACTATAAAGTATTATCACTCATTTATTTTACACTATTTTTGCTTTCGCACTATGTTGACGGGCCAGAAGTAAGTTGGCCAAGAAGGAACCATTGACAACTAAAGTAACGACTAACAACACCAAAGTGAGCAACCAAAAAAAAAAATCACAAATTATGTAGTTGTAAATTTGTAGATATTATATGCTCTGTTAATTACTTCATAACAATTGAAGACATGAATCGACGAAGGTGATATGTCGCAAAAAAAAATTACCCAAAAAATTTAGTTTAAACGGTCACTTGAACAATTTATGATAATTATGTAGTAACGTATTAAGTACATCGATTCTAGAGAGTAGAGACGGATCTTCATATTGATGTACTTAATACTTTACGACGTATTTTAAAATGTTTAAGTGCCAGTTTGAACTCAAAATCATAATTTTGTTAGATATCACCTTCATCCATTCATGTTTTCAATTATATTATTGGTTGTCTTCTGAGATTTGTTGCTAATTCGTGAGTTCTGTTCTAAGAATCACTCAGTTGATTAAAGCTCCAGACACTTATAGGTTGTTCTAACCATAGACAACCATAGAGCTTAAAAACATAGGAAGAGGCGTGGCAATAAAACAAATTAATATTTTTATATTTTTTATTAGATTTTTATAAAGGTTTCATTGTATTTATCGTAGGTATAGTGTCATTTGAAATATATTTTAAGTATTAATTAGCTTTCATTTAGATAATGTGTAGTAGGCGATTACGTATAACAAAATACAGTTGTAAATAAAAGTAACTGCCGACAACAGTTCACAAAGCAATATTAACCAACGCGTAAAACGAAACTAATTCTGAATACAAAGTAAGTTGGGTTAATTGTGCACTAACTAAATATAGGTAAGTCTCACAGTATAAACCAATGGGCAGATGAGCGCACCGTGTGAAGCCAAATACAAAAAAAAGCGAATACAATGTCACAAATAAAACCGACGATTCCCGAAATACAAATGTATTCTATTTTAAATGTGCCTGTATTCGATTTTGTGGCTTCTCCCAGATATTAAGTACGCTCTGTCTGCCTATTATTTCATAATCCGAGGGTAAATTACAAAAATTATTCTAACTTTAACTAAAAGAAAGGTTTTCTATAAATAATGTATTTATTGGCGTAGCCGAACAGCTCGTTCCAGCGAATCGTGGATCTGTTTGAACTACGTTATCTAAAGATCGTCTTTGTCGGCGACTATTGTTGCTAGTGTAAAAACGCAGTAGACCAACGTCACAGACAAAGAAAATCGGATCGAACCGAGGAGGTCCACTATACACGCGCGAGACCTACAGAGGTGAACTCTCTAAAGTAATTTCCAGTCAATAACAGTTAAACAAAATTGGACTAAACAACAAGGAATTTGTACTTTGGGAGATGTGATATCATAGAGAATCGACTAGGTTCTCATCAAATGAATTAAATACTTAATGAACATCGTATCCATAATATATAATATAAGCAATATAAAACGTAACATAATCGGAAATACTAGACAATAATATAATTCTGCTAAATAAGTAGTACAGATTTACGTCAGCCTGCAATGGGACGACGCGAGCAAGACGCTGCCGCGGTATCGACTAGACGCGGCAGCGGCCCCGTCGACTCCACTACGAGACAACCAGATTGTCTAACAATATATTAAATTGAATAGAATAAAACTTGGCTAAATTTTGTACCAAAAAACGTATCTAGGCGTTGTCATAATTATTAAAATGATATGCTTGCGAACAGCGACGCTTTGGTTGGGATCACGCAGGGGTGCTGCCCGCTTCTCAAACTAAACGAAATGTCCTCCGTGTACCCACTACACATTCTGCTATTGATCGTCGGCCGCTTGTTCGGTAGTTCTGATTTTCTCGATATCATATTAATTATAATGTCACAACATCAAGCCAGTATAAAAAACACTAAGCCTACTAAAACTACTACCTGCGAACTCTTTTAAAGAGCAAACTTACAATCTATTCGTGAAGTAACACAGGACCCGCCGGTCGGCCGGGTAATATCAAGATCCGTATAAAATATAACACGTTTTTATCTCCTTAGTTTTATTACAATTTTCTGAAACAACCTTAAACACTAGCTCCGCGCTTCCCAACATACAAAATAGACAATACAACGCTCACCGCCATTATATACCAATAGCTTTTTCTTTTTTAAAAATCGTTACAAATGGAACTTTTCCTTATCATATATCTTTATAGTTTTATGCCTTAACCGCTATAAACACCGCGTGTGCCAATTCCTTACGCATCGACCGTATTACAAAAATATACTCGAAACGTATCGAAGTACTTAATAAATAATATCATTTTCTCAATGGTATAAGTTACTTCTATTCTAATAATGTATACTTTTAAATGACTTTAGTATTCAAACACTTATCCTTTAATCTTACATCGATTGGCGTTTCGTTACCATTTCTGACTTCTGTCAATACATTCCCACCATCGCTCACCATATTCCAGAAAAATTGTAAGTAAACGAGAGATCTTCGTAGAAAATACTAAAACGACCACACCCGAGAACGCGCTCGGCGACCTACACGAGTTACGGTTAAACACGATTAATTCACACATCCAAACATACAAATCGGGATTAATATTAGAAAGGATGCAAACTCAAAAGTCGTATCTCGATTAAAATTAAAAGTGTAAAGTATAATGCAAGTAGGTAGACCGAACGAAATGAACAATATAAAAGCATGTACATAATAAGAAACGCACGACAGGTAAAGATAAACCTAGCCTTAATATAATGGACCGAGCCTCGCCCGTCCAGAAGCTGTGTTCGTCGCATCCAAATCGCGTTCCGAGACCGCAGACGACTCCCAACTCCTCGACGAAGGGCCAAGGGCGGCCGTATACAATAACTATTATCGCTTTGATACACGTACTCGCGAGTTACCTCGCTCTTATAAAAATACTACATCTACATATCCAGTAAAAAAATTGATTAATTACGAATTTTATATTAGGTAATAGAAAAAACTTTATCGCTAAATTACTCGTTACCATTATGAAAGTACAAAAGTTATTTTTAATGTTAGTTACAATTTATGACACTCATACCCTGATACACCCCGCGCATCACGTTATACTAATTGCCATGCAATAACTTAATTATTATCGTTAACCAATTCGTAAGATTATCACCAATTTCACCGTCCGACAATGTTCATGTGCCGTGGAAACTATGAAGACGGATCGCAAAATTCTTTTCGAATGCCGTCCTCGCGGGCGAAGACAGTTCCGTTTACGACGTAATATCACTAAGCGCACTCCGCCGCGTCCGATTATTTATCGGAGAAGACTCTCCACGGGTGGAGAGACGTTAGATGACGGCCGAGCGGTGGCGCCGCGGCGGAGCGCCGTGAGACCCTAACTAGAAAAGTTAATACAAAAGATTAATACATCTACGTTAGTGTAGAAAACATCGAGTATCAAAATATAATTAACACATTGATCTTTCACTAACCAATAACAGCCGTATACTATAATCAGCCAATGTGTTTGGAGTTTGAGCTGTCGCGGACTCTATGCATCGGTAGAGAATGGAGGAGTCAAATAAAAGTGGAATCGATGACTTATCGATCGCACCCTTCGACGAATTAGATTCTATTATTATTAGATTCAATTCATATTCGCTTGTTCTCGAACTCAATTAAACCAATAGAGATTGGCCAAGGTCTCCGTTGTCAGATCAAACAGATAAGAGTTTCAGAAATTAAGTTAAAACATCAGGTTTAACATTTTAGTTTAGATTAACGAATATTATTTTCATTTGCTCGGCGTTCAGGTTTCTTCCACTTTTATTTGACTATTGAGGTACCTATTTATAGACGTGGACTTTGACATGTTCGAACAAGATACACTATATTCTAAGCTCCTAAGCTCCCAAAATATACGATTTATATTCAGTCTTTCGAGTCACGAAATTATAGACGTCAGCTGCATAGAGTCGCACGTATTTGCAAAGGAATTGACGAAATTTTAAATATTTATAACACCGTTATCATAGTACGGCCTAACTAACCACGTCGGGCGACCGAAGTCTTATATCATATCACAATTTTGGGACTTCTATTAGAAATTTTAATGAAGATAGTTTTATGATAAAAAGCTTATGATCAATTAAGCTTAGTGCGCAACACGACTAGCTCTACCATCGCTAAGCAAATAGCAACAGCGGAGCCGGTGTGTACGCGCCTTAATACTACACTAATGAAGGCTAGTGTCATTAAAGGGCAGGGGTACTTATCATTGGAGAGTGCATTCGTAATATTTAATTAAAATTGAAGTTCCTTATGGAGTGCACGGAGGCACCGCCTATGACCAGAATGTACACGGTACTCGGTACTATGCCGACACTTGGCACGAGATTAAAATACGAAAACGATGACTAAAGTTAGGTTGTATGACCACACATACGTCTCATTCACACATTATCATTAAATAAAATCTAAGATTCTAAATGAGAACTACTGGAAATAACTATGCTAGGATGGAAAGCGAAACATGACAGTACGGGTACGTCACGCGGTTGGGCGCCTACTGCTTGCTTCTACTGATCTATTCCTATAGTATCCGATAAAATACGAGTAGAAATAAACACACGTAAACCGATAAAGATATAGTTTTTCATAATTAACAACTTTTGCTCCTAAATTTACCAACGTAAAACGAAATTTATTTAAATAATAACGGTTGTGTCACTTTTGTGAGGTGAAACGATCACTATATTAGGATTTACAGTAACTATTACGTAAAGATTATATAGATCACTGTCACTTTATATGCATTCGATTTATAAAATTTGCAAAAGTAACAAATTGTTCGTTTGTACTTTTAAGCAATTCACTAAATTACACCACAACAAATTCAACATGTACAACTTCGAACGTGGGCGTCTAAATAAATTGTCATTAATTACAAAAATTTAACAAATATTTGCAAATAAACTAGGAAGTTTGCAACGTTTGTGTACATTTATTCAAACTGAACAAATAACTAAGTGACTAAAATATGAATAATAAAACACATCTTACGATAATGATCTGCTGTAGACTATTGCTTACCTGCTTCTACCTACTTCCTACACAACCTGCGGCTTGCACTTCTACTTCGGTAAGATCGTACAGGAGCTGCACTAATAGGGGAAGAACTACAAATAGGTAATCGAGGAACCCGGGAGGTTTTAAATCTAATACACCTAAATAATTGTAGAGAGTAAACACTATTTGTTTGAGAAACCATTTTGTACAGTTGCTTTCCGATATTTGGTTCTAACTGAAAATACTTCTCGTGAATTTAGGAGCCTTCTACTATAATTTTCTATTACAATTCTAAAGAGGTAATGTTAAAAGATCTTTAATAAAATATTTAAGACGTATATCATAGGAGGACCTCTGTAAAACTCTGAATTTTTGTTCAAATATATCGTTAACTTTGGATTTGTACCGGGGGGGCCGCGCGGGACGTCCTATATACATCTCTAGATGCCTCTGTATTGACTATTAAACATTATGATTCTATAATCTGAGTCTAAACACCGCCTGTAATGCCGTCTCACTTTCTTTGTACATGGCCACCATCAGATGATCTGGTTCATTTTTTTAATATTTTCCTAAATATACCAACAACAGCTCGTTACATTTTTTTTTTAAATTTTTTTTCAAATATTTTTTATGCGATACACTCATTAAAATGTATATTTAACTTTTAAATATAATTCTATATCCGAACGAGCAAACTTCGATAAAATTAAAATCGTTTAACATATGAAGCGGCATTGCAGACGGCACAAAATAATTAAGGTTCTTTGATATTGTTGTTATTATGTACTATCGATTTACTGCTTAACTACAAATATGCAATATATCTCAATAAACATTTGTTTTGTAAGCATCTGTGTGTAGAGACCGCTTTATTTACAATACTATAGTGCTATAATAAAGGTAGTTTATATAGATTTAATCTTAAAATAATTAAGCGGGGATTACGAATTTTAAAAACTTTTAGAGAGGTATCAACACTTACAACCACACACGACATACTGGCAACTATCAGAAAAAAACAATTTATTCTAAATTTAAATAGTGACGACTAAAATAGACTAGTATGAGCATTTTTATGTATTAGGCCTTAGTTATTTCTTTGATTAAGTTTTAATTACATTTTATTACTTCATAAAATAACAGTTAAATTTTTAAACTGCATAATTGCTTATTTATTCTTTAATTAAGTAGATAAAGATTTCAAACGGTCTGACATCATTTAGTTTGAAATATAAAGACCGAACGCCGAAAAAATTGTTGCAAGATGTGAAACGTCTTTCGAAAATAAATAAAAATGCTTGTGATAGTAACACCAGTATGCCTCCACTCAGACTGTGCCAGATGAGATGATGATGAAGTGCTGTGATGCGGATGATAGCGTGATGACTTACGTGATAGACCGTGATGACCTACGCGATGGACGTGATGAGCTACGTGATACGTGATGAAGTCTAAAACTACGCAACATATACGAGCAACGCCGTACTCAGTCCACTAAGTCCAAAGCGACATACATATGTCGCTTAGTATAAAAACCGAAGCATTTAGTTTAATAAAAGGTAAATGGCAGTTAATTTTTTAAGAAGAATGCAAAAATTTTCACCTATAAAAATGTTTTAAGTCTTTATAGAATTATTGCCTATAGTGAACGTAAGTCCACCTATATCACGTAGACACTAATAATTTACAACACTACGTTTACATAGGACCATTTCCACGCTTTAACTTTAGTGAATTTGAATTAAATGAGTCACTTGCAAGATATTATTGTTAGGCTGTGTGAAAACAACCTCCATACGATTTAGAATAGCGAAGGGTACTTATTTTTATCTTCGCTTGTGTGCGTCGAATTAATTAAGTATTGATTTATCCGTAGTTATATCAACATCGTACATAATAACTGTCATCATTTTCTGCGTTACAAATGCGTCTGTTTAAACGTAGTGTGGAGCCACAAGCCTACCTATCCGCACCACTTGGTCTTTCTAAACACGCGCTAGCATTAGATTATCACTTTGAATCACTTCGTAATAAGTATCAAATGTATCAAAAACCTTACCTAAAACGTTAACGTTAAATATTAATGAGTAAATGTGCATCACTTATACGCTTAAATGTTAAAGCGATATTCTTATAAATAAATAGACATTTATGATAATTATAAGAAAATCCTTAACCTAAATTATATTTAGCCGAAACGTTAATGAATAAACAAAAACAGCATGTTCCATAAATGCTATCAGTGATAAACGGTTTAATAATTCTGTCCAAATTTTTTGCTTGATATGGCACGGTTCCAAAATACACACGTCGAGTCTCAACACCGAACCCGCTGATCACTGAATTAATAAATTTGTAATGAAAAAAAAAAACAAAAACAATTTGAATGCCTTCGAAACACTACAATAAAGATAATACCTATTGAAACGCTTATCATATTATTGGTGACACAGCAATCGCTTATAATTAAAACCTCTACCACAATTAAGTGACAAATATAATGTAAGAAAAAATCATGAAAAAACAAACATGGCCATGCATGTCCTTAGCTGGATGTGAGTGCCATTTTGGTGGGTGAAAAAAAGATTATCATAAACTTACAAAAATATTGTATAACACTTAAGTTTAGTTAAAAATTTTGCTAAAATAAAACATAACTAATAAACTAAATTGAACTAAATAACACACCACTCGAATACCCCTATTGCATAGGGTATAAAAAATCAGTATCACTGAAACCGTAGGTAGAATTTAAAAAAATCTCGTCTCCTTCTAAAGGACATTCACCATTGAATTTAAAAATAAAAAAAATGCAGTTTCTGGCGTCTAACTACTAATCATTATTTTCGATAAAAACAACATCTATCTATTTTAAACAACAAAGTGCAGAATAAAATTAAAATAAAATCAATAGTACGATCTAAACCGATACATAAAATTATTTTCAATAATACCAACTTAATTTTAACAAAAATTATTCCTAGCGCCTCACGGAGGTCACGAAAGAGTTCAAAAACGCAACACTGTAGTTTCACGAGCACGATTTACGCGATCTGGTTGAGATAGTCAATGAAGTCATTGGAGAACAGCTGCAGGTTGGGCTCGGCGGCCGGCGCCCGTAGCGGGGCCCCGCAGGCCATGGGCAGCAGCTCCACGGGCTTCGGCCGCATCGTCGCCAGGTACCGGTCGGCCAGCGACTCGCCGAGGCTCATCGCCAGCGTCTCGGGGCTCAGGCCGAGCAGCGACAGCGACTCGGTGATGCTGGTGAGCGCGGGGCTCAGGAATTTGGAGGTGTCCTCTGCAGGTTCGGGGGCGCGGGACGCCATGCTCGTGTTGACTACGGGGCGTAGGGCCGGAGGCGACGCGCGGCGCGGGGGCGACGGCGCCAGGGCCCAGGAGTCCGGGGGGGTGCCGGGGGAGGGCCCCGGCACCGCTGATTGTTATGGCCACTGCTGGAACAGCGGGAAGACCAGTTTTGTGAAGCAGAAGGACAGCGGCTTGACGAAGTGCGTGTCCAGCACGCGGCAGTGCGGGCACGTGACCGGGTGCGAGTAGTCCGAGTAGTTGAGCCGCTGGTGCGGGTGCAGCAGCGGCTTCAAGCAGTTATTGCACTGTGGACAAACGTTAAGCGTTTAATTTGCTTTTCAAGTAAGACAAGCACTATACTTCTTTCCGGTTGAATGTGTTCTAAATTTCATTAAAAAAATGACTGTATTCTTTACTGCACAGGTGAATAATTGACACTTAAGTTCGTAGCATTGTTATAATGCTAAGGCCGTGTTTCACCAAGCAATGTTAAAGTTAACGCCATGTTAAAATACCATGCCAACTCATTCATTGACAGGAAATACGAGAGGGATAACATGACATTTAACATGGCGTTAACTTTAACATTACTTAGTGAAACACGGCCTTAGTCTATAATAAAAAGTATAAAGAATTGTTTTCATTTGGATCCCATTCAATTGAAAGCAGTTTAAAAGTCGTGTCAAGCAATATCACTGTCCAATATGCCTCTATATATAAAACGTGCAAATGCACCAATGGTTTCCATTTCAAATTCTAACAGCTTCGAGTAACAATATCTGTGTGTTACCTTAAGCCGCTCAGCACAGCAGGGCGTCGCCATGAAGATGTCGTAAGAGTACATGGTGCCCAGCACGAGGGACGAGCCGTCCCACTTCTGCCCGCAGAACCGGCAGCGCATGGTGCGCTCCGGGTCGCAGCGCTCCAGGCAACCCATACACACGCACGTCAAGTACTGCGTACGCCCCTCCACTTTCACCTGGATGTCAAAATATTGAAAGTTACAAATGGAATAAGAATAATAATAGCTCCCCTCACCGATTTCGATGTCGGTAGATTTCATTGAAACCGGGCCAGCTACGCAGGAGTTATTTAATAGTGCCCAAGTGTGTGCGCAATACACAAAGATACTCTCCTCCTTTTACTCTCATACTCCAGTGGGACGGTAAACCGACACGACTGGCGAGAGAACAGACGCAGGACCGACTTTTTACATGCCCATCGCATGGATCATCTTTCGTGTCTGACAATCAGGTGATTAGCCTGCATTGTCCTAAGTCCTAACCAAACATGAAAACAACATTTTTGTTGTTCCAACGCGGGAATCGAACCCACAACCTCCGGGTAGAGAGCGAAGCTCAGAACCACTAGACCACGGAGGCGCTTGAATAAGAATTAAGTAATATCCAAGCCAAGCAAGCGAACTGGTGATGATGAAGTATAGCTAGAACACTTTCGATCACGTCAGTTTTCAAATTAAAAAAACTAGATCAGAATCGGTTTATCAGTTTGCCAGCAACACACATGGACAGACACAACATAGACCTTGTAATAACTTATCCTATGTTTTCGTGGGGATAAAAAGAGAAACTAATGTAATAACAGAAGAATGGGCCTACCATTATATTTAGGGTTAAGCATTTCAAGTGACCTAAAAATGTAACCCTTCCTCAAGCTCGTTAAAGGATCACCTGGCTTAGAGAATAATAATATAAAAAATTATAGGAAGCTACATCAACGACAGTTACGAAAGATGCTGAGCCCTACACAAGGAAAATAATCGAACCAATAAAGAGAAATCTAATCGTCTCATTCTAAGCTTACAAGTATAACGAACTCGTCTGTAGAAACATAATCCTTTTAATATAAGTCACCTGTAGGGTACAGGGGCGAGGGGACATGCTAATTCAAACGTCAAACAAACACGTAAGTATCCGAGTGTTCACATTTATGTCGTAATTCTGCGAGTAAACAACGCCAGTCGACAAGTTGGAGACTTGCGAGGGACGATCATGTTATTCTGTACGTTTGAGCAAACTTTTCGAGATCTTATTTAAGTTTGTGCTGAGTTTACTTTGCTACAATTCTGTCAATTTAAAATTGGAATAATGCTATTTATTTTAACAAATTGCTATTTACACGAGTTGATCATATTTACATGGAAACGTTTTGTTTTTAGTCTGGTGTTGTTCGTCTTGTTTTAATAAGTGAAATTAAATGTGGTTTTACTAGTCACGATTAAGGTAGTCAACTAGAATATTAAAATGACATCACTTTTGAGAGAAGCGAAGCAAGACTGATTTGATAAAAAACAACTTTGAATTTAGATACAAAAAATCTCCGTAGCCTCTATTTCTTAAAATAAAGAAAAAATGAACAGCTTACCTCAACTGCACTGCTCGTGTGCTGCCTCGAGCTGAGGAAGAAGGTGCCGTCAACCAGTGGATACCGGTCGAACACGTGCAGGGTCTCCTTGCACAGCGCGCACGACACGCGCGGCTTGTGTTGACCGGCCAGCGTGGACAGGATGAACAGACGTGTGTCGTCGTTGCCATGGTTACCCTCATCTTCGATCTGCAACAATATTACATTTATGAGAAACAGGAATATGAAACTAATTCAATCTTAATATAACACAGAGATGACCAGAGCGGAAGTCGAGAGATCTGTCAACTCGAAGTCAACTCCCATAATAATTACGAAACTCACTTGTGATTCTTAGAACAGAACTCACGAATTAGCAACAAATCTCAGAAGACAACCAATAATATAATTAAAAACATTAATGGATGAAGGTGATATGTAGCAAAATTATGACTTTGAGAAAATTGAGTTCCAGAGACACTTAAACATATTACGTAAAATATGTTGTAAAGTATTAACTACATTAATCTAAATATCCGTCTCTAGAAACAATGTACTTAATATGTTACTACATATTATCCTAAAATGTTTAAATGACTGTTTAAACTCAATTTTCTGGGTAATCATTTTTTGCAACATATCACCTTCATAGATTCATGTATTCAAATGCCCCAGCGAACTTCGAACCTTGAGGCACTAGCAGCAGCATCTGGATCCAATTAATACACTAAAACCTTCCTCGAAAACCAATCTTTCCACTGTCGAAAACAGCATGAAGTAGTAGTCTATGAGTATCGTGAACAGAGAGACGTAACTGCGGAGTTTTATAATATGTAATCCTTACAAGAGAGAAGAGATGACCAGAGCGGAAAGTCTGTCGACTCTCATAATTTTATTACGAACTTATCCTTTGGTGAAACCATAAAGAGTTTTATAGTATGGAGATTATTAATGTGTCAGACATTAGACGTGCCTCACGTGCTCGGCGCTCGGAGGAACCACGTTCGTAATTTCAATATTTAACATCCCCATTTACATATTACGATTAATGCATCCACCCACGACACCGCGGCTCTCCCTACGTAATAACCCAAGTAAATGACTGCATAAAGTTGAATAATGAAAGGTTGAAAGGCAATTACGCTGAATTCGAACTCCCAAGTCAAACAAAAGGCCCTTCTCAGATCGATCGTAAGCAAAATTCGTTCACGTACGAGTAATTTATGAGAGCATATAATAAAGTTTAACGAGTTACTTTTTGAACCTAATTAAACATGAATAGGTGGTTGAAATGCGAGTTGGAAGTTATCTCATGAGTTTGTTTTTCCCTCGTACCTATTATGTTATTCTAATGCGTATTAGTCAAGTCAATTATAGCAAGTAGATACGGGCAACATGTGGCTTCGTCTAAATTGAATTTCGCCAAGATCTAACACCGACGCAGCCTAATTAGCACCAAGTATTTTCTCGTCATAAACGTCAAATACAGAATCTGCGCGAACATTTCGCATACCGAAGCGTTTTAGTGTTAAAATTCCTATTATTCTATTATTAGATCGGCGTGACACCAGGAACACAGGCGGGGGCAGTGACCTACGCCAACAAACACAGTTTGATTTGCAGCAAATGAATAGTGCACACTGCCAACTCCGGGCCGTCCGGTGCGCCGCGCGATAGTGCGCCGAGCATGTGATAGGAAAATATTAAATAACTTTATTTAATCTGTACTGTATATACTTTATAAAATATAAAATAATATATATAAAGCGGAAGAGATTGTTTATTTAAACGCGCTAATCTCAAGAACTACTGGTCCGATTTGAATTTTTTTTTGTTGGATAGTCCATTTATAGAGTAAGGCTTTAAGCTATATTATAACATTACGGTGCGACCAATAGGAGCGAAGCGTCAGTGAGAAATGTTGCAAAAACGGGGAAAATTATTCACATTTGAGGACTTTCGTTGCGTGCGCTGCATAAACGGTTAAAGTTACTTAAAAAAAATATGTATGAAAGAATTATTCCTTTTTAATAATAAAAAAAAAGTCCGTGACAGTTTATCACCCGGTTTCTGAAAGGCTGATCAAATTGATCAATTGATCAGTAAGTCATTCAAAAACCACGCGAACGAAGTTGCGGGCACAGGTAGTTTACAATACAGTACCTACAATACAAAAACACTTTATTGCAAACTCAATATATTTTCACATAAATAATGCTAATGAAAAATTATTATTATTCTAAATTCGTTTTCCCACTATTTTTATTCTACAATTACATATTTATTGATGATTGTAAAATGTTTTCTATTTTGGCTCGATCAGTATAGGATTAATTATTACAACTCTCGTGTCGAGAAAGAAATAAAAAGAAAAAATTACAATCCCAATACTTTTAATATAAAAAATTGTATGTAACTACTGGGATATCTGAGAAATATTGTAACTAGCAACTTATCGGTATATTACTAAAGTAAATCGATTTTAAGAGCGATTATCGATTAGTAAGCGGTAGCACATGTTGATATTGATAAATAGGCGTCTGTTGGGGACACGTGTGATTGATTTGTCGCGCGAAACGCCGGGAATGGCGCAAATGTTTCATCATTAATATTACAGCCTAAAATTGTTTTAGTGCTTGTATTGAAACAAATCGTCATCATTTCCGTCACACAAATTGTTTTACACTAACGCTTTTAAAGACATTCGTTTATAAATGTGGTTTATAATAACACAAATAGATAGGGACATAGAGAAGTAAATGTACTAATTTTATCATTTAGTAAAATGTTGCTAGTAAAGAGTTTGAAGTACCTAAGACCTCAATACATTTTTTCGCATAGGTATTCATTTTGTGCTATTTATAATGCCATGCCCGATTAATAATATTATATTAGTATATTTTAAGTTAATACTTACCTTATTATATCTACTATTGCATTCACTAAATCACTACATATAATTTTCGTTCACTAATAAGGTTTATAATAATACAACTAAGATCTTTTTTCGTGTGTTAATTTTGTGATATTTATAATGCCAGATTCATAATATTATAATAGTATATAAGTTAATACCTGATTATCTACTCTTGTCTAAATACTCTATAATTTTGTTTTAACACTTTATTTAATTTTCCTAAAGTATTAATTTAAACGATTAATGCGCCATTCTTTTATCAGTAAAAAGTTTAAAACAGGATATGAGTACTATGTTAGATATATTATAGGTGGTATAGCACTATTATTGGTTAGTTAATGTGTTTTTCAAATGACTCTCGTCTCCAAAACATCCTGCGATTGGGCATTATATTCATTGATCAACATTTAATTATATCGGAAGCGACGTTCAATATAGTAAATCATGCAAAAATGAGGTCGAGTATCATTGAATATTAATCATTTAATCCTAAATAATAATTTGTCAAGCTTATGCGCACGCTAAATTGTAAAATAATATAAATATTTTAGCATAAAAATGTTAATCCTCAAAGTCAATAACACGTGCAATGTTAACGAAGTAGTAATAAGGTGTCAAATTAATTAAATCTGCTGTAGAATTGTCACCTTCGGACTAATGAGTGACAATTAAATTGTTAAGCGTCACGTTCTCCAAGTTTTGTTAGGCCACATGAGTAGATAGAGAATATACGGGTATCTTATAAGACTCACTAAAATTTTCGATGAGTCGAAATTATTAGTACTTACCTATTAGGCGTTACGAAGTGCAATTTTACCACAACTTACAAGGAAGTCGCTTCGGTTTAGTTTTAACTTTTAGTAAATAACTAATAGTGAACTTGACAGAATAAATAGTAAAATGTATTAAATATACATAAATCAAGGATATTTTAGATATTTTATCAATGAAGGCGTACAAAATTTGTCAAATTGAATTAATTACTTGTCAATAAATTAACTAGCTCCCAAATAGGGAATTGATCGCGGAGCTTTGAATGCCAGTTCCCTACTTAGTTTCTAGAATTTATGCACATCTATAAATCTGTGTGCAGCGTACGAGACGCCTGTACGAAGTTTCCCCTCTTCGCTAATTTATTCCTTGCCGCGAGTCGTCGAACTGGTGGCGCAACACACTTGACGCTGCAAGATGGATGAGCACTCCAAAAGAGACTATTTATTTACTAAATCCGATCACGCTTTGTCTCGCAATCGCAGTCCTTGCTGTCTGCGACTCAGCGTGACACCAACAGGTCGTTTATCTCGTTATGACACTTATAGCTTTACCTAGGGCTGCCAGGGCTCTGAAAACTCTACTCGTATACAAGAGACGAGTTGAGAAATCAAGGCAAATTGGGGAAATCTAAATAAAACCAAACTAAAACAAGACGGCCAGGATAGCATCTTGTTCGTTCGGACTCCTATCAAAAGCGTCTGACTTGTTCCGACTTTGTCCCACTGGCAACCCTAAATGTAATGACTTATTTCATTTTTCTTGTCATACAGCTTACATAGAAAATCGCCGCGCCCGTAACACACCTTAGTTTCTCTACGATAACTAGTCGAACGAGTTGCCTACTGGATATTAAGTGTTATATGTTTTTTGAACTAACAAGCCGGCTAGTTGCTCTCCTAACTCAGATTTTATCTCTTAAATTATTAGCTAAAACAACCTCATTTGCTAACAATTTGTAGTAAACTAGCAAGATTTCCCAAAGAAAATGATTAAACCAACGATAGGACAGTGGAGTGGTTTGAAGAAAACGATGAATATTAACACGTAATTATACGATGAGTGGTATTACAATTAATTCTGAACGTATTCTACAAACGAAAACGCGTAAACCTAAGGCACGTCTTAAATTAAATCGTGGTACGTTTGTTTCACAGCTCAAACAACAAAAGATTCAAGTGTTCGTTTAAAGAGAAGAATAAAGTACGTTTGAAGTCGTTAGTACAGAGCACTCCACGTACCGCAGACGAGTGTACGAAACTTCTTAAATTTAAAACGAAGCGACAAAGGGTAGCTTCGGCCATGCCATTTTTTACCCATTAAAACATAGTTTGCGTAGCGCGAGTGTTAACTTCATGCTTGTTTCACAATCTTCTAAAAAGTATCGGGAGATTCGAAACTTTTGTTTCTGCTTACTTTCTATCGAGCGACAGAGACAAAATATGAAAATAAGCTATCAGAAACTCCTCAGTTGGCCCCTTATTTAATAAAGCTAAAACGCAAGAATTTTACCACCCATATCGTAATTAAAATAAAATTAATACTCCCAACTAAAAAGCGACATTGCACTAGAAAATGCAGATGTTTCTACAATCACAGCCTTTTATCTAGTTTTAATTAGTAAAATGGATCTATTTTGTACCTGCGGTGAGCGGGTGAAGATTAAATTCTAAAAGAGAAATGTAGACGCGAAGTAATAGCATGGTATAAAGAGCAAATCCAATTAATGGTATCAAGACAGCTTGATGGATCGATATTAGTTATAAGTTTTGATAAACCTTTTCCAGAACAAATAGAAAAGAGATTGAAAAATTAATTACTTTCGGCATTTCACATATTCAGCTCAGACAATAGATATTGCTTTTATTAAAGGAAATTATTAAATATCAGAACGGGCTATAAGTTTTTAAAAGACTTCAAGGACATAATACTATGTCTATGTAAAATCTTTAACTCCAATGTTACCCGGTCTAATGAATTTATTGACTATTCCTTGATTACATCATACATAATACATATTACATACACAGACTGTCAATGTCATCTCTTTTCGCCGTAGTCGGGCAAAGTCATTTGCAAAGCAATACTGTAAACAGGTGTGAATAATACAATTTATAATAAATGCATCATCATTTCTCGCCCATATCTAAAATATGGAATTTCAATGGAAATAATTTATTTTCCAAGTGTGTGGGTTAGCAATTCATCTGGAGGGCAATTCCGAACAATAGGTCTGCGTATTTGCGGGACCCGATACGCGCGCGTTCCTTTCCTCGTGTTTGCCTTTGTCTGGCTCCCTGTTTGTCGTAAGTTTTTTAATTTTATATCGCAATATTATTGTCTACACTGCAAATATTATTAGATACAATACGGCAACTTTGCGAGGTGCACATTCTCGTAAGGATTGAACATATTTAAACATTATATCATTCGAATCAGAGTAAGTCATCAGCTACTAAAACCTGTTGCTAGGTTAAGGCTTAGTTTTTATTGGCTCGTAAATTACTGCGGAATTTATGAAGTGGAAAAATGATTAATTTAAGACCTTGTCCAGTGGGACATTTTACAACTAGGTACGTGTTCGTAACGTAACCAAATTATTTATGCACATAGCTAATGTACGCAAATTAATGTTACTCTCGCGCGTATGTATCAAGTATACTATCAGTGTTTTAACCGACTTCAATAAAGGGAGAGGTTCTCAATTCGGCCTGTTTTTTTTTCAACTAAAGTTTAGCTTTACATAACGATTAAATTATTGCATACGGCTTCAAAATACTGACTTAAGCTGTTATCTACAAAATATTTCTGGTATCTTGAGACAAAAGCCTTTTTCTTATTAAACGCATAACATTTCTTTATTAACTGCCATTAGACGAAGTATTTGCGGTATGACAAAATTTCAATGCTCGGGAATTTTCTCGCGAGAATTAGCCTCACGTCTTAAAGATTCCATACGGCTGAAGTACCGACGCGTGTCGAACATTCCATATGAATAACTACTTATATTATGTTTAATATTAAAAACATACATTATATTTAATAAAACTGCAGCCATTTTGTGGTCTGTTTAAATACAGTTTTATATTATCTAAATAATTTATTCTACCTCGACTAACATTTTCCTTATTTCATTTACCGCCTTTTAAATTTAACTATTTAATAGTTTGCGTGATAAGCAAAACAACAGTTTAATAAATGACAATTTGTCTTGGTAGTTGGTACCTACTGGCTAGTGACTAGTGAATAATACCTCCTCATACCGAGTTATTTTATGGTGTCCAAGTCTAAAGAATGTCAATCTGTCCCGGTCGTACGCGAGTCAAATCATGCATGTACGAGCGGGAAAGACTGATTCGAAACGTGGTTCGAGGCATGAGAATCAGGGCCCTAGCCCTGCGCCACCAACTTTTTAACTACCCGTAGGATGCATGGATTAATTATATATCATTCTTGTTAGAATATTAGGTGCTCACTGCTCAGCCTCAATAATAGTCCTTACCAGTTTTAAAATTTATTTGTTGTTATAAGTTCCTAAGTGGAATATAAACCCCATAATTCGTCGAGAGCCAAGCTCTAAATAAATACACCACGATATCAATATACTAGACCATAACAATTATAGAGGAATATACAATAAAATAAACCATATGAAAAAAAACAGGTTAAAGTAATTCCACAGACGAGTGTTAGTAGTACATGAAAAGCTACTTATTCCAACTAAGTTTTATCGTTGGCACGTTAGTACACTGCTGTAACTTGTAACTTGTAACGCCTCATTATGTGTGACACGTACCTATTAAGCGATCAACGTTACGCTACAACTTCGTTTGTGATGAAGAATAGGTTTCAGGAATAGGCCTTAGACTTTATTAGTTCTGTCATAGTAGCAGCGCAAACTCAGAAATTATTGTATGTTAATTAAAAAAAAACTAATTATTATTATTATTTAGTAGAACAAGCAGCAATCATTTATAACTTCATAGTCGTAACCTTATCGAAAGTTCATTTTTGTACAATTCTCTTTACAAAACGTTACGAATAGGCAATGTCATTTATTGTCCAAGCCTACTATCAGATTATAATATTTGGCAGAAAATTAAACCATCTGTCTTGTAGGTTAGACATCTTTGCAAAATCTTTTGTTCGATGTCTTTGAAAATTGACTTTGTAATTTCACTTAAAGGAGATCAGAGCATAGCAGACAAAGAAAAGCAAGATTTAAAATGTCGAAGAAAGATCAGTAGGTCAGTGAATCCTATAATGGAAAATCCCGCCATGTCAGAAGTCACTGCTGCATGACTACGAGACATTCGTGTGGTGAAATCACAGATCTCTAAGGGTCAGGAAGGTTTGTCGCTAATTAAGAATGCTAACAAAATTGGATATCCCAAGTTATCCGCTACATGTAGAGTTTATTAGTTCTTAACCCTATTTCGGCTTTGGTTAATCCTTAATGTTTAAATAATAATCTATTAATATAATGCATCTCTACACGAATTTAGACTCCTAAATATACAAGATATAAAATAAAGTGATAATACTTTAGGGTGTGTATGTGCCTCATATGTAGAGTTTACTGTGAAAGTACCAGCGTTGAAAGTGATACTTTGAACAAAAGATATATGGGACAATTTATGATTTTGGGGCATTCTTGAAGCACTGATAGCACCTACATGCTATCAGTGCTTCAAGAAACTTAATACCATGACAGTACAAAGTTCGCAGGGATAGGTTGTGAAAACGATAAATTAATGTTGCGAATGATCAGTAGGTTTGACGTATAATTTTATACGCCACAATGCACATGCTTTGTCAAAGCGTAAAATAATACATAAATAATGTGTGATTGGTGTAGGTCAAGGTACGCGTGAGTAATGACAGTTGCTTCGGTCTGAACATGTTTATCATGCGCTTGCGTTTTACTGCAATATTTGAATAAATTATTGAATTATTGAATTAATATTTATTAATATATATAAATTATAAATTCAATAATTTATTGAAAAATTGATTATTGAAGGCTTAAAAAGATGACCTAAATATACTTCTGTCGCGTCACGTTGCATTGTCATGAGTCATTTGTCGAACAATCAAGACCCAAAATAACTGAGGACAATTTACTACGGAACAATTAGGTACAGCGTCCAAAGATACCAAAGATAAATTAGCTTGGATGTACGCGTGATTGGATGAATTTTGGAACTGCATAGTGTAAGGTTTCGTTTAATTTTGACATTGGTTTGTAATAATTTTAGTATTATTTTATTATTTGCACTGTAAAAATTAAGAAACTAAAGAATAAGTGGGGAATCATGGTTCTGACGGGGATGAAAAATGGCGTCAGGGGGAGTCACTCGCGGACAGTGGTACGAGAAAGTCGTGTTAGTCTGAATCTAAAGGTTTATTTAAATACTGATGATGTTTTAGAAGGATTGGATAATTGGTTAATATTGTAACTGGTTGGATCAATAGTGTTTTGAAATAAATAAAGTGTTATTCTTCTATTACTGGTTGTTTTTCTGAGAGGTTTTACAATAGTGATAGCGAGATGGGGTGAATATTGTGATATTTTCACTCAAAAGTCTAAATGAGTTGAAATAACCTTACGAATATTTATCCACCTCACTATACAAGGTGTACAATAAATGAGTGATAATACTTTAGGATGTGTATGTGCCTTCATGTAGAGTTTACTGTGAAAGTACCAGCGCTGAAAAGTCTTTCAACTTTTGACTTTCATGTTTCTATGAGAAATGCCCCAACATCATAATTTGCCCATACAAGCATTTAAAAAAAAGTAACTTTTTCAGCTCTGTAAACTGAAAGAGAAGGGGCGCTGTGAACTGTAAACTAAAAATATGGGACATATTATACACCCTTAAGTATTATCACTCACTAATATTACAGCCTGTAGTTATGTGTTAAGTTACGGGAAATTAAAGATCAATGAAAATAATACAACACTATATTGATTTGCTGTCGCCTTATTTGTAAACAGCGGATGATAACGCCCAATATCTTTTATTTTAGCGCCGTATCAATGGCGCCGCCCTTGAATCGAGTCAATTATGCAAATATTCAAATACAAAACAAACTAACGAGTTATCCGATTTGTAAATTTAAATACTCCTTGAGAACGTCTGTGGATGTATTTTTAACAGATATGCAATGTGAAACCACGTGTGCGGTACAGCTGTGTCAATATCGGTATTTACCTACGATAAACCGCTTAAGAAATACCTTCATGTAATATTAATATCGGATCGCGTTTTGGGGCAAGATACTATGTAATGCTACTTGGCTGAAAGGAATGTTAGAGCAATTTTGAAAAGAGAAGGAAGATAAACTACCTACGTTTATCTTCCTTCTCTATTCAAAATTGCCCCGTTTTAAAAATACAAAACTATGTTCAGGGTATAATTGTCTGCAACAAGTTCACATTGATTGAATGCTTGACATTTCTTCTCGACTACGACAACACATAGGTAAGTTTAGCGTTTATATATTTGAAAGTAAAGCCAATTTGTGTTAATAAATCGAAGCCTTCCCCAAATTGAAAACGAAACACTTGAAACGCTACAGATAATCTATTTAGTATTTGGTAAGATAAACGTTGGATAGGTCTCGGTTCAGAATTAATTGGCTCAATATCTACTATTTGATCCGTCTCAAATGCAATAATCTCGTTCTGTGCTCTTAATGAAATTGAATACAGACTAAAGATTTAATTCGTAATATGATTTTCATCTCGTCTCCACTTAGTTTTCGAATTTACTAAAATTCTAGAATCTTTATTACACATTTAAAATCCATTGTAAAAGTGATTTGTGGCAAGATTTATGTTTTGGTCGATATGTGTCGAAATAAGAGAAGTGCCGATTTCAGATTTAATTTCAATATTAATCAGGCTAACTTTTCGGAACCTTTTTGGAAAATAGTCGAATCGGTGGCCTGAATGCGATTTACATATTTGAAAGCGATACAAATTACTATTTAAAAATTCGAAAAAGATACAAATCCAAAAATAAATGGAAGCATTTGACGCGCAGAACGATAAATCTGTCTAGTAATAATTTGCTTGCATTTAAACCAGAGATAAATATTTAAATTAAATTCGAGCAAGAAATAAATTATTGTTGTATGAAAATTGTAAGATATAAACGAGCAATAAATTTGCACTGCACTGTTTAACGATATCTCGTACACTATTAAATTAAGTCAATAACTTTATTTGCTGTCTTTCGCTTTTCAACCAATCAATACAAGAAAATCCTATCCAATCTGCAGTTTTATTTCTTCCTATAATAAATAATCGTGGAATAGAAATACAAGTAACATAAATATCTTTAAACCGATGAAAATAACATGAAAAGATCCTACTGCGCGGCGTTTTTATTGATATAAATAAATCTTTGTGTTCGAATTAAATTTGTATTTATAGAATTCTATTGCCAATTTACAATCGTAAGATATTTTTGCTGTTATGTGGATTTAGGAAACGCTTCTTGTTCTAATCGTTAGCCGCCATTGTTACGGCCAAATACAATATGAATAATATAGTATATTATATAAAATTAATGGTGTTCAAGTCACATGGTGTAGTTAATAATTATTATTCTCCCAATCAGTGACAGCCTGTGAAATAGGACTTACTTTCAAGGGTTTCAGTATTAGTTGGTTAGACGCCAATCACAATAGACTCTATGTTAGTGAGTCTAGAGTTAATCTCTAGTTTGTGTGACGTACTTAAAAATGGAGATTGTTCCAGTTACTTACTTAGTAATAAAACTTAGGTACCTATTTATGATTTTCACCTAAATCATAATATTCATATCTATTTTTACATTATTAAGGTACAAATTTGTATTATCGAGAACTCGAATTTGTACCTTAATTTTGTAATAATAAAGATGAATATTGCTAAATCATAAAATATATCGGTTAAGTTGCTAACACAAAACAATAATTAGAGTTGAAAAACAACTATGTTTACCCTATCAACCGACCGATACATGCATGTGTGATAACCCTGCACTCGAGTCACCTCTGTGTTATCACTGTTGTTGCTCACAAATAAAGATTTATCTGCGCGAAAATAATACTGATAACGACATTATTGCACTGTGTTTAGTCTAATTTTACCGCCTGTTAAAGTCGACGATTAAATATATATCTCTCGATCTTCGAATTGATGAAAGCGGCACTAACACTAACGTCACATTGGGACAGTAATAAGCTTTTATTAAGTGTTTAATACTATAATTTCTATATAATTTCTCTATCTCTCTTTTTAATGTCAGAGTGTTGTTTTTTAATATCAGAACTGAGTAGAAGAGAAAAAGGAGTCAATGCATTCACGTTCACTTGTCTGCAATGACCTCTTGTGGAGTGTGGACTGTTCATATTATATTAGGAAAGCATGAAAGCGATTTTTCAATAAAAACATTGAAATGTTTCATGAACTGAATTACGCCAAAACATAGGCGTCACATTTGTGAAACGTGACACCTCTCGACACGAGTGACACTTCGACACTTGCGTGACGAGTTAGTGAATTTTTCACCCCTCGGGTATGTACTAACTCAAAGGTAACGTTTTCACAAAACCACCTTACAAAAAGGCAGATTCAAAAGCCACTCGACCCCCGCCTGGCGACCATGGAGGTACTGGATGCGACGAAATTCTGGTTAACTTTATAGTTTTCAATATAATTATAAAACAATAGGCAGACATCTAGAGGAAGCCACTATACAAAATACAAAAGTTTAGCTTTAAATATATTTTAATGGTCTAATGTCTTTCGGGAATCGTTGATTTTCATTGTCAAATTATATTCACTTTTGATTTTGAGTTTTGTTTACTGGCCTCTCTCTGTTCGTTTTTTTATAATCTGAAGCATAAAGAAATAAAAAAGGCATAAAGAAAAAAAAAGTAATCTAAGTTCAAAATTATTATTTTAACTAAATTATAATTAGAACGAGAAAAGCAAACGAGCGAGTAGTCAAGATAATTTTTATATTAAAATTTGTCATAATTAAAAAGTGTAATTAATAGTTAAATGAATAATTATACTGTTTTCTAACTCACAGTTACTAACCGGTCTAAAGATTAGTATTTTCGTCGGAAACATTAATTTTAACAACCTATTAGTTAAGAATACGAGGTAGTTAAATTGATTCTCTTAACCTAAAGCTGAAACGACAGATTAGTTTGCTTGTCAAAAATTTAGATATAATATTGCCCCAAGAAACAACTATTCTCGCGAGACCAATTCTGGTATTTAGCTTACACTTTTATTTCACTTCCAATGAATTATATCGTTTAACGCACGTCGTTTTATCATAAACGGATTTATAGTTTGGACTAGAGAATGCAATCCCGACTCGAGATTGCAAATTCGAGATTGACGCGGGATTGACATTTCTAATCCCGCGGGACCCCGTCTAGTTAAAAAAAAATGTTAAATATACTTCTATACTAATATTATAAAGCGGAAGAGTTTGTTTGTTTGTTTAAACGCGCTAATCTCAGGAACTACTGGTCCGATTTGAAAAATTCTTTTTTTGTTGGATAGTCCATTTATAGCGGAAGGCTTTAGGCTATATAACATTACGCTGCGACCAATAGGAGCGAAGCGTCAGTGAGAAATGTTGCAAAAACGGGGAAAATTTATTACATTTGGGGGACTTTCATTGCGTGCGCTGCATAAACGGCTTAAGCCACTCAAAAACCACGCGAACGAAGTCGCGGGAACAGCTAGTATATTATATACACATGTCGCCTAGTGTCGCAACAACCGTCGATGTTCGCAATTTACGTGGCTCGCAAGTCGCGCTCAGAATAAACAACTCGGGCCCTAGGGTCAGATGTAATTCTATAAATCCGTTCACCGACTGTCATAAGCGTTTTCAACAATTTACATTTGCGACAGACTTTGTTAATTTACTAAATTGTTAAGTGGTCTGTGCATTATTTCAATTTGCTTTGCTAATTCTGTTCTGTCTTGACCGAGCTAGTAAATAGAGTTGTTTAAGTTGCGTAGTTAACTAGTTGCTAAAGTCATAATAACATTTATTTTATATTATAAATATTAAAATATTTTAACATTTAATATGTGTATTAGAAATAGGTTTTGTCCGCGGCTTTACAGGCAATATTTTAGGTTTATACTTTATACTCTCCTTTTGTTACTCATGCTTAGGGCACATATTGTAGCCATTTAATGGCGAAAGAATTATCGAAATCCGTCAAATAGATTTGTTCGTAAAAACATACAAAAATATTACCTCTTTTTTACATAAGTATAATAAAACGATTTGTAAGTAAGAACTAAGAACCTTTAGTAGGTACGCATTAGCCGACATAATAATTTATACATACAAACGTAACATTCTAATATGCAACTCGTACAATATTTTATGTTTCATAGGATAAACTATTAACTAGCTTTTGCGCGTTCGTGTGAACAAAATCGCCCCTCATCACACCCCTAAGGGATAATTAACGTAAAATCATTTATGCTGTCTATGTAATAAACTATAATATCTGCGTGCCAAAATGTAAATCAATTCGTCCCGTAGTTAATATTTTAATTACACAAACTTTGGACCTTTTTCAGTCTTTCGGGAGACTGAATTTAAAAATCTACATGTACTTTTATCAATGATTTGTATTTAATGGTACGAATATTTTTCTTTGTAGTAACTGTCATAGACAGCTCTGATAGTTACTAAGTAGTAACTGAAATATAATAGGTATTATGATTAAACATTTTCGTCTTGCATAAACATTGAGTAGGTATACAATTAATATTGTTATGTAACGTCATAACGTAATATGGCGGCGTACTTGAGATTTAGGTTATCTATTTGTATACTGATATCAAAGATTACGTGAAAATATCTTTAGTGCAGTTATGCATTTCAAAAGATAAAAATACATGTGACAAGTCACTCAAGAAAGATTCGATGATATATGTGTTTCTGTAACATAGACACTAGAATAAACTTTTCTTTATTTGTAAATTGCAGGGTCGAGTAGAAATAATGAATACTAAGCATTAAACAGTTATATATAGTAATTCAAAGGCCGTATTGCAAAAGCTAAATTTTGACTTATAAGCCTTAACAAAACCGCTAGCTGATTATGTAAAAATTCAACTAGCAAAAATCGCGCGAAAGACGCGCAATTTGCTGGACGTCAAAAAAATATGGCTACTCGCTCGCTTGTCGTTTGAATACGCATTAATTGCTACAACACTAGCGCCAAAAACAATTTAGTGGCAATCATAGGAACTATTAATTAAATGTAAGAACAAACATTGAAGCCAAAACATTTTCGGAATTTCAAAACTGTAAACTGCACTCCAGTTTGTTTTGGTTTTGGCGCATAAGCCCAAATTACCTTTAAACTGTCGATAAAGTTTAAGAGCAAAAATGGCGCAATTTTTGCGATTTCTTTGCTTTTACAAAATATACATAAAAACTAAAAAGCCTGCCAGTCACTGTCAACTAAATCTACGTTCCACGTTCTCTGTAACATTATTATTTATGTAAGAAATTATAATCATTTCTTACGCATTAACTATTTAGTAATCTGTGCCATTTCCTTCGCTTTCTGCAGACTCAATATAATTCACCGCTGTATTGCAGGAACCTTTCTTCCAGAACTTCAAACACGTTGTACAGTGATAAGCTATCGCTAAACTAATACAAGCACACCCGCCCCTTATCGTAGGTTTCCTTGACAATTAAGGAAACAAATACTGGTGGATCATTAGGATGAAGTCCTTATCAACTATTGACGACTATTGGTTAGATTACACCTTAGGTGTGCCTACACACTGCTGTCCCCGCAACATTTTCTCTTACATACATCTCCCTCAATATGATAGGGACAGCCATACTTCCTTTATGTTTTGCATAGCGCACTTAAATTTTAGTAAGTCGTAAGAATGAGAAAGATTAGGGTAAAGGTATGGAAAATGTAAATGCCATCACAAAAACGGTTATAGGCTTAAAAGGTGCGGGTTTAAATCCCCTACCTTTTAAGGAATACATTTTTAAACGCCTAAGTGTTTGTTTTTGTTGCATATTTTATTGCATGTGTAATGTTAACGCTGTGCTCATATAATAAAGTAATATGTCTACCTTATCTTATACATGGGCACGCTTCCATCGATTAGATATAATTTATTGTTACAATATGTATGATATAATATGTATTGTATTTTTACCCGACTTCGGCGAAGCCAAAGGAAGGGTAATGATTTTGGCAGTCTATGTATGTATATGTATGTATGTATGTTTGTATGTATGTATGTATGTTCCCTCGTAGCGGCTAAACTACTGGTCCGATTTTAATAAATGAGGTATCAATCGATTGATAATGATGCTGCGAGTAACATAGGCTATAAAAATTTTCGAAAAATTTTGGATTTTGAAAATTATACCTCAAAAACTATCTCCAAAAAAAATTAAATTAAGATAATTGTCTCGTGTTTGGTATCAAAAGATAGGTCTTGGCAAGCACATTACGAATATGTATTTGAATATTTTATTAATTGTTATATTTCAATGTTAAATTCAAAATAACGTTTAAAATGCGGTCGTACAAATAGTATCTAGAAGTTGTTTAGTTACTTTCTATGCGTTAATTGAACGTTAGTTTAGTAAAAATATAATGTTATATTTGATGTGGAAACAGAAAAATATAAAATAAAATAAAAGTTTAAAAACTATAACCCGACTTCGTAAAAAACTGGTCTAAAAAGGCTGAAACAAGAAAAAATTCAATTTGAAATCCAGAAATGCATAGGTACAAAAATGGTCAAGCTAGAGCCGAGGTCGGACCCGCTAACTCATAATATTCGTCTGCTGTTGCAATATTCAATCCCAAAAGCGGGTGCGACCACGGCTCTAGCTTGACCATTTTTGTACCTATGCATTTCTGGATTTCAAATTGAATTTTTTCTTGTTTCAGCCTTTTTAGACCAGTTTTTTATTAATATTGTGTTTTGTTGCGCTTGAATAATGCTCATTCCGAGGCACTTTAAAAATCTAGCGTCACGTTTCTAATAATACTCAAACTCTGTTAGAGTTCACGTCACTATAATATGAAAATACATAATATGCAAGTGTTGATAAACGTAAACACTAAACAGCGATAACAGTATCGCAGAGGATAATGGCCGCGTCAAGGCATTCCGAGGCACTTTAAAAATCTACCGTCACGTTTCTAATAATACTCAAACTCTATTAGAGTTCACGTCACAATAATATGAAACTACATAATAATTATGCAAGTGTTGATAAACGTAAACAGCGATAACAGTATCGCAGAGGATAATGGCCGCGTCAAGGCAACTACACTATAAATACAACCGCAATCTGTCCGATCCTCGTGCCTCGAAGATCGTTTCTAATGTCTGTCTGTCCTGCTCGCACACGCCTCAAATCATACATGCACGAGCGGGACGGACAATTGAAACGACGTTCTAGATAATCGGAGCCCAGAATAGTAAATACTATTAAAACTCACTTTTCCATGCGAATTTCGCATTTAGCCATATTGGGATTTGGCCATTTGCTAACTCAATCTGATTACCTATACTATTTCGCAGATTGAATTCCTCCAATCCTTAAAGTCGTGTAAGGTTACACTGCTTGCACACAAAAATAATGTTCGACCTAATTCACATATTAATAACGATTTGACATGTAGGTAAGACAGTACTATTGGCCGAACACATTGTAGTATCCTAATAAAGTTAGGAACCATCCCATTTTATAGGCTGTCACTGTCACTACTTGAGATGACAACATCATGTGACTTAAATCTTAATCTTGTCAGTTTTCGGCCGTATATCGAACATGTGTTGATGATTTAAGACTATTTAATTTGAATGGTTGTGGGTTGGACATCTCACTGTTTGTTGTTTTTTACGTATTTCTTATTAAGATGTATAAACACATTGTAAATTTTTTGTATTATACAGTAGTCCAATTAAACGTAATTAAACTTGCATGTGTTATTTATACAGTGAGTATTTTTAGTTCTAGACATATGGTTTTACACAGTCTATGCATAACATACATACTAACACGCCTCAATAAAAATAACTTTGTTGACAAAATAAACGCTGTAAAAAATTACTAAATTATGTATTCAGCTGTCCAACTATATTTACTGGCTGTTACATAGGTTGTCGTTCACTTTATCTTGTTCAATTTTGTACATATAGAGATAGAATTCATAGGAATGTTGACAATTGACATGAATAGCGAAGTTATGTTGTTGCCACAGCATTAATATTAGAATGCTGAAAATCATATTTTGTAAGTGTAAAGTGTAATTTTTTTTTTTATCTAGACATTGTTGACTAATGCGTAACGTTGTTGATAAGCACGGCTTAATCTTTATGATGTAAAGCCTTAAAAAAAAAAGATTAAAAAAAGTGTAAACATGCGATAATAAATAACTAAAATAATGTCTAATATTAAGTGACTGCAAGCGGTATTTGGAGGGCGTTACGTCACAAATCAAAATCAACGAAAAGGAATTTAGTTTTTAATTTACGCGGCAAACATTTTTCGCAAACGCCTCTTCCATTTCTAGACGGTTTTCTATAAAAGAATTATTATACCCCTTGGGCAAGTTGGGCTCTATATCAATGCATCATCTTAAAAGAAAATATACCTAATAGCAAAGAACACCAATTTCTATTGGCTATATTTACTAATTTCTCATAACATTTACCGGCTAATACGAAGCTCGTTAATCTAAAGTTAATTCAAATGCGTTCTACTTATTACGTGCATCCGGTGTTTATGTATCAATAAGGTTATAAATAATGTATGTATTGACTAATGCAAGTTACATATTATTATGTTTCTATAACATCTAGAATAATCTAGATGCAGCATTAATGAGTCGTGTGACATTTAAATACGGCCCTGCCATAGAGGAACCTAGAGCAATTGGTAGTTAACTACGATCTTATTATGACTTAACTATCGCTAACCGTGACTACAGTTAAGTGGTGTTAAGAATGTTTTGATAGTCGATTGAATAAGTTAATATGTACTTAGATTTTAAGTCCCGATTTCACCAACGCATTGGTGTTTACGGCTTGTTAAAATACCATGCTTACTCATTCATTGATAGGAATTACGAGAGGAACATGATATTTAACGAAGGAGTAACGTTAACATTGCTTGGTGAAACACGCCCTTAGTCTGTGTAATAGGCACTTTGTAGTTTGCAAGAGAATTAGAACTTAAATAAATAAAAATAGCTTGAACCTATGTTAGTGAATGTATTATTAATTTATGTTAACAATCCCATGCCTATCTATACCAAATATCTTAGAATTTGAGTCCACTATTATATAGAGTAGAGACATTCATCTTCACAATGTTGTTTTCACTGTATTGTAAGTCGTATTATAGAAGCCATATTTTGACTCATGTTGTAAGTACATAATGTTTATCTACAGGTCGTCGACCGGAGTGTTATGTAATAGAATTATCGCTGCTGGCTCATGGACCCGATAACATCTAATGCTGTTCGTTAAACAGTAACAATTATAAAGGTGGGTTAGATAGAACTAAGGCCTTCCTTCGTCATTGCATAGGCGGATACTATTTCTAAACCAGATAATTTACCATAGTTTCATATTTTCGACTTTTTTCAATTTTGTTGCTAAATATATGTACATTTTAAATATCAGTGTAACTTAAAGATCGAAGACACCTAACCGATTAGCAGTAACATTTTATGGTATCCTGCGACCATTTTTATCGCAGCGTTACTGCTTTTAACTTTTCTACTTAAACTATTATACACTCGTGATCAGATTATCTGTAGGTACAGTAAGACACATTATGTAAATAATATAATAATATTGTGATAAAAAAATTACAAGTCTATTGTAAGCGGCAGTAATTGTCTAATTAGTAGCGTCAGCAAAAACATGATTGGCCAGATCTGGGTTGGGAATTATTCATTTACGCTATTCAAATAAATGCCAGATTGTTAATATAATAAAATATTCACGGCGTTGAATAAAAACAAATAGAAACAGGTTAACGACATTAATGACAGTCTGGCACGAAACGATCTTAAACCTACGTGAATTCCGTCGATTTTGCAATAGTAATGGCTCAATCGAATCCCTTAATGTATTAGTTAAGTGTTAGGTTGGGACTATAATGATGTCCGTCTATTATAGAGTTGAAAACTATTAATCGAGCGTCAATGTCAAATTTGACAACTGTTTTCTGCTAATTGTACTTCACAATAATGACTTTGATGTTCGACGCGCTAATCCATTCTATTTCAGGACTTGAATTTACTCAATTTCCTACGAAACTTCCGCTAAGAATCTACTATTTGTGTCCTTAGTGCTGGATAAAATTAAAAGATGTAGATAACATCAATACAGATCTTTTATTTTCCGATAGAGAGGATACATGTGACCGGCGCTTAACGGTCTCAATCCCGGTATTACTGGGAGTCTGTAATTTATTACACTACGACAAGAGGTGGGCGAGGTAGAACACTGTAGATCGCAATCTACTAATTTCATACCCGTTTAATGGCAAGTACTCCTAATTAGTAAGTATTATTATTAGACTAGTTAACGGTGCTAGTTACCGATGCAACTATTCGTTAGTAATAAGTATAGACAGATACTAAATAAATATTTCTTATAACACTAGTTAACGGTGCTAGTTACCGATGCAACTATTCGTTAGTAATAAGTATAGACAGATACTAAATAAATATTTCTTATAACAAATTTTCTTATTATAGTTTATAACGAATAAGAAATAAATATACTTTTTTACTTTAGTTTCTTAAAAATTAGTATTATAAAATAGTAGAATAAAAATTCAAGAGTCAAGATTATCATTATAATAGTTATAATCTTGTTAAAACTTTATAAAATTAGAAAAGTGTTGACCGTGAAAGTTTAATCCTCAATAACATTCTAGAAAATGTTCAAAAATATTATCATAATCCCCTGGAAAATTCTTTACGTACTTTAAAATTCTTTGAAAGTGATATGAGGTAATTCAGTGTAACAAGATGAGGCGTGAAGGTTTAAGATTTCATCGGGTAGCCGTCGAGAAAAGTGTTTACAGGTCTCTTATACAGTGTAAAAGGTTTGTAAGACAAAAACGCGGAAAACGAACTAGACTCGACTGTACTTACCCCGGCGTACGATAAAGCGGAGATTTCCGAGATCTCAGTTGAGGTTTTGTAGTCTATACATTTTCTATTTGTGCTAGTTTAAGTAGGAGCACCAATCGAACTACGTTGAAGATATTTAATGTCACTTAAAGTTAACGAGATTTTGACTCAAAATAATAAATTGAAAAATGTTTTCTCGCACTGCAAATTCGTTTCAAATCACACTTTGGTATTGTGATTTTGTGTTAGATACCGATCGGTAATTGTGCAACGAAAACAAGAAACTAATTTCCAATAAATTACCAGCAAGCCGGTCGTGTCAAGAAAATCTGATCATTGATACAGTATCGTGTGCCGAGCTGAATTTAATAATGGATAAGGTCTACGACCTATAAGTAATTCATAGAATGGGCGAGCGAGCGAGGTGCAGCCCGATATGGCAGGTGGGTTATGTAAGCGGCGCGGGCGCACGCAGCAAATGCCATGCCCGAGCCGGTTGCACGGTGCCAAGGTCCCGCAACAATTGAAAGTAGATAGCTGTATAGGCATAAATAGAAAAACACTAGCATTACCGCAGAATTAGCCTAATTGTAAATTATCTGCACATCATTTCCAACGGACGTCGTCCAACTTAGTTAAGCCGTCACATTATGATACCCGGTATCCCTCATAACACGCTCCAATGGGGGCTTTAAAAGCGCACAATTTAAAACATAAATTAGATAGTGCTATGTCTAAATACGGGAGGACACGGGAGGCAGCCGACTACCGGGTGGTTAGGGATGTCGAGCGAGCGGGATGGACGAACGTGGATCGGCGGAGGAGGGAAAAGGACGGAGGACGGGCCGGGCAAGTGCAGCAGCCAGCAAGTTGTGTGCACACAGACAGCGATCGATTAGTGGGCTAGCCCGCCGCCCGCGCCCGCTGCGCCACAGCCAACCTATCGACCTTTGCTTTCGTTTCGAACTGCCAAATTGTTAATTCCATTATGAGGAAGCGATAAACACAAAGTCTAAAACTGTCTGAAAGTTGTAAGCCATAAACAGTTAAACGATCAAAACGTTATTAAGGTTGTATTAACATAACAGTTATGTAATGGCGGTTGCAATATTTAAAATAATTTTATTTGTTTACAAAATATTTTACAAATACCAAAACAATAATAAAGGCCAGAAAAACGGGTATTTCTGGTTTCCAGCCGATTCGTTTTCACAGTGTTTGGCTAAGAGCAAAATTAATTAAATTCTTGTGCAATTTTTAGATATCAATTTTCTTTACGTGGGGTTTCATAGTGGAAAATATTTAACCTGGTGATTATTTGCGTTCTACTCACGTATTCCACCGGTGATCACTTATTTAACTTGGATCGGAGTTGTCGTGATTTTGATAAAAATGCATCGGATTTTTATTTATGAATTTTTCAATCGTGGCACCTGAAGTAATGGAATAATTTCGTCTAATCAGTATTCAGCGAATATCTCGGTGTGCCCCCGGCTTTAGAACTTGTGGGAATATTTAGTTACATAGTTTTATGTTTATTAGGACTAGTTAGTAGTTGGATGACACTCGAGAGTTCAGGCGGTGAGGATGAAAATTGAAGAACTTTTTATGCCTTAGAAATACTTCCTGTAGTCGACACGAACAAAAAATATGTAATTGATAAGACACTATATTAATCCGAGCCATTAAAATTGAACATCTGATAATGATAAGCTCAATTGTTATTACGTTTCAAATCAACAATAAGTTCACATAATTAAATATAATGTTTTAAACAGTCACTTCAGGATAAGAATTTTCCGATGGTTTATCAAAACATAGTCATTAGTTTATCGATGAGGTGCAGTCGTGCAGCGCACAGGAAACAAACGCGGACAAAGATAGGAAACATGGGTAGTTAAGTTAATGAACTAAGGATAAGATAGCGAAACATTCAATGAAAGATAACGTTGAAACCCGCATCATTGGAAGTAATTTAATTCGACTATTAAAAGCAAAAACCTTATCAACAAATTTGTTAACATTGCTGGTAAAGCGTAGAATTATAGTTTAAGAAAAAACATGAATTGTAAACAGTAAGCGAAGTGATTATGATGAATTATAGCTAACACACTCTCGATCACAATATCAGCTTACAAACCAAAAAAACTAGATCAAATTCGTTGGGAGCTTTTGGGTTGCAATGTTCGGAAGTTACGATGCCACATACACACAGACACATCAAACTTATAACAGACGTCTTTTGTTCATTGAGGGTTAAACACTGTTTTAGAGTTTACACTAATGCAATCGAACCATACACCTCAAGTCCACCCAGACGGTGCACAAACACTCAATTTCTTGAGAAGATTCCAGGAAATTGAGCTCGTAGTAGCGAGTCGAAGCCCTAGAGAACAAAGCCTTACTAGCTCAACGCGTTTAGTTTCAAGATTAGAGCGATCCCGCTCAACACCTAAACAAGGAGTTCAGATAACGTCCAAACTAAGGCCGCACTGAATATAAATTAGTACCGAGCGCCGTCTAAACGACCTGAGAATAATCACTGACTTAAGATTTATGGACAATTATAAAGTCTCAGGCATCTTAGGCATCAACAACCCGGGTACAGCATACAGAAAGGTAAGTACTTTAGGAAACAGAACGGTCGTTTTTCAATACAAAAATAAAGTCTACGCGACCCTAGATATTGCCACTAAAGTAAAAAAAAATCCTATAAACCCCTATTTTTTCTTTTTTTCGTAAATAATTATTAAAAGAGATTATAGACGTTCAAAAACCTAAAAAGTTAGGCAAAATTTTCGGCTGTGTTTAAACATCCAGGAAACAAATTGGAGCAGAATTCTATGATCAAATCAAAACATAGGAAAATAGCTCAAGCCTTTTTTTATAATGAAAAAGTACCCAAATCGGTTAAGATTTGGAGGAGGAAACGTCGCTCTACTAATCGTCAATTTCTCGTACTTTTAATTGGTAATTTCAGTTCAAACTGCAGTTGTCTCTATTAGTTCGATCGGACAGAGACAGAATTTACAAATACTTTTTTTTTTCATTTCTAGCTAGCCTTCTAGCCCGTGGTGTTTCCACTCAATATCCTTAATTTCCATTTTACGTTGTACGAGGTGTTTCCTCTCAATATCCTTAATTTCGTTTTCGTGTTTATTTGATATTTCAGCACATAATAGATATTTAAATTTTCTACTTCCGTATGTGCAATTGATTGCTATGTCCGTAGGTAGTTTTAAATGGCGAAAATGCCATTGGATTTTTTAACAAACATTAAAGTAACGAAACGTCTCTTATGCATTTATAAGAATTGAGAAAATTGAGGAAATTGGAACTTCAGCTTTTATAAACCTTTAGATGACGACGACAATATACCTAGTTTTAGATAGAATATTTAAAATACATTTTTTTAAGAAAAATCGTACATTTTACATGGACCTAAACACGAATTATCAGAAAATCGTTGGCTTTAATTTAAAATTTTAATTAAGGCACCGTTCGGATCGCCGCATCTTCATTCTCCACGTCCCTAGTTCTGTGGGTATAAAAAGATTCGCGAATTTATAGCGCTTAGATTTTTCGGATGAAATCTGGAGGGCGCCGACTCAGCGGGCGGCCAGGGCGAGGGCGGCACGCACCCCAGCTGTTTGTACGATTTCAATGTCAAGTCCGATCAATACGGGGGATGTAAAATTTCGGGCGCGCTCGGCGCTTTCCGGGTGCGAGCGGGTCTACTAACCTACCGTAATGTGCGTACCGGAACGATCAATAAACATCGACTTGGCTCGTTTTATAAATAGTCTTGAACTTTACCTTGGCCTTGGGATTGGGTGAAAGTGTGAAACGGGCCGCGTCGTGTATTGTTATCCAATAGATTGTAGTTATTAGTATTAATAGACTACTGGTGAACATTAAGAATCGGTTTAGTCGAATAGTATTAGCTCTAAGTTCCGAATATAATTTATTTTAGTTCTAGGATTCAGGGAATAATTATCTACCCGTGAACTCACAAAACCTACGAAACGTGCACGTAAATATTTGCCTGCGGTATTCCGTTTCGGAAACAAATGCAAAATCTTGCGGGAATACTTTGAATATCTCAATAGGACGTGACGACAATCGACATCTGACTTGAATATCTCAGGTTTGTATGTAAATCGCCCGTCATAGGGCAACAGGGTCGGTTTCTCGATGAAATGGCTTGAAAAATGATAAGAAATTTGATTTGGAAAAACAAGTGCGTCGAATAAATGAATGCTCGAACCCAAGGTTTAACCTATCGGCATGCACACCGCACTTGAATCTAAAAATATATAAGTATAATGTATATCAATAATACGTGAGGCTGCCTTGTAAATTTTAAAAATAAAAGAGTATGGTCTTATTAATACCTAATTCGTCTGATGCAAGTCAGAGGATTAAAGTTAATGTTATAGTTGCTAGTAGTTACTAACTTTTAACTCACTACTAATTTTGATAATATGTAAATTATAGACCTTACACGTTAGGTACTGTCCAAAGTTACAACTTAATTCACTACCAGATTCAATCCAAACTCTACAATATCAAATTGAATGCGAATGATGCCCTCGAATTATGGTTAGCCGTAATGAAAGAAAGAGAAAGGATAATAAAGGACGAAAACGAGTGTTTCATTACTGGAATGTTGGTAATAACAATACGACTAATGACGCTCCCACAATCGTCCGATTCTCGTTTGTGTTAAAAATCGTCTACAAATCTTTCGCGTCGGCGTTCGGGGGCCGGGGCTCGAGTATCATTGTGGGACTTTATGGACTTAAAACATGGAAAATTGCACAATAGACTATTATTATAATTGTATTATTATATCATTGAAGTACTGGTTGAGTTATGAAACATTGTTTTTGTAACATCTTTGTAACGTTCAAACTGAATTACAGAAAATTTGGGGAAATTATTTATTCAAAGAAACTTTGGCAGAAACAAATGAAATTCGAAAAAAATCTATTTAAATCAATACGGCTTGGTTCTACGGTGCTGAATTTGTCTAACAGCTCGCATTTACTGAATTGATGTTATTTAACTTATTTTGTATACAAAATTACGGCTTTGAGGTATCTTAGACAGTATATGAAAGGTACAGCTACATAAGTAGTCCAAAGTTACTAAATAATATTGATGATTAATGTTGTAACTTATAAAGCCGCGCCGCATGTCTGATTTTTGTAATTAATATTTTTTGTTTTTTTTGTAACTTGTTGTGTACACAATAAAGTATATTTGTATTATAACAAATAATGTTGTTTTCAAGTTTGGTTAGGACAATTCAGGCTGATCACCTGATTGTCTGACAAGAAAGATGATCCATGCGTCGGATGGGCATGTAAAAAGTCGGTCCTGCGCCTGATCTCTCGCTAGTCGTGTCGGTTTACCGTCCCACTGGGTTATGAGAGTAAAAGGAAGAGAGAGTGCTTCTGTGTATTGCGCACACACTTGGGCACTATAAAATAACTCCTGCTTACCTGGCCTGGTTTCAATGAAATCGGCTACCGACATCGAAATCGGTGAGGGGAGCTATTATTATTATTTATTTGTATTTGTATTGTATTTGTTGTTGTTAGGTAAGTATAGTTAGGTACAACACACAAAAAAACATTTATTGTATAGGTCCCCGTTTTTACCCTTCGAGTGCGAAGCCCAAAAAAAGGATAAATTATTCCTCCACTTACCACTCCAAACAAATATGTCGAGTTAATTATAATGTGGAGTTCTTACTCCATACAATCGCGCTTTCATTCCTGACATCAATACATTACCCTACCAACCTTGACCCATTTCGGGAGTATTTAAACTGCGAGTGAGTAATAAAATATAAGAATAATTTAACATTAATATCCATAACCTTGTTTACTCCGTATGAAGTGCGTCTTAACGCACACAGATACCCGATGTAGTAAACAACATTGTAAGTGCATTACGTGTGACCTGACTATCACAATACTATGTGTAGGTAGGTCACGTAGGCGCTAGCTAATTAGTTATTTTCCAACAGTTTAAACTAAAATAAGTTGTAAATAAACACGAATATACTGCACAGGACTGCAAATAATAATCTGTCTTTTTTGCTATTCTTATACATTTTAAACTAAACTTAAAATAGTTCAAAATTTCATACTTCTCATTTCGCAAAATTCTCTTCTCTACTTCTCAATTTCTTCACGTATTATCATATTACTCGTAATAAAATTTAAATTTGCGCCCCTACGCTACGCTCAGTCTATTTTTCAATAATATCTTCTAATGCCAACTTATTTAGTGGGCAAAGACCAATTAATTGCCCACTTTAGTGAGCAAAGTATCGTATTCTAAGTAATTAGTACCACAATTCTATCATAAATAACAATTAGGAACGTCATAACAAAATATTATTTGAAACAAGAAGTGCGAAGAGACTCGGCATCTGTATTTAGACAGGCTGTCAGCTGTATTTACTATTTAGGGCCCCTACCTACGGCAATTTATTGTAGCGATGCAGTTGCAGGTTTCGAATCGCTAATAACGCGCGTTTGTCGCATTCACAACGCGTTACTAGTAACGAGGTACATCGGGACTGTGTCGAACGATATAGGGGAAATAAAGGACTACTGAATCGCGTTTGCATCGCGGCAGAAGCGCAACAGTAGAGCGTTTGCATCGCGATCAAATCGTGGTTACATGGGCGAGGGTACATAACTAGTGGCCGCATCGCGATTCGCGACTGTATCGATGGGAACGCGCGACAGCATCGCTACAAAAAGTCGCAGTGGGTGTCAGCTTTATTAAGAGCCTCCATCTATCAGATCTGATAACGTTCAGCCATTGTGAATGTTAGCTCATAGTTATTGTAAATGTTTTTAGGTTACGCGTGGTATCGTAATTAAATACTTAGCAAACATCCCATACATTTCGAATGTTTACACAAATAAAGGCGTACCATATTGTTATGTAATACTGGTTGAAGCCCGCGAACTCATACGCATCTCGCTGGACTTACATTTTGCTATGATAAAAAGTAGGTGCTGTAGATACTACCATTTCAAAATTGATTAAATAATACTAGCTGACCCGCGCTCACTTCGTTGAGCATAAAAACAGTTTGTGATGAAGCGTTAAACCTTACCTGGACTTTCAAGAATATTTCAAGACTAAAAATAGCCGAATCGGTTCGTTCTCGACTTTTAGCGTTAACAAAAAGCAATTCATTTTTATATATATAAGAGAAGATGATAAGAAAGAGAAAGATAATTATATAAAAATTTTGTAACTCAATTCAATTTTTCAGATCAAGTTTAATACTCAAAAATAAAGTTAATAATTTAACTGTTAGGATGAGTGGTTTTACTTACTATCGTATAATTAACAATACATTTGTATTAGACAATATTACAGCGTGGAATAGTCGCAAGAAGCGTGAATACTGTGTAATTAGCGCCTCAACCACGACTTATATAATAGCTAAGGCTGTCGAGGATTAATTTAAGCTGAAAACAACACGCACAAAAAATACAACGTTACGCTTTTAAAAACGTGAGAAAAACGTTATTTTTCGTGATTAAACGTAATTAAACAAATTGACGCACTTATAAACTTATCTACGCCATTCAACAAAATATGACGTTCACCAAAGTTTATTTGTGTTTTATGGGTGTTTCAAAAAATAATTTTCCTACACGTATTGCCCGTACGGAAAACCGTAAAATTCAATGTCATGCTATTAATCTTGTATATTTAATAGTTCTTGATGAAGTCGGGCGCTGCCGGAACCGATGAGCTTGTACAAAATGGCATTAAATAGTTTAAATTAAAATAGATACAAGGAGACAGAAATATTGACCACTTTAATAGGGACCGGCGAAACGGGTCGTAAACTCGTAAACCTCCGCGCTAGTACTTTGTATTTTACGTAAATTTTGAAAATTGTGTATTTTTTTTACACTAGGTAATCATCTAAAACTCTACCCAGTTTGGTGGGCTGCATGACTTAAAAATGTAACTTTAAAAATATAGCGTCTTTTTACTATTATTATGTTAAATATGTAACTTAAAAAAATCGCGTTATTAACCGACATTCAAAAAAGGAGGAGGTTTCTCAATTCGACAGTTTAAATGATTTTTAAAATTACAATATATCTACTTACTTGTTTCAGTTTGTAATCTAAATGTATAAAAAAACTAACATTTTAAGTATTGCCAGAGACACGACCTAGTACTAAAAAAGGTTTTACCCTAATACTGGCAATGCGACTGGCAAAGGGTGAAGTCCTTAGAAATTCCGGAAACCGCCATCTAGCGCCACTATTGGAAAATACTAATTACTAATTTCGTTTCGTATCTTCTTCTTATTTAAGGAGTTGAATTTAGCTTAATGTGATGTTATGCTTAAAAAATATGCTTATCTTTATTTTGATGTCAATATTTGTGCTTGATTCGGCATATTTACATTTTATAATTTACAAACGTTAATAGTAGTGACATCTATTGCATTTTTTTTGTATTAAAGATAGATTGTATGGGATGGTAGGCCATGGTATTACCTAATAATTATGTTTTGACAGCCCTTATCTAGGCGTGTAAAGTTACTGTGCGCTATACGCTATAAAGTATCAAAGACCGCACCTCGCTATTAGTTCTCGATACTATATCTTGTTTGCAACGCGGCATATACAATATACATTAAGATATGCGAACGTTTAACAACTAGACTAATACGCACTCCTATTTTCTAAGCGATATACCCTGTATTTGTATAATATTTAATGCAAGGATCAGGCTAAGATATAATGTTTAACATAAAAATATAGTTACAAAACATATTACAGTTGTAGGTACCAATAATAATTGTAAGCATTCAAGCAACAATTCAAGTATTTGTAAGTTTAAATTATCAATTATAATTAAGTTTTTAAGCATAACATCACATAAGAATAACACATAGGTCACTAATAGTATACGTAGGTACAGTGAAATATTTTATGTAATCTGTACCACGGTTTAATATCAATATAGCTCAACAATTTCGAAGTAAACAAAGTAAGCAATTAGATTACTAGATTTCGTGGTAGAAAAATAATTATATAATTTAAATACAATGTTAAACAATTTAAAATGTAGGTTAAGGTCATGGAAAACCCCAACTAATCGATCATAAAATAAACATTTAGCCATAAAAATATAGTTTTCATTTAAATTATCGTGTAGAACGTAGGCAATATTATGTAATCTTGGATCAGGAATGTTGAGGAGCTCCGTAAAAATTATCCGTATCCGTAAATTAATTCGAAATAAAAGTATTGTTACTGTCAAAGGTAACCAAAATTTAATATTACCGTATACCGTAACCGCAATTATCCGAAACAAACGGATAATCCGAAATAATTTCATATCCGTATCCGAAATTTCATATCCATTTCATCCCTGTCGTGGATATATTAGGCACGAAGTCGGGTCGTTCAATACTAATGAGTTCGACAATGTCTTCATTTCGTTTGTTTTGACACCCGCTTGATGGGACTTACTAGTTTAATATTGACAGTTCAATCCAGCCAGCTGTCAAAACTCAAAAACTAACGAGACCGAATCCATTATGACACTCCAGTTGCCGTTATAGCTAACATGGTCTCCTCGGTGGACTTAAATGTAGCTTATATTATGGGTCAGAAAGAGTGTGGCAAAGTGGCATAGTGGGTAGACCATTGATTTACACTGACTGTTCTAAGAATAATATTGTACTACCGACTGCTACCATACAAACCGTCTGTCCCAGTAATTATAGACTACTTCGCTTGAAATCTGTACAAATCATCTAATGAAATAAATAATAGTTGTAAAAACACTAAAAAAAATGCATAATTGCATTATCATTGGTCCTCTGCATACGTATGTATGCAAAATTTCAAACTTATCAGATATTTGGAAATTGTTTAATAAATGCCTAAGTTTATGGGATAGAACACGATAACAATTGATATAGTTAATATCCAACTTGACCCTGTTGTCAATTATACTAGCGTAGTTGTTATTGCGCGGCGTTTACTACGCATTAGATTTGCAAGCCACTGCACCGTAAGTGGGACGTGCGAGCGTCGACCTCCCGGCCGCCTTCAGGGTTACTAGCCAACTTACATAACAATATAAATATATACTACGCTAACCCAGTCGTTAGCCAGACTATGGATGAAGATGAGTCATAATTTTGGTTATTATTCTGCCAAAAAGGCAGAGATGAGAGATGAATGACAGAGTGTCGAAAGGTACATGAATATTGACGCTTATCAGGGCCTCAATTCTCGTTGCACTTCGTTTCGAACGACAGTCTATCCCGCCGTACGCACGTCAAATAATGCGCGTGCGAGCAGGACACACTGACAATCGAAACGATATTCGAGTAATGAGAATCTGAGCCCAGGCGTTCTGATTCACCAGTGCAATATATCTAAGTATCAGGGATGTTAGTTCCGTAGCCGTAAACAAAACAATCGGATATCCGACATAAGAAAATATCCGTAACCGAAACCGAAAAGAAAGTTTTGCTACTGTAAAAAGGAAACCAAAATTTAAATCCGTAACTGAAATTATCCGAAACAAACGGATAATGGGAAATAATTTAATATCCATATCTAAATCCTAAATTTCATATCCATTTCATCCCTGCAAGTATTTGTTGTGATCCTAGTACCTACTTCTCTCTAAGGATTAATTATTTTTTAAGTAACTGCAAGTGTAAATAGGATTATTTTCAAATTTCATTCAGAGACCTATAAGTATAGTGAGTTAAGTATATTGAATGTGTTGAGGTTTTGGCTCCCAGTCAAATCCGCGTATTGGTTATTGGATCATTTAGTGTCAGTAGAGATCAACAACCGCCCTAGTTACCGCTCACGACATCTATTACATTGTTTCTCAGAAAACTGATTATATTCAAGTGGAAATTCGTACATGCACCGACTTTGTTGCATATCAATGGTGGTAAAAGCAGTGGGAAAAATGTTGAAATGTCACATAAACGATCGCAATGCGCCGATTAAAATACTCATGGGACACGTGAAAACATTTTAAAGACTCGAGTAATTTAAAAATGGAATAGAAGGCAATATCGAATGTATGCAGAGGAGACGGGCTCGGCGAGATTAAATTGAATTCAGCACCACAAAAACCAGCTCCGCTCGATACCCATGTAGGGATTAAAATTCTCGAAGTGTACTCGCAATAACTTTATAAAAACTTGTTCTCGAGCACACAAATTGAAACCAGACTACTGGTTTGGCAAACTCTACACCATTTATAGAACTAATGGCCATAAGCGGTGTCGAAAACGCGCATTAAAGAAATAGGCAAAGCCGTTGCACCATAACGATCTCTCAAAAGCCCTTAGCTACTCGCAATTATATATCACGATAATGGAGTAATTACTGGCCGTGTCTTACGAAACGATCGATATCTAGCTCCAGCATATCGTCATATCGCATTGCGAGTTTTTCTCCCGCAAGAAAGTTGTAGAACGAGCCCAGGCATCTAGCCCTATTGTATCTATTAACCGTCTACTTTCTTATTTCTTACCATTTACTGTAAACAGAAAATCTCAACGTGACTCACATTTATTGCTAATTTATGCGGCTGTAACAAATGTTATAGAAAATGTGGAATGTATATTTCTGGTGCTACAAAAAGTAGAGCCTTTTGCTTTTGTAAGTCTCTTAGGCGATCGATCCAAATCAGTATAGATCGACACAGCTTTGATCATTTGAACTTCACACCATAATTCAATCAATAAAACAGCTATCGGCAATTTCACGGCTCGGAACGGTTAGACAATAAAAATAAAGCGAAAAATACAATTACGTACCAACAAAACAAATTGATGGTTTATAAAAAAGCAATTCATCGAGTTCGAAGCTTTCAATTCGAATTGGAGTCGGAGCCAAAATGATAAAGCCATTATCTCATTGCGGCCAAGACAGAAAAGAAACACATTGCTAATCCATATGGGAAGCCTTGAGCCGAGGATCGGATGTCCAGCTCGGGATTCAGTTACATGGAAGACCGCGCGCGGGCCACATCTCTACACTTACATAACTTAATGATTGCAGCTCTTACCACGCGTTCGCTATAGACAAAAATATACTTCTATGCACACAAACAGAGGTCTTACTATCCAAACTGATTTGATTTTGATTTCGAATCGATTGTCCCGTGTACTCCCGAATGAATTGACGTTTGTTTATTTTGATTTTCAGGCGATTGATATGGTCGGGAGTACAAAAAGTTACGATCTAACTATTTTTTTATCCTGGTTAGTTTCAAAGTAATCAAATAAAATCAAATAAAACACCAAAAGCCGTTGAGAACGAACTGATTCGATTCTCGATTGTATACATACATATAACAATTCATATTACTGAATGCAAACAGCAGCTCGAGGGAGCAATAAGTTTTCAATGTTTCATGGGTATGTGTTTAATATAATAAAAGTCTTAGACATACTTATATCTACTGTATAAAAGTTTTTTTTTCTAGTACCCGTAACACGAGTTCAGAATTAAGTACGGGACCAGTTTTATGTGTTAGACACGTCCATAACAATTATAATTATCTAAAGATTATTTTATTATTCGATAACTTTCTGAGTACCAGATGCGTAATGCATTACTAGGTAAAAGCTATCTGGCCATTGTGAAATACGAAGGAAGGATGTACCACTGAATCACACAAAGAGATAATTTACTTTTAACCATGACATAATTTCATTCGCGTTTCGATAATTCAACATGTAATCAACAAGTTATCTCGACAATATTTTTTGTTTGTGTTGCGAATTCATTAAGAAAAGGCCTCTTGGTATATTGATATTGTATATTAACTGTGGCTGCCAATTTTTTGTTGTCCATTAAATGGGTACATCAAGGCTATATTGATTATTGATTAATGAATTCATACTAAACCTTATATTGACGCTAAAGGGCTAAATATTAAGGCCGTGTTTCGCCAAGCAATGTTAAAGTTAACGCCATGCCATCTCATTCATTGACAGGAAATACGAGAGGCATAACATGATATTTAACATGGCGTTAACTTTAACATTGCTTGGTGAAACACGCCCTAAAGGTATCGGAATGAACACGTGGAAAGTATCGGAAGTCGGATCAAAACAACTTTATCGTAAAGGGATTACATTTCTCCCGACTCAGCATTAGCTCCAGCAACTATGTTCGTTGTTTACTACTCAATTCCTGCAACTGCTAAGTACCATTTAAAAGGTACCGTGACTAAGTAGTTAAGTACAGTCCTGGTCGAAAACTTATAAACGTCTTCAGCGGTTCCCAGAAGCATTCTGTAAAGACTAGGGTCAGTTCACACCGAAACAAGACTTGAGAGATAACGATTCAAAATTGAACTTTATTCACTGCCAAAGGTGCTCGTTAGGCAGCCCTGTTCAACTTGTAATTCGGTGTAAGCTCACCCTTACACCACTTCAATGTTACATTGTAAGAAATAATAACAAATTATAAGCAAGTACTGCAATAAAACCTGCAGGATGTTCCAATGAGCGGATATTTTAGATGTCTTAGATGACATAAAATGAAGTTATTACTTACTTTTACATAATTAAGAAAAACAGTAGGACCTATATGTATACAGACAAGTTTACTCCTAAATTAAATCACTTGAAAATAAATAAATTTGTTGTACAAATAAATAACTGAAAATAAAAACATGGTATGTTACATAATCGATTAATTCTTATTAATCGATCATGTTTCGGTGTAGGGAAAAATTTCAACGCTATCTCGACGATATTGTATGTGGGAATCGTTTATAATATTTAATGGATGTGACATGGAACGAGTTTATGCAATCATCGGGGTTACCATGTACAGGAGGAGTCACGAATAATGATACCACTTACGAAAACGTGCTTGGCTTGTCTCCGTTATTGATCACGTTGTTTTACTTCGCTATATAAAATAATATTACTGATTTTCATGAAACGAAATTAAACACTAAATTTAATTTGCTACAATCTAAATGCATAAAATAATGATAATGAAATGAAAATAATGACCATAAGTTTGGTCTTTTGAAAGAAAAATCATCGCTCTAGATAATATTATTCATTGTGGCCATATATTACATTCCCAGGCGCAGGTTAACCAGGTAACCACATAAATATCAAAATGCAACGGTAAGAATCAGAATTATATATGGGAACGGAGAATTATGGAGTTTCCCCTAGTGGTGCACAAAGTAGCTACTGTCACGCGATGTGAAAGAGACAGTCAAGAAACTGTTCCAGACTGTTTCGCGTGCATATTGTCGCTCAGATGACTCCTACATCATTCCGTTTAAAATAAATTTTATCAAAAATAGAACGCTCCTACTAGAAAGTGCTTTCAGTGGGGGTTAAAGCAAGCAAAACTGCTACATCTGTTTACGGCTACAGAACATGGCAGCGCAATAATACAGACATAACGAAATGACAAACGAATATGTAACTCGAAAAGACGTTAGTTTTGCAAAAGGGGCAAAGATGTTATGTTAAACTCAATTGGACGTCTACATCCTGAACTCAAGGGACTGCAATTTCAAAGAAAACAATTTTGAGCTTTGCACATGTAAACTGTGGAACTATCGCATTTATTTACTGGACAATTCGAAAGCAAATTATTGCGTTGTTTTTAATTTTTTCAGCGTGCGATTTATAAAAATGGCGAAACTGGACTATTATTCAATCGTCACGACGATAAAAAAGTACTTACTGTAACAGACGTTGGATCGTAATAAATAACAAACAAACAACGGGTAAAAATAGAATCAGGCACGGCGAGCGGGCGAATGACCGTCGGTTGACATACAACGGACTCAAGGCCTGGCAGATTAGATACCGACAGACTGCCAGAAGTGCATACAAATACTAACCTTATGCACACAAGCAACATGAAAAACATCACAACATGTCAATTTGAATTTAAAACGTTCGAGTTGTTTTGTTTCTCGTGTAGAATATCAAAGTAAAATATGTTTTTAAATAACATTACGAAAGAGTCCGTTTTTTGGGTTAGTGATTTAAAATTTCAAAAATATTAAATCACTCACCCAGACTCCTGGCGATTGATGAATAAAGCAAAACTCTACCTTCAAAGGCTCTAGGGCTCCACAGAACCCAATTGCGTGAGGAGCTAGCCATTTATTGTAGACATAAATAATTTGACCATACTAAATATCATTGGATATCGTGCGATCAATCAAATAGTCGAAAAAATCATGTGCCATGCAAGTTTTTTTTGTAACACTTAAAAACATTTCATCAAAAGATGGCCGTAAAAACGTAGTGACGCGATTAAATTACGCGAGAGTTACTTTTACACCGTACAAAATGTTGGGGGTGGCGGTCCCGCGTCGGCGTTTTATCGCGAATGTGTCGGCCTTGATATATTTATAGCACTCAGACTCACCCTCGTAAATATTTTTGAAACATTATTATCATGTCGCGCACCATAAAAAGATGAGATTACAACTGATTTACCTATCTTACATTTTATGACAACGGATAAGTGCACGATAACCTTTAAATCTATTTAAACTCGAAAGATAATAATTCTCCATATGATGCCAAACCGTCTAAAGTTAAGTATTGTGTATTCGTGTCTAAATATTCAATACTTAGTTCCGATTTCACCAACGCTTGTTAGTGTCAACGGCTTGTTCAAATACCGTGCCTTCTCATTCATTGATAGGAAATACGAGAAGGATAACCTGATATTTAATGAAGGATTGAAGGACTTGACTTTCTCATCTTGTTACGTACTTCCATTTAAACTATTAAGTATCAAGAAATATATCATCTAGAAATACGTTAATTATAATTGGATCTTAAAAATTAGTAGATTTATCCTCTTCACAATTTCTAACTCATTGCTTGGATTTTTTTTTAATATGTTGTACAAAGCTTTTCGGTTTCAGAATAATAAACACATATTTATTAATATGTTTCGTAATAAGATACTTTTACAGTGTAATATTAGTGAAACGCAATTCTACGTAAGTCACAGTGAAAGAGTTACACTTGTCTTTTCATATTTTTTACAGCTGTTAGTTGTTATATATTTTTTTTATTAATACTAGAAGGATAACGTGATATTTAATGAAGGATTAACTTTTCAATTTTACCAACACATGTTAAAGTTAATCCTTCATTAAATATCACGTTATCCTTCTCGTATTTCCTATCAATGAATGAGAAGGCATGGTATTTTAACATGGCGTTAACTTTAACATTGCTTGGTGAAACACGCCCTTAGGCTGTAACAAGAACAACTAACAAATGGCATACAGGCCTTCAAGCACAGTGAACACTATTATAATGACGTAAATTTAGATTATTAATAGTTAAGTGGATGATTTGTCGAGGGTAATAAAATATGAAAAGACAATTAGTGTAACTCTTTCACTGTGACTTACGTAGAATTGCGTTTCACTAACATTACACTATAAAAGTATCTTATTACGAAACCTATTTTATTATTCTGCACTTTCTGAAACCGAAAAGCTTTGTACAACATATAAAAAAAAATCCAAGCAATGAGTTAGAAATTGTGAAGAGGTTAAAACTACTAATTTTTAAGATCCAATTATAATTAACGTATTTCTAGATGATATATATATTTCTAGATACTCAATAGTTTAAATGAAAGTACGTAACAAGATGAGGAAGTCACAAGTGGAGTAATTTTTCTTGGTACCAATCCATTGTAATTGCAGCAATTGAATGTCATTATTTACTTACAATAAATTTAGTATCTGTATAAGACGATGTTACAAAAAGTTTAAAGCTTGGACAAACGAAAGTGGACTGTATAGTTTATTACGTAGAGTCTGGTTTACAACGCGCAAACAAATAAGAAGCTAACACTGGTAGTTTTTCTAATAGAATCTGCTCGCAACTCGTAAGTGATGATTCATATGCAGATGTTCTTCCGATAGATTTTAAGTTGTCTTTCTGTATAGTTAGTAACATAAGTAGTTTCAATAAAAAAAAATCAGACATGTTAAAAACAGGTTAAAATATAGCAATTATTGTTGTTGACATACCTTAATTTGATATGAGTTGACCTTGTGCTTCGGTAAAAGGTTGAAAGTAGAAAAGTCCAGTCTTCTTGAAAATATCCCATTCGCGCCAGCTCCAGCTCTGTATGAGACCAAAAAATATAAATTATTTGATGAAAATAAAGATCTCTGATACAATAAAAATATAAAATAGCCTAAACAAAGGAGATTCTTCAGTTCACGCAGTAAAAATTATAGGTTGTAGCAATTTACTACACTATATTTATACAACAATGTAGTATACAATGGAATATCTGCTAAGTCTTGCTTTACGACTTTGCCATCCTCCTACTTCCCGTCAAAGACGTGCCATCCGTCAGGAAAAAGAGTATGTACTACATAGCTATTATATATAATATGCTGTTCATGAGTCATTTCATCGACAACGCTACAAAAATTGTGGTTGTAAAAGCCTATAGGCTTTATTAAGATTTTACCTTTAAAATAGCTCTATCATAAGAATAGAATATTTTTCTGTGAGTCGTATTCTACAAACTAAATAAATTCTGGCAAATCAAATTACAAAGAAAGAAACAATTGAAGGTTGGACTTATATCTAAAAAAATATTCAACAAACAGTGCACGTAGTATCGAGTAATGGTAATATATCCACGTGACGTGACTCTAAATAGGGTCCAGGCGTGACCAGGCTGGATCTATTGGTTCGAAGACAAATTAAATAACATAAAATACGTAAATATTGTTTCAAAATAATAATTATACATCTAAACTTAAAAAAAGACACAAATACAACGTTCCTTTCGAAGCTCTAGACGAGGAAGGACTTTGAACAATGTGACTAACTCACACAAAGTCTGTATTAAAACATTTACATTTGCCTAATGCACTTAAAAACGTTAAATAAGTAGAGTAAACAGTACGCGCAGCAAAACAAACTTCAAGGTTGCGCGAAAAAACTTGTTTTTTCATTGCCAAGGCCAGGCGAATTAGATACCGGCTCTCGTATCTGGTTGGGGCGTGTCAACAGACCATTGTGTTTACATTTTAAACGATAAAAAACGATTACTTTAGCGTCGTGAATATAATAATATCTTTTATGACTTTCGAGAAATAATTTCATGATTATGACTTGTGTCTAAGTACTAGCAGAGTTTTTACAACCACGTCATTGTTAAAGCTATATTCAGCCGTATTGAAACAACTGAATATCCCGAATTTTTTATATTATTATGGATCGCTACACCCCGGTGCATAAAAGTGTCTCTACATTTTTTTTTAACTTAATTATTTTTTTTTACTTTATCGATATGGTCAGATATTCTAATATCTATATTCTATACTATACTAAGTATGTAAAATTATATTTATGCTATGTAGTACAAATAGCAAATACTCGTAATTATTATTGTAAATTATATCAGAAACTTTCTGCATACCTAAGTAATCCTATAAATAAAATGTGTTCCTACTCTGTAATCAAGGTTAAGTTCTGTCTAATCTAAAGAACTTAATAAATTCTAATCAACGACAAACGAGACACTAGAAACCTCCTGACTGGCACAACGACTTGAGATAAGTGATTTGCATACATAATTGCACAGAATGACTTACAATACTGAGAAGAACTAATCGATTTCTTAGTATACCTACTCCAAAAATGTCAGAAGTTTCAACCGCACTCAACGCATTTTCGAACATGCTTTTTGTTTTCATTAATGATACTGTCAAATTTAATACTGATTCATGTTAGTCGTTTTACAAATCGCCTGCTCTACGCAAACAAAATTAATATACAATACGTGTTTGTGTGTGTGCTGTGTAAGTACCCAAGACGTGACCAACGAAGCACTAAACTACGCAACTAATTTCCATATAAAAATTAGGGGAACGTTCGGACGAAACAGGAAGTGCGCCCGACGTAATATAGGTAACCTTGAGCACACAATGCTTTACTTATTCTAATGATAAACACCAAAAAACAATGTCACAGTTCCGCTTATGTGTATTTCGACGCTAGTACTACTGAGACTGACCTTGGGTTCGAGGCTTGTGATTTTAATCCAGAAACGTAAGGCCAGGGGAGATATTATCACGATCATGTTTTTAAGCTCAACACGACGTCTGTTTATTTATAGCCCTCTGAAATGACAATTTACATAAAACACAGAATTCGCATTGATTTGAATATATTTATTTATTAATAAATGTTGTGACTTTATGGGAGCTACGCTTTAGTAATAAATCAACGATAACAAAGCTTACTATTTATTAAATGTTCGTAAATTAAGTTTAATATGAACAAAGTTAAAGCGTTCCAAAAGGAAAAAGAAAAACGCGTTCTAATCAGTGATCACAATCAGGAAAACAAGAAAGATGCAAACGAAATAGAGCGATCACGAAATAAGTCTACATGGACTTATTTCGTGATCGCTCTATTTCGTGTTTTCAAATGCCAAACAAAAAGGTTGTTTACAAGATTTTTTTGATTCAATAGTGAATGCAATATGGAGAACTTGGCCTTGAGCGTTAAACAAAAATAGCGATGTTTGTGTCGACGTGAATTTATGTGTGGTACCTATCTGTAGACGCGCCGCATATTATACAATTTATACAGCTTGTTTACGATTTTGTTGTTTGTGTCTTGTCTTTATTAAAACTTGATACTCGCGTTGGTTTGATTTTTATTGCATAAAAATAAATTATGTCCGCAACGTGATCCAGCGAGTGACATAAAATGCGATAGTAACATGTTGATTGCTGAAGTAGGTATATTCATTTTTATTGAGAGCAGTTATGTGTTATAAACATGTGACTTACATGCAAATGACACTTTAAACTAGTCTAATATAATAGTCATAACCATAAAGCATGTACGTAGATTGTTTAGATTTTGAAACAAACCCGAATTTAGCGTTGCAAAGAAACTGCACGTATGACCTTCCTATATTTGAATATTATTCATCTATTCATAATGAAAAGTTACATTTTAATATAATGACGTGCTTCATATTCATATGAATCATTGTATTTAAATTGTCTACCAATGGGTATCATTGTATAGAAATATTTCACTATTATAGCTGTCCAAACTATCGGCTATCGATGAAGGGAGATTACTGTCTACAGAAGCCGTCTGGTAACTTGGAAGATAAGCTGGAAGTCTATTGTGATTTGAAAGTAGACACCTAGTCGTAGCTTGGGAACCGGTCCCAGACTTTCTCATTCAGTTCGGCCTACGATAACCGGCTTCGCTCTTGGACGTATTGGGATCGTGTTTCGTTTTGTAGTTACCACTATTTGTAACAAGTCTACTACAAGTTATTGTGCATTGGCTTTCGACCTGCAAAAATGTCCAAGTCATTTTCAAGGTATCTTTCGTTGGGATTTGCTAAAGAATATCTTTTACACGAGTCGATTCTCTTCTATTTATTTCCAGCCGCATTTATATATTTTAACTTTGTGTAAATTCAGGTAAAGTTAATGCCAAAATTTAATTTAAAAACCTCTATGTTAAAGTGACCCTTAAAGTCCACTTGGAATTTTGGGATTGCGGTTTTCATTTTAATCGACTTACACCTAATTTTATTCAGGTCCGCCGTCCGACCATAATGTAGGGTTCAAATTATGCGACATTAGGCAGTTGGTACAGAATAAAGATCGTTTTGTGTAAAGTAGGTTTAACATACTTCTTAAAAAAATTGTAAAGAACTTGAAGATCCATTTTAGTTATTATGTTTTTTGTTCACCCTACAAAGCTCCATGACTCCATGAGTCTGACCCGCGCCTACGTAATTAGAAGGTAGTTCGTATTTACCTGTCAATTGTCACGATGTCAATAGGCACTGATATATCGCCTCGTCTACCGAGTAGGTTGTGCATGTTGAGCGCAAATAATTTCAATTTATTCTATACATACCTACCGTAGAAAATGTTTTCTTAAACATATTAATAAATACAACACCAATATCTATCTGTACAGACTAGAATATCATAACTTGATTTTGAGCTGTTTTAGTTTAGACAAATATAATAATAGGTACATGGGTATGTGAATAATATAGGTCTTTTTACAGCACCAGTCTTCACCAAAATTAAAACGTTAAATTGAGAGGAAAAATAAAATAATTCTCAAAGAATTCAACTTGTTTTGGTATAACAAAACGCCAGTGATGCATGTAAAACTAGTTCTAGTGCACGCTGTTTAACATACATGAATCATGATACATTAAATAATGACAAAAACGTGTTTTCATTAAAACGTTTTTATTATTCACATGCAAATTCGTTAGTGTTATGTAACTTTAAACGTAATTAAAACAACACAGGTGAATTCAAAACTTACAAAACAATTACAGGTTATTTATATGTACAGGTGTCACGAACTCAAAATATGAACGTGTAAACAAAGCTGATGATGCTTAATGTAAATTACAATAATAATAAAGCGATTAATGCGATTACGTGATATATCGCAAACGAGATCCGAACAAAAAAGGAATTGGAACAAGTTGAGTAAATATTTTTTGTGCCTCATTTTTGTCTACACATTAATTTGTATCTGATAAAACAGTACCCTATAATTTAATATTTCATTTTTATTGTTCGTCTTGAAGTTCCAAGATAACTTAACTGCTTTTGTTCTTGGATTGTAATTAAATAAGCGAGTTTGATATATTATGTTAGATGAGATTTTCTGATATTGTATTTAATTTGTAGCAGTTTAATGAGGTTTATATAACGTACGAAACTAAAGGAAAGAACTGAAAGAAAAACTCCTCGAATATTTCAGTTGAAACAACTCAATTTTTAAAATAGCCGACGGCAATATTTCTTAAAAACGTAAAACAAAAACATTGCAAGTTATAATTTTATGATTTATACGAGTCGTTATTCATATTTTATTATATTTACGAACATAAATGTTAATAAAATACTAAGGCAATAATAATAAACACCTCAGTTTAGTTTCGGCGCCAAATGTTACAAAATGTGTTGTTAAATATCATTTTTAACGGCCGCCGGAATAAAGTATTCCGGGTTCAATATGGACTGGATGAAGCATCTCAAGATAAACCGAGATAAGAAAATTGAATATTCGTAACAATCGTTACAAAAATGAGTAAGCCAGGCGGCTTGAAATTGATGTAAACAATACAGACCTTGGCCTCGAGCGGACAATAGGCCCACTAAATTCGATTACCTAATACGCGGCGCGGCTTCGCTCACGATTTTTTACTACAAGTCTGTCTGTCTACAGACAACATAACCGCGGACCGCGGTACGTTCGCTAGTTTGTTCACGGTTCGTAAATTTTTTGTTCATTTCACAATAAATTCGTAAATTACATTGTTTTAAATAAAAAAAATTGTTTATAGGTACTTGTTTGTTCTTCTTTTGCTACTGATATTCATCGAGGAAAAAACATACCAATAGATATTATCTTTTTGTCTATTTTTTGTTTAAATAGACCATTTAGACACAGTAGTTACACTACTTTGTAAAACTTATTAAACAACAATAAAGTGGAAAAGTGTAAATAAAGGTTTGTGTATTATTTGAATTGAATTTCCATTAAGCACATTCAATCAGTTACTACAAAGGAAGTGACCGCATCGACTACAAACGTGGTTGAAGTCCGTATTTAACTTGAGTACGTATGGGGTGCGCACGATTCATAGGAGCTGTAAAGCGATTTTGATCCTATACCTGCAGGCTTACTCTCGACACAATCGAGAATCGAATCAGTTCGATCTCAACGGCTTTTGGTGTTTTATTTCGGTGGATTAATTTGAAACTTACCAGGATAAAGAAAATCGTTAGATCGTAACTTTTTGTACTCCCGACCATATCAATCGACTGAGAATCGAAATAAACAAACAGGAATACGCGGCACGATTAAAATCGAATCAGTTTGGAGAGTAAGGCCCCTGGTTGAAACGCAACTTGTTCGATTGTACATACTACATAGTGAATATTGGGCGTAGCTGTAATCCTTGTTCAATCAAGCATTGCAAGAATCTAGAAGAGAACATTAATTAAACGATACTAAATCTTTTGAACAGGGTCACTTTAATTAATGTAAGGTTGCGGCAAACTCCGAAATAATTTAAAACGTATAAAACCATAATTAGAATTCCGAAAAGTGTACAGTATCAAGAACAAAAGCGCCGATGTTCTAGGGTTATCTCAAGGTAAAATTCCCTTTATTCATTATGGGGATCTAAATATTTCTTTGAAGTTTGATATTTATGCCGGACAAAGAACATATTTTGATAATAATATTATGTTTTATCAAAGCTCGTTCCGTAGATTATATTCTATCTTGTAATATACATGGTGTAATAACAAACATAAAAAAAATACAGACGAATTGAGAACCTCCTCCTTTTTTTGAAGTAGAAAAGAACCACTATAACTTTGAGATACTATTAGGTATACTACCCTTTCCTCATTTTGGAAATGTATAATATTTAACTTTTTAGCATTTCTTATTTTCTTGTCGCAAGAATATAGAAAAACCAAAAAAAAAATTTGTTATAAAAAAAAACATTTTTGAATGAGAAAAGGTATATCCCAAAGTTATAGTGACTGTTCTTTTTACACTCGTTATATAACCTTCTTCAGTTAGGTTTGTCGACGAAAATTGTGGCCGTAACTAACGGGTAATAAAAATAATTAGGCAATTTGGAGAATCGCGCGGAGGCGTGTTTTTCAATCTTTAACCATCTTGGCTCTTGAGTGCTCATTGTATGTAAAAGTATATTAAATAGAGCGTATCTAAATTATGATCGTGATTATTTTTTGTTAATGTCTAACGATATCATGTTTTCTCCTAAATCTGGCAGCACGGCAGTGCCCCCGTCAAGTTGTACCGTCTGCACGGCCGTACCATCCTTTTCTCGAAACAATTTAGGCCATTTCCGACTTCTTACAACTTCGTTGTCGATAAAACTATAACCCTGCATTTTTACATACTAATTAGGCATTGTATAAACACGGTATATTTCAAATTGCATTCAATTTGAAACAGAAGTTTAAGAATTATAACTCGTCAAACTTCTGAATTTTGTCGTATGTATCTTGACACTTTTTACGGTAGAAGAACTAAGTAGCGAGACTTGGTACTTTTTACAAGTTATGTTTTTGATGGGATAAAATTGTACAGCAAATAGAGACAGATATTGTGTGACTTTGTTGAAGAAAAATTAACAATATTATACTGAATAAGAATCATAAATAGTTACGAGAAGCAAATATAATTAAAAGACGAAAATAACTATTCCATGGCCGCAGAAACCTTATTCAAAACGTCAATTACATAGAACCGTTATCGTATATAGCGATATCCATTTAAATTAGATGATATCCTGGATAAAGTAGAGAAACCAGTTTCGCGCTTTGACTAAACAACATAATAGAACTCATTTTGCTAACATGTTTCACACAAACCGGAATAATTTTCATAATTGTATGTAGATTATGTCTTATGATGACTTTCACAAGAACTTTGAAATACCTACATAGTAAAGTTGTAACTATAAAAGGCCACACATATTTTATGTAATATATTCGAAGGACCAAAAAAACATAACTTATTTTCCGTTTACGAGGCACATCCTGATGAGTAATGATGAAAGAACATTGGAAGAACAATGGTTTTTTTCAATTAAAAAAAAATGGTTTTTCTATAGAGATTTATTCTGATAAATCGGCGATGTTTGCAATTTTCCTCTCGACTAAAAATAAGCACTAGACGAAGTAACCCCGTAAAAAATATAACATCCATTGATTATTAATCTTATAAGACTGTCTTGGTCCTTTTCTGATAAGTGACTTTCCAAACTATTAGAGAAAGACATTGTACAGTTTGTCAGTTTTGAACAAAATATTGAAATTTCGTAAAACCGTTATATAATATTATACGTATCTTAAGGTATATTAACAAATCAAACGCATGCATTTATCTGCAAAAACAGTTGTAAATTATGATAATTTATTTAATCATCTATTATACTCGTCGGATGACTGTACCTAATGGATCTATTATTAGCTCGTACGTACTTGTAGGGCGAGGCAGTTATCTAATAAACTTATTTACATGTAGCAAAGTGATAACGTTAATATATTTTCATTTCATAGGCCATAGAATATGTATAGGCCATTGATTTGACAAACTCATATTATATTAATCCTCGAAGTTTAGAAGTAGATACCTACCGATGAGAAAGGTACACAATGCATAAATAAAATACTGTAAGCATCAATAATATTTCATAAAAATTTATTTTACGAGCATAAAATGTTGCGCAAAAATATCCAGCAGACATGCCGTAAGTGCATGCGCACGGCACCGTCAACAAAAACAGATATAAAAATGCATACTAAAACTCACGTATGCACGGTGTTTATGTGCTCCCAACCAATAACATATAGTTCAGAGTTGTAAACAAAGTGAAACGTGACTGTGATGCAGTACCTAGGAACATGTTGAGTATGGTTAGTGTTCTAGCACGATAACGAGCACTTATAGATATGACACTGTTTATTTGTATTCGTTAGAGGTTTTCTCAGCGTAAATCTTCGGCATTGTTCGTGTCTAGTCTATGGACAATGCGTAAAAGATTTATTTTACACTATATATTGCCCGCGACATCGTGCCCGAAAAATTTACTTTTGCCGCGGTAAATATCCTATTCCCCGTGATTTACTCTATATTTGTAGCAATTTGAACAAAATCGGTTAACTGGTCTTGGAGCCTGTTCAATGCAGACAAATCTTTAGTGGGTATAGACAACTAACGAACACATCGAGCAGACGTGAAGTGCATGTGGCGCAGTCGGTAAACGAACATACTCCCGGTTTCTGAAAGACTGATCAAACCGTCGATCAGCTAACATTTGATTTATCAAGCTATTCTGAACGCTCATTGGTGAACGTAACCAGGGAGCGAAGTTATTACGAGTGATGTTCACCGATGAGCGGCTTAGTTCAGAAAGCTTAACTGCCAAACTGAGGTATGCCGTATAGTAAACTAAATCAAGCCCAATATAAGAATTAGTAGTCATCTTAGAAAAATCATTATCCAACCATTACAATCGAAATCTTTTACCTTTTTTTGGTGACTTTAACTTGAAACAAATTAATTGTTGTGCAATCTGCTGTACCAATACTCGTAGCAATGAATCCTAAATTGGTAGACGTGTCGTGTCCAACACAGACTACAATAGTGTTTCACAGATGCACAGAAATCAAGGACATGTAAGGCCGAGTGTACACTGTATCATTGAACGCAGCTGCACGCTCCAGCGACAAGTCAACGCTACTATAAATCAGATATCTAATCTAAACGTCATTCGCAGCCTATTGCGAGATATATTTCAAGATTTACAAGCGCCGGTGGCATCTGATATATGCATTCGTAATTGAGCGTTTCCATTTACAATTACAGATGATAATTCAAGTCCAGGCCGTGGAGATTTAGATCTATGGACTAAATAGCGGTCCGAAAACTAAATTGTAAACTATGTGGCAACTGGCAACTGACAAAAGGAACAAATGAATTTGATGCAAAGACGGCTAGGTATGAGCTAGAATTGCGAGCTTAATCGCTACCTAAAAAGGAAATGTGAAGGGGACAGAATAATGAATATCAAATCACATTTGATCCGAAACTCATATTAAACATTACGTTCAAGTTTGACTGCTTGTTTAGGTCTAAGGTTAGGTTCAATTACAATATTAACAAATACATTCAAGTATTATGAAGCGTTGCAATCGGTTTAGTGCATGAGACAGTTTTTTGGCGGTTCTAAAGAACTCGTTACGATTTTTGTAATTTTTCCAGTCTTAATATTGTAGATGATGTTAATCAAATTTTGAAACGAATAAAATGTATATAATAATTAGACTTTATGAGTATAATGCTATTGACTATTGACACTTGACAGTAAATAAATTAAAAATGATGATTAGGAAACCGTTTGCTAGGCTGCTCCAAGATTTAACCTTTAGATTAACAAAACTCAGTTTTGCCTAATGAACCCGCGAACTTTGTATAGACGTTTCAAAACACTCCTTTGTTTGGATTATCAGTAAATATTGGTTCATGATCATCATTATCAATTTTTGTATCTATATGGAAACTAATCAATTCATCCCGAATACAAGATTAGTTTGCAGTCATCACAGCAAGTGCATACATTCCATTGAAGAAGAGTGTTTTAAGTGGCATAGGTCAATTTTGGCATTTCCAATTGCACTATCGACTCACAGCAAACTTAACGCGAATGGACTAGTCACTAAAGTTAATTATAATATTATGGAAATCGAGAAACTTGCTAGTAGTCTCATAAGTGCCAATTTAACCAACGCCTGTTAAACTTTCTCGTTCATTCAATATTACGTTATCTCTCGTCTTTATAATATAAAGGATGAAGGAGAAGGAATTATATTTAGACAGACAATTTATACTAGCAGGCATTGTGTCTAAGTTATAAATCAAAACAAACGTCTGTAAAAGCAAGCCTTACCTAATAGTCCCATAAGTGCCAATTTAAACAACGCGTGCTAAACTTATTCATTGATTAAATATCACGTTATCTCTCTCAGTCTTTGTATTTATGAAGGAGAAGGAATGATATTTAGACAGACGATTTATACTAGCAGTCATTGGGTCTGAGTTATAAATCAAAACGTAACATAATACTACAAATACGTGTACGCCGTCAATGTATTATGTTGCGAGTTCTTAAATAACAGTGAAAGTCCCTTGTTCAATTTCAATAAGTGGTTAAACTCGTATTTCGATGTGAAACAACTGCATTGTGAGTGCACGTGCGTTAAGAAACAAATGAAAGCAATCACCTATGCGCACCGAAATGCAAACAGAAAGTGCCCTTTGACTTGGCAACGTCGCACCGTGTGCAATGTTCCACCGAATTACAGGCAGTAAGTACAGCGCGCAGCGGCGAGCGGTAACTTTGAATTAGTGTTGTTTGTACAAAAATATTGTTTTTACACGCTTTATATTAGCTTTACTTTATATTAGTTTCACTTGGGGGCGATTATGACCCACGATTAAACGGCCAGGTATCATTCAAACTTTGCAGATTTATCGAGTATCGATTATAATTTAAAATACACTAAATTGAAAAGATTATTCCATTTTTAAAAATAATTAAATAATTCATGAAAAAAATTGACTAAAAATAAAAAAAATATTTAGAATTTATTCGTAATTTGATATTTATTTTACTCTTTTTCGGAATTATATAAGATGACAGCGCCTTGGTTAGGGCCCGACTGTGCAAAATGATAATTATAATAATAATATCTATGGACACTTTACACACGGTGCCAGATTGACGTCTAGTTAAGTATCCGAAGAACTTGTATTACGGACCAGACTACGGATAACACTTTTACACATATTTAAGATTTGTATTATATTTTACACGATTTCAATACACATCCATAACCCAGGAATACAGAAAACTTTTTGTTCCTTCGGCGAGATTCGAACCCGCAACCTCCAACTTAAACACCAACGCGCTCAACCACTACGATGAAGAGGTCGTCAAAATATTTCGATAGATTCGACAGATATTTTACTATTAGCTGTGCCCGCGACTTCGTTCGCGTGGTTGTCGGAAACACTATAAACACGCGATTATCTTTTGATTGCTCTCGTTGGTTTTTGTTATTATGATTATTAAAAAGGAATACTTCTTTCATACATATTTTTTTAGCACCTTAAACCGTTTATACAGCGCACGTAACGAAAGTCCTCTAATATGATTAATTTTCCCGTTTTTGCAACATTTCTCACTGACGCTTCGCTCATATTGGTCGCAGCGTAATGTTATATAGCCTAAAGCCTTCCTCTATAAATGGACTACCCGACAAAATAATATTTTTTCAAATCGGACCAGTAGTTTCTGAGATAAGCGCGTTTAAACAAACAAACAAACAAACTCTTCCGCTTTATAATATTAGTATAGATTGAATGAACGTCGGCGTCATCACTCGACTCGAAATCGTTATCGACTTCATTTTAGTCTCCGCGGTGAGCCGTTGCGTTTTATCCGGAATGAAAATAGTTCGGCAAAACATTGTTTGCGTCAAAATCGATGTAGCAATAAAACGCCAAGGGCAAACGCGGTGGTAGCAAGTAGCAACGCCGTATATTTAGCACATAAAGCTCTGCTTGTAATTGCATCGCCCGCCGCGCGCCGCAAATAGCACACCCGGCCCTGAACCTTACCAAACTTTCTCTCGTGGCGTTAGCGCAGACTAATTCAGGGTCCGCACCCGATGTGCAAGTGCAGTGTAGTTCCGTACAGCCTGGTGAGTAGTGATAGACAGCAGAGCCGTAGGCCCAACTCACGTTGACGCAGTCGCAGCGATTTTTTCGCCTACAGTAATTATTATTAGTAAGATAGTAGTGAGCACAAAGTAGATATATATAAGTAGTGAGCGTTGCCGCGTCTTCGCAGTTGACAGTTTTAAAGTAACAATGTTTCGACATACGACCATACTTATTGAATCTTAATAATTATTTTATACACATAATAATAGATCCCCTCACCGATTCCAGTGTCGGTAGCCGATTTCATTGAAACCAGGCCAGCTACGCAGGAGTTATTTTATAGTGCCCAAGTGTGTGCGCAATACACAAAGACACTCTCTTCCTTTTACTCTCATAACCCAGTGGGACGGTAAACGGACAAGACTGGCGAGAGAACAGACGCAGGTCCGACTTTTTACATGCCCATCCGACGCATGGATCATCTTTCTTGTCAGACAATCAGGTGATCGGCCTGCATTGTCCTAACCAAACTTGAAAACAACATTTTTTGTTGTTCCTACGCGGGAATCAAACCCTACCTCCGGATCGAGAGCGAAGCTCAGAACCACTAGACCACGGAGGCGCTAACGCCTAACACATACATCAGCTATAGTCAAATCAATAAAACATTTTCCGATACTGAAATAAGCTATCATATCATCGATTATCACTCAAATTAAAACTTTTAAAATTTAAAATACTACTACTGCCATGTTACCTGCGCGTTTCTCAAAATTATAGCCTCTACATATTATAATTTATATGTATAAGTGCAGATAATATTATGTCTATCACTATGATTATATTACAAACATTTGATACGGTATGGTACACGTAAACAGTCCTTTATAATTTTATTATTGTTCTCACGCTGCTTAATTCAATGAATATAAAATTCTGCCATACATTAAATTCTGGGTATTGCTTGTATTACAATTAAAGTAACATTTGCACCGCAATGTGAGTCGCGACCTTTTCGTTTAGTATTACTTGACATAGGTCATCAAAATTACATGGATGTTATAAAGAAATTAGAGGACACTGAAATAAAAAAGGACAGTTATTATACAGCCAATTTTCTTTTTTTATCTGAAAAAAAAAATACACACGCAAAAGCGTAACTATGTCTTAGGCCCGTATTAATAAAGAATTCTCAAACCCAACCTCACATGAGAACCTATTTGACAGATAAAACAACGTTTCGTGTCACTTTTAAAAGTGAACAACTTTATTAATGTTACATACCTAGTACCTACTTTATTTTCTTTTTATACCGTAATATTCATATTATTTTGATTACAAAAAATCATTAAAATAAATATAATCTATATTTTTATAATCTTTATTTTTACGTTTTAAAAAAGATTTTTTTATCTGTCACATAGGTTCTCAAGTGAGGTTAAGTTTGAGACTTATTTATTAATACGGGCCTAAGATTTTCTATTTTATTATCAACATATTATAGCTCAAGACTTGAATGCAGTGCAGGCTGCAGCGTATAACCAAATGCGTGTACAAAGTTTTGTACATCGACTTTTTTTAAAGTCGCTGCAGCCTGCACTGCATTGAAGGGAATGCGTGTTCTCACAACAGGGGATAGGTGCGTGCTCGGCCCACACAACTGGCACACATAACACAATGCACACATAAATATTGCCGGTTATGCATAATTACACACATTTGCAAGTTAAATACATATTTAAATTTGGAATTGTTTTGTCCTTCGAATTTACTCCGAAACCGTAGCAAGGTCGAGAGTTTTGATGAAAGAGACGCATGTAGAGAGTCTGCAACATTGTTCGATTGCAATTTGTGCAGGCATGCGCCGTTGCGCAGATCACGCCCTAAAAACTACGGTAACAACCGCCCTCCCTCCTCTGCCTGGGAACGGAAATCGTCTTTAAAAAGCGCTGACATTGAAAGATAATTCAATAGTTTTAACGAGTTCAAATCAATTTCATCGAATACCCAAGGGGTTGAAAACCGCGTCTACCGTTTTATTGGACGAGCGAAATTACTTTAGACTTTTAAAATTAGGTTTATTCTAGTTCAATAATATCGCTGATGGCATTCTTGTTATTTCCAAAGACTTGAAAATAGGTGGATTATTTTCTGTTCTCTTGTGTATTTTTGTTCTCATTTATTTTATCCATTATATTTGCTCTGGTCCACACAGCTTATGTCACTAATTTATATAAACAGCTCATCATCGTCTACTTGCTTATATTTTAGACATTGTATCATGAGTGTTCTTACAGCTGCATTTTATAATATATAAAATGACAATTTCAGTTAGTGTAGTTGCATTTGATAAATTGATAAGCGATTAGGTGTTCAGATATCTGTATACCCTTTACGGCCTCCCCTTGTTTCGAGTTCACGCACCAATGACGGCTGACTCACAGTCGTGCCTCAGACGGAACGAAAGAATTGTTATCGCAAGACTCCAATGCACTTATATGCACTTGTACATATAAGTGCATACATACATATGGGTGATTCTCTAAAGTTTTGTTAACTCGGAGTTAGCATAAATTTTCAAATATTTATGTCACTAATTTAATCTAATATTTCAATTTTCTGAACGATGTTATAAAGTGCATTTAATTTGGTCACTCATTCTTTCAATTGCTCCTTCATACTCCAAATATCAGGCCCTAGAATTACTTTTCCTAATTTAGTATTCATAACACTGTAATTTAATCCAATATTTAAAACTAGGTATTGATCGATGTTATAAAGTGCATTTAATTTGGTCACTCATTCTTTCAATTGCTCCTTCATACTCCAAATATCAGGCCCTAGAATTACTTTTCCTAATTTAGTATTCATAACACTGTAATTTAATACAATATTTCAAACTAGGTATTGAGCGATGTTATAAAGTGCATTTAATTTGGTCACTCATTCTTTCAATTGCTCCTTCATACTCCAAATATCAGGCCCTAGAATTACTTTTCCTAATTTAGTATTCATAACACTGTAATTTAATACAATATTTCAAACTAGGTATTGATCGATGTTATAAAGTGCATTTAATTTGGTCACTCATTCTTTCAATTGCTCCTTCATACTCCAAATATCAGGCCCTAGAATTACTTTTCCTAATTGAGTATTCATAACACTGTAATTTAATCCAATATTTAAAACTAGGTATTGATCGATGTTATAAAGTGCATTTAATTTGGTCACTCATTCTTTCAATTGCTCCTTCATACTCCAAATATCAGGCCCTAGAATTACTTTTCCTAATTTAGTATTCATAACACTGTAATTTAATACAATATTTCAAACTAGGTATTGAGCGATGTTATAAAGTGCATTTAATTTGGTCACTCATTCTTTCAATTGCTCCTTCATACCCAAACATCAGGCCTTAGAATTACTCTCCAGAATTTAGTATTCATATCACTGTAATTAGAATTACCTATATAATAACAAATTGATTAAATTCTATTTAAACTCGTTTGGAGTCTTGCAATAAAAATTACCGCCGAGGCTCTAGTAAAGAATATAATATTTTAAGTTTGTATACTCCATAATCCAACATATATATTCAAACAATTTAAAAGGCGCGTTTATAGTTATGAAATAGTGCCGTTAAAATTATTCCACAAAAACATTTAAAATGATGTCAAATGACTTGTAAAAATTATCAGATTATAGGTATTTAATATTTATAGCTAAGCTGCACTGACTCTGCACGCCCTAACTTTACGATCTCTACAAATTTGTCAAAATATTTAGCTTGGCCATTTCGCTACATGGGTGTAAGGTGTAATTATATATTTTATTCACTGTTTGTCACTTTTCTGTTACCCATGTAGCAACAATACGGCCAAGTCACATGTGCGGTATTTTACTTCTTTTGATAAGCCCCTTATCTATATATGGTATGATCTAAACCTAGGTTACGAAGGTTGAAAAAAATATTTCCATGCGCTTCGCTTGGCTCGTCTTGGCGGGAGCACAACCATGCCCTCAGATTCTTCAGCGTCTACGTACGCGGAACCACCAAACAGCAGACCAGCATAAATAGACTCTTAAAGACAGTAACGTCGAATAACAGATCAAATTGTGCTGGTGGTGACTTGTATTGTAGTGGGTACGGCGGCGCCACGGTCGCAACAAGGCTATACGAAAGACGTGATCGGACTTTTTTGACAAAATTATTATGATTTAGATGACAAGTTGTATCGCCGCGGATCTCCATAAATGTGGAGTTTCCTATATAATATGTTATATGGTAATACAATATGACTGTAACACATTTCTGTATATTTTATCTTTTGGAGCGTTGATGAAACTGTAAAGATGATAGTTGGAATACCAAACGAGTGGAATACAACGCTCAAACAACACAGCTATACAATTTATAGTCCATAACAAAGGTCCTCAAAAATAACCTAATTTACACGACATGACTAGCGTAGCATTTAAGTACGCGCATACTTATTTGTCCTAATTTATATCTATCTGTTTATGTCTAAACACAAGATATCGCAGTTGATCTATTAAAAGGAAAAACCAATTGTTTCAATTACTTAATCCCTATGATGTTATGAATTAAAAACAACAGTGTCCTTATAAGTGGAGTTGTATAGAATGCATAATCATGATTCATTACTAAAGCTGGCAATACTCAAAAGTCCTATGCCATTGTTCTTGACACTTAAATATTCAATATTGTAAACATCCTGCATCTATTTACTGATAATACGACGTGTTTTGATCGAAGTTCCAACATATTTGATAAATTCATAAAAATCTGTATAATCTGTGAATCAGACGTACAAATGGTATTTAGAGGAAACACCACAAAATTTTTTCCATACAAAAATAGGGGTCTAGGGGATTTCTATTTCCTCCCTGGATAACACCTCTAGAGTAACAATTTTTTTCCTGAATATTTATGGATATTGTTTGTATGTCCCTATTTTTTCCTTTTTTAAATAAATTAATTATTTAAAGACATATGGACGCTTAAAAACCTAAAAAAAAATGGCCGGACTCTCCGCTATGTTTAAATATCTAGAAAACAGATTTGACTACAATAATCAACAAAAGCAAAAAATAGGAACCTAGCTCAATTCTTTTTTTAGCTAATACAGAAAAAAATATTTAAATTGGTTAAGTTTTGGAGGAGGAAACAGAAATCCCCTAAACGTCGATTTCTGGTACTTTTAATAGGTAATTTCAGTCCAAGTTGCAGTTGTCTCTATCGCGCTAGTGCTGGCTAGCTAAGGCACTGCGAGACAGCAATAGATTTTATAAATACCTATTTTGTATTTCTCTCAACCGTGGTGTTTCCTCTTAACTATTGCTAACATTATGAGTACACTGTGCTATGTTGATTGTCATTTGCCATAATATTTATTATGTTTTCTTTTTATTTTTGTGGTAGCTTCTTATGAAATATTAATTTATCTCGTTGTTAACATCCTGAAACAATTTTATAAATATATTATGTCAAATTGTTGATTAAAGTCAATGGTCTGATGCCTTAATTCATGCCATCAATTCTTATAAACTAATATTACTCGTATAAAGCTGAAGTGTTTGTTTGTTAGTTTATTTGAATGCGCTAATCTGAGGGACTACTGGCACGATTTGAAAATTAATTTAGTATTAGATTTATCGAGGAAGGATTATAGGCTACATCATACATGACATCACGCCAAGACCAATAAAAAATGTTTCAAAAACTGGGATTTTCTTGTTTACAAAGTCCCGGGCACACATAAGAATGTAATAATTCTTATAATAATTATACAATGTTCTTTAATTGTATTGGTTTCACGTTCGCTGCAGATTATTCTTTAGTAATTAACGTTTATAGCAAACAAAGTGATTATTCTAACAATGATAATAAAAGTATTTATAAATATAAAACTGTGTCTAGGCTAGTGTTAACTTCATAATATTAACAACAGTAAACAATGTAAATAGTAAATACTTACCTATAATATGTAATATTATTTCTTCTTGGATTATTATAGTTAGAAATTTGTAGATATAGCTTCTCTAAAAGTACCTCCGTATTTCTTTTTACTCAAACTTGAGAGGGGAATGATACTTGGTAGTGCCCCCTGACAGCCAAGTCAAGCCAAGCCAAGCTACATATTATTTTGACTAAGATGTAGAGTTAGGGCGTGTAAAGTCAGAAGCTTGTCTTTAGATGAAGTCTGATACCTCTTTGACATTACGAGTCATATTATCGTCTCTTAGCCGATATAATTATAACAATAATTTAAGATTAGAACATTATTAATGGATTACATTTTATAAAATGTATTGCATTAAAACTTCGATAATAATCATACCTACCTATACTAAACAATGACAAAGTCACCTACCTAAATAAATAACAATCGTAATTAACAATATTAGTACCTAATACCTACATTGTAATTTAAATAAAGTCTTAAGCTAACCTGATACAATAAATATATCAGATTATTTATGTATTATCACATTGTTATAGAACTGGTTTTAAATTTAAATGCAAAATCATACATAATACAATTATTATTAAGAAAATAAATTTAATGTCGCAGACTCACAATGGGCTCAGGCGAAGTATTTTTTTCCTCTGGACAACATAAGATACAATGATTTCGATTAATAAGACAAAAAAAAACTTATCATCAATATGTTTCAGATTATTTCAAAAAGCAGTTTGTTAAAAAAGTTAAGCAGTGAATAAATCAGAATTCTTCGCAAGTGAGCAAATAAAGAACGTTTCAGAGTTGTTAATTCGAGGATGGCCATTGAAGGAGCGTACCCGAGGTCATAAATCCGAGTCATCTTTATAGGTCAACTTGAGAATAAGCCGTCGGACGTCATATCTTCGCCCACGATTCAATAAAGAACTACAATAGGGTTTTCAACATGATATAAAATTTTGAGTACCTATCTACTCATAAAAATTCTTAATGACATATTGAATTTATAAAAAAAAACAAATACCTACTTGAATGATTGTAGGATGATTTGATTATTTTATTTTGAATAATTGTCAAGTGCCAACCCTACTTAATCCTACCACACCTACACTTCTTGATGGAAGATACGGCAAGCTGATTGCTAGTCATTTTTATAGACTACTGATAACACCAAACGTGACATAGTCATGAATAAAAACTTATTCAATTCAGTATTAGCATTAGCAAAAAATATATAAATTCAATTTTCAATGTGTTATGGATCAGATTTACTGATACGATTTACAGGAGGTAGACCATTGTAATAATCAATTTTGTAAATTTTTCAATTGTAAGAGTAACTTTGGTAGTCAATTTATTTATTTTTACGCAAAGTACCATACACGGTCGGTACTTATACAATAAATGTGCATCATATTTACAAACAAATTCATTATCTGTATTTAATTTACTTATGTTTTTGATAAGATAATTTTTGTTTGTAATAACAGTGAGAACTGAGAACAGAGTGATTAAAATCTGCAACTTAGTGTCAACCTAGTATTTAAAGATTTTATATTAGTTACGCCTGTTATTACTTATTAAAAATCCAGTGGCATTTAAATGCGTTATGCAGAATTTAATATCTTGCATTTCATAATAGAAGCAGTTGTCGTTGACTGCAGTAAAACGCTCGTGTGAATATAATCTAATGGAAGTACAAATTCCACCTTAGGGTGCGATTAAATGACCACAAGCAGCACAACATTAATTTCATCGAATATTTAATAAAAAATAGAGCTTTTGTTAACTAGGGCACAAGTCTGTAAAACAACGGCCGCGGGATGAGTATAGGTTAGGGAAGATGGGTATAGGCTGAAAGATAAAGCTCAATATGTTACATAATAATATAAATAAAAACAAACACTCGGTATTCGCGCGCCTCTTTTAAATTGTTAAAATTCGCCCCCTTATAAAACTTTTGTACCTAATTTGCAAAGGTTTAAGCTAAGCTTAAAAAATCTAAGCATATTTTAAATGTTATTCTCTATAGGTATAGGTAGGTTATATTTTTATATTATTATATATATTTTTTGTAAGCAAATTTTGCTATTGTAAAATGGTGTTCTAATAATGTTGGAAACAAAATGTACGAATTGAACGAGTTAAGGTTATTGCAAGGAAACCACAACAATTTGGCTAAGGGGCAGCTGTTGCAATTTGGGGAAATGCATTTTTGTCAGTAAGTGCGGACGGGAAACGGAAACCAGCTGCGCAGCGAAGCGAAACTAATGTATGTGACCGGCGAAATTGCATTTTTAGGGCTCCACCAATTTGCGATGCACTTTTCGTGCGAAATGAATATAATACTAACGTTGCCGAATACAGCGTATTAGTTTACTTGCAAAGCGGTTGGTTTTATGGTGTTTAGTATTCAATTGGTATTGTATTCAATTTCTGTAATTTAAAAAATTGCGCTTACTCACACTATCTCCCCATCACCCCAAGGTTGGCTGGTAGAGAATGCCATAAGGCATTAAGCCCGCCTTAAAATGCATAAAGTGTTGTAAATAAAAAATAAAAAGTATTGAATGCAGGGGGTAGCGAGGATTAAAAATGTTGAGATGCGCTATATTTATGCTAGGTAACTAAAATAAGCAAGCTTATTGCATAGTTGCCGTCGTAACTACGCACAGTTATTTTACCGATAGTTTCTATAAGATTGATCATTTACCAGTACTACCTAACTGGATGTTGATTTTTGACCGCGACTTCACGCGTGGGAGGGGAGTTCTTCTTCTTCACAAAGGGGAGTCTCTAGGGTTATGTTTCCCCATTACAAAATTTTCTAAAGTAGCCGACGTTCTTGCCCGTGGTCTATATTATTATTCCTATCTTATATATTTTCTTTGCTAAAAGTCATCGATATCGGACCAGTATATTCACCTCTTCTATCACGCAAACAAACAATGAAATATATTAGCACAAAGTAGATATTAAAATATTAATAATTTAGTAGTCTTGAGATGAAGATATTTTTAACAATTTCCGTTCAAAGTAAGTAGGTATCAACATAATATGTTTTTAATAATTTCAGCGTTTTGTGCCATCGGTAAAATGTTATTTTAGTAAAAATAAATTATGTAATGAGGGCTAGTTAAAAGTACCGTATATATTATAGTCTTTAATTAATTATATTGTGATAATAAACATAATAAATGTCATCTGGTTTTTTAAATAACATCATTGGAATTTTTTAATAATGAGCAGCTGATAGCTGGCGCCTGGTACACATAAAAAATACGATATCAAATAGGTAACACATAGATGTTATGTAGGTATTTTATACTGGCAACTGGCATATTGGCATCTTATTGATGATTTGAATAGATTCTCTGGTAGCTGGTGATAGGAAAGTTTACAAAAGGAGTAACGCAATAGTTTTTAGGAAGAGGTGATTGTTTTCACATAATAAGTAGCTAGTCACAAAATGCTACAGATTTTTTTTCAGAGCATTACAATACCTACTTATGTAAAAAATACAAAGACTAAATTATTATTAGGAAGATGTCTGTAATACATAATAGGTATCTCTAAAGTTTTAAATCTATTTGAACGTCTGATAGGTACCTAATAAAAACTTACTAGGCTTTTATCAGTGGAGTTTAAAGAAAACACATTTTATGAATACAGGGATATGGTTATGATTCCAAGTAGGTTAAAAAATAGTTTTGTTATCAATAACAATATTATTCACGATTCAATAAGCCGCCATAAAAGCAGAAAAGCTTGATTTCTGTGTAGATGTGTGATAACAAACATTTTTATTACAATATTCCTACGTAAAAATAAAAATATTATTCAATACCTACCTGTTCGACGTGTTACCAAATATGATACAACGCTAATAAATGCACCCACCTACATTCCATATTATTTCATTTTTACCCGACTTCGGCGAAGCCAAAAGGAAGGGTAATGATTTTGGCAGTCTATGTATGTATGTATGTATGTATGTATGTATGTATGCTAAACTACTGGTCCGATTTTGATGACTGAGGTATCAATCGATTTCTATTAATGCCGCGAGTAACATAGGCTATAATTTTTTTGAAAAATTTTGAACTTTTAAAAAATTATACCTCAAAAACGTCTCGTGTCTGGTATCAAATGATAGGTCTTGGCAAGCACATTACGAATATGTATTTATATTTTTATTAATTATTATATTTTATTGTTAAATTCAAAATAAACGTTTAAAATGCGGTCGTAGGTACAAATTAGTATCTAGGAGTTGACACCTTATATAATTAATGGACAATTTAATATAATAATAATTATAATATTTGATGTGGTAACAGAAAAATATTAAATAAAAATAAAAGTTAAAAAAAATATAACCCGACTTCGCAAAAAAGGGGTCTAAAAAGACTGAAACAAGAAAATAATTCAATTTGAAATCCAGAAATGCATAGGTACAAAAATGGTCAAGGTAGAGCCGTGGTCGTACCCGCTATTGGGATTGAATATTGCAACAGCAGATGAATATTATGATTTTTGTTGAACGGGTCCGACCTCGGCTCTACCTTGACCATTTTTGTACCTATGCATTTCTGGATTTCAAATTAAATTATTTTCTTGTTTCAGTCTTTTTAGACCCCTTTTTTGCGAAGTCGGGTTATAGTTTTTTAAACTTTTATTTTTATTGTAAACATATCGCAGTAAAAATTATCATGCTGGTTTCGCTATTTTGCAATTGGTTACTGCATATTATTATTATTAGATTTTGACTGTTGATCTTAATTCAATGCATGTACGAACAGAATAAATAATACTGGTTACATACAGGCCACAGGGCCTGTTTTAAGTACAGTCCATTTAGAGTTATTTTACATTTGACAGGACCTTTATTCCAACGAGATAAAGATCACTCTCACAAAAACTCCGAGGCAAAATACTGTGAGCGGACTGTAGTCGAGTCCAAGAACCAACCAGTTTTCAAGACACCACTATTTACAATAAATAGATACCTATTTGCTATTAGGTATAATACATTACATATTTACCTAACTGCAATATTTATATACATTTACTATTTATAATTTTTTACAAATAGAAGGTAACTTTTGTACGTAGTATTTTGTTTTTGTTATAAAAACACGAATCTCAGGAAGCTACGCCTCGATACGATTATTTTTATTATGATTATTTCAGGCGTGGGTTTGTTTTGCTACGACTTTGAGATCACGAATTATCTAAATTGTAACAAATATTTTTTTGATACTTGATAATATTATTATCATTTATTATGTTTCACGTCAGTGTCATTGCTAAACATCAATAGGTAAAATTCAATACTCGGTCACATAAAGCTGCACTTTTATATTCATTATTATAAATATCGCAAATACTATTATGCCTTAATAATAAAATACTGCTTACCTGATACGGTCAGAGACGAATTCAGTTTTGGAGTTTCTCTTGGCAGGTGTCATAGCATGAGGCGGTGCATGAGTAGGGCTGATAGAAGGCTCGGACAATGCTGTCGGTGGCGAGCAAGACCCAGAACTGGACAGGCTGAACGCTCTCGTCCGCGTATCTACCGCTGCCGGCGTGCGACCAGACCTCGCTCGTCTGCGCTTCTTCTTCTCGTCGTCTGATCTGATCGCAGCACAAGGCGGAGCCCAGTCTAAATCTTTCTTCAAATGCCCTCGGCCGCAGCGGCACCCGCAAGCCTTGAACGCAAGATCGTACCCCTTTTTTGTCCATAAATTTTGATGCCTCTGTCGTTCTGACCAAGATCGCGCTCGGCCACAGGATTTGAGATAGGCGAGCACTCCTCCTTCCCATTGCTCGAAACATTCTCGGTGCATGTACCGGCCGGCGGCGCACGTGTCATTATTGCAAAGAACGCGAATAGCATCTTCCACCCGCACCGATTCTCGAGGGCGAAGGCATTCCCCGGGTACGCAGCAGCCGAATGTGTCCTCCGCCTCACGCTCTCCAGTAGCACCCTGCCGTCGCGGAGCCATCTCGCACCACGATCGACTCGTCAACGAAATCGAACGTGCCGGCACGAAGTAGCGAAGCGCGTCACATAAAACACATGCTTGTCGGAGCGCGCGCGGCCGACTAATAACCGCGAGTGAACGAAAGCGAAATTTCAAGAGCGCAGCGCGTTGCCGCGCCGCCGCCGCGCCACCCGCCTGCACGCGGGGCTGACCTTGCGGCGCGCAGGGGGTGCGGGGGTGCAGCGAGGGGCGGGGCGATGCGGCCGACGCGCGACAACCCGGGTGGGGAGAAAGTGCCTAGCAAATTTTCACTTTCGCGCGCTAGCGGACGCGGTGGCGGTAGCGGTCAATGGCAAATTGCATTGCAGAATGCAGGACTAGTGTCTACGTGCCTGCCACTAATAAAATCGTCTGCAAACACACACATTTTGTACTTAATGGCATTATAGGTTACAACTTACATCCAATTACAGCCGTCTGGCCGCTAATCGCTTCAGTAGCGCTCAATTGGTCACATTTCTATTTACTGTAGTCGAAGGATTCCAGATGAATTAATTAGATATGGTTTTAGATTTATAGTTTTAAAAGAAAAAAAATAATTTAAGTGGGTATAACAGGTGAGGTGCCCTACTAAAATAGTATCGTAAAAAAATATCTTATAGTTCGTCCCTGATAAATTTAACCTAAAGGTAAAAAAACCGAAAACATCGAAATTTTCACCTATTCACTTATTGTGCACACTTATCAACACTTATAGGTAATTAAAGGATTACACTTCATTATCTAATACATTTCATAGCAATTAAACAATAAATAATATGTTTAAACTTTAAACACGGTTTAAACATCAAATGAAAATCTTTCACAGAAAAAATACGATATTTTGACACTGCCGATTGTAGAATATAAGCCTATGGATTCATAGCAAACAAAAATCATTTTAATAATAGTGGCCAATTGGCATCACTGACCAGTCTTTGGTTGTGTCATAGACGGGTTTGTTTACGTTTAGGTTAAATTTATCTCGGACGTACTATAACTAATAACTATTCAAAATAAATTAATAAGTAGGTAGATACCGTAAACTGCTGCAATTTTGCACGAAATTCAAATGAATAGGTACCTACTTATCTATCGTAACTATTTTTTAAGACATAGACATCATAGGTACCTATATTAATAGATAGGTAGGGTCCTACTTACTTAGGTACTTTCTTAATATTATTTTTAATTTTTTTTATTTTAATTTAAAAAAAATAAAAAATAGTGTCTACGTAATAATAAGTACATACATTATTATACCTACTAAACATTTTTATGTGGCAACATAATAATAGGATTAAAATAATTAATATAATAATATGTACAAATAATAACTAAACTAACCTAACTTACCTCTAGACCTACCTAATCTATAAATAGAATACCTACATAATATTGTATAATGTGATATAATATTATGTATTTTATAATATGTAAGTATAACAACTAAATAACATCCTTCTATTTTGTTTTATGAAATGAAATAGGTGCTTACCTACTTACTCTAGCATGTAATGCATTCAAAAAAACTAAAAAAATATAAAATCTAGCAATAATAAACCTTTCATCCTGCTTGATGTGACGTCCTATAATCCTAACTGAATACCTAAATAAAACAGTCTCCATTCTGTATACTGTATACAGATTACAGTTGTAATAATAAAAGGTATTATTCCTCGATTATTCCCATAACATTGACCAGTCCTGTATGAAACCATGGCCATTCAAGCCAGCAATTATTCTCAGCGCACGTGTGCTGTGCTGGGGTGAGTATAAAGAGCCACCGTGACGCCTCAAGACCGGTCTGAGGTCCCAAGTAGTCGCGAATTCTACCATACAACGATTCGTTGGTTTCTTTATTATTGTAATGCATTTAAATTAATCCGTGGCGAAGGATAACCGTGAAAAATTGCGTTTATATGAGAACAGTACTAGATTTAGGTAAATAAAAAATGCAAGTATCGCGCACGAAGAGTTACGTACAAAACTACAAATCAGAAAAAAAAACATTAAGGTCTCTCAATATAAAAAAGATTTAAAGAATTTGTTAATAAAGCGGCAACAGAAACGCATAATAAAAAAACTGTCTACTTATCGCAGTTCTAATATACAGTGAACAGTGATAGACAGCGAAACCTTAGGAATCGGGTCCCGATTTTTCTCTTTGGGTACGGAACCCTAAAAACTTAGTGTGGTAAAGTTAATATTTAATTATTATAAAGCGGAAATAAATTATAAATAAATTATAAAGCGCAAAAACACAAAATTAAAAAAAAATGTTAATGTTTATACTACTGCGTAAAATAATGCTGTGCATATCTGTAACTAGCACAACACTAGTCTTTTAAAATAATGTACCTATCTGTATTGCTAGTGTTTATGTTGTTGATGTACCTACGAAATAAATAAATAAATAAAGTTGCATGGTTTGGCGTTACTAGAAAGGCAAAATGCGTAAAATGACCTGACATTAAGAAACGTTCGCGGACAATAACCGCAACACATAGTTGCATTAATTTCCCTATGCATTTGCCAGTCTTGTCAAAATCTAACCATAATATTTTGCAACCTCTGCCAGAACACAAGCGTTCCCTTAGCGGTTTTCTATGCGGTCGTGGTATCTGTCCAGTTGAGCCGGCCTATTCGTACCGAAGGCGGTCAATTATTATTGTATGTATCTAGTACCGATTCTACATCTGTGGCCTGAAGCCTCAGTAGCTTTTTAGAATTGACGTTCAGGCCGGTGGCCGCGGGTTCTAATCCCGCCGAGGGAACAAAAAGTTTTCAATGTTCCTCGGTCTTGAAAGTGTATTATGTTTAATAATAAAAAAATGATATTAAATATAATATTTCCGATGTCTGGTACCCTTAAAAAAAAAATTTCTTCGAGAATTTATCACGGAGCCGATTAACATGATGTAAAGGCCATTCTATATTATTTGTGATCTAAACGCAAACTAATAAGCTCAGTATGGGGGGCTATAATGCTACTAATTTCAATTTCACTTATTAACTGCACAATAAAAGAAAACAATGAACTGCGCAATAAAACGGGACGTACTGTAGTCGAAACTCGAAATACTAAACGGGAAATGTGTGGAAGTATTTCAGTTAGCGTCTCAAACTTCTGCAGTCGCAGCAGTACTGTGGGGAATGTTTCTTCCAATCTTTCGAAGTTTCTGGTTGCTTCGGGTGGAACACGGAACTTCTGAATTAGTTTATTTACTATACGTATTACTTTAAAGTTAATACTTAGGGGCCAAGTTTTATAAATAGTCACCTGTTTTAATTAGAGAGGTAAAATAGTTGGCTAATAACCTTTGCACTCAACTACGGTAAAGTCGAAAGGAAGGGTAATAATTTTGGCATTCCTAGATTTCCTACCTTATATAATAATAATAATAATAAAAATTTTATTGAACAGAAGCACATGCATACAATCTTAACTCTATCACTGGTCTCCACACTAGGATTCCCTGTGTCGTGGAGGCCAGTCTCTTTCATATCTAAAAATACAATGGCACAAAGAGAAAAAAAAATAAAGTAGGTACAGTGAGGATTACATTCAAAACCTTATTCAATAAAATTACAAAACAAAATCGAGTTAGATACACTAGTACGATATTATACTCATAATATTGGAGACTCGTATTATACTCGTAATATTGGAGACATTATACCGTGACATTCAAATTACAAATATATTGTGTAAGTGTGTGTGATAGTGTGGACCCTAGCCCTACAACTGTCTTGGGTTCAGTAAGCTAGGTACTGCTAAGGTCGTGTGTATATACAAAGAGACACAGATTAATAAACCATCCATAATTAGTTCGATATTAACATGGATATTGTGGCATATGAATGTCTCGGGTTCAGTAAGCTAGGTACCGCTAAGGTAAGGTTATATTAATTAATGATTATGAAATGAAACAACTTACGAGTTACGCTAATATTTTTATTTTAATTAACAAAAAGCCTTTCATGTAGACCTACTTTCGTATTAGTTGTTTGGGTAAATACAAGAAAACCCAACGCAGATAAAACCGTCAGGCACGTCTAGTTTTGACCAGCATAAAGGAATTACCAATAAGTAATGAAAGAAACTTGCTCTACAACGTGTGACCCAATTTATTTCCATGCCAGGTGATATGTGCATTTCGGAGGGGAGACCTCCACGTGTATGATATGGCCCAATACAAGTTTCTCACCGTTTTCCTCGAAGAAAACCTAAAGGAAACTGTACCTTATGACGGGGGAGTAAGAATTTGTGTCACGGATCGGACGGCAAAGTTAGTTTGTGAAGGAATTGCGTCTCAACTCGTTTAAATCCCTCGATATTAAGGCTTTTGTTTGAATTCAGCGCATCTGTGTGACCTCTTAAAAGCACTTCACAAGGATTTTTGACTAGCGCTTTGTCTTGTGGTCAATCGTTTAATAATCTTTTGTGGTTAAATACATGAGTACATTATACAATACCTACTATACGTTTTTGTGTGTTGGGGGCCCTGAAGACCCTTCTTCTCCATTAGCCAGGCTATACAATTCAGTGACCTCCTGAAGACCTCAAGGCAAGGTTTATCGTAATAATATTGTTGTGTTCCTGTCAAATCTTCTTTCCTGGGTACCAAGTTTGAGCATATATTTCAATCAATCAATAAACAAAAATTGAATTAAGTTTAGTATTATTTATAAGTAGGTATATAATAAGTTTCAATTACATTCCTAGGTTTTTGCTATAGTTTTGGCTGTCCGTCTGACTTTTTTTCTAAAGGTCGATTTACAACGAACGAACATAGAACTAGAGCTAGAACAAGAACATTCTTTCGTAATCTTTTAGTGTTAACGAAACCTAGATTTATCCATTTACATCAAACAATCGCTAGAACAGAAGAATAGAAGAATTTGATGTAGTGGGGATAGAATAAATATTCGCTCGGTAAATCGACCTACGAAGTGAACTATTTTCGATTAGGCTCCTTCGTAGTTTACAAGTTGGCATGATCCCCTGAAATTTCAAAATTATAAAGGATCGAAATTAGTATCTTTCCATGCTGATAGCTCCTGCTAAATACTCTTTAGTACAGTTTTGAGCAAATTCGAAAAATATTTTTTAAAGTGCCTCATATAAAAAAAAACATTTTGCGCGTTTACTGCTTTACTGATTCGTCTGGGACAATGTACTTGTTTATTTTTTTAATATTTTCATGAATATTAGTTATTATCATGACTTGCCTACCTAAAACTTATAACATATATTGAGGGCCATTCCTATAAAGTATTGCAGAAACGTTTCAGGAGCACGATTCTCGGGCAGTGGAAAAAAGCTCGAATATTAGTATATCCCAGGCCCAGGGCCCTAATTCTCAGGCCTCGAACTCAGTTTTTACTATCGGTCTGTCCCGCTCATGCAAATGAGATTTACCGCGCGTGCGAGCGGGATATACTAATATTCGGAACTAAGTTCGAGGCCTGAGAATCGCCGCCGTTCGAGGCCTGAGAATCGCCGCCCAGGTCCCAAAATAAGATAAGTATTTTAGAAATCATGAAAACCGTACATAACTATTTTTGAACATTTGGCACTCTTTATAGTAAAATATGAGTGTTGAATTCGCTTGCCAAATTCAGATAAATGCAGTAAATAACATGCGATGTTAATTATCATGTTTAGTATTTTTACCATAATATGGTGCTTTAAAAACCTACACGGATGTACCTGCCTAAGACCCGATTTCACCAACGCATGTTAGTGTTAACGGCATGTTAAAACACCATGTCTTCTCATTCATTGACAGGAAATACGAGAGGGATAACATGATATTTAACATGGCGCTAACTTTAACATTGCTTGGTGAAACACGCCCTTAGTGTACGAGTAATGTTTATTATAATTATAGTTTTAACAGTCCATGTTAGAATTAAAATTACAGTACTCGTACACTAAGGCTAATATATATAGGCTAAGGTGTAGGTTTTTAAAAATCAAGAACAAATACAATCTGACAGTGAAATACGAAGTTTCCCGAAAGACATTCTGATGTCTATCGGGAAACTTCGTATTTCACTGTCAAATTGTATTTGTTTTTGAATTTTTTTTGGGTTCGTTCATCCTCATCAGCCTTTTGTTTTATAATTGCATATATAATGAGAATTGCTAATATTACAATATATTAAATTTCATACATAGGGCCCTTATTAGGACCTATACTTAGCACTTAAGACTCAGGTCCTAAGTTAAGACTTCAACAAGCCCTCGCCTAGTAATTATAAAACCCTAATTCACGCAGGTCCCTTTATCAGCTTTTAAACGGAGCCACGTTACATGCATTTAATATCAGCGTTAAATCTATTTTGACTCTAGTAATTAGTTATAATTACGCTTATTAATTCTGAACTGCTCACAGCAATAAAACTATGCGCGTACACTGGAACTTACATAAAAACCGGTCAAGTGCGAGTTGGAAACACGCACCGAGGATTCCGAGAAAACTTATATCGTAAATGCGTTGGTATAGTTTTATTTTATTTTAAAATATTATATGCCTGTGTAGGTATTTAATATTTAAAATTGAATACCTCTAAACGTTCCTGAGAAAAATGTTGGTAGATTACAGTTTTTTTTTGTGAAAATTTAAACTGTCTAGCTATCGCAGTTCTTGATATACAGCCTGGTGACAGACATACAGATATCGAAGTCATATAGTAATAGCTTATATTATATACTAAATGATCTAAGAGTAATAGGGTCTCGTTTTTACCCTTTCTGTACGAAACCCTAAAAACCAGACAGTAAAATTTTACATAGAAGTTAGAACCCCATTTCCTTCGCAGACGGATGTTCATACAAAAAGTACCTATACGTTACACAGTGTGACTTCGTTTGCACATAATACATTGCAGTGAGATACGCCGATGTTTTGTCGATGCCAAGTCTAGCCTTATTATGACGGCTTTCAGCTATTGTTTTAGATTACTCATATCGACGCACGGTCGCCAGATACGTTTAACATTCTAAACACAAGAAATTTCTATTGACTCACTGTATTCACGGTTAGAAAGATTTTTTTTAAATCGGCCAAGTGCTATTAAGGCGAGGAATAACCGCAACTAGCGCCACTCTTTTTAAAATAAATTTTACAATGACACAAAGATCTTAGTAAAAAAAGTAATCGGTTCAAACTTTAAGTAAATAGTTAAACTAATTTATTGGCATTTAATTACAGCTCTAAATCCTATAGTGTATTTACTCTCATAAAAACCGCCAAAAGTGGCCGTTTTAGTTATTACTTAGATTATATAAAATCTAAGTAATAACTAAAACGGAAATATAAAAGAAAAAACCCACTTTACGAGTAGGGATGTACCACATTTTTTTTACATGATTTTATATAAGCACTTTGGGATGTGCACACAATATGTCGACGACGACACATTAATAATATTAGGTACATACATATGAAATTGGCGTTTTGTCGTACTGGCCACTTTGATCTTAAATATATACTCTTTGGTTAGGAATTCCAAATTCAAATTAAAACAGCTATTTACTCGTGCATTTGTGTTTTGAAAACCGTAATTCATTTGTTTTTTTCTCTTTTGCTATTTTTTCTGCGTCACTCATTACACAAAATGGGAAACTTAAAATATCGCATTATTTACGAGTACGAGTTCCACCGTGGCACCAGTGCTGCAGAAACGGGTCGAAGGATTAATGATGTGTATGGGGGTGGTGTCGCAAAAGAAAACACGGTGCGTTTTTGGTTTCAACGCTTTCGTTCTCGAAATTTCGACCTGCAGAACAAGCCCCGTGGACGGCCGGAGACCAAGGTCGATAATGATGAATTGAAGGCTATTGTGGAAGCAGATCCATCGCAAGCCACATCAGAGTTAGCTACAGGCTGCGGTGTTAGTGACAAAACCGTTTTAATCCACTTGAAGCAAATTGGGAAGGTGAAAAAGCTTGAAAGGTGGGTACCTCATGAATTGAGTGAAGCAAACCGACAAACGCGCGTCGACTGTTCAACCGAGACTTGTCAATCGCTCTACGCCACTGCTGCTTCAAGACAACGCTAGACCACACACGGCCCAACAGACGGCTACCAAATTAGAGGAGCTTCAATTGGAATGTCTAAGACATCCACCGTACTCTCCGGACCTTGCTCCAACAGATTACCAATTTTTTCGAAATTTGGATAACTTCTTGCAAGGAAACAAATTCAATTCCGATGAGGCAGTCCATACCGCTTTCAAAGATTTCATTGATTCCCGTCCCAATGGTTTTTTAGTAAAGGGATCAATGAACTACCTATAAGATGGCAAAAGTGTATAGATAGCAATAGTACATACTTTGATTAATAAAATATATTTTAATATGAAAAAATCGCCTTTATGTTCCTCCCATACAAAACGCCAATTTCATATGTAAGGATCTAATAATAATATTATGTCCACGCAAATTTCCTCATTTTTAATGCTAATCGTTGGGAAATGGGATGGAATTGATGAAACTAAACTAAACTGCGTAACCCTAAAAAGCCAATATATGTTTTTAACGATGATCTTCCAGATATGTGGGATAAATAAAATAAATCTTATTAAAAATTTATCCAGTACCTAAGTGTCTATCTTACATAAGAACTCTAGTACATGTACTTACTCCATCATTCGTAATATTTATAAGCGAAATCTACGCTCCAGGGACCAATCTGTTACGATTAAACGCAAAGAAAATTACCCGAATATTTCGACGTACAAAAGTCTTCAAGTTGAAAAATAAGAATGAGATTTTGGGCGATATTTAAAGTAAATGACGCGACGGGTACAGAACAATAAATTTTAATTTATGATGAGTTATGAGCATCATGCAGATAGCAACATTCGCGTCAGGAGTACGGAGAAAACAGCTGCTGGCATTTTATAATACGAGTTTTAAGGTTATTACTGGATGGTGCCTGTCAGACTACAGTTCAGCTTTATTGAAACTATTTTTTGGTAAAACAATACTAAGTTTTTGCCGGGAACAATAAACTGAAGGCCAAGGCGTTTGGGCATATGTAGGTACTAGGTGGTACTAGGTGAAATGAAATGAAAAAATTAAAATGAAATGAAAATATACTTTATTGTGCACAATCAGACGTTACACATAGGTATTTATTTGCGCTGAAAATAAATATGAGACCGTTTTAATAACGTTCACTTTCTAGGAATTTTCGTATTGCGGACTCTCGTTAGTACCTAATATCTATATTCGGTCGTGTATTGTTATAAATCTGTAAATTATCTAATAAAGTGAAAAAATTGCAAGTAATTTGTGTATCATTACTGTGTAACACGTATTTCCATTAAGAACCTACAGTACATTCAATAACATAATATCTATTGTTCTGTGCTAGCTAATGCCATTTATAACATTAATAATAAAATAAATATAGAACTCTACTTTCAGCAGAATAAAAATATTAAAGTCCCTATTTGGAAATATATCACAGATTTAAAAAATAATTATAATGAATAATTGTCCGTCTGTAAAGTTACACAAACAAATTTAACTTTTCAGACACTGAAGTTAAAAAACAAAGGTAATGGATTGGATTCCAGTGATTACAAAGTTAATTTACGATTTAGCTGCAAATAATGCTTTGCTTAAATTCAATAAAAATCTATAATTATGGCCAAAGCTGCAATCTACAAAGTAGCTTAGGTAAGTTGACATTCCTCTACGAGCTAAAAATAGTGATGCAAATTCTAAATGTTAATGTAATCATTTTTTTAACGGTATACATAATAGAGAAATTAACATCAACAATTTTACTCAAATAAGCGTGAACATAGGAGCATTCGTGCTAATTAAAAACAAAACATGGTTCCCTTTATTTGACCCACATCTAAGGGATAATTGTTGGGAAATAAATTATTTAATTATTACTTTTATAGGTCACTGCATAATGCCAGCAGGTGCAGCGGACCGTACACCTGCCGGAGGGTACTTCAAGGCCTTAGATGTATGCTTTTTTGTTTTCGTATTTACAACTTTGCGAATGAAACGCGATAAGCACTTTTAGTGCCGACTTTAAAACTTTAATGTACAACTCTGGTATTTTAATTGTTATAAGTGATCAATTATAATAAATGCCAAGCGATTATCTGGTGAAATAAAGCTTTAGTCTCGATTCACGATAATTCAGTTTAGAGTAAATAAACACTTAGAATGGCCCACAGAAGAAGATTTACAAATTTTACCACTACTGAATGTAGTAGACGTGGGCTGTTAGTTTTTTCGTTATGAAAAGTTAACCTTTATCAACGTTCGTTCGGCTAGTTAACTCTAACATTTGTAGTATTTTTTTCCTTTGAGAACAATATTTAATACATATTTATTAAAGCGAATAAGCTACAAAATTAATTATTTATTTTTGTAGCTTATTCGCTATAGTAAAAAGCTAAAAAATTAATTATTTGCTATTCTGATATACAAGGCAGCTTTGGTCACTATTTTTCACATTAAGCTTGTAAGTTGTTACATTTTTCTAATATATTAGATATATTTTGCAATATCCCGCAAAAAATATATTCACAACTTGCTACCAAATGATTGTACATAATATGCATGCGATTAAATATAAATACTCGTTTGTTCGGTATGGACAAAACTACTACTTTGTATTTTTGTCCATTAATTGGTTAATGTTAAAACGTTGACACAAGATCAACCGTATACTTTACCAGTTCGTTAATTTACCGCCCATCACTAGCGTGTAGTACAACGTACCTTTAGGTAATATAAATAAATACTGTAAAAGGTAAAATAAATAAATACTGTAGAACTAAGTTACCAGAGTCTACCTATAATACCTATTAGGTGATACCCTAGACGACAAACAATTAGAAATGAAAGTAATAAAAATTTAAAAGTATAAGTTTTTATGTTAACGACCGAATAATGTAACGATATTTATATTAAGTGGCACTCAAGATATATTATGCCGTCATTAGCATTCCACCTAGCAGTGATAGCCTGTGAATAGATTGGTTCCTCTAATTTGTGTTTCAGTACTCGCCCGTAAGTCACTCAAATTTAATATGTAATAGAGCTCTATTATAGCCGTAAGACTATTCTGTAGTCTGTACTCATATTTGTTCATTTTATTACAAGGAATATGAGAGTTATAAATAGCCAGATCATTTATTTGATGAGTCCTAATACTTGTTACATAACAACCGGTCTGATAGCGCATAACATAGCTCGTGAATTATCGTTGCAAGTTGTTTTTGTGTCCAGAATCCAGGCCCAACAATACGCGCCATTTCTCTATACGTATACTTGTTTTCGTACAAAAATGTGGCTACGGCTAAAGGCATCCCGCGAAACTGGTAGACCTTGATCTCTCAAAGGGACCCTCGGCGATACGCGGCCAGCTAACCTTGGGTTATTTTTAAACATCGCCTGCATACGAACCCCGTCGGGCAGCTCCTTCCGTCTGTTACATAATGCGAAATTATAGTTTCCAATTTTTTGCTCCCCATCTCTGTGAAAAGCGTGTGGCCCTGTCATTTCGATTTTATTGCCTTTGTTTTGGATCGCACATACTTTATTTCTTTTCGTGGAACCGTAAAAGGAAGAGGCAATGAAGGGTTAGTCGTTTTTGTGTAGTGGATTGGAGTTATGGTTTGGAATAATAGCCGGTCGGCACCGAAATATAAAGACAGCTGCGTCTTTCAAATTGCGAATGTTATAAGACTTGTTCGACTCATTTTACTGCGATCATTATTGTGTGATAAAATTGTGTTTATCTTAATTACTATCTCTTATTACTTCCAATAGAATTATTTTATATTTAAATAATTATCTCGAACAAAGAAAATTATTTTATCTTTACTATACTTTGTAGATGTAATATTCAATCGATTCTACTAGAAAGATCGAAGTTTCGCATAAGAAAATTCAAACTGTGATAGCAATTTATCTATACTTATGTTATGTGTGTTGCTAGATCTTTGATAAATCAGAAGTTCACATTGAATTATGATGATCAGCGTGTGGTCTGAGAAATTGAAGTTTTTGAATTAAACCCTACAATCTTCTTTATCTTTCCTTACTTTTCGGTGTGCACTTGTACCCGTGTACCCTATTATTTCTTTGTACACCTCAACAATATTATCACGGTGCCTTGCATACATCCCCTTTATAGTCTTATTGAGAGAAATTGTGAAGCAATTAAGAGGTACTTTAAATACCTAGAACCTGTGCTGTGAAACTTGTTTGGTTTATGAGCTTTTGTATGTCCTGCTCCTTCACAATGTACCTAAATGAAAAAGCAGCGCATGGATTTATGTTAAGGACTTGTCAAAGAGATTTATAACTGGGAAGTAAATATAGATTAACGTTTATAAATAACTAGCTCAACCGTACCCACTTCGTTGAGCATACATATAAAAAGTTTAATTATGATCGATAATTTTTTTTAAACTCGAATTTGCTTAGGTATTTATTAAAAGCTATAAACAAAATAAATACAAAAAAACCATTCTTGATTCTCCCTTTATCTAATGGGATAAACAGCATTCAAATCGGTTTTGTATCTTCTAAGATTATTTCATACAAACAGACAGAGGAAATTCTAATGACTTGCTTTTATAATAAGTATTGATACACGAAAAAAACGAAAAAAATTTGTTAACTTTTTTGAAAATTGCAGGAAGCGGTTAGTTTAGTCAATATTAATTTTTCTTGATTTAGATATGTGTCGTGACACCTTCATAAGTCGGATAGTTTCCTGGAAAATTCTAGAGATGTCCAAGAATATAAACTGGTTTGTATAAAACTAGATTATTTTCTTGATCAACTGCACGCTTAGCATGGGCATCGTATAACTACAACAAGAATAGACATACCTACTGACAGTTTTATGTTCAAATAACAGATTTCATTTATCAACGTTAATTTTGTTTATTCTTTCTATAATAATGGTCATTTAAAATAAGCCATTCCTGTGGTGATCACGAGTGTTGCTTGTAATTCAGCTCCAACCCGGCATAGGGCAATGGAGTCATCCCCGTTATCATTCATCCCTGAAATTCATATCTATTTCAATCATTGTTCAACCAGAAAAGCATTAGGCGGCGATTACTAAGTTATTGTCCCCACTTATTAGAAAAAAATCGTGGAATCGAGTCCATTAAATTTTACTGTTAGACTTCGTAGTCCGAAGCAGTTTCTGGGAACACTGATGAACCATCGGCGTTTGTTGTTCTTAATTGATTGATTTTATTATTTATGCTCGTCCAGATAGCCGTAACGAAATCCCCACTAATTACTGTTGCCCTATTTCAACAAGCTGTTAAAGCTGCCCCGAATCTTTCCCATATCGAGTTCGTATCGATAAAACATCGATGTTTTTCTCCAAAGCACGTTTCTTGGAACGGTTTATATTTCTACTCGAGTTTCAACGCCCTCTTGCATAACTTCGACTCCAAAACACATTATACGCGCCTGTTGACCTGACATTATTTATGTCTGTGTTGTTTTATAAAAATAGTAGTAATACCCTATTGCGTGTTTTAAGCAGCTGTTTAGTCAAGCAGACAACAATAAGCGTCGCCACATCCCTCATTAGCTCAAAAATATATTTCTGGAAAGAAAAATAAAGTTGAAAAATGTAAACTAATTTTAATCATATTTTGTTTTTAATTAAGACAGAACTAGTTCCGTATTTAAGTAATATAAAACGCCATGTTGTGAGGTAAAAGAAATTTTGTTAGTTAAGAAAACGGTTTTTAATTAGTGCGTTAATGTAGCTGCGAATATATCTGTTCCTCGAACGAGCAATCAGACTTGGCGAAGAACACTTTTTATGGCATCGGGCGTAAAAATTTATACGCCATCAATAACAAATTTGACTGGCAGCTGTACTAGCGTCAATAAACACAAAAATACGACTTATTCGGCAAGGTGCTACGAATTATAAATAGCCGAAAGAAAGTTTTTATCTATATTGATATTAATTAATATTAGTTCTTGCGTGCGGCTTCACCCGCGTAAATTAACTTTATCTAAATAAATAAATAATAATCATTCATCAATAATTCAGGATTTTTTCTAGGTAACAATTAAGAAAGTAACCTATATAGTAGTATGTTTTGATGTAGAGCCTAAAATCTGTTGGGAATTTTTTTGCGTTATAGAGTCACAATCAACATCTTCACGACAAACTTTTACGTTTATAATAGTGCTACGTGGGATAGTAGGATTAATTTAATAATAATAATTTATCACTAAATAAGTAAATACTAAATGGTCATTTCATACCGCAATCTACTTTACTTGATTTTTACCTTCTTACTGTTGTATGTGTGTTGTAAAAAAATTGCAATGTTTTCTCCGTGTGTGAGCCACACACACTTTCCTAAGAAAGTCACTTGAGAGACAATAAGAAAACATAGTTTTCTTATCCAAAGTATGTGATGTAATATGAGTAATATTTTTATTAGTAAGGGCACAAAGTAGGTAAGGGTGTAAGTTTGTAACTACTGGGTCTTGATTCAAGATGCCATCGCTATTTATCGCTTACGAAGTTCGAAAACAAAATGTATGGGATGTGATACGAGTATAAGCTTCGCTAAACGACGAGCGAATTCGTATGTAAAATTCCATAATAGTATATTGTGCAACAAGTGCGACAAGTTGTCGATTGCCCACGAAAGCGAAGTTGAACGCACGAGCGAAGCGAGTGCGGTCATTCGCTTGAGTGGGTATCGACAACGTCGCACGATTTGCACATACTATTTTGTATTACAAATGCGGGATAAGTAAGTAAGTGGTATCTTGGCGCTCGCTGTTGCGGTTGAAAATGGGCAAACGGCTCGTTTTCAACCGCAACAGCGTGCGCCAAGATGCTACTTATCCCGCATGAGTGCTACAATAGTATATTGTGCAACAAGTGCGACAAGTTGTCGATTGCCCACGAAAGCGAAGTTGAACGCACGAGCGAAGCGAGTGCGGTCATTCGCTTGAGTGGGTATCGACAACGTCGCACGATTTGCACATACTATTTTTTATTACAAATGCGGGATAAGTAAGTAAGTGGTATCTTGGCGCTCGCTGTTGCGGTTGAAAATGGGCTGTTTGCCCATTCTAAAATTTGAGTTGTTTACTTGGCGCACGCATTTGCGGGCGCCAAGATGCTACTTATCCCGCATGAGTGCTAAAAATTTTTTTTTCGAACTTCGTAAGCGATACATAGCGATGACATCTTGAATCGGGGACTTTTCAATTCCAAGGCCGTGTTTCACCAAGCAATGTTAAAGTTAACACCATGTTAAAATACCATGCCATCTCATTCATTGACAGGAAATACGATACAACATGATATTTAACATGGCGTTAACTTTAACATTGCTTGGTGAAACACGCCCTAAACATAGTTTATCTCCTATATAGTTAATTAATTTTAAGAATAAGATAATTCCACAATGAAGTAGAGTAATAATATAGCGTATGGAAACTACATTTCAGTAAATATATTTTAACGACCTCATAAATCAAAGTTTTTGTAGCGTAACTTTAAAAGTCATAAAAAAATCTTAAGGCGTCTTAATGCAAACAAATCCCACTGAAAATCATTAAAACTATTAACCCAATAAATAAAACAAGGTTCCATATCCGGCTCAGTGGAGAATGGTGAGGGCTTTGTCAGCGGATCAAAGGTCTGCAGGTTCGAATCCCACTTAGAATAAGGGAACGTAATACAAGCGCTTCTAGACATCCTAAGAAACGTATTAGGTGATCGCTTAATGTGAAATCATCCATAGGTTTGTTGGACCTAGGTTCTAGTTGAATGATATGCATTCATGTAAGCCTTAACTGAATATATTTCACTATTGACGTACAATATTAACTGTTTCTCTATAGTCTATTTTTATTCTTATGAATAAAAATGAATTGCTGTTCGTTAGTCTCGCTTAAACCCGAGAACGGCTGAACCGATTCGGCTATTTTTAGTCTTGTAATATTCGTGGAGGTCCAGGGAAGGTTTAAACAGTTTCTATGCTCAACGAAGTGGGCACGGGTCAGCTAGTAGTAAAAAATTATTATTACGGTTTCTTAAAAACACAGCATTCATGCTTCGAATAGGCATGTTAACAGTCAAACCTGCGCCTTATCACTCGTCAGCGGTCAGTCGTGTAGTCTATCCGTCCCTCTGATATATGAGGATACAGGAAATGTGACCACGTGTACTGCGCAAATAATTGGGCACTATGAACCAGCCACCCTGAGGCATGTCATAGGTGTCATTCCCAATTTCAAATCTATAAGTATCTTATTCAATTATTAGTTAAATAAATTAAGTTAAGTTCCGTGATACAACAGTCGAGTTAATTATATGAGAGGATGAAGGATCCCGTGGAACGCGTAATTCGTACAACCAGTACTGTTTCGTAAATAAACATTGTATCTTTATTAAATTGGTACATGTTCTCACGCTTCGCGCCACATGTTATTCGTTGCGTATTTTTTATTCTTATGGGCATTGACTTACTTATTACCGACGTAAGGACAAGCCTTGTGTACGCACAAAATGTCTCCAACGCGAGTGCTGCAATGGGGCACTGGCTTATAATCTGTGACTCGAGTTTAAACAAAGTAATGTCAGTTTAGTTGCATTAGTTTCGATTTCACCAACACTTGTTAGTGTTAACGGCTTGTTAAAATACCATGCCTTCTCATTAATGGTCAAGAAATACGAGAGGGATAACGTAATCTAATGAAGGATTAACTTTAACATGATGGTGAAATTGGCACTAAAGCCTACTTGCGCCAAGCTAAATTCACTAACCCAGACTTAGCACATATTCTGGAGTTAAATAAAAGTTAGTTTAATACATACAATGCTTTGTCCTTGTCTGCCAAGTGACTTTTCTAACGTATCAGACAAGGACAACATAGTATAGCTTATACTGAATGTAAACATGTTTATTAGTAAACTCTTTATCTAGAGTTATTTGACGCAAGTAGGCCTACAGAAGGTTTATGTAAAATTTTCCTAGTTGGGCTCATACTTAGTTTTAAAATCATTGTTTTTCAGTTTTTTTCATAACATCAACAGCAAATTAGGACAGTTTTTGTAGCTCGTGTGGGCAATAAAACGGGATTGGTTTATTTTGTTTTATAGCTCGTTATTAGCAATAGATCTCTGGATGTTTTTATCGGTTTTATTAAAATGTATTAAGTGGATAATGCGTTGTGAGTGACGAATGTTTGTATACTTTTAGCTTTTAGTTTCATATCGCGTACAAATTAGGACAATAAATAATTCAATGCGCCACATTTTTTTTATTTAAAAGAAACATGAATTATTTTGGGCGAATATAGACTATAGACGGCCTCTACTCTCCAGTTACAACAAATATGTAAATATTTACAGATCTATTTGTTACTAAATAGATTAAATCAAACACAAAAGATCATGTAACACGTTATTATACCTAATACGTGTATTAAAGTAGCATTATGTTAATTCAATACTCAGTGACATAAAAAGGGTCGGCAAAAGGCGGTGATTAAAAAGGAATAACAGTTCTTTTACTAAAGCATCTTTTGAATACCGTTCATAATCACAGCGGAGAAATATGACATCAGTAAAATTATAATGGGCCGCCTCGTAAAACCGCGGTTTGAATAGAAAAGTTACATATCAAAAATTGTCAGTGATGCGTGGTTTACGAGTGCGTCGTAACCGTGTACTTAGCTGAGAAAATAAAGGGGGCCCTGTTTAAAAATCTATACGAATAGGTCGGGGAATAATCAGTTTCATAGCTTTCGGCATCGCAGTATACTAAAATTATAACAGCAGCCTTTTCACCATTCTGTTTGTAATACTTATCTTCATATCGAGTTTATGGCCGCGGAGATTGAAACTTAATTTGATTTTCGATTTACGATTGCTAAAGGTATTCATGGAAGCTAATATATATTTTTATTATGAAGTTCCACACAATAATAAAGCTAGCAGTGGCAAAGGTTCAATCTCCTTCAGAGAGAAGGCCGAGTCACGCCAAGCCAAGCCTGTATTTTAGGTAATCATTTGGATAAGCGTGTACAAAACGTAAGGGCTAAGAGAAGCTGATGGGAATCGAATAAAAGGAAAGTAAGAACCCCACATCACTGTACCTAGGGACACTAATATAGCTATAATACGTTCCAAATCCATGTGATGTAACAAAATCTTGCTATACGACAAATGTGTCAATGTTTGTCTTAGCGCGAGCGAGGTGAATAAGTGTCATTAAAATATAAGCATTATTAAAGTAAATATGTACCATTTATTTCGGGCTACATAGGCCCATATTATAAATACCTTAAAGACTAACATACTATATTTTAGTTATACTCTGACGCCTACGTGGTCTAGCGGCTTAGAGCATAGCTCTCAACTCAGAGATCGTGGGTTCAACAAAACACAACAAACAACAAAAAAATATTCTTTTCATGTTGGTTAGGACAATGCAGGCTAATCACCTGATTGTCTAACAAGAAATATGATCCATGCATCGGATGGGTATGTAAAACGTTGGTCCTGCGCCTGATCTCCCGCCAGTCGTGTCGGTTATTCGTCCCACTTCGCTACGAGAGTGAAGGAAGCGAGAGTGTTTCTGTGTATTGCGGACACACTTGGGCACTATAAAACAACTCCTGCGTAGCTGGCCTGGTTTTACGAAATCCGCCACTGTCACCGAAATTGGTGTGGGAGACATTACTATTATATTCTGATCACATTGAATTATTGAAACAGAGTATAAATAAACTAATAGGGACAATAATACTAGGTAAACTATCAAAAGCATACAGTTTGATAGGATCCGTCACGTGAAAAGGCTTTGGGTCAGCAAAACTGAGCAGAGCCGGCGTTCGAGTGAACCAACCCATAAATACTCAATGAGTTTCCCTCGGGTAACTTGACTCCCATTCACGAAAATAATAATAAGATTTACTCATGGTGAACATTCAAAGAATGCAGGTGGAGCTACAATGAGCTCCCCCGGGACTTCCCAGTTGACTATTTTAATAATAAAATGGGATTTTTTTCACGTGGCCTCTTTCGAGAAATTACTTTGAAACGAACAAACGAACGAGAGGATCAGAGGATTGAATTAGAAAAGTATTCATGTATAATAAAGAGGTCCATTCAATGACAAAAGTTGGAGGGTGAGATACGGCTGTCCGGAAAAAGTTCATTTTTATTTGATGTTAGGTAATAAAGGTAGCGGGCGGGATTTTCGACAAAGGATAATTGAGGGTAATAACAATAAGCATATTAGATTATGAGATATTATATCAGTAAATCCTATAAAATCGAAGAGAAGCTATTCACATCCAAATTTAAAGAGAACCAAGAAATGAAAATACAGCCATATAGAAGATATCATACAGGGTGAATTTTTATAATTGACAGAAATAGGAGACAGCGAAAAATGCTGTAAGGAGTTGCGAGCTCGATTTTGAAAAAGACTATAAGTTGTTGTTTGTAACTACTTTGACTTAGAGACACTAAAAAGTAAAAAATGAAGAAGAAACTACGTTTACAAACAACCGACTTCAACAGCTAAAAATCATAAAATAATACTTTTATAATACTTACAATTAATGTTCTTTTTGGAGTCGGTGTCAGGTAAACATTCTAAACTTGCTGACTTGAAACTCAACTTTGCTGACACCGTCTTCAAAAAACATTATTTGTAAGTATAATAATATATTTTAAAGTCCGTTTTTTGTAAACGTAGTTTATTTTTTGTTTTTTATTATATATGTAGACTAGTATACTATATGATCTAAGGTTACGCCGCCCGCCGACAGCCATCAGTCCATCACTATCAAACATGTAACATTATTCAACCGTAGCGCATGCGATTTTTCCGCGCCATAAATTATGTTGTGGATTTCTTTAAAATTAGTTAATAATATTTTTTGGCGAATAGCAAATGGTATCCACGCAAGCTCTCTCCTCTTTACTGTTTTTTCATTGCAGCCACTTTACGAGCTCCGGGCTCTCTTCTTTATAACCGAGTATAACCGAAGATCGCGTGTTTGGCGCTAATTAAACTCTGTACGTGGTGTCTGGGTGTGGTGAATACCTTTCTTACGTACTTTATAGTCGCATTTCGTTACTTCAATCTCGCGAACGTGCTAAAATATTATACTTTTTTCAAAGTTGCAACTATAGAATACAAGAATTACCGTCATGCGATCCGTTTGATGTGATAAATTGTGGAGTTACCGACTACAGTTATTTATTGCGGAGTAGTGTCAGAAATAATTGAGCGTTACAAAAGTTCTGGAAGTTACCAAAATAAAAATAAGAAACATTTGGTGTCACCCGTTTAGAACAATTTACCGACTTCAAAAAAGGTTTTCAAATTCGGGTGACTGCATTTTTATAAATCTGTTGCCTCCGAGCTTTACACAATTTGAACCGATTTTGATGATTAGTTTTTTTTATAGCTGGTGTTTCTCGGGGGGTTTTTTTCTTACTACTTTTTACGACTTCCATTCGCTTTTCATTCTTTTGCTTAAAAATATATTCTGGTACATTAAAATCAACTGCGATTCGCTATTACAGTTTTGGAATGGAAAAATTCATTCAAACATGCTCAAAATAGTAATAATATAATAATAATATTAATGGACGCTTCAGACCACGTCAATCTGGCTCCGTGGTAAGTATCCGAAGAACTTTTGTTACAGGCACCAGAACTCGGAAATATATTTAATATTATACACATATTTAAAATTTTTATTATATATCTAGCTGTGCCCGCGACTTCGTTCGCGTGGTTTTTGAGTGACCTAAACCGTTTATGCAGCGCACGCAACGAAAGTCTCCAAATGTGAATTATTTTCCCCGTTTTTGCAACATTTCTCACTGACGCTTCGCTCCTATTGGTAGCAGCGTAATGTTATATAGCTTAAAGCCTTTCTCTATAAATCCAACAAAAAAAGATTTTTTCAAATCGGACCAGTAGATTCTAGTAACGCGTTTAAACAAACAAACAAACTCTTCCGCTTTATAATATTAGTATAGATTTATTACACATCCATGGCTCCTGAGCCTGAGCATTGAAAACTTTTTGTTCCCTCGACGGGCTTCAAACCCGCGACCTCTCGAGCACTAACGCGTTCAACCACTGCGCTACGGAGGTCGTCGGGAATAAAGACACATCCTGCACTCTCGCTCTAATAAGGGGCGAAGTAATAAATATTGATATACTTTGACACGTACACTTGTGAACGATTCGAGTGTTCGTAAATATAGCTTCTTATGTCACCGAGATCTTTTTAAATTAACGCCGATTGTAAATCTTGTCCCGCTACAGATGTCGTCGCGTCGCTGTAAATTGGAAACACCTCGGATTCCAACTTCTTTTCGACTACTAAGGTTGCTCGCCCACCAGCGATTATCGGTAACCTACTTTGGTAGGAGAAACATAGAACATATTGATTGCAATAGTATAATAGAAAAGTCAGAAATAATATTATAGGGGTAAAATCTGCGCGATTATCAGTTAACCGACCTAGGTAGGTGTAAAATGGAACAAATTGATTTCAATAGTTCAACGTACACGTCATACGAAAAGTAAGAAATAATAATAGAGGTAAAATCTGCGCGATTATCAGTTAACCGACCTAGGTAGGTGTAAAATGGAACAAATTGATTTCAATAGTTCAACGTACACGTCATACGAAAAGTAAGAAATAATAATAGAGGTAAAATCTGCGCGATTATCAGTTAACCGACCTAGGTAGGTGTAAAATGGAACAAATTGATTTCAATAGTTCAACGTACACGTCATACGAAAAGTAAGAAATAATAATAGAGGTAAAATCTGCGCGATTATCAGTTAACCGACCTAGGTAGGTGTAAAATAGAACATATTGATTGCAAAAGTTCAACGTACACGTCATACGAAAAGAAAGAAATAATAAAGGGGAAAAATCCTGTCCGATTATCAGTACTACAAAAAGTATGCCTCGGTTGGTCACCCTAAATCTTTGCACATAATTCTAGGAACACATTTAGGAATTCCAGCGAACGTCTAGGTAAATTGTCGCGCTAGGACAAAAAAGTAACGTTTATTGTGGTAATTTATCGCGCAGACGGCGGATTTAATTGAATATATATTGAAATGAGTGTGCGATTATAATTTTACTAGCTGTGCCCGCGACTTCGTTTGGTTGTCGAAAACACTATCGCTATTCGAATTATCTTTTAATTGCTCACGTTGATATTATGATATTATGATTATTAAAAAAGAATAATTCTTTCATACATATTTTTTGAGTAACTTAAACCGTTTATGCAGCGCACGCAACGAAAGTCCTCAAATGTGAATAATTTTCCCCGTTTCTGCAACATTTATCAATGACGCTTCGCTCCTATTGGTCGCAGCGTAATGTTTGATAACCTAAAGCTTTCCTCTATAAATGTACTATCTAACAAAAAAGATTTTGTCAAATCGGACCAGTAGTTCCTGAGATTAGCGCGTTTAAACAAACAAACAAACTCTTTCGCTTTATAATATTAGTATAGATTTGTTAATCGCTTATCGGTGTTTCATGCTGGATACGTCGATTGTATCTGATCTGGAACTGACATTGATCTATTAGTTTAGAATTTATATTACCAATTCTAACGAAAGTGACTCAATATAGTAAGGGCCGAGTGGCAAGTACTAAAATGAATAGGAATTAACATTTTGCTTTAAAGTAACTGTTTTACCAAGCAGTGTTAAAGTTAATCCTTCCCTAAATATCATGTTGTTCCTCTTATAGAACCTATCAATGAATGGAGAAGGCATGGTATTTAACAAGCCGTTAACACTAAGATGCGTTGGTGAAATCGGGACTAATTACGATAATTTCGTCTAATAATATTTTTTATAAAAAGCTTGAACGTTCTAATACGAACGGTAAATGTGACCAGGGTCCTTATTTAAGATGCCATCGCTATAATCACTTACGAAGTTCGAAAACATAATGTAATTTGACATAAGCTTCGCTGGCATCTTGAATCAAGGCCGTTTGTTATTGGTAATCTATCGATACTTCAATCATTCATATCGTAGTAATCGGCGACAATCAGTAGTTTAAGCGTTACGGTGAAATAAATATACATAAACCATAAATAAAAAAAAAATCTTTCTAATAATAATCATAAAAAGGTTATCTATATAAAAGAAAGGGTGGGTATGAACCGTCAAAAGTCTTTCTAATGCTTTTGAAAGTTTATACCCTTTCTTTTATGTAACCTTTCTTTTAGGTCTCCTGTAGTCGGTGAAAACTCTAGCTGATACTAACACTGATAAAACATGCAAATTACACTTCTCATTTTTCAAACAAAATGCGATGATATTTTCATCAGGTGCACGAAGCATTCATAATGTTATTTTATGAGTTTTATTTCGACCGAGCCATGTGTTGGGAATTATTTTTCGTGGTTAGTGTATTGTGGTTCGTTAATCGTTTTTGGTGGTTCCACGCCCTTATACCGAAAACGATTGCATTCGCCAATATTTCGACTTTAATTTTCAAGTATTATTGCGTTAAAATTATGCAACAGCTGAAAAATTGTTAAAGCAATATTGCGTTTTGCAAATGGCAGCAATATTGGTATATTAAAATGTTGTACTAAGGAAAAATGGGGTTTTCAGCAAACCAAAAAGAATGATAAATTTAAATATACTTATATTTCACTGGTTTGAATTTTTTTTTTCGTCAGAGATGTGAGAGAGTGTTTGATGACAACATATTATTATAGTTTTTCGTTGATACGAATATAAGAATACACTGATGTGTAGCGTTAACGTACAACTTTAAATTCTAAGGACATATTATTTTGAACCCTTTGCAAATAAAACTCCCTGTACCAAATCAACTCATATTTTAGTTTTTCGATATACATTCAGATTCTGGTGCCTTACTCTCCAAATTGATTCGATTTTGATTCAGTTTCGATCGTGCCGCGTTCTCCCGAATAAATTGACGTTTGTTTATTTTGATTCTCAGTCGATTGATATGGTTGGGTGTACATAATGTAATGATATAACTATTTTCTTCATCCTGATTAGTTTTAAAGTAATCCACCAAATAAAATATCAAAAACTGTTGAGATCGAACTGATTCGATTCTTGATTGTGCCGGGAGTAAGCATGCTGATTCGCACAACAATGAGAAATGAATAATAAGTACATTTTGTATATAAATTCATGGTACAAGGTGTTATTACGACTTACGAGTGAATTAAACGTCGATCACGGGATCTGCCGCTGACACCGCCGCGGGCGCCTGCTAGCTTGTTCTAATTACTACTTACATTTCCTTGTCATCTTCACGATTTGTTCCCGCGACACCCTAATGTGTCAGCTGTCTAATAAATTGAACGAAACAATAACTTCCATTCGGTATGAATTATTGGAATGGAAATAGAACATTGAAAAGTAGCGATGATCTATGTTCTTCTGAATGTAATTATTGAGTTGTGTTAGAGAGAAGCTACCTATATGACGCTATTTCAATATTTATATCAAGGTAGTAGTTAGGTAGTTTTTATTTCTTTTACCAATTCATTGCACACGTAATCATTTTTATCATTACAAAGGTACTTACTGCTTATCTACACAAATATTATAAAGAGGAAAGATTTGTATTTTTGTATGTAAAGAATAAACTCAAAAAGTACTGGACCGATTTTAATAATTCTTTTTTCATTAGAAAGCTACATTATCACTGAGTAATTATATAAAATAGGCTATATAAAAACCAATTGCTGTTCGTTAGTCTCGCTAAAACTCGAGATCAGCTGAACTGATTCGGCTATTTTTGGTCTTGAAATATTCCCGGGAAGGTTTAAACGGTTCCATGCTCAACGAAGTGGGCACGGGTCAGCTAGTTTCTAATAAACTAAATTAAAAATTAAGGGAGACCCCGACGTAGCGTGTAACATTCCTATCAGACCTAACAAACGACCTGATGACCTTGAAGACCTGAGCCGAATTCCACCAAACATAACTAAGAACACTCTCGACTGATATACCTTTCAAACAATTAAAACCGCATTAAAATCGGATCATCCGTTTGGGAGCTACGGCCCAGAACAAGATGGCGCGACGAGTTGGATGCATATCACCCAGCGGTGGCGCAGGAAAGAAATACATAGATCCAGGGCACTCCACCCAACTTAACGGCTGATGGCAATCCGCAAGTGGTTTTAGTGGGTAAACCGGCCGTAGCGACCCTGGAGCCCCACATACCCCTCTGGGACCCTCCCGGGGGGATGCGTAATGTATTTCCCTTGCGACATCAAAAAAAAAGTTAAGAAATACCTGGAGGCCTTTGCCCACCAATGAGACGGTTTAATTTTCAAAGGTTAATAATAATGCCTATCGCCTTACCTGTTGGAGGCTTTAGTTTAATTACTAGCAGTTGCCAAAATGTTTGGAAAACGATATCGAACACTATGTATAATTATTTTTAATTGCACAATGATTTCATGAAATTAGCAGATTTAAATTCTTTGCATTTAAATATAAGTACTCTACTCATATTTAAAGAAAGATTAATATAACCATGTTGTATCATGCATTGTTTTCACAACATTACGCATTGAAGGTAGAAAAATTAGGAGATGTACACATATGACATCGAATAACAGGATAACAGGAGTTGTTCATGGATTTAGAGTAACGCTCAATTTCTTGCACGTTTGAAATTGAAATTAGAATGTTCATTATTATAATATCCGTAAAAACATTGGTGTTATTAATTCATCTAACAGATCGGCTCAGTCGAGTGAATATTTATCTAGCAGCAGGGCCACAGAGCTAGAAACATTCCAGACATGACAACATCATAGGAACATCACGCCATTGCTCCTTAGTAACTCCATTCCTATTGGCTTCATTTGCCACTTTTGAAGACTATCATCGAAATCCCTACTACAGGACATAGGAAACAGGACCCTAATTATAGATGCGATGATGGATGGATTCAAGATATTTATCGCTTACGAAGTTCGAAAACAAAATGTATGAGGTTTGACATAAGCTTTGTTAAATGACGAGCGAATTCGTTTGTCATTTAGCGAAGCTTATGTCAATTTTTTTTTCGAACTTTGTAAGCGATAAATAGCATCTTAAATGAGAGAAAGCCCAGACTTCGCCGCTGCTAGGAAGAAGGATATTGAAACTTAAAAGTAGTGTTCACATTCTGTTTCGATTCTAGATTATCCAAATGTAAACAACTGTGATATTTTTCGAATAAGTTCTTGTACGACTTACGGATTACCAAAAAACGGAATTATACATAGCAGATTCAACATTCCTGACCTAGGATCATTAAAAACAAAATTACCGTCCCGTCGCTATTATCACTTACGAAGTTCGAAAGCAAAATACATAAGTTTTGCTAAGTGACATACGAAGTCGCTTTAAGAACAAATAAGTCTTCTGTGTTCCTGCGTCAAGTATGTGTATACTGTATGCCTAACTATAACATATTGAGTATGGGGTATTAAATGGGGTACGAACAAGTGACAATTAAATTAGGAGCGTAACCCCATAATTAATTTTTTAAAAAAGCTCTGTTTCCATTTATTCCACAGAACGGTACATTAGTGAATATCTATAAGTTTATCAGTTCTATGCTCAGTACAAACAAATGCAGCCGTGAAACCGTTTCATCATTCAACACTTCATCGGTGTTTAAGTTTTAAAGTGACGCAACCGACGCGCCGACAAAAAAAAAGCAAGTGATATTTTCTTACTTCAGATTTATCTGCCACGCCTGCCATAGACCGGGATTTACGTCGCGTCTGTCAACTGTAGACAAAGACTCCTTGTCGAAAATCGCACGGACATGATGTCACGCAGGAGGCAGCTCCTAATTAATAGAGTAGCTAGTTTTATGGCTCGCTAGGGTAATATTTTCGGATCAGTTTCAAAGGAAAATAAGAGTTATGGGTGTCAGTCGATATAGTTTATGGAGCGTTGTTTATTGTATAGTAGAACGGTTTCTTTGTTTCGTTAGCTTTTGGCGTTCTAGCGTCATCAACACCGTTCAAGGTTTTCACATAGTTCTAAATTCCAACATACATATTATAATCTACATCTACACTAATATTATAAAGAGGAAAGATTTATATTTTTGTATGTAACGACTTAACTCAAAAAGTACTGGACCGATTTTATTAATTCTTTTTTCATTAGAAAGCTACATTATCACTGAGTAACATGGACTATATAATTTTGCTGTTAGTTAGTATCGCTAAAAATCTAAAAAGAAGATTCGGCTATTTTTGGTCTTGAAATATTCATGTAAGTCCCTGGAACCGGTTTACACGGTTTCCATGCTCAACGATGTGGGCACGGGTCAGCTAGTATATGATAAACAAAGGATAGAAAATCTTACTTGACTTATACCTATTTGGAGTGCGAAATTAGTCGCAGAGTTTGGTGGAAAGGTTAAAGAACGACATTTTTTTCCACAGGTCATAGATATTGCGTTAGTAGGTAACGTACCTTATATAATTACTAGCTGTGTCCGCGACTTCGTTCGCGTGATTTTTGAGTGACTTAAAACGTTTATGCAGCGCACGCAACGAAAGTCCCCAAATGTGAATTTTAAATATCCCATCATGTAAACTACAACATACGAAATTTCATCAAAGTCCGTCCATTTTTTTGTGCGTGAATGTGTAACAAACATACCCATATTCTCACACACACACTAGTGTGGTAGTTTGATTGAGGTATTAGAAGTATAAACTTAGTCCAGCATTCTTCCCATTGTCCATGACGGATTTGAAAATGCCATTGAATGTTCTAGGTAAATTTCAACAATATTGAGTAAGACATAGAACATTAAACATTGATACGTCCTTAAGGAGTGTCGAAACGCCATATTTGGTCTTCGCGTCTAGATAACATGAAGAACTTATTGTTTCAAGTCCAATATTTGCAACTTGTAGAATATACATAGCTCGAGGATATTTTCAAAGCACTCGACTTGAATAAAGTGGATTGAAATAGTCGACGTGTCTCACTGACAGATATTAGACTTGTGAAAAAAGATATAGTGGAAAAAAAATGCAACACCCTCCAGGTGTTGCATATTTTTATATAAAATAATGTTACGTCAAAGTCACAATGACATACTATTATGTCACTGTGACATTAATGCCTAAGACATTCAGCGTATTATAGAGTAATATTTAGACGTATGTACTAGTCATAAGATGTTAATATATATAATATATAGTAATAAAGTATATATAGTAATTATTGTAATAAAGTGTATGTTGTTGTTGAAGTGTAGTACAATATATTGTAGTGAGCACCGACCCTAACATACAGCAGGGACGACCTACAGAGAGATTTCGTTTTATGTAAATTGCGAATTAAAAAGCAAAAGACAGTTGATAATAAGTAGTTTGTTTCTTCACATTTTAAGACAGTGAAAGTGTTGAAGACTTATTTTATTTATCAAACTATTTACAAGAAATGATATTTTTTTTTAATTTATCAGTTAACTCTCGCATTTCTTTACAGCGAAAATTTGAGTGCGAAACTTTAAACTTTTCGCACTCAAATTCCAAAATGGGCAAACAGCCCATTTTCAACCGCAACAGCGAGCGCCAAGATACCACTTATACCACTTATCCCGCATTTGTAATAAAAAATAGTATGTGCAGCCCGTGCGATATCGTCGATTGCTGTGCTGTGCGAGAGCACAGTGACAACTTATCGCACTAGTTGCACAATATACTAATATATAACCATTTTTGAGGCTCGTTTACTCGTTTTAATTAACTATATAATTAAAACGAGTAAAGGAGAAAATAATAGTATAAAAAAACGAGAGAAAATTAAGTATATGCTAATTACTCAAAAAAATCTGTTTTTTATTTAGTCAAAAGAATAATCTATACTTATACTAATATTGTACAAATTGTAATTGTGTAAATTTTATTTTTTGCATGTCTGTTACAAGTGAACTTTTGTTTATTGTTGGTAAAATGTGGCCCAATGTGAGTTTCGTACGCCAAATCTTCTCAAATCAAATCGTTTATTTGCAAGAACATGGTACAAACCATTATCATAAGGGCTAATAAAGGGCTAGTGCCACGTACCATATGTGATGCCTACCACCGGCTCGGGAACTATCCCGAAACGGTGGTAGGCATCATATAGAAACGACGGGATTTTTGTACAATTCATTCTGAATAAAAAAAATGACTTTTGAATGAAGAATGTTTCTAACACGGGGGTTTTCACACGGACGTTCCGATTACTTGGTCTACCCGTGACTTCGGTACGTATTCTATAATAATCTGGAATACTCGCGCTGGTAACAGATTAATAAATCACGCCCGCAGCACGATTAACAAACTACAATATCTCGTAACAATGTGTACTTTAATTTTCCGTCTAGACATTAATTTGTATAAGGTTTGACTTGCTAAAATGAAAGTTCCATAAGGATATCCATTTTGTAACGTTAGAGTGAATTAAACGACGCCAGTTCGTCGAACTGCAGAACTTGCGAACAATTCAGCTAGATGTAAATGACGACCACTGTAGCTTAGTGGTTATACGCGACGGTCGCTGGTTCGAATCCCGCTGAGGGAACAAAACAGTTTTTGCGTTCCTGTGTTCAATTTGCGTATGATAAAAAATCTATTAAGAGAAGGGAAACAATCAAAAATAGCATCTCCCCGTCAACTATATTTCCCGTGATTGTCGTAAAAGGATATGAAAATTGCGCTCGCCAAGACGCCTGCCAAGCAAGGCAAGTATACACCCCCAGTGAAATAATGGAGGATGCTTATGTCCAGTAGTGGACGTCATAGTCGAAATGATGATGATAATAAAAATCTTAAATATACAGGGTGTAAAAGAGCAGTCACTATTACTTTGAGATACGATTCTTACTACCTTTCCTTATTTTGGAAATGTATTTTTTTATATTATAATTGTCAAAACTAAAAAAAAAATGTTTACTTTTCACCATTTCTTATTTATTTGTCGCAAAAATAAAGCAAAAGAAAAATTTTGTAAAAAAAAATATTTTTTTTTCTACGATGAGAAAAGGCACTATAATCATATCCCAAAGTTATAGTGACTGCTAATTTTACACCCGTTATAATAGTTGTCTGGTACCTCGGATACTTACCACCATTTACACTTTCACACCACGTTAAAATTATTATTAACGTGGTGTGAAAGCGTCTAAATAAAAATTAAACGTCGTCGTTTGATTTTTTTCTATAGACGCTAGTTCGTCGAACTGCAGAACTTGCGAACAATTCAGCTCAGGGTCCTTACTCTCCATTCTGATTCGATTTTGATTAATATTCGATCGTGCCGCGTTATCCGAATAAATTGGCGTTGGTTAGTTTCGAGTCGGCATTACAAATAATTACGATCTAACGATTTTCTTTATCCTGGTTACTTTTAAAGTAATCCACCAAATAAAATACCAAAAGCCGTTGAGATCGAACGGATGCTATTCTCGATTGTGTCGGGAGTAAGCCTGCTGATGTAAATTAAATCGAAAGGTCCCTCCGGGTCCGGGATTCCCGGGACTCCCTTAACGTGTTCCCGACGAGTTCTTTTTTAGTTTTCTAACAAGTTTCTCGCAGTCTCAGGCATTTGTCACTTGAGTGGACACCGAAATCCACAGAACTTCGATACACGCTCAAGTGCGGCATTAGGGGTCGTTTCGCAAACTTTTACTTAACGAAATAAAATCATAGGTACTTTTTGTTTACGTCTTTAAATTTCATCGTTCTAAAACTATGTTAAAAATACAAGTTTTGATATAATTAATTTATTTATTGTTTTATAGTTAAATAAAACGGGTGACGCCAATTACATTAATTAACTTATATCTAAGTACAATTAAAACATAGTAACAAATTATTAACTAAGTAATTAGCAACACAATATAAATTTAAAAAAGGTTTCGATATGTCGTAGAGGCTTGTTACGCGTAAATGTTTCAATGTGAATTTACTCTTCTAAGGGCTGATTTTTCAACCGTCAGATATAACTTATATCTAAGGAATAAATATGTGACTTTGGCAGATTTTGTATGGAACAAATGTCAAAGTCACATTTTTATTCAACAGATAAAAGATATCTAACGATTGAAAAATCGTTAGATAACTTTTATCTGTTAAATTACCTAAATTGAAACAAATGAGATTGTTATATAACGGGTGTAAAAAGAACAGTCACAATAACTTTGGGATAAGTTTATACCTATATACTTATTATACTACCATTTCTCATTCTAGAAATGCATTTTTTTCTAAAAACATATCAAAGTTATAGTGACTGCTCTTTTTATACACTGTATATAAATATGAATTTCAAAAGAAATTTTAATCCCTATGTAACACCAATAATAAGAAAGCGCATTTTATTACTTTCAATATTTAATTTTTATGCGACAAAATATTTCTACATAAAGGAGTATTCTTTAAATGTTTTCAGGCTAATGCATTCGTGACAACCAAAGAAACAAACAGTCATATTGACTCAGTAAATACGAAATGAGTACCAGTTCTGTACCACGTTTAACCCATTTTATGACGAACGGTTTCTGAAAATTTACATTACTTTCGAAATGTTCAAAAGGATGTCAATAATTGCAATTTTAAAGAACACATCTGCATGAAACAATAAATCTCTGGCATGGCACTTACGCAAGATGACGAGATCAGGGCCAATATTTGCATGTGAAAACGAGCCCAGAACCTCTACTATCGTACGTGTCAGGATTAAAGTGCCCCGCAGATTATATATTCGCACACTAACCATTGCGTGACGGGTGATCAGGAAATGTATTCGCAAATACTGCACCGAGCGATGAATGTGCCTGTTGAATAAAACGAAATGCACCTCAGTAGTTTTATTTCATGGTAAGCCCCCAGATGCATAATATGAGATATTTTTTCAACTTGCACCAGAATCCTAAAGTGCAGACACGCGAAATTGCCATCGGCATACGTTAACAAAACCTATCTTAGAAAATTGGATTCCTGGAAACGACGTAGGAAGTTAACACAAAGAGCACTACCTGGATAAAGTTGATTTAGGAATTAAATTACTTAAGATATTAAATGTTTGAACACCGTCCACGCTTTCTACTGTCTATTCCGTACAATAATAGCAAGGCTTGATTGAGTATTTCGTCGCTTTACGTTCACAACCTCGTATCTATAAAACTACAACTTTTCAGTAAAGTCAAAAAACTTAATAATTTTAATTTTTGTATAACATGGATTTTGTTTTAAATGAGGTTCAGCTATGTACAGTATACATCCAAAATCCATCTATATACTTTAATATTATAAAGCGGAAGAGTTTGCTTGTTTGTTTGTTTAAACGCGCTAATCTCAGGAACTACTGGTCCGATTTGAATTCTTTTGTGAACTAAATTCTTTTTTTGTTGGATAGTCCATTTGTAGAGGAAGGCTTTAGGCTATATAACATTACGCTGCGACCAATAGGAGCGAAGCGTCAGTAAGAAATGTTGCAAAATCGGGGAAAATTAATTACATTTGGGGACTTTCATTGCGTGCTCTGCATAAACGGCTTAAGTTACTCAAAAATCACGCAAACGAAGTCGCGGGAACAGCTAGTCATAATAAAATCTAAAATTATTACATTTTTTGACACTAATGAAAGTTGTAGATTTTTAGATTCGAGGTTGAGAAGGTAAAACTACGATTTGTAAATATAAAGATTTAATAGAGTCGTTCAAAGCTTGCTGAGAGTTGAAAGTTTACATAGGTTTTCACGCCACCCTGGCCGAGTGGTTCGATTCACGCTTTGGAACAGCTAAAAATTATATTTTCAAGTTTAGTCGTAACCAACAACTGTCCTAACAGGCAGGATCATCTGATTTTCGAAAAACTTTTGCATATGACACATGCGTTAACAAAGATTAGCGTTACGAAAGACAAGATAAAAATCTTAGAAATTAATGTACAATAATACAGGGTGTAAAAAGAGCAGTCACTTTAACTTTGAGATACGATTATACTACATGTCTTCATTTTGAAAATGTATTTTTTTTGTGTAAAACTAAAAAAAAACTTTACTTTTCACCATTTCTTTTTTTTTGTCGCAAAAAATAACAATAAGTAAAGCAAAAAAATTTTTTTTTTAATATAAAAATACATTTCTAGAATGAGAAAAGGTTGTATAATCATATCCAAAAGTTATAGTGACTGCTCATTTTACACCCGTTATTATTGTGACTCTATGATGCATCGAATTGTAAACATTTTTTTGGAAAACGTCTCGCACATCGTTGCGATTGTACGTTTAGCGAGTTAGTACAATTTATGCAAAGCTACAGAAATATATAGCGGGTTGTAATCATCTCTATATTTAGTGTTAAGCCCGCAGCTTTGTCGAACGCTTATCTGAGATCTACGACGCGTTCAGACAACCTTTAATCTAAATGATTGCTTGTGCTAGCTACACTGCGACTAAAATAGTGTTCAAGCGACATTAATCTCCTCCTGGTATTTGGAGATACCATCTAAATAGGTGTAACGATAACGGTTGTTCACACGTTCTACAGAAATCTATATTCACATTTAGGCATGTAGAATTTTCCGTCTTTTGGATAATAGACAACATGATAGATTAAACAACTTTTATAAATTCCAAAAAATAGTGAAGATACATTAAAAAATAATAAGAAAGAGAGTGACATATCGGTATGTGACGTCACAATCTGCTACCACCATACTTTTGTTATTCTATGTACGGCGGTGCCAAATTGTATCAAATAAATTTTTAAGTGAAAGAAAATGACTTTTTTTATATTTTAAAATTCAATTGGTGATTCGAGTTTGACACTAGCTAGGCAACATTGATAAGCATTTTTAGTAACATAAGGTACTTAGGTAAGTACCTTATGTTACTAAACACATAATACATAATACATTACTTTAATTCCTTAGATATATAATAGGCTTAGAATTAGCTATCCTAAATATTGTATTGACTCAATCCGGCTATTTATTGAAACGAGTTATTATGCTTTGAGCCTGCAGAACACATTGTAACTAAAACCAAATAAAGATTTTTCCAACTTTTTAATGATGGAAAACGGCTGATGATAAACCTGAATTGAGCTGACTAGAAACTCAAACTTACATGGAGAGACAGGTATGACGAATAAGGTACGTCTGGAATTTTAATGTAATTTTGCAAATAATGTACCAGCGTTACGTGATAAAATACGTGCTTTCGCTTGCGGTTTTTATGTTTATTGAAAAACATTCAAGTTAATGATAAATGTAAAGACGTATTTGTGATTTCACAAAAGAGGCTGTGGACTGTTGTTTTATCGACATCTTGTGGCCGGAATTAAAATCAAAGGATTTTATCTTATAATTCAAAATCACGATTTCTAGCTTAGATTGAAACAACAATATAATTTTAATAAACCCTTTAATAATTAATTATAAAGATATCCCTATTCGGCTTTTATTTTAAAATATAACTATAACGCCAGTTATAATAGTAGTATTAAAATTATTAAGTATGTAAATATGTAATAGCGTGGTTTAAAAATATTCGTAATTATTAGAAAAACTTATACATAACTTTACAACAGCTTTGGGCAATGATTATACTTAGGTATCTCTGCCTAGATTAATATAATTTTTGACTAAACAAAATAATCCATATTTCTTACAATTTGTTATTTTTAAGTCGCAAGAATAAGGAAAAGCACAAAAAAGGATTTTTTAGAATGGGAAAAGGTAGTAGTTATAATCATAAATCAAAGTTATTTTACCTAACAGTTCTTTTTACACTCTGTATAACATTAATACTATAAAATATAAATATAACTTAGACATCAAGTTAAGTAACATAGGTACGTGATTTTTTTAATACTTTTATAACTTAGACGCAAATAATATAACAAACATTTAATTTCAAAGAAAACTTAGCATGAACATCTGAGAACGTGAATTTCGTTCACTCAATTGCTTTAGTTGGGGATAATATTACGCAATAACGAATATAATATGTATCAACATAGATCTGACCTGTTAACTCAGTTTTATATGGGGTAGGGGTGAGTAAGAGGCTGACGTCATCCCAGGACCCCTGCAAGATGACATCATCCCTCTAAGCGCTAGCCCATATTGCTATACGCTTTATATAGGCGCTTAGGAAAATATTCACCTACTTTGACTGTAATGTTTTGTTGCGTAATGATGTTCAGTATAATATGTTCGAAGTAAGCCTATAATAGCTCATTTATTTTAGTAAGGTCTTAGTGGATTCTTTTGTCTCTTAGATAGAAAAAAATGTAATTTAGGAACAACAATAGATATTATGTATAAAAATATAAAAAGAAACTACGTTTAAAAAAACCGATTTCAGCAACAAAAAAAATAATAAAATGCATAGCATAAAATAATACTATTTTTATAATGTAAACAAAGGTGTTAAAGTAAGCAACTTTAGGATGTTGCTCTTTGCTGACACTGACTTCAAAAAAACACTTATTATTGTAACTACATTATAAAATTACTATTTTATGCTTTTTAGTTGTTGAAGTCGGTTCTTTAAGTCAAAGTAAAACACAGTAGGAAATATCTGTTTGGTAGCAACAATGCTACAGACACACTAACAGACACTACATACTCCATATTTATAACTTTCACCTCCTTTTTGTGTCGAGAGTAAATTAAGAAATCCTAAAGGGAAAAACTACTAAATAATAAAAAAGAACCAGCGTAAAAATTCTTCTATTAGAAATATGGAGGTTGAAATCTTTTATTAGAAATATGGAGGTTGAAATTTTCTGAACACTTGGTTGTCGTCATTATTTTTATTATAGTTTTAAGCATTCCTGCCTATAAAGTTTAATTTAAACTCCACCGTACTACCAGAGGTTTTTGATAGACGTGTTAGTATAATCATTTTAAACTTAACCATGAAAGTATATTATTATTATGAAACTTAAATTGAAACTTTGACTTGAAAACAACATTTTCCGTTGTTATGACGCGGGAATCGAACCCGAAGAACGTACTCCAAGGTCGAGAGCCAAGATGTAAGCCAGATCACGAATAACTAAATAATAACATTTGTTCTTCGACAATTTCTTAAATTGATTATCCTGTATTGTTATTATTTTTATTGGCATTTAATCTAACAATCAAATGAAACAAACATGTTGCCACTTTATTCGCAGATGCTCTTGTTTTTTTACTATAACGTGCTATAACATAGCTGGTTTCATTTTTAAAGCGTTAAGGAAAACTTGATATTATTCGGCCTTCAAACTTGTTATAAGCACCGCATATTTTGTATTGTCAAACAGTGACCTGTTATTTTAAATTCTTATTGTCAATATAGTTTGCAGTTGCACTGTTGTAGTATATTTTTTTATGTCGCTAGGGAAATGCTTTACGCATCCCCCTGGGAGGGGTATGTGGGACTCCAGGCTCGCTACGGCCGGTTAACTTATTAAAACTTTTGTAGTATCACACACATGTACACAGTATGATTTTGTATCCTGTACAACATGTTCAATCGAAGATTAATCTAACAAGTATTTTAACATGTATTTAATAACTTAAATAATAGTTAATAATAGCAATTCACCGCAGAGGCTAATGAAAAAACAGTTAATAAATAAATTATTGTTAAATGAATTTGAGGTAGTTTTAGGATGTGCAACGAAAGAAGAATTATATAAAAATACTTTTTGCACGTGTTTTTTGTGTATTTAAGATATAATTATTCTTAATGTTATCTAAAATAAAACAAAACACGAGGTAAAATAAAAATAGCTTCTTGTTGACAGATAAAGACCGCATCATCGATTATTATTGCATCTGGTGTAAACATTATATTAATCCGTTTTTTGAAATTCCCTCAGAAGATTCCATAACCATTACTTTGAAAATAATTGGGATTCACAAAACACCGTAAGTAACAGATACAGCAATATTGTACACTTGTCGTACTTTAAAATCACATAACAATAAAATAAAGTGGTTTTATGCAAACGAGTAAACACTGATATCGTGTTTTGATCCCCTTCTCGTATTCTAACCAGAATTAAATTATTATATTGAGATTGTAAATTGTTACGACTAGCGATTAATATTTACCACAAAGCGTTTGATGCTATGCTTGTGGCAATAACACATAACTAATATCAACTTGGATGGAAATTGTGTCTGTATTGTATTGTTATTTCTGAAGAAAATTCCTTTAATCTCTTTAGAAGTGTATTGCGTGCCAGAACTAGTTTAATGTTATTACAGTATTATTTTAAAAAGATTCACTTAATACATTTCTTGCAAAAAAATTAAATGACATAAAACAGACAAACATTTTATTGATAAACTAGCTGTGCCCGCGACTTCGTACGCGTGGAAAAGTGATTTAGGACACTTTTATATTTTTAAATATATTTTTAGTTTATTGGCGCAACCGCTGACAACTTTCGCCAATAGGTACTTCCCAGTGTATCCGAGTGTTGATCCCGATCCAGCAAGTCACGTACCCGGCAAGCCTCTTGGTATGCAGGGTATAATAATAATATAGTACCATCCTTTCGGAGCTCGGCAAAAGAAGTAGGCCTTCGAACAATATGTAGAAGTCAGCAAAGGTATTCAAAGTTAGGATAATATTATTCGAATGCACCGTATAGACCCAGCCAATTTTTCACGTTAATTTAGTAAATTATTTAACTTCGATGTCCGTCTGTCTATCTGTCTGGTTGTCAAAACTTTAACACGTGTAGGTATCAAGCTAACAATCCTATTAAATACTCAGGATCTTCTGTCCCAGAAGCTTTGAAAAAAACAGACTCCTTAGCCACATCTACCCAAAGATTCAGCCGTTTATCTCTCTAATTTTCGACACTCCAAAGGGAACCAAAACCTAAATTTGATACGAAGCAACGTCTTAATAGTGCCGACATAGGATAAATTGCGAAACCATAAAATTATTTTCAAATTTTTTGAACTTACTACCGTTTTTGTCATTAATATTTTGAGATATTAAATTGAAACATATAATGCAATTATTAAGGTATTTAAAACGAAACTCTCGGTTAGACATGGGCGCAGCGGCACGCCCCGTCGAGGATCCAGCAGGCTTACTCTCGACACAACCGAGAATCGAATCAGTTCGATCTCAACGGATTTGGTGTTTTATTTGGTAGATTACTTTGGAACTAATTAGGATAAAGAAAAGCTTTGGAACGTAACTTTTTGTCACCCGACGACGTCAATTTATTCGGGAGTATGCGGCACGAATCTGAATCAAAATCGAATCAGTTTGGGGAGTTAGGCCCCAGCTCGGCGCGCCGATCGGTTTTAGTAGCGTTTTTTTATTACCCTACCCTAAGTATAACAATAATATAAATAAATTAAATTTAGTTTTAAAGAAAATATAAAATAAAAAAATATTAAATTTGAATGTTTGCAGCGCGGTTCCTGCCGCGCTTCATACAAACGTCCAGCATTTTTTTTTATTGTCATAAGTTTTTTATTTATGAACCGATTGAGATGAAATAAATGTTAAGTCAAGATTACTACAAATATGATTGAACCACATCTAAATCGGATAAGCCGTTTCTGAGATTAGCGTGCACAAATGCACCGACAAACAGACAAAAATAAAAAAAATATTGTTTTGGGTACTATTGCATAAATAAAAGTCTCCTATAATAACACAGGCACAGTTAGCACATTTTAATAGTATTTTTTACTCAGCAGTCTACACTACACCAGCCCGGCTCGGACGTAACACGTCACGCAGCAGCCTGCATTACGCCCGGTCGAATCACGGCAAAACGATTTTAATTTTGCTATATTTCCTAAACTACTCATTATATTTGCATGGTATAAAGGGCAAATATTATAGTCTTCATGGAATGCTTAAGCCAACTAACGTATTAAAAATGATAAGGATTAATACCGTGATGGTATAAATAGCTTTCCAAAAACCGCTTAATTGCCCGTTTTTTAGTTTATCGCGAAAGGCTTTCTTTTAATTATACAGTTAATTAAGTTGATTTTATACAATAAATGATAATTTATTTCAATTTGTAAAGCAAGTTCAAAAATACAATTTTTATATTATTATGACACTGTGAAAACACTGTTTTCCCAGAAAAAAAAATCCTGATAGTTAGGTACTTATTTGATGTTCTAATCTACTTTAGTGCCACGTTCTATTGCTTTGCGTCACTGTGTAAGCGATCCCCCCGCGCCCCCCGCACGAACCGTTCGACCGCAGGCCGCGCGCGCGAAATTCATCCGACTTGCTTCAAATTTATCGTCACTGCTCGGCTCCTATGTATCATAGCGTTATGTTATATAGCCTATAACCTGCCCAGGAATATGGGCTACAATCGTACCAAGTTTGGTTAAAATCCCTTCAGTAGTTTTTGTTCCCATCGCGCACATACAGACAGACAGACAGACAGACAGACAGACAGACAGACAGACAGACAGACAGACAAAAATTTTACTAATTGCATTTTTGGCATCAATATCGATCGCCAATCATCCTCCAATATGTATTTTGAAAAAATATTCAATGTACAGAATTGACCTCTCTACAGTTTTATTATAAGTATAGAAGATAATTTTTCTTGCAAAGCTTTTTATTTAAATTGCATTATACAATTATTATTATCTTCTTAAATAATACTAAATGTATTGTTTCTAAATGAATGATAAGCTAAGGTTCTGTTTTCCTAGGATAGCGTTGCCGTTATATAGCCGTTCTACATTTTCTATGTAATAAAAATAGGGCAGCTAAAGAGCGGTAATTGTCACAATCTTTTAGATAGGAAACGTATATTCACTGTTGTTTTACGGTTGTTATAATATGATGCAAAGCTGTTCTAGGAATCCAGAGCTTTACACGCGATAAGGCCTACAACTTATATATTTTCCCAAATTTTTTGTTTACTCAAAAAACGTTAATTAACTATTGTTTTGAGGCCGCTATATGACGTCAACGCTATCCTAGGATTCCAGAGCTTTATGCGCGATAGGGCCTACCACTTAATTATTTTTGCAACTTTTTTGTTAACACAATCAAACGTTGATTAATTGTTGTTTTACCGCCGCTGTATGACGTCAACGCTATCCTAGGATTCCTGAGTTTTACGCGGGATGTTAAGACCTACCACTTATTTATTAATGCTACGATATATCACACAACTCTACGCTCAAGACCGACATTTTCATACTTACCATAATCGTAACAGCCTTTAGAATGGGTACCTATTGTAATATAATCCTTACTTTATAAGTCGTAATTCTTGCCTTAGGTTTAATGGCGATAAAAGGTAGCTCGGGAAAGGAAAAATAAACATCACCCTTTAAATGGGCAATTCTATGGATATATGGAGAGTATTCAAATGGATTTTTGAGTACTACGGCTTTAGATGTAAAGCTGCGTCCATATGACTTTACATTATGTACATACATGGAACAAAACGTATTTAGGGTAAGAATTTTAAACTGAAACATTACCCAAGGTTACATTTGAACTTGACAATCATCTTTGTACCTACGCCTTTCTGTGCGAATGAGTTTAGTACCTAAGTAATACTTCTAAAAATATAATAATTTCCTTCCTAAGAAGTACCTGAAATTAATAAAAAGAACAACAAAACAAGCTCACGTACACTACCTACTACTAATTAATTATTAAGTAGGTTTGATACACCATATTATTGCATGATATTATCTATACATATAATAAATCTGTAGAGGAGTCGTGTCTGTACATTGAAGATATTTGAAAAAAAATATGATAGGGGACCTTTATTTACGCAATAGTACCCAAAACTATGATTTTTGAAATTTTTGTCTGTTTGTCTGTTTGTCTGTTTGTCTGTTTGTCTGTGGGTTTGTGCACGCTAATCTTAGAAACGGCTTATCCGATTAAGATGTACTTTTAACTAATATATTGCGGCAAGCTTCACTTAACATTTAGTGTTTGTTTTATGTAAATCGGTTCATAAATAAAAAAGTTATGACAATTTTAAAAGATCATGTCGTTTTTGCTGGACGTTTGTAGGAAGCGCGCGCCGGGCCCGGGAGCCGTGCGCCGCCGCGCGCGCGCGCCGCTTCAAATTGTATTAGCAGCAAACGCACCGGGGCCGCGGGGGTGACTTTTATTTGTTAGTTTTAGGCTTGCTAGGTAGGGACAATCTAAGATTTTTTTTCTTGAGTTTATTACGAAAGTTATTTGTATAAAATCAGTTAGTACTTTTACTGTAAAGTCCTTTGTGATAAGTAGGTACTGTATACATATTTGTTAGCGTAGGTTAGTAATAAGTAAATATGTAATTAAAAACCGGCCAAGTGCGAGTTGGACTTGCGCACCGAGAGCTCCATACAAACCTGATTGACATAGAATTTTGATTTGGTTACAGCTTGAATATATTAGAGACCTAAGTATTTGTTATAAGTTTCAATTATACACATTCATGACAAACGGTACTAAGTTTTAAAAAATCAAAATATTTTTACTATCTTTATAATGTTACTAAAAACGTATGGTTTTAGACGTTGCTTGGTTTCAAATTTTATGATTTTGAGTTCACGAGAAGTACCCTTTAGGTTTTGATTCCCTTACGAGTGTCGAAAATGACGAAATTTAGCGACATACCTAAGCAACTGCTTTTGGTTGCATTGGCTAAGAGGTCTGATTTTTTCACTGCTTCGAGGAACAGTAGGTATCCTGAGTATTTTATATAATTTTCATCTTGATACCTACACGCGTTTCTGAGTAAAAGGGTCTTGACAGACAGACGGACATGGAAATGATCTTATAATATGTGTTTCGTTTTTTCCTTTTGAGGTACGGAATTTTAAAAACAGTTTTAAGATTTTCATAAATATATTGCTCTTTATTTTGTTTTTTCTATTTTATAATATATACATACGTTAAAAAACATCTTGATAGTTACTAAACTGTGTTACAGGGGAAAACTGTTGATACAACTCGATTCCAATCGAGATACCTTTTGAAATTCTAGCCTTTTGCGGCCTGTCCTGGATATGTGTTATCAGATTATTATGGGTTTTTTTGCCAAATATCATAATATTGATAGAGTATTCTCATATACAAATCTATCTTACAAGCGATAGCGCGATGCAGAGCAGACCATAATAGCGACATCTATAGCCAAATGCCGTACTTTTAATACAATTATAGCAAAGTTGAGTAGGTACCTTCATTTATACAATACGTTATCCGAGAGTTAAACTCAGCGTGCATCATTAGCAATGTATAATATTATTATGCATTGTATATTATAGTTCTCATTCCGTCCGTTAAAATTCATACTACAGCCTACTATTACTGTACATTTTATAGTCTTCTTTGTCCAAATTATGTATTCGATAACTGCATAATACCTACATAGAATTTTGATTAACATAAGTATTGTGTTTACAGTTAAACTAAAAAAGTTATGTCAATATAAGTTAGATTTATGTTTTTCTTGATATTTTTATTTCTTAGTTTTTATTATGGACTGAATGGTTTTTATGTTAGGTACAACTTAGGTTTGTTTTCTTTCTTTTGGGACTTTCTATATTTTGCTACTTTTCTGTATAAAATCAGTACTTTAACAGTGAAGTGATTTATAATCAGTACCTACATGTTTGGTTATTAATAAATAAAAAACCGGGCAAGTGCGAGTCGGACTTACGCACCTAAAGGCTAAAATACCGCAAAATTTTGCGGCGCGCTGTCTTAATATCATTGTCGCCACACCAGCAGCGTCGGCGTGGAAACGATCATCGTCTGCAGTCGCTGCGGCGCAAAATCCATACAAATCTTAGTACTAGATGTTCGTCGTGTATGTGAGCGTACTATCAAGTAGTCCCGTTCGCATTATAGTAATTATACACGGTCGTTTGTCAAGCTGGTAGTAGGAATTGTCAACATAAAGTAGTTTTTTAAATACCTCGACGACAGTTTTTATAACTAAAAATATTTTTAAAACAGATTTATTATAACACTGCCCTAAATTACTTTTCCACGCGTACGGAGTCGCGGGCACAGCTAGTGTATAATAAAATTATGCTATGCTTACCTAATTAACATAAGTTATACAGAAGTTATAGGAAATCAATATGAAATTTATGTATGCGATTATATTCGTGAGTTAATTGCAACAAACACAACCTTTTAGCATATAAATAAACATTGTGTAGGTAACAATTTCTATATTGGATCGACAAAAGTACCTATAGAGTCCTTACGATCAAATTTACAGTGTGATTTGAATGTAGGGTAGCTTTACACTCTTTTTATTTTTACTGCCGATAAAACGACACATTTGAATTTTCTGTTAAAGTCTTTTTAACGTCCTAAAATATAAAACGCCTTGTTACTTTCTTACGGCAATGATTCTATAACGAAAGTGTTATTTACTTTTTCTAATAAATAAAAGTTTAGCATAATACCCGAATATTAATATTTGATCCCTACTTCATGCACTAAGCTCGGTTTGATTAGATAAAATTAAGTTCCTAATTTTTGTCTCGAAGAGTAAACATGATATTTTCTGTAATTGAGTATACCTACTGTTCTTGATGGAAATACAAATTGTTATACAGTAATTTGTGTATTATTACTGTGTATGATATTTTCTGTACTAATTTATAATAAACCTATGATTATTATAATTTATAACAAATTAGCTGACCCGTGCCCACTTCGTTGAGCATACAAATACCATATTTTCTCACCGTTTAATACCTTTCCTGGACTTCCACGAATATTTCAAAGACCAAAAAATAGCCGAATCGGCTTAGCCGTTTTCAAGTTTTAGCGAGACAACTAATGATATGACATTTAATCCATGTACAAAGCTGTCTCAATCTTGACATATTATAAAGTGATCTCAAATCGATAACTTTCAATAACGTACCCAAAGGTTTAGCTATCCGTCTACCGAATTTCTGAAATGGCCGTATTAATTCTCCTTTATATCTGAGTGCAGGTCGTATATGCGATTTACGCGGAGTTTACAACGTAACTTTCTTTATGCTACAATAAAGTAAGAGGGAGAGCCGTTCTCAAAAGTAATATCCCATTTTAATTGTTGTCAACCTAACACCTGATGCTCACACGAAACTAAAATATTGCGTTTGCTGAAGCGTAACTCACTGACTGCTTAAGTCGTATAAGTTTATACAGGGCGGGATTTCACATAACTGTGAAGGTTTCTGTCTGAAGAATTAAATGCAAAATTCTCAATTTTTATATGTTTGCTGTTAAGGGGTCCGAAACCAAAGGGTAAAAACAGGGCCTTATTAATTAGACACTGTTAAAGGGACTAATGCGCGCTTAAATAACCGATGTATCTTTTCTTAAAATATCTATTATTGATTACGGTTATTGAACAGCGGTACAAGACTTTATCGTTACCTTACCAGGCCTAGTGACAGACAAACGAACATCCATATGTTCGTCTGTCTGTCACTAGGTTAGCTAGGCAGTATTTTTTAATTACCTACAATAAAAATCGTCGCTTTAGCTTCAAAACCTCGTATCTATTAAACTACAACTTTGCAGTAGCTTATTTTTTTTAATGAGGTTCAGCTAAGTATTATATCTAGCTTGTATTAACCTAAAGTACATAAAAATTAAGTTTTATATACTTTAGGTTAATACAAGCTAGATATTATCGAGAAAACATAGATTTTTTAGATACTTGGTTGGGAATGTGATTTCTCGTCTTCATTATTTAGGTAAATAATGTGTTATTATCAATACACATACATACTCGAACACGATGACAGTACAAAAGCAGACAATCGTTTTAAACTTCGCAAACGTATTTTTCGCAGAATGTAGTGTAGAATCGAAGTGATTTAAACAAATTCCACGGCGTTTCCATTATAAAGTTTGCAGTGCAATTTCTTTTCGATTCAAGTTCCACTGAAGTCATATAACATAAATGATAAATAAAAAGGTTTGCACAGACTACGCGACGCGACTTGGAAAACCATAAACGCGACAAGTATAGTGAAAACACCAAAAGTGGTACTTACACTGGTTTTGTCGCCCACTATACCTATATAATATGCGCTCGACAACCCGCCTGCCAAGCGAGGCAAGTACCCCCTTGAAATACTTTAGGCCTATGTCCAGTAGAGGACGTTATAGCCGAAAAAAAAGATGATACCTATAGTACCCAGTAATCTGTAGCCCCATGCATTATTTTATAGGAACGTACTGAATCGTACTGAATAATAATAATATGTGGTACAAGTAGTTATTTATTTAGTTAGTTATTCACAGTTTATGCGATTTAAGGTGCTTTATTTATTCTATTCAATAATCGTGTTATACAATCAAAACGACTATTGTAAGTTGTTCTCTTATGTTTACGCGAATATTACGATAATTATCAGAGACATCAAAAAGGAATATGAGCCGCGACATATCAGCTTTTTCACAAATTTGAAAAAATTCACAAAAAACTCCGAAACCAACTTCAGTAATCAAGTGGCAAATTTGATTGGATAACCCTTTAATATAATATGTACGAGATATTATACGCTACGAGGTAATGGACATATTTACCTTTACTCAATTGATAAACTACCTACAAGAACCTTAGAAGGCATCTCTACTTTGCCGCGTAGTAAGTTTAACTCACATTGGCGCAGTGTATAAACGTCAAATTTTTCACCTAGAGTATAACATTAATCACTATTGACTATTGATAAGGTACAAATTTGTTTATTCCTCAAATTATGGCCAAAAACGTAAACGCGTACATGAGTTGGCTGTCTAAATATGAAAATTTGACGCTCCAACCTTTGACAATGTGAATTGAGCCTTATCAACAGCTTCTCTCCAGTTGACTCGACTCGCAAACTGTCATCAAACTTCAATATCCTCCAAGATGCGCCTTTTGATGTCCCCGAGTCGTATGATATAAATAAACTCCTTTATGTGGTGCTTTATCTTTATTAAGGAACTCACCCTTGCACGGATTGAGTCAGTGACCAAACCATCTCATTAGTAAACGATTTAAAAGGTTTTTGATATTACATTTGGGTTTCCTTTATTTGCGGGTAATATTAAAAGATTCATCGCCAGGGCCCTTCTTGTAACTCGCTTCGATTCGATCGTCAATCTCTCGTACACGCGCTTAACCATACGAACACGAAAGGGATAGGCTGTGATTCGATACTTCTAGGAACGAGAAGGCCCGCGTCTTTCATCTTTGGTTTTAGAATTAATAATAGTTCCCCCACCAGTTTCATTGACGGTAGCCGGTTTCATTGAAACCAGACGAGCTACGCTTGGATTGGGATTTTTAAAAGCCTATATACCAGTGGCGAAGGCTGGTTCTTTTTCGGAGGGACGCCCTAGAGCCTTTATATCCGTTGGGAATTTGGATGAGGGTCTTCAACAGTTAATGGGTAGGTGAAGCCGATAGGATTGGACCTGTAGGAACGCTACTGCTATATTATACTCCAAAAGACTCTTTCTATCTCCAATTTTTTAATAGATGAGTAACCATAAATACAAACCGATAACAACAACAAAAATTTTGATAAAGAGGCTATTTAGCCGACTACGTGACTTAGCCTGCGTTACTCGGGCTTTAATTACAAATCTATTTATACCTCATAAATTGGATCAGAAGTTTAGGCGCAATGGCGGAACCAACATTTATACCCATCTTTTTTCATTTTTCCTTTTTTTCCATTCCATTTAACCAATACGTCATGTTTAAGTTAATCCTTCATTAAATATCATGTTATCCCTCTCTCGTATTACTCGTCAGTGAATGAGATGACATGGATGGTATTTTAACAAGCCGTTAAATATAAGTTGGTGAAATCGGGACTTAAATTTTTTAAAAGGCTGATTAAGGCCGTGTTTTACCAAGCAATGTTAAAGTTAACGCCATGTTAAAATACCATGCCATCTCATTCATTGACAGGAAATATGAGAGGAATAGCATGATATTTAACATAAAAAAAACCCCCTAAATCGTCGATCAGCTAACGTTAAGTTAACAAGCCATTCTGAACGCTCATTGGTGAAAATGAGCGAGTGAGCGAAGTTGTTGCGAGTGATGTTCACAAATAAGCGTCCACGATGGCTTGTTAACTTAAAATGTTGCTTATCAACGATTCGATCACCGTTTCAGAAACTGAGGAAAGATCCCATCAAAAACATGACTTGTAAAAAGTGCCAAGTCTCGCTACTTAGTTCTTTTGCTGTAAAAAGTTTTGAGATCCATGTGATGACAAGCTGGGGCAAGTCTATCGGTCTAACAGAATCTTATAGTGATCATATCAATATTATTGAAAATCTTTCATGTTTTAAATAAATAAGTAGAGTAACTTGGCAATCGCATGAATACACAATGTATATATATTATTATCTATCTGACAAGTGATACATATTAAATCAGATTGTTTAGCGCGATTACCAAGTCAATCTACTATTTATTTAGAACATAAAATATTTTTAATAATATTGATATGATGCCTATAATATGTTGTTAGACCGACTGACTTACCCCCCAAAAGAACTAAGTAAGCGAGACTTGGCACTTTTTACAAGTCATGTTTTTGTTGGGATCTCAGTTATTTTTTAGAAGATTAACTAAAACTAGTGTTTTTGTCGCAAAGTGAAAATATTACTTTGTAATCCTATACATTTATATGGGATTACAAAGTTAATCATGCAGTTGGCGTCTAAAAAGAAATTTGAAATATACCTAACTTATACAATGTTTAGGCAAATATTATATAAACACGGTATATTTACGGCTAAGTAGTTACTAAAATGCAGGATTCTAGCTTTATCCACAACGAATTTATAAAAGGGTGATACGGCCGTACTCAACTTGGCCGGGGCACTACCGTGCCCCCAGTTATTAAGTCACGTGACATTAAAAGGTCATGGTCAGTTTTAAGTTAGTAATAGCTTGAAAATAAAAATATTTATATTTAAGCTTGAAAGCATCATAAATCATAATATTAATATGTTGTATGACGTATCCGGTTATTATTAAAAGTTACTTGAACATCAAACACAACCTTAAAGTGACGTATAATATACAATTTGTAAAATAAATAAGTGATAATACTTTAGGGCGTGTAGGAGTCCCGTTTATAGAGTTTGCTGTGAAGGTACCAGCGCTGAAAGAGTTACTTTTGACTTTCATGTTTTAAAAAAAAAGTGGGGTTAAATTTTTGTGCTGATCGTAATAATTTGCTTGTGCAAAGGAATTCTGCCTTGCTTTATTTCACAAAGTAGTTATTTAATTATATTATAATATTATGTTGTTATTTTTTTTTATTATAATTGTGCTCGTCTTACTTGCTATCTTCCATATATATATACTTCCTATACCATCTCTCTCCGTAGGGTTGCTGGAAGAAATTTCTTGTCTTCTCTGTAAACTGTAATATTGTAAAATTAATAAATAAAAAAAGTATCTAATCAAGTTATCAGTAACATTTTTAATAAAATACTTTTACATCGTATAATGTACACAACTTTTGCATTAAAACTTTACTATTTAGTGTTAAGATAAATAGGCGCGTTGATAAAGCGCACTTAATTTGGCAAGGAGCGTTCGGCACAACTCAATCGTCGAACATTACCGGCCCATTTGGGGTGAACTCGGTTCAACATTGACATTAAATAATGATTCCTATTTCCTTTCAAATGTAGACGTAAATATGTTTAACAAGACTAACACTATTTTTAACCAATTTAAAAAGATGGTTACTCAATTCGGCCTGTTTTTTATTTTATTTTTTATGTATGCACACCGATTACTCTGAAGTTAATGGTTCGATTTGCGCTATTTTTTTTTATTCTACGCAAAATAGCTGCCATTTGGTCCCATAAAAATTTTACATTGGTTGGACTTGTACTTTTTATTTTATGAACATATTTCACACATTTTCAGAGGTGATATCTACTTGACGATACATTATTTACATAGGTAATTTTTCACTTTTGTGTTTATAATTAACTCTCGACACAAAAAGGAGGTAGAAGTTATAAATATGGTGTCTGTCTGTCTTGTTTAGTTTGTCTGTTTGGTAGTTACCAAATGTATTTATATTTGACTTAGAGACATTAAAAAGCAAAAAAAATAAACTACATTATAAAAGTATTATTTTATGATTTTTAGTTGTTGAAGTCGGTTTTTGTAAACGTAGATTCTCTTTTATTTATTACTAGCTGACCAGTGCCCACAAACGCGGAACCAGAAGCCGCAACGCGAAACTTTCAACTCACAAACATTGTGGGTTGTTCCGCGTTGTGGATAAACGGGGTTTACCCGCAACGCGGAAATGCAAACACGCAACGCGGAACTTACAACCCGCACCGTGAAACCCACAACTCGGAACCCGGAACCCGCAGCCCGCACCACAGAACCCATAACCCGCAACGCGAAGCTTTCAACACGAGACCTGCCACGCGGAACCTGCAACGGAACCCAGTGGGACGGGTAACCGACACGACTAGCGAGATGTAGTACTGAGACAGTCCTTCTCATTCTTACAAGCAGCGGCAGTTTGTAATTAAGGGGGCTCCTAACATTATCTAGCTTTTAGATATTCTGCTTAGTAAGTAGAACTTAAACAGATTCCACGTAGGTACTCTTATTTCTTACTCGATTACGACGATGATTCCTGAGGAATTGTAATGATTTCTGCTGTATAAATATCTCAAAACCATTGTAGATATTATAACAACGTCAGTTAACTTTCAGGTTATTGATAAACTGAGAATCTTAAACACAAATTGAAATTCTCAACAGCTATTTTATTAGCAATTTGAATATCTTAGCTACAAAATAGCAATCTCTATCTTTAAATCTGTTTTCTTTAATTATGAGAAACTTCAGTATCAATAAACCAATTATGATGTAGCCATGTTGCTTGTTGTTATTTATGTGTTCTAAAGCCGTCTCTATCTGTTTATAATAAGGTTGGTTTTTCTTTAGCGTGCAGTTTCAAATAACTTGCGAACAATTTTCATTAGATCGCAAAACAAGTTAATAGAGAAAATGATCAAGCGTCGCGCGTCGTTTGTAACCGGACAGCGGCGAATCTCATTCGATTCTGGTCGAGATTTATCGCCGTGTTCGATCCCGTGACTGCCGCCATTTGTATCAATGAAACGACTGTGTAAAAAAAGTAATGGAAGGTCCATTAAAGGTCCAAGAAGATCGTTAAATTTGTTTCATGTCTGTGTGTATGTTGTTAGGGTTCTGTATTTAGGAACTTAGAAAGTAAATGCTAATCTATACTCATATTATAAAGCGGAAGGGTTTGTTTGTTTGTTTAAACGCGCTAATCTCAGGAACTACTGGTCCGATTTGAAAAAATTTTTTTTGTTGGATAGTACAATTATAGAGAAAGGCTTTAGGCTATATAACATTACGCTGCTGGTCGCAGCGTAATGTTATATAGCCTAAAGCTAAATAGGAGCGAAGCGTCAGGGAGAGAATGTTGCAAAAACGGGGAAAATTCACATTTAAGGACTTTTGTTGCGTGCGCTGCTTAAACGGTTTAAGTTTCTCAAAAAATATCTATGTGATAATTATTTCTTCTTAATTATAAAAAAGCCCGTGACAGTTTAAGTCTATCTCTTAAGATTTACTCATAATAACATTATTTGCCGAAGAAGACGATACATAAGAATACGCTGCTACCATTATTATGAGTTCACGATCATAATAACAAAAACCAACGTGAGCAATTAAAAGATAATCGCGAGTGTTTCCGACAACCACGCGAACGAAGTCGCGGCCACAGCTAGTGTACTATATAATAGGTAGCGGTTGGTGAAGGATCACAGGGAAGCCTTAGTCTACCTGTATATTAGGTGGGGATTTGGATAAAGCCCTTTAATAGGTAAGGGATGAGAAGTGAAGACTATAGGAATGGAGTTGTGGGTAACTTACGCCACATTACATATTATGTGTAAGAGTTTCATTTTATCGTAAGGTGCACATCTAGTACCACCATATTTTCCTGGCTTTGTGCACTTGGGAATCGTGGTAACTACATGTGTTAAAGTTTTTCGTTTATTTAATTTTATTATTATTATCATTATTAAAGTTTATTTAATTTATTATGTATTTATTTTCGGCATTGAACAGTAATTATAATTTTGTATATTCGGGTAACTGGACACAGATGAATCTTTGTCAGGTTTATAAAAAAAAATCTATCATTTTATCCTTAGTTAGGTACATCTATTCTTGTTGAACCGGTAGTAGCTTGTTTATCTTGTTGACTTTCCGAAAATAGCTTGTTAAGTTTCATTTGGAAATAAAACGTTTTTTATTTTATTATTTAATTTATTTTATAACCAAAACGCATTTCTACGGTGACCATGCTACGCGTGTATCCACCCCTCAACATTAGGTGTTTACTACAAGGATTATCCCAACACGATATTTCAGTAGTTATTGCACAAAAACATTTCAACACCTATTTACACGTGAGATTACGGCGCGGGACATTTTGACACATTACGGAGCAATAAATCATGATCCAGTGTAAATAGTTGGCCACTTGGCACCGCCCGTAAATCATATTTAAGATCCATCGATAACTCAGCTGAGCTCAGACGAATTTCAGATATTTCAGTATGAATGCCATTGAAAATTCCCCGGCCAATATTTATGTGTGGATTCATTTTGTGTTGAGTTAGGTCTGTTATAAGGAAACCATTATATGTGACCCAGACTTCGTTCACGTGAAATCGGTGTTGTATCAGCTTAGACGTCCACTTCTGGAGTTTTCTCCCCTCCCCAAAGTTTTCCAGCGCCACCGGTCGCTCGCGGCCTGCAACTACCTACTCAGCAGGTCGTCTGTCCAGCTTTAGTCAAAGCTACTTGTATGCACTATACTATTATTACCTATGTAAAATTTCAGAAAAAGTTTCTTAAGATGCAATACTTATGTTAAGTTTTTTTATATTACACTTTAAATCCGTTCATGACCCTAGATAACTTTTTTGTTCTATAGCCGGTATCGAACCCGCGATCTTCGATGTTTCAACCATCGAGCAACAGAGGTCGTGCATCAAATGATAGTGTTTACTTAGGAAAAGAGTAAAGACATATAAGTGTTTTTGTAAACATTCCATACATCCAAGCTACAGGTTGTGAAGGACTCGTAAGGTTGGTTACCGATATTGCCCTTTGAACTCGAGATTCGTTAAAGTACAGACCCCTTCTTCTCGACGGAATTATTTAAGTAACCTTTTGAGACAGAACCTGATCTTAACATTTCTAGTGCTCCTGATCGTCAATTTTTCATGAATTTAAAGAAGATTTGTTACAGAAATAAAATTTGCCAATTTATTTTTTATAAAGGGTTCTGTTGTAGAAAAATTATACCTAGTAATTATTTATTAATATAATTGCATATATTTGTTATTCGTAATTACGACCACACGCACATACAATACAATTTATTTACTTTTTAAGCCAAAAAATGTGTATTGATCTAGCTTAAACATCGTGTCTATATTATGTTAATTATTGCTTTTACAATATTTTATTTCTCAGCCTAATATTGGATTAAAATGAAAATATTTATAACATTTACTTTTTAAAATCCGGAAGATCGGGGAAAATGCACAGAATAGAACTCTAGAGTTGAAAATCGAAGACATGAGGACTCAAGTCAACTCATGTGTTTGATTTTCAACATTAAAAATTGACTGCCAATGTCAAATTTTACAACTAAATAAACGAGGTGTTTGATTTTCAACTCTTTGGTATACGCGCATTAGTCTGTTTTCAGCACTCTAAAAATTTTCTCCGGTGGGGTTCGGGCCACATAGTTCAATCCTAAAAAGCGCTCGAAGTATGCTTCATAATGAGCCTCTAGGAATCAACGATTGTAATTAAGAGTTTTCAAATTAACGCGATTATATTTAACTATTTTCTCTCAAATCGAGTGCATAATCAAATGACGAACAGGGGAGAATGGGGAACGCAATTAGCAGACGGGACATGAAAGTTAATGACGTTAATCCTTAAGCGAATTGCCGAGGAAATTGCGCCCCAGTTTTTGCCGATTCGGTTGATTGGGCACTGGGTCGCTTGAGGTGGTAATGTGTTTATACCCTAAATTTCCCTAAACATCAGGCTCCTTAAGGACACGATAATAAGGAAGCGATCTATCAATATGTAGCACTAGGTGTGCCCACGATTCCGACTGCGTGAAATCCTCAGATTTTTAAACACTTTTTGATGGGGATCCGCTTCTATTAGTCTAAGCGTGATAATATTGTACGATAAAATATATCTAAAATATACTTATTATATCACCTATATTATTAAATTTTAGTATTATTCAACCCACTCTAAACTATGTATCCAGATAGTTTTTTCTTCAGGAAAATCTATACTAATATCATAAAGCTGAAGTTGAGGAGTTTGTTAGTTTATTTTAACTACTAGTCCGCTTAAAAAAATGTCAGTGTCGGATGGCCCGTTTATCGAAGAATATAAGCTATACAGCATGTCTCATGGTTCATATATCAAGCCGAATATAGTATGGAGACAAGGACGCGACAAAATGTCGATCAAAGATATCCATAAAAGTCACAAATCAGATGTGTTTCAACTCTGGTCAGGTGTTAAGTCAACAACCAGTGCGTTCGTGTGTATAGAAAAGGAGCCCGCGAGCCCCAGCATAGTAAGATTCACTCCTCGTCATTTCAGACCTTTATATTTTTTTATCTCGTTATGGCAAGTAATTTATATTAGGTGCCAAAACAGAAGATGCTCTAAGCGTCCATATCTTCACACTATATTTGGCTTGATATATGAACCATGAGACATGCTGTATAGCTTATATTCTTCAATAAACGGGCCATCCGACACTGACATTTTTTGAATCGGACTAGTAGTTAAAAAAACTAACAAACTCCTCAACTTCAGCTTTATGATATTAGTATAGATTTTCCTGAAGAAAATACTATCTGGGTACATGATAGTTTAGAGTGGGTTGAATAATACTAAAATTTAATAATATAGGTGATATAATAAGTATATTTTAGATATATATTTAATATAGTTTATTGTTGGTGCCTTCAAAAGTCTGTTTTATCAAAAAACCCAGTCGTATATTTGCTGATAAGTGTATACTTATCAGCAAACTATTATTAAATTATTTTAGATAATATACGACTGGGTTTTTTTTTAAAACAAACGTACTTTCTCTCATAAAACTTCAAATAAAAAAGTTTGTCTGAAGTTTTATGAGGGAAAGTACGAAAGAGTTCCTTATATAGATAGTTAATTGTAATCTAAATCTATAATGTTGGTTGTTACTGAGTTAAGAATTTGTTAAGATTTATAAGCCATGTGTTCACAAAAATCTCAAAATCGGCCAAGTCCGAGTCGATCTCGCGCACGAGTTGTTCTGTACCATTGACTAGGTTAACGACATTACTCTATATTATATATCTAATGTCATTACGTAGTATTTAGTAGTTAAAGCTTAAAACTCTGAATTGCATTTCACCAAAAAAACTAAACGCGTTTCTAGCTAAGCCGAGCTCTAGTTCTGAACTCTAGATTTTGTCGGCTTAACTTCGTTGAGCGTGTTCAAGACCTACCACGTACCAAATGTGATAACGATGTTAGTTGTATTTACAAATGCTGTATTATTTAGTGTATATTATTGCAATAGGCATAAAATAATAATACTTAGAACGCGTGAGAAATTGACGAAATCACACTAGGCTATTTTGTCCTAGGTTGTTCGAGCGGTCTGTGATTCAGCGAACTGTACATACATACATATTTGACGTACCTACGCCTACCTGGATTTAGTCCCTTCAACAGTCTGATGCGTTTTTATTAAGACTCGACATCTAGGCGCTATTATTATATGGCAATAGGTAGCACACTATATAAAAATTGATAAAAAACTTTTGCGTAAAGATTTTTTTTATTGCGTAAAAAGTAGTTCAACTCAGTATTCGTAATTGCGATTAGCGTTGAAATGCATTTGACAAAAAACGGAATTCACATTGTATAAAATGAATTTTTTATACATAATGGAATCTTAAAAAATCACATTATTAGTAGACCTAATTATAAAGTTACATGTGAGTAACCGCCGAAGGTGGCTAGTTACTAATGACGCGAACTTATATTCGCCCATATTTAAAATTTTAAGCTTAATTTTTTTGTTATTTATGCCTCATATAAAATATTAAATCTATATCTATACTATACGAATAATATAAAGAGGAAAGATTTGTATTTTTGTGTGTAACGACTTAACTCAAAAAGTACTGGACCGATTTTAATAATTCTTTTTTCATTAGAAAGCTACATTATCACTGAGTAACATAGGCTATATAAAAATTAATTGCTGTTCGTTAGTCTCGCTAAAATTTTAGATCAGTTGAACTGATTCGGCAATTTTTTGTTTTGAAATATTTGTGGAAGTCCCGGGAAGGTTTACACGGTTTCCATGCTCAACGAAGTGGGCACGGGTGCTGACCCGTAGTATAATAGAAAATATTAAGTAGATATTGTCCTTGGAAAGTGATAGAAAGATTGACAACTTAACATGTTATTACTTAATAACGATAAAACCTACTATAATACACACGCAGTTACAATTAAAATAGTGTGTAATCAACAACAACACACACACACACGGTTTTTCTTATTTTCATTTGTTTAGGTAGTTCTTAGCATTATTAAATAAATTGTATTACTCTGTTTTTTATACTAAGTTTATACGAATAAGGTCTCTTGTCAATAATAACATAATATTTTCATTAGTTTTAGGTAGTTTTTAGCATTATATTTGATAGTGCATAATATATCTTAGATGATAGAGCACACTATAAAAAATAAAACAAGCCAAATGCGAGCTGGATGGATGGTATGCACTGAATAAAAAAAAATTGAATACCTATTTGTTTTATTTTTTTAGTATTTGTTGGTAAAGCGGCGATAAAAATACATAATTAGTAAAATTTTTAACTGTCTAGCTATCACCGTTCTTGAGATACAGATTGGTGATAGACGGACGGACAGACAGACGGATAGCAAAGTTTCAGTAATAGGGTCCCGTTTTTACCCTTGGGTAGGGAACCCTAAGACTTGGAACCCTAAACCCTAAAACTTGGCTGGGGGACCAGCCAAGTGAGTTCAATATTTTCATACTCAATGATTTTTGACCCAATATTTGTGGCAGCATGCATCGACTTTTGATCCTTGCAATCCAATTATATCTTCTTCTCTGATCAAAACACTACCAACCATGACAGAACAAAATTCCCCTTTTTTTCAAATAAGGAATATTAAAGATAGTATTTTGAAGTAGAAATAATCATTATGGTTTGATCGTGCAATTTACGATTCAAGTCTTGGATTAAAAGCGTGTTTCACCAAACAATGTTAAAGTTAATCCTTCGTTAAATATCATGTTGTTCCTCTCGTAATTCATAATAATGAATGAGAAGGCATGGTAATATAACAAGCCGTTAACACTAACATGCGTTAGTGAAATCGGGACTTTGGGAGTGTTTCACCAAGCAATGTTAAAGTTAACGCCATGTTAAATATCATGTTATCCCTCTCGTATTTCCTGTCAATGAATGAGATGGCATGGTATTTTAACATGGCGTTAACTTTAACACTGCTTGGTGAAACATGGCCTTACTCTGTTCCGAATCAAACAAAGCTCATTTTAATGTCACTTATTTGCCCCGAAATAAAGTAATACAATGGCCAATTACTTTGTTGGAATTTCCCTTTTTCCAGATTAATGCGGTGTACGAATTTACTAACACAATACCCGCACCGCATACCGCAATTTTGTGGCTTATAGTGATATGATTAATATTGCTATGCACAAAGTTGGGCAAATGAAGGAAAATACGCATAAATATTTTTTGTTCATAACAGAAACAGGTAAATCCATTGATGACGCATTGACTCGTCGCCTTGGGTAGCGTCCTGTTATATCTTTCCGCTGTTCCCTATAGTCCTTACCTAAGTCATATCCATATTCCTTCCATTGTAGTCAGCAATCCTATTCCCCTTATATAAACATCCTCCACCGTCCCAAGTCAGTCTCATTCCATTCCAAATCCAAGACGGTTGTGTGCCGTACTTCTAATTCGTGTTTTAATTAATATTTTATTCTAAGTGCTATTTCTAGTTTAATAATAAAATCCTTTTTTAAAAAGGGCTTTTGAAAGGGCCCTATAACATTTATGGTGGCAGCGGTGGGATAGTAAAAGCCCCAGGTACGCCTCGCGAACGCGAACATTATACCCTCGAACTATTCAAAAAATCAGTGCAAATCTACTAAATCAGTGCAAATCTACAAAATCAGTGCAAATCTACAAAATCAGTGCAAATCTACAAAATCAGTGTAAATCAGCTAAAAACCTGTGCGTGGTCTATAAAATTAAAACCCTCATTAAACCAGTCTATCCGCGACTAAACGCGAATATCAACGGTTCCCGAAGCTTGGTGTCATCAAAGATTGATATCCATCAATCTCGCCGGGTCCAGCAGCGCAGCGCTCCGAGTTCCGAGAACGTCCAGCCGCCGTGCGACGGGATGTTTATACAAGCCGTCCTTATCGCCGCGTTCCTGTCCCAGTAAGTGACGTGACTCTAGTACATCGATATATTGTAATACCATTGATATAAAATAACTAGATAAGAAACATTGATATAATATCTCTAGATTAAGCTAAATAAGTACAATCATAATGTCAGAGAGTCGAGTACCAAGTCCAAAACCAGAAGCCATGTTGGGCGAAGACGACGCTATGGATTGTCTTTGTCCACCACCTCCTACTACGTCTGGACCTAATACACGGTCAAAAAAGGTGATAAGTAAAACTCCTTGCTGTATCCATCCACGTGCAGAAGAAAATGACACAATTCCCACAGGCGTTCTTTTTAAATTCATAAAACCCTTTGATGGGTCCCGCGAAAAACTCCAACCATTCATTACAAACTGCGACAACGCGATTAGTTTAGGTAATGAAAGCCAAAAAAACATAATTTTCAAATTCATCCAATCTCAGTTAGAAGCAAAAGCAGAAACAGCAGTGTCCATAAAAGAATTTAATAACTGGCCCCAATTAAGAGAATTTTTGCAGACACAATTTGGGGAGAAAAAGCATTACACACATTTGTTAGCTGAATTACAAAATTGTAAGCAGTTACCCAATGAACCAATACACCAATATTCATTAAAAATTGAAACATCGCTTTCTAAATTATTAACTGAAATTTCAATTGCAAGCAAATCAAAAAAAGAACTTCCAGGCAGAGTAGCTTCCATGGAAGACTTAGCATTACACACATTTCTATTAGGACTTAAACCAGGTATATCCAACATGGTTAGGTGTAGGGATCCTCAAAACCTAAATGAGGCCATAAATCTGGCATTAAGCGAGGAAAAAATTCAAAACATGCTTTTTCAAAGGAAAATCCCTACGCCGCCAGTACCCCAAAACAATTTCCAACAACCTAGGCAGATTCAACGTTTTCGCCCTCCTATGCCTCAAACTACCTTTTGCAGATACTGTAAAAATCCAGGCCATACAATTGAAAATTGTCGCAAACGAGAGTTTAATAATAATAAATTTCGAGTTAACCAAGAAACTAGCAACCCAAGGATTAGACAAATTCAATATAACACCAATTATATTGGTGAAGAGTCACAAGATCCTTGCAGTATCCAAATGCCAATAGAAGAGGGCTATGACACAATTGATACACAAAAAAACTAAACACTGTCCCGTTACGGTGTCGGACGGGGCAACATATGTTACCAGACACCAAATCATTCATCAATCAATCTCCTAAATCCAAAATTCCAGTCGCTGAATCTACAAAATCTACTAAATCCACTGAATCTCCTAAATCCAAAATTCCAGTCGCTGAATCTACTAAATCTACTAAATCCACTAATTCTCCTAAATCAAAAATTCCAGTCGCTGAATCTACTAAATCTACTAAATCCACTGAATCTCCTACATCAAAAATTCCAGTCGCTGAATCTACGAAATCTACTAAATCCACTAATTCTCCTAAATCAAAAATTCCAGTCGCTGAATCTACTATATCCACTGAACCTCCTAAATCAAAAATTCCAGTCGCTGAATCCACTAAATCCACCGAATTTCCTAAATCCAAAATTCCATTCATTAAATCTACCAAACCTACTAAATCCATGAAATACCTTAAATCTACATTAAAAAATACCGAACCCGCTGAATCTCTTGAATCCACTGAATTTCCTAAATTTACCAAAAATACTGTAAATAACACAGAATTAAATATATTCGAAATATCAAATAATCCTACAAAAACTTTATTACCTCATGTGTTAGTCGAAACATCTGTATCAGACATCCCGCTAAATTTGCTCGTCGACTCAGGCGCCTCAGTAAGTCTAATAAAACAATCCTGTTTGTCTCAGAAACCTAAATTGGAAAAAGAATTTATCAACATAAAAGGAATTGACTCCTCAGTTGAGTCAATCCAAACTGAAGGTCATTTCAAACTAAAAATTAAATTACCGAAATCCTTTACATCTCATAAATTTCATGTTATAAATAAAATCAACTTACCTTACGATGGTATAATAGGATCCGATATGTTAAATGATAATAATTGCAGTATTAACTATAATAAAAATTTATTATACATCAAAGATACATCCTTACAACTACATTTCTTTGAACCTGCTTATATTATACCTCCTAGAACTGAAATGGTTATTGAATGTTCAGTTAAGAATCCTCAATTAATGGAAGGTCTTATCCTTGATCAACATCTAAGCGAAACTTTATATGTATCTAATTGCTTAACAAAGGTAAAAGAAAATAAAAGAATAAATTTAACCATTCTTAACTCCTCTGAGGAACCGGTTACTCTTAAATCTGACCTTCAACTTACCTTGTATCCTATTGACTACGCATCTCAATCTCATCAAATTAACTACTCTAACAAACCCTGTTTAGATAAAACCACTGAGGTTTTAAAACTACTCCGTGTCTCACACTTAAACAATGAAGAATACAATGTTCTTTGTGACACATGTTCCAAATATTCCGACGTTTTCCATTTGCCTAGTGACATACTTACATCAACTGATGTCATCCAACATGAAATCCGTACCTCTTCCGACCAACCCATAAACGTCAAATCTTATAGATTTCCTGAAGTACACAAACAAGAGGTAAATTCACAAATCAAGAAAATGCTTGAACAAGAAATCATCCAACCGTCTCTATCCCCATGGTCCTCACCAATTTGGATAGTACCAAAGAAAACCGACGCTTCAGGTCAAAGAAAATGGAGAATAGTAGTCGATTACCGTCGCCTCAACGACATTACTATAGGTGAAACTTATCCTATTCCAAACATAACTGAAATTCTTGACCAACTAGGAAACTCAAAATACTTTTCTACTCTCGATCTGGCGTCCGGCTTTCACCAAATCAATATGTCGACAGAAGATGCATGCAAAACCGCGTTTAGTGTCCCACAAGGTCACTTTGAATTTACTAGGATGCCATTCGGGCTAAAGAATGCACCAGCGACTTTCCAACGTCTAATGAATAAAGTCCTTACTGGCCTTCAAGGAGAACGCTGTTTTGTTTACATTGACGACATCGTCATATATTCTCCTGATCTATCTACTCATATACAAAACCTAACTGCCGTTTTTGAAAGACTCCGCTCCTTTAATCTCAAGCTACAGCCAGATAAGTGTGAGTTTTTGAGAAAGGAAGTTGGCTATTTAGGGCATATTATCTCAGAAAATGGACTTAAGCCGGATCCAAACAAAGTAAAAGCTGTTCAAGAATTTCCAATCCCTAAATGTCCTAAAGATATCAAATCCTTTTTAGGCCTCATATCCTATTACAGACGATTTATTCCTGACTTCTCTAAAACTTCAAAGCCGCTTACATCACTCCTAAAAAAAGATATTCCTTTTAACTGGACCAATGAACATCAACTATCCTTTGAAACTCTAAAAAATAAACTCTTAACTGCCCCTGTCCTCGCATATCCAGATTTTACAAAACCCTTTAACCTTACCTGCGACGCCTCTAATTATGCTATATCTTCTATTCTATCCCAAGGTCCTGTTGGTAAAGATCATCCAATAGCCTATTCATCAAGAACTCTTAATAAATGCGAAACCAACTATAGTACAACAGAAAAGGAACTGTTAGCCATAGTTTGGGGTTGCAAAACATTCAGACCATATTTGTTTGGACGCAAATTTACTATTGTAACTGACCACCGTCCATTGAAGTGGTTGTTTAATCATACCGATCCAAGTAGCAAAATGCAACGATGGCGTCTCCAACTTTTAGAATACGAATATGATATCGTGTACCAAAAAGGAAAATTAAATTCAGCAGCCGACGCACTTTCTCGCTATCCCGTTAATCCTATATTACCAGAAAACAACCTACCCTTAAATCCTGAAAATCAAGAAATTGATCCAAATACACTAGACCGAGATTTAATGGACTTGCTTATTTCCCCATCATCCTTTGATCCTGAAGAGCTTATAACACCCGCGGACCTCAACATAGAAGAGGATGAGTTTCTAGAATTAGAACCTAGTTCTAGCCTACAACTCCCAGAGCCTGACTTACATACTCCTCCTCCACTGAATCTAAGTCCATTGCCTCCTCGGGAACCTGAAATAATAAATAATCCAAATATACCTGAAATCCCGACTCTTCCATCACCTATATCTTCACCTTCTACCTCTTCTGGTCCAGTTTCTCCTTCAATTATCCCGCAGCTAAGTCAACCTGAAAAAAATAAAAATGATGAGTCCTATTCTAAATTCCTACGGTTAAAAAATGATTCTAACAACACGCGTATAATACAGCATAATGAGGATCCACTCAAAGGACCCCATAAACTAATAATAATCCCGACATCAATAGATATGGATGAATCCATACCACATGTACAAGAAATTATTAATAACTGTCCTGCACCAGTACGTGACGACTTTGAAAAATTAGAAAGAACATTATTCGAATACTTACCGCTAGAAAATAATAATAAAACTTACCTTTTCCTCTTCACAAAAGTTCACCATTTCGATACTTGCACTTACCCTGATATATTTAAGTCACTTAAAACCTTAAGAGATCAAATAATTCTGAATTATCCAACTGTCAATGATGTTAGTATCACAGATTTCCGAAATCCATTTGACAGACTTTCATTCGTCAAAATATTTAATATGCTTAGTTATATCTTTGATGGAACAAATATCTCCATCCATGTTTATCACAATAATATAATTTATCCCGTTCCATCTGAAATAAAACAAATTCTTAAAGAAAATCACGATATTCCTATTGCCGGTCATTTAGGAATCAACAGAATGTTTAGTCGTATCAAAGAAAAGTATCTCTGGAAAAATATGCGTAGTGACATTGAAGCCTACATAAAAAGTTGCCCTTCGTGTCAAACTAATAAAGCTCTACGCAAGATCAACCGCGCTCCTATGATTATAACATCTACTTCAACAGCACCTTTCGAGAGGCTAGCTATTGACGTGGTAGGACCTCTTCCTGAATCAGGCACAGCAAAATTAAAATATATTCTGACAATGCAAGATGATCTCACTAAATTCAGCTTAGCTTATCCAATGCGCAGCATTACTGCTGAAGAAACTAGTGAGTGTCTCGTGCATTGCATGTCTTTATTCGGAATTCCAAAACGCATACTTACAGATCAGGGAACAAATTTCACTGCAGATCTATTTAATAAAACATGTGAATTATTTAAAATCAAACATTTGTTCTCATCCCCATATCACCCTCAAACTCAAGGTGCCTTAGAAAGGTCACACTCTACTTTGAAAGAATATCTTAAATCATATATTAATGAAAATCAAAATAATTGGCCGCGGTATGTATATACAGCTATATTAGCGTATAACACCGCCATACACTCAACTACACACTACTCACCCTATGAGTTATTGTTCGGACACAAACCATACATTCCAACATCAGTATATGATGATGTTTCATCCACAACCTACCCCGAATATGTTAAGATGCTGCAACATCGCATGAAATACTCTCGTGAAAATGCACTTGAGTATATCACGAAATCGAAACAAACATCAAAACAATATTATGATTCACGTACTCGCCCAACAGAATATAAAATAGGTGATTACGTTTATTTAAAGAACCATTTAAGACTAAGAAAGGCTCTTTCACCTATATGGAAAGGGCCCTACAAAGTAGTTAAAATTCACGGAAACCACACCTTATCCTTGTTAATAAATAGACGTCATGTGAGGCATCATTTTGATGAAGTCAAACCTGCTGACGTCCAAAGTCCAGCATTAACTCCAACAGCAAGCAACAATTCCTTAGAATAATAATCATAAACTCATTAAGATAGTAATATAATTTTAAATTTAATTGCAGCACATGGGCTACGGATAGCCGAGATTATGTTAAGGAAATCAAATCAAGCCCTGGTATATACTTCGACCCAATTGGACAAGTTAAAATAAGAACTGGATACCTCGACGTGGTGACTCCTCGTGATATATCATTTATAGAACCGCATATAAAAAACCTCAACTCCGTATTAGGTACTTTACGCTTCACCTGTAACCACATAGAAATACAAAATGAAATAAATCTAAAATGCTCCAATATACTAGAACCATTAACTATCAGATACAATGACTTAATTTCCGATTATTCATCCATATCTCACCTGACCAGTAATAGAGCCAGACGAGGAGCATGGTTTGGTGGTGTTGGAACTCTCTCCAAAACCATATTCGGAACCTTAGATGAGGACGATGCTATAAAATATGATAACGCAGTTCAAACTATTCAAAATGATCAGAAACAGTTAAGTTCTCTATTAAAAGAAAACATTCTAATTACAACATCTACCTTAACAGCATTTAATTTTACACTACATAGAGTTAAAACTAATGAAGAAAATCTCATCCAAGCTATTGACAATCTTGCAGCTAAATTAAAAAACACATCCGCAACTATCAACGAGCTATATTTAAAAACTGAGATTAATTCAATTTTGAATAGTTTGGAAGCAGCAATGTTAACCTTGTCATTTCAATTAGAAGACATAATAAATGCAATAATGTTTAGCAGTCAAAATATCATACACCCAGCCATTTTATCTCCAACTGTACTGTACCAGGAATTGCTTGATAATTATAGATATTTGCCTGGAGTTATGAAACTTCCTGTTAACATAGAATTAAGTAATATGTTTAAGTTAATTAATGTTTCTAGAGTAATAAGTTTTAGTTTAAATAATAAAATTACATTTGTTTTAAGAATACCATTAGTATCACCAAGTGTATATGATCTGTATCACAGCATGGCATTGCCTATTCCCCAATCTAACCAAACTTCGGAAACTAACCCCGAAGTTTAGTCTTGGCCGGGGAGGTGTTATATCTTTCCGCTGTTCCCTATAGTCCTTACCTAAGTCATATCCATATTCCTTCCATTGTAGTCAGCAATCCTATTCCCCTTATATAAACATCCTCCACCGTCCCAAGTCAGTCTCATTCCATTCCAAATCCAAGACGGTTGTGTGCCGTACTTCTAATTCGTGTTTTAATTAATATTTTATTCTAAGTGCTATTTCTAGTTTAATAATAAAATCCTTTTTTAAAAAGGGCTTTTGAAAGGGCCCTATAACAGTCCGCAAAAGCATGCACGTAATTTGTATTTGTATTAAGGCTTTGTATAACGCCAATGACCTCGAATATTTGTATGGCGAAGGGGGTATTAAGATAAGGGCCCACCGGAGCGTATTGAAATAGTAATCGTACTCGTTTCAAAAAAAACTCCGACAAAATTCGATAGTCCCCTGAGTCTTCTTTCATTGAAGTAATTTACTTATGTAGTAATAATACACTAAATAGTGCAGGACTTTTTTCCCACTTTATTAATTAGTTATTTTACAAGCTACACATGATGATGATTATGTCGAAACCGGTCGTGTATTTTAATAAATAATTTGTAAAATAAAGTGGGAAAAAAGTGCAAGTATTTAGTGTATTTTAAAATTATATAAAATTCCATCAAGAACCTACCGTACATTCAGTAACAAAAACACGTATCTTAGTGCTACAAAGACAGATGTGTCTCGAGTAAATAGCTGTTTAAATTTTAATTTGGAATTCCTAACCAAAGAGGATATATTTAAGATCAAAGTGGCCAGTACGACTAAACACCAATTTCATATGTAAGGACCTAATATAATGATGATTATATTGTTTTGGGGATTTTGTAATAAGATCAGCATTGAGAAAACACAAAATACAACAATTTTCAGCTTATATCGCGCACATAGTTTAAACATTAGTTGGTCCTTTTAAAGCGACTTTTCTAACATAATATCAGACAAGTAAAAAACATTGTACATATTCTTATCCAGTGTGTAAATACTGTTATTAGTAAGGTTGCAGTAATTTTGTGACCAAATGGTGGTTTCAAAATGGTGGAGATCGCTATGAATTTTGACTCCTTTGAGAGTATTGAAATATGCGTGAGGCAAACGGCATTTGCACATATACCTGAAATGTTTTGTAATAATTACAATTATAATATATTCTAATAAAACGTATAGTATATTTTCTGCAGACTGCAATTGACTTGGTTTTTTTGTCTGTCGGTACACGAGTGTCTGGTATTATCTATGTATGTATATATATATAATTGATGTTGACCTCTAAGATCCAGTGTAGCAAAGCTGACGGACTGGTGATCTTGTCAGTACTTTGTTACTTAAAAAACATAGTGAATTTAAGTTATGATAATATAGTTTAGTGAAAATGAAGTGTTTCATTGTTTTATTTGGAGTGTCGTTGTTATGGAGCAGTGCAGGTTGGTTTTGTAATTTGTATAAGATAAGGAAATTAGCCTGTACCTAAGTTCAGTTACTTAACTGGTTTATTTGTTTTTTTTATGTGGTTCACAAACGGCTCTTAAATTTACTTATATTAGTAATAACTAACTTATCTACTTAGATAAGTTAGTTACTACTCACTAGGTAATAAGATAGATAATATTCCTTGAGTATTATTCTAATACATCCTTTCATTGTGCTCTTAATGATTTGTCTCTGAAATATTTTTTGATGTCTATCTATATGTAAGGTACATATTATATGATGGACATAAAAAAATATACACTGATTATTATTTTAAATTATTATCCTATCTAAGTACTTCAAATGTTGATCATTTGAAGTACTTAAATAAAAAACTGTAGGTTTAGAAGTCAATATCGTCAGTTACAATTATTAAAATAGTATTTCGTTAATACTTATTGTATGATGGCACTAATATATTTTCAAATGGTTAAGCTTTAGCGCGATAGTAAAATTTATATATATTTTTTCTTTAATTGTTTAAAACTTTTGCAATTTTTATCGGCCCCTTTTGGGACTTTTCTTTAAACTTTCTACAATTTTTTCGGATCGAATGACACCTGAATCATAATTTAGGAGACTATATAATAATGTTATCTAAAAATGTTGAGCAGACTGTTAGGTCAACGACCAGTGCGTTCGTGTGTATAGAGTAGGACTGAGCCAGCGAGCCCCCGCATAGTAAGATGTCTTCTGATTCTTAGGGTCATTTTAGACCCTTCATTTTTTTGAGTTATATTCAGTAATTTATATGAGGTGCCACAACAAAAAATGCTCTACGCGTCATTGTCTTCACACTATATTCAGCTTAAGTAGTTCATAAGAAAAACTAAAAAGTACTAAATAATTAATGGTTAATTAAATGCACCCTTTGTAAAAAAAAAACAACTCTATATTCGTTCACTAATGTGAACGAATACAGAATACTTGTGCATTTAGCAGCATTAGCGCCCTGCACAAGTACAGTTTGGACCGCGCATCGAATCTATTGTTCCCAACCAGGGAATCTGTGCGGTTCGGGCTGCGGATCCAACGGTGTTAATTACGACGTCAAAATCAACTCCAGTTTTGACTGCCTGCATTTTATATAAATTTTGTAAAAATCGTGAAAATGTTCTGTCATCGACACAGTGTACACTATATTATCTTTAAAATAATTTTTAGTTAATTTAAAGCAACATTTTCACAGTTTACACGCTCGTTTCGGAACGCAGGTTGGAACGGTGCAACGGTGCGCTATCAAACCTGTCAAACCTTTTTCAACTCCAACACCTAAAATAATATTTTTAAACCTGTCTCGTATTCTTGTACAAGGATACTCACTAATCCTGCATGATATTTTTGTTATTCGTCCTCACAGAAATAACGAGTGTAATAAATAATAACAGACATAATATATCGTGGATTCTTGTTTATTTCGACACACCTTAGTTGAGGATAAAAAGTTAATTATATCTGCAGAAACTGGTTTTACGTGTACCTACGTTGAAACTAGTTGTCAGTAATGATCATCAGGTACCAAGCTAATTGCTAGTAGAATGCATAGAAGTAAAACATTGATACCATACCAAGTTTGCAGTATAGACGTAGTTTTTGCCTAAGACAGAGTGAATTAACTTGTATATGTCATAGTCATCTGATTGAATCTGCGTATTTCATTGAATGACTAGCGGGGTTATATAATGGCGTCAAACAGTTCGTACAGATAGCAATGTGTTTATATATTTTTTTACTAATTTACTTTAATGTGCGTTAAATTAAAATAAAAATTAAATTGTTAATAGTACACATTCGGAAATTTAAAAGTTTAAAAATAAAAAATTAATTAGTTGTCGTAGTCTCGGATTTATTGAATTTGTTGCTAAAAATAGAATTCAATGGTAGTCATTAAATTAAACCACCACATTTAACCACCCGAACGTTTGTCTTCTTTAGTGAAATTCTCTCGCAAACATCGTGACAGCCAAGATTCCAACGGCTGTAATAGCGATGATGGCCGAATTGGTATTCCCCAAGATTAGTTTTTATTTTAACGGCGTTTATGTGACGGCGGTAACATTCGTGATCACAGCGACGAGCACAGCCAGAACTGGTCGCTTAGAGAATTGCACTGCTGTAGTAACAAATTAATGCTATAAAATTTGTATTTCTTTTATAAACTTTTTCCTCTTTAGGTCGATTCGGTACAAATATATTCAATAACTTTTCCTCTCGCATTATCGAAATGTTGTTGATATTACTTATGATCATCATTATACAACAACGCTGTTAATATATTTGTCTTAATTTTTTAAATATTGTTGCCAAAGGAGATATCAACATAGTTTCAATGCATAAAATATAAACCTATTTAGTTTTAATTACTTTTATCCCAGGTAAAGAAAGGGCAGTTCAAAAATACATTAATACTATGTAGATGCTCATTAGTCACCTGGCATGGTGGCAAGATTTAGGAGACGAAACACCGGCTTTTAGTCCAGGTTCCGAAACTTGGGGAATGTAACAGGCAGCAATAATAATTCAGTCGTTTGCAACAAAAATGATAATAATAATAAAGATTTTTATTCAGAAATCCAGTTCCATTTTGTTAAATGAATAACGCCGGGGACATCAATAAATTAAAATTGGCAATCTTCAGTTTCAGAGTCATGTCAGACTCCGTTGGGTAGAGTCAGCAACTGCATTTCGCTGTATCAGTGCCCCAGTCTAGTCGTCGTGTTCGAACAGAACCCAGTACCGAAGGACCTGGTGAGCTTCCTGAGGCTGTCACAGTGTGGGTTCGCGGGAAACGTGCCCAAAGTGTGCTGCGGACCCACGCCGAACCAGCAGACTGCTACTACCACGGTAAATATCAGTTATATTCTACTTAGAGCCCTTACGATGAAGGAAGTCACCTAAACGCACGCGTCACGTGACGGAATATTAGATCAATCCATCCTAAAAGATCCCCAAAGAAAAAAGTGTTCTTATTCAACCTTCGTATACCCGCGCGTTGGTCTGTTAGACCGACGAAACACATCTTTTGCTAGCTGCCGGATTTGATGCTATCGTAATTTTAGCAATAAAAGCGCGTTTGTGCGAAGCATGCGTGTTAGCGTATTTGGCATCAATCGGACCTCAGACCGAGTATGCTTATGTTAGGAAATTATGGGAATGAAGGATGATGGGAAAGTGATAAATAAATATATTGTGATTAATACTTTTCTACAAATTGTGATTCATTAAGTGCACTTCGGTATGTAAGAGTTAAATATTTCTTTTGGAAGAAAAAGTGTATTTTTCGATATGTTTATAAAACTAGAGAAAAATATCTGAATTTCGATGGCTGGTATGTAGAAGACAGAGAGTCTGTTAAATGATTTAAAATATAATTATTTAAGTGTATAATTTGTTTTAATATGTACGGTTCTTAAAATAAATATCAATAATGTATTGGTTTTTTTAGAAAAGAATAAAACAAAACGGGATTCTGTGACACCGTGCGCGGTAAAGGTATTACAAAAATGACGCGGATATAGGAAGGTTAAGAGCGTGTTTCACCAAGCAATGTTAAAGTTAATCCTTCGTTAAATATCATGTTGTTTCTCTCGTAATTCCTATCAATGAATGAGAAGGCATGGTATTTTAACAAGCCGTTAACACTAACATGCGTTGGTGAAATCGGGACTTAGGATCATATCGAGTGTTTTTATTTACGAGTGGTTCCTACAAATAGTAAATTACTGATCTAGATATGATACACCTCTATTAATTGACGCGTTTTTTCATAGAAAGGCCTCTTTTTATTAGTGACATGAGTTTTATGCGTCGGTTCTTCTCACTGGGCTAGTTCCCCAACCGGTAACCAGAAGCATAATAAAGACTGTAGACACGACGTTCAGAAAATAATATATTTTTTACAACATTAATATACGTATTTGATTTTATAAAACTGAGCACCATTATCCTGATTTTTATTGACTACAGAAAACATAATATCTACAATTGAATACCATAATTTCAATAAAATATATTTTTTATAGAGCATAATGATATTCAAAAAATATGTAAAATGTTAATTTAATATCAAAAGTAAATTAACATATAATGGGGAATCCCCTGCAGATTTTATATAATTACGTACGGATTTCGAAATTATATATTATATTTATACGAGTGGTATTAATAATTTATAATTTAGTCACAAAAGTCTTTATTATTTTCTGCTGGATTTTCTGATTGTTGAACGTAAACATAATAAATATCGTTATTACCGTTTCAACGGTTATCAAGACTGACCCCTGGGTTCAAAGTAATAGTTGATAACAGAGTAATAATAATTATACACGACTTTTTATTATTAACAATATTTTTTATGCTTAAAATTTGCACCACCATGTTTTTTGTCTAGCTAGGACAATGCTGGCTGATCAGTGATCACCTGATTTGTCTGACGAGAAAGATTGTCCATGCGTCGAATGGGCATGTAAAAAGTCAGTCCTGCACCTGATCTCGTGCCAATCGAGTCTAGGGATGTGACAAATAATCAATTTTTTAAATGAAAATCGATTATTTAGCTACACAGCCACCCCAACATCTCATTTAATCTTATTTATACTTACCGTACTTTTTTATTCAATTGATGTTGATTCTAACAATGTAAACATTTTGTATCAACTTTGCTTCAAAAACTTTTTTCAAACCTAAGGATAATGAAAAAATCGATTATATAAGCAATGAATTTTTCAAAACTCGATTTGTTTAGAATCGAGAAATTTTTTAATGAAATGAAAAAGTCGATTATTAATCCCTATCCCTATCCTAATCCCTAATCGAGTCGGTCATCCCACTGGCTTCCGAGAGCAAAGGACGAGAGAGTAATTTTGTTTATTGTGCACAGTGCACACTCTTGAACATTACATAAAAAACTTCTGCATCTGGTCCCGTTGCAAGGGTATGGTAGGTATGTTCAGTTTCATCTATACTAATATTATAAAGAGGTAACGTTTGATTGTTTGTTTGTTTGTTTGTTTGTTTGTTTGTTTGTTTGAATGGAATAGGCTCTGAAACCACTGAACCAATATGAAAAATTCTTTCACCGTTGGAAAGCTACATTCCTAGCGCTGAACATAGGCTATATTATATGTTTAAAAAAAGTAGGGTTCCTTACTAAAACCCCAAAAATGTAGCCCAAAGTGTAAAAAAACGACCTCCAAAATTTCTTACGTCGTGTGCGCTTCGACAACGGCTTGACCAATTTCGCAATTTTTTTTTACGGTATGTTCGTTATTGTCACGAAAAGGTTATTATGAAAGAAAATGTTGAAAAAAATAAGCAGAAAATTAGAAAAAAGAAGAAAATACGTGATGGTCACGCGGGGTTTGAACCTGGGCTCAATCGATTCACGTCGTTGCCAGTTTATATGACACTGGTGTCATGGTAACGACATTGTTTACAAATGGAAAATAAAAATTATGAAATGCTATAAATAACGTATTAACATAAACTTAAACTATTTGGATCCATTAAACTATTTGTCCACCACTAATAAATAGTCGGATCATTTTAATAGGTAACATTTGACAGTTTATCAAAAATGAGCGACGTAACGTTGTAACGACGACATAATAAAATAAATATTTTCTTTTTGTTAAAACTGCAGAATTTACTAAACTTTATTTAATAATTATTAGATATTTATTGTCAACATAACCAATATGAGTTTTTTTACGATTTGCTTTCACTGATAAACGATCTTAAATATAATTTACAAATTATGATTTAATGAAATAAACGTCGTGATAATGTTACGTCAGTTAACACTTTTTCTTATTAAACACTAGAGACTTACTCAAAAAATCGATTAATCTTTTAACAACTATAAATATACCTATTTAAAAAAAGTACTTAACTTATAAGTTGTAATAAGAATATATTATAAATGTTAATTTAAAAATCAGATCGAAGGAGTTAGATCCATGGTCATAATTCACGAACAATTAAAAAAAATCGAAAACGTCATGATAAGACGCCACTATGTCTTTTGTCGTCATTTGTCTTTTTGCGAAGTTAACGTCTGTCTGTTCTGTCTTTTTTTTTTCTTGCTACTGAAAACGAAAATGCAATTAAAAAAAAATGTCTGTCTGTCTGTTAGCGTGTCTCTTTGCTCCGGCTAATCTCTGGAACGGCTGGACCGATTTTAACGAGACTTTCACTGGTAGATAGCTAAAGTTATAAGGATTAATTTAGGCTTCTTTTCATCATCATCATCGTTATCTAACTAATGATCACCGAATCGGCTGGACCGACTGTGACGGGAGCATTCACCGGGCGTTAGCTTATGTTAGTTCCATCTATACATCAGCTTTTTGTATTAAAGTAAGTCGTGTTAGTTAAATTATTTATAACTCAAGAACGGCTTTATCGATATGGTTGAAAATTGGTGAGGAAGTAACTTAGAGCCAGTAGACGGACATAGGATACTATTTATTCCATTTGACAGCGCAGAAACAGCAACGTTCACGGAAGGGTTTGGCGTTGTGGGTTCCGCGTTGCGGGTTCCGGGTTCCCGTGTTGCGGGTTCCGGGTTCCGCGTCGCGGGTTCAGGGTTCCCGTGTTGCAAGTTCCGGGTTCCGCGTTGCGGGTTTCGGGTTAACATGCTGCGGGTTCCGCGTTGCGGGTTCCGGGTTCCCGCGTCGCGGGTTCCGGGTTCCCGCGTTGCGGGTTCCGCGTTCCCGCGTTGCGGGTTCCGGGTTCCCGCGTTGCGGGTTCCGGGTTCCCGCGTTGCGGGTTCCGGGTTCCCGCGTTGCGGGTTTCGGGTTCCCATGCTGCGGGTTCCGCGTTGCGGGTTCCGGGTTCCCGCGTTGCGGGTTCCGCGTTCCCGGGTTCCCGCGTTGCGGGTTCCGGGTTCCCGCGTTGCGGGTTCCGGGTTCCCGCGTTGCGGGTTCCGGGTTCCCGCGTTGCGGGTTCCGGGTTCCCGCGTTGCGGGTTCCGGGTTCCCGCGTTGCGGGTTCCGGGTTCCCGCGTTGCGGGTTCCGGGTTCCCGCGTTGCGGGTTCCGGGTTCCCGCGTTGCGGGTTCCGGGTTCCCGCGTTGCGGGTACCGGGTTCCCGCGTTGCGGGTTTCGGGTTCCCATGCTGCGGGTTCCGCGTTCCCGCGTTGCGGGTTGCGGGTTTCGGGTTCCCATGCTGCGGGTTCCGGGTTCCCGCGTTGCGGGTTCCGCGTTCCCGAGTTAGGGGTTGTTTTTTTTAGTTGAATTTCATCATAAACTGTTTTTATGCTCAACGAAGTGGGCAAGGGTCAGCTAGTAATTATATATTCTACTTCCGTTTACAATCAAGTTTTCCGCTGACACAAAGGACAACGCTTTGCCTGGATGCAAATGCGTCAAGCGATAAGACTGTTTTTGCTCACACTTTGTCAAACCGTTCTTATTGATAAGTTTACTTATTCTTATGAAACACGCCACATTTTCTCTACGCGTTATCCCATAGCCTTATGTTTCTCATTAAGAAACTACTAAACATATCAAGGCATTCTTTGGCTGTCGTGTAAAACCTCTTTCTCTCTTTCTAGCAAAGATCACAAGTCACAGCCAGACCGCAGTACAACGGCCAGAAAGACCCCACCTCGTCTGAGGACTCCGTGCCGTACCCCCGACGACAGTGCGGCATCGACACCAATGGGGACAGAATTTATGGTGGAGTGGATACTGAGTTGGATGAGTTCCCGTGGATGGCACTGCTCGGATACCAGCCAAGTGAGCTCAATATTTTTATACTCAATGATTTTTGACAGAACATTTGTGGTAGCAGGCATCGAATTGATCCTAACGATTCAAATTACAGCGACTTCTCTGATTAAAATACTACCAACTATTATATTATGACAAAAATCCCCTTTTTTTCAAATAAGGAATATGATAGTATTTTCAAATAGAAATGAACATTATGGTTTGATCGTGCAATTTATGATATTAAGTCTTGGATTAAAGGCGTGTTTCACCAAGGAATGTTAATGTTCATCCTTTGTTAAATATCATGTTGTTCCTCTCGTAATTCCTATCAATGAATGAGAAGGCATTTTAACAATCCGTTAACACTAACATGCGTTGGTGAAATCGGGACTTAGTTTTCATTATGATACTTAGCAAGTACTTATTTACAGGTGACCCTAACAAGCCTTTGACATATCAATGTGGTGGAGTGCTGATCAACCGTCGCTACGTAATGTCGGCCGCTCACTGTGTTGTCGGTGAAATTGAAAATGTTGTCGGCAAACTGTAAGTGCTAAAGTTATTTTCATAAGACTTTATTTTGGGTCAAAACTTTGACTTTGATGCTCATTTTAATTCATATTGATGTAGACACATAATACACGGGTTATGAGTCAGAGCAAGAGAGTCCTAAAATACTTTCTCAGCCTTATAGATAAAGTAATAATAATTCATAATTTTAAGTTCTATCTATGCCAGCTAGTTACAACTTTAGTTTTTATTCGGAAGGATACTTACTAATGGCATTTAAGCCGATTTAGTTGCGTCGGACAACTTTAGTCACAATCGTTTATTACTTATAGATTTTGACTAGCTGACCCGTGCCTACTTCGTTGACCATAGAAACAGTTTGTAATGAACCGTTTAAACCTTTCCGGGACTGCTACGAATATTTCAAGCCGAGTCGGTTCAGTAGTTATCGAGTTTTAGCGAGACTAACTATTATCATTTTGATTATCGTTTTTAGGGCGACTGCTCGTTTGGGAGAGTACGACATTAAGAAAAACGTGGACTGTCTCAACGACGTCTGCGCCGATCCCGTCCAGGAGATAGCCGTGATGTCCGCACACCCTCACTCCGGCTACTCCGACCAGAACACCAACAGACGTGACGACATCTCCCTCATAAGGTTGGCGAAGCGCGCTACATTGACATGTAAGTGAAACTGATAAAATTAAAAAGTATTTTTTTTAAAGTTACATTTTTAAGACATCCGGCCCACCAACCTGCGTACTAATTTGTCGGTGGGTTCTATGCGATGTAGTCATGATTGAATGGAATGATCAGGGTTACATTTAAAAACCAGAAAATGAAAAATGTTTTATTTCCAAATAGGTTACATACTATTTCCAAATAGCTTAGATACTAACATTTTTAGAATTGTCCTACATGATGACCTACCACCGGACAGAGAATTCAATATCGCATGAAAAAGGCCTAAGTGTGATAGTAGCAGTAGTTATTACCATTAAAATAAAGAGGTTTATTTAACAGTGACGTTGTCACTTTGTTACTGTTGTATGTAATATTCACAATAGAATTAAGACGAATGGTCAAGCAAATGACCTTGAGTGTTTGGACGTGGAGCTAACGCCATCTATTTATGAATAGTAGTTCAATGTAGCGTGCATTAGGATGTCAAATTATATTTTCACTAGATGGCGCATTTAGCATATTTCTCTGAGTTGAGCAGAGTAATAATAAACAGAGGCTACATTTTATATACTAAATAATATATACTTAGATTATTTTTTTTATTTTATCCCCGTTTAACCCTTATTATTTGTATTAGTCAAGCCATTTTAGTAAGTTCACCTCAAATTCGAGATACCCAATTATAAGAAAAGTATAACAAAGAAATATGACCTTTGACCCTTGAAATTTAATAGTAGCGTACACCCTACCATATATATAGATTAATTTATGACTGCTAATTTATATATATATATTATATATACAGCGTGTAAAAAGAGCAGTCACTATAACTTTCAGATACGATTATACTACCTTTCCTCATTTCGGAAATGTATTTTTTTTATATATTTTTTGTCAAAAACAAAAAAAAATATATTTTTTTTACCATTTCTTAATTTAAAAAAAAAATACATTTCTAGAATGAGAAAAGGTAATATAATCATATCCCACAGTTATAGTGACTGCTCTTTTTATACTCTTTATATAATATATACAGGCTGTAAAAAGAGCAGTCACTACAACTTCGTGGGGGAATTACCAGGCAAGAGATATATGCATTGCTACTAGTCATTTGCTTTTAATCCACTGTTTTAAAAACTTTCAATAGGCAATCTACAATGTGCACAACACAGCGATCAGCTGATTACGCTGAGAGGTCTATAGCACGCGTAAGACGTTCATTACGTACTAGGGCAAAAATTATAAAATTTAATTATTTAATGCAGAACGTTGTTCCAAACAGTTTAGCCTTGCGACTAAAATAAATAGCAAAAAAAAATTTTTTTTTACAAAAAATAAAGTTTCTAGAATCAGTCGAGGTCCTATAATCATATCCCAAAGTTATAGTGACTGCTCTTTTTTTATACCCGTTATATTATATACATTTTGTTTAATTTTTTACAGTTTACTTCTTACACAGGAAACTTTTGTCTATCGATGATTCATACAGGATGTTACAAAAAAAATATTCATTTAAATAAACTTGTTTATTATTTTTGAAGTTATTTTTTTTCCTTGTTGGCAATGGGACTTGTTGGCTTGAATGGTAGGGGGCTAATTTTCTTTTTTTAGACTTTTTTTAATTTTTTTGTTGACAGCCTCTGTTATATACTGTGGGTCTCTAATGGGTATATTTCTCAGATATCTAGGATCCACTAATTCTGGTAGTATGCAATCCATATAGAAGTCTTTCAGCTTTTTTTTTCTGTCTTTCCTCGGCGTTTCTCTCTAAATGCTGGAGAATTCAAAAAATACTCTTTTTGAATTCTCCAGCATAATATCTTCAGCCATATCCGGTTTTGAGCAATTTTCCCCATAGTTTGTTCCATCTTGGGTCAATCTCCTCTAAATATTTCAGAGTCAGTTTCCGACTCTTCATTCGTTTTTCTTCGTTCCGTTTAATTTCGTTGCGTGGACTTTTCCAACAATTGATTTATCCAGAACGGATAAAGGTTTTTGAGTATTGAATGATACTTTTCTGGTACCTAATATTCTTCATTTTGTTATGTTTTTTCTGTATTTCAAAGAATACTCTGTATCTGTACTTAATGCTAAAAATCTATTACAAAAATTTGTAAGTAAATGATTCCGGCATTCTACTTTTTCAACGGTATAATTTTCATAAGGTCTAGATTGGATTATTTTTGAATACGTGCTGGCGTCCCCGTCCGATATTTAACGCGCATTTCTATACTTTTTTTAAACCCTTGCACCAAGATCTCAGACTACATTCCTGTAGACGGTCCTAAAAGAAAAAAGTAAATTTAGTTTTGATTTATTATTAATTATGAAATAGTATAACTATTAGTTATACCTCAGTCAGAGTAATATAATAGTACCTAATACACGTAGAAAACAGGGAAATAAAGGGTACTACGAGTCAAAAAAAAGCTAGTAAATTACCAGAATAATTTTTGTAGCATGTGTGATATTTTGCCTCTTTACCCTTGTTCTGAGCTAGGACACAAATACAGCAATATTTATTTTTAATGCCATTTTTTATTTTTTAACAACAAAAAAACCCAAGTCAATGAACTGTAAAGGCAAAATCACGAATCACTTTACACGCAGTAGGAGCCAATATTTTGTTGACTAAAGACATGGTTTTTTTAATATTTTTTACGGCTTCCTTTATTGATAATTAACTCAGGTTCATAGCTTCAGAGCTATGGCATATTTCCATGGCAAGCAATTTTTTTAACATTATGTTTAACTGTAGGTTTAACTGTATAATAGTGTAGCAGTAAAGAGTAATTGTTTGATGTCTCTGTGATAAGTATTCTGTATGATAAACATTTACATTACAATGACACTGTCTGTACCTAGACTATAATTGTAAATAATTATGCATCTGATGATCATCATAATTTTTATCTTTTCTGTACAGGCGGAATCTTGGGATCTTTTGGGGACTTTCCGCGGTTCCATAGACTTAAAAGTAGGTACCTATTAACTCAATAGCGACCAACTCCTAATAGAACCTATCGTCACCAGGAATACAGCTTCATATCTAATTTTAAGTCTATGGGACCGCGGGAAATTCTTTACATTATAGGTACAATATCAAAAAATATGTCTATTTTATAATTAGATAGATACCTACTTACTTTTTAATATCATTTGCTTTGGCTTCTTTTGCTTTTGTCTGATTTGCAACACGAGTTCTTCTTTTATATAGCAACTTCAATAATCGTTTGTTACTTTGTTTCGGAATACTTTTATTACCTATGTTTGTTTCAAAGTCGAACCGTAATCACACAACATGTGCAAACTATAATATATAATTTATACAAGCCGGTAATGTCAATTGTCATTTGTCAAATCAAAACAAGACCACGCGAGATTGTATTACTCTTATCTGCTTATTTACTGTGCGCGCCGTGCGGAACGGCAACGCTGCATTGTACATGGGTTGCATCGAACTGGCAACGTTGCATTCCATAACTAAACGCCTGATTAAATGTTGTGAGCAAATACTTTACTAGTGGTGTTTGATTTACAGTAGGCACCAAAGACCTTTTATGATATAACTTCTATTTTGCAATAGTATTTGTTACAAATCGACAATGAACACCAAGATACAAAGTAAAGAAGCATGCATGCAAAGATTCATTATAAACGGATAAGCCAAACCAAAAATAAATCCATCCTAAAATATTTATTTTACGCGAGTCATAGCATTTTCTAAAATGTATTTCTGATTACTGAGTAAAGATCGTCAAAATTATCGACAACAACAATATACTTCAAGATACACTTTATAATTACACAAAATTTCTTTATTTCCCCAGTCTGTAATTTAGCTGAAAAACATAGCCTAAAAGTCGTGAAAAACGCATTTTGCTTGACCATTCGCCATTCATCCTCAAACAAAAAATATGTCCATCTCATTGCCTATTAAATTACTTTCTTAACGAGATCAAACAAGAAGAAAATATTGTAGAGCTTATACAGTGTGCGAATATTTTTAGGCTGCGTTTCCACTGACGCGGAGCGGGGCGGAGAGGAGCTTGCAGTGCCCGAATTGACCAATCACTATTCTCGAAATTACCAGGGAAATAGCACGAGCATAGTGATTGGTCAATTTGGGCACCGCTAAGCTCCTCTCCACTCCGCTCCACGTCAGTGGAAACGCAGCCTTATTCAAGGGGGTTGAAATATAGAGTTTAGCTCTACACACAATTATTAACTTCGCAACACTGAAAAATGATTTAATTATCTCTTTCAATCTTTATGTCTGTCTGTTTATGCTATTCTGTATACAGGATATAATATGAATAAGTGATAATACTTAAGGGTGTGTATGGGTGCCGTATATAGAGTTTACTGTGAAAGTACTAGCGCTGAAAGAGGTACTTTTTTATATTATTGTATGGGAAAATTTATTATAATTGGGCATTTTTCACACAAAAATGAAATTCAAAAGTAAGTCTTTCAGCGCTGGTACTTTCATTGATAATAATAATAGCTCCCCTCACCGATTTCGGTGTCGGTAGCCGATTTCATTGAAACCAGGCCAGCTACGCAGGAGTTCTTTTATAGTGGCCAAGTGTGTGCGCAATACACAAAGACACTCTCTCTTCCTTTTACTCTCATAACCCAGTGGGACGGTAAACCGACACGACTGGCGAGATAACAGGCGCAGAACCGACTTTTTAAATGCCCATCCGATGCATGGATCATCTTTCTTGTTTTTTTTATTAACTTATTTAAAAGTAACAATTAGGTGATCAGCCTGCATTGTCCTAACCAAACTTGAAATCAACATTATTTGTTGTTCCAACGCGGGAATCGAACTTTCGACCTCCGGGTCGAGAGCGATGCTCTGAACGACTAGACAAGGGAGGCGATATTTTCACAGTATACTCTACATAGCAGCACGTACGCACTCTAAAGTATTATTACTCATTTATTTTACACCTTGTTTAATTTCAGACTACATCCAGCCGATCTGTTTGGTGGACAACAGCCAGCGAATTGACGCGGGTATCGACGTGTTCGTGGCCGGCTGGGGAAAAACCTTAAGCGGTAATATCGATCCCAGTACCGGTTTCTTAGTAATTCCTATATGGTTTGTCCATCTATTAATTGTTTAGAGGAAAACGTGATACGCCGTGAGACTGGTTATTTTGGGGAAAAGTCAAATTTAGTTACTACCTCAATGTTAGACTTGATGTTCAACAAACAAATAAACATTAGCTTTAAAAGTTGAGCGCGTTGGTGCTAGCGCCAGAGGTCGCGGGTTCGAATCCCGCCGAGGGAACAAAAAGTTTTCAATGTTCCTGCGTCATGGATGTGTATTAAATTTGTGTATAATATAGTAAAAAACTTAAATATGTGTATAGTATAACCGTATTAAATGTATTTCCGTTGTCTGGTACCTGTAACACAAGTTCTTTGGATACTTAGCACGGGACCAGATTAACGTGTAAAAAAAAGAAAAAAAAACACTATGTATCTTTAGGTATGCTTGTTAAACAATATAGGTACTTATGGGTATTTATTTAGATTTCACTTCAATAAGCTGATTAGTACTTATTAGTAGGTTTTAATACAGCTTTACAATAATAATAATCACTCTTATTATTAAAAAGCGTATACCCCGTATTACATATTGTATGTACCCGAAAAGTTCTGAGTTCCAGTGGGATAGTGTATTTACGCAGGCGAAACCGCAGGCAAAAGCTAGATATTATTTTATTATATTGGACTGTTCTTTATTGGGTCGTCCTTCGAAAATATATATTTCGCAATGATAAACAAACATAACTTGTTTCGATGAATTTCTTTTTTGTTCTGTCTATTACTATAAAAAGTTAATTAAAATAGATTTTATAGCTACAGAAACTTTTTTATCTCACTTAATGGACTCATAAATATTAAGTAATCGCTGTTTATTTCGTATTTAAAACAAAGATAAAAGATCTACAAACGTAAAAAGTGTTTTTTGTTCTCTTCAATAACGTCTTGAACATCTAGGAGTAACTTATATTGTAACAAATAAAACTAATAGTGCAAAAGTATATAAATGTAATCTAATTAAATAAAACTTATGTGCAAAAAAAAAGGATAATGATTTGGCAGTCTATGATTGTGTAAATATTATAATAATAATAGCTCCCCTCAACGTCACGACTGGCGAGAGAACCGGCGCACGTCCGACTTTTTACATGCCCATCCGACGTATGGATCATCTTTCTTGTCAGACAATCAGGTGATCAGCCTGCATTGTCCTAACCAAACTTGAAAACAACATTATTAGTTGTTCCAACGCGGGAATCGAACCCACGACCTCCGGGTCGAGAGCGAAGCTCTGAAATACTAGACCACGGCGGCGATTATATTGTTCCATCGTAAAGCCTTAACTAGCCGATTTTGATGAGCCGATTTTTAAAATCAGGTGTGAAATTGTCAACCGATTCGTAATAATGGCTCAGGTAACATACAAAAACTAGATATTTACAACATGGGCCTGTAAATATCTAGTTTTTGACTTTTGTTTTTTTCTATGTAGAGTTTTTTATTGTCAAATTCGTTTTCCTGTAAAATAAACATTGAGTTATTACTTTGTGAACGCTTGAGTGTTTTTTTTTGTTTGAGTTGGATATTTTAAAAAAATATTTTTACAGGAAAGAGCAGTCAGGTTAAGCAGAAACTGAGCCTGCCGGTGTTCAGCAAGCACGAATGCGTGTCCAAGTACAAAGACCTGGGCGCAGACATCTCGGACAAGCAGATCTGTGCCGGAGGGAACTTCGCACAAGACGCCTGCAGGGGAGACTCAGGTACTGTATATAGTCAGGGTTCCCCCATACAATGTTTTCACTTGATTAGTATCAAGCTAATTTGCCGTGAGTAGCTTCATTTGGATGTCCGATAATTTCTTGGACGGATTGCTTGTTTGTGGTAGCTAATAGAGGTAGCAAGAATAAAGTATGTCAATTTGATGAAAATATTGTAATCAAGTGAAAACATTGTATGGATTAGGGTTCCCCACACTACTAAATTTTTAAAAAAGGGGTAACGGCCCATCACACATTTTCAGCATCGCTACTCTTTTGTGGCCCCAGTCTACCCGCGAGATCTTCGTAAGGCAACCTCCGTTTAAAAGTTGTTTAAAAGTATTGAATATATTTCCGTTATCTGGTACCTGTAACACAAGTTCTTCGGATACCTAGCACATGGTCATATTGACGTGGTGTGAAGCATTCATAGATATAAAAACACAATACACTACTTACTCTATACAATACCACTATGGTGCAGATATTGCAGTGTTATGTGAACCTCTATTTGACTTAAGCATCACACTACCTTCCCATCCTTGGCTGCTTTAGTTTATTCTGGAGTATTTGCTAGATTTTCATCTCATTTTGTGTAAATTTTCCTGTCCTGTTATCGTGGTTTTGTACGACGAGTAAGTCCTTCTATTATTTGTAGTGTAATATTTTAATGTGTATTTTTTATTTATTAGGTGGTCCCCTCATGAGGAGGACTCCATCTGGCCAATGGGAAGCTGTGGCAGTGGTCTCCTTCGGGTACGGCTGCGGACGCGACGGCTGGCCCGGCATCTACACAGCTGTCCAGGGATACACAGACTGGATACAGAACACTCTGCGCTCGACTAATGTTTAAGATCCTTTTATACTTTTATACAAAAAGTTGCCATACATACTCCTTAAGTTGTCAAGAGAACAACAATAACTTCTAGATCAAATAAATGTGTTTAGTAATATGATTGTTATTTTAATTTATATTTTAAGACGACCCAATATTTTTTTGATGACCTCTGTTCCTTGCGGATACTGGTTGAGACTGTCGTTCGCAAGACGAACGTCGCAGGTTTGAATTCTCAAAGGAATAAAAAGTTTCCAAATATTGACGAGGTGTGAAAGTGTCCATAAATATGTTATTGCCATCAAATTTTGACCTGTCTATCAGCCACGTACTTCGTTTGATGGTCACATAAGTGACAGCCCGTGCACTTTTCTGTCTAAACATCTATTCCCATCGGACCTACTTGAGTATTCAAACATTTTGGTAGCATATTTGTCATGATAGGGCCTCGTGATCATCTCGGCTCCCCATCACCGTACAAAGATATTCAATTAGTCGTAACGTACAATTTGCATAGGTGTCAGTGGCAATCAAGTAAAGTGGCGCGCTGACAATTCTATGCGCATAATTAAATCGTTTACCCTTCCAAAGTTATGTGCGACTGATGACCTGAAATTTTATAAGGCCTTTTCTATTTCGGCTCGGATAATGGAGTTCTTGTGTTCAACGTTTGAAGTTTACGGTCGAATGCGTTCGAACAGTTCGTGTTGATATTACAAATTTTAATCAAATAAAATTCGAGTCTCACGATTGAAGTGAAAAATTATATTGTCTTCAGTTGTATTGTCTATGTTCCATTTGGATTCGGCGTGGTGGAATAATTGTTGCTTAAGTCTGCAGTTTGTGATAGGAGTCTAAATTAAGAAAATCATCAGCCTAAAGATGTCCACTGCTGAACATAGGCCTCCCCCAAGGACTTCCACAATGACCGGTCGTGCGCTGTCTGCATCCAACGGCTGCCCGCGGCTCGGACCAATCGTCGGTCCATCTTGTGGGGGGCCGCTCTACGCTGCGTCTTCCAATCCGTGGTCGCCACTCGAGAACTTTCCTTTCCCATCTGGTGTCTGTTCTCCGAGCAATGTGCCCTGCCCATTGCCGCTTCAACTGACATAATCTATGAGCTATGTCGGTTACTTTTAGTTCTACTGCGAATATCCTCGTTTCGGATTCTGTCCCGCAAGCTACTACAACTAAAAATATATATATATATTAATTAATTTTCCAAATAAGTTACAGAATATAATAAAAATATATGAAATATACCAGGAAAACGTTACAAAAACAATCATGGTAAAGAGTGATAAAATATTTAACGTGCAAAAGTTAGGAGCGGCATTAAATCATAAACGCGCATACATTCGTTCATTTCGGGGAGATAACAAATACGAGGAGGGGAAACTCCAATCGGAATCTAAAAATTACGGCAGTTTAAAAGTAGGCACCATTTACATGAAACTACTATATCGGAAGTGATATAGTCCCTGTATGCGCCCCATTTGTTTGTTTCTACGAGGATATCGGTACCAATCCCAATGTATTTTTCATCTGCTCCTGTTTTTATTCCATTTGCATTATCAATGCCGATAATGAATTGAGGAAAAGGGCATTTTACGATTGTTCTGACGAGTACTTATTATTCGCAGTAAAATTCTTTTTGTATTTATTTCGTCTTTCCTCATTTCGACAGGTTAATTTGAAAACCCATTATATCGATGTTTTATACGCTTCAAACAAGTTTCAAGGTGACTGCATATCGAATATATCTACTCTATAAACTTTTAAACGACTTTCTTTTTACCTTGAGTAATCTTCTTTTACTTTCTATTTTTAATTTGGGTCTAATGATGTTTTCAATTTTAGTAGTTTGTCGCTGATAGAATACTATATTTTTTAAATATGTTTATTTACCTGAATAAACAATTTAATTAATAATAAAATTGCCAAACTGCGAAACAGTTTCTTGGCAATAATTTCGCTGCTGCTCTTAACTACTAATAATATTATACAAAATAAAATATTAAACCTTAAACATAAAATAAGAAAAATTAATTTTCTTATACAAAACAAAAAAAAAGATTTGCTTATTAGCAAATCTTAAAACAAAACTTGTGATACATTACAATAATAATAATTGTATTATTATTATGTTTATAGGAATATGGAAGGATTAAGGCAAGTCAGAGGAAGGGGCTGTTCTTCCTCAGTGATCACTCCGGTCGCCCAGTTAAGGCAAGCCAGAGATGAAGAACAGGGTCCGCTCCTGGGAGCACTCAGGTACGTGGGGTCGCTACTACCTAACAGCTTGCCGCAAGCTGCCCTGCGGGCTAGGTGTCAGAAGTGGGATTAATTAAAATATTAATATTATTATTATTAGCCTAAATTGTCCCACTGCTGGGCAAAGGCCTCTCCCAATGTCCTCCAGGTATTTCTTTCCTGCGTAATATTATATAAATAAAAATTGAACATGACGCCTGCAGTTTAATACACACACTTTATAGACAATATTCTTAATATATATATTAAAGGTAATAATAAATGATCCAAACACGCCTTGATGGCACGTTAATCATAATGCAATGATGGGGCTAGTGAAAATAATATTGTATAACACGTTAATGACCTTGATGGTCCTATTAAAATAATTCAAAACACCGTAGCATGTCGGATAGCCGTTCCGATGTCAATAGAGTAATACAGCACACGCGATGCCGAACATGAATAATATTATCTAGCAAACCTTATTGTTAACAGCATAGATCCCTATCTGGCGATGTATAAATATTTTTTTCCACGTACACATTGATAAATCTGTCTGGGTCCGCTAATAAACATGAATTATGTTATTTTTGCAACGATTATTTTTGCGATCGCCCGACACACGACGGCGGATGACGGTGAAGATGTGAGTTACGTTTTTTTTAACTTTTGATCACTTTATTTTTTTAATAAATCAAAAAGATACTTTATAACTCGAAACTACGAGTTAACTTAACAAAAGTTCTGAAACATACTATTAAAATTTGGATTTTTTTTAACTTTTCCTTTTGAAGGTATGTTGTGCACCAAGGTTTGTCGACGGTGTTAAGAGCTGTCCCGATTTTGATAATCAGGGTTTAAACGAGAAAGCTCTGGTAATGGGGTTTCAAGAAGACACAGATGCAGATGGCCTCCTAATGGGCGGTGCTTTTGATCTTATGATGACTATTGACGATGAGTATGAAGTGAGTAAATACTAACATAAATAGATAAAGAAGTAATAAACTAAAATAAATAGAAAAAAAATATCTATGGACGCTTTACACCACATGAATCTAGCCCCTTGCTAAGTATCACAAGAACATGGGTTACTGGTAGCAGACAACGGAAATATACATAGTACTTTTATACCATACACATATTTAAGATTTTTATTATATTATATACAAATTTGATACACATCCATGACCCAGGAACATGGAAAACTTTTTGTTCCCTCGGCGGGATTCGAACGCGCGACCTCTCGCTCGAGCACCAACGAAAAATGCTATTTGTAAAACTAAAGACAATAACAACATTTTGTTAACATAGTTTGAAACTATAAAAAGGATAGAATATAGTAAACGAAATGTATGTAGATGATTTGATTTGTGGTAGACTTCTCTTATATAATTATTATTGCACTTCAGCTGGAAATTTCAGTTCACAAGTTGACGGAAATAGGTAAAGAGTACATGTACGGCGCAGCTGCTAACATCTGTGGTAGCATGAAGGAAGAAGACGCGCCCTGGTCTCCGGTGGTGAAAAGTGTGAATATTACAGGATGTCCCATTGCAGAGGTAGGGTTTTTTCTGAACTAAATATAAAAATAAACAATTGCATGTCAGGACATGGTCTAAGGAGTTCCGTTACTAAAAACGCGCATAGGTTTTCTTCAAAGTTTCGGATTTCTTAAACATTACTTATAGTAGAATCCCATGAGGGGATTTTTGGAATTGTAGCTAGAATTTAGTCTATCATCAGCATGGAAACTTAGAAGTTTCTATCTAATCTGTATTATATTAAAATAATAATAATAATAAAACACTTTATTGCTCACATTACACAGTAAATAAACAAATATAACAATAAAAACAATTTTACAAAACGTGGGCAAAGGCGGTCATATCGCGAACTCTTCCAGACAAACTTGTTGAAAAAATGTTTCTTAGAAATATGTTTACTGTTGTTATTTTGAATTTAACAAAATATTAGTAGTCATGGAGATTTAATTATTTATTTACAGGGTGTGTACCCAATGAGCCAAGTGATTCTGAACTTAGAATTCGCTAAATCAATAATGAAGCATGAATTTTGTGGAGAGTATGAAATAGAAGTAGCGGTTTTACGCGCTCTGGACAAGGTGGCCTGCTTCATCATGTCCGTAGAGGTTTATGAGAAGCAATAAAAAAATTACAAACAATTGAAACAAAGAGAAATTTATTTTGATATTAAAATATAGTTTTTCGCTTACTTGTTTGATTTTAGTTTTAAAATTTAAATATTAAAAAGTTCTTTATGGCAATTTTAAATTGTGTAGCTTCTATAAACATTAATTATGATATTACTTTTATGAACTTCATGATATCGCATAATATTATAAAGTTTTCACAATAAATTTCGAGTCCAGCTTTATAAAGTTATAAAAACATACGTGAAAATTCCATTATAGTGGTCCCAGGGTCACTATCAGTGCTATGCAAATGGAAATCCGTTTTGCCCGACGATTTCAAATTGTTAAATTATTCAAATGTCACATTTAAATTTCAAAAAGATTTATGTCTCGCTGATATTAAGAATAGCTAAGTTTTTTAACGAACACTTGTGATATTTTCATTTTCAGTTTTTAATTTGTAAGATAATTACTTTCAGGTGTTTAAAAATTACTAATTGACTACACGCTTTATTGTAAAAAATATGTACAAACATTTGTAGCAATTTTAGTATTTCAAATGTTTAGAATTAACAAATTACTTATTAAAATTTTTGACGTGCTTTATGACACTATTGACTATTGTTAGCAGCTCCGTTTATTTACACGTCGTTTTATGTTTTTGATAATTCTATTTGAAGTCAAATATTTTACTTCACCGAATACATTTTGGAGTTGCAATGAATATTTTAGGGTTGTTATGGTGATCCAGAAACAATGCGTCTGACGTCTATCGAGCGTTCAACATAAAGGAAGAGCTTTAATTTGAGAAGAAGGGTTATTCGAGCCGTGAAAATTATTTCAGCTTTACATTGCTTTGTTTATTGCTATCTAGCGTGAATTGCTTTGTTTATTGCTATCTTTGATGAATTTTATTGATTGTACAATGTGGTTTTTCTTTGCTTATGTTTTTTATGTTTATGTTTTTATGAAAAACACGACTTTCTTATATATATTGATGAATTTACCCATAATAATTAATATTATAATAGATTGATAAACATAAACATGTAAGTAATAAAATCGTAACAAATACACGACACTGGACGTAATAATCGAGGTGGTGTGTGTAATCATTATAATATTTTTAAGTATTAAAAAAGTTTTGTCTACACAAACTCTAAATGTATTAATATTTCGCCTTTGGAGAAATCTCCTAAAACTGCACAGTGCACACAAATTTTTGCTTTACGTACTAATATGTTAAAATACTGCATAAGTACTATTTTCTTCCACGGCAAGACCATTAAGGTACAATTTAATATTTTATTACGTAATCAAAAGAAAATCTTTCAAGTCTTGTCCTTTTCATGTCCACATGCCTACCGAAATATAAGTGGTGGGCCAAAAAGCCGCACGCATCAAAAATGTTGTAACTAGCGTAAGGGAGGTGTCAAGAGTCCTCCACCTTCAATAATGCCAACGAGTTCGCAATAAAATCGTCAAGTAGAGATCTGCTAACGACGCACTTTGAAATCCGAGGTGGATCTGCAGAACATGAAGATTAAACGACTGGCTACAGAATTGAAATTTATCACTTCTCAAGTGATACGATGAAAGAATTTACATTGCGCTTTGACTTTATGTCGCTACATTAAGGTGCCGTTCTCTGTTATTATTTTACATTGCGATCTCGTTAGATACAATGTCTGTGTGCATTTTTTTACATGATAGAAGTTACTTTTTTTAAGACTTTAGATAAATGAACATTATTTTAGAGAGAGACATTAAAATACTAGCTGAGTCTGCTGCTCAACCTGTAGATACGCTTTTCTAACAGAGATGTTATAATTTCGATGAGTCTGTCTGTGTGTGTGTCTGTCTGTGAAATCGTAGCTACCAAATGGATGCCCCGATTTAGATAAGTTCTAGTTTTATTTGGTACGAAATCACCTTTGGTTCGCTAACTTCCTGATAATTCGGAGGTTACTCACATTTTTTTACTAAACTATTTGTAAGACCTGGGTGGTCTAGTGGTTCAGAGCTTCGCTATCGACCCGGAGGTCGTGGGTTTGATTCCCACGTTGGAACAACAAAAAATGTTCTTTACAAGTTTGGTTAGGACAATGCAGGCTGATCAACTAATTGTCTGACAAGAAAGATGATCCATACGTCGGATGGGCATGTAAAAAGTCGGTCCTGCGCCTGATCTTCCGCCAGTCGTGGCGGTTATTAGTCCTACTGGGCTAGGAGAGTGAAGGAAGAGAGAGTGCTTCTGTGTATTGCTCACACCATAAAATAACTCCTGCGTAGCTGGCCAGGTTTCAATGAAACCGGCCACCGTCACCGAAATCGGTGTGGGAGGCATTAATATTATCATTATTACTTGTTAAGACCAAGGCCCAGCTATATACCTAACATATTTTACAGGACTGAGGTTGGTCTAGGAAGTCGCTGTCGCCCCCTTATGTGCGGGGATGGGTATGGCATCTGGTTTGCGTCGAGTCACATTTTGAAATTTGCTTGCAATTTTACTTAGTTAAACCGAACAAGGAATATTTAGAATAACATAAAACTTGATGGCGGAAGGTAATTTGGTTACGGTTAATGCTTTTACTCGGCAGTAGCATTCGCGGAATGCACACAAGCTCACATTTGGGAAGTTAATGACGCCTACAGCTCGGACGCTCTGTAATTACGAATTAAAAAGTTACCCCGCCGTCCGTCGCCCGCCGGACCCTAGCTTTTTTCTCATTTATTCGAATGAGATAATATTGCACCCCAAATAAAAATATACACGCAAATTGGGACTCTATTTTCGAAGCATAAAGAATAATTTGCGATAAACGTAACATCAATTACATTAAACGTTATCTTCTCGTGTTTATGTGTCACATGTTTAAAAAATGTATAAGCCGTATTTGTTTATATTCTTCAAAATATAGAAGTGCTGAAAGGTCTACTACGCGTACATAGGCACTTGCTTACTAGAAGATAATAATATAAAGAAATCCTAGTGATAAATGATAATTAATATTAATAATTAATTAGTTACTTTGCTTAAATAATACAATGTAGTATTGTAAAATTTTTTCCATGTTTAATTTTCATAAGGACATCGCTCAAGGACGTCCCACGGCACTTTACATAAGATTTTGTACTAAGAACATGATAAAATTACTTTTTATGATTTTCTTGAACGTATAAACACACAAATAATGTTCTCAGGAGTCTTGTTACATGAAAATAAACTATGATATAGAAGTAAAAGCTGCAATTTAGTCTGTTTGATAAAAACATAGAACTAAATCCCAAAGGTATGATGAATAAAACGAAGTAAATATGTATCTAGTTGCTCGATGAAAATATTCTATCTAAGAATGTTTTTTTTTCATATTATAAGGAGAACAATTTATATTAGACAAATATTGTCTGTTTGTGTGTTTAGTGTTGTCAAATTGAGACTCATTTGAGATTCAATTGAGATTTCTTTAATTAATGTGTAAAATAAAGTAGAGTTTACTGTGAAAGTACCAGCGCTGAAAGACTTACTTTTGATTTTCATGTTTGTATGAGAAATTAAAAAATAATGCCACTTTCAGCGCTGGTACTTTCACAGCAAACTCTATAGAAGGTGCAAAATAAATGAGTGGTAATACTTTAGGATGTGTATATGCCTACTATGTAGAGTTTACTGTGAAAGTACCAGCGCTGAAAGACTTACTTTTGACTTTCATGTTTCTATGAGAAATGCCCCAACTTTGTAAATTTGCCCATACAATAATAAAAAAAGAACTGTTTTAGCGCTGGTACTTTCACAGTAAACTTTATATACGGGGCCCATACACACCCCTAGTATTATCACTCATTAATATTACAGCCTATGCATAAATCCATTTCCATCCAGATCTGTGCAACCGCGATGCTCGAGTTTTGGTCGCGCGACTTACAGCTTAGTAGGAATTTGTAAGAGAAAACTCCATGGGCTTGAGAAATGCAAAATAGCTATTTGTAAAGTCTATTGTTGTCCCGCCACTGCTCAAAGAAACAACTAAATTACCAATTAAAAGTACGAGTAGACGATTAGGACCCTGTTTCCTTTTTCATAACTTAACCGATTTAGGTAATTTTTTCATTATAAACTAAAAAATGGCTAGAGCTATGTTCCTAAGTTTCATTTTATCATAAAATGTACTTCAATTTGTTTGCTGGATGTTCAAACACAGCAGAAAATCTTTACATATCTTTTAGGTTTTTGAACATCCATAACTCTTTTACTAATGAATTTATGGAAAAAGGAATATAAACAGAAAATAGGGACGTACTAATAGTATACATAGATATTCAGGAAAAAAAATTATATACTCAGGAGACAGGACAGGGTGTTTCTTTTTAAGAGGAAATTTTTTCCATACAGAAATAGGGGTCTACGGGATTTCTGTTCCCTTCCTGGATAATGCCGCTAGAGTAACTATTTTTTATCCTGAATATCTATGTTTATTATTTGTACGTCTCTATTTTTTCCTTTTTTAATAAATTAATTATTTATTTAAAATATATATATGGACGTTAAAAAACCTAAAAAAAATGACCAGACTCTCTACTATGTTTAAACATCCAGGACACAGATTTGACTTAGTACATTATACAACAAAATCAAAACATAGAAACCTAGCCAAATTCTCTATTTAGTTAATACAGAAAAATATATCTACATCGGCTAAGTTTTGGAGGAGGAAACAGGAATCCCCTAAACGTCGATTTCTGGTACTTTTAAATTTCAGATAGTTAATGGAATCAGGCGTTACTGCGGAAATCCATAGCATAAAATTTTAATATATTATATCTAGCAATATCCCGCGAAACAATTATAACCACGACCTGCAAGCAGATGAGTGAGTGTACGCATAGACATGCGTTTGATACACCTCTCTCCTCCCACACTGCTTATGCGTACACTCGCAAGCAAAAACGTGAAAACACCACCACCACACAAGCAATAATGTTAACAGATCGTGCAAAGCCCCACCACCATGCAGGTTGCAAAACTTAGAGTTTTGAGAATTTCAGATCAAGCTGTAGTTGTCTTTATCAAACTTTTTGAATACCTATTTTTCATTTCTCTCGTCCGTGAGGTTTCCTCATAAGGAGCACAAATAAATAAGTGCCGAGATCGAATCGCGCGACCGGCGGGCGTGACCGGTTTGTTAGTTCACTGGTCTCGGTCGCTAAGATCGGAATGCTGCTTTTAGAGGCGTTTAATAATAATTAATTAATATTTTTGATTGAAGTTTACAGAATGTTGAAACTCTTTTTAAAAGCGATCCTAAAAACAAACAATCTGTGACAACTCAAATTCTTTGGGCTTTTGAGTTGTCACAGTTTAAAATTGATTTCCTATACGAAGAAGGTTATAACGGGTGTAAAAAGAGCAGTCACTATAACTTTGGGATATGATATACTACTTTTACTACTACCTTTTTTTTAGTTTTTTTTTTAAATAATAAAACAAAATACATTTCCGAAATGGGGCAAGGTAGAATAATCGTATCTCAAAGTTATACTGACTGCTATTTTTACACCATGTATATTCGGGTATACAATTTTTTGTATTGTTATTCCATATCAAATACAGAATCGTAGACATTGAATTTATCACATTTTAACTCCCCGGATTACTCGAGAATGTAGCGGCGCTCCGTCAGTAAACCGCATGTGGATATAAAAAGCTGAATTACAATGCGTCATAAAATGTGTTATTGTGAGAATCCTTCGCATCCAGATTAGAGGGAGCCCCATGATTGTTACAATATTATTTTGTTGTTTTATGACGGGAAAATAATAAGCGCCCTGACGTTTATGACTGAACAATAAAACTAGTATTAAGAAGGGATGCAATTGTTTGTTGCTCCCATCGCGATGAAAGGATATTAATGTTTGTGAATGTAATATTCGTTTAATACACGTTTTGATACTACTTACTTGGGCGTTCCTGGCGTTCATTGTAATCAATCCCGTTGCATTTGTTTGTTTTTCCTTTGTTGTATTTGTACATGTATTACAATAAAAATGATATGTTATTTACTGAAATGCTAGTAATTACATGCGTATGACTAAATAGTACATTGTTCATGTTATAACTAACTAATTCATCGTTTTGCATTCAAAAAACTAAAAAATTACGTAACTACCATTTTGTTTTCTAGTGCATTCTCGTTATTGTTTTTCATCACCTACATATTAGGTACATGTTTTTAGACATACTATTGACGCATATTATGTATATAGTAATGGTGAATATAACCGTTTTATTCATTATGATATTTCAACTTAAAAGAAAATAAATGGTAGTTGTGCACAGTGGCTCAAATTGGACGGTACACAGTGAACCACATGGTTGGCATTATGCATCTTCACTTTATATAATACTAGCTGTGCCCGCGACTTCGTTCGCGTGGTGTTTGTTTGACTTAAACCGTTTATGCAGCGCATGCAAAGAAAGTCCCCAAATGTAAATTGTTTGTTTGTTTAAACGCGCTCATGTCCCGTATATGACGCCCAACGCCGCGACGACCGACGCCGCGACGCCCGACGCCGCAACGTCCAACGTCGTGGAGCCGACGCCCGACGTAGCGACGCTGACGCCGCGACGCCTAACGTCGCGACGCCGACGCCCGACACCGCGACGCCCGACGCCGCGACGCCCGGCGCCGCGACGCCCGACGTCGCGGTGCCCGCCGCCGCGACGCCCGACGTCGCGGTGCCCGCTGCCGCGACGCCCGACGCCGCGGTGCCCGCCGCCGTGACCCCTGACGCCACGACGCCCGACGCTGCGACGCCCAACGTCGCGACGACGACGCCCGACGGCGCGACGCCCGACGCCGCGACGCCCGACGCCGCGACGCCCGACGCCGCGACGCCCGACGCAGCGACGCCCAACGTCGCGACGCCAACGCCTGACGCCGCGACACCCAACGTCGCGACTCCGACGCCCAACGCCGCGACGCCGACGCCCAACGTCGTGACTCTGACGGAGGCCGCGACGCCCAACGTCGTGACGCCGACGCCGCGACGCCGACGCCCGACGCCGCGACGCCCAACGTCGTCACGCCCGACGCCGCGACGCCTGACGCCGCGACGCTTACGCCCGACGCCGCGACGCCCGCCGTCGCGACGCCGACGCCCGATGCCGCGGCGTCGCGACGTTGGCGTCGCGATGTTGGGCGTCGCGACGACGACGCCCGACGGCGTGACTCTCGACGGCGCAACGCCCGACGCCGCGACGCCCGACGCCGCGACGCCCGACGCCGCGACGCCCGACGCCGCGACGCCCAACGTCACGACGCCGACGGCCAACGCCGCGACGCCCAACGCCGCGACGCCCAACGCCGCGACGCCGACGCCCGATGCCCGACGCCGCGACTCCCAACGTCGCGACGCCCGACACCGCGACGCCCGACGCCCTACGGCGCGACGCCTAACGTTGCGACGCCGACGCCCGACGCCGACTTTCAATCCGACGCTGCGCTGCTTGCGCCGACCTCCAAATTTTTCGGCGTTGGCGGTCTACTCTCGGTGCGCAATTCCAACTCGCACTTGCCCGGTTTTTTATTTATTAATTACCATATGCTTGCAGTATAAACGATGTCGAAATTTCCAAATATCTTCAAAGACTAAGTAGTAGTGGTATTACATTAACTAATATTTAAAATCGGTTCATAAACGACGAAGATATCCACGAACAAACATAAAAAAGAACATATATTTACGAATTGAGAAACCACCTCCTATTTTGGAAGTCGGTTAAAAATATTATGTTGATTATTTCATGTTACAATCTACCTTTGTGCCAAGTTTCATTTAAGTACGTTGAGTAGTTTGGCTGAAATACCGTCTAATAGGTAGTTACAATTTTTTGAAGATCCCACAGGAACCCTTTCGTTTTTCGGGATAATAATTTCCAATAATGATCTTCAGGTCATAAGCTACCTGCCTGCCAAATTTAATTTAAATATGTTGAGTAGTTTGGCTGAAATACCTTCAAATAGGTAGCTACAATTTTTTGAAGATCCCACGGGAACTCTTTCGTTTTTCCGGATAATAATTTCCAATAATGCTCTTCAGGTCATAAGCTACCTGCCTGCCAAATTGCATTTAAATACGTTGAGTAGTTTGGCTGAAATACCGTCAAATAGGTAGCTACAATTTTTTGAAGATCCCACGGGAACCCTTTCGTTTTTCGGGATAACAATTTCCAATAATGCTCTTCAAATTATAAGCTACCTGCTTGCCAAATGGCATTTAAATACGTTGAGTAGTATGGCTGAAATACCGTCAAATAGGTAGCTACAATTTTTTGAAGATCCTACGGGAACCCTTTCGTTTTTCGGGATAACAATTTCCAATAATGCTCATCAGATCATAAGCTACCAGCCTGCCAAATTTCATTTAAATACGTTGAGTAGTTGGCTGAAATACCGTCAAATAGGTAGCTACAATTTTTTGAAGATCCCACGGGAACCCTTTCGTTTTTCGGGATAACAATTTCCAATAATGCTCTTCAGATTATAAGCTACCTGCCTGCCAAATTGCATTTAAATACGTTGAGTAGTATGGCTGAAATAACGTCAAATAGGTAGCTTCAATTTTTTGAAGATCCTACGGGAACCCTTTCGTTTTTCGGGATAACAATTTCCAATAATGCTCTTCAGATCATAAGCTACCTGCCTGCCAAATTTCATTTAAATACGTTGAGTAGTTTGGCTGAAATACCGTCAAATAGGTAGCTACAATTTTTTGAAGATCCCACGGGAACCCTTTCGTTTTTCGGGATAATAATTTCCAATAATGCTCTTCAGGTCGTAAGCTACCTGCCTGCCAAATTTCATTTCATTCCATACAGTGGTTTTAGCGTGATGCGACGACAAACATTCCCATATGGACAGACAGACAGACAGACAGACAGACAGACAGACAGACAGACATTTTTTTCAAAAATGTTATTTTTAGGTTCTGTGACTTATATAGACCCCCTTTTTTTAATTTTCACTTAAATATTCTTAATGTACAGACATGACCCCTCTACAGATTATTTATATGTATAGATAACTAGCTGTGCCCGCGACTTTGTTCGCGTGGTGTTTGTTTGACTTAAACCGTTTATGCAGCGCATGCAACGAAAGTCCCCAAATCTAAATTGTTTGTTTGTTTAAACGCGCTAATCTCCCGTATATGTATATAATAGCCGTCGCCCGACGTCGCGACGCCCGACGCCCGACGCCGCGACGATCAACGTCGCGACGCCGACAACCGATGCCGCGACGCCGACAACCGATGCCGCGACGCCAGACGCCGCGACGTCCGACGCCGCAACGTCCGACGCCGCGACGTCCGACGCTGCGACGACCAACGTCGCGACGCCGAAGCCTGTTGCCGCGACGCCCAACGTCGCGACGCCGACGCCCGACACCGCGACGCCCAACGTCGCGACGCCCACCGTCGCGACGCCCAACGTCGCGACGCCCAACGTCGCGACGCCCAACGTCGCGACGCCCAACGTCGCGACGCCCAACGTCGCGACGCCGACGCCGCGACGCCAAACATCGCGTCGCCGACGCCCAACGCCACGACGCCTAACGTCGCGAAGCCGCGACGCCCGACGCCCGACGTCGTGACGTTGGGCGTCGGCGTCTGAGTCGGGCGTCGGGCGTCACGACGTTGGGCGTTGGCGTCGCGGCTTCGCGACGTTATTACAAACAAACAAACAATTTAGATTTGGGGACTTTCGTTGCATGCGCTGCATAAACGGTTTAAGTCAAACAAACACCACGCGAACAAAGTCGCGGGCACAGCTAGTTATTAATATTATTATCGAATGTCGTTATTAAAATCTGTAAATTATTCATTGCTTCAGCAAGTGTCGATTTTAAATTTATATTCTTTTAAATAAATAAATTAATCATACTAAAACGTATTACGAAGTGTGTTTATAATACTAACCTATGTTGATAAAGTGGCTTGAATTTGAATGTACAATTCTAAACGAATCCTCTGTAGCCCAAAGGCGACCGCGAATAAGGAAATAAGGCAATATATTTTAAGTCAACTGCAGAGAGACTGCAGCTTGGTTTACCTTAGTTTTCTAGTTTTAATACCATTAAAACTGGAGTATATTATTTGTAAGTCCCACACAATTTCAGTTGAGAATTGCTTTACCTACTACTTATCTTTTAACATTATTAGGGATTCTTGCATGCATTTTTTATCATGTTATAAAGTTATTTTAAAGAATAAGTAATTTATAGTTACTGCATGCAAGAAGAGGAGGCCGTTCTGTGGTCAACATTCGGACATAATGCGTAATTTTTTTTTTATTGTGTTCTCTTGCTTCTTAAATACGCTATTAAATTATAGAGTCCAAAAGAATTAAACAATAATTGTGTCAAACGTACTGTATACAACGCTATGGTAGTGAGAGTGAGGTAGTGTGTATCGTTTGGTTGATTACTTTTATGTATTTCTTAGCACCATTTTACTACATATTAGCATTCTGCAATCCTTCTATATATTATAAACTATAAATAACTCTGGGAAATTTTATTTTCCTCCATCTACGCAAATAGGTTAGAAACTAACACTTTTAGAATTGTCCTACACGATGATCTACCACCGGTCATCATGTACGACAATTCTAAAAGTGTTGGATTCTAACCAATTTGGAAATAAAATATTTTTCATTTTCAATATCGTAAAAAGAGTTGCAAGTTTTAGCTTGACGTATTTAATATCAATATCAAGCAAAATAAATTCCAGTAAAGGATGGTACGGCAGTGTTTGCTTCGGACTCGACTTGGCGGCAGATGAAGCAGTGCATATTTTTCCGATTTATTTATCAGCTCATTGTTACTTTACTATTCAATATTTAAATCCACGCCCTTTATCATCATTCCGGTTGGTAATTCTGGAACAAAGGGACAAGATCGGCGGCGGCTCAGCGGCGTATTTATGTCCAATGCTCTGTAAAACCAGCGATATTGCGCTGATATAAACAGTTTTTTTCAAGAGTATCATTTTTTGTACTAGAACAGTGCAGGTTTGAACTGGCACCTTTTTGAACACGATAGCTTCTGGGTTCATTGACCACAGAAGACAAGGGCCCTGAATCCCGTGCCTCGAACTTCGTTTAGAACGACAGTCTATCCCGCTCGTACGCACGTGTGCTGACGGGACAGACTAAGAATAGAAACGATATTCGTGGTATGAGAATCGAGGCCCAGTTCTCATATCGTTATACCTGTAATATTGAAATATAGAATCAACCTTCTGGTTGTTACTAGACTGTGTGTGGCACCAAACCAAAATATTCTTCAAAGTTCAGTCAAATCCGATGACTTACTTAAATTGTAACACCTTAAAAACTTCTCACAAAGAAAACAGTTAACCCTGCTCTATAGATAACCACCCCCCCTCCCCCTGGTTAGTAGTCATTGATAATGATGATGTTTTTAAGAAGTTGAACCTCTTTCAAATACAAAACATGTTCAGCGACGTGTGTTAGCAGTGAAAATTAATCGAGAAAGGTTGACAAAAACAATGCAAAAGGAGACATTCAAAAAACCTTTACAATTTGCTAAAACTAACGAATGTAGTCTCTATTCTTTGTTCACTGCATCAGAAAAATACAAGACAATTGGTAATTAAAATTTTACTTTATTCTCAGATTTTTAAATGGTGCAGTTAATTATTCTCCAAAAGAGCATCAAAGTAAGAAGTTCAAAGGAATATTAAAATAAACCTTGAAATTGAAACCAAAAAGGAGAGTTTTTACTTTCAAATATTTTATAAGGGTATCAGAGATATTATTCTGTAGCTGTTAGAATTGTAGTTACGTTTAATTGTGACTAGGGTCTTTTCACATGAAAAGGAAACGATTAAAAGTGTTTATTTTCTTCAATATCAAACTTCGAAACAACAATACATTAGATATCGCGTCAGTACAAGAAATCCGTCTTGGCAAATATTAGCTCACTTGAAAAGTAAACTGTAATTTTATTTTCTTCACCTTTGCCTCTTGACGTCAGTTTAAATCAAGACGCGACGCGGTGCTGCATTTTTAGTTGACAAGAGTTCAAGTATTAAGCTGTACAACGCTCAGAAGCGCTGCGATGCTTTTGTATCGTGTATCTTCTTATATGGTGTATAAAGTTCAGTTATGAATGAATATCTTAAACAAGCAACCCTGCATTGTATATGTCACCTGACCCTACCGGCCGGTTTCTGAAAGGCTGATCAAATCGCTGTTCAACTTACATGATATTTAAGATAACAACCCGTATGGGACGCTGATTGGTGAAACATTTATTAGAGAAAAAAAACGACACAATATATTATATAATTACTTCATGCTTGCACCTGCAAGGCTAGTCAAAATACCAAGAGGCATTAGTCACATATTATTTGACATTTAAATTTACGAGTGCGAGCGTGATATAAAATTTATATAATTATATGTGTCCCAATCTTTCTCTAATAAATGTTTTACCGACCTGCGTTCAATAAGGTTTGTTAACTCTGAATGCCATGTTGGTTGATAGACGATCTGAGCAGCTTTTCAGAAACCGGCAAGTGTACATGTCGCAATTGAAATCGCCATTTCATTGAGTGACTAGCGTTTTTAACGAATGACCACATTATATTGAAGAACTAAAGGACAATCGTGTTGTATATTGTAACGTCCAACGTCTTGACTGAACGTCATTTAGTCATTTAGCGTAGTCGACGAATTACCTACTTATGGAATATCTAGTTAGGTGACATTTTTTTCTTCTCTCTTTTTGCGCTCATACTACCAAAATTTTATCGATATGTAACTTTGCAAATTCTTGTATAAATAATATAACATAAATACATCCATTTATGTGTAGTTTTGTATGTTTTATCAGCTAAATTAGTAAAACGTTGAGTACAGCGTGTTTAAAACTTACCTTCATTATGTCGTTCGTTCTCAGTCAGTTTCACCTCAATTTTTATTTAAGAGTAGCCGGCGGCGACGTAATAATAGATAAATCCATGCTGTCACACTGTTTTATAACGAGTATCGCACTTTAATGTAGATTTAATGAAAACAGTTACAGTGCCAGCTGTTTGACGCCATATTTGTTTTGGTGCCTACTAGCGCCGCAGTGAGAAAAAATTTCAATAACCTGACTGACAATACAACATTATAATCCACTAACTACCTTATAGGACGTTGAGTGACGATTGTTCAATCAATGTTCGGCCTAGTCTTTCAATTTAATGGCGTCATTCGATAAAAACGCTAGTCACTCAATGAAATAGCGATTTCAATTAGATGACTGCGACATACATAACGCATGTTATTACGTAAAACAAAAATGTTGATAACAAACATCCAGTTAATGTGAAAAACTCTCTCATTGTTAAACAAATTAAATTAATTGCCAGGAAATATTTAAATTGAGAAGGAATTGTGTGAACCGAGCGTGCAATTGGTTGCAAACCCTACAAGTCCTTTGTCTAGACTCGAACTAGTCGAGACAATCGTTTTAACTACACTCCCTATAGTTAGGAACGTAATTATATCATCTATATCATCTTAATCAATAGTTCAGCCTTTGCAATGGAGCTCGATGTCTTTTATACATCCTAAGCTCCCTTTGTACTCAAAGCAATTGGTAATGTGCCACTTTATATTGTATCTAGCTTGTTTACCAAAGAAGTATATAATGGTAGTCAGTAGAAATGTTATTGAAATCTTCTAATTAATGACATATTGTTATAATAATAATAGCTCCCCTAACCGATTTCAGTGTCGATAGTTGTTTAGAGAGAACTCTGGAGTTTATAGTGCCCAAGTGTGTGCGCAATACACAAAGACACTCTTTCTTCCTTTTACTCTCATAACCCAGTGGGACGGTAAACCGACACGACTGGAGAGAGAACAGGCGCAGGACCGACTTTTTACATGCCCATCCGACGCATGGATCATCTTTCTTGTCAGACAATCAGGTGATCAGCCTGCATTGCCCTAACCAAACTTGAAAACAAAACTTTTTGTTGTTCCAACGAGGAAATCGAACCCACGACCTCCGGGTCGAGAGCGAAGCTCTGAACCACTAGACCACGGAAGCGATTATTATCGACATGTTCTATAATTCATATTATACAGAACGTAGATACTCGTACACGCTTAGAAAAATATATGAAAAATGTGAAAGTTTCTAATATAAAAATCCTAAACGTTTTCTTATACAGAAGCTGTAAAACGTAGCATTGTTGTGACGTCAAAGGTGTCTCTTTGATATGAAACAATATAAAAACACTAAAAGAACACGTAGTATGTGACAAGAAATAGTCTGAACACTACAGCTAAAGTTTTCACAAACAATAAATCTTGAAGATAGGACACTTAAAAACTAAACATACTCGAAGGAAAAGTTTCAATTTTGGGAGACAGTTTTTGTACCGAGATATGTTGCTTTTTAGATGCAGACTTTTGTCTTTATAATACAAAATATTAGTGAGATCTATTTTAAGAAAACAGTACGTTTAGGTACATTTTATTGGTTGTGTATTATGGCTTATAACATTTGTAATGGCCTAGGAATTCAACTGATGTTAACATGCTTTGCTGAAGAATAGGTCTTTTAATAGATTTTTTTTAAATACTCTTACAGCTTGTCTCTCTACTCACCTAAAGCTTCATGGTTTTTACTTGTCCACAAAAGCCTTTTGACATGTTATCGCACTACAACTCCAACCTGTAATGAAAGAAACAACATTAATTCACAAAAAAGTTACCAACGTAAAATCTTCATAAACATAAGGCGAAAACTTTAAGTAAAGTTTGAATAGAGTGTCATTTAGCACATATTAGGTGGACGTGTACGGATTTTTAAATAATGCTTAGAAATATACAAAATCAATTAAAATAACAACACATAATATCCCGCATGTAGTCGTACTAGCGTGCTTCTGACACAATTTTAGCATACTCAGATACGAAGTTCCTCGATCTCTCTCAACATTTTTTTTGCCTAAGAGGCAATAAGCCATAAGCTATAGTTCAAAGTTTAAAATTATACAGTGTGTAAAAAGAACAGTCACTATGACTTTGAGATACGATTATACTACTTTTCCTCATTTTGGAATAATTTTTATTTGTCAAAAACTAAAAAAAATAATAACTTTTTACCATTTATTATTTTTTGTCGAAAAAATAAGGAATAAGCAAAAAAAAACATTTAAAAAATACACTTCTAGAATGAGAAAAAGTAAGAAAAATCATATACAAAAGTTATAGTGACTGTACTTTTAACACCTCCTCCTCTAATAAAATTCAAAAAATATATAATACCAAACGGATTTTCTTTCCTCATGGGAGGAGAAAAAATATATTTTGCGCAGACGAAGTCTCGCTCAATGTCTAGCAAGAAATAAGACGTTATGAGATCTCATACAAAGTACAAACCCTAGTACAGACAAATAGCCAGAGCAATACGATAAGGCTTCTCCTTGTGTCCTTTTATCTGATTGTACACCTGGACAAATTCAGTCTGTCTCAATCCCGTAACATTCCACTTTTATAGTCAGCAGCACAGGAGAATACAAATTGTTTCAAAATCGTAAATGCATACGGTACATTTATAAATCGTAAATATTACTGCCCCAGACGTATAAATAAATGAAATATTGCAGCTTACCTACACCTTATATATTATCTACTTTGTGCCTACACATTTATTGGCAGTGGTTTTCAGCTGATTGTAATGTAATCTGTATCAAATATGAATGTAATTTATAAACAACGGGTAATATGAAATTTTGAAAATAAATATTGTTAAATAAAGAAAGAATATCTTACATTATATTATACATTATTATTTACGAACGCTTAGATAGATTAGTTACCAATTTTGACAGAAATGTACAAAACACTTTATTTTGTTTTTAGTATTAGTTATTTATAGTGGTCACCAAAGAACATTATCTTAAAAAAATTGAAGTAAAACGGATTCATGAGATAATATATCTGGTGTGAGACAGATGGACGCACGACGGAGTCTTAGTAATAGGCATTATCACCCTTTGGGTACGGAATCTTATAAACGAATTATATGCCTTAATACCAGGCTTAGAAGTGCTATAAAGAATCCAATTCGACAGTCGTATGTATAAGGAGATCGGACCTCATATCCTCTAAAGTTCGTGAAAGGTTTCTGATTGGCAAATGCCTCACATACAAACTTAATCCGCCAGTGACTGGATCGGGCAAAAAATCTCCTCCTTTGAAAGCGTTCCGGTGTATTTTGCGTTGAGCTGAAAACTTTCGCAATACCCGGCTCGAGTTTAAACTACCGAGGAAGAGGGGTATCTGACTGCGTCTAATAAAAGGGCCTTTTGTAGAATATGTTGTCACTGCACAGCTTTATGACTTTAGCTTCGTGCAAATATAGTCGGGACATTATCATCATCACTTTTCATGAAAATTGAACACTGAGGCCCGTGTTAATGAAGAAGTCTCAAACCCAACCTCACTCGAGAACCTATTTGACAGATAAAACAACGTTTCGTTTTAACAAATAAAACGTAACAATTTTATTAATGTTACATAGTACTTTAATTTCTTTTCTTTTTATACCGTAATATTTATATTATAGATAGACTGTGCTGGATATTTTGTTTACGAGGGACCTAGCACTTGTGATGCTTAAACAAATATTCAGAATTAGGCGCCTACCCGCGGTTTTGACCGTTTGAAATAAATGTTATATCCTGGGTTGTTAAATTTTGAAAAATACTTTTAGTATGTGATTTTTTTTTTAAATGTTTTCCCCATTTTTGTCCTCTTAGAGACATATTTTGGAAAGACGGTGCTCAATACTTTTAGCGTACTTATAAGATACTTTAAATGATAATGTTAGTTTTATCCCTATGGATGTTTAATTTTGAAAAATTGACAAGTCAATCAGCTTTGCCGTTTACAAATAGATGATAAAAAACCAATAACTTTGTATACAGTGCCAGTGGAGCTCATTACCATACGTCAGCGTGTCTCATAAAAATAACAAATAGACGTACAAAGTCGTATAGAAGCGATACAAAAAAATAATGAAGCCGATACTCGCGAATATTTAACAGAACGTCACATTAAACAAGCAATTACGAAAAATTTATTTCGAATTGGATAGCGTTACGCAAATTTTATCGAAACCAATTTCGATAGTGGCCCATAATGACACTTAGCGAGATAAAATACATACGAGGGTTCAGTTTTTGATTTTTACTCTCCACTCTGCATTGATTCTTTTTATTGATGATTGAAATTTAATGTGTGAATGAATAAGCGTTAGGATTGACGTTCCATTTGGTAATTACTTAGCCTGTGTCCGCGTATATCGCGTACTTACTAGCGCGAAACGATACCCACATTGCTTCCAGAAATTTCGCGCGTATTTTATATGCATACTGCCATTTTCGATTCTATTGTCTGTTATTCATTACTATATATTTAAATATTTATACTGACTACTAAAAACACGCTCTAATAAATTATGTCAAATATCAGGTGATTGCAAGCAAACCGGTAATAATATTTACACATTTGAAATTTGCAAAGAAAGCTCTTTCATTTGATACCCCACACGTTACCGTAAATATTTTTTTTACTTCTTTAGTTTATGTCCCCTAGAGGGCTCTGTAGGCATTTCAACGTATCGTCATATAACCTGTAGCCAACGGACGATTAAGGGTCGTTCAATGGTTAATTTGCCTAATTATCATATCTAGTTTATAACTTATGAGAGAACAGGTGAACATCTATAGCCAGATACATACATACAGGTCAAAATCATAACCCTCATTTTTGATTCCTCATAGTCAGGTACAACGTTACTACCTCCACCAAATGACAATCGAAAATCACTTACGAATATAAGAAATCCGCCTAGTACTTCGAATGATGATTAAGTTGGGTTGTTCCTCAAATCGTGCCCGGCAAACAATTTGCGAGGCACGTCACTCCTCCCCAGCGCGGTAATTTGAAATTTCGCATCAATAGCGGTGATTTAAGTATTTCCCGTATCATTTGTTTCTTCCTCTCAATTCCGATATAGCATTTTTTATTTTGTTAAATTGCTTTCCTTTGTACCGTTATCCCCCTTCATAAAAACATGCGTGCCCCGGTTTTGAACACTGATTTGTTTTTAAAGATTGACGTTTATTTGTTCTTAGCCCACGGCGAAATTGCGACTTAGTTCACAATTTCGTATGAGCTCTATAATTTTTTAGGATGAAGGAGTTATTACCGAAGTTTTGTGTTTTGTTTGGATCTCATAATGTTGTTTACTAGTATATAAACACTCTAGAAAAACGTAGGGTTTCACAATTCTAACTAAATAATATTTGTGGATAGGTAACATTTGAAATATTATACTCGTTAGGGTTTGCAGCTTCAAATAATAGTATTATTGCTTTGAGTTCCCACTCGGAGCTAAACTACCTACAGTAGAAAGCTTCCGTACCACAAAGGCAATTAATTGGAGACGATGCTGGAGCTAAATGGATTGTGAACGCCGGGACAAGATTTCGGTTCCGCTTAGTGGAAGCCTTGATAGATACTTTATAGATTGATGGCCGTAATATGAAGCTATCATAGTATAACTTAAGGCTGCGTGCGCGCGATAACCTGAAAATTTAAGATGAAAACCTTTGTTCTCAAAACTGGTCATATTGAAACAAAAAAAAAATCCAGATATATGTACCAGAAGATTATCGTTTTATAAATTGATATTTTTATTTGAATGAAGCTTAAAACACTTGCAAAGTATGTACAGTGTACACCCCTTTTTGTAAAGCGAGTTTTCTAAGTGATGCTTAGGGTACTATCGTTTTAGTGTTTGTAAGATATTTTGTCTCAAAAAGTTATAAAACTACTTCTTATACGATATAAACCGCCTCATGTCGGCGCAATACTTTCCTATATATCGCCATACAAATGGTTCAAGGTCACTGGCATTATACAAAGCCTTGATATCTGTTATAGCTTAGTGGTTAAGCTTGCCGGTGTTCCCATTGTATGTACACTTCTGTTGCCTGGCATACGTAACACAAATTCTTCGTATACTTACCACGGGACCAGATAGACGTGAAGTCAAAGCGTACATATATATGACGAGATCTCATATTTTATTTAGCATTAATATGATCGTAAGGCAAGCTCTTATTTAAATTTTCTAATGATGTTAAAAATTAAAAAGAAAAGTTTATTTTATAGTTAGCTTTTGTTTAAAGTTATTCCCCTTTTTTATATTATAACTTTTATAGTTTATGGATTTTTCCTTTAGCAATCAAAATCAGTAATGACCTTAGAAACCTGTTATGGCTTATTTTTTCTGGAAACGGTACAAAATTAAGATTGCTTTTAAAAACATTCAATACGAAGAAAAACATTGATTAAGGCGCCCGCTGACAATAAATAGATTAAACGTCAGGTAAAAGTGCACAGTACACGCTTATCCCTCCCCTACCTCCGCCCGTAATACAATAATCAAAGGAATATGAAGGGGGGAAATCAAACATATGCGTTAAGCGATAAAAGAAATCAAGCTCTCGAGAAATCGAGGTCAAACTTGGGACGTGTTATAAGAACGTTACTTTTTGGCTACAGTAGTTACGGTATACTTCGGACTTATGACTATCGATATACGGACTAAGCGTAGTGTACCGTGGTTAACTTATACTATGGACTTCCTACTACGATAGTTACGATGTAGGTACTACGTCGACTCATAGTATGCATAAGCTAGCTATGTTATATAATAATATAGTCTCCCTGCTACGACACCTACGGCGTACTACGGCGTGTAGTATTCCGTGGCTACGAAATACTATGGACTACCTGCTATGACAGCTACGATGTACTACGACGTTATCTATACTAATATTATAAAGCGGAAGAGTTTGTTTGTTTGTTTAAACGCGTTAATCTCAGGAACTACTGGTCCGATTTGAAAAAATATATTTTTTTGGATAGTCCATTTATAGAGGAAGCCTTTAAGGCTTTATTATTTATTACGCTGCGACTAATAGGAGTCCGTGAGAAATGTTGCAAAAACGGGGAAAACTACTCACATTTGGGGTATTTCGTTGCGTGCGCTGCAAAAACGGTTTAAGCATTCAAAATACTACAGCTACGGTGTCCTATAACTACGCGTACTATAATATGGTGGCTCAGTTATACTATAGACTCCCAGCTACGACAACATCAGTGTACTACGATTACACGTAATCTACTGTAGCTACATTAATTACTGAAGTATTTGAACAATAATAATCATATGTAATTAATACATTTATCGAGATTTCAAAGTCTAATATAATTGAGGCATTGATTTTTCTAGGCATTTTGGTTTCTGTTGTTACTTATGTCACGCCTTTACATAAAAGCGTGACAGTCTCAACTGACACGCACGAGATAATCTTTAGAAAGTGGAAAGCGCCCTCAGAGTGGGACTTACACCGATCCCCTGGCGCTACCAGGCTCACACGATAATATGAAATGTAATTTTTTATATTAAATCTTTGTAGAAACATAAAAGAGGTTTCCGTGCGCGTCTCTTACAGTGAATGCGCCTCACAAATTAGTTTTTTCCGGAGATTGTTGGTTTAGTGGGTGCCTTTATTTATATTGCGTTAACATTTATGAGATTTTTGTACTCATAAAACGGTTTTAATGTTGGCTTAATATTTTATATCACATTGTTGTATGAATTTAGAAAAGAATTTACTACAAAAATTTAATCAACTTCAACGTATTAGAACTCAAATTTTAATCTTGGAATTTAAGTGCAAACATAGTGCTTTCAAATCAGCATTTTTGTACTAACTTTCAATCCCCAAACTTAATTTAAAGCTATTGTAAGAAAAAATACTTAATTTGTGTATTTAAAAAACTAGTTACCATATTTATATCACAGTATGTTTCTTTGTTGCACAGTGAATTAATTGAAAGCAGCTGAGATTTGTTTATGTTTATATCACGTTCAATCGGAATAGTTCAATGGATAGTAATTTGTATAATAAAGTGTATAATTTAATTTACCTCCTACAGTACAATAAAAATATCACAACTCTAGTTAATGGAATAGGGCGTTACTTTGCAGAAATCCATAGCATACAATTTAAATATATTATATCTAGCAATATCCCGCGAAACAATTATAACCACAACCTGCAAGCAGATGAGTGAGTGTACGCATAGGCATGCGTTTGATGCACCTCCCTCCTCCTACACTGCTTATGCAGTGTGCACAACTCTGTCATAAAATACTTGTTTTTATTTTAAAATGAAAAAGTGCACTCTTACTGATACATATATTTAATAATGCCTCCTACACCGATTTCGTTGAAGGTGGGCGGTTTCATTGAAACCAGGCCAACTATGCAGAAGTTATTTTATAGTGCCCAAGTATGTGCGCAATACACAGAAACACTCTCTTCCTTCACTTTCGTAGCCCAGTAGGATGGATAACCGACACGACTATACGATATTTCTTGTCAGGCAATCAGGTTATCAGCCCGCATTGTCCTAGCCAAACTTGAAAACAATTTTTTTATTCCAACGCGGGAATCGAACCCATGACCTCCTGGTCGAGAGCGAAGTTCTGAACGGAGACATATACGCAACGTACATATCCGTATCTATTAATTGATACTGTTTTTGTCTGTCAAGTGACTTTTCCAACGTATCAGACAAAGAACATTGAGTAACGGATGACCACAACTGTAATTTATTAGTCATCGGTGAACAGATTAATCAGCAATATGTATTCTGATAACGTGAAGAAATGAGAATTTCATCGTTACCGGTAGCGGTCAGTAATTAATTAGAAGCTATGGGTTTTATGGTAATGCGCTAAGGGCATCAAAGGGCCAGAACATCGCCGGAGCGTGCACAAAGTCCATGCACCAATATTACATTACAATTGGTTTTTGATTATTCAGCAATATACGATTGCAACATACAATGAATTTATGCCTCTGTTTAATTTTATGAAAAAATCGAAACTGTGAATCAATTATTGTGGTGATATTATACATTAATATTATTAGTTTTTTTTTTTCACTTTATAATTATTCTGCTGGAATACACAATAATTTAGCATAAATACTGTTATGTATGCTTTTTAAAGCTATTGTAGTATATTGTCCAGTTTAACGAATAAATATAGAAATAAACAACGTTTCCAATGATGACTAAACGACATATTTCTATTTAATAACTATAAACAAAACAAAAGTTTTGAATTAACTTGACTGTAAGAAAATGTTTTATTGTCAAGCGGAGAGCATACTGGATAATGAATTATAACTAACAGCACTCTCGATCACGTCAGCTTTCAACAAAAAAAAAAACTATACCCAAATCAATTTATCCGTTTCACATCTTAGTAGGCTAAGTCCCAATATCACCAACGCATGTTAGTGTTAACGGCGTGTTAAATTACCATGCCTTCTCATTCATTGATAGGAATTACGAGAGGAACAACAAGATATTTAACGAAGGAGTAACTTTAACATTGCTTGGTGAAATCGGGACCAAGATGTGACACACACATATCAAACTTAAATAAATAAATAAATAAATAAATTGTCTCTCGGTTGAATCTCGTTTTGAATGTCAGGCTTTCTCGCACCCGTTCGCTGAATCCAAGCGAAAGTTGCATTGCAATTATAATAATTAAGCATAGATAATAGATATGTTGGCTAATAAAACTCGCAGTAGGCAGCACGAGGGAGCGCGCGTTAAATTGAGCCCGCCCAGACTCTCATTTCCTCCATCCGCCATTGTCCGCTACTCACAATACAAAACATTTTTTTACAAATTCCCACAAAAAGTGCTTTGAATTTTTTTCCAATCTTCGCGTTCCATTCAAACTGTAAAACTTAACGGTTCGTCATCAAAAGGCTGGGCGGGCCGAGCTATGATTCAATGTGGTCATTATGCATCCGTGGAAGAAAATTAATTTCTTTCACCTTTTTATTTTACACTTCAAAATATCTATAATAACAAGTCGTGAAGGAAACAAATTTTGTTTTATGCTTATTTAAGAGACATAATAACTCCAAAAAAAATTAAAACATTTTTAAATTTAAGTCTAATTTCTACCATACGACAACGCTATTATTAAAAAAAAGCTAATGCAAGGATTAAAATATCTATGGACCTTTTCACAGCACGTCTTACGAAGAACTTGCGTTGTGTGTAGCAGACAATGAACAGGTTGTATATTTTGAGATTTTTATTATGTTATACACATACTTGATAAGCATCCATCACTCAGCAGGCAGGAACATTGTTCCTATAGAGATTTAAAGGACGCGTTTGGATTGATCGCCGATAGATAGCCACAGAGGTGCACGAGTATATCTTCTTCTATTTAAAATTATAAATATTAATTGTTGTTCGTTAGTCTCGAGAAAACTCGAGAACGGGCGAACCGATTCGGCTATTTTTACTTTTGAAATTGGAAGTCTCGTGGAAGTCCCGGGAAGGTTTATACGGTTCATCATAAACTGTTACAAGGTATACAAACTTTACTACTACCACAAAATAAATAATAAACTAATATTATGCTACTACTCATACGCAGAACTACCATTAATACGTGTTCAAATAATTTTAAAATTTACATGTTTTAATAGTAAGTAAAGTAATTTTATCTTTATTTTTAACCCCCGACGCAAGAACTACGAGGTATCTATAAGTTTGACGTGTCTGTGTAAATGTCTGTCTGTCTGTGGCATCGTAGCTCCCAAACGGATGATCCGATTTTAATGTGTTTTTTTTTGTTTGAAAGGTATATCTGTCAAGAGTGTTCTTAGATATGTTCGGTTATGGTCTTCAAGGTCATCAGGTCGTTTGTTAGGTGTGATAGGAATGTTACACGCTAAGTTAGTAAATTCTTTTGTTTGGTTTTATATCCTTTAGGTCCTATCAGTACGTTCTGAGTATCGACTGTAAGGGGTAGGTTCGGAGCACTCATGTTTTCTTTTCATCTTGTGGCTGTTTTCCCAGCGCATCGGTTGTCTGGGAGTGTGTAAGATAAAACAGCTTGTGTCACTCTTCGTCAGTTATATATATTTTTATGTATAAGCGTTATTTACACTCGCAAAATTTTTAGTAACCTACTACTATTATGATTTTATATAAAATGTAAACCTTGAGTGGTCGCTAATGACCATTGATGTTTGAGCGACTTTAAATAAATTATTTAAAAAAAAACTTACTACCATTCGCCAGGGGTGAAAAAGGTTAAAAAATAGATCGTAGTGTAGGTTCCTTTACCGGAATTTATATGGTTGGATTCTTAGGCTGCGTATCCACCAGAGCTGTGCTGTGCTGTGTAGCGAGGAATGTGTTTTAGATACCAATAGAATCGCTTCATTTATCACGCATCGTTCAGCGCGGCTCTTGACAAGCGACTCTATTGGTTCTGAAAAACACATTCCTAGCAACACAGCAAAGCACAGCTCTGGTATCCACGCAGCCTTAAAGATCTCTTTAAATTTAGGGTGTAAAAAAACTTGTTACAATAATTTTGGATTTGATAATACTACCTTTTCTCATTCTGAAAATGTATATTTGGAAATAATATCTTAAAAAAATATTTGCAAAAAATATATTTATACATTTCTAGATTAAGAAATAGTAGCATAATCATATCCCAAAGTTATAGTGACTGTTCTTTTTACACCCAGTATATACTTTCGATAATAAAGCTATAAACTAAAGCCCAAAGCGCCAAGTTATAATTCGAGTTAAAAATTCATAAGTACAATTTAAAACTGTGACAACGTTACGACCTTTCTTAATTTTATCTTCATGATAATAAGGTTGCTAACTCTTTAAGAACAAACATTACTCATTTAAGTTCACGAGATTTGCGTTTGAAATTGCAGTATTATACTAATTAATTGTCCTAAGTACGAACTTAATGGTCGTTATATATTTAAATTGCTTATTAGCCTTTAGGTAAAATTAATGTTTCAGATTCTAACTGTCTTTGTTAAAGTCTTAATCCCAATTGGTACTGTAAAATACTGTTTGCTAAGTACTCAATTAATTCTTATTAGAATAATGAGAGAACTATTTTAGTTCGTCATCATTAGTTCTTTAAATTATTAAGTACAGTTTCTTAATTATTTAATTATCAGTATTATTTGTCTACATGAGCAAAACAAGATCAAACACAATTTTTACATTACAATGATTTTTGGATATCGAAAATTTTATACAGATCCATGCATTTTGTAGCTTAGAAAAAGAGGATCAATTTAAAAAATGTAAATAAAGTTTTGTAATCTAAAAGTAATATTTGACAATTATTGCATTAAATCTATAACTGTAGGCTATATTAATTATAGTCTATAGACTACAGTATGTTTTCTTACATTTCATTTTAGGCATATTTGCGATTTATTTTGGATCTTTAAAACTAAGCGTGGGAAATATTATACTTTCATCCGCACAATTTTTGCGCAATTTTAGCGCAAAGTTTTAGCTTCACGTTTTATTATAATATAAACATTACTAGCTGTGCCCGCTTCTTTCGTAGTTCTTGAGTGAATTAAACCGTTTATGCAGCGCACGCAACGAAAGTCCCCAAATGTGAATAATTTTCCCCGTTTTTGCAACATTTCTCACTGACGCTTCGCTCCTATTGGTCGCAGCTTAATGTCATATACCCTAAACCCTTCCTCTATAAATGGACTATACAACAAAAACATACTTTTTAAATCGGACTAGTAAATCCTGAGATTAGCGTATTTAAACAAACAAACTCTTCCGCTTTATAATATTAGTATAGATGGAAGTTGTCAAGCCATTATTAATTGTTTTCTGTATTTTATTAAATAATTTAAAGCTATCTACCTAAGTGTATAATGTTATGTTACGAAAACGATTTTATAAAAACGTTTACATGTTACGAAGTCGTATTCGTAAAGTTAATACAGCACCAACACACGAATTCCTCAGCTCATTTCGCTTGAAATATTTCATTTCTCGGGTGCATTTTGCATAGGAACGCAGTTATTAAACTCTTACAATGAACAAAGAACCTGAGTCGGGTACTAATTTACTGCATTAAATATAATTTATGATTCGACTATAGTCGATAGCGCCGATGTGAAAGTTTGGCGAAGTTCGATAGTTGAGGTGCGTACGTAGTAGGCGACTTGGGACGATACACTCGGATAAGACGGAATAAGGTGTATCTATGCTATTATACAGAAATCTGTCTCAGCGAATTTAAGCTTACCTGCAAAGTGAGCGGATATTTCATTTAGGGCCGATTTTTCAATCGTCAGATAACTTTTATCTCAGGAATAAATAAGTGACTTCGGCAGATTTCGTATCAAACAAAATGTCAAAGTCGCATGTTTATTCGACGGATAAAAGTCATATGACGATTGAAAAATGGGCCCTTATTTGATTAAAACACTGCCAACGTCGACACGTGTCACAATGCTTAAATTTGAAGACTTTGAAATGTTTTAAAACTTTTATCTCCGTTCGTTAATAAACAGATATACCTCTATTGGTAACTTGCATATACCACGTGAACAGATTTTAGCCTTGTTTTTGTATGGAACACGTTAACTAGTGTATTGTTTATCTTGGAATTTATTTATATATTGGAATTGGAATGGACCGTAAGTCTGTTTATTAATGGCGCGTAGTAACACCTGTGTATAGTTCGTCCATGATAAATTTAACCTAAAGGTAAACAAATCGAAAATATCGATATTTTCCCTTATTCACTTATTGTGCACACTTATCAACACTTTCACTGGTATATTATAGGATTACAATTCAATAACCAATACATTTTATAACAATTAATCTTTCACAGAAAAAATACGCCATTTTGACACTGCCGATTGTAGAATATAAGCCTATGGATTCATAGCAAACAACATTTTAATAATAGTGGCCAATTGGCATCACTGACTAGTCTTTGGTTGTGTCATAGACGGGTTTGTTTATGTTTAGGTTAAATTTATCTCGGACGTCCCTACTATAATGCATTACATAGGTAGGCACTACAATAATTGTACTAAAAATAATTTGGGTGGGCTTACCCCGAGACGCAGTACCGCATAGTAAAAATAGTGCTGCAGCTCGAAACTAGAACTCTTTCTCATGTATCTTATTAAGTAGTACATAAAGTTCAACTTTGTATCACTATTTTATAAATGCGTCTCGATGTGAAATGACGCATACGTCGCGTCGCGTTTCTTAGTCGTTTACTGTGTACGCTCATTACGACCCCAGGGAGGTCCCGAAATTACAGTGTGACTATAAATTTATAGAGCCAGCTCACGCTTAGTAAAAATGAAAGCGGCCATTTTTGATATACGAGTGGTGGAGTCTGCACCGCTAGATTAATTGGCCCATCCATAGATGCCAGACTATTAATCATTGTCTGTATGTTGCGATTGTTCTATTGTAAATCGCGCGGTTCGTGTTCACTTAGTTAATTTAAACCTAACAGGTATGTATGGATGGTTTGGTTTTTATGATGTGATGAAAATACTAGTGATGTATGATATGACAAATACTAGTGCACTGTATAACAACTGTTAGAAGTTATGAATTTAACAGCGTTTTAAAGTTTTCATTGGTTGTGATTTTACACGCGTAATAATGTACCACAAACTATGGTTTCAATCTTAATTTAGACTTAACTAAACGGCGATATATTAACAACAATGTTCTGAGTACTGCCGAGTGCGTGTTTCTGTTACTACTCGCCGTGAAAAAGTTGACTACAATTTTCATGGCATTGAATTAGTTGCCATTGTTTGATCAATGCAATTTAAATAGAACTTACCTGCGAATAGCTAGATAAATGAATCTGTGAGTCTAAATGAGGCATAAAACATAGCGTTTATGAAATTGAAAATGAAATTAACGTACAATTTAACGCATGTAAAATCACGACTAACAAAAACTTTGCCCAGAGTTCTTGTGGAATAATTTCCATTAATTTCATAAAACTTTGAATTCGCTAACTTTTCTTTTCTTTTGTGAATTTCTGAGTATTTACCACTATGAGGTTTTTTTTAATTAAATGCTTTACGATTAGAGAAATCGTTTTTATATGTTTATGAAAGGTAATTAAGTTTCATTAAGTATTATAATCGATAAAAGTATCAAACATAATTGTGCTTAAGGGACAGGACCGCTTAATATATTTTATTTTAATATTGATATTATATAGCTAAAGAGATTCTTTGTCGATCTTATAATATCTCAGAAACAACTGTAGTTTCTATAAACATTTCAGTGTAGGATAGGCCATATCGAAAAAAGCTATAAGCTATATATGGCCAAGCTAAGACTAATAGGGGCAGAACATTAATAAAATATAGTGTCTCAATTTGGGGGTATAACATTCAACGCGAACGAAGTAACGGGCACAGCTAGTATAATATTATAAGATTTAGATAAAAGCAAAAATATATTTAAGGATTCAAAAGAGCAACGTTACGTCTAGTTAGTTTAGACATATCATATTTTGTTCGCAAAAATCGAACGTTGTTTCCAAACCAAAAACTGATATATGATTTCAAAGTCTTACTCAGACGTCTGTAACGTATCCTGTATTTTAAATTACAGCTGACTTTAAATAAATCGAAGATCTCGTGTATCTCGAAAGAATCACGTCTGCAGACTGCTCGCGCTCGCACTGAATGGAAATTCAGGTACAGTTCGATCTAATAAATCACACCGTGTGGGGCTTACACACATAGCGGCCGGTATTATAATACCGATGCATGGAATCCTATTTTATACTTAAAAGAACAAAAACATTGTTTTTATTATGTATACAATTATGTGTCGCCTCCGTGGTCTAGTGGTTCAGAGCTTCACTCTCGACCCGGAGTCGTGGGTTCGATTCCTGCGTTGGAACAACAAAAAATGTTGTTTTCAAGTTTGGTTTGGACAATGCAGGCTGATCATCTGATTGTCTGACAAGAAAGATGATCCATGCGTCGGATGGGCATATAAAAAGACACCGACATTGAAATGGGTGAGGGGAACTATTATTATGTGTATGATGACTATAAGAGACTTTATTTTATTAGGTAGTACACCGTTAATTTTCGTTTCCTTGACGTTTCAGCTACAGTCAAGTAGGGCTAGTTTCTGTTTTTGACGGCGGTTAAAAATGAAAGTTGTTATTTCAAAATTGAATGTCTAGGAATCATCTAAACATACATTGATAGAATTATCGCACCTTCGCCTAAAATTTTGAACTTCTACGTAGGTAGACATCCCTAAATATGTGCAAAACTAAGAGTTTATAATTACAAAACCGTACGGAATCCAATTACTGACAGTCCAATACGAGCGGATTATTGAAAACATTCCGCACATTGTTTACGAATATTTATGGTCCAATAATATAATATACTCAATTTTGGTCCTTAGTCATTCAAATATTTTGTAAAATAATATTTTGGATGAGTCTGCATAAAGTAAAGATGGTAAATTTCATATAATATGGTAGGTTCGTTCTTCCTGAGAAAAATTTAATTCAAGAATTACCGAGATTTGTAACTCATCATTTTGGACCCTACATTCTTTGTTCCAATTGATGTTATAATTATATTAGTTACAACGTATTTCATACCGAAAATAATATTACTTGGTACCTAACTAAGCATATAGCTTAAGCTAAATTATGAACACAAAACATATTCAAATTGAATACATTAACTACTATAATAATATAATAACTATTGAAACCATTGTTTAATCAAATTTCAATCCGAAATAACATTAATACTCGAATAGCACTTAAGTCATGAATACTAGACGACGGTCACTACGAACTACTTAAAATTGAGTAGGTAAGTGCTATAAAAGTGAAATACAGAAGTGGATCGCTTTACGACTTTTTCAACTCATATTTTATTGGTAATTCAGACGAATCAGAGACATCAAATCTAGAAAACCTTTTTACGACTTAGGTGTAAACTGAAGTAAATTTAATATACTAGCGGGACTTATAGCTCGGAGCAGTATACTGCACCGAGTTTTATAAAATATCACGTTCATGCTGTAACATTGCAAATTTAGCTTTCCCTGTTTATGGTTATTTGGAAATATTAATCACAAAAACTTTAGTAATTCGGTTAAATGTAAACTACTTACCCCCGGTTTCCCGAACACTATTCTAATGAGTGATCAACTAACATGGCATTCAAACCAACAACTCATATTGAACGCTGATTGGTAGAACATTATCAGACAGAAAGGAACGGACAGATATTTTATAATTACATCACGCTATTCAACGTTCGGGAAACCTGGTGTTTTTCTTAGCAATTATGTGGCAGTTTAACCACATAATATGGAGCAAAAAATTTAAATAACAAGTCTTTTTTTCTTGTGAGCTATTGCTCTATTAATTTAGGATAAAAAAGTCAAATTAAAACGTCTGTTATCTGAAAACGGCGTCATTTCGTTAATTACGCGAGATAGGTGGCGACTCCAACTCTTTACGAGCGCTACGGCGGCGATAACGTTTCTAATTGTCGAATAAAAAAGGATTACCGCTAATCCTTGTTTAATAAAAATGTTAATTATGAGATTTCCCATCGCTTTATGCAAATTTTATGGCACCCCGTTCACGATTGACGATGGCTTAAGTATATTATGTCTTGTAATATATTTTGTCTTGGTAAGTCACCTTTAATAAGTTACGCTGTTTTTACACAGTTGGGGCTCTGCGAAATTAATTTTTATTTTTGTTTATTATAAGATCCTTGTTATGCACAGAAATTGTACGTTTTCTGGTCGAAGTAAGCAAACGATGTAAATAAACAAACATTTGTTAAGCTTAATTCTGACTTTGTAGCAGTAATTAAAATTTTCCTTTTGGGTCCCATAACCGAACCCTAATATAAGTTCAGGTAAACAAAATAGATCCTTTTTACAAATGGGTACATCATTAAGGCGAAAATTCTTGCGGATTATAAAAAGGGCGCCGTGGTCTGGACCTGCACGTAATTTTTAAAGCGTGGTAAAGCCACGTAAGTATAATATGCATACAAAACTCGGTAGGGCTGTGCGATCGTCTGAGATGTTTACTGAATTCATTAAAATAATACTGGAGTCCTTAACTTTCTTAACGTGCGCCAGTTTGGGTTTGATTACTCAAAGTTTTTGATTACTCAAAATTACCCTATAAATAGTGAATAAATAGGATAAATAGGTGAATAATAATTATTATCATTATTTAAAAAATCTGATTGCAAATAATTAAAGCATAAAACCAATAATAATATAATTTAACATTTAAAACGTTCCTAATTCTTAAGGGATCCATATCTTTAGGGAGCAACTCTTAATTATTATAATATAGTTGTCTTTATTAGATCTTACAAATTACAAAAACAACATCGATATACTGTCCCGTCTCTATACCACGTCTGGAAACGAAATTTATTCTAACAATTCATACCCCTCGCCCACAAGTCGGATTATTGTAAATAAGTATTACGACCAACACCCAAATTAATCTACGCCGCTTTTTAACGAAATGCGAAAAAGTTAGCTAACTAACTTCCTCTGGGGCCTGAGTTTTATAAAACCCTCGGTGAAATATCGTTTCAACTCGCTTGCAAAATTATTTGTATCAATAGAATGTTTGAGTGTTAGTTCAAACAGAATCAAGTTTTTGGAATATTCGTATTGGAGTTTTAAAAGGTGTGTTTGACTTTGGTTTCACTAATACCTGCGGGTGTAGAAGGTAAGGTACTTCAGCAAACAAAACTCGAAATATTGAGCCTATTGCAAATTGTAAATGTAAATATTATGGATGGAGCGTATTCTTTTTCTTACATTTTTAGTGCTTTTTGTTTAAATCTTCTTTAGGGCGTTGAGCATTCCGGTAACAAAAATTATGTAACTCGCGTCGTCTCTGAACGATTTCCATGAACTATATTATGTATATTTATTTATATACACTTCTTCCACATTGTATAATGGCGGTCTTAATGCCAAATGGCATTCTCTACCAGTCAACCATACGGCGATGCAGAGACAAAATACACGAAAAGGTGCTGGAGAACTATGAGAAAAATAATGCAGAATAAAAGAAATAAAATCGAATTTAACCTAGTATAATGTATACTGTGTATGTATAGTAATTATATTTTAGTACATAAATAAGTTTTTTAGTTATTACTTAAAATTTGGAGCTATAAGCTGCAGGAGATTCTGAAAATTTGGTAATACTAACTAAATTTGTAAGTAACTAAATAACAATGAACCATAGTAAATTGTACAAAAATATACATCAGTCGACGTTAAAAAAGTTCAGACATTAGACCACTTATAATATTAGCAAGAAACGGAAAGGTAAAAACCCCTTAAGCAAATTACATTTCATAATACCGACAAGAAACGCAACCTTAATCACCGATACATTTCGCAGATTGAAGGAAACGCCCAAGCGAGTTTACCATCTCGTTAATTGACCGCGGGTATAATTAAAATATATAGCTTTCTCGATATTATAAATCAAAGGATTAGAAAACGGGTAAATGGATAACGGCAGTCCTGCATACGTTATGGGGCGATAACGAGAGAATAATCGCGGGGTCCGGTGCGCAGAGCGGCACAGCGCGGCGAGGCGCAGAGGGACGCGGCGGGACGCACGCAAAAAGTACTAAGTGCGAGTTAAATACCCTTTGTGACGTCATGCTCTCCTGTTACCATTCATCGAAGGGTCCTCTCATTATTCAGTCGAAATTCGATTATTTTCCCATTTCACAAAATATCCATATCGTCCCCGGCTTTTACTCTAATTGAAAATAGAGTACAGTTAGGCGGATCGCCCTTTATTTATGTGACCACGCTTTTTCATATAGCTATTTACATATTTGAGTTGGTCCGATGAATTTCATAAAAAATATCGATGGCGAAAATGTCGCTCGTTTCGCCAACAAGTTTATTTTAGCTTTTTGTCTGGCGGCTAGTATAGCTAGTTCCATGATGGTTAAACACACTATACATCACGTAAAATAATATTAAAGTAATTAAAGATTTATTAGTAACTTATTATTATTCCTTTACCATATTAGCAGCAGCTGTGTAAGTACACAGTACGTGCGTGTACTTACACAGCTGTACGTGCACAAGAAAATTCCACGCAAGCCCTTAATTTTTCCGCCACAAAAAGTAGCCTGTGACCTTCCCCTATTTTATACAAAAACAACGCTTCTTTTTTTAAATTTAAATTTAGTTTATGTTGAATAGGCTCCTATATATAAATATATATATATATATAATATATATATATATATATTTATATATAGGAGCCAGGATATAATAATATAGGCTCCTATATATATATATATATATGTATATTATATATATATATATATATTTATATATAGGAGCCTATTATTATAAATTATAAACTAAATTAAAAATTAAAAAAAAACCCCTGACTTAGCTTGTAACATTCCTATCACATCTAACAAACGACCTGATGACCTTGAAGACCAGAACCGCATTAAATCGGATCATCTCTTTGGGAGCTACGACGCCACAGACACACACATACACATTTACACAGACACGTCAAACTTATAACACCCCGTCGTTTTAGCGTCATAGAATGAAAAAAATCACTACTAAAGTATCTATAAAATATTATGAATAAATATATACTAACTTTTTGTGTGTTAAAGTTGAAGTCTTAACGTAAAAAAACACATTATTCATTATTAGTAGTTAGTTACAATAAAGTAGATACGTTTACGCATTTAGCATAAACTCCAATTCCAATATAAAAGCAATTCACCACAATTTTGTTGAGCACAGCGCTTATTAATAGCAATCTTTGCCCCATACGAATCCTTTAATAAGACCCCAGCAGACGGAAGTAAATATCCGCTCCGAAAATGATTACTCGGCGTACCCACCATACCGGGGGCATTAGTGGCATTAGCCCCGGCCACCAGTTTATGTAATTTATTAAGAGCGCTCACATTGACCGCTGCGGCTTCTTTTCTCGCTCGGAAAGAAATTGGCGCGATCAAAGCCCTTCACTCTGATCCCTAATATTTCACTCATAATTGGTTTATACTAAGCTCGCAGCGGTTCCGTATGTCCTTTGATCCAGTATTACGGGACGTATGGACATTATTCGCCCGGATCTAAGGCTTTGCCCGATGATTTGTCATTTGAAAATATTGAGGTTTATGTTGAGAGATTTTCTTATAATATTTTTACGTTAATACGTTACGTTAACCTGCGGGCCACATACATATAATTCCCCACGGGGATAATGTACTTTATAGGAATAAAAAGTAGCCTATCTGTGTGTTTCATTAAAAATATTGCTATCTGTATTACTGCGCAGGGTATCGACTTCCTGTATACGATTTCTTTTAAATATTTGTTCTAGTCACGCTCTACTACAATATGCGCGTAAATTAGTAACAAAATAACACACACACAAATATACTAACAAACTTTCGTCTTTAAAATATTAGTGTGATAGATATAGGTACATACATATTACATATTCAGTATATATGCCTCCCGGTCCCCATGATTAACCAGTCCACTCGCAATTCAGGTTACTTAAAATTAATTATTAATTATATAATCTATTTGTACAACTGCGATTATTATTCCACGCATAATAAACCTATGATTTATTATAATGTATCATAAAATAAATTACAATAATTGTTGCAATGGTATTAATATGATTTATGTTCAGCTGTTTGTCCATTTTGTTTTCGTACGTTCCATTTTGTTACGTTGTCCCCACGGAAACTGTCAGCCTTTGTCCGCTCCATTTCCGGACAACTTCGACTATCTGGCCGCAACGTCCATATCTTTGTTTGGGAAAATTTGACTTTTCTTTTCAGAAAGCAAAAAAATTTGGCCAATAAAATAACAAATAATGGAACCTTCATAAATAGTAATGAAACGAATTATAGACAGACCGTTAAGAAACTTTTTGTTGAATAACTATAAACAAAATTAAAAAAATCCTTGAAATTCCAAGCAATGAACGAACTGATGATGATGCATTGTGAAAACATCTACAATCACGTCAGATTTCAAACAAAAAAAGGTGGTTCAAAATCGGTTTATCCGTTTGGGAGCTACACCTCTCTCGTTTAGTCGGGGATTAAAATAAAAATAGTTTGAGTAAATAAAATGCGTAAACAAATCAATTTTTATATTTCTCAGTCTAAATAGACTGTTTCTATGTTAATGCTCATATCAGTATTGAGTCTGAGCGATACATCAGAGCAACCTCAGACCCTAATGTGGACGCCATCTTTATCGGCGGTTTCGGCATCTGCAGACGACTTTATGATAATAGATTAAGGGGCAGTTACCCGATAGTTTTCATTATGGATCTTATTTCGTTTTATCCAAGAGTTTTGTGAAAGGGCCGGCTGATTGGTATTATTTGTACAAGACACGATTCTAATCGTTCCCATTGATTAACGCTGATAGTAATGCTGTTCTTACTTTTTTCGTATTTCTATATTTAATTTGTCGCTACACAGCTTTTATCATAGGTACTTTTATTTTCATGTTCCTATATTTAGTTTGTCGCTACACACAATTTTTCAATAAATCTTTTAGGTACAATTACGATGTAGAACAAAATAGTAAAGTGAAAACTTTATTTCCACACTCATAATATAAAAACACATAGATCAATAATAACTATCAAATTAGAGAAACTCGTACTGGGCGTACTAGTAACTTGCAAAGAGAGTTCGAAATTAAACACAGACAATAATATTACAACAATAAAAACATACACAAACACACCCACACACACATAAGGGACCTTAGTAGACATTAATGACTGATACTAAGACTTGTCGTTGGTCTAGGGTATCACACACACAAACATTTTCGTTCTACCACGTTCTCATACACACACACATCCACACATAGTATTATTAAGTGTAATCTATAACTTATTCCTTCAAGAGTGATTTTTATTTACCTATATAATGACTCTGTTGTCAGCAACTCCTTACGAGTAAAATCTCTTAAGAGATTATAGCATAAGTTTAAGCCAACTATTTGTACTCATTTAAATTCGAGAAATAAACATATATTTTTATTATTAAGTAGAGCACCCTGTGGTAAAAATTAGCCCATTATAATTAGTATAATTTTTAGGGCCATTAATTATAAGGCTCCTTTTGTCACTTTAATAGTTTTTTTAATAGACTACAAGCCCAAGAAAAAAATTAACCTGTGAAATAACCAACATATCATAAAATAACTCTGAGCGCTATGCCGTCATTTCTGAGCGATAGGTAGATAAGTAGTGCCTACTCACCTGTACCGCTCTTCAAGTTGGTTCATTTCACAGGTTATTTTTTCCATGGGTTTGTAGTCTACACATAATGTAACTAAATGTAAATGTAACAGATTGACAAACGTCATTGTGTAATAAATTTGTATCCACGCTCGTGTAAGCTAAATCTGACGTAGTGTGTGTTATTATTTTTTTTATAATTTTTTGGTTATTTCTATATACATTCTTGTAAAAAAAATCTTCCCAAACTATAAAAAAGATCTTTATCCATAAATTATAAGCTTTAAATGTTCGCGCAATTCTCGTAGGCTTAGTTTTCCATTTTATTCTCTTATACATACTAGTAATTACACAGAATTATATACAACAATAGTTGGTCACAGCGGAAATGATTAGGAATCTGACATAATTGGCCCAAACCCTTGTTTAAACCGGACCAAGATCTGCAGGGGACATGCGACACCCCACGACCTAACTGACCGGCAAAATTATAAATTGTTCGTAATGAACGAATGTACGAGTGAACGAATGATTCGCCTTTGTTAACATCCCTACGTTGCTGATATTTCGCAAAATGTGCTTTGAATTATAAATAGAAATTACTAGATAGAATGAACAAATACTGGTACCACACTATTTTTGAAATGCATTCGCAATAAAATATTTTATTGTTCAGTGATATTTAGAATGAATGCTGTTTAGAATAAACTTTATCAGTCTTATATTTTGTGGCTTGAAATATACAGGTATTTTATATTCGAACTTTATTACACAAATTTGTAAACGATTGATATATCTATAAGCAAAATCGCAAAGATGTTATGCATCAAACGATTCATATATCTATAAACAAAATCGCAAAGATGTTATGCATCAACGGTATACGGCTAACAAAATAAAATAAAATTTATATAAAAAACTAATATTTTATAAAAATTAAAAAAAAATCCCCGACATAGCGTGCAACATTTCGATCACACCTAACAAACGACTTAATGACCTTGAAGACCTGAACCGATTTCCACCTAACATAGCTAAGAACGCTCTCGACTGATATACATACCTTTCAAACAAAAAAAGGCGAATTAAAATCGGATCATCCGTTTTGGAGCTACGATGCCAAAGACAGACACTTATATTTACACAGGCATGTGAAATTTATAACATCCCGTCGTTTTTGTGTCGGGGGTTTTTCAAAACGAAGAATAACTTACCGAGTTACATTTAGGTAATAACTAGAAAGTACTTTCTGGATATAATTTGGCAGGCTTCAGGCTTTACAAAAGTTAAGGCAATACATTCTGGTTTCATACACATTTCTGGTCCATTGCCAGACAGTTGAGGCAGGGCAAACTCCACGAATAGTTTGCTTATCCTTAGTTGATACCAATTATGTAATTGTAGTTACATTAACATTACTATAAATGTGGAAGTTCTAATCTAAAAACAATATAGCTACTAGTATGAAACTTAGTACTAGCTTAGAATTTAAATATATTATATCTAGCAATATCCCGCGAAAAAATTATAACCACAACCTGCAAGCAGATGAGTGAGTGTACGCATAGGCATGCGTTTATTGCAACTCCCTTCTTCCCATACTACTTATGATGTACGTATAAGTAAAAACGAACATTGTTTGTATATTTAAATTATATGCTATGGATTTCCGCAAAGTAACGCCTGATTCCATTAACAATTTAAATACTAGCTGCTACGCCGTAGCAAAAATTTTAAGTTGTATCAATGAAACAATCAAAATTACAATAATATTATTGAAGTGTAAGCGTTTAAGTGTACGTGAGTGAGTTTGTTACTTTTCACGTTAGCGAGATCTATTTTTGATCCAAATTTTCAGGAAGCAAAACGGTTATACCTGAAAAAAGCTTTTTTAGTAAGTATTTGACTGTACTTGTATTGGTGTTGTTTAATGAATTATCACATCACATGTTTATGTTTGCGTTTCTTGTGCCCGTTACTAAACCCAAGTGAATAAGCCTAATAAAGCATTATTAAGTCAATAATTTGGTTACACCAATAAGTAACGTTCTCGTACAAACAATACCTTGCTCCTAATGGATTGGCCGCGTCGGGCCATGTTTAGCAAACACAATTATAGAGTGCGTCCATTTTGCAATATGAGATTTGAGGCCCAAATTAAGTGAATTAGAGCTAGGGCCTCTGCTCTGCAGACACCGCAAATGTCTATAATCAACCTTGTTACTAAGCGACCTTTGCTGGCTGCCCTTATGTGTAATGTAAGTTGCTTGCAAATTTGCGCAAAATGTCTGCGATTTTAACCGACTTATAAAATAGATGGCGGTTATCTTGTGTTTTCGACAGAGTTTTTTTTTAATTTAATATTTACTAAGAAACAACTATGGTGACTTAGGTTAAATGTAGGTATAATCCCATCAAAAACAAAACTTGTAAAAAGTGCCAAGTCTCGCAACAAAGATCATTTGCCGTAAAAAGAAAGATCCATGTGATGCCAAGCTGTGGTAAGTCGGTTGGTCTAAAAACATCTTATAGTGATCATATCATTATTATTAAAAATCTTTCATGTTTTAAATAAATAAGTAGATTGACTTGGCAATCGCATGAATATACAATGTATATATTATCTATCTCACAAGTAATAAAATTAGATTGCTTAGTGCGATTGCCAAGTCATTGGTGGTGTAATAATTGTTGTAATGTTATATTTTAATTTCAATCAACTTTTTTAAAACTTTTTTTTTCAACGTCTTTTACTTTTATCCCAAATACGGCTTCTTTTACTTTTATTCCGACAACGGCAAAACAAGGGAATAAAATTATAGCATTTTCAATAAGTACGTGCATTTTTTTTACCATAGCATCTAAACTACTAATCTGATAAAAAACATACTTTTTAAAGACGTATCGATATATTTATAATTATATCCCGGGTCACATAGGCTATATAATACGTAGTCAGAATATATTATTTCATAAAAATTGTAGTCATTTAATTCATTAAAACCTAGTTATTATTTATGCATTTTGGAATAATTGTGGCATAATATATTTTAGACAACATTCTAACATCTTGATTCACAGTAATAACAATAGGTCTACAAAACAAAAAATTATAATGTATAAAAAATATAATATTATTTTTATTCTGACTGTACCCAACAAAACTAGCAAATATAATACAGAAGCCTTGAATCAGAAAATATTTGTCGTAATGTCGACTTGTGTTATGAACGCCCAGTCATTGTAACTGATATTACAAGGTTCTGGCGAGGCTCAATATGCTCTATACTTGTCACAGAGCCCCATTTATTTTTATTATCATTTTCCCTAAGCTGTTTATGAAAGCCTAGTAAGTTGGCTATCAACGGAAACTTAGTAATATACGTTTCTCGTCTTAGAAGTGTTTTGTTTGTTTTTGTGCAGGATAAAAATGATATAAATGATATATAATATATTAGCTGTGATCTAGTAATTTAAAAATGTAGGTTTGTAGGTAATATACAGAGTTAAAAAAATTACTTTAACTTTGGGATATGATTTACTTCACTTTCACTTTTTATAATTAAGGAAACGTATTTAAGAATATATAATAAATAAACACATTTCTTGAATGAGCAATCTCATCCCAAAGTTAAGTTAGTTTCGACTCCTTTGGGCGCGATTTTGACCCACATGAAACGGCCAGATTTCATTTAAACTAGGCAGATTTTTCTAGGACTGATGTCAATCGACTAATTTGATAAGATTCAATTTTTTGCAAATTAAGATTTTTTACGGTCAGCATATAACGATCAAACACACACAAATTTTCGTCTACGATTACTATTCTTCGTTTCAATGTGAACAAAAAATTTAAATCGAACAAATTAATGAGTAATTGTTTTTCGTTATTGCCGTTTGAATAAGTGGCATTTACTTAGAAGCATTATAGACGCCCTTAATAAGCGTTGTTTACATTAATATCATATCATATCGGAACACACATACCACAGTACATACATAGCGATTTCAAAATATTAGCAGATAATCAAATTGTGCTTTACAATTTTCAATCAACATGATAATGCGTTCTGTTTTTGAAGCTTATTTGTGTCTAACAGAAAGATTTTGAGATAGTGGGTACTTTAGACCCCATGTATCTTTTGTTGGAGTAATCTGCCCAATCAGTTGAATCATCTCGAGATCCGATGAACCGCGTCTAACGCGCACTCAAGAGGGTTAAATCCTTACGCAGCTGCTTTTGTCATTTCACATTGAATATTTATATTATGTTGAGATTATCCCAACCTCCATCTAAACTATATTTAATAGCTGTCGTAAACAAAATATTATAAAACCTTCTAAATAGACCACTAATGATATTCTATTGAATTTCTGTAGATTTTAATTAAGTTAATTTTATTTCATATTATTTCGAACATATTCCAGCTTGATTTTATTTATATACATAGTTAATATTGTAACATCGAAACTGTATGTGTAAAAATGTTACATATTTTTTTAATTCAAGGTTAAGTACTAATTTCACCAACACATGTTAGTGATTAATCCTTCATTAAATTTTATGTTATCCCTGTCGTATTTTTTATCAATGAATGAGAAAGCATGGATATGCATGGATAGCATATTTTAACAAGCCGTTAAACTAAAAATCGTTGGTGAAATCAGGACTAAAAATTTATACGGCTGTAATATTAATGAGTGATAATACTTCAGGGTGTGTATGGACCCCGTATATAGAGCTTACTGTGAAAGTACCAGCGCTGAAAGTGGTACTTTCTTTTTACTTATTGTATGGGCAAATTTATGATGTTGGGGCATTTCTCATATAAACATGAAAGTCAAAAGTAAATCTATCAGCGCTGGTACTTTCACAGTATAGTGTATACTCTACATAAGAGGACATAATAATATACACCCTAAAGTATTATCACTCATTTATTTTACACCTTGTATATATCGTATAAAGTACATAAATAATAAAGTATAAGTTACTAATATTTTATATTATATTAGATTTAAAATGCTGGTGCAGCCTCGATACAAGAACGTGAGGAATAGTGATTCTTTTAGCTTATCTTGAATATCGCACTGATTAATCTGATCGAAGGTGTCTGTCTGTGAGTGTAAGACATTTTAACTGTAAAAGAATCGTACATAAATCGACCTGAAGTTCGTTCACTCAACCCTATTGCTATAGGTTATGTGGGGTTAACCGTTAATATGTTGGATACAATATAATTGGTTAGGCTGTAGGTACATTATAAAATTATTAATTTAATTAATAAAAGTGATTTAATTGTTTATCCGAGAGACAAAAGTATTTATTAATTTCGACCACCAGCGAGCCATGTTATAATAATAATTATATATTTTACACAGTAATAATACACAAATTACTTGCACTTTCTCCACTTTATTAGTTGTTAAACATAAGATTTATTGAAATACACGACCGGTTTCGACTAAGTCATCATCAGGTTAGTCGAAACCGGTCGTGTATTTCAATAAATCTTATGTTTAACAACTAATAAAGTGGAGGAAGTGCAAGTAATTTGTACATATCATTACTGTGTACAATGTATTTCCATCAAGAACCTACAGTACATTCAATAACATATGTAATTATATATTTGTTACGATACTTTATTTAGATGTTATTATTCATAGTCTTCTTCTTATTCTTTTAATATAGGCAAATATTCCCTTTGTGCAACATTCTGCCAGTGTCAAGTATTTATATCTAACTATCATTTTTATTTTTGGCGAACGAAAATAGAGAGACTAAAAAAACTGATTTAAAATTTAAAATTTGGAATTTGACTCCTGAAAATTTATAAAGTCTTCCAAATTAATCTAACAACTTTTTTATTTCTCGGTAAATAAGTCACAGCAGCATTATTTTATATAATTAGGGTAATTTAATTTTTAACACGCTTTTATTAGCTCAGGTTGTACGTATCTATGTTTGTATGTAATATCTACTATGTATGTATGTAACGGAATCGTTGAGCATAATTTTCAACAACTTCTAGAAGTCTGATTAATTTGAAATTTGGATATGTAGCAAGGACCAATGACAATTTAAATAAGCGTGTTTTTGTATTAATTGTATTGTTGTACGGCTGATTCTGTTTATTATTCATCATCCATGATGATAATTAATAATAAACAGCCGTTAGTGAAACGACTGTACATGAGTAATTCAGTATTTTTTAAGTCTTTTGCTAATTTATGAAGGCTAGCAATTATGTTCAGGGGGCCTACTCAAGATGCTATCGCTAATTATCGCTTACAAAGTTCGATAACAAAATGTATGGGATTTGACATAAGCTACACTAAATGATCGCGATTTGGTATGTCATTTAGCGTACCTTATGTCAAATCCCATACATTTTGTTATCGAACTTTGTAAGCGATAATTAGCGATGGCATCTTGAGTAAGAATATGTATTAGGAAACAAAAATTAAGACTTACCAAACTCTACTAGCAATTAGGTACTATGTCAATAATGAACCTATGTTCAAGTTTGATATACGCCTTCTAATATACGCCTTAATTAATTAATGAAACTGAATAGCAGAGGTAACTATATACTTCGATACATACACCTCGTAACAACACACCTCAAAAACCTCTCGCTTCAAATTAAATTGTTAACGTTACGTCAAATTACAATTGATTTAATAAAGGTATCCCCGTATAGTGTAGAGGGCAATTACTGTGAGATTCTGTGAGATTAGTGGTCGGTTGCCTGGCAACGTCACGCTGAGACATAAGCCGATTAGGATAATTGCCGAAATCCTATCGAACATAATTTTCAGCTACGTTCGTTTATTTGTAGCTTGTAAATTCGTTTGTTTTATGTTGACTTTTATAGATTACTAGCTGACCTGTGCTCACTTCATTAGGCATATAAATAGTTTTACACAATTCTGAACCCTCAACGTGGGACCCACAACCCTTAACCCGCAACGCGAATTAATTTTTTTTTATGGATTTGGAATATAAAATATTAATCCAAATAGTTAAAACTTATACAGTGTGTAAAAAGAGCAGTCACTATAACTTTGAGATACGATTATACTACCCTTCCCCATTTTGGAAATGTATTTTTTTATTATTTTTTTTGTCAAAAACTAAAAAAAATTTTTTTTACTCTAAACCGTTTGTTATTTTTCTGTCGCAAAAAAAAAGCAATAAAGCAAAAAAAAAATTGTTTTTGAAATTTTTGTAAAAAAAAACATTTCTAGAATGAGAAAAGGTAGTATAATCATAATATCCCAAAGTTATAGAGACTGCTTTTTTTACACCCGTTATAATTGCGGTATTTATAGCATTTCACATATTTTTTTTCCATTTGCAAAATAATTTGTTACCATGACAACCGTATCATATAGATTGGTAACGAAGGAAAAGATCGAGTCCAGGTTCAAACCCCGGTGACTATTACGTTTATTTTCTTTCTTTTCCTATTTTTTAAATAAAATATAGCCTATATTCAGCGCTGATAGTGTAGCTTTTCAACGGTGAAAGAATTTTTCATATTGGTTCAGTGGTTTCAGAGCCTATTCCATTCAAACAAACAAACAAACAATCAAATGTTACCTCTTTATAATATTAGTATAGTATAGATGTGAAACAATGTATGTTCTTGTTATTATTTTTCACCCCCGTCAAAAATAGAGGCGTGTTATAACATTGAAGTGTCTGTGTAGAGCTTATATATATTAATTGTTATTTTGAAAAATCGGAGTTGCCTATGAGCTCAATCGATTTAGCTACACATCTGACTGTGTTATCGACCCTAACAAGCAAAGTTCATTCACTTACGACCTTTATTGGAAAGTAGACTTATTTATACGCTATTAAATTTTCATTGACGTAAAAATATACAATCTATAAATAAATACAAACTCATTGAAAGCACAAGGCTTCTCGATACTGTACAATATCACTTAAAGTTGTGTTTTACTACAATTAATAGAGGCACTGGGCACGTTTTACACTTAGAGAGTTTTCAAAGTCTCTAATAATAAATATACGTTTACAAGTATTTATGTGCCTTACAAGTTTTGTATAATATATTTTTATATATATACATATATTTTATATATGTTCATTCATGTTGAATTATTATTTCATAAAAGAAATCAGTTTGAATTAGTAGTAAGTTAATCAGTTTCTATACGAACAATGTTAAAAAAGATTTTTCAAAATTTCTCTGGACTAGACTTTTCCGACGGCGGCGTGCGCAGCGGCGTAGAAACAATAATTATTGTCTGCAGTCGGTGCGAATGTTTTTGTTTGCTTAGTTATGAAAACTAGACAACTCAGACCTTGGGCTTTAATATTATTATTATATTTTATAATTAAGTTGTATATTTAAGTTGTAAAATTCTTATATTACTATAAATAATATAAGGACTTGGCACCCATTTAGATTTTACATTTTTTGTCTTTGAACTTGGCTCTTGTTTCAAATTTATGTTTTGTTGGGATTCTGAAAACTGCGCTTGCCAACCCACGGGCTAAGCGTGGCAAGTATACACCCCCATGAAATACTTGGGCTTATGTCCAGTAGTGGACTTCAAAGCTGGAATGATGATGATGATAATGATGACTTCTGTTCATTTAAAATACATAAACAAAAAGTTTTAATATACCCAGCCCTAGCTGTGGCCATATTGTACAAAGTTGTGCTAGAAAAGATTTAACGTTAAACTGTCTAGCAAAGTTTTATTTTATTTGCATAAAAACTTTTTGTATAAGTATGAGTTATCTAGACGCTTATTGTTATTTGTTAAAATAAATATCTTAAGAGATTGTACTTGTAGATTTAGGATGGTACTTAAAACATATAAAGTTTTTCCTATTATATATATATATTTTTTGTTATTAATATATATATATGTATATATATTAATAACAAAAAACAAAGCTAAAAACAAACGAAAGGTAACACATAGAATAATAAATAATTATCTACAAATATATCAATATCTACAGATCTACATTGACGGCCTCCGTAGCGCAGTGGTTGAGTGCGTTGGTGCTCGAGCGAGAGGTCGCGGGTTCGAATCCCGCCGAGGGAACAAAAAGTTTTCAATGTTCCTGAGTCATGGATGTGTATTAAATGTGTGTATTAATATAATAAAAATCTTAAATATGTGTATAGTATGAAAGTATTAAATATATTTCCGTTGTCTGGTACCTGTAACACAAATTCTTCTGATACTTAGCACGGGGCCAGATTGACGTGGCGTGAAGCGTCCATAGATTACCTATAAAGTAGGTATAGTGTATACCTACTACCAATAAAATATAAAAAGCGTCCCTAGATCGTCCATATCAGCTGGCAGAGAATCTTGCAGACTGCCAGCATTGCCTCGTTGTATAGCAATTTACTGTTGTGCCAGGTAGTTCCCGTTCGGCAGGTTTCAGTAAGCTTTTTCGATATTAGAAAAAAATGGATCACAGAAATAGCGAATTATATGGTTAAGCGAGTTTTATATAAGTATCGTATAAATATATACCTGCGTTATACCTCGTTGTAAGCTTTCAGGGACCTGATTCACAATACTTAATTCGACTCGGAAACTTCCCTGCGCAGCAGGCAATAAACGCGATAACTGTTGACCAATAAACCAGTAAGTTTTCGAAAGTCGAACGTGAATTGTGAACAACCCCACAGATTCACATTTCTGATGTTTGAACGTAATTAGAACACTCGAGTCGAAATGAACGTAGCGTTGGATCAAAGCCAGTCAATATTTGCCGGCGTCTATTGAAAGAAGTCATTGGCACTGCGTTTAGATTGCTTCGTTATAGACGGTTAGACTGTTTAGACGTGGCTGTTTACTCTGAGGTGCTCGCAAACCGCACGCCGCCGTCACGCGCCCTGATTTTGTAAATTAATAAGTTTACACGTGAATTATATTGTATATTATGTGTATATTATTGCTTCTAACTTCTAACAATAATTTTATGTTAAAATATCTAGTTTTAAATTCTAGTTGTAGTGCTAGTATCATTGGCATGCTATCTTAATCTATATATTTCGTCTATTCAATGTTAATAATCAAATGAAAACAATCCAAAACCATTTTTGCAAATCTCAAAAATTTACGAATATACAAAGAAATTAGCAGTACAATTAGAAAAAGAGTGATTATCGATATATCAGTCTTTTTCTAATTGTACTTCTAATGTAAAGTTAGATACGTTATATGGCCGTTACGTTACATATCGATGTAACGTAACTTTCTAATATGGCCTATAATTCTTCATTGCGTTAAGTTAAAAAACTTAAACCTACAATACACCTATAGATTTATAAATATAATATACTTTACCAATTTTAAAATTTAATTTGTAAAAGTATAATATTTGACGCTAAGCAACATCCTTATTTGTATTGAGACATGTGTTACCGATTTCTCATCAAAGGTTTCAAACTTCCCCAACACATTGTGTATCGCTCATGTATTGTCTTGTTCCACAGATTCTTCCAATAAACCGCGAAGTCCCGCACCGCCGGCGGCCACAACTTCCACAAGTAATTAAAACCCCGAGACGGAAGACGTGCGGAACCACAAAGGCGGTATTTGTCCTCACGCCTGGCCGGACCACTTCAAATCTCCTCGATTCCCTGACCTCCTCGTGGCCAAATGTTGACAGTCTTGGTGTTTATTGTCAACTCCTTCGATGTAAAAATACTTACAGATTATAAAAGGTGGAGTACCTTTTTTGCCGCCTTTGGTTTTTTATATTCATGGTGGATGTAAAAAGAGCAGTCACTATAACGATACGAATATACTAACTTTTCTCATTCTAGAAATTTTTTATCATTTTTTTTTACAAAAAATGAATTTGATTTATTGTTATTTTTGCGACAAATAAAATAAAACCAAAAAAAATGTTTTTGACAAAAAAAAGACATTTCCAAAATGAGGAAAGGTAGTTATCGGAAACACTGTCGCGATTATGATATGATATGATTATTAAGAAGGAATAATTCTTTCATATATATTTTTGAGTAACTTAAACCGTTTATGCAGCGCACTATTTGGTCGCAGCGTAATTTTATACAGCAAGCCTTTCTCTATAAATGGACTATCCAACAAAAAAAGATTTTTTCAAATCGGAAGTAGTTCCTGAGATTAGCGCGTTAAAACAACCAAACTTGTCCGCTTTATTATATATTAAGTATAGATTTAATATCTAATGTAGATGTATGAGAAAGCTGTACTGTACTGTAACTTAAATTAATTTATAAAGAATTATGATTTTCAAAACTTTAGAGTACTGTTTGTCTGTTCGTGATAAACAAAGAAGTTTTTAACTAATTGAAGCATTTTCCCCGCTAGTGGCAATAATGTGGATTTAACAATTTGGGGTGTTTAATATTCAAAATAATTTTAACCACTAACAGTTCCATTACTCGCTATCATAATATATCTATATATAAAATAATTTCAGGTACGAATAACTGTAGCCCATATCGTATATTTAATTCTCATCCCATTCATTATTTATTTCATGCGTAAATAATAATTTGTTCGAAAAACCTTTAATTCCCGATATAAGGGCTTGAACACGAAATTGAGAATCCGAATCCGCAACGGAGGAATCTGTTTCGGTAGCTGATGACATTGTATGCTTTTTACAGTTTCGCTTAACTAGTCAATATTTTATTAAAAAAACCTATGTGGCTTAGTGTCAGTCAGTCAGGTGCTAAGGCTGGACGTTGCGGTTTCGAATCCCAAGCAAAAGTTTTAAGGGAGGAAAAGAGAGCAGAAGATTAGTACCTTTCTAGGTCATGGATCTGTTTAATATAAAATTATTAAATATATATCCATTGTCTGGTACCTGTAATAATTCTTCAAGAACGGGGCCAAATTTACGTGATGTAAAAGCGTTACATATTATTATTTTATCAAGATGATAACAGAACATCTTTTATAATATTACATCTCATAGCAAGTTAAAATAAGTATATTTTACAGATAAAAAAATTGCGAAAAGAAGAAGAACTTGTGTTCGCTGGAATTTTGTAGATTTTTCGATGCTCGTCGCAAGCTTGTATACAAGCCCTAAAATCGAATGAGGCGACTCATAAATTATTCAGCCGTAACGCGGTTTCGAAAGGCTTACAAGAGATAACGACAAAACCGTGACATTTTATACTTACCCCTGTTTATTGCGTTTTTACCATTTTTATGAAGAACAGTTCAAATAGCCAAGTACAAACATTAATCTGCTTTGAACAACAGAAGATGTGAAGGGACCGAGGTTAAATATTTTCTTAGGGGACAACCGCGTGAGATCTGGAGCGTGAAATTTTTACGCAAACCTAATTTGTTTAATTCACGTTCGGATATGATTCTCGTATTTTATTAATGGCCTGTTTTATGGACACGGGACGGTTTAAATAATCCTCGATGGTCTTTTAAAATATAATCTCCGATGTTCTTTTACGATTTGTATATGAAAACGATTAAGGAATATATTATTCAAAGACGTCGAAGATTTTTCAGTAAGTAGATTTTACTTACGTATGCATTATGCTAGGATTTAAAAAGAAATATAAATATTTGACTGTACCGATGTTCTCTTATTTAATATTAAAAATAAAACTATTTCAGTCTATACGGTATACTAAGTAGTGGGTACTTACTATACTAGATACCCACGTTTAATATATTAAAGTATTATTTTTTATAAAAAAAATGGCACAATAATTAAGCATTATTATACACTTATGGTTATTAATTTAACTACTTAATTTATTAATATTAGTATACGAAATTCAAAGTATTTTAGTCTTAAAGTCTGAAGTTAAAGAGTCTAGAACTCTAGAAGTTACACAAAGGCATTTAAAACTACACAGAATGCCTCAGCAATAATAAAAATCATTCAACCCTTCAACGCTCGCACATTTCTGAATCGCTATTTCTGAAACATAATTCAATTGCTGAAACAGTTGATGCGTGTCTTTATTAAATTCGGTTAACGTATAAATTGTACACTAAGTATAATTTACTACAGCACGCCGGTGATTTATCGGTTACATTAGAGGGGTGTCTTAGTGACTACCATTTTACTATTCGCGGTTTTAACCCTGCGTCATCAAATACTATACAGCGTGGTTGATTTACTTTCATATTATAATATTTGGCTTACATAATACTATAACACTATAGCATTTTCAAATAAATTCCTTTTTTAATCCTGTTCCTTTTATAATTCTTTTTTTTAATCTGTCGTATTTTAAACATAAAAAAATATAAGCATAAAATTGACTAAAGCTTAAATACAAAAATTATTAATCCTTAATCATCCGTCTATCATAAATAAAACTTAAATTTTATACCGTTAAAAATTATTTTAATAAAAATTATAGCATTTCAATTTGCTACGTACTCAATTTAGGTTTCGATTTAATATTTAATCTCAGTCTTCAAGTAATTTACATATTATATTTGAATTCTAGGAATCTAAATGAATGTAAGTCACATTGAAAATGCTATTGTATTTCAGATCGCTTCGCCACACCCTGTACATTTATAATTCAACTTTACCTTCGAGTCCGAAGATTTGAGAAAGTTTCGATTTAAATTAATTTTGCGGATTATTAATTTTGAGTAATGATCTCGAATATTGGATAAAATTAATTATTCAGCTGTTAAATTAATTTTCGAATAAAACTTTCATTGTGATAGAGTTATTCAAGCAATGTAATGTTCTCATTATCATAACAATAAATAAAATGCCAAAAGTTACAGTTTTCAATGAATATTTTTGGTGAAGTGACTGCTTATGTTGCAAACAATATAGTTTAAGACTATATATTGTGAGATCATTAAAGGATCTAATAGATCTCATACTACTTTTTTGATAACACGGAAAAATTAGAAGTCAACAAGATGAAACTAAAGATTTCTTTTTACCCGACTTCGGCGAAGCCAAAAGGAAGGGTAATGATTTTGGCAGTCTACGTATGTATATATGTATGTATGTATGTTCCCTCGTAGCGGCTAATCTAATCCGATTTTAATAAATGAGATATCAATCGATTGGTAATGATGCCGCGAGTAACATAGGCTATAAAAAATTTCGAAAAATTTTGGATTTTGAAAATTAAACCTCAAAAACTATCTCCAAAAAAACTAAATTAAGATAATTGTCTCGTGTTTGGTATCAAAAGGTCTTGGCAAGCACATTACGAATATGTATTTAAATATTTTATTCATTCTTACATTTTATTGCTAAATTCAAAATAAACGTTAAAAATGCGGTCGTACAAGTAGTATCTAGGAGTTGTTTAATTACTTATCTACGATATAATGGTTGATTTAATAAAAATATAATGTTATATTTGGCGTAGAAACAGAAAAATATAAAATAAAATAATAGTTAAAAACCGTCTTTACAAAAATGGATCTAAAAATGCTAAAACAAGAATATAATTCAATTTGAAATCCAGATACGCACAAGTACAAAAATGGTCAAGGTAGAGCCGTGGTCGTACCAGCTAAACAAATCTACAAATCTATAAAAAACATAATATTCGTCTGCTGTTGCAATATTCAATCCCAATAGCGGGTGAGACAACGGCTCTTGACCTTGACCGTTTTTGTATTTATTCATATCTGGATTTCAAATTGAATTATTTTTTTGTTTTAGCCTCTTTAGACCCATTTATGCAAAGTCGAGTTATACTCTTTCTTTTGTCTTTTTAACTTTTATTTTATTAGTTCACAACTCTTAGTAAAAAACTGGGAACCATTTTCAGAAGTCTTGCATTTTTTCTATAACAGGTATTATTAGTAACCGAAAACCTGAAAAAACATTGTCTGTATTCCGAAAAAGAAAAGTTGGGGTGAAATTATTCTCATGGCCTAATCATTATTCAGAAAATAAGAAGCTACATTATGAGGGTCCACTAATCATTTGAGGGGCCGAAGACAAATGCCTTCCGGAACTTTTTCCCATGCAAACTGTTTTCTTTAATAGCTTCGTTTCGGTGATTATCTCGTACTGTTATACTCATAAAGGGAATTAATTTTCGAAATGTAAGTATTAGTATTTCATGATTATGACATAGCTCGTAGAATCAGTCACTTGAGGTGGCAATGGACAGGCCACATCGCTCGGAGAACAGACACCAGATGGGGAAGGAAAGTTCTCTAGTGGCGACCACGGATTGGAAGACGCAGCGTAGGGCGGCCTCCAAGATGGACCGACGATCTGGTCCGAGCCGCGGGCAGCCGTTGGATGCAGACAGCGCACGACCGGTCGTTGTGGAAGTTCTTGGGGTAGGCCTATGTTCAGCAGTGGACGTCTACAGGCTGATGATGATGATGATTATGTGACGAACTCACTAGCGTAGTGGTTGAGCGTTCGCGAGGTCGTGGGTTTGAATCCCGCCGAAAAAATAAAAAGTTTTCTCAGTTCCTGAGTCATGTATGTGTATTAATATAATAAATGACTTAAATATGCGTATAGTATAAAAGTGTTAAATACATTTCCGTTGTCTGGTACCTATACACAAGTTTTTCGGATACTTAGCTCGGGACTAGACAACCGCGGTGTAAAGCGTAAATTATTAGATGACCTAGATGTAAATTATTATTAAAATCAGTAAAAGTAAGAACATGAATAATTATTATTATTGTAACATAATATACAGCTTTTGTTAACAATATTAAGAACAAAACAAACAGTGCCTACCTAACTCAAGATTAACATTAAACACCGCGGTGTCATGTGAAAAGTAAAGTAGTTTTCACATGACACCGCGGTGCTAGCGATGAAAATCTACCTCATCTATATATAACAAAATAATTACATTATTATGTTTTTAACATAAGAAAATAATTGTTTAAATACATCCAAGATTTTCAGTAGTACCGTACGCGGTACTCATATACATAATTTTAAAAACAACTTATCGTATTAAAAACAATTTATAGTTTCAAATAATGTTCAGGATTTTATTAATAGCGCACATAATTTTTTACAACAATCTTACAATTCGTATTTAGTTTAAAGTGAGTCCAATTAGTGAGTTTTGCTCGCAATCCGCTATTTAAATACCTCATTTGGCGCTTTATTTAAGATTACTTGAAACCGGGGCTAATAGCCGCTGTAGGGTTAGCGCGGAGATCTCTGAGCCGAGAGAGTGTTAAAAGATTTATATCGGGGAACTGGGGAGTCTTAATCTGGTGTTCGGCTTAAACAACATCTTAAGGAAATAAGCTGATTGTAAATCATTTATGGCAATTGTATATTTAAATGTTTATTTTAGCGTGTCCAATAGATAGATTTTTTTCATTTTACCATTTGTTACTTTTTAGTCGCAAGAACTATTTATTTTATTTTACTTTTGTCAAAAAAATTATGACCAAATATATCGTTCTATTGTAAATGTATTTCTTGTGTGCAATAAATGGTTAAATAAATAAATAAATAAAAAAAATTCTAGGATGAGAAAAGGTAGTATCAGCATATCCAAAAAGTTGTTTTATCTGGTCTTTATAATATATAAAAAAAAACCTAAAAACCCTTTATTTCAGGCTGCGTAGGCCCTTATTATAAATACCTTACAAACTAACATACATATTATATATACTTAATAACTACAATTTAATTTTTATAGCCTGTACTCCGTGGGCCTGGAGTCTGGACTGGATGTAGGGATTATTTCTCGATACAATAGCCTCTATGGATCAGTAGTTGTGTCGTCGTCGGCGCTCAAGCGTGGCGCAATACGATTATACTACTTTTCTCCATGTTGGAAATCTATTTTTTTTGTCAAAAACTAACTAATGTATAATTTTTTAACTTTTTAACGTATCTTATTTTTCTGTCGCAAGAATAACAAAAAAGCAAAGAAAATAAATTTCTAGAATGAAAAAAGGTAGTATAATTATATTCCAAAGCTATAGTGGCTATTCTTTTACACTCGTTATATTATTACGGGTCAAAATATATTTCAAATGAGAATTGAACGCGGTATTACTTTACAAGTTACACTAATTAAAGGTGTGTCATGTTTTTGCAGACATTTAGTAATTTGTCGTTTAGCGAGTTAACTTTATAAATAGAAAAGCCATTTTCAACTGAGTGTACTTTGAAGGTGGCGATGCGGTTTTTGCATGGTGCAGTGACGTCACAGTATACAATTTGAAATCGCACCCCTATTAAAATGTGAATTGTGCGGTAAAATTGTAATCTGAAACGCTTTTGCGGAACGTTTTGTTTAACAATTTAAATTGTATGTAATTTAAAAATACGATTAATAATGACATTAATAAAAAGCGAAATACAGAATCTTATTATTATATTAAATAAAAAGTTACTGCTTTCTATAGACTTTTAAATTACATTTTCAAATAATGTAACCTAGACTTTAGTGCTCAGAAATCAGAAAGTCATCTACGGACGAAAAAATTAATTTAAGTCGGAATTCACTCATCAAAAAGGTAAAAATGCAAAAATGAAAATGGCGAAGAAAAATAAAATGCTGGGGATATTCCAGCATCGTTCGAGAACTGAAAGATCTACTTATTAAATCTTGTCGGGACGTTATATCGTAAGAATATTGTGAGTTTTTGCATCAAATGCGCGGTATTACTTTTCCATTAGTGTTTCGATTTTTGTTTGCAATATCTTCGGCATGCTAGACGGTGTCTTTGTCCTTGCATTTCCACGGATATACGAATAAAATATTCCAATACATTTTTGTAGATATTGCTGAACAAGTTTGGGCAACTTTGTATAATGCATTTAGTGACTTGGTTAAAGTCGCAGCTGATAAAAGGCGGTAATTTAAAAAAACAAAACCTCGAATGCTTTCATTATATACTCCATGTAACTCTCACAATAAATACATACGACTCTAATGTCATATATCAATCTAGAATACATCGAGCCGTTCAAGCTGAAGAGAGTGCTAAACAATTATACATAAACTAGCTGTGCCTGTGACTTCGTTCGCCTGGTTTTTAAGTGACTTAAAACGTTTATGCAGCGCACGCAACGAAAGTCCCCAAATGTGCTCCTATTGGTCGCAGCGTAAAGCCTTCCTCTATAAATAGACTATCCAACGAAAAAATAATTTTTCAAATCGGTGCAGTTGTTCCTAAGACTAGCGCGTTTAAACAAAAAAACCCTTTATAATATAATAAAGTTAAAAAAATATATATAAAAACCTTATCGAAAAACATAACCCCTCTTTTGGTGCAGTCCGTTCAAAATTCACGAGGACATCACTCTTTCGGCGTGACGTCACTGATTGCTGATCAGATAACTACAAAGCTCACACAAGATTGCATATAACAGCAGCGTCACGCTTCGTTAGAAACAGCCAAGCCACTAACACGAACTGATTAGATTTCGCGTTCATACGCGGCCGTAAATCCTAGCCTGATGTGATTTACGCTAATTTCATTTCGCGTCGCTCGCTGCTCGCTAGTCTAAACGCACCTTAATTACGCTAAAGACACTGAAATCCACGCTATAACTATATAATTTGTATCGCGCTATGTTTGTGTGAGATCGTTCTTAATTAGAATCGCAGTCGTTAGACCGAAAGTTACATACTAGGGAACAGCTTTGTCACTATAAAATATTATGTGTGGAAAATTAACGTTTAAGTATATATTATATTATAGCTACAGGGTATAGTAACGTTAAGTATACAAAAATATAAAATCTATTATAGCTATGATATGATATTAATGATTTTATTACTACAAAAGTAAAACAGAAAATCAGTATAATCTACTACCCCTAAGGACTGGCATAAAAAGGGCATTATTAGCTTTACTCTAGTTTATCTATATAGACTATAGACTCTTCACACCACGTCAATCTGGCCCTGTGCTAAGTATCCGAAGATCTTGTGTTACAGGTACCAGACAACGGAAATATATATTTAATACTTTTATACTATACACATATTTAAGATTTTTATTATCATCCATGACCCAGGAACATTGAAAAGTTTTTGTTCCCTCGGCGGGATTCGAAACCGCAACCTCGATCGAGCACCAACGTGCTGAATCACTGCTCTACGGAGGTCGTCGAAAGTATAATTTGGTAATGCTATTTAAGTTTTGTTTAGAAAACAAAAACCAAATAAAAAACAAGTTGACCGGAGTTGACCTCAGCTAGGTAACTAACGTTAACCTGCATTCAGAATTCACTATTATTTAAAAGGAAAGTATCCGTCATAAAAATAATTTGCTTTAAATGTCTATAATTACGTCGATGCAGTGAGCAGCCTTTTCTGGAGTCACGGGGGATGCATTTTGTATGAGTACGGGGAACGCTTTAGATTAACTTGCTGTAATTACTCTGTAAGTAAACAAGGTAGAGCGACGCGTGTGTAATCACGATTAGTAATTAGGTGTACTATGACGTGGGATAGGAAGGGAGGCATTAGGAAGGAGCGAAGCTAAAGCGAAGCGATAATATATCAGTGACTCTTCTTATTACCTTTACGGACCTACACGTGGAGTTTCTTATAAAAATTGTAGTAACTAACCTCATTTAATTACATTTTTTTATAAACACCTCCACGATGACAAATTGCTGTAAAATACTTTGAGTACTTAGTAACGACATTTTTTATTAAAGATTAGTTATTTTGTTTGTATTAAATAAGCTTCAAAACTACTGGGCAGATTTTGATGAAGTACAGTAGACTACAGCGATGTACGAAACTTTTGTTACAGGGAAATAAACGATAATCGCGGGATTTTATTTTGCAAGTACGAAGTTGCGGAAACATAAGGTCTAGTTACATATAAAATAATCCAAGAGAAATGCGTGTATTATAACAATATATTATTATGAATTTAATCCCAACGTATACTTGTCATTGCAATAAAAGGTAATATTTAAGTGTCAATGTTTTTCAATAATGTCAATGTTATTTATATTACGCTATCGCACAGCTTAGCTATGAAATAGCGACCTTAGATATTTGACATGTAAGAAAAGCGCGTTAGTCAAGAACACATGCTAGAAACTTTGTTAATATTTAATGGTTCCCCGCGATTCGGCGTTGATTTGTAGACGCTTTGCCTTTCATTTTCGCCCGAAAGCCGCGAGCCACTAATTTAATAATTTCACATTTACTTACTAATGAACATCTATGTTTCAAACAAACGTGTTACAATCGGCTTGAACATAGTACCTACTTGTACCTATCCATAACTTTCAAGAAGAATATAAGGGCGTTTCTACCCTATACGAAATTTTACTGTCCATCATTCCAAATTTTTGTTATAAATATTGGACCTTATAAACACGGTTTGCCGGACAGTGAATTTCCGTTTAGGGTACATTCACCTTGATAAGGTTCCCTTGAATATGGAATCTCAATACAGCGTTTTTTGAAAAGTCATATTAATGACTTAAAATTATATAAAACTCAAACACATGCGTTACTTACATAGCTATTATTAAAACTCCAATTACACCTTTTCATTACAGTTGGATCAGTAGTTTAGGCGCTACGCCGGAACAAACATAAATACTTATACTGCCATAACCATTTCCCTTCTTTTGAATGACCGTACCTACTGTATATTCAAAACAAATTAAAAGTACAAATCACAATTGGTTAAATTTTATTACAACTAGTAACCCAATACTAGTATTTAATGACAACACGTGATGGTGATGATGATACTTTCAAATAGAGTCACAGTAGGAAATTAATGGCGTGGGGACATTCAAGGTCAATACTGAGGCTGCGCGTCGCACGCAGTATATTTAAAGCACAATATAATATGATTATCAGCCTGTCCCCCTAACACAGACAAAATCGATAGCGTCTGACTGAGCTCATGCGAAATCGTCAGATGCAGCATTTCCTATTCCACATAGTGGTAGTGGTAGTAGTATTGGATCGAGCGTAGAGAACATTTCGTTATATTTTAGCTCATTTTAGTACAGGAAAAAGTCGATAAGCTACATACTATTTTATTATATCTACCAAAAGAAAAGACACTGATGTACCATTTTGATATGAATTATATCCAATAATTTTCAAAGGTTTATGGTCTCTTTGGTGCGAGTGTCTAATAAACAAATTTATTATATCTACCAAAAGACTCATACTGGTGTATCATTTTGATATGAATTATATAAAATAATTTTCAAAGGTTTATGGTCTCTTTGGTGCGAGTGTCTAATAAACAAATTTATTATATCTACCAAAAGACTCGTACTGATGTATCATTTTGATATGAATTATATCCAATCATTTTCAAAGGTTTATGGTCTCTTTGGTGCGAGTGTCTAATAAACAAATTTATTATATCTACCAAAAGACTCGTACTGATGTATCATTTTGATATGAATTATATCCAATCATTTTCAAAGGTTTATGGTCTCTTTGGTGCGAGTGTCTAATAAACAAATTTATTATATCTACCAAAAGACTCATACTGATGTATCATTTTGATATGAATTATAATCAATCATTTTTAAAGATTTATGGTCTCTTTGCGAGTGTCTAATAAAACAGCAGGAAATCCGTGATTTTAGTGAAATGTGTTTTATCTGCGACTTTCGCGTTGTCTGGCCATCAACCGGCTTTATCTGTGTACCTGTATAGTACGTTTACAGTGATTGTTGTGTCGTATTTTACCCCAGCCTCAACGCAACAATGCTTTTTATAGCAACTTTTTGTTTCGTCAGCAAAAAAATTAAAAGCTCCTATTCATTGGGTTTTTGGAGACGTAATTTATATCGATACGAGGTTTTTCAGGTTTTTGACTTTGTGATTCATCGATATTGTGGGATCAGCATGTGATAATGGTATGCTTTACACACGGCTATATTTATTTTCCACAATAATTTCAACCCTTAAAGGTGTTCCCAATGCGATAGAAACGTCTTTCTTTTTTATGTTATAATTTAAAATATTATTCTTATTATAAAAAACCGTACAAAATTTTCAATCATTTTTTTTATGGAAAAAGGGGGAAAACGAGCAGGCAGTTCACCTGTTGTTAAGTGAATCCTGACGCCCATAAACATCCGCAACTCCAGAGGAACTGCAGGTGCGTTGCCGGCCTTTGACGAAGAGGTAGGCTCTTCATATTTTAGACTAATTATATCAAGTCTTATATAACAGGTGTAAAAAGGGCAGTCACTATAACTTTGGGATATGATTATTATAGTACCTTTTCTCATTCTAGAAATGAATTTTTTTTGCTTTATTTTTACAAAATTTAAAAAAAAAAATTTTGCTTATATATTACATTATTTTCCAAAATGAGGAAAGGTAGTATAATCGTATCTCAAACTTATAGTGACTGATCTTTTTACACCCTGTATAAGCAATAACCTTGCTATATTTTTATATATAGGTACATAGCTTGTACATATCAACTCTTGTATGAAATTGATTACAATATTATTTTATTTTATTTATTTTTTTATTTATTATAAGTAAGTATTATAAATTGCAAAATGTTCATATAATGTATTTTATCAGTAAGCTTACTTACGACACAATCGAGAATCGAATCAGTTCGATTTCAACGGCTTTTGGTATTTTATTTGATGGATTACTTTGAAACTAACCAGGATAAAGAAAATCGTAAGATCGTAACTTTTTGCACTCCTGACCATATCAATCGACTGAGAATCAAAATAACAAACTTCAATTTATTTGGGAGTACACGATACGGTCGAATCTGAATCAAAATCAAATCAGTTTGGAGAGTAAGGCTCTAGGAGTTGCAAGTGTACGGTTCCGAGAAGTTCCGAGAATTTTAAAAATGAATTTGGAAATACGTGCGTAACAGGATTTTGTAAATAATTATTTTTTATAGTGCCGGAGGAAGAATATTATCTCCCCATTAATAGTTTTTTCCATGGAGGTCGTGAAAGGCGACAGGGAATATATCCGGAAATACGCAGCAGCATTTCCGCGGACATTGTAATTATTATTGCCTGCCATGCGTGGCGAGTATAGGCACCTACCCCCTAAGACACACTTTGCGGAAGCTTATGTCCAGTAGTAAACGTTATAAAAGATCCCCTCACCGATTTCGGCGTTGGTAGGTAGCCGATATCATTGTAACCAGGCCAGCTACGCAGTAGTTATTTTATAATGCCCAAGTGTGTGCGCAATACAAAAAGACACTCTCTCTTCCTTTAACTCTCTTAACCCAGTGGGACGGTAAACCGACACGACTGGCGAGAGAACAGGCGCAGGACCGACTTTTTACATGCCCATCCGACGCATGGATCATCTTTCTTGTCAGACAATCAGGTGATCAGCCTGCATTGTCTTAACCAAACTTGAAAACAACATTTTTCGTAGTTCGAATGGAACGCACGACCTCCGGGTCGAGAGCGAGGCTCTGAACCACTAGATCACGGAAGTGCTTGAACGTAATAGCTGAAGTGATAGGAACGGTCCTATTGTTGATGAGATTTTCATGATCTTGATTGAACGGAACTGCAGTGGAATTCTTTAAGCGCAATAATCGTGACAGCCAAGATTTCGACCGCTGTAATATCGATAATGGCCGAATTGGTATTCCCCAAGATTAGTTTTTATGCTATTAACAACCGACCATGTGATATTCGTGATCACCGCGACGAGCACAGCCTCACTTGGTCGCACAGAATTGCACTGCCGTTGTTGCCAGACAAACATACATTATTTTTTTAATAATATCTATGGACGCTTCACACCACGTCAATCTGGCCCTGTACTAAGTATCCGAAGAACTTGTTTGTTTGTTTGTTTAAACGCGCTAATCTCAGGAAGTACTGGTCCGATTTGAAAAATTCTTTTTTTGTTGTATAGTAAATTTATAGAGGAAGGCTTTAGGCTATATAACATTATGCTGCGACCAATAGGAGCGAAGCGTCAGTGAGAAATGTTGCAAAAACGGGGAAAATTATTCACATCTAGGGACTTTCGTTGCGTGCGCTGCATAAACGGTTTAAGTTACTCAAAAACCACGCGAACGAAGTCGCGGGAACAGCTAGTACTTTTATACTATACACATGTTTAAGATTTTTATTATATTATACACAAATTTAATACACATCCATGACACAGGAACATTTTGAAAAACTTTTTGTTCCCTCGGCGAGATTAGAACCCGCGACCATTCGTTCGAGCACCAACGCGCTCAACCACTGTGCTACGGAGGTCGTCAAAATTTTTTCATTTCCTTGCAGTACTTTTTACAGCCTATTCGCATGAAGCATATAGTCTACTCAATATTTGTTATAAACTTTATCAAAATCAGTCTAGTAGTACGCAAACGAAATAGTACATTTTACTTTTCGCCGGGCTAGTTTCCGAACCGGTGGTAGGCATCATGTAGGACAATTCGAAAAGTGTTATTTGATAACCTATATGGAAATAAAAATATTTTTTTACCTCAGTTAAATGTTAGTTTTCAAGAAGTTTTTATATATCACTAAACGCTATAGATAAGACCGAAATCAAGTAAAGTAATAAAATTGTTTGTCTAACTAATGTTCGAGAACAAAGCAGAAACAAATAAAAACAACCCAACCGCCGATTATAACGATTTATCCCAAATTTATACCGCCGCTATTGTTTCGGAGTAATTAAACCAATAATTACAAAAACTTCAGCACTTTGTCTGCTAGGGTTATTTTTATGTAAATTTCAATTACTATCTCAATTCGTTTTGTGTTTTCATAAGCATTTGAACACTGAAAATAAATTTCTGTCATAATTTGTACAAATATTTTTTATTTTGTTATTTATGAATATGAATATATTAGAAACATACTATGATATGTTTCTAAAAAGTTACATTTTGTATTTGTATACAAGCTGTAATATTAATGAGTGATAATACTTAACGGTGTGTATTTCCTTTATAGAGTTTGCTGTTAAAGTATCAACGCTGAAAAAGGATCTTTTTTTAAATCATTGTATGGGCAAATGTATGATGTTGGGGCATTTCTTATAGAAACATAAAAGTCATAACATTCCCATACAATATATTTTTAAAGTACCTCTTTCAGCACTGGTACTTTCATAGTAAACTCTACATAGGAAGCACATACACACCCTAAAGTATTATCACTAATTTATTTTACATCTTGTATATTTTAACCCGACAAAATCTCACACACACATAAAAATTAGCTTACAAGCCAATATACAGTAATTAACTTTATCTATAATATTTTACGACCAGAATAGGTTTATAACATTTTCGCGCAATGTATGGAAAAACACCGATATTAACATCAATCACATTATTATATGAGTAACTGTTATTTTATGACCATCTAATGGCCCGATAAGAGTATTTTATTATTCCCTAATGGCTTATACCTGTCTTACAGCGTAACTACAACGATGTGTTATGGCCGCGCATCGCCGACGATTTCGCATAATGTACACTCCTATGGGATGTAATGAATGGATTTTATGCTCTTTATGTCTTTTTTATTAATCGGCATTCCTAGCATTTGAATAGAATGAGAAAAGTGTATGAACCCCATTTTATAATATTGCAATCGTATAGTCGTAGCACCGTAGTAGCCTCTACGCCCGTGCTACACGGAATCGTAGCAATGCGTAGCTTATAATTTATGGTTAAACGAACTTACCTTAAGTGAAGTTCGACCAAAATTTTGTGAGATGCTGCATCTGAGAGACTTCCATAATAACCATGTAGTCCGTTTTACGACCTACAACATCGCCACACGATTTTTAGATAAGCATTTAAAAAGATCTAAAAAGTTCACGTTCACTCACGGCTCGAGCGGTCCCGATCTCCGTTCGGCTTCATTTGGTTTAGAGAATTGGTCGAGGCTTTTATTCTGCACCCTGGGGTCCTTGCTCAGCGTGCGCCTCCTGCGCACCGCGTGCTAGGGTGTGGGAGGGAGTGAAGTCTCTCAGATGCAGCATCTCACAAAATTTTGGTCGAACTTCACTTAAGGTAAGTTCGTTTAACCATAAATTTTATTTCGATGCTGCATCTGAGAGACTTCCATAATAACCATGTAGATGTTCAGCGCTTGTGGCAGAATAAAACGGTAATTACAATCTTATCACATCTGTGTTCATTCTTTATCACAAATAAAAACTTAATATTCAATCATGTCAAAACAAAAACATAATAATGTTATCAATATTATAGTTCTATTCATCCGTAGTTTTAATGATTTATAAAAATAATTATTGTCTAATAAAGCATTTGAAATAAAGTTATATAATCTTTTGTTAATACAGAAAACGATAACACTTGCTGATTCATGTCTGATAAGTATCAGAGGTTGATTTTAAAAATCCGTAAAATAAAAGCGAGTTGCCTGACCAGTTTTGTAATTAAAATCTAATGACACGCCGGCCTATCTGACCGAGGAAGTGGCGGCGTGACGCGTGCTGTGCGCCGTGAATACGTTCACGTCCACGCCTCTCGCAAGTCCCAGATGCGACTTATGGTCTAAGAACTCGCGTAGTGAACGGGCTTTTTAAAAGGTGAGAAATAATTTATAAGTTTTTACACGATTGAGACAAATACTAGTTCTTTCTAAATATGATAACAAAGTGAGTGCAGGACAAATTGAAGGTTGGCCAAAGTCTTGACTTGCCAAAGCCAAGAGGCTTACACCTATTTGGTGTCGAGGTCTTAATTAATCATTAATTGCAATAACGATACGCGAATCGTAAAAGTGAACGTCTGCTATTCTACTTAGTGACAACGTCTCCAGTCTCCATCCGTTGTCCTGTGGACAACGCCATCAGAGTTAGTGCCTTTTGTGATAAAATTTGGGTTGCAGTGAAATCATACTTACAAAATTTAGCAAATATTCCAAGACTAAATTAGGTTCCTGGAACTAGTTACACCATTGTTTTAATTCCATTTTATATTGATAATATGTAACTTTTGTTACAGATTTTAGCTTTATGTCAATAAACTGAGGCCCGTTAGTATTCCACGCACCAAGTAGGCTTGCTGCACAATACTGCTCACGCTAGGGTAACACTAGAAGGGGACAGTAGACATTATATATTAGGTTTCAAATAAATTATGTCAAACTTGAGTAGCGACTGAAACAGAGGCAACCATGGCAGCAACAGCCAGTAGGAGATTAAAATTTTACATATTATTATAATATGTATATTGTTATTTAAACGTAGATCGCATGGAAACGCAAATAAATCCATATTATTAAGTTGTATAGATAATTAAAAGTCCTTCTTGGTTAATTTCCATTATCTATCGATACTAATGTACCTAGATGTTTCGTCGGCGTCTTTGTCATCGTAAGATTCAAAGTAAAATAAAGCAAAAATATAAATACTTAGGTACGTTTTATTTCGCACTACTACCTAGTTTTGTTGTGAATTCATTGAGATTGAACGCCACATAATCTAATAATATAAGACATAGCTCAAGTATTGTTTATTTCGAGCATTACATAAAATTTACAAAATTATTATAAGCCCATAAATGCAGCTAATAATTCCAGGTAATTACTATGATTTTGAGCCATCAACTAATTAATGGCGTCTTGTTATTACTCCATTGCATGCGGCTCCTCAGCCTGTAAGTAGAGAGTACGTAAAGATTTGTAAATCGTACAAATTTCTTTATAAATTAATTACTTATTATTAAAGGCTTTGGACCCGATAACGCAACTCCAGTCCATATCATAATATGAATAAGACTGTAGTAACATAATCGAATCAATATTATTAATATATTTCTCCAAACCTAAAAACTTTTCTCTTTCAAAGTATGTATAAATAATTATTACATAACTGGTGTATGCTGGACATGATAATGTCAAATTGTCAATAAACTTCACGAAATCACGTTCACCAATTTGGACGTTACTACGGATTTCGTAATATATTTAAGAGATTTTCAGAAGTTTTTCAGAAGGTAATTATAACTGCATTTGCAGTATCTATCTGGAACCCAAGAAATGTATAAACTTGTGAAGTTATCATATTGCTTTTCTCAAATTTTATAACAAAACCTAGTTATTCTAATTTTACCTTTAGTTCATTAGTACATAGTGCTTAATTACATATTATAGAATAATCTTTACCAACACAAAGATTTTCATCGAGGTAAGCAACTATTAAATGCCCATGGTTTCTTAACCATGTGAGAAGAGGCTTAAGTTAGTTAGTTGAGCTTTGTAAATACAAATGTAGCAGAACTTAAGCCACATGGAAGACAATAAAATTCATGAGGATTATAATTATGAAATCTAAACCTCACATATTTTTTATGCCTTTTATGTATTGACACAATAAAGCAAACTTCTTTGAGATCAATTGATGGGGGCTTAGAAGCACCTAAGAATCAAATTTTCTAGCGGTTCGAATATCTTCCACTATAAAATGTTAATTATGTACAAATTTGTTAAGATGTTCTTTAAGTTGAATATAAACTTATTAAACCCACCATTACCGTTCGGTGTTAGAATCATTACCCTTCTTTTTGGCTTCGCCGAAGTCGGGTAAAATATGAATTATCATATTAAAATAGCTTCTAATTCCTTATGTTAATTTATAAGCTTTTTATATTTTTACGTCATGAAAACTGACGTCATGTAAGTTAGTAAATAAAAAGGTATATATAATACCTTAAACGCACGACAGAACTGTGCTGTCAGCATTAATTAGAAACCAATTGTGTAAAAACAATGGAATGCATCTTGCGTGAGGTACCTCTAATAACAGCGTCTCCTCTCCTTGTTGGCTCTGGCGCTCGTGTAGGCACGGCCGCGGCGCTGCGGCAGTGTCCTCCTCGCTGACGTGGATGGCTGCGGCTCGTGCAGGCGGGCCGGCGCTGCTGGCGCTGGCCTCGTGTACTGTTACTGCGGCTCGTGTAGCGGGCCGGCGTCGCTGGCGCTGGCCTCACGTACTGTTACTGCGGCTCGTGCAGCAGGCCGGTGCTGCTGGCGCTGGCCTCACGTACTGTTACTGCTGCTCGTGCAGCGGGCCGGCGCTGCTGGCGCTGGCCTTATGTACTGTTACTGCGGCTCGTGCATCGGGCCGGCGCTGCTGACGCTGGCCTCATGTACTGTTACTGCGGCTCGTGCAGCGGGCCGGCGCTGCTGTCGCTGGCCTCATTCACTGTTACTGCGGCTCGTGCAGTGGGCCGGCTCTGCTGGCGCTGGCCTCACGTACTGTTACTGCGGCTCATGCAGCGGGCCGGCGCTGCTGGCGCTGGCCTCATGTACTGTTGGCTGCGGCTCGTGCAGCGGGCCGGCGCTGCTGGCGCTGGCCTCACACAATGTTGACGAGGAGGAGCTCCGGAGTTTCCCGGCGGTATCCGATGCCTGCGCTGGGAGAAGGCTTTAAAGGTTTACTAGTTTGAAGACGAGTATAAATCCTTGGTATTATTTGTGTTTCCACAAGCTTTTCACAGCACCAGTATTCATACCTTTTTCACCTTGGATTGTATTCCAAAATTCTTTATACAATTGAGGCAATATATTAAGCTTCTTTCAGCCAACTGATTCATCAAAATGTAAATCTGGTAGGAGGTCAGCTGTTTTAGAAATTTATTTTATTATTTCTATTTTCAAAAGACTTTCTCTAATAAGTACTTTTGTTAAATTTAGGCACTTGTGATCGTAAAAAGATTTTTGGTATAAGTGGTTTTGCAACTAGAGACTCCTTTGCTCTGTCTCTTTGATAGCCCATTCAATAGGATTTTGCTCTGTGTCTTTGACAGCTCATCCAATAGGATTGTACCCCAACGTTTAGAGAGTTTAATGGGTATGTTTTCGCATTATAATTTGGCAAATTTATTTGCCACTCCAAGAATATTTAAGAATTCAATTACACCACAGAACAAGCGGTCAACTTCTTGGCTAGTCCACCGGCTCAGGGTCTGTTTGATTAACCGGCGCTGACGTCGGCGGATCGGGCTGCTGAAGCGTCGGCGCTAGCGCGGATGACTCGACGTAATCAACGTCTACGATGTCGGTCAAAGACCGAGGAGTGGCGCAGCCAGATTCGGCCACTCGCACTTATCACGTCTGCTGACGCCCGGCGAGCGCTCATAATCACGTCGGCTTTCCCAAAAACAGAAAACCAAAGCGCCAGGATGAAAAGCAAGAAGTAACTTTCAGGATGGCATCGCGTGTCACGTTAAGAAAGAACTTATTTTTGTAACCAGGATAATATCTCGTATTACCACATTAAGGTACAAAATAATGACTATCTGGGTAATATCATGTATTAACACGTTAAGACGGTCATTTTAGTAACATACAGTGACTACACCTTAACTGAGAACAAAGGAAAAACACGGAATATTTTTTAAAATAATTGTGGGTAGTTTGGTACCTTTAAAGTCCTTTGTTGCGGCGTAATTTACTTTCCATTCGCCATATATTTGATTTGTTATCCGGCAATAAAAACTAATTATTGCACTGTATCACTATTAAAATTAATTATAAGTGTTGACGATGTCGCACACGAAAAACGAATGAAGCCGAACGGAGATCGGGACCGCTCGAGCCGTGAGTGAACGTGAACTTTTTAGATCTTTTTAAATGCTTATCTAAAAATCGTGTGGCGATGTTGTAGGTCGTAAAACGGACTACATGGTTATTATGGAAGTCTCTCAGATGCAGCATCGAAATAAAACTAGGTTGCTTATGATTATGCTTATACGTAGCTTATACTTCTGGGTAGTAAATTAGATTTTATATTTTAGTTGTCAGTTGTCTCTACGACCTCTTCGTTATAATTTATATCTATATACTAATAAAGCGGAACAGTTTGTTTGTTTAAACGCGCTAATCTCAAGAACTACTGGAGCGATTTGAAAAATTAGTTTTTTGTTGGATATTTCATTTATAGAAGAAGGCTTTAGGCTATATAACATTACGCTGCGACCAATAGGAGCGAAGCGTCAGTGTGAAATGTTGCAAAAACGGGGAAAATTAATCACATTTGAGGATTTTCGTTGCGTGCGCTGCATAAACGGTTTAAGTTACTAAAAAAATATATATGAAAGAATTATTCCTTTTTTATAATCATCATAACAAAAACCAACGTGAACAATCAAAAGATAATCGCGATAGTGTTTCCGACAACCACGCGAATGAAGTCGCGGGCACAGCTAGTATAATATATAGTTTTATATAATATATTTTGCTATAATAATGTAGTTTATTACATTTTTAATAGTTTTATTTCACTGTTGAGTTCCCTGAATAATACAAATACTAAAGAACATATTAAAAGTATCCTCCCCTATCCTTCCTAAACTACATAAAGAAAACGTAGTTGAATCTGTAACACCAACTTTATTTATAAACGACTATTTTTCACGTGAATGTGTCGGATTAGGTGAAATACGTTCCATCAATCTCGTGTCACGTGAATTTTAAGATGGAGTAGCTCCCCCTGACAGTCAAATTTCAGGCAAAATCAGCCGAGAAATGTAAGGAAAACATACATCATGTACACAATGCAACTATAATAGACCGCGCGACGAAATCCGATTTTCTCCACTTCCCGACTGAAATAGCATTAACGGGATAAAAAGATATTATGTTGTGCATATGGAATTTACATTTCAAATATGCGGGCACGGTTATTTTATTTCATACATACAGTATCATCATTGCTTACAGTTTTTTACTTGGTGCAAAATAAATGAATGATAATACTTTAGGGTGTGTATGTGCCTCCTATGTAGAGTATACTGTGAAAGTACCAGCGCTGAAATACTTACTTTTGACTTTCATATTTGTATAAAAAATGTGCCATACCTTTTTCCATACAATATCATGGCAAATGTGACTAATTTTCCCCGTTTTTGCAACATTTCTCACTGACGCTTCGCTCCTATTGGTCGCAGCGTAAAGTTATATAACCTAAAGCCATATTTTTTTTAAAGTACTTCTTTTAGCGCTAGTACTTTTACAGTAAACTCTATATACGGGACCCAAACACTCCCTAAAGTATTATCACTTATTAATATAATATTAGTAATATAATAAATATAAGGAATGTCTGTGTATATTTAGAGACGATTTACACCACGTCAATTTGACCAGATTGAGATGGTGTGAAGCGTGCCTAAGCGGGTATCGAAGCCGTGTACTGTAGCTTGAGTTCCAACATGCTATTTACTGAGCTACCGACGAGGATCAATGTCAATGATTACAGTAAGCAAAGCAAAAACAGTATATAAAAAAAAAACAGGCCGAACAAATGAGAATCTCCTCCTTTTTTTGTCAAAAATTCATACTCCGTTTCAATTCTAGTGTGATCCATATTTGACTAAATTAATACATCATTGTTTTTCTTTATTGCACAGTAAATAAGTAACATTATTGCATGTATTATATATTATTATTATTTTTATTATTATATATGGGCGTTATTACGCTTTTTTACATAACATCACATTAAAACTAAACGATCCTATACATTATTTAAAAATTGGCCCTGCAAAATCATCACACAAATTAGAAGCGAGAATTCGTTTCAACATTATGTCGTGATAGCATCGGACCGCAGAGGCTTTCAAATGAAGTATTACAGTGTAGTTGAAAGCCTCCACCGCAGTTTGTATTCAGAGGGTCCTGATATTGAGTAATTCATTATGGATATTGGAGACCCAAATAGGGTTTTTAAATCAAAGGTCTAGAGTATTTTGTCACCATCTTTATGTATAAGGCTTTGAACAAGAAGCAGTTTGTTAGAAACAATTTATTGTTAGTATACTCCTTTTGTAAACTGTCCTATATTTCAGAACATGGCCAGCCCATTTTAGTAATAAAAATAGTACGTATTTTAAAATTCTAATCACGTGCGCCGCCGTAACAAAGAAATTATTTCACTCCGATTTTCGGTGAGGCCGTGGTCTTCTCGGTCGACTCAGTCTATTGGAGCCGATGCAGACCCCGGTAAACTCTTTTCACATCGCTATACTATAAATGATATTACGATTTGTTACATTTTCCTTTTGAAAGTTCATTCACTTTTTAGAATATAAATTGCTTTAATGTATCGAACATTAAACTCCCTCGATCTACCTTCTAATTGTATTTATTATTTATAACACACATATTTCATCGTATTTTTATTAATATTTTTTAGGTTTCAACATTCTACTTTAAATATTTGGCTATCATACTTTTCAAATATTTGTAAGGTTTGTAATGACAGTCGATGTATGAAAATACACAGTAATAATACACAAATTACTTGCACTTTTCCACTTTATTAGTTGTTAAACATAAGATTTATTGAAATACACGACCGGTTTCGACTAAGTCATCATCAGGTGATGACTTATATAACGATTTTCGAATTCGAAAGTACATTTTTAATTTAAAATAGAATAAACAATAAATAATAATATGTATTAATGTCGTTTAATTCATGCTGATCAATAGGGCTTAGATAAAACATATTATATTCATCTGCTAAAGGATGTTGACTTTGCAAAAATAAACTCTCGGTAAATATTACTGTTTACTGGTTTTTGTTCTCCCACGAGACAACTTTGATTTGTAAGGATTTTCCAAAGAGTTTTTTACACTTTATCGGTGGCGATGAAAATAAAACCTGGATAGGATTTCAATTGCCAGTCTTGTAGACAGAAACGGCGTCCCACACTTATTTATCGCGCTCAACCCCAAGTACTCACTTTGTATGATTTATCGCATCTAGATATGCCAAAATAGTATTTCACTACAAAATAATAAAGAAACATTCTATTTCTAGACAATAAAAATTGCAAACAATAGATTGTCCGCCAGAATTCTTCATCGACTTTTTAACAATCTATTAGAAAGCAACCAATAAATTGTTTATCGAAAAAGTATTAAAACTATAATCCTAAGAGGTATATCTAGATTAATTGTAAGCTCTATTTCGAAGCTGAGCCCGTCACTTCCACTCGAAAAAATTCAATCGTACATCGCAGACGGCAGACTGCGGGGCCGCTGCAAAAATCCCTCCAAACCTGAAAATACTTTTTGGCTTAGGCACTGACATCTAAACTAAAGTGAACCGTTTACCAGCAAAATGATAGTTGAAACAGATCTTCTGTTTATCCGACTACGGCTAAGGGAAGGTTATGGTTTTGACATTTAAGTGAACTGTTTAACAGCAAAATGATACTTGAAACAGAGCATCTGTTTACCCGACTTCGGCGAAGGGAGGGTTATGGTTTTGACATTTATGTACGATCCACGTTAACGCATTAACTATGAGCTGATTTCAATGAAAGATATATGAATAGACTAGCTGTCCCCGCGACTTCGTTCGCGTGGTTTTTGAGTGATTTAAACCGTTTATGCAGGGCAAACAACGAAAGTCCCCAAATGTGAATAATTTCCCCCGTTTTGGCAACATTTCTCACTGACGCTTCTCTCCTATTGGTCGCAGCGTAATGTTATATAGCCTAAAGCCTTCCTCTATAATTGGACTATCTAACAAAAAAGTTTTTTTCAAATCGGTCCAGTACTTCCTGAGATTGGCTCGTTTAAACAAACAAACAAACAAATAAACAAACAAACTCTTCCGCTTTATAATATTATATTAGTATAGATATAGATTTCTAATAATAGCCCGGGTAACACAGGCTACAAACCTTACGTATTCGGCTTAAAATAATATAGAAATATGTGATAAGACTGTAATAAATATTAAAAACCAATAATTCATAACCACACGAACATTCGGTCCCTTATAAATAAAAATATTTCCAACATTGATACGCTAATATTATATATTTCTAATTTTTCCGTCGTCTAGTGGTTCAGAACCTAGCACTCGACTCGGAGGTAGATGGTTCGATTCCCGCGTTGGAACAACGAACGAAATGTTTTTTTTCACGTTTGGTTAGGACAATGTAGGGTCACCGGATTGTCTGTCAAGAAAGATGATCCATGCGTCAGATGGGCATGTAAAAAGTCCATCCTGCGCCTGATCTCCCGCCAGTCGTGTTGGTTATCCGTCCCACTAGGCTACGAGATTGAAGGAAGAGAGAGTGCATCTATGTATTGCGCACACATTTGGGTACTATAAAACCGTCACCGAAATAGTTGTGGGAGGTATTATTATTATGTTTCTAATATTTTAGATGAGCCACACGACAAACAAATATAACAACATGAGTTAGAGTGTCCGTTGTATTTTACTGTGTTAAAAATCATATTTTATTAGATAGATACCGATATTCGACTTTTCATAATTTAAAATTTTTTATTACTTTTCTACCAATGTTTTCCATACAAAATCCTAAATCTTATGAAATTCGCATTCCAATTACCTGTATTCCGGGAATGGAATGTATATCTTTCCGCGTAACGCTATCCTAACCCTTATAAGGGTTTTTAGTAATGTTGCGTCAAAATATTTTGTCCGTAGCTCGTAAGCTGGAAAGGTATTACAGCGGGGTATGTTTAGAAATGTTAGGCGAAATATGAAATAAACAAAATAAGGTGGATGTGAATTTAAGCTGCTTCAAATAATACTGATTGCTTCATATGCATTTCCATGAAGATAGTAACCAAGGTTTTGTGTAATTAATTGACGCTTTTTAAATCAAATTGTTACTCAAATCAAATTTTTTACTTGAGTGTATAATATATTATGTACCGCGCCTCCGTGGTCCATATGTCTGACAAGAAAGATGATCCATGCGTCGGATGGGCATGTAAAAAGTCGGTCCTGCGCCTGATCTCTCGCTAGTCGTGTCGGTTTACCGTCCCACTGGGTTATGAGAGTAAAAGGAAGAGAGAGTGTTTTTCTGTATTGCGCACACACTTGGGCACTATAGCTCCTGCGTAGCTGGCCTATTTTCAATGAAATCGGCTACTGGCACTGAAATCGGTGACGGGAGCTATTATTATAATATATACTTACCACTGGTATTCTTTCCAAATAAAAAAAATATATACATAAGAATTGTGATATTTTGGACGAATGCATAACTTTATATTTCCCTGGCTTATTGGTAAAATTTATATATAGGAAAACGAAAATAGCATTTTTCCTCATAAAGTTCTAAAATATCGTGTAGAATTAGAAGTGTAGGTTGTAATTAACGAACGCCCACGCCGCTTTGATCTTGTATTAGATAAATCGTTAAAGTATACAATATAATATATATCTATATATATATATATATATATATATATATATATATATATATATATATATATATATATATATATATATATATATAGATATATATTATATTGTATACATATATTATATACTAGCTGACCCTTGCCCACTTCGTTGAGCATAAAAAGAGTTTATGATGAAATTCAACTAAAAAAAAAACAACGTGGAACCCGCAACGCGGGAACCCGAAACCCGAAACGCGGGAACCCGGAACCCGCAACGCGGGAACCCGGAACCCGCAACGCGGGAACCCGGGACCCGCAACGCGGGAACCCTGAACCCGCAACGCGGGAACTTGAAACCCGCAACGCGAAACCCGCAACGCGGAACCCGCAACGCGGAACCCGCAACGCGGAACCCGCAACGCGGAACCCGCAACGCGGAACCCGCAACGCGGAACCCGCAACGCGGAACCCGCAACGCGGAACCCGCAACGCGGAACCCGCAACGCGGAACCCGCAACGCGGAACCCGCAACGCGGAACCCGCAACGCGGAACCCGCAACGTGAGAACCCTGAACCCGCAACGCGGGAACCCTGAACCCGCAACGCGGGAACCCTGAACCCGCTACGCGGGAACCCGGAACTCGCAACGCGGGAACCCGGAACCCGCAACGCGGAACTCGGAACCCCAAACGCGGGAACCCGGAAGCCGCAACGCGGGAACCGTGAACCCGCAACGCGGGAACCCGAAACCCGCAACGTGGAACCCGCAACGCGGAACCCGCAACGTGAGAACCCTGAACCCGCAACGCGGGAACCCTGAACCCGCAACGCGGGAACCCGCAACGCGGGAACCCTGAACCCGCAACGCGGGAACCCTGAACCCGCAACGCGGGAACCCGGAACCCGCAACGCGGGAACCCGGAACCCGCAACGCGGGAACCCGGAACCCGCAACGCGGGAACCCGGAACCCGCAACGCGGGAACCCGGAACCCGCAACGCGGGAACCCGGAAACCCGCAACGCGGGAACCCGGAACCCGCACCGCGGGAACCCGGAACCCGCAACGCGGGAACCCGGAACCCGCAACGCGGAAACCCGGAACCCGCAACGCGGGAACCTGGAACTCGCAACGCGGAACCCGCAGCATGGGAACCCCAAACCCGCAACGCGGAACCAGCAGCATGGGAACAAAAAACCCGCAACGTGGAACCCGCAACGCGGAACCCGGAACCCGCAACACGGAAACCCGGAACCCGCCACACGGAACCCACAACGCGAAACCCAAACACAGAACCCGCAACGCTGACATAATATGGAATAAATAGTATCCTATGTCCGTCTACTTGCTCTAAGCTACTTCCTCACCAATTTTCAGCCATATCGATAAAGCCGTTCTTGAGTTATAAATAATTTAACTAACACGACTTACTTTTATACATATAGATGTATAGATTACTCCTACTAACATAAGCTAAGCCCGGTGAATGTCACAGTCGGTCCAGCTAATTCGGTGATCATGAGTTTGATGACGACGATGATGATGATGAAAAGTAGCCTTAATTAATCCTTATAACTTTAGCTATCTACCAGTGAAAGTCTCGTTAAAATCGGTCCAGCCGTTCCAGAGATTAGCCGGAGCAAAGAGAGACATTTTTTTTTTAATTACATTTTCGTTTTCAGTAAATATCGTTGCCAATGCAAAAAAAAGCAGAAGATATCGTTTAAAATGTCATATGTATTTAGAAAAACGTTGCTAATTGAAAGTTACATACTTACTGACACTTCAATTTTATTTGTTTGTATAGATGTATAGATTTGGAAAACTTCTCCAATCTTGGCGTTTTCACTGACGCGGAGCGGGGCGCATAGGAACTTAGTGGTTCCCAAGCGGAGTGGAGCAGCGATTTCGAGCATAGTGATTGGTCAATTCGGGTACCGCAAGCTCCTGTCCGCCTCGCCCCGCGTCAATGGAAACGCAGCCAAACGTCTATAACGTCTACCGGTCGCCATGGTAACAGCGTTGTTTACAAATGGAAATCAAAAATTAGGAAATGCTATACATACCGTATTTATATCAGCTGAAACTATTTGGATTCATGTTTTTGTTAATCCTAATAATTTTTTTAATCCAAATAGTTTAAGCTGATATAAAAACGGTATTTATAGCATTTCATAATTTTTATTTTCCATTTGTAAATAATGACGTTGCCATGACAGCCGTGTCATATAAACTGCCAACGACGTGAATCGATCGAGCCCAGGTTCAAACCCCGCGTGACCATCACGTATTTTCTTCTTTTTTCTAATTTTCTGCTTATTTTTTTCAAACATTTTCTTTCATAATAACTTTTTCGTAACAATAACGAACATACCGTAAAAAAATTTGCGAAATTGGTCAAGCCGTTGTCGAAGCGCACACGATGTAAGAAATTTTGGAGGTCGTTTTTTTACACTTTGGGCTACATTTTTGGGGTTTTAGTAAGGAATCCTACTTTTTTTAAACATATAATATAGCCTATGTTCAGCGCTAGGAATGTAGCTTTCCAACGGTGAAAGAATTTTTCATATTGGTCCAGTGGTTTCAGAGCCTATTCCATTCAAACAAACAAACAAACAAACAAACAAACAAACAAACAATCAAACGTTACCTCTTTATAATATTAGTATAGATTTATTGTGTTTATGTATTATTTTATTTTATTTACTTTTATTTTATTAAATATACTTTTGCGCAACTCCCATTCTCTAGCATTGTTTTCTCTAACACCATAAGGTTGTCTGGAAGAAATTGCTATCTAGTAATAAGGCCGCCTTTGTGTGCATGTCTGATTTTTGTAATGTATATTTTTTTTTTGTTTTTTTTTTTGTAACTTGTTGTGTGCACAATAAAGTATATTTGTATTGTATTGTATTGTATTGTATATTTGACGACATAACTATTGACATAATAGTTTTACAATCAAATTGTAACATTTGTTTCTATGTTATCGAATCATTTTAATTACCTAATATTATCTTTGAATTAAAATATTGTATCAGGTTATGATTTTTAAAAATCAATATTATATTGCCATTATCGAGAGAATAAAAACAATAACGACCCAATAACTCGCTGAATAACATCTAAACTGTAATAATGTGCCCTAAATCAAACCGAATAAAAAAGTCACCAAAAGGCAGTAAAAATAAACAAAACGGAAAAATCGCCCGATAAATATGCCGACGGCAATACAATTTTTATCGGACGGGTATTGTCCATAAATTTGCGCTTACATCCTAAATTCGCCGTAGCACCAAACGGCTTCGGTTAGCACGTGCTCGCTCAGATAAATCTGTGCTTTACACCCGTTTATCATCCAGATTATTAAAAAATATATTTTACAACGGTCACATTAGAATTTAGATGGAGGTTTTATGTGCATTCGCCGAGTGGTATTTATAGTTATAATGCTATTTTAAAAATAGTGATATAATATTGAATGATGTATATTGCACCATAAAAATAAGATATGTACCGGTAATTGCGGTTATGTTTAATGCGAAATAAAGTCAGACTTGCAAAACTAACACCCGATTTCACGAACGCTATTCAAATGAATAATCAAGTAGCATGGCATTGAAATCAACAACCCATATTGAACGCTGATTGGTAGAACATTATCAGACAGAAAAATAGAGCGAACAGATATTTTATAACTACATTACGATTGCACTTGCAAGATTTGTTAAAATTCCACAGATAAGGTGTTTTTGGTGTATTATCCAAAACCACCGATTATAATTTAATTAGTTGACATACGATTTGAATCAGCAAGCGAGCGTGATCTAATTGTAAATATCTGTCCATTCATTTCTGTCTGATAATGTTCCGCCAATCAGCGTTCAATATGGGCCGTTGATTTGAATGCCATGTTAGTTGATCATTCATTTGAATAGCGCTCAGGAAACCGGGGGTAAGTATTTCAATTTAAATTATTTGATGTAAATTTTTGAGTTTATCTAATAAAAACGGGGTCCAAATCATGAACGGAGATAGCAAGAAAGTTGATTTTTAAAAATGTTTTCTATTATATTATATTTCTACAAATACTAGAAAACAGAATAAATTAATCATCTAACGGAGCGCCCATACAACAAGCTTCATTTTTTTCTGTTTGTAAAGAAATTTTCATGCACGATTCCGACTCGCTCTTGGCCGGTTTTTAATTAATATTTCTACACAGTTAACTTACAATTTTATCATCATCATCATCATAATCAGCCTGAAGACGTCCACTGCTGAACATAGGCCTACCCCAAGGACGTCCACAACGACCGGTCGTGCGCTGTCTGCATCCAACGGCTGCCCGCGGCTCGGACCAGATCGTCCTTCCATCTTGTGGGGGCCCGCCCTACGCTGCGTCTTCCAATATGTACTTTTATAAAGTCAAAGTCAAAAATTTTTATTCAGAATAAATTTTACAGAAATGTTTTCTGAACGTCGTTTCTATATGTTGCCTATAAATATTGATATAGTTGAAAATGTCTGGACAAACTCGACAAGAGCTTATAGGCATATAGTAAACAAAATTGTATTTAGTTTTTTAAGCTTTGAAATAATTTAAATAAATAAATTTAAAAAAAATTATCCGTGGTCGCCACTCGATAACTTTCCTTCCCCATCTGGTGTCTGTTCTCCGAGCGATACAATTTTATATCTACCAGTTAAAATATAGTTTTATATTTTCCAACATCGAAAACTAATCGAATATGTACGAAGACAATAAATCGCATGTTTTTACGAGAAACAAAGTTTAATACCCATAATTCCCGTGTTCTGCTGAAACTTTTGTATGAAATAAGTATTAAATGTATACAAGTATAATGAGCAATATCTCAGACACATGAATAATGCACGAGCCGGGACAGAGACGCATTCGAACGTAATCTAGGATGATTTACGATGAGAACTCCTGCATTTACACTCCGCTATTTATATCAGGGACATTTCAGACATGCAAACACTAAAGTAAAACGACCTCCGCTGAGTAACGTTTGTCCTTTAAATAAACATCTGTTTTATGTTTCCACTGTAATGCACATTTTTATTTGGTGCAAACGTGGCTGGAGTTGTAGAGTGACGCAAGACTTGCTTACGAAAATGATTGTTATTGTCAATATTATATTAAATACTAGCTGCGCTGTGACTTCGAACGCGTGGTTGTCGGAAACACTATCGCGGTTATCTTTTGATTGCTCAAGTTGGTTTTTGTTATTATGATTATTAAAAAGGAATAATTATTTCATACATATTTTTTGAGTAACTTAAACCGTTTATGCAGCCGAATGTCCTCAAATGTGAATAATTTTTCCAGTTTTTGAAACATTTCTCACTGACGCTTCGCTCCTATTGGTCGCAGCGTAATGTTATAACCTAAAGCGTTCCTCTATAAATTGACTATTCAACAAAAAAATATTTTTTCAAATCGGACCAGTAGTTCCTGAGATTAGCGCGTTTAAACAAACAAACTCTTCCGCTTTATAATATAAGTATAGATAATATATATTTTATAGTATAGATGAGTAGTTTCTTAGTTACTTTCATTTAAGTATATACATTAATTATTTATATAATTCATAAATTATACTAAGAATTAACACAAAAGTTGTATTTTTGCTAATAATTTTGCTTACATTTCATGTGAATAAATGCAAAGGTTTGAATATATTAAGAGGTCTTAATGTAATAAAACTCCAAAAGTTCACGACCCACAACAATATCTAACCTTCGAAAAGTCGAAAATAAAATACGATTTGTGTAAAATTAAGTTGAAAATAAGCACAAACTCTATCGCAAAAACGATTTGGCTTTAGATCAACCGAATATTTCCCAAAGGTGGCTCACAGAAAATAAGCAAATTTTCTTGGATATCAGCCCATCAAAGAATGTATAAAATGTTTGTAAGCGCCTGGCAGCGCATTGCAGGGGATGACGTCAGAGCTCCGAGATATTAAACTATCCAGAGTAAAGACGTCTGCGTAATGCCATAGGGCTTTTATTTGAAGATGCGATTCCGATGGGGCTTATTGGTTCAAATGTACTGGCGAATTGAAACGAACTTCGATTTGAGATTTGATTTTATATGTTTTAATGTCGCTTTACAAGTTTAGAGTATCGTCTCGCCGAATACATCTTTTTCGTTTATGTATATAATGTAGCATTACTGAATTCATTCTATTGTTATGTAATAGGGTTTAAAGAGCCGTATTAAAAAATACATAATTATTATCATGGCGGAATGTTTAATGTAACAATCTAACAGGTTGTCGCTAGACCAGACATATCAGCAAAACAGCTTAAAAAGGTTGATGAGTTTTGCGCGTGCACACATTAAATACACTGAGATATTCTATTGAAAAGTGTAGGCTAGCATGTGCCGATATTATACTGTAGTATACGGCGTGTCTCGTGGTTCATATTATATCAAGTCGAATATAGTGTGAAGAGAAGGACGCGTAGAACTTTTTTTATTTTGGCACCTCATATAATATATTACTTGCCATAACGTGATAAAAAAAATACATAGGTATAAAATGACCACGAGGAATGAATCGCATTATGCTGGATCTCGCAGGCTCCTTTTCTTTACACACGAACGCACTGGTCGTTGACCTCACACCTGACCAGGGTTGAAACTCATCTGTTTTGTGACTTTTATGGAGATCTTTAATCGTGATTTGTCGTGTTATGGTGCAGTAATATAAAAAAATGCTCTACACGTCCTTCTCTTCACACTATCTGTCGGGTTATGTTAAGTAATTTATATGAGGTGCCAAAACATGTGGTGTGTTTTGGCACCTCATCTTTATCTTCACACTATAATCGGCTTGATATATGAACAATGAGACACGCTGTATACCGACGTAAATGCAGCTTTCTACCTTCACATATGCCTGGTATCCGGCTGAATCATCTTGACCTCCATATCAAAGTCACAGCACAGGACACATCACTCACTCATATTTTTACTTCATATACACACGCACATCACTTTTACTCACTACACCCTAGCTCGCGTCTCGTCACTGTAAGAACCAAAAGTAAACGCTTCTGACGCAATGGTAAAACCATCCATATTCAACATGCTGCCCAAAGCCCACGAAAGAGCACTTAGTAACTTTGTGGGGATGAATGCATGCAGTAGCGCACCAACACGCAGCACGGAAGGCACTATGCAGCGAATGCACCACTGGCCTAGTGAAGCCGCGCGCAGCTGACCCCGAGTGATGGTGAAAGTGAATCGATACAGCTCTTCTTAGCTGTCACCACCTTACTACCCGCACAACTCCGGGCTGCCACTGATGAAGATTATCCGGTTTTAATGAGGCTAGGTTGTACCGATAGTAAAAATTATTAGCTGTTATTTATTTTTAACTCCCGGCGACACAGAGGTATTATAAGTTTGACGTATCTGTTTAGCATCGCAGCTCAACAGATGAACTAATTTTGATATACTTTTTTTGTTTGAAAGCTGACATGAATGAGAGTGTTTAGCTACAGTTCATCTCATCAGTTCACTCACTGATTCACAGTTCGGGAGTTTTGCTTTTGTTGTACTACCACAACCTACTCATGAAGTAATAATAACATTATAGTCCGAAGTAATACTATAATAGTAAACCAGTGGCTCTAAAAGCACTCCCATTGTACGTTCAGGGGGATCACATTTAGATGAAAATGTTGTCGCAGGACCACTTCGTTTTGGCTTGAGCCCAAGCCAAAACTTTCCAAAGGTCCGTCTTTACTGTTCGTGAGAAAATGTTATATGGCATTATTTAATAATATCTATGGCTAATATAAAGGGAATCAGACAACGGAAACATATTTGATACGGTATACTGTTCTTTTTACAGCTTGTACACAGGGTGATTCATAGGTCATATATTGAGCCGAATAACGTGTGAAGAAAATGACGCGTAGAGAATTTTTTGTTATGGCACCTCATATAAATTACTTAATATAACTAAAAAAAAGTCTGAAATAAAATTACACGAACGCACTGATCGTTGACATAACACCTGACCAGGATTGAACTCATTTGTTTTGTGACTTTTATGGAGATCTTTTATCGTGATTTGTCGCGTTTTGTTTTGCCAAAACAAAAAATTCTCTTCACACAATATTCGGCTCAACATATGAACCATGAATCACCCTGTATTATAAATAAAATGTATATTATTTATAATACAGGTTAGTACATAATCGTATCTCAAAGTTATAGTGACTGTTTTTTCTGGGTTCATTGGATCAAACTTAGACTGACGCATATTGTGTGCCTTGTATCTCTAGTAACAATATCGAGTATTAAACAATATTTATTTAATATCAAGCTGACGAATAACAAGTCTTGTAACAAAAATATTAATATTTACCTCAAATATTGTATTAAAAATTACCAGTGAAAATAAACAAAATTAATTGGTACGAACGTTATCGCTGTTTCAAAAGAAAGTGATTTCGCTTTGTTGTTAAACGGTTCTTTAAACACTGATCTTCAATTAAATACCGTGAGATAATCTCGTTTGCACCAATTCTTAATTAACAAGAATAAAATTCCCGAGAAATAGCGAAGGTATTGTAGCGTGAAAGGGGATTGTCAGGGGAAAGCTGACCTGCTTTATATCTTTGACACTGGTATTGATCCTTTTCACACTGTATTAATTCATAATGCTTCAATAATTTTAATATTTTATTGTCGCAAAAATCTTTCCTATCTCTAAGTAGCTGACACGTGCACGAGTTGAGCAATGAGCATTTAAACAGTTAATACAGTTCAGTTATAAAGGTACTTGTGATCGAGTTCATTTTAAATTGAATTTGTTTAGTTATTTACTCAAAATTATAAATAAATTATATACGTAAACCTTTATCGTTTCTTCCTTCATATAATGGGATAAACCCCCATTAAAATAGTTTTCATACCTTGTAAGATTATCTCGTACAAACAGATAGAGGAAATTCGAACGACATAATAATAATAATATAATATATATGGACGCTTCACACCACGTAAATCTGGCCCCGTGCTAAGTATGCGAAGAACTTGTGCTACAGGTGCCAGACAACGGAAATATATTTGTTGCAGCGCCTTATTTTATTTAAATTAACCTACATAGAAGTAATTGCTATTGGCAATTTGATAGGCGTTCTATTAAAATTTATATTGTAATTAGTAGCCGCCATCTTAAGTTATTCACTTTTACCCGCAGAACCATGTAACACAGATCAAGTTTCTAAATTATATCAAAATTGTCTAAATTGCATCTTTTATTATTTATACATCTAAAGTATACAAAATATTAACTAAATCCAGTTTCTATACGAAACAAATTGGCGACCGTGACAGGAGTGACGAAAGTTAAGTGCCCTTCCTATCTCCTAATCATATCCATAAATTCCATCAAAGTCTAAAAAAAAAACAGTGATCGATATCATAAATAGTGTTTATCTAATTCAGCCTCCACTTGCTGTTAGCACTCATTAAAAATAACCGCTATGTATTGTTCATGTTGTAAGCACCTAGTGCACATGTTTTAGGTTAGTTCTTGGATTGTTGTATATGCTTTGAATATAAAAAGATTGTACTTAATTAACAAAATACTTATTAATAATTGTTTGATTTGTATAAATATTAACAGTTGTTTGGCCGAACTGTTTCAGGTGGGCAGTGAATCCATTTGGTGCATTCAGCGTGTGTACGGCTTATCTCCAATCGACATAGACATTGTGATCAGCCGTGCATCACGCATGCGACGGCTTCCAGGATATTGTAAATTCCAACAAAATAAGGAGCGTGAGCATAAAACATATTTTCTTATAATTAACCAAGAACTGAACATTTCACTTTAACATAAGTTGCTGTTTGTATGGTATTATCAAACCTTTACCTAGGCATCATTTACATTTAAATTATAATTTATATGTTATTTCTCAAGTTAAGTAATTAGATATTAAATATACATTACAATGCCGGATAATTTGCCTGTAGACTTAAAGCCTCTAATTGCAAAGCGAGCTTCTATAAAAGGCCAAATTACCAAATACAAAAAATACTTAGATGCTTTTGTTAAGAAAGATTATGAGACACTTTCACCTTTGCAAATTGCAGAGTTATCACTAAAATTAAGTAAGTTTGAAATATTGTCTACTAGGTTCGAAGAGGTGCAGACTGAGATAGAAGTATTAAATTCACAAAATTTCGATTTTGAAATTGATGAAAGAGATAGTATTGAGTCTGATATGATTCGTTTAGTTGCACTTACACGAGATTTAATGGAGAAGCATAATCAAAGGATAGAAATCACTAGGAGGGAATCTGTAGCTCAGTGCAGTCATGATCAACAAGAGGTGGGCGTAAAATTGCCACAGATTCAAATAGCTAGGTTTGATGGTGCCTACTTCCGGTGGTTGGACTTTCGTGATTCATTTATTTCACTAATACATAATAATGAACGTATATCTGCCATTCAAAAATATCACTATTTAATATCTTATCTTGAGGGTGAAGCAGCCAGGATAATTTCGAATTTGGAGGTATCGTCTGCTAATTACATCACTGCGTGGGGATTATTACGTGAGCGTTACGATAACAAAAGACTATTAATAAATCACCACTTAAATTCGTTATTTAATATTCAGCCTATTGCCCGTGAGACAGAGAAATCTTTACGTTTTTTGGTTGATCACGTAACAAAAAATTTGCGCGCATTGTCGAGTTTAGGCCAACCCACCGATTCTTGGGATATTATTATTATATTTATGTTATCTTCGAAGTTAGATACTCAAACTCTCATGAAGTGGGAAGAGCTGAGAAATAGTCTTGATGACGTACCTACTTTACAGATTTTTAATAAATTCTTAACTGCTCGGGCTGACGTCCTCGAGTCATTGAATCGCAATAGTAAACAGCATGATAGTACATTTCAAAATAAATCTAACAAATATAGTTCAACGCCTTCACCCAGCAACTTACCACATCGTGGTAATTACCATACAAAATCTTTTGCTGTTTCTACTCAAAAGCCGAAATTGACGCAAACATCTACTAATCATAGTTTAAATACATACCAGTGTATTATTTGCGATTCTAGTCATAAAATATACGATTGCCCCATATTTAAATCAAAAAATTGAAAGGAACGAATGGCAGACGTAATGAAATACAAATTATGTTTAAATTGCCTCAGACAGGGGCACCCTGCAAGTGAATGCCGAATGGGCCCTTGCAGAGATTGTAAACAAAGACATAACTCACTATTGCATAAAACAGAGGAGCCGCAAACTGTTACAAATTTTTCTAAACAAAGTGTTAGCCAAATTATTTTATCCACTGCGTTAATTGACGTTAAAAATCCGTATACAAATGAATTTGAGACGGTTCGTGCTCTTCTGGATTGTGGCAGCCAGTCTTCGTTTATCACTAAATCGTTGCAGACAAAATTGAGTATAAAATCCAATCCTATTGAAGCTATTAATGTTATAGGTATAGGCAATAATTTAACAAATAAAGTAATGGAAAGCTGTGTTGCTCAGCTTAATTCTATTCACACTTCTTATAGTGTTACTTTATCATGTTTTGTTCTTGAGGAGTTAACGGGAGAATTGCCAAAGTCTCCTATAGACATACGTGAGTTACAAATACCGCAAACGGTAAGACTTGCTGATCCAAAGTTTGATCAACCCGGGCCTATTGATATTTTATTAGGTGCCGATATTTTCTGGGATGTTTTGGGGTGCGATCAACGCTCTTTAGGCCCCAACAAGCCAAAGCTCAGATTTTCGAAATTTGGCTGGCTAATTGCTGGTCCTATATTTAATACAAAAGACAAAACAAAGTTTCAAGGTAGCGTGCATTGTAATCATGCTACTTTATCTAAAGATACTTTTAATCACATGGACGAAATGATAACAAAATTTTGGTCTCTTGAAGATGTACCACAAAAAAGATTTCTCAGTCATAATGATCAATTGTGTGAACAATATTTTGAATCCCATACGTCTCGTCTAGAATCAGGTAGATTTAGTGTTGAATTGCCTCTAAAAGATTCACCTGACTGCTTGGGAGATTCATACAACTTAGCTCGAAATAGATTTTTTAACCTCGAAAGGCGTTTTAGAAAAAACTCGGAACTAAAAACAAAATATGTAGAATTCATTCGTGAATATGCTGATTTAGGACACTTGACTGAATCAAAAATAGATAGGCCTAATCCATCATATTTTCTTTGTCATCACGCTGTTTTGAAAGAATGTAGTGAGTCTACGAAACTACGCGTTGTTTTCAACGGCTCTGAACCCACCTCCTCAGGTTATTCGTTAAATGACTTATTACACAAAGGACCGCATGTTCAAGACTCTCTTTTTTCCATTCTTATAAGGGCTCGCCAATATCAGTATTTACTAACAGGCGATATTGATAAATTTTATCGTCAGGTATTTATTTCTAACAATATGCATAAAAATTTACAGCTCATATTGTGGAGAGAGGAAGAGTCGTTGCCTTTAAAAACCTTGCAGCTCGGTACACTCACTTACGGCACAGCAAGTGCGAGTTACTTGAGCACAAGGTGCTTGTGGCAGGTGGGGGAGGAATGTAATGATCAATTGATTAAGACAATAATCCAGCATGATTTTTATGTCGATGACCTGATAACGGGCTGTAATTGCGAAAATCAATTAGAGATAATTTTAAATGGCGTAAAAGATACTCTAAAGTCTGGTTGTTTCAATTTAAGAAAGTTTAAAACAAATGCGCCTAAATTACTAAATAAATTGTCTGGTTCTTATGAGTCATTGTACTTAAGCGAATCGACAAGTACGCTAGGATTGGGATGGAATCCTTTAAATGATAATCTCCATTTTCCTTTCAAGTTACCATCTCAAAATGAACGTATTACTAAAAGACTTATTATGTCCAATTCCTTTTCAATATTTGACCCGCTGGGCCTACTGAGTCCATGCACTATTCAGCCTAAATTAGTTTTACAAAAGTTGTGGCAATTAAAGCTTGATTGGGATGAGCCTGTACCTAAGGAAATAAATGAATCTTGGCTAGAGTTTTCTAATAATTTAAGTGCCCTTTCAACTCTCCAGGTGCCTAGAAAAGTTCTTAGTGGGGCTGACGTGAAATGTATCGAAATGCATGTTTTTAGCGACGCCTCACAACATGCATATGGAGCCTGTATATTTATGCGTAGTATTAATACTAATGGTGATGTTACAGTGAAACTCTTATGCGCTAAATCGAAGGTATGTCCTCTAAAACCCATTACTATTCCTCGTTTGGAGCTCTGTGCCGCACTGCTTGGCGCTAAGCTAGCTAAAGGTGTGACGGATTCTATTAGGTACAAACCCTCACGAAATGTATTTTGGTGTGACTCCACGGTTGTGTTGAGTTGGCTTCGTGGAGACTCCATGAAACTAAAGGCTTTCGTTGCAAATCGTGTAGGAGAAATATTAGAATTAACTGATCTTGCATCGTGGCGGTATGTGCCTACGGATATGAACCCAGCTGATATGATTTCTAGAGGTATTAATCCAATTAAAATTCGTGATCTTGAGCTATGGTGGTCAGGACCAGATTTTCTAAAATGTGAAGAATTTGAATGGCCTACTATGCCTCAACTACCATGTAAAAACATATGCGAAATAAAATCTGTTCCATTAGCTGTATCAGAGTCAATAATAAAATTTGAAAATTATTCTAAATTGATAAAAATACAACGAATATTCGCTTATATAAAGCGCTTTATTCATAATTTGAGAAATCCTACTGAAAAGAGAATAGGATATTTGTCTGTAGATGAACTAAATGACTCTTTTAGTGGCTTATGTTGCATTGCTCAAAAGGAATCATTTCTTACTGAATTTAAATTATTGAAAACTAACAGTCCATTAAAACATAATTCTAAATTGCTATGTTTATCTCCATTTATTGATAAAAACAATTTAATTAGAGTGGGAGGCAGAATCGAGTCCTCGCACTATACCCTTGAAAATAAACACCCTATAGTGCTAGACGCGTCTCATTGCTTGACTAAATTAATATTTGAATACCAGCATTTACAAAATTTTCATGCCGGACCGCAGTTACTTTTGGCGTCCGTGCGGCAAACGGTGTGGCCAATCAATGGACGTCGCTTGGCTCGTCAGGTAGTGCGCCGATGTGTTCGGTGTCGACGTGCACAAGGTAAATTGTTGCAACCAAAAATGGGAAATCTGCCCCCAGAGAGGCTCAATCCTGACTATCCTTTTATATCCGTAGGGCTAGATTTTGCCGGACCCTTTTATATTCTGAATCGCAAAGGTCATGGCGCAAAATTAATTAAATGTTATATGTGTATTTTTGTGTGCATGAAATTTAAATGTGTTCATTTAGAAATTGTAACTGATTTGTCCAAAAATGCTTTTATGATGACGTTACGGAGATTCGTAGCTCGACGCGGAAGGCCTGTAGAAGTGTTCTGTGATAATGGACGCAATTTCATTGCTGCTGCTAAAGAATTAGGTATGTTTCTGAAACAAAATTCCGACTCTATCTCAGATTCTGCACCTCAGGAAGGTATTAAATTTATTTTCTCACCGTGTTATGCTCCTCATTTTGGTGGAATATGGGAAGCCGGCGTCAAATCTGCTAAGCACCACATTTTTAGAATAATAGGAAATAGTCATTTAACGTTTGAAGAATTGTATACTTTGTTTGTGCAAGTGGAGGCAATTTTAAATAGTCGTCCGCTATGTCCCTTGTCCTCCTTACCCAATGACCTCCTTTTCCTGTCCCCAGGGCACTTTTTGATTGGAAGACAGCTGACATCTATGCCTGTACCAAATCTGACGGACTGCAATGAAAACCATCTTCAGCGGTATGCTAGAGTAGAAAAGCTTCGCCAACATTTTTGGACAAGATGGCAGAAGGAGTATATATCCGAAATGCAGCAGCGCAGAAAATGGAAAGAAAATCATGCAACCCTAAAAGTGGGTGACCTGGTTTTGATACATGAGGACTTCGTACCTCCTTTAAGTTGGAGGCTTGGCAGAGTCACTCGATTATTCCCGGGTGTCGACGGAATATCGCGAGTTGCAGACATCGCCACTACACGCGGTATTGTACGAAGGGCTCTAGTTCGCCTTTGTCCATTACAAGATGAAGACACCAGCGGTTGAAAGAAGCTTTCAACGGGGGCCAGGATGTTGCAGCGCCTTATTTTATTTAAATTAACCTACATAGAAGTAATTGCTATTGGCAATTTGATAGGCGTTCTATTAAAATTTATATTGTAATTAGTAGCCGCCATCTTAAGTTATTCACTTTTACCCGCAGAACCATGTAACACAGATCAAGTTTCTAAATTATATCAAAATTGTCTAAATTGCATCTTTTATTATTTATACATCTAAAGTATACAAAATATTAACTAAATCCAGTTTCTATACGAAACAATATTTAATATTTTTATACTGTTCACATATTTAAGATTATTATTATATTAATACACACATTTAACACACATCAATGACCAAGGAACACAGAAAACTTTTTTGTTCCGTCGGCGGGATTCGAACCCGCGACCTCCGGCTTGAGCACGGACGCGCTCAGTCAATGCGCTACGTACTATGTATGATGTGTTTTCGTAAAAGTTTGCAAACACATTAAATATTGCAGTCAAAGTATAGATTTATGACAAAGAAATCTCGAAACCTTTACAGGAGAAGAGGCAGTACAAGTTACATGAATGTATGCAGTGGTCCGAAACACTACGCCCCGATCGAATTTGTCTGCAAAGTTTGAATGTTTCGAAGAGCGTTTGTATTAACAAAGAAGAGTTATTGATGTTTGTGAAAGGTTTTAATTGGATTTAGACGTTTATTATTATCAAATATTTGAACTGAAGTAAACTTTGAATAGCATGTATTACTTGAGGTTGCTGTATTTGTTTGTTACTAGAAAGTGACAAAGTCTTTTCTTTATTTCCAGAGCCTTATTAATTTTGTCATATCTATGGGTGCTTTTACATTACAACAATTTGGCCTCGTGATATCCGAAGAACTTGTGTTACGGGTGCCAGACAGCGGAAATAAATTCAATACTTGCATGCCATATATGGTACGTAATATATATATGGCATGAAAGTATTGAATTGATGATGTCATATTTATATGATACTTTACTTGTGGGCAAAACAGTGCCCCCGCCAATATATATTGTGTTTTCATGCGATTGCCAAGTCAATCTCCTATTTACTAAAAACATAAAATATTATTAATAATATTCATTATGAACTTATGACTATCAGATGTTGTTAGACCGACCGACTAACCCCAACTTGGCATAACATGTATCTCACAACTTTTTACGGTAGAAGAACTAAGTAGCGAGACTTGGCACTTTTACAAGGTAATGTTTTGGATGGGATAATATTTTACATTATAATATTCACATCAATAGTATCATATCCTTTTATGTCCCAATTTAATATTTACCTAGCACAACCTGAACTAATATAATCACATGCAACTGCGCCTGGGAGAGTGTTAAAAGATCTCATTCATTTTTGTTTGAGCGTTATTTTTATTATTATTATCCTAGCAGCGGGGAGTCGACGCTACACAAACGAGCGTATCAACTGGATACGGCAACTTATGTTTGAAGGAGTGTTTTGTATAGAGTTTTACTAAAATCTATATTATAACGCCTCCGTGGTCTTGTGGTTCTGAGCTTCGCTCTCGACCCGGAGGTCATGGGTTCGATTCCCGCGTTGAAACAACAAAAAATTTTGTTTTCTAGTTTGGTTAGGACAATGGAGGCTGATCACCTGATTGTCGAAGAACAAAGATGATCCATGGGCATGTAAAAAGTCGGTCCTGCGACTGTTCTCTCGCCAGTCGTGTAGGTTAATAACAAAAAAAATGTGTGATGGACAACTAAGCATAAGTATAAATACCAAAAAAATGCTTTGGTACAAAAATAAATTTAAATGAGAAAAATGTATAAGGAAATCAGTCTGTCGGGGAATTTCGTTTATATATTATTTTAATATTTAATTTACTTATTGTAAATAAAACAAACGTCTTTAAATAATAACATCTAAACTTGACGCTTATAATAACTGGTTGCAGATATTTAAAAAAATATTTCTATCTGTTATTTGATTCACAAAATACTATAAATAAATGTAACAGGTTTTTTAATAATAATTTGAGACTATATTGTATTATTTCTGAAAAAAGACTTATAACATAATATATACATGCTGCAAACTTTAAAAGTTCTAGCAAAATAAACATCAATAAAACTAAAAGTTGTTGAGACAGCTGATTGTATGTGCTCACTCGTAATAATTGCCGTAAACAACCAACTTTCAAGTTTCATTCAGCTTCAAGAAGTTTTTATGCGCTATGTGATCTGCATACATTATTTACGTTTGTCGTGACAAATCTTAATATATATATTTCTTGTGTGCGTGTGTATGTGACTGAACTCCTCCTAAACGACTGGACCAATTTTGATGAAATTTTTTGTGTGTGTTCGTGGAGATTCGAGAATGGTTTAGATTTACAATTGGAACCGATAGGTGGCGCTGCAGTCAGTATGTCAAGCAATTAATTAATAAGGCAATACGAAGTTTGCCGGGACAGCTGCTAGTAAATTGTATATCTAAAGCAAAAAAACTTCAATAAACATTTTTGTTTTCATTTCAAACCCATATAAAAATTCTTACAAAACGGTAACTAAAAAAAATACTGCGATTACCTTATACAGGCTATAATATTAATGAGTGATAATACTTTACGGTGTGTATGTGTCCCGTATATGGAGTTTACTTTTTTCAAATTATTATATGGGAAAATTTATGGGGCTTTTCTTATACAAACATGAAAGTCAAAACTAAGTCTTTCAGCGCTGGTAGTTTTACAGTATACTCTACATAGGAGTATATTTTTCTGTAATCTATAATATGAATATAACGACATAAAAAGAAATTAAAATACTATGTAACATTAATAAAGTTATTCACTTTTACAAGTGAAACGAAACGTTGTTTTATCTGTCAAATAGGTTCTCGAGTGAGGTTATGTATGATACTTATTTTTTAATACGGGCCGTAGACTACTTAAAAAGTAGTATTAGTCAACTGATTGTTTTCATTAATGTTACCAGTAAAGAGATTATTTATCTATCCATCGATTGTTACAAGCATTTGTTAGAATATTTGACGCGAAAGTTCAGGATAAAATGGCATCTGCGGTGGAAACGGACCCGTCAGTCGCAGGTGATCGCCGGATCGAGTAATTACAAACTGACGTGCCAGTTAATAACCGAGCAAGTTTAACGCTCAGGATATATCTTTAGATGTATCTCGGGGTGAGAATATCGTATATTGTGTTGAGATGTTATGTGCTGATATCGTCGATCAGCTAACATTTGAGTTGACAAGCCATTCTCAACGCTCATTTGTGACCATCACTCGCAACAACTTCGCTACGTTCACCAATGAGCGTTCAGAATGACTTTTAACTCAAATGTTAGTTGATCGACGACATCAGCCTTTAAAAAGAGAAACCACGGAAAAGTCTCTACTCAAATTGTAATAGAAACGCGTACTTCACTAGAAAATACTACCCGCTTCGACGCGTCCTTTGGCATTTCCGTAGAAAAACGAAGATGACCGAAAGCTATATTTCTTTTTGACTTCAATAACTAGAATTTTGTATGTTATATAAAACATAAAATACTAAAATAAATAATATTATTTAGAGAATTTAACAACAGCTTACAACAGTGACGTGAAGTACAGCACAAAGTTGGGTAATCTTGGAAGTTAAGCCATCGTGTATTAATTTATGCTGGCGACTAGCGCCCGGCGACCGCGACCGCGACCAGCGACTGGCGACAGCGTCTAGCCGTAATTAACTGGAACAGCTGCTGCACGACACACGTTTTAATCTTTAGCTTCATATATTGGTAAAGTACGGAACTGAGAGATTCAAAGTATTGAAAAATTTACTAAGCTATTTAGTGAATGAGTTTATAGTTACTTGACCATAAAAATAATTATCACAGACATATTCTACAGTGAGGCTGGAAAGTGGGAAAGATAACTCTGTTGGATATAATAGTTCACATTTATTAATGTAACGACCTCTGTAAACTGCATTTTGTGAATAAATATTCAATTTGAGACTGTATCGCCTTTTTGAAGTGTCAAAAGCAAATTCGACCTCCAAAATAGATTTAGTAGGTACCTATAATTATACGTTAATGTTGTGTGAAAACTTAAAACTTATTAAAACTGTAGTAACACTTAAAAACCTCTACCAACAATGTTTCGATCATAAAACAATTTTCAATATTCTAAGTGCTTCTCAATTAAACATGATGAACTTTAAGTAAAGGCGATAGAAGCTTAAGTAAATAAAATCTTTAAAAGCTTTTTAATTTTATAGTCGTGTAAGCTTCATGTTAATTAAAAATAAGAATACAATTCAAGTATTATTTTAAGAGTTCTTATTGAATGTCTGGTAATTGGTAAACATTAAAGAACATAGTTTTGACGTCCATAAATTTAAACTTTATGTTTTAGTGATGTCATATGTATTTATACGATTATTATCAGTATATATAATAGCCCCCAAATTGATTTCAGTGGTTGGTTTTGTTCATAATAATAAGACACAACTTTTTATTTACACTTTTCCAATTTTATTACTTTATAAGTTTTTACAAAATAACACAACCGGTTTTGATTAAATCTTATAAAAACGTAATAAAAGTGGAAAAGTGTAAATAAAAAGTTGTGTCTTATTATTGTGAACATGGATTTCCATCAAGAACCAACAGTATATTCAATCAGTTATATGGTTTTGTTAAAACTAGGATTGCTATGTGGGACAGATTTTTAAATGCACTCTCATTTTTCTCTTTTGAGTACTGCTACTTGGTGATCTATGGTTACACAGTCAGCCATTTTTATGGAGGATATCTGATTTAGTTAGGTCTGAGAATATTGAAAGCCCTTATGGGCTTTTTTCTTGTGATGTCTTCGGGTTGTAATTAGTTTTAGCTAAATCTAAACTTCAGTGTCGGTACACTATGTCTGCTTAGTCTAGTATGGGTGACACACAACTACTGCCACAATCCTGCTATCGAAGTTTTCTAAGCTCGACGCTATCTATATACAGGCTGACTGGTGAGATATGTGCAATACTTACGGAGAGTACTCGGTACTCGATTCCCATTATAAATATGTAATAAAATTAGGTACTCCATTTTTTACCAAATTTTCCTTTAAAAAATTAAATCATGGATACTATGAAAATTAGGCGGCTAGGCAAGTAGGCATACCTATGTAGCCGGCACGGCACCCCAGCGGCGGCGTTCGACATAAACGTAGGTAGTACGGACGCGTTCCTACCCGCGGTGTCCATGCGTTGTGTAAAGAATTATTCAAGTTTAAGATACATTTACTCAGTGATTAATTTTTTTTTTTTTCACCTCATATAATAGCCAAATATCACGTCCTCAAGTATTGCTCATGTCTCACCAGTCATACTGTATACAACATCTGAAAACTATTACAGTGGGCTTCGGGCTGACTGAGCCATAGTGTATATCTTGCTCGGTCGGAGATCTCCCTTCAGGGCTTCCACATTACGCATGGATATTTATTATCAGACAACAACGATCAGCCTGCATTGACCTAACTTGAAGATGACATGTTTAATTATTTCAACGTAAGTATCGATACCACGACCTCCGAGTTAAGAGTCAAGCTATAAACACTAAACTACCGAGGCGTTGTGAGTATTTTAGCTTTTGCTCGGGGCTTCGCCCGCATGGGTATGTGCCAAAAACTTCTTAGTTTAGGTTATGTTGTAGTAATAGTACGTACCATTTCAGAACCTTTACTAATCTTGCGAAGTCTCACACAAATTTCTATTCTCTATTTAAAAAGGTATTTTTGGTTGGTCACAAACAGTAAATTTTTAGCTTCCTGCCTTGAAAACTGCGAAAAGATTCCTATATTTTTACCCCCAATTTTAGGAGTGTGAGAGTTAGAAAGTGTCAAAAATAGCCTATCTGACTCTCCAACCCTCAACTATCTCCACTTAAAAATCACGTCAATTCGTTGCTTCATTTTGCCGTGAAAGACGGACAAACAAACAGAAACAGTGTCAAAGTGTGACACTTTCCCATTTATAATATTAGCATGGATTGATTAAAAATCAACATCAGTGATTTCGTGAAACCGAACTACTACCTTTAGTAAAAACGAAACGAAAATACCCAAATAAAATATTCAAATATTCGATGTATCTAATATTCGAATCAGGCATTTCGAAATCAAGTAGAGATAGAGGGAGTAGACAATTTGGTAACAAGCTCTAACGTATAATTTGTGTGAGGGCCGCCGTTGACCGAGCGCGGGGCGCATCTCAAGTGCCTACGAGTGGTCGTAGCCCCGCTACGAAAAAGGTTGCTTCAAATACTTTTTCACTAGTTGTTACTATAAAGATAGTTATTTTTAACGAGAGAAAGTTTTGTTTTTGGATGTATCATAGAATAAATGTGCGAGGAATATATAAGATATACACGCCATTATGATAAATAACATATTAGGGTTGTATAAAAAATACTTATGTAGAAAAAATCTTGATCTTATATGTATCAGTTCTATGATGCACCAGATCCAGTGGTTTAGAGCTTGGATTCAATGAATATGAAAATATTCCAATGGTCGGGTAATCGATATAAAAGTTTAAGTAAAAAAATATTTTAAAATTTGGTAAGGCACAGGTACATTTTCTAACAAGAAATTCAGATGATCCCTACGTCAGATATCATGCAATTTTACACCTATGCTTATAAAATTGTGCATTAGAGTGCCAATTAAACTCTTTGCAGACCTCTAATTTTCATTAATAATTATTCGTCTTCCATATTTTTCTTATATTTATTTACGTCTGTCCATTGTTGTTGTTTAAATATGTATGTTTTACGTCTTTAGTTTCTCTTTTGTATTTATTTTTTGTGTTATTTATTTATTTAAAAAGTATGATCTTTGTGTGACTCAACCAGGCCACTGAACATGTTAGGGTGACGACATAAAGAAGCTGGTTCCTGTTGCTTTTATGTTTGAGCGTATATGAAAACTGGATTTTTTCTCTGCACCGGGGATCCGCCTCCTTATGTCTTCACCCTTGAGAAAGATACAGTTCTCTTGTGTATTGCACACTCACTTAGGCACTATAAAAATAACTTCTACATAGTGGAAATGGATTCAATGAAACCACCGCTACCGTAATTAATTATATTATAAAGTAGAATAAAAAACTTTTATTAGAAAAACCAATGAATAAACTTTTATTTGTTTCTATTTACCATATTCAACCCCTCGTTTATAAATACAAATAGAAAACAAGTTAGCCGTAAAACTTCATTAAATGCCGTGCCATAATTGTACGGTCGCAGACTTTTATACTTTTTTAATTGCTATCGATGACAAAGGGGCGAGGAGCATTGATTTCGCTTTGCATTTAAAAAGCAGAATCATTCCATTGCAATCGCGCATTCGTGTTCGCAGAGCAAAAAATCATCTTTTTTATCTTTGTCCAAATATTGAACGTTATCTCCGAAATTTAATAACTCGGAAAATAGTCGGTTTTGAAATTCGTAACGTCAATATTGCAACGGTTTATACCAACCAGATGGCTCAATTTCTATTAGACGAATTACACGATACGAACGGATTTGAATTAATGTTTTAGTTTCAACTATTTGTTGTGCTAATAATTAACGCATAATAATAATGTACATAATAATAACAATATCTATGGACGCTTCACACCACCTCAATCTGGCCCCGTGATAAGTATCCAAAGGAATTGTGTTACAGGTACCAGACAATGAAAATATATATTATATTATATAATACTATTATATTATACACAAATTTGATACACATCTATGACCCAGAACATTTGAAAAACTTTTTGTTCCCTCGACGAGATTCGAACCCGCTATCTCTCGCTCGAGCACCGACGCGCTCAGCCACTGAGCTACGGAGGTCGTCAAAAAAGTCGGGTTTGAATCAATGTTTTTAGTTTCACCTATTTGTAGTGCAATTAACGCATAATAATAATGTACATAATAATAACAATATCTATGGACGCTTCACACCACCTCAATCTGGCCCCGTGCTAAGTATCCAAAGGAATTGTGTTACAGGTACCAGACAATGAAAATATATATTATATTATATAATACTATTATATTATACACAAATTTGATACACATCTATGACCCAGAACATTTGAAAAACTTTTTGTTCCCTCGACGAGATTCGAACCCGCGATCTCTCGCTCGAGCACCGACGCGCTCAGCCACTGAGCTACGGAGGTCGTCAAAAAAGTCGGGTTTGAATCAATGTTTTTAGTTTCACCTATTTGTAGTGCAATTAACGCATAATAATAATGTATAATAGCACAACCGTACCGACCCAAATAATATAAAAATACTGATATATAAATGGTAATACAGAATAATTACATTTAATAATTATTATAATCAGGGATGAAATGTATATGAAATTTCGGATACGGATATGGATATAATATTATTTCGGATTATCCGATTGTCTCCGATAATTTCGGTTACAGATATTTAATTTTTGTTTCCTTTTTACCCGACTTCGGCGAAGCCAAAAGGAAGGGTAATGATTTTGGCAGTCTATGTATGTATGTATGTATGTATGTATGTATGTATGTATGTATGTATGTATGTATGTATGTATGTTCCCTCGTAGCGGCTAAACTACTGGTCCGATTTAAATGAATGGGGTGTCAATCGAATTGTATTAATGCCGCGAGTAACATAGGCTATATAATTATTTGAAAAATTTTGGACTTTGAAAATTATACCTCAAAAACTATCTCCAAAAAAAATTAAATTAAGATATTTGTCTCGTGTTTGGTATCAAAAGATAGGTCTTGGCAAGCACACTACGAATATGTATTTATATTTTTAATTTCTTATTATATTTTATTGTTAAATTCAAAATAAAGGTTTAAAATGCGGTCGTACAAGTAGTATCTAGGAGTCGATACTTTCTATGTAATGGACAATTAAATAAAAATATAATAATTATTATATTTGATGTGGAAACAGAAAAATATTAAATAAAAAAAAAGATTAAAAAACTATAACCCGACTTCGCAAAAAATGGGTCTAAAAAGTCTGAAACAAGAAAATAATTCAATTTGAAATCCAGAAATGCATAGGTACAAAAATGGTCAAGGTAGAGCCGTGGTCGTACCCGCTAATAAAATCTAAGCATTAGTTCACACCGAAATACGGTAGAAAAAAAAAATTCAAGGTTCGGTGCCAATAGCGGGTGCGACCACGGCTCTACCTTGACCATTTTTGTACCTATGCATTTCTGGATTTCAAATTGAATTATTTTCTTGTTTCAGACTTTTTAGACCCATTTTTTGCGAAGTCGGGTTATAGTTTTTTAATTACAGTAACAAAACTTTCATTTCGGATTCGGTTACGGTTACGTATAATTTTTTAATACCGGATATTCGATAGTTTCGGTCACGGCCACGGAGCTCTTTAACATCCCTGATTATAATTATCTTCAGACTGTTTATCGCCTCCCCGAATTTGCTATTGACAATCTGGCAAGGGTCCCAATATTTCCGTCACTCCATCGGCGATAGTCGTGAAGATGACAATAGGACTATTAGTGAGGTGAGCGTGAAATCAGCGTAAATAATCAGGGCGTTTAGGGCCCCGCTGCTAGACGCACTCGAGGGCCCCAAAGGCCCCGACGAGGCCGCGACGAGGCCCCACTACGGGGCGAGGGCCCTCCAAAACTTAATAATTCGAAGCCCGCAGCCGCAGCTCTTGTGACTCCATTCATATTCATATTTATTCGTTTCACCTATTCGCTGCGGATGGATTTGAGAAATTTAAATCGTTAATTTTAACGAGATAAAAGATAAAGCTGGTGTACAATTTTTATCATTATTACATTAGGTAACATATTACAAGAAATGTTACACTTATAATAGTCGTTATTATTTAATTTTTAATAGTAATGTGTATTGTGCAATCCACTGATTACAAAAAGATATTATATTATCTTTTTCTTTCTTTTCTTATTTATAAAAATGAATAGCTGTTTGTTAGTCTCGCTGAAAGTCGAGAACATATTATATTATTTATTTCGTTATTAATAAATTAACGCCTCCGTGATCTAGTGGTTCTGAACTTCGCTCTCGACCCGGAGGTCGTGGGTTCGATTCCCGCGTTGGAACAACAAATAATGTTGTTTTTAAGTTTGGTTAGGACAATGCAGGTTGATCACCTGATTGTCTGACAAGAAAGATGATTCATGCTTCGGATGTGCATGTAAAAAGTCGGTCCTGCGCCTGTTCTCCCGCCAGTCGTGTCAGTTTACCGTCCCACTGAGTTATGAGAGTAAAAGGAAGAGAAAGTGTCTTTGTGTATTGCGCCCACACGTGGGCACTATAAAATAACTCCTGCGTAGCTGGTCTGGTTTCAATGAAATCGGCTACCGACATCGAAATCGGTGAGGGGAGCTAATATTATTATTAATAATAAAATTATTTGTAATAAGTTGATCTCGGATGTAGTATACGCCGACCCTAACCCTTTAATGTCGAGCAGTAAACCCTGTTCGACGATGCAGAAAAGGAATTTCATTGTTAACGGCTTCCGAATTATTATTAAGTATTATAAGTCGCGAAAATCTCATATTAATGTAAATAAAGGCGGAACAAATGACTGCTCACGGGATCTTTTGTTATCTTACAACACGTCAGTCACGGAGCAATACATAAATCATGCCTCATGTCTTGTTTGATGGAACAAAAGGTGTGTGTTTAATTAAATTACAATGTTTAGGTAAAGAATAAAGCCGATTAATAATAACGAAGACGAATATAAGTCTATAATAGGATAAACGAGAAAAAAGGATTTAATGTAGCTTAGGATTTATTTATTCAACGGGCTGATTTTTCAATCGTCAGATAACTTATATCTAAGGAATAAATATGTGACTTTGGCAGATTTTGTATGGAGCAAATGTCAAAGTCATGTTTATTTAACAGATAAAAGTTATCTGACTATTGAAAACTCGGTCCTAAGGCATACAAAATGTAGTTTAGAATATTAGCTTGACGCAAATCGTAAGCATTGAAAAATGCATACTAATTTTAGTTTTCGTCATCATTATCACTAAAACCTAATTTTTATAGCGATAATAATATCTTTTTTGTTGTAGTGTAGGTTTTATTTGTAGGTTTAGGTTGTAAGTGTTGTCATAGTTTCAGCTATAACATCCACTGCTAGATAAAAGCCATAATCAAAGTATTTCATGAGGGATAGTTCCCTATACTCGCCACGTTTGTCAGGCGGGTTGGCGAGCGGATTGTTTAAATAATAACAATGTCCGTGAAAACGCTGCTGTGAATTTCCACATATAACTGGTGTAAAAAGAACAGTCACTTTAACTTTTGTATACGATTATACTACCTATTCTCATTGTAGAAATGAATTTACCTATACGGGGTGTAAAAAGAGCAGTCACTATAACTTCGCGGGGTAATAACCAGGCAAGAGATATATCCATTGGTACTAGTCATTTGCTTTTAATCCACAGTTTTAAAAATTTAAAAATTTTTAATAGGCAATGTACAACGTGCACAACACATCAGCTGATTACGCTGAGAGGTCAATTATAGCACGCGTAAGACGTTCATTACGTACTAGGGCAAAAATTATAAAATTTAAGAATTTAATGCAGAACGTTGTTCCAAACAGTTCAGCCTTGCGACTAAAATGATAAATTGCAAAAATTTTTTTTTTTTTCAAAAAATAAATAATGAAAAAAATTCATTTCTAGAATCAGTCAAGGTCCTATAATCATATCCCAAAGTTATAGTGACTGCTCTTTTTACACCATGTATATTTTTTATTCTTTTATAAAACAAAAATTTTTTTTTGCTTTTTCGTTATTCTTGCGACAAAAAAATAAGAAAAAAAATACATTTCCACAATGAGAAAAGGTAGTATAATCGTATCTCAAAGTTATAGTGATTCTTTTTACACACTGTATATTCCCTAAGTCGCCTTTTACGACACCCACGGTAAAGATGGTCAATGGCGAGGTGCTATTCTTACTCCAGCACCCGACGGACAGTGTAGGTGTAGGTTTTAGGTGTATATTGTAGGTAGTAGATATTTAATGGCCTAAAGAAGTATTGCAAGCTGTAGTCTATTTTAAAAAAATCAAACATATCAGCAAACAGGAGGTTTGACGACCTCCGCAACGCAGTGGTTGAGCGTGTTGGTGTTCGAACGGGAGGTCGCAGGTTCGAATCCTGCCGAAGTAACTAAAAGTTTTCTATGTTCCTGGGAACGTATATTAAATTTGTGTAATAAAAATCTTAAATATGTGTATAGGTAGTATAAAAGTATTAAATATATATTTCCGTTCTCTGGTATCTGTAAAACAAATTCTTCGTATACTTATCACAGGGCTACGTTGACGTGGTGTGAAGCGTCCATGGATATTTTATTGGATATATTAATTATTAGACGCTTTCAATAAAGTCAAAGATATTCCATATTCAAACTGCGTACCATTCATTGAATTTTATTTTAAATAGTTGGGTAACTACAGAAACCACACAGCTAGAAATGCAATCACCATTCTCTTAATTAATAATTCTAGACCGGTCTGAGGACATAAAGTCTGCGGTCCTAAGACTCCTCCCCGGGTGTGTACGCATTTGGTGATGAGACAGATAGACGATACGATTTTATGGATTTTTTTATGGATGACGTCATGAGACTTGCGAATTTATGTTACCAAATTAAGCGGACATTTAAAATATTATATACATTGAAATATATTTTTTCAAAACTTTTTCAACACTCACATATAAAAGTACCTTTTAAATATTGATTTTTAATATAATGTTTCTTCTAAGAACTTTCTCATATTTGAGAGTAATATAATTAGTATATAAATGTTTCTTCTCTCACCTGTTACATTACGTTACTCCCGGCGACACTAGCTGTGTATAAGATTATTCGTAATTTTTAACCGACTCCGAAAGGTGGAGATTTCACTTAATTTTTTTTATGTCTCTAAGCTCCGATTCTCGTACTCTGTCGTGATTGTCAGTCTCTCCTATTCGTGAACGTGATATGACGTGCGTGAGCGGGACATACTGATAATAAATAGTTGCCCCGCCCGTTCTTGAGCCCGGCGTAAGATGACGTACTTTGCTATTCGTGACGTAAGTCGTAACCGAAGGATCGTCCTGGCTTCCGAAGCGCGCGCACGTCGTTACGCTGCCCGATCGCGCCGCGTTTCCGTTCCGTGTCGCGTCCGTGCCGACCACCTTCTACTGGAGCAGCTCCGAACACCACCTTCTGAGGGCGATCGGCAATCCGCGCTTGGTTCTTGTGAACTGAGTGTGGATTGCCGCCTTGCCGGGAAGATGAGCTGCCCGCCCGCCCCGCTGGGATTTTATCCCAGCGTTGTGGTCACGGGAGGCCAGTTCCCCCAAGCGCTCCCCGCTTGGTGAGACCACCAACACCAACGGAAGACCATGGCCGTCCGCGTCCCGACGTGGAAGACCGCCCTGCGCCGACCAGAAGGCGCGCCACCACCAAGACACCGAGCCTAGCTGCGACGGAGAGGACACCGTTCGCGCCGGGCCCCCGTCGGCATTCTCGCGGGGGGGTTGTGGTAGCCCCCCGCCCCAATGTCCGGCCGAGACCTGCTGCGCGTCCCGGATCCCACCCCGTCCAGCCGAGAAGTGCTCGGGCTGACCGCAGCGCACAGAGCGCCGCCCCCAGGACTGCGCCTCGCACCGCAGCCCTGCACCGCCGCCCTCAGGCACCCGCCTGAGCCTGCCCACCACCCGGCAATCACACCTGTCGTTGCTGCCCACCGCAGCCTACTCCACCATCATGCCTCCACGGCATCACCGCTGCCTGCTGACCTTCGCCTCGCTGCTGGGGCTCGCCTAGCACTCCTCGCCCGCTTGACGCTGGCGGAACCGGCCCCGCTTGGATCGAGTAGTGTCTGCTGGCCTCGCCGCGCTGGATTGACCGGCCCCTGGGGAGGGGCTAGTCTCCGGCCCCGCCACGCTAGCGGACCAAACTCTCCTCGCCTGGGCTGGATCTACCGGTCTCGCCGCCCTGGACCTGCGACGCCGCCTCGCCTCGTCGCGCTGCCACCACGTAGCCGCTCAAGACCGTATGCAGCCATCCGGCCTGCAACGCTGCCCACCGCAGCCCACTCCACCATCATGCCGCCAAGGCACTACCGCTGCCTGCTGACCTTCGCCTCGTCGCTGGGGCTCGCTCAGCACTCCTCGCCCGCTTGACGCTGGCGGAACCGGCCCTGCAGGTGGAGTAGAGTCACGGCCCCGCCGCGCTGGACCAACTGGCCCCTGGGGGAGGGGCTAGTTCCCGGCCCCGCCGCGCCGTTCGACCGCTCTCCTAGCATGGGCTGGATCTACCGGTCTCGCCGCCCTGGACCTGCGACGCCGCCTCGCCTCGTCGCGCTGCCACCATGCAGCCAACCAAGACCGCATTCAGCGACGTCCCACCGCTCGCGACAAAGTCCCGCGCCTGCCTGTGGATATCCGCGCCATCCGAAGGTTCCTTGAGGGAAGGAACCTGGGTGACTGGCGAGGATCCACGGCGGCCCCGGACAACGCCGCCTTACACCATGAGGGCGCCAGACGCCGCCTGCCGCCCGGCCTACTGGAGAGTTAGGCTGTACGGCGCGTGGGCGCGACCAGCGCCCTCTAGCAACGTCCTCGGGCGTTTACCGTTGGCATCCTCATGCCCTTCCCTACCATCATGGCTCCCGGAGCCCCTCCCACTCCCTGGTTTGGCTGGGTCCGCGAGTTGGTTAAAGACCACTCGTCAAAGTCTAGCCCTTCAGGTAATCGTGTTAATAAAGTGGTTTTTACGACGGTTTTTCCTTGCGCCCTGACGCGAGGGTTTTGCCTTCAAAAAAACGTCTTGTCTGTTTTTATTTCAATCCCACCTTGGTTAGGGCTTTGGTCCGCGGGACGATGCGCGGCGCTCGGAGGAGTGGAACCACACACGTTCCTCGGTCCCAGGACCGGGGCCTCCACACGCCACATGTCGTCTCGCCATTCAGGAATAAGTCTTCCAAGGCTTCTTTCCCTTAGTGCCACGGTTTTCCCCTGCGTTCTGTCGCGGGGGGTTTTCCCTAGAAAAACAGAAGCAACTAATACGGCTCGGTATCCTCAATACCGGGTCCTTCGACCCCACGTAGAGGGGCTCATTAGCCTCTGGTCGTGGTTCCCCCGCTCCCGGCCACTCGGGCTAGGAGTGAGTGAGATGCAAATAGGTAAGTCGTAACCGCCCTGCCGTCGCGGACTGCGCACACACTTTAGGGCCCGCTTTAATACTGCCCACATTTAACGAGACCACTTCGTACATATTAATTTTTGGAGGCTATCCTTTGCGGTATTGTTGTCATAAATTGAATATAAATCACTCATGCATTTTCATCGTGGTGAAAATAGAGATCGTTCTGTTTTAGTGTTAAAGTGCTTTGAAATTTTTAATAATGCTTTAAGGAGTTTAATGCTGATTTGCTTTAGCGAATTAGTCATATGGGATCATGTATGCCATTTTTTGAGGAACATGTATGTAAATGTACTTATAAAAAAGTATGATGAAATACATACCTAAAGTAAAAAAAATAATTCTATACTAGTATTCTAATTATTGTATCAATTTATTTATAGTAATGCTCTTAGCTATAGTTAATTATCATTCAGTTCGTTCACTGCTTGACAATGCGAGGGTTACTTAGTTTTTAATCGACTTCCAAAAAAGGAGGAGGTTTCTCATGTTTTAATTTTGCTTATAGTTATTTTAGATTTCCATTGGGTTTCCTACATTGTATTTAATAATGTTATACTTACTTTGTATGTACTAAAATAAAGTCAGCAGTAAACATTTATATAGCGAATTTCTATATGCTGAAATCCGATTCGATTGAAATGAAATCTAATTCCAGCCCCATTCATATTCGGGTACAGCGTGAAGAATCTCTATTATAGTATATCAGGTTCAATCATCTCTCGTGCACGGAGAAACTAATGTTGGGCCACGAAACACGCTTTTTAATATTTTAGCTTGTTAAAATAACTACTATTCTTCTTTATTATATATAAAAATGCATTGCTGTTCGTTAGTCTACCTAAAACTCCAGAACGGATGAACCGATTCGGCTATTTTTGGTCTTGAAATGTTCGTGGAAGTCCAGGGAAGGTTTAAAAGGTTTCTATGCTCAACGAAGTGGGCACTGGTCAGCTAGTAATATTATAATAATATTTATGGATGCCTCACACGTTAATCCCGTTAACGATTACCAGACAAGGATTTCCCGTATTAAACAAGTTATACCTATATTTATTTTATGTTTAAAATATTTTTTGTTTCTGAGTTTGTTCCTTTAGCGGGATTCAAACCCACAACCTCAAAACCTCTAAACAAACGAATATACATGTAAAAAACTAGTAACTTAGTTCTTACTGGCCATCATTTGCTTTGAAAATCGTTAACACCTGCATCATCTCAAAATGGGATATATCAAAGTTTTTAACTGCAAGTTTCATACGCTGGTTCTTCTCGACAGGTTAGGTTCGAACCATTGGTAGTGTTGAACTTTCGAGGATAACTTGTTACGTTTCATTTGAAAAAAAAAAACATTTTTTACTTTTAGTGTTAAAATAGTCATTATCTTGTGACTTAGACCACTCTATCAAAATTTTGATGGAATATCGTGTGACTCGTATCACATTGTAGTTGTGTTACTGACGGAAACTGAAGCCTGTTCGTGCGATAACTTCATACAGTATACAGTATGAGTATAATGTACTCGATATTTTTCCTGACTTCGTCGCGCAAAAGAAAATCTGCCGAAAATTGTACAAAAATGTCCTTCCTCGAGATCTACATTATATCTATGCTAAGTTACAAACAAGATATACCCTAAGGCATAAGTGATCAGTAAAAGTATAAAAAATGTCAACTAAAATACTTAATAATTTTAGATTTTCATTTTATTTTATTCTCGTTTTTTATATTGTATTGTTCTGTTAGCTGTGAAAGAGCCAGGTCATTGATACAATATAATAATAATAATAACTATAGACGCTTCACACCACGTCAATCTGGTGCTGTGCGTAGTAGAGTATCCGAATAACTTGTGTTACATATTATATTTAATACTTTTATACTATACACATATTTAAGATTTTTATTAAATTAATACACATCCATGACCCAGGAAAATTGAAAACTTTTTGTACCTCGGCGGAAGTCGAACCCGAAACCTCTCGGTCGAGCACCAACGCGCTGAACCACTGCGCTACGGCGGTCGTCAATACAGGCTTACCAGGTGACTATGAGTTATACTTAATTAGTAGTTCTTTCTTAATTCAAAGTACAAATAAAATGTATATAACAAAAATACCTAGTGAAATAAGACCTCAAAACAATCCATTCTAAACACATAAAAACCAAATTTAAATAAAAACTAGGTATTTTTGTTACATGTATAATAAACATTTGTATAATAAAAACTTGAAACGTTTTCGGAACTTTGTTTTGCTAATGCAAGTGGCTTAACGTAATCTCACTCGAATACTATAAAATATTGCGGAGGTACCAGTAATGAGTGCTCTAGAGAATAATAAGCCAACAAAAGAAAATCGCTATTTATTTTCCGCATTCTTTATCCCTGTGGGACGGATCACGTCATTATTCCGTGGAGCGTCTAGCTTTTCTTTTTTTCGTGTTGTAATTAAAGATAAATATAATATAAACCGCTCCACTTCACTCGGATCGTCTCGCCATTGTCTTCCCTAAATGGACTCTGTTGATAGATTGTCATCCATTGTTTTCTTAATCCGCGACGCCGGAGAATAAATGATTTATAAGATCCATGTTCGGCTGTGACGGTTCGATAGCATGCCATAAATAATATTTGTTGAGACTGTCTAAACATTGTTCTAAGATGTTCTGTTTATTTGGTAAAACTGTAATTCAGTGATTTTATAAATACTGAAAAATATATTTTTGATAAAACATTGTTTTGTTATTTTACTTTTCAGTTAAGCTGCAAAAAACAAGATTTTTAAAAGTCTATAACAATAAGGGTGTGTTTTACCAAGCAATGTTAAAGTTAACGATATCTTAAAATACCATGCCTTCTCATTCATTGACAGGAAATACGAGAGGGATAACATGATATTTAACGAAGGATTATCTTTAACATTGCTTGGTGAAACACGTCCTAAGACTTGGAATTAGGTCTGTTAGCTGGGACCTCCCCGTCCGGAGAAAGTTCGATGTGATGAAAATAGAACTCTACACTGTTTCAATTGAGTCGATAATAGGACACAGGAATGTCGAGTAGTCTCTCAGTAATTCTACATTGACATATTTTGACTCGACCAGAGTGTTAATTTTCACCATTATTTTAACAATAGACCTCTACAGGTACTCTACAGGTCTCTGCACTACTTACTTTATACCATTTATATTTTTTTTGTAGCCCGAATAAAAAAAAACAAAAAAAATGTATTAAAAAACCTGTTCTCACTCTATTAGTAAAAATTCTAGAGTGAGAAAATAATTACTAAATACCTAAATAGTATGTCAAAAAGGCCGTCAGTCAGTAATGTAGCAAAAATGTCAGTAAAAAAGGCCGCCATTTGTGTTCTAAATTGTATAATATTGATTAACGTTGCTTCTCGAATAGTTTTTAATTTAACGTGTGCCCAACAAAGAATATTTCACTCATTCATTCATTCATTAATTCATTATTCATAATATCTCAAAGTACTATATATATAGTGACTGTTCTTTTTACACCCTGTATATTCTATGCTTCGAATTTTGCCCGGTCTCCTAGATTCCGGGTTATGTAGTCGCTGGCAAGTAATATTATTGCAAAAAATATAAAAGCATCGAACCACTACCCACTCATATCTAGTAAAGGATAAGTAATAGGATTTCGCTTTGAAAGTTCAATGAATGGAGGCTCTCGTGAAACAAAAACGTGTATGTGATTGGTTTCAAATGTATCTAAGCTCGAAAGTTTCCCAACTCTGAGGTGTTTCAGCAGACCTCATCTGTGTTTTCTCACGAAGATAAGTTGAGACACACGAAGTTTCTTGATCTTATTCCATTTCTTTGACGCAAAACATATAAGTAAATTGCCAATTAAATAGAATTCTTTGAACCTCTATTTACCTTCACTTGAGAAATATGAAACAGTGAAAGTATTGCAAAGAAATAGTCTGGAGGTCCACTTTCTTGCTTTTGTATAAATAAAGTTTTCAGCAGGTGTAGTTTTATTTTGTCTGTATTATTATTTGTAAATCGTGTGGTTCTTAAATGTGTATTGTAAAGTATTTTTTTCTTTTGTTTGATGCTTAACCTCAAAGCAACAATTATAGTGAATATATTTGCGCCTTGTTTCTACGCAAGTATAATTTTTATAGTGTTCTATTACACGTGTTCAAGACATATTATTTGATTTCCCTAACTTAATTTCATTGCTTTTAATGAAGGCAGCTTAAAATACCAACACAAGAATGATTTAATACACATATAATTATATAATAACTATACGAATAATAACTGTACGAAAACATTAAATATTTTGCTAAAACGCTGTCCACCCACTGACAAAAAGGAATCAAAACAACGAGGGCATCGGCGAAATCACTATAATTTCAGTCAGGGCACATTCAGAGCTACCTTCAAAAAAGAAAAAAAGAAAGAAACGTGAGCAGAATACTGCGGAAGAGACGACAGCCGGACCGCCGGACGGAATATTTTGAATAAAAGACAAGCGTTGACAAAATTGAAAAGCGTATGTAGTTTGTAATTTTCATCAGTTGTATTAAAGGTAGTTAGACGTTTGAATCCTGCCAAACGGTAAAGTTTAAAATACATTAAATGTTCTCCACATTTAATGTATTTTATACTTTACCGTTAATCAAATTTAGATAATTAAGTAGTCGTTTTGTACATATATCTGTTTGATACGTATATTATGAAAAATGTCCAATAAGAGACAGTTTACATCGAGATAAGACTCGGTGCAGTGTGAACTGACCCTAAAAGTGTATATGTATTATTAGCCCTATTTTGATCCTTCCAACAATAAGACAGCTCTATGAGACTATAATTAAGTTAGTATGCACGTATGCATTTGCGACGCGAAGCATAGTTTGCAACCACTATAGCATGTACATTAATTATTTGTACTTTAATCATGCAAAATAGATACGAATAGGCTTTAGACACTGTGCCAATGTGAGTTGAGCTATTTTCCTCGAGACTTGCGGGAAAGCAAGGGAAGGCAATTATTACGTCACACCCAACTAACACCCTAAAATAAAAAACTTCAAGCTATATCTCGTATCCTTAACAATATATGATAGAGACCCGGTGATAAACAGGGACGCTTCGCTATATTCACGGGACATTGGGTCCGTGAAATAAGATTTCCCGTTTTAAGTATAATGGGATATTCCGTAGTTAATAACGGTATATAGTTTCGATACTTTATTGCGATCAAAATTTAATGTGTTTTCTATATCACGAGACAGACGAGGTATAATACTTATTATGGCGTAATTATTGGTTTTCATAAATCATATTTTTCCTTTTTATTATAATGGCTGGCTGGGCAGTGTTGACACAGGAAATATGTATGTGATAGGCCTTTGCCCAGTAGTGTGGTAGCATAGGCTAATCAAAAAAATGTATAATAAGAAACGACCTCTGTATGGTTGAGTGCGTTGTTGCTCGACCGAGAGGTCGCGGGTTCGAATCCCGCCGAAGGAACAAAAAGTTTTCTGTGTTCCTGGGTCATGGGTGTGTATAAATATTGTAAAAATCTTAATGTGTATACTATAAAAATATTAAATATATTTCCGTTGACTGGTACCTGTACCTAACACAACTTCGTGGTGTAAAACGTCCATTGATATTATTATTATTAACTACAAGCCAAAATGCTAGTAACCAGACTTAATGATAATAACATTGAAAAAAAATGCGCTTTTACTAGACTTATGTTATATAGTTTGGGAAGTCATTACGGTTTTAGTGAAACCAACAACTAGCTATAATAGCATAATAATAATATTTAGTCTGTATCCTCATAATAGCTTTTGTCGGAGATGGATGCTGAAAGACTAAAACTTAACAACCCTTTGTAGACCCAGATGTGGAATGAAAGATTTGGAAACAATCAGATTACTGTACAGTCGACTGTACACTAATCTTGTCTAGTCGTCTACGTTAACAATAATTGAAAACATGAAACGATGAAGGTGATAGATAAGTCGCAAAATAATTTCATCCAGAAAATTGTGTTTAAACAGTCACTTAAACATTTTAGGATATGTAGTAACGTACATTTTTCTAGAGACGAATCTTTAGATTAATGTACTTAAAACTTTAACGACGTATTCTAAAATGTTTAAGTGACACTTTGAACTCAATTTCCTCAAAATCATAATTTTGCTACATATCACCTTCATCCAGTTTTCAATTATATAAGTTTTACCTCTAACGAGCTCTAAGATATTCATGTCTTCAATTATTAAAGTATGCAAAAAGAAAAATTGGGATGGCAAAACCTATTTAATAATACGTGATCCAAAAACTTTGTACGCAAAATTGCGCGAGCGGTGGAGTATTATATTTCCATTTATAGTATTTGATTTTTCATTTTTATTTTTGATTTTACAGCACTAACACTGCCATGCACTGTACCATAACAGTGGATTTGATACCATTTATAGATTGCAATTACCTTGCAGTCTTCGCAGGGACCTGCGCTCTTTCGGTGTAGCCGCAATACTATACTAATTTAAAATTCGAGTTTGTCAGTACGTACCTTCCTAAAAATTTTGTTACATTAAAAAACTCGGACACCTGCCACTTGATTTAATGCTGTCCCACACCAAAATAATTAAAACCGTAACCAATTTAGCTTTAATATATCCAAATGGTGGCATCAAGTCAGACGTAATTTGTCCAAATCCAGTGGCATTTTTCTCTCCGTGTCACCGTGTAATATACGAGGGGCCCGTTGTTTAATACCTTTTCATTAACAATTTTAAGGTTCACTTTATTGAGGCCGTAAATAACTCGAGCAATTGTAAAACTGGCCCTGTCATGCTGTAATTTGATAAATGCCACGCTTAAATTGTACATCAAAAATGGTGTATTGAAAATTACAAGCGCTGAAATCGCCAGTAGTCACAAAATGTTTTCTGCATTTTATATTTTCATTTAATGTCTTCTTGCATTTATTTAACGCTATGAACGTTCACAACAAACGTTAACAGGAGATTGAAAGAAATTGAAAGTGATCAAAAGTTGTTTTTTTTTATTTTCTTATAAATCAAAATATTATTATTGTAACATGAAAATTGATCTGTTTTTGGTATGATTATAAGGTTGCTATTTATATAATTTTAGGCTGGGCTAATACTAGTTTGCGATTTCTGGATTTCCCTGAACCCAATCGCAACCTATACATATTTAAAAAGGAACGATAGCTCCAAAACCGCTAGGCCGACTATAATAAAATTTACCACAGATACATAATATAAGTACATGAAAAGTAGCCAATGTTTTGTATAATGTGACTTTTTATTGCACAAATATGTATGTTTCCTGTGGTATGTTCTCTTCGTACGAACTCGCGGAAACATCTAATAAATAATCTCCAGATATTTAATACTTTCAACGTAAACACTGATGTTTTTTTTCCTTTAAATTGACGGCGGGAAGTCCATTAGCGAGTGCCTAGCTTGTAGGATAAACCGCGATAGAACTGTCCTTAAATTATTAATTAACCCGCCTCCACCGCACTGGGATTTATTGGATTGCAGGGAGATGAAAAAAGTAAATCACGTAATGAAATCAGAACCACCCCGCGTGATGCCATATCCTACTAGAGGGTTAACTCCAAAGTCCAAACAAATGTTTAGATAAACAACTAAAAGGTTGAGCGTCTGTATTGTGTAAGTAAAACTATCCGATGAGGACTTTTCAAATGCAGCTTACTGTAGGTAATAGACACAAGTATGTTATAGGTATAACTTAAATATAATTTCACATTTATTTCTAGATACAGTTCACAATATGTACTAATTTGTTGCTTGTTAATTTTATTTAAATAATGCTAATATGTATAATATATCATCTTTTAAATATAATTACAAAATGTTTTGATTTGGGGTTTCAAAGGGGTTTAATCAAAACTCAGATAGTTACTTAATCTTTTAAATAAGATTATCCGAATCAAACTCCTTCATTATATTACTATTATCAAAGTGTGAAAATCCTATTTTGGCTTGGCATCTCCTAGAGGTAAGCTTCTATAACATGTCTCGAAAGACAATTCCACTGCAAAGAATTTTATACAAAATCAGCTAATCATATATACTACCTTTAAGAGAACAAAACTGATAGCTATGTCCTCTCTAATCAGTTGTTCATTCTATTCCGAGCGGTGGTTGAATCGAATACAAACGTTTCTGCCGATCGCAGCCGTCCAAGCGTGAAATCGTCATTAATATCATCCCGCTGAGTGCGTATTTTTAAATTTATCTCGTTTATCTTTGTGTACCAAATCTCTAAATCATGATCATCATCAGCTGCACTTGTACTACTATCATCATTTTATGTCATCTGCTCAATGTATAGTGTAATATGTCTTGCAAGGACTACCTAGGTAGTCATCAGTACATACTAAGTACTAACCCACTATTGCGTTAACGTCGAACGGCTGTGCACCGAAAAGTCTAAAAGTTATAAATGTTAAGATATAATTTTAGTTTTATCTAAATCTGTGCCCGCGACTTTCGCGTGGTTTTTGAGTGACTTAATTAAACCGTTTAAGCAGCGCACGCAACGAAAGTCCCTAAATGTGAATAATTATCCACGTTTTTGCAACATTTCTCACTGACGCTTCGCTCCTACTGGTCGCAGCGTAATGTAATAAAGCCTAAAGCCTTCCTCTATAAATGTATTATACAACAAAAAAATTATATTCTTCAAATCGGACCAGTAGTTCCTGAGATTAGCACGTTTAAACAAACAAACTCTTCCGCTTCATAATATTAGTATAGATGATCTGGAATGAATTATTGAAGTAATTTTTAATTTTTACGAAATGCATCAAGAAATATATTCAAAACTTTCGCCTCAAAGCATTAAAACCGGGAAAGCTCTCTCAAAGTACATTATATTTGCTAAACGAAATTTTCTTTAGTATAAATAAATATTAAGATACCAAACTAAAGTTTAAAATTACGAGGCTTGTAAAATATCCAACTAGCCAGACTTGAAAACAATCTAGTCTCGGTTTCAGATTTAAAACGAAACTTTTAGAAACTTAGACTGGCTGTTTCAAGTTCTATTTATTTCACAATTCTTTGCGTTTCTTACTTTATTTTCTTTATAATTTAAACGTCTTTGTATTTTATTTCGACGCTATTCGTAAGTGACCTTTTTACATTTTTGCAATTTCAACGGACCTCATTAGTACTCAATGCTTGAAGTAAGTTGGATATATTATATCATATCATTTTCTTATATTTTTGTGTATTCTTCTTCTTCTTATATATAAAAATGAATTGCTGTTCATTAGTCTCGCTAAAACTCGAGAACGCCTGAACCGATTCGTCTATTTTTTGGTCTTGAAATATTCGTAGAAGTCCAGGGAAGGTTTAAACGGTTTTTATCCTGAACGAAGTGGGCATAAATTCCATGTACACTTGAAGTATTTTAAACATTTTTATGTCTTGTTAACCTATAATTTACAAATTTAGTTTATTATGTTTCTAAGATTTCATTTGTGCTGTTCTGCAATAAAAAAAAGATGTATATAGTTGGAGCTTATTAATTAATTATTTTTGTTCATCCAGGTATCGAAAATTTGTAAACAAAATGACCCTCCGTTTTGTAACAAAAAATAACTGGACAATTAATAATATTATTAGCAAACATAATACGTTCGAGTTCCCCTCTCGAACCGCCGTATAGCCATAGCTACATAACTTTTGACCTTGGGAACGGATCCCCCATAGCCTAGCAACGCTAGTACATCGGCCCCTGCCCAAAAACCATATACCTAGGCGGCAGATACAGAGCTGCGCCACGAATGTAAGAAATGTTCCACTGAACATTCAATTTGATGATTTATATCTGAACAAATATTAACTAGTAAAAACTACAGTTTTACTAGCAGATTACTGTGTATTAATAAATATCCAATTCCAAAAAAACATAAACTTATTACAGCGAAATAATACAGAAAAATTACCTTCAATTTTGACATAAACTTGACATCGTTTTAATTAAAAATATAAAATATAAAAAGAGGTTTTAACAATATCGTATAACTTTCCTTCGATTTATAATCCTTTGTCTGATACTTTCCTCAAAAACTTAAGCACGGGATCAGATTGACGTGGTATGATACTACATAAGAATTGACGACATGTATGGATGAAGGTGATGATAGCGAATTTTTTTTTCAGAAAATTGAGATTAAACTGTCTCTTAAACATTTTGGGTTATGTAGTCACGTATTAATACTTATAATGAGTAAAATAAACCATGTAATAATACAAAACAGTACTTACATTGTTGAAAACCGGAAAAAACTTCAAAAATATGCACGAGACACACCCACTTCTAGCACAATTTTCGAATGACTGAAAATTATTGGTTGGCCACAGACAAAGGATTTTTGTTCATTCAGAATGAGGCCTATTTAGCAAAGGTTGTAACTAATCAAACTTCTTCATACAAAAGTAGATACATTGGTTCTTTAGATTAATCTATATAATGCGTTACGACATATTTTAAAATTTTGGAATATGTAGTGACGTATTGAGTACATTGATTCTAGAGACGGACTTTAGATTAATTTAATACGTTATGACATATTTTAAAATGTTTTAGTGACAGTTTGAACTCAATTTTCTCGAAATCAGAAATTTGCGACATTTCACCTTCATCCAGTCTTCAATTACATAAGTTTTACCCCTAACGAGCTCTTATATAATGAGGTAATTTTGTGAACGACGTAAGGATACTAATACCCAACTAGCACTTCACACACAAATATTATACAAACAAATCTCTGACTAATCTTAGATCCGTCAATATGAATAAAATTGGTCACATCCATTTGGACTTTTAATAAAGTTTTAGTAGCGACGTGGTACTGCGTCAGTCTCCTGCGTAGCAACAGCTCCCCAGCCCAACCAATACAATCTGATGAATACTTCCAACGCCATACTAATCCGCTATAGCATCCTTTGAAATTTAAAAGGTCAGCCTGTCCGCCCTGCAACACATCGTCAAACGTTTTTAATTATATTTTGAAGTATTTGAAATGAACAGCATTCGGGTTGCGTTATTACTTATTTAATAATTAGTTGGGATTATGTACAAATATTCATATAATGTAATTATTGTATTATAACGTGTTATATTATTTGATTAAAGTACTTGTCCTAAGCATATCTTCTTCCTCTTCTTTCTTATATACAAAATTGCTGTTGAGACTAACGGTCTCGCTAAAATTCGAGAACGGCTGAACTGATTCGGCTATTTTTACTTTTTACTCTTGAAATGTTCGTGGAAGTGCCTGAAACAAAGGTTTAAACGTTTCATCACAAACTATTTGCTCAACGAAGTGGGCACGGGTCAGCTAGTTATGTATGTAATTTAAGCATAAAATACAATTATTGCAAAACACTCGAATTTGAGGTTTGAACATGCCTATGTTTTACCCACCACGGTGAAGCGAAAATGAAGTGTAATGAGTTTTGGCAGCCTATGTACCCACCTACATAATATTATGTATGTATGAATGTTTGTACCACAATGGTGCCTAAATTACTGAGTCTTTTTAGCAACATTTTTGAATAGATAAGTAATAACCCAGGTAACAATGGCAATTTAATTTTCGCAATAAGTTAAAGTTATTGAACAAAAAAACTATCACGTATTATTATGTACCTACGTTATTGCCTCCTTAAACGTTGCGGCTTAGTGAAGACTTAAATTGAAAAAGTATTTCTACGGAGAAAAACTGCGTGTTCAGCACAGTACTAAGGATAATCCTTAGAAGTGCAATCCCCACATAGCTACAGGCGTGTCAATACTTCTGGGGATCAACAGTGACACAGTGAACTGATGCGAGGCGACACGCTTACCTCCAGTGCGTTCTACCCTCATATTTTTGTCCTTACAACATACTCTCCCCCTGACATACTTGATGTTTCCCCCTGTAATTACTTCCCCTTTTCCCCTTACCCCACGTACCTAGGTCTCTACTGTGCCTAGGTATAGCTACGGCGGGATTTGCGAGGGGGAAACTGAAAGGGCCCAGCGTCAGTGTGATATGAATTTGTATTTACTTATGTATGGCGAGGGGAATGAGACAGTTGTACTTGCACCAAATACTTTGCATAAAACGTGCGACCGGATAATATATTGTAATCATGCAAATATCAGGTTTTAATCAAAATAAAGAAGAGGAAACTAAACGCGAAATATTTTATTAATCGTGTAGTCCGTTTTGAAATAATAACAAATAATATGTTCAGTTTTTTAAAATTGCCGCATTATGCATTTCACACTGATTACATTTATTATAATTGTTTAAAATTAAGTCTCTTAGACTTATTCCGTTTATATAGAGTTCAGTTATATACGAGGCTGATATAGCCTGTAGGTAACAAGCGTCTATAAAATAAAAAATAACATAAAAATGCACCAGAGTTGTTTTCCAGTTTGGTTAGGACAATGCATTCACCTTATTTATTCATCTTCTTCTACTTCTTCTTCTTTAAAATGGCCTCCCACAAGGAATAGCCAGAATCAGTCTATTTATCCATCCATGCAAGATGTCATTGTAATGACGTCGAATGCGCACCTTAAGTCGAACCAGGGCTGTTCTCTCGCCATTCGTGTCAGTTATTAGTCTAATGGGGTTATAAGAATAAAGGAAGGGAAGTATAATAATAATAATTTTTATTTCTCACCAATAAATACGTACAACAAAAAGCATAAAGTAATAATATAGAAAACAAAGAAGTAAGGAATTTGGTGGGTTGATACCTGAACTAGGAGGTTCCTGTGTCTCAAGTAACCAACCCTCCTATCCACACAGTGTACACTATTCTTTTTCTTTTAACACAAACTAGATAACAAGCTCGTAATTATTTTTAAGGCAGAGTCCTTCTCTAACGGCACATATTAGGTTACCATAAGTAACATCTGCGTGGCCTGGTTTTAAGAAATCCAGCTACCGAACCAAAATCGGTAGAACTATTTTGCTATCTATCTTTAGTGGTCGCTTTGAATTGATACAGCAATATCCGACTTTATGTTGTCACACAATCTAAAAAGGTACTTTTCAGATGTGAAGTGACGTCACGATTGTAAGGCAAGAACTTAGAAGGTTTTGTTTCATGCACACTCGCAGGTAATCTGTGCCACTGGTGTAGGAGGGTGAGCGAAGACACATAGTGCACTCACCCTGCGAGCTAAAGGACTATAAACAAGACCTAATCCTTTAGTCAAGTCATCACTTATTACGACAAAGGTAAAATACAAAAATGTATAGAATTTTATGTAGGCCTTGCTGTCAATCAATATCAAATCGCACATATATAAAAGTAAAAAACAAACTAGGTAGGTAGAATTAAATTTAATTCGACCTACACCTGATGATGACTATGTTGAAACCGGTCGTGTATTTTAAATAATAATTAATGTAAAATAACAAAAAAAGTGAAAAAAACTGCAAGTAGTTTGTGTTCTACTATATAACCTGAATTTCCACTAAGAATCTACAGTACATTCAATAACATAAATCGCACATAGTTTTTCACGCTTGTTCTTCCGGGACCTAATTCTCATGACTCGAACTTCGTTTTTATTATCGGTCTGTCCCGCTCATTCAAATAAGAATTAGCGTGAGTGCGAGAGGGATAGACTAATATTCGAAACTAGGTTCGAGTCATGGGAATTAGGTCCCTGTTCTTAAGAAGGTTAGTACCCGAAAAGTAGTAGGTTATTATGTAGGACAATCTTAAAAGTGTTAGTTTCTATTTGGAAATTAAAGCTATTTCATTTTTCATATACTTTAGTTTTCGACTTCCTCCTCGTAGTTAATGGTTAGCATTGGCATCTTGGCTAAAGACTCTAGGGGTTTAGCCAACATGCCATCGTTAATTACAATAACGAACTTCGAAAATGAAAATATATGGGATTGACTGAACTCAAGTGATAGAGCGAGCCATACATGTTTGTTCTTTAACTTCTTCATCTTATTTATCGATGGCATCTCGGCTTAAGGTTTGCATAGTTGTCTTATTAAGGACATCAAATATCGATAAAAATATAACTCCAGCAAAAAAATATTTCCTTCTTGTGTGTGACCATATTTCTCGCCTTTATCAATAAAAATACACAATTTGATATATTCTCATATTTAAAAATATGCTAAGCTGAAATAAATTTTACGTATACAATTTTGCCCGGCTTGTTTGCCGAACAAAATCGACAAGTAATTTCATTTTGCGTCGTTAAAATCGAGTATATTCCGATTGCCGCCGCCATCTGCAAGTTTAATGAATACTCTATTCAGCCACATAAATTGAAAGTCACCGAAAAGTGTCCATTAAACGAATCGAAGAACCATCTTCAAATTAACTCGGGCAAAAGTTTACCCTCAAAATAATTAAGGATCCACCGCAATTATCACCGCAAAATCAAACTTTCCTTTGATCGTCGTGGAAAAAGTGTGCAATATAATATCGACTTTACATTGTGGTGATAATGCCCAAAGTCGCGTCGATAAGTTTGCAATATTTAAATAGGCGCGCGGCCATCGAAGTTTTGTTACCTTTTTGTCAAATCACCAGGGACTCCCCGCGATAATTATAATTATTTACCAATTGTGACTAAAGTTATTATAAGTCGGTAATTGCTACTCTCGTAAGTATCATTTAAATGAATAATGCGGGGATTTCAAAAGATTTCGAGTCACCGCTTTTTTGAGTACGAACAGAATTGTGAAGGGAAAGAGACTGATTTTAATTTTTCACAGACTCCTTGTAGCCAAGTTAAATTATTTCGCATGAGGAATTACTTTAGGTTATTATGAGCGGCGGCTTTGGGCCGCTCGCTCTGATGTAAACGCAATAAGATGCGATTTATTGCAGTACTTCAATTATTTTAAATTTCATCAGCAAATAAAAATGATTACGCGCAAAGGCGTGCTAAATGAAATAAAATTGGTATTTTGAATGTTTATTACAAAAAAACGCTTTCGAATATAACCACAATTAAAAAATCCGTTTACGTAAACCACCCGTGCTAATATTACTAATCTATTGATACCTTTTTTTACTAAATTTGTATCAGTAATTAAGGCCCTACGGTGGAACAAACACACATACATAGACTGGCAATATCACAACCCTCCTGTAAGCTCTACATAGTCCAGTAAAATAGAAGTTTTATTTAGTATAGGTAGTCATTTTCCTCCTTGGAACAAGTCTCGTAGGTCATTAAAGTACCGCTAATTGTTTCATCTATTTCGTATATGTGCACCGTTTCATTTCAATGCGACCTACAAGTAAGCCAATCGTAGGCCTGTATAAATAAAACAATCTCAAACCCAACCTCACCTTGAGAACCTATTTGACAGACAAAACAACAATTAGTTTCACTTTTAAAAGTGAAATACTTTATTAATGTTACATAGTAATTTAATATATTTTCTTATTATACCGTTATATTAATATTATAGATTACAGGAAACAATAAAACAAGTATAATGTATATTTTTATAATCTTTATTTTTACGTTTTAAGAAAGAAAAAATTAAAGTATACAGCATAAGTAAAATTCTTCATTTTTAAAAGTGAAACGAAACGTTTTTTTTATTTTACAAACAGGTTCTCAAGGTGAGGTTGGGTTTGAGATTGTTTTATTTATACGGGCCTTAGTATGGGTGGCTATAATGCTACCAATTTAAACGAATACAATACTAAAGCATATCCTAATTCACCTTACAATGACGAAACACATAATTTGGTAGAATTTAATTTTTTTACTAATCACACTAATATTATAAAGGAGAAAGTTCGTGAGTAATGTTTGTTACTTCTTCACTCAAAAACTACTTAAAAAACGGATTTTGATGAAATTTTATATGGTACTTAGTAGTTCACATGCTAGATTCCCCATAGGCTACTTTTTACCGCAAAAAAATGTACGGTTCCAGTGGGTTTTCATTTTGCGCGTACGAAGTAGCGGGAAACATCTAGCAGAAATATATGTGACAAGCTGACCCGTGCCCACTTCGTTGAGCATGGAAACCGTGTAAACCTTCCCGGGACTTCCACGAATATTTCAAGCCCAAAAATAGCCGAATCAGTTCAGCTGATCTCGAGTTTTAGCGAGACTAACGAACAGCAATTGATTTTTATATAGCCTATGTTACTCAGTGATAATGTAGCTTATTAATTAAAAATAATTATTAAAATCGGTCCAGTACTTTTTGAGTTAAGTCGGTACATACAAAAATCTTTCCTCTTTATAATATTAGTGTAGATATATTCTTATTTTTTGAATCGGCAGTATAAAAGAACATTGTCAACGATATAAAATAAATGCATCCACTTTTGTTGTCTTCTCGACAAGCCCGTCATCAATCATCGTAGTAAAGAACTCAGTATGCACGGATTTATTTATACCTCGCCGTGAAATGGAGCTGTCTCCACGAGGTCTTTGCAGATCTATCAATCATGGCATGAGTGCGTGACTTCGTCAAATCTTATCAGAAAGGGTCAGCGAAGCGCGTAATAGCTATTTACCTGCGCAACTGTGTTCGAAGGATTATCTCTTTCGATTTTGATTCTTTTGTCATATAAAAGACGGATTATTAAGGGTGGATACCCTATCGGGTACGTGTATTTTTTACGGCAGCTTTAATATCTTGGAAAGCTTTACTACAGTCTTATATCTAGTTATAAGATGTCAATATTATTTAAACCCGAAGATTATTTTTTACTCGAAGAGCTTAGGGCGTGTTTTACCAAGCAATATTAAAGTTAACGCTATGTTAAAATACCATGCCTTCTCATTCATTGGCAGGAAATACGAGAGGGATATCATGATATTTAACGAAGTATTAACTTTAACATTGCTTGGTGAAACACGGCCTTAAGGTAAGAGTAATGATTTTTGCAGCATAATAATATGTTATATGTTTGATCCTGTAGAGAGTGATTTATGGTTCATATATTAAGCCGAATATACGAGTAGTGTGAAGAGAATGACGTGTAGAACATTTTTTGTTTGGGCACCTCATATAAATTACTTAATATAAGAAAAAAAAATTTAAAGGTCTAAATGACCACAAGAAGTAAATCTTATTATGCTGGGGCTCGCTGGCTCCTAGACTATACATACGAAGGCACTAGTCGTTGATCTAAGACCTGACCAGGATTGAAACTCATCTGTTTTGTGACTTTCATTGAGATTTTAATTGTGATTTGTCGCGTTATGGTAAGTAGTTTTTTCAATCATATTTTATTCTTCTAAGATTACACTTATATATTATAACAATACTATCTCGCCAAACACAATAATCAATATGTTTAACGGCGAGGATCCAGAACAAAAAATGCTCTACGCGTCTTATTCTTTTCCCACTATTTTCAGTTTGAATTATGAACCATGAAACATCCTGTATAACTGACGTATTTTTATATAAATGTGGCTATTGTAAATATATTCTTTAGCTCCTACATAAGCCACAATTCTATCACTTTCGCATATCGAACTCCAACTTCGAACAATCAAAGCGTTCTATAGGGAACGCATATCCTAACCCTAATAGGTACAAAAGTATCCATCACCTCCCCAATCCTTTATCCAGCTCATTATAAATGTTCGCGTTTAAATATTTACCAACATATCGCATTTATCAGGGCCCCATTTAGATTAAACACTAATTCTTGTCACATATAAAATGCTGTGAAGTTATCAGCAAGACTAGGGTCTCACAACACGCGCTTAATGGGTCCCTGGGGACCTCTCCTTTAATGGCCACTCGTAAATTGGACGAAAATAATTAAAATCGCGCGTCCACACACTCGCAGACCAAAACACGGCCGTTACGGTGATATAAAGGGGTTTCCCATTCAATAAATAAAGGTCCATTTGAATAAATTAAACTCGCAAAGTTCTAGTAGTAATATTTAAAACTTACCAGATGGTCACCCTGTGGTCGAAATTCGATCTCAACTTTTTATTATTCTTTTGCTTCTTAGATGCTCAATAACACTAATATATATAATACCTATAAAATAATATATACGAACGCTTCACACTACGTCAATCTGCTAAGCAGCCCCGTGTTAAGCATCCGAAGAACTTGTGTTACGGGTACCAGACAACGAAAATATATTTAATACTTTTATACTATATACATATTTGAGACTTTTATTATATTAATAAGCAAATTTTTACACATCAATGACCCAGGAACACAGAAAACATTTAGTTACTTCGGCGGGATTCGAACCCGCTCGCACTAACGCGCTCAACGCGCTACAGAGGTGGTCGAAATGTGTAAGTGCTGTTCATGGAATCTGACAGATATACTCGTAATTGACGATTGTGTCAAACCACAAAGCATCCAGGAAGTGTGGGCTATTTAAGGCCCGTATAAATAAAACAATCTCAAACCCAACCTCACCTTGAGAACCTATTTGACAGACAAAACAACCTTTCGTTTCACTTTAAAAATGAAGAATTTTACTTATGTTATATACTTTAATTATTTTCTTTCCTAAAACGTTAAAATAAAGATTGTAAAAATATACATTTTACTTATTTTATTGTTTCCTGTAATCTATAATATGAATATAACGGTATAAAAAGAAAATAAATTAAAGTACTATGTATCTAACATTAATAAAGTTGTTCACTTTTAAATGTGAAACGAAAAGTTTTTTTATCTGTCAAATAGGTTCTCAAGGTGAGGTTGGGTTTGGGATTATAAGTAAGTACTATAAGTATAAGTAAACTTACAGACATGTACTAAACTATTGTAAATTATATGACTATAATACATGGTGTAAAAAGAACAATCACTATAATTTAGAGTAATAAACTAGCTTTTTTTCCTCAATTTTTAAATGTTTTTTTTAACTTAATATGTTTTTTTACTTTTTACCACTTCTCATATTTTTTTCGCGAGGATAACGTAAAAGCAAAAATTTATTTTTTATTAATTTTTGTTTAAAATAAAAAAATACATTTCTAGAATGAGAAAAGGTAGTATTATCATATTCCAAAGTTATGACTGTGACTATAGTTAGTCCTTTTTACACCCGTTATAATAATCCTAAATGTAGTACAGAGCCTAAATGTAAATCAAATCATTTCCCCACATTCACAATAGAAGCATAATCTATTCCAATCCATTTTATTTTACTCCCACTAAAGTTTTCTTTTCACCGTTAAAAGAAATTTAATTTCGTGCAAAGATTATTCAAGGTGATCCCTCATCAGTGCTCCATCCAGGCACAGGTCATATTTAGATAAGCCGCAAATCGAACCTTTATAGAACCTTTAGGTAATGAAATTGCCACATTCACTACTCAACTGATGGAGGTTAAGAAATCGTAGACATAAGTATATTTTGACGATATCTGTAGAGCAGTGGCTGAGCGTGTCGCCGGAGGTCGCGGGTTCGAATCCTTAAGCAATAAAAAAGTTTTCTGAATTATTGGTCATGAATGGGAATCTTCTCTTTTTATATATAAAAATGAATTACTGTTCGTTAGTCTTGCTAAAACTCGGGAACGGCTGAAACGATCTGGTTATTTTTAGTATTGAAATGTTCATGGAAGTTTCTTCTTTGGAGGAATTTGAACTTTAGCACTTACATGCAGGCACAAAAAATTCGAGCACAGACTTTTTAATATCGGCAGTTTCTTAATTTACATTTTTCAAACATATAAATGGATTGTGAAATGATTTAAATGCGATTAAACTTTGGATTAATACGAAGTAATTACATTTGCCATTTACAAGACCATTTCTCGCACATTCGATAGTGTACGATTTATGGCAAGGGTAATTCAAGAGATCCACTGATCTGATTGTAAAATATTGGCGAAAGCAATTCCACTTAACTAAATGAATACGTAGGCAAATCGACAAACCTTTCACAATTTACCTTCAACGAGCACTTAAATTATAGTTGGGCTTGAGTCTGCATTGTGTGCTGAGAATGTTATTGAAAAAGTGCTTAATCGCATCGAAAAAAATATATTTGCAAACCAATAAGAAGAAGTAAGTATTTGACATCTAAAATATCTTACTTTCTCTTACCAAAAAATAGTATCTAAGTTATGAAATTGTTTGAACATAGTGCAAGATTTAAAAGTTATTAAAGGTAGCCGCGAAACACTGTTGGGTTAGCAGGAACAACTACGTAATTATAACATTATGAATATTATAAGTTATAACACCATACAATATTATATTATATAAAAATGAATTGTTCGTTAGTCTCGCTAAAACTCGAGAACGGCTGAACCGATTCGGGACTATTTTTGGTCCTGAAATGTTCGTGGAAGTCCAGGGAAGGTATAACGGTTTCTATGCTCAACGAAGTGGACACGGGTCGGCTAGTCTTTTATTTAAAAATAAATCGCTGTTCGTTAGTCTCGCTGAAACTCGGGAACGGCTTAACCGATTCGGCTATTTTTAGCCTTGAAATATTCGTAGAAGTCCAGGGATGGTTAAAACGGTTTGCGTGCGTGCTCAACGAAGTGGGTACGGCATTTGATAACATCGTTGGTGTCAATAATATTGTTTTTGTTTAGTCTACTGAAGCCTTTTTTTTTCACTTAGAAATGCTTTCAAGCATTCCGTGGGGGATTGGGGACTCCCTCCACGGATATGTAGGACTCGCTGCGTCCGAAAGATGGCAAATGGACGCAGCTCTACCCACTACAACTCGGCGGTACTCCGACTCCACCGCCGTTGACGAAGCCACAGGGACAACAAAACTTCCGCGACTGGTCTACTGAAGCCTAGGGATGCCCTATTTCTATACACCTATTTTTTGTAGAACCGATAATAATCGGATCGGGATAATACCTTTATATTATTTCTGACTGACTTTTCGTATGATTATTATTAATAATAATAATAATATCTATAGACGCTTCACACCGCGTCAATCTGGCCCTGTGCTAAGTATCCAAAGAACTTGTGTTACAGGTACCAGACAACGGAAATATAGATTTAATACTTTTATAATATACACATATTTAAGATTTTTATTATATTAATACACAAATTTAATACACATCCATGACCCAGGAACATTGAAAATTTTTTGTTCCCTCGGAGGGATTCAAACCCGCAACCTCTCGGTCGAGCATCAACGCGCTGAACCACTGCGCTACGGAGGTCGTCAACTTATTATATACATATTATATAAGATTATTGAAATCAGTATATTCTATTTTTAAAATCTCGATCACCGATCATCGGTCGTGGTCAGGCATCCTAATCCTCTTCTATTTTCGATTATAAACCCGTTCCGGTCCACGCGCTGACTTATTCTCGCACTCGGGTTCTAACCTATTATAATACCTACGAGCCCTTCGTATAAAAAAAGTTTACTATTATTCCATTTAGAAACTCAGAACATTGACTATGCAGTGTGTAAAAAGAATAGTCACTATAACTTTGATATACGATTATACTAACTTTCCTCATTTAGGCAACAAAAATATTTTATGACTTTTTATTAATTCTTATTTTTATGTCGCAAGAATAACGAAAAAGCAAAAAATTTTTATTTTTTATTTTTATAAAAAATACCTTTCTAGAATGAGAAAAGGTATAGGTAAAGTATTATCATAAACAAAAGTTATAGTGACTGTTCTTTTTACACTTGTTATATAAAACCTTATTTCACTGAAGAAAGCGAGAACTTTTTGTTGCAAGAAAAACTATTCTGAGAATGTTAAGCACAAATATAAATTTTCCACAGGACGAGTTGGCTAATTTTCGCTTTTTTCATTTTAGCGTTGCGCTATAATTCAATAGAGAACATAAATTCTGGAGTACTTTTCTACCGTACCTACAATAAAGGGATATTAATTTGTTTTTCTTACAATGGGACGTCTAGACAATCGCATATAATTCAAGTTTCACTTAGTTTTACAAACGCTAATGGCAAAAATTTCGACGTTTTATGTGTAACAGTATACATTTATTATTGCCAAGGTGACCTGTGTTATACTTTTGTACAGCAAACCTACTTGTAATTGTGTCAAATACATGCTACAGGTATAATAATTATTTAAAGTACCGTGCATTTTTCCGGGATAAAATGTCGGATATGTGTAAGTCCAGAGCTTTAACTACTGCCGTAATATATTTTATTAAAATCCGTTCGGTGGTTTTGCGTGAATGAGTCATAAGTATCCATCTTAACATCCTCACATTCACATTAATATAACATTAGTACAATATAAAATTTAAATATATTATATCTAGCATATCCCGCGAAAAATAATAACCACAACCTGCAAGAAAATTAGTGAGTATACGCTTAGGCATGCGTTTGATATTACTAGATATAGGTAACTGTTTTTAAACTTATGCTATGGATTTCGGCAAAGTAACACCAGATTCTGTTAAATATTAGTACAATCGTTTTAAAATTTTATAATTATTAAGCCCTACAGGGGGTGTAGGCGACGGGAGGAGGAATCACTGAATGAAACAGGATGTACTATGAAAAGTATATTATATTGTCACACACATAAGCACACAAGTTACAATTTGAGGCCAAAATAGAATTACACAGCAAAAACTATGAATTACACAGCTAAAATCAGACAAAATGCATCCTACACGACCGATCGTGATTTGCTGACTGCCGGCCGCTTGGCGCGCTTTATAGCGCGCGCGGGTCAAAAGCGCGGTAAAAACCAAAGACAATACGTTAATAATTAACATTTTTTTTTAAACATATAAGTGGCAAAACAGTGCGGTGCTAAGCATGGTAATCACGTCGCTAATAGGAGGGGGGGGTGGGTTGGAATCCAAAAACACCCCACGAGCCATTAGGGATGCATGAAATTGAAAAAGTTAACCTTACTTTGCCAATGTGTAACGTTGTACACAACATTTGTTTTCCTTTTGTGTAAATTTTTTCTGCACAACTTAATTAAAAGTGCAACTAATGAAGCGTAAATATATGAAACCAAGAGCGACTATTATTACGGTACGTGTTTTAGCTTAGAACGTGTTTATTAATACAAATTGTATACCTTGTAATAACTTTTCATTTTAAAACTGTTTTATGTTAGATTTTACTGAGCGTAATTTGTATGGAGAATAAAAGATTTTCATGTAGTCACTGACTTTCAAATTTTCATAGAAAGGGATTTTAACGAAATAAAATTATGACGTACAATAGCTTGTACGTCATAAGTTACGCCAGCGGCTTAAATAGCGGTAGAATAAAAGTGACTTATGTGTAATTCAGACCCTAAGCTATAAACTACTACAGTACCAAGTATCATAGAATTAAGTTACGTAGATTTTGCGTGAAAGAGACACATCTATTGATAGTCACAGACTTTCAAATCCCACCAAAAACATTTTCATGTAAAAATGTTGCAAAGACGAGTCTACATAGCTTACCCTGTGAAAAAGTTATCAGATATCGTATAAAGTCAAGCTCTAAAGACTAACTACTCGCCCTAAATCTACAAGCACCTTGATCAAAATCTATCAAAAAGTGGACAAATCTCATGTAGAACCAAAGTTCTTGATCAATGCGCCCTTACTTTACTAGACTTAGCTTCACTTACTCTACATTTCAGTTAAAACGTGATGCTTGGCCGTTTTATTTCACACACGATAAATGAATGCCTATAAAATCTTCGTAACTTCGTTCGTCAGACAATTAGGTGATCAGCCTGCCTTGTCTTAACCAAACTTAAAACGTGTTTTCAACGTGGGAATCGAACCCACGACGACCACAGTCGAGAGCCAGGCTCTAAACCACTAGACCACGGAGGCGTAATAACTGAAATTGTATAAATAAATTGATCGTGTAATATTGAAACTTATAAAATTTTGTCATGCGCAAATTAATTAAAAGTCGATGATGTTTGTGTTTAGATGTTACACAGTTCTGAACATATATGTCGCTGTTAGGCAACTGCATCGCGCTATCGAGGTGTCGAACAATTTTTATATAAGACTAGCTCTGCTGTCCCGGCAAACTTCGTATTGCCTTATTAATTAATTGCTTGACATACTGACTGCAGCGCCACCTATCGGTTCCAATTGTAAATCTAAACCATTCTCGAATCTCCACGAACACACACAAAAAATTTCATCAAAATTGGTCCAGTCGTTTAGGAGGAGTTCAGTCACATACACACGCACACAAGAAATATATATATTAAGATTATACGGATATTACTACTAACACTGACGTTAGCTTTATAATCGTCTCATTTTTGTTGTTTTATTTAACAACGACGCCGACGCCCAGCGCCGTGACGCTCAGCGCCGCGACGCCTGCCGACGCCCAGCGCCGCGACGCCTGCCGGTGCCCAGCGCCACGACGCCGCGACGCCTGCCGATGCCCAGCACCACGACGCCGCGACGCCTGCCGATGTCCAGCGTCGCGACGCCTGCCGACGTCCAGCGCCGCGACGCCTGCCGACGCCCAGCGCCGCGACGCCTACCGACGCCTACCAACGCCCAGCGCCACGACGCCCAGCGCCACGACGCCCAGCGCCGCGACGCCTGCCGACGCCCAGCGCCACGACGCCCAGCGCCGCGACGCTCAGCGCCGCGACGCCTGCCGACGCCCAGCGCCGCGACGCCTACCGACGCCCAGCGCCGCGATGCCGAGCGCCGCGACGCCTACCGACGCCCAGCGCCGCAACGCCTGCCGACGCCCAGCGCCGCGACGCCAGCCGACGCCCAGCGCCACGACGCCCAGCGCCGCGACGCCTGCCAACGCCCAGCGCCACGACGCCCAGCGCCGCGACGCTCAGCGCCGCGACGCCTGCCGACGCCCAGCGCCGCGACGCCTACCGACGCCCAGCGCCGCGATGCCGAGCGCCGCGACGCCCAGCGCCGCGACGCCTACCGACGCCCAGCGGCGCGACGCCTGCCGACGCCCAGAGCCGCGACGCCTGCCGACGTCCAGCGCCGCGACGCCTGCCGACGCCCAGCGCCGCGACGCCTACCGACGCCTACCAACGCCCAGCGCCACGACGCCCAGCGCCGCGACGCCCAGCGCCGCGACGCCCAGCAATGCGACGCCTGCCGACGCCCAGCGCCGCGACGCCCAGCGCCGCAACGCCTGCCGACGTCCAGCGTCGCGACGCCTGCCGACGCCCAGCGCCGCGACGCCTGCCGACGCCCAGCGCCGCGACGCCTGCCGACGCCCAGCGCCGCGACGCCGAGCGCCTCAACGCCTACCAACGCCCAGCGCCACGACGCCCAGCGCCACGACGCCTGCCGACGCCCAGCGCCATGACGCCTACCGACGCCCAGCGCCACGACGCCCAGCGCCGCAACGCCCAGCGCCGTGACGCCTACCGACGCACAGCGCCGCGAAGCCTACCGACGCCCAGCGCCATGACGCCCAGCGCCGCGACGCCTGCCGACGCCCAGCGCCGCGACGCCTACCGACGCCCAGCGCCGCGACGCCAGCCTGTTACATAATGCTGTGTCATTTATGTATTAGCTTTAAGACAACGTCGTGTCAAAGATGACATTGACGTTGATGCCTAACTTATGTATTAATATTAGTCCTCTAGGGGCCTCCCTAGGGGACTAATAATAGTATCTTATACATAACTAGATATCTGTTAGGTACCTATAGTTATGTATAAGATACTATATTAAATTATACGTGTGAATAAAGCCAAATACGATTAACTAGAAGTGTTTATTATTGTACGTGTAATTGGATCCTAATAATAATAACATATATGCTGTGTTTAGTGAAACATGGTGTCAGAAAAAGAAAAAGAAAATATTAACCAAAGAGAGGGTAGTACATCGAGAGCGGCGAAAAAAGAAATTTCGAGATCTGCTGGGTGTGGTTCAGCAACAATGACTACAATGGCTCCAAACGGAGTACAAAAGCTGGAAATTTCGACGGAAATCATCAACAATAATGCTGAAAACTTCAGAAAATGGACTCAATCGTTCGAGATATATTTGCTGGCGTCGGGAATGGAGAAGACCGAAGACAAGAGAAAAATTGCTATTATGCTACACTCTATGGGTGAAAAAGGTCTAAATATCTTCAACTCCTTCAATTGGGACCTAAGCAGTTCTACATTCAAACAAGTTAAGGAAAAATTTGTTGAATACTTTGAACCAAAGAAGAATTTGACAGTTGCAAGACACAGGTTCTTCACATTAAAACAACGTGTGAACGAATCGTTGGACAATTTTCTGATGGAGCTAGAAAATGCAAGTCATTCATGTGAGTTTGGTACGCTTCGTGAGTCCCTGGTGAAAGATATTCTCATCGCTAACATGGCCACAAACTTCTCACAAATTCGATAAAAGCTGCTACAAGAACAAGATCTCTCCCTAGAAAGAGCCAAGCTGCTATGTAGAACACTCACTATGGCACAGAAGAGTGAAGATTCAATCAATGGGGGTGAAAGAAGAGAAGATGCCACCGTATACAAGATACACAGAAACCGTCGGAACAGCTCTCCGTCATCATGGTCTTCATCGCACCAGCATAGAAGAAAAACCAGATCTCCAGTGCCGCATTATCAACGAAGAAGATCAGCCACACCCGGGTCCAGAACAACGTGCGGGAGATGCAACACAACACATGCTCATCGCAACTGCCCAGCATGGAAGCATAAATGCAGGTCATGTTTTAAATATGGATACTTTACTAATTTATGTTATAAGAAAAATAATGTCAGGAATGTTGTTTCTGAAGTAGAAAACTCAAATCTCGATGATGAAGTAACAAAAAAAAGTCACAGCGCCACGACGCCCAGCGCCGCGACGCCTGCCCACGCCCAGCGTCGCGACGCCTGCCGACGCCCAGCGCTGCGACGCCTGCCGACGCCCATCATCGCGACGCCTGCCGACGACCAGCGCCACGACGCTCAGCGCCACGACGCCCAGCACCGTGACGCCGAGCGCCGCGACGCCTGCCGACGCCCAGCGCCGCGACGCTCAGCACCACGACGTCCAGCGCCACGACGCCCAGCGACGTGACGTCTGCCGACGCCCAGCGCCGTGACGCCTGCCGACGCCCAGCGCCGCGACGCCTGCCGACGCCCAGCGCCGCGACGCCTACCGACGCCCAGCGCCACGACGCCCAGCGCCGTGACGCCTGCCCACGCCCAGCGTCGCGACGCCTGCCGATGCCCAGCGCCGCGACGCCTGCCGACGCCCAGCGCCGCGACGCCTGCCGACGTCCAGCGTCGTGACGCCTGCCGACGCCCAGCGCCGCGACGCCTGCCGACGCCCAGCGCCGCGACGACTGCCGACGCCCAGCGCCGCGACGCCTACCGACGCCAAGCGCCGCGACGCCTACCGACGCCCAGCGCCAAGACGCCCAGCGCCGCGACGCCTACCGACGCCCAGCGCCGCGACGCCAGCCGACGCCCAGCGCCACGACACCCAGCGCCGCGACGCCTGCCCACGCCCAGCGCCGTGACGCCTGCCGACGCCCAGCATCGCGACGCCTGCCGTCGCCCAGCGCCACGACGCTCAGCGCCGCGACGCCCAGCGCCACGACGCCCAGCGCCGTGACGCCGAGCGCCGCGACGCCGAGCGCCGCGACGCCTACCAACGCCCAGCGCCACGACGCTCAGCACCACGACGCCCAGCGCCGCGACGCCTGCCGACGCCCAGCGCCGCGACGCCGAGCGCCGCGACACCTACCAACGCCCAGCGCCGCGACGCCGAGTGCCGTGACGCCTGCCGACGCCCAGCACCGTGACGCCCAGCGCCGCGACGCCTGCCGAATGTGAAGTGCTAATATTAGCTTATACCAGCTAGTATTTTCAACAGTACCTTATACCTAATATTAGTAGTGATGATGGTAGCTGGCACAAGGAATTCTATAGAATATTTTGAGTCACTGACAAGCTAGTTTCTTACAAATCACATTATAATAATGCTAAGCATACAAAGAACTTTACAGAAAAGAAATTTAACAACAGATGGAGCTTGTGCCGGACCTGTTCCATACACCGACAGTTATATTATCTCCTTTGTGACCGACAGCAATTTACAACTATTAGCTGCCTGCATATTCGCGCCGCGACACCTACCGACGCCCAGCGCCGCGACGCCCAGCGCCGCGACGCCTACCGACGCCCAGCGCCGCGACGCCTACTGACGCCCAGCGCCAAGACGCCCAGCGCCGCGACGCCTGCCGACGCCCAGCGCCGCGACGCCTACCGACGCCCAGCGCCGCGACGCCTACCGACGCCCAGCGCCGCGACGCTCAGCACCACGACGCCCAGCGCCATGACGCCCAGCGCCGCGACGCCGAGCGCCGCGACACCTACCAACGCCCAGCGCTACGACGCCCAGCGCCGCGACGCCGAGTGCCGTGACGCCTGCCGACGCCCAGCACCGTGACGCCCAGCGCCGCGACGCCTGCCGACTGTGTGAAGTGCTAATATTAGCTAATACCAGCTAGTATTTTCAACAGTACCTTATACCTAATATTAGTAGTGATGATGGTAGCTGGCACAAGGAATTCTATAGAATATTTTGAGTCACTGACAAGCTAGTTTCTTACAAATCACATTATAATAATGCTAAGCATACAAAGAACTTTACAGAAAAGAAATTTAACAACAGATGGAGCTTGTGCCGGACCTGTTCCATACACCGACAGTCATATTATCTCCTTTGTGACCGACAGCAATTTACAACTATTAGCTGCCTGCATATTCGCGCTAATTTTAAATAAGTGGATAAAAAACAAATTTTCCTCTCATAAATAATATAATAATATTATTACATTTTTCATCTTCGGTAAAAGTCGGTCACCGATTAATAATTGGTGACTGACTTTTTGTAGATGAATAATAGAATATACTGATTGCAGTAGTGCAACGCACTCAACATACATAAAGTCGGACATAAATTTTATGGAGCAAAACTCGGAACGATTATTGGTCCTACAAAAAGTAGGTCGTAGGTTTGTTATGTACTTGTATATTATATTCCTTTTATAAATTAAAGATCATCAGATCCTTATAATAAACATCCTTTTGAATCCAATATGGTGGACCACCATATTGGATTCAAAAGGCGTAAATGGCGGCATTTACATTTTAATAATTTTTTTGTTAGTTTTGTAGCAATAACAGCTTACATACATAACTTCAGCTTTCTAAGATTTCCGGAAGTAACCTAAGAATTTAGATGATCTATAAATGAGTCAGTGACGAAATCAGGGATTTTTAGACATCGATAAAATCTAAAGTATAATAGCTACGATATTCAAACTTTGTATGTTTCATGTTTTTACCGGTGTCATTATATGTTGAAATTTTCAACTATTTAGCATCAACCAAAGCAAAGTTATGGGAATGAGGAGCGAGAAAAGGTAGGTAGTGCCCTTGCGCTTCGCTTGGCTCGTCTTGACGGGGGCACGACCGTGGCCCCAGATTTATAATTATAGTAGTAGAATTTCAATTTTTACGTACACAAGTACGTAAAAATCATTATTTTACTTATTATTATACATAATTTAATGACTTAAAATCATTATTTTATTACGTTTGGTTTGTACTATAATGTATGTATGTAAGTATATAATTAGGTATATATTTATTGTAATAAAATAATAAATTTTACGTTAGAAGTTGTACTTAACAAAGATTTAATAAAATTCAAATAAGTATGTATTGAAATACGTACATGTTTAATGTGCTACAGCTTATATTCGTTTCTAGGAACACATTAAAACATCGAACTATTAATTTTCTATTATTAGCAGTCATAACTGCGAACCGTGACATTGTTTTTATGAAATAACCACGACACACTTTCAGTATCCATATTACTATAATTTTATCGGTAATGTTTATGGTATGTGCGTGCTAGAAATTAGTAGCAGTGTTAGTCAGTGTTAGCCCTAGCGATTTTCATAAGCTATTTGTCAGTATCGCTCCGAGCTAGCCACGCAGCGAGTAGAATGCAGAAAAAACATACCTGCAGAAAAATAAATCGCGACGCCACGGCGTGCTTGCGGCGATTATTTTCTGCAATAGATCGCGGCGATATCGTAGCGATAAATAAATCGCATCGCCGAGAAGTCGCTTATGAAAATCGCTTGTGAAAATGGGCACTAACAAGCCCAACCCTAGCTTAAGTTATTGAAAACTTCATAAGTCCATAAGCCGTCTGCAACAGAATAGTGATAGGATTTTTGTCTATTTTCCGTTGCAGTCTTTGTCAAAAAGTTTATAACGTTCTGTAGATATAGTCGACAGATCTGACTTACCATTTTTGACCTTATCGTTATAGTAGGTAATAAGGGCAAGGGGTGGTAAATCTAATCTGTCGGCGACCGTACCTTCATAGTGTTTAAAAATGAAAATAATATATTTCTTATGATATTATAGACTAGAATTAGCATTAAATATATGCAGAGAAAATATGAAATTATGAGGATAATATTATAATTAATTGGTGGAGACTGGTATAATTAATTCAAAATATAATGAAACAAAAAAAAGATCTAATAATGAGTGTTAAGTTTTGTTATTTTGGATGTTTGTGACTCTTTCGAGTAAAAACTGCAAAATTTACTGCTACTTTAAAATAACTACGTAAAAGTACACGCGGGCTGAACCGCGGGAAAAGGCTAGTACGTAATGATTTTACTAAAACGTCTTTGTAAGAAAATATTTTGTTCTCCGTCATATTTTATCCCGAAAAAGTACACGCGAGCAAAAGCTAGTATTAATTGAAGATATGAATCGATAAAGGTGATACAAAAAAAATACCCACAAAATTGAGTTTAAACAGTCACTTAAAACATTTTAGGATAAATAGTAATGCATTAAGTACATTGATTCTAGAGACAGATCTTTAGATTACTGTACTTTACGACGTACTCTAAAATATTTAAGTGACATTTTGATCTCAATTTTCTCAGAATCATGACTCTGCTACATATACCTTCATCCATTCACGTCTTTAATTAGGCCCTTACTTTGTCTATTGTCTTTGGTTTTCTTCAATTTTATCTCCGTGCGTCTTAAAAGGAAACAAAACAATACATTGTATTACGTAAATGCAGAGTCTGGTTTTATTACAGTTTTTAGGATGGCTTCACGATACCCAGGTTGTAATATTTTATCTGTAACCGGTTGGCTAGTTTTATTACTTAAGTTTAGGGTGTTTTTAGAGGGTGACGGCATAACAGTTAAGTGCTTTGAGAGATACGTGTCAGTGTTGTGCTTTTAGGATAATGATGCAACAAGAAAATTAAATACTGCTTTTAGGTATCAAGGGTGTAAAAATAACAGTCAATATAACTTTGGGATATGATTATACTATCTTTTCTCATTCTAGAATTTTTTTATTTTAATTTTTTTTAGTTTTTGACAAAAAAAATACATTTCCAAAATGAGAAACGGTACTATAATCGTATCTCAAAGTTATGTGACTGTTCTTTTTACACACTGAATTGCACAATGCACAATACAGCTTTAATTAATTTTCAATCATTATCGTGAACTTATTATTACTTATTTTTAACCCCCGCCGCAAAAACTACGGGGTGTTACAAGTTGCACTCGTAGTTATAGGTATATATGACGTTTGTTGTTTGAATTCATTTGTAGAACGCATTTGCGCACCTACGGCCTGAAACCGCCTACGCCGTGGCAATAGTAAGAACAGATTGAATTAAATATATTACGTTTTTGAAGAATTTTATTTTTTGAAGTCAGATTTTTGAATTTTCTACTTTTTAGTGTCTCAAAATCTAAGTAAACTCTAGTATGTATCCATCAGTTCATCCATTTGGTAGCAACGATTCTACCTACAGACTCCTCGTGCGTTATCAATATACCCTAATGCAGAGAATATAAATGTAGTACAAACTATGCTGACGTTACTTCTGTTATAACTAATAAAAAATACAAGCTAATTTTACCATCCAAGCATCAGACATGAACATAATTTGTAACGTTACCCGTCTAAATTACAATATTCCATTACCATGTTGTTTAAGTACATTCCAACACATTTAATATTAAATAATGCATGCTCACAATAACCATGAACTATTAGATCCAGCTTCTAACCGCAAAATATGTTGGTGCGGTTATAATCATTAATATTCGTCGTTAAAACAGGAGTTTGATAGCGGTTTTACGTCTTATTAAAGGGTTGTAAAATTTTATGTGGCTATAGTCGGCGAGACTTGTTTAATTAAAAACGCTTCGTGAATAATCATGATGCATAAACGGTCCCTTCAGGTCGCCATCGAATTTATTTCGAAGGTTTGATGACTGAAAATAATGTGTTTTATTTTCTTTGTTTTCCAATAACGTGTTAATAGCATATTATGCTTTCACTAATGACAATATAGTTACATGATGTCGGAAAATTGAATAAAATGGGTTTGTAACTCAGAAAATAGATTTTGATATTTTAATCTTATAATAAAACAGTCTAAGTACCTACAGTCTAACAGGGCAATTAAGAAAAACGGTAATGCTCCTAAACCTCATACAAGTGCCAAATTCAGTACAAACGCCAAACATTTAGGCCGTGTTTCACCAAGCAATGTTAAAGTTAACGCCATGTTTAAATATCATGTTATCCCTCTCGTATTTCCTGACAATGAATGAGATGGCATGGTATTTTAACATGGCGTTAACTTTAACATTGCTTGGTGAAACACGGCCTTAGTATGACTATGGGTCAGTTTATCATAACACAACATTTCAGTTATAATTAATTGAAAGTTAAGTTTCCTTTTAATTGGGTTAGATTTGGTATTAGGGTTAATGTAATATCAGACTTCTATGATCTACGTGGTCAGCAGTACGTAGAAATATTATAAGTACAGAGTGTAAAAAGAACACTATAATTTTGAGTTTCGATTATACTGCCTACCTTTCCTCATTTTGGAAATGTATTTATTTTTGTCATAAAGAAAACTTTTTTTTTTACTTTTTACCATTTTTTTTTTGCAAGAATAATTAAAAATATATATAATTCTAGAATGAGAAATATAATAGTATAATAAATAATATTCCAAAGTTATAGTGACTGTTATTTATTACACATATTGTCTCATCAATAAAGACCTCTTCCTATAAATGGTATTATCTAAACTAATATTATAAGAGGAAAAATTTGCATTTTTGTATTTTTGTATGTACTTTTTGAGTAAAGCACTCAAAAAGTACTGGACCGATTTTAATAAATTTTTTTTCATTAGAAAGCTACATTATTACTGAGTAACATCATCACTACATAGTATAAAACAAAGTCGCCTTTTCTGTCCCTATATCCCTATGTGCGCTTAAATCTTTAAAACTACGCAACGGATTTTGATGCGGTTTTTTCCAATAGATAGAGTGATTCAAGAGGAAGGTTTATATGTATAATACATGCATAATATACTAAGGCAACATTGCTAATTTTAGAGGTTTCTAACGTGATGTCGTAAATTAACCTATTTTAGCAAAAACGCTGCCTAAACCTTACGCGTTAGATCAAATGAATGTACTACAGTATTGTACACCATAAAAAGGTCTACAAAAAAGTCCGCGATGGTATATGTTTATCTTTTAGGGATAACCCACATTAACCATTTTTATTATTTACTTTTTACGTGAAAAAATGGCTTATTTACGAAGCTATTTTAAGCAATACGGCATTAATCCTTATCGAATTAAGTACCTTAAATCCAGTGTGCAATTAAATAGATCAATATGGTTCCTTACATATTAATATTTTTTATATATTTTTGCACCCGTGCGAAGCCGGGGCGGGTCGCTAGTAGGTTATATAAAAATCAATTGCTTTTCGTAAGTCTCGCTAAAACTCGAGATCAGTTTTACTGATTCGGCTATTTTTGGTCTTGAAATATTCGTGGAAGTCCCGGGAAGGTTCACACGCTTTCCATGCTCAACGAAGTGGGCACGGGTCAGCTAGTATAAGATAAAAAAAGTAAAACCTGACTAAGTGTATAGGGTTTAAAGGGTATTTTTATATTAGCCATCAAAGTAAAATTTTAAAACACCACCAATAATTTTATTCCATCCACTCGCACTGGAGGACTATTAACATAAAATTAAATAATTTCTTGGCACCAACACAGTTTAATTTCTACATCACTTAAGCGTTTGTGAAAGTAAAGAGTTGTTCATTACGACTAAACACTGGCTGGCGACTTGAGCACGTACGAGATTTGCGCACAGCTGCCGGCTTTAAAATGCCAGCTGGTAGGGATGGAAATTCAGACGAACTTCGGTAACGTTAACACTACAATACAACATCTATAGATTTCAGATTTGGTCTAGGATTTTTGAGACTCGCTTCGGAAAATAATTTATGAGTGAGAATACAATACGAGATGTATAGATTTTGACGACCTTTGTAGCGCAGTGGTTGAGCGTGTTGGTGCTCGAGCGAGAGGTCGCGGGTTCGAATCACGCCGAAGGAACAAAAAAGATTTTCTGTGTTCCTGGGTCATGGATATGTATTAAATTTGTGTATTAATATAATAAATATAAGTAAAATAAAGTATAATATCTTAAATATAAGTATAATATAGTATTAAATAATATATTTCCGTTGTATGCTACCTATAACACAAGTTCTTCGGATACTTGGTACGGGGCTAGATTGACTTGGTGAAGTGTCAATAGATATTTTTATTATTATTATTTTGGTATAAGATTTCGAAGACTCTGTTTGGGGAATAATCTGAGAGCGCTACTACAAGTATGTTAAAACGTACAAAAACGAATAAATTATAAACGTTGTTTTTACTATTTTTATAAAAATCTACAAAAAATAGAAAATAGAAAGTTGTAGTAATCAAAAGATAAAATCGCACTTGTAATAATAATTTTAAATCTATTCCCCAAACTATTAGATAGTGCAAACCAAATATACTTTGTTATATCTATGCACAATTTAATATTATGTACCTATATATTAAAAAAATAAAAAGAACTTACAATTTAAAAACAAAAAGTCGATATCGTAACGCTTAAGCATCACATCTCTAGAGAGTAAATTTTTAAAACACCATTTAAGCATTAAAGAAAGCTAAATATATCTCTTTAAGTGCTCCGCGTTTTAACTCTACCTTTTTTAAACCTATATTTTATTTTTAGAAGAACCGATTTAAAAGTATCCTTTTAAGATCCAATAACAACTTATGATTTTACTTTGAAGGAACTGCTAGTTTAGAGAAACCTTTAAACGAAATTCTTATAGTAGACGTATAAGATGTTTTAAGAGGAAACACCACGAAATTTATAACACCTCTAGAGTAACAATTTTTTCCTGAATATTTATGGATATTGTTTGTACGTCCCTATTTTTTCCTTTTTTTAATAAATGAATTATTTAAAGAGATATGGACGTTTAAAAACCTAAAAAAAATGGCCAGACTCTCCGCTATGTTTAAATATCTAGAAAACAGATTTGACTACAATAATCAACAAAAGCAAAAAATAGGAACCTAGCTCAATTCTTTTTTTACCTAATACAGAAAAAAATATTTAAATAGGTTAAGTTTTGGAGGAGGAAACAGATATCCCCTAAACGTCGATTTCTGGTACTTTTAATAAGTAATTTCAGTCCTTGCAGTTGTCTCTATCGCGCTAGTACTGGCTAGCTAAGGCACTGCGAGACAGCAATAGATTTTATAAAAAACCTATTTTGTATTTCTCTCAACCGTGGTGTTTCCTCTTAACTCTCCGATAAAATGTTAATCCAAATAAAATATACTTAAAGCAAGGAAACCATGTATTATGAACAAAGTAACCGCTCCACCAGGCGTAAGAAAATCGCTTAACAGAGCACTATTGAATCGTTTAATATAATAAAAATATCTATGGACGCCACACACCACGTCAATCTGGCCCCGTGATGAATATCCGAAGACTTGTTACTATATATAATACTTTTATACTTCTCGCCGGGCTAGTTTCCGAACCAGTGGTAGGCATCATGTAGGACAATTTTATATGTGTTATTTAATAACCCTTATGGAAATAAAAAGTTTTGAATTTTGAATTTTTGAATTTTACATAGAGAGCAGAGAGCACGAGCTGGTTTGAAATAAAAAAATTATACTACACCGATAAAAATAATAAGCAATTAAAAAGTACATAAACAAAAGACATATCCTTTAAAATTACTCATCGAAATTAAATCGTAAATCATTGAGGACGTTCCTCAAACGCACTTACAGCAGCGGATACTACACCATGAAGTATCTTTTGATGGTCGTAAAACAGCCCTTAATGCTCGTCCGATTCGCCCTAGCCCACCTCTGCTTTTATGTCCTGTTCCATCTTAACCCCAATAATAAAATGCGGTTGTAAATAGATAATAAGGGAGAAATAGCAGACGCCATTAACGGCGCCATGGCAGAACCGCTATCTTGCATCGCTAATCGACCTATCGCACGATTTTAACGGCATTTTTATTATCCACTATGTTGCCAATATTCAGACAGTTTGGAGCATGCTAATCAGTAGCTTGTGGATTTACATGTTACAATGTAGAAAAAATTCCATCGGAATCCATAAAGCCGTTTAATGTGTTCTGCTCTACATTACTGCGTCTATAACAATATCGCGATATTTTATCGCCTCCGTGGTCTAGTGGTTCAGAGCTTCGCTCTCGACCCGGAGGTCGTGGGTTCGATACCCGCGTTGGAACAACAAAAAATGTTGTTTTCAAGTTTGGTTAGGACAATGCAGGCTGATTGTCTAACAAGAAAGATTATCCATGCGTCGGATGGGCATGTAAAAAAGTCGGACCTGCGCCTGTTCTCTCGCCAGTCGTGTCGGTTTACCGTCCCACTGGGTTATGAGAGTAAAAGGAAGAGAGAGAGAGTGCTTCTGTGTATTGCGCACACACTTGGGCACTATAAAATAACTCCTGCGTAGCTGGCCTGGTCTCAATGAAATCGGCTACCGACACCGAAATCGGTGAGGGGAGCTATTATTATTATTATAACAATTTTATACACGCATTGTACATTAACTAAATCCCTGCTATTTATTGTATTTGTACTATTCCTTAACATATTTAAACATAAAGATTATCCCAAGTAGTAGTTGTAGTACTGACGATACCTTCGATTTACACGTGAGTGTGCGTGTCGACGACCTCTGTAACGCAGCGGTTGAGCGCGTTGCTCGAGCGAAAGGTCGCTGGTTCGAATCACGCCGAAGGAACAAAAAAGTTTTGTGTGTTCCTGGGTCATGGATGTGTATTAAATTTGTGCATTGATAAAAATCTTAAATATATGTAGATAGTATAAAAGTATTAGGTAAATATATTTCCGTTGGCATCCGGAACTCCTGTCCAGTCCTATCCTGGTCCATAGATTAGTATTAATTTCACTATATTAAACCACTAGCTGACCCTTGCCCACTTCGTTGAGCATAAAAAGAGTTTATGATGAAATTCAACTAAAAAAAAACAACGTGGAACCCGCAACGCGGGAACCCGAAACCCGAAACGCGGGAACCCGCAACGCGGGAACCCGGAACCTGCAACGCGGGAACCCGGAACCCGCAACGCGGGAACCCGGAACCCGCAACGCGGGAACCCGGAACCCGCAACGCGGGAACCCGGAACCCGCAACGCGGGAACCCTGAACCCGCAACGCGGGAACCCTGAACCCGCAACGCGGGAACCCTGAACCCGCAACGCGGGAACCCTGAACCCGCAACGCGGGAACCCGAAACCCGCAACGCGAGAACCCTGAACCCGCAACGCGAGAACCCTGAACCCGCAACGCGGGAACCTTGAACCCGCAACGCGGGAACCCTGAACCCGCAACGCGGGAACCCGAAACCCGCAACGCGGGAATCCTGAACCCGCAACGCGGGAACCCGGAACCCGCAACGCGGGAACCCGGAAACCGCAACGCGGAACCCGGAACCCGCAACGCGGAACCCGAAACCCGCAACGCGGAACCCGGAACCTGCAACGCGGAACCCGGAACCCGCAACGCGGGAACCCGGAACCCGCAACGCGGGAACCCGGAACCCGCAACGCGGGAACCCGGAACCCGCAACGCGGGAACCCGGAACCCGCAACGCGGGAACCCGGAACCCGCAACGCGGGAACCCGGAACCCGCAACGCGGGAACCCGGAACCCGCAACGCGGGAACCCGGAACCCGCAACGCGGGAACCCGGAACCCCCAACGCGGGAACCCGGAACTCGCAACGCGGAACCCGCAGCATGGGAACCCGAAACCCGCAACGCGGAACCCGCAACACGGAAACCCGGAAACCACAACGCGGAACCCACAACGCGAAACCCAAACGCAGAACCCGCAACGTTCACGGAAACGCTGACAAAATATGGAATAAATAGTATCCTATGTCCGTCTACTTGCTCTAAGCTACTTCCTCACCAATTTTCAGCCATATCGATAAAGCCGTTCTTGAGTTATAAATAATTTAACTAACACGACTTACTTTTATACATATAGATGTATAGATTACTCCTACTAACATAAGCTAAGCCCGGTGAATGCTCCCGTCACAGTCGGTCCAGCCAATTCGGTGAACATTAGTTAGATGACGACGATGATGATGATTAAAAGTAGCCTAAATGAATCCTTATAACTTTAGCTATCTACCAGTGAAAGTCTCGTTAAAATCAGTCCAGCCGTTCCAGAGATTAGCCGGAGCAAAGAGACACGCTGACAGACATTTTTTTTTAATTACATTTTCGTTTTCAGTAAATATCGTTGCCAATGCAAAAAAAAGCAGAAGATATCGTTTAAAATGTCATAAGCATTCAGAAAGACGTTGCTAATTGAAAGTTACAAACTGACACTTCAATTTTATTTATTTGTATAGATGTATAGATTTGGAAAACTTCCCCAATCTTGGCGTTTTCACTGACGCGGAGCGGGGCGCATAGGAACTTAGAGTTTCCAAGCGAAGTGGAGCAGAGATTTCGAGCATAGTGATTGGTCAATTCGGGTACCGCAAGCTCCTGTCCGCCTCGCCCCGCGTCAATGGAAACGCAGCCAAACGTCTATAACGTCTAACGGTCGCCATGGTAACCACGTTGTTTACAAATGGAAAACAAAAATTAGGAATTAATGCTATACATACCGTATTTATATCAGCTTAAACTATTTGGATTAATGTTTTTGTTAATCCTAATAATTTTATTAATCCAAATAGTTTAAGCTGATATAAAAACGGTATTTATAGCATTTCATAATTTTTATTTTCCATTTGTTAATACTGATGTTGCCATGACAGCCGTGTCATATAAACTGCCAACGACGTGAATCGATCGAGCCCAGGTTCAAACCCCGCGTGACCATCACGTATTTTCTTCTTTTTTCTAATTTTCTGCTTATTTTTTTCATCATTTTCTTTCATAATAACCTTTTCGTAACAATAACGAACATACCGAAAAAAAAATTTGCGAAATTGGTCAAGCCGTTGTCGAAGCGCACACGATGTAAGAAATTTTGGAGGTCGTTTTTTTATACTTTGGGCTACATTTTTGGGGTTTTAGTAAGGAACCCTACTTTTTTTAAACATATAATATAGCCTATGTTCAGCGCTAGGAATGTAGCTTTCCAACGGTAAAAGAATTTTTCATATCGGTTCAGTGGTTTCAGAGCCTATTCCATTCAAACAAACAAACAAACAAACAAACAAACAAACAATCAAACATTACCTCTTTATAATATTAGTATAGATTAGCTGTGCCCGCGACTTTGTTCGCGTGGTTTTTGAGTGACTTAAGCCGTTTATACAGCGCACGCAACGAAAGTCCCCAAATGTGAATAATTTTCCCCGTTTTAGCAACATTTCTCACTGACGCTTCGCTCCTATTAGCCGCAGCGTAATGTTATATAGCCTTTCTCCATAAATGGACAATCCAACAAAAAAATAAAGATAATATAGTATAAAAATAGAGATATAGTAGAGAATAGTGCTCTGTTAAGCGATTTTCTTACGCCTGGTCTAGCGGTAACTATGTTCATAATAAATGGTGACAATTGTGTTCCTGCTTAAACTATTTTTTATTTGTATTCTGTATACTTTTGATACAACTAAATAAAAGTTTAACTTCAAGAAATATTTCACTTAATAATTGTTTTTTACTATTATTAAATAAGGGTATATTCAGGTAGAACATAATAAGAAAGAATATGGTTTAATTGACAAACCTTCTCCTGCAAAGTCGGTTAAAAGAATGGAATCAGTTCACGATCCGACATTGTTTTCACAGATTTGTCCCCTGTCCCCACACCATCCCAATTTCTCGTGGATTCCATTACAATTAATTTAGCGAGATCTAATAATGTGGAAAAAATAGTGTCCCCCATTACAATGCAAGAGTCGTCCACGTAATCGAGTTAGCTCGTCCGGCGCTGATCATTACCGACCCGTACATGACTATGTGGGCGGTTGAAGATTTAAAAGTATGCTGGAAAGAATACTTTTTTATTTATTGTAAGTACAAATAGTAGTTGAAAAGGATTAAATAGAAATAATTACTTAAGGGTTCTTGTCCCCTTTAAATTATGCCGAACGAAGAAAAGGTTTTTTTTTTGGTAAAGCAAGATCTGGATGATAGTCTGCCCTGTCTGTATTGCAACGTCAGACTTTATTTTGCTAGAAGAAAGCATATGAATTAGAAAGAAATAGAAACTAAGACATATAACTTATGACATCCCGGTACCGCCGTTTTACTTGCATCGTCTTTCATTTTCATGGGAAGGCAATGTGGCCGTGCTGCAAAAGTTGTAAATACATTGGCATTTGACACAAAGCTCGTGTATTCGATTTTGAACTATTATATTATATTAACTTACAGTTCTATTCTTAATGCTCTAAATTTTCTGCAGCCATCCGAAGTCAGGATCACACAGTGTGTAAAAAGAGCAGTCACATTAACATGGAGATACGATTATACCACCTTTCCTCATTTTGGAAATCTATTTTTTTTGTCAAAAACTTACTTTTTGCCATCTCATATTTTTTGTTGCAAGAATAACGAAAAAGCAAAAAAAAAAAAAAATTTTTTGTCAAAAATATTTATATAAGTAGGTAGATACATTTCTAGAATTAGAAAAGGTAGTGATTATTATCATATCCCAAAGTTATCGTGACTGTTCTTTTTACACCCGTTATAGCCCCATGCATGATATACTTTTGAAAACACTTGCCGTGTCCAGTATGGCTGCTGTACATCCTCGTCAGATAGTTTCCCGACACGATGCGTCAGCAATTTTCACAAGTACGAGATAATTTCGATCGTCTTCGCAGCCACCGGTCCATGTGATGTCGGAACGATGACCAGAATTTTTTATACACGCCAAATGGAAATGTTATGAAGTTAATGGTAATCGGGTCTTTACTCTTTAGCTATGTTTCTATCGATATTATCTCTTACGAAGTATGAAAGCAAAGTACGGGATTTAACATAATCTTAAAAATTAGCGAAATCATGATGGCAACTTTAGGATGGATGTTGGTTCAACTTGCAGGTTAACACTGAGTTATTATCAAAATTTAATATGATTTAATAATAAAAAACGACTCACGGCGACGATCATACTACAAGTATTAACTCGTAGTATGATTAAATGAACTTACTCATTTTGCTAGAATAATACTTGAAATTTATTTTAGTTCAGCGTTTTTGAAATATAAATAATGTAGAATTATGTATTTAATGTAAGCCTTCTGTGTAATAGGGTACATAATATTATGTTATTGAACTTATCGAATGTGTTGTAGGTATTTGGTGGAATTACAGTTTATAGTTATAGTGATAATACACCTGATGATGACTTAGTCGAAACGGGTCGTGTATTTTAATTATTAATGTAAAACAACTAATAAAGTGGAAAAAAGTGCAAGAAATTTGTGTATTATTACTACACTAAACTATTCAGTTAAATGATAATCCTCGACTGTAAAATATAGTCATTTATGAATCAATAATAAAATATAAGAAAATTAATTTAAGTATTTATTGTTTTATTAATCCCAAAGCATTAACTCCTGGTGTATAGCAAAACAAGTACGCGGCAGAAGCGGACGTCGACGATATATATAAATGTAACGTCAATCCGCGGCCGTTTCGGCCATTTGTCGACGTCTCGTCGTTAATTTGAGGCGGGGACACACTGCTCTTAGGAATGAATAAAAAAATATATAAAGCCTGCTTTTTATAGATAAAACTATTCAATACTTTCAAATGGTTGACACTATTGGAAAGTATCGATATTATATTATATATTAAATCATTAAAATACCCAAAAGTGGCCGATTTAGCAATTTCCTTATGAGAGTAAATACACTACAGGATTTAGAGCTGTACTTAAATGCCAATAAATTAGTTTAACTATTTACTTAGTGTTTTAACCGATTACTTTTTTTAATAAGATCTTTGTGTCATTGTAAAATTAATTATAAAAATAAAATAATGCACTGGTTTCTTAAAATATATGCAGAAATTAAACAATTTCTACAATTTATAAAGCTTTTTTTGGCAAATTGGGGCCTTAATAGTCGTATTTATTGTTATTTAAATTGTAATAAACTAGCTTATATTCTAAAGAATAAAATGTGTCTTACGCTCTTTCTAATACTTCCAAGTACAAAGTTTCATGATGAGCGGTTTATTAGTTTTCGTGTGAAAGCGTATCAAACGAACGGACATTCACCTTATAATATATGTTAGAGATGATTAGGGAATAGGGAATTAGAGATGAAAGCGTAACAATAAAACAGATTTCATGATAATAATATAATAAACTGATTTTGGATATTGGACCTATAAAACGGGTTTGAATTTGATTTAATGTTTATGAGAATTATGCCATTTTGTTTTACATATCGATACTTAATTAAAACATTCACTAAAGCATAATATATCAAAAAAATATTATTTAACTTAAACTACAGTTTTTCCTTTCCGTGTATCATAACAATAAGTATAAGAAGGGGAGAAAGACAAAACTTAATGACAAGTGGACAATGACGGAGATTTGAAACGGTTGTCGACGAGATTGGCGAACATTCCGAGTCTGAAGGGCCATGTTGACGGCCAAACACGAAATGGCTTATTAATTTTTCTCGTGACAAATCACCGCTGGCGTGTGGCACTTAGCGATAAAAGTTTTTGAATCAAGAAGCAATTATTGACGTGTCCATTTGTATTGTCGGAAATGGTTAATGTTACGAAAATGTTGTTTTTTGCTTTTCTCAATTTTAGGTGCCCAAAAAATCAGGATCCTACAAAGACTGCCGTCTGTCTATCACCAGACTATGTCTTATTGAAAGGCGTCAATATTCTGACAAATACTGAAAACCCGATTAATATAAATATTTACGGTTTATTTAGTTTTTTCGTTTGGTACGAAACCTCACGTGTGCCAGTCTGATTCGGACTATGGCGCCCATGTATTCTGGACTCCATTCCTCTTAATATCTTGATTGAAATTGCATCGACATTTTCGGCCCCAAAGTCAATCTACTTTTCACGCTCTACTCTGTACTCTGTGATAACAACGTAGTCTCTGAAACGTGACATGCTGTTTCTAACTATGTTTATCCTACAAAACAAACCACAACCCCCAAACACAGTTTATGCTGTTTATTTTTAATATCTTCCATTTTTCCTAAACAAACACACGTATTAAAGTGTTCCATTTGCGAAGCAATCTAAGGAGCTCTCTGGTAAATCAAATCAGACAATCAAGTGGAAAAATCTATGTCGGTAGTACAAACAATCAACTCGAGTTACCCGATGGTCGGTGACGTGGGACTCACCTCACTTATTTGATCGCCTCTCCACTCCCTCTCCGCTCCCTCTCAATCCTCCCGAGACGTCTATTTGTTTTAAAGCTTTATTACTAAGTAATGTGTACATAGGTCAGCCCTCTAAAAATTTGGTATCACTTGACCAACATTAGTAATGTTATTAAAGAGGCATTTGCTTCCATTTTATTTGTTGAACACTCGTACGGTAGGGAGGATGTAATTAGAACGATATTTTAATTATTCTTTTTCGTTAAATCTGGCAAAAGAACCAATTATACCAATAGTACCTAATCTTTACCGAAACTTTGTAAAAATGAATTTTTAACATAATATTAATTATAGTTAAAATACTCAATTACACCAAAATGATTTTGTATTTTTTTAAATAAAATATTATATCGTATAAATTTAAACGAGACCTTCTTGTGAAGCTGCAATTATATAGGTATTAATAGTAATATCTACAGACGCTTCACACCACCTCAATCTGGTCCTGTGCTAAGTATCCGAAGAACTTGTGTTACAGGTACATACCAGATAACGGAAATATATATTTAATACTTTTATACTATACACATATTTAAGATTTTTATTGTAATATTAATACACAAATTTAATACACATCCATGACCCAGGAACATTGTAAACTTTTTGTTCCCTCGGCGGGATTCGAACCCGCAACCAGGTCTAGCATCAACCACTGCGCTACGGAGGTCGTCAATTACATTATGTCCCTCTTATAAGCAATTAATAGGTAATGAGCAAAACGTATAATCATAGACCATCGCCTCAGCTTATTAGGGCAGTACTCGTGTACAATACGTAATTTATTCACCGGGTTCAAATACAAAATACTTTTTCGACCCAAACGGAGGGTCGCCGAGCCCCGGCGAAAGGTGTCAATTTTTGAAAGATTGCACCACGTCATGAATATTATATGAAGGAATCGAGTTAAGCGTATTTTGTGATAATGTTCGACGGTCGTTGGGATGCTGTCAGCCTATGTCATTTCACATGGATTGGCCCTTTGTTAAAAGTAACACGTCCAATGTCAATGCGGGGCATAAAAGCTATCGTGTGGAAAATGTTCCTCCAGCAAAGTGGCTATTTGTTTATCGTTTTGAAAATTGAATGTTTTCGCTTAACTTATTGTTTTAGGTTTTTATATTTGAATACTAAGACGGTATCTAGGGCTCAATGATCAAAGAGTTGGCGCTGGAGGTAACGGGTTCGAATCCGGAAACTATTTACGCAAATGTAGCCGCGGGTATAATATAAATATAGCTTAATATTGTAGGTGCTAATTGTGTTATAAATTCTTGCGACTAAATAACATGTTCAAAGTTATTTTTGTTTCACGTATAAATGGCGATAAATACACTAAACATTTTTTCCGTGAAACTAACAACTGACATAAATAAGAGATTTTCGTGATTGAACAGTTCGGTACTTCTGCAGCGGAAATCGTAAAAATAAGTTTTTCCTCCTCCCGCTCTGGCTACATAGCACGAAAGTATTAAAAGTATATTTAAAGGAAAACTGTGTAAAATATGCTCAAAGGAAATATATTACTTTTTGTTTTATGTGTTTTATTTTGACACTTTATTTATCACAATGTTTTGTTGCGGCAGTAAACGTAGTTTTGAAAAATTGTGGGTTTGCATGTCCTTTTGTTTGATAAATTATAATAAAAATATAATTGAAGACGTGAATCGATGGATGTGATATGTCGCAGAATAATTTTACGTAGAAAATTGAGTTTAAGCTGGCACTTAAATATTTTAGGATATCCTACTGGATATCCTAAAATATTTAAGTGCCACGTATTAAGCACATTGATTCTAGAGACGGATCTTTAGATTATTGTACCTTATGACGTATTCAAAACTGTTTAAATGACAGTTTGAACTCAATTGTCTGAAATCATAATATTACTGCATTTCACTTCCATCCATTCATATCTTCAATTAGTAGAGAATGTGACATTTTAATCTATATTTTTATTTTAACCCACATAAATAACAAAATGTGATTAAAGAGATCAAGTACTTTTGAATCGATTTAGAATAGAATACAGCAATGACGACCTCCGTAGCGCAGTGGTTCAGCGCGTTGGTGCTCGACCGAGAGGTTGCGGTTCGAATCCCGCCGAATAATACAAACAAAATACAACTTTACTATTCTTTATTAGCTATACTATTTTCTTAATTTCCAATAAATTATTTAGTTGTTGAAAATTTAAATTGTAAACTTAGTAGACGCTAATGCTGTTTGAGCGACGTTAAACGGAAAAGTAAAATACTCGTACAATAATAATTGTCGATTGAGCATAAAATGTAACAGGCTTTTGTATTACCACAGTTAATATAAAATTGTTTAACATTTATGCATGAGCGAACATCCCTCAATGTTAAGAGTATTTAAGTAGCGCCGCGTTTTATATAAAGTCAATCAACTGATACATCTTCTTTATCATCTGCCCACAAACCGCTCAGCACAAAGAGCCTCGCGATCCCAAGATTTGCATGTAATTATCATTTTTGATTTGCTATTCTTTTGTGCAAATACTCTTCTGAGTAACAGCGCAAATGACATAATACGGCAAGAGATACGATGAATTATTTATTCCCTAATACGTCCCTTCACGTCGCTTTAGCTCGTACTACGCCTCACCGAATATTACTTTTGGGGATTTTTGTTAAATAAATTATAACATTTGCTTAAGAACAGGTTTTAATGAATTTTGAACGGGCCCGTATTTAAAGCGATTTCATTTTGCTTCAGCCGCATAAAGAGAATTCGTTAAGGGTGTGTCGAATGTTGTTGAATAATGAAGTGTGAATGGATAGCCAGTTCTATATTTTATCCTAATTTTATTGCAATATTTTATCCGAATACCGTGAAGCGAATGACATTTTGTCTATGTTTTTTTATTTTAATTTTACACATTTATTTTCTCCCACAGCAAGTACAATAGTATATCAAAGTAAAGCTAAAGTAAGATTTACAATATTATTTTTTATTTAAATGTTTGTATGTAGTTCCCTGTTTGTTTCAACATAGCGCCAAAACCACTGATCTGGTTTCAATGCAAGTAGTGTTAATATATTCTTAATGATAGCACGAGTAACATCGGCTATAATACAAATAAGGTAGTCAGGTAAAAGGTTTTTATCGTCCATTCTGCGGTAATAAATTTTTACGTGTCACGGGCTTGTCTACTCTGTATTATTGTCATACTCATCTATGTTTTCTTTTTATTTGATAGATAGCATCCGTATCTAGCTGTAAACAAAAATATAGGCTTCTGCTTTAAGTGATTAAGACTAAATTATTTTAAGTTGCGTTGAAAAAGCACTTTTTTCTAATTACCGTAACGTGTCCCGACATCAACTTGATCTGAAAACTTCCTTGTAATTTTTTTTACGTACATATTTACTTTAATCCAATTAACTTTCTAAACAATACAAAGGATCGTGTATCGCATAAAAAAATATCGACTTAATAGGTCCAGTCTATAAATAATTATCCTGAAATAATAGCGTGTCCCATCGAATGTTCTAATTACCGTAACCCACACTGTTCTTGGGTGCACACTCCAAAGCAACAGGATTTGGCACATCACTGCCGCACGTGTCGCGACACCTCCGTGTGTGCCACGGCCCGACAGCCATCACACGTCGTAAATGTTTGTGTGCCGCCAGTGAAGCACGTAAGTATATAATTACCGTAGCTTTGGTAATAGACTTTTCTAATTACCGTTGTTCTTATTTAAATATTTAAAATTTAAAATAGAACTAAGTTGATCATATAAATCTAGACAGTACTTTGGCCTACGTAAGTTGTCTCAAGACAGTTTTTGCAAACTTTATTGGTTTTTGAAATTTTTACGAAAATCTAACTTTTTCTAATTACCGTATACTAATTACCGTATTTTTCTAATTACCGTTGTATGAAAAATGAATACGTTTTATAAGGGTTCAAGGGTTCCAGTGGTAGTATAAGGGCACAATGAAAGTCCACCAAGTTATTTGGAGTTCCTCAAGACCAGATCTACTTGCAATGCGAAAGTTAAGCTGTAATGCGCAATTGATGTATCAAGCAATTGATATCAATCGATTTTGCTAGCAGGTCCGACCACGGCCCTACCTTGACCATTTTTGTACCTATACATTTCTGGATTTCAAATTGAATTTGTTTTCTTGTTTTTTCCGAAGTCGGGTTATAAGTTTTTGAAACTTTTATTTTTTAGGTAGATCCTACATAATGTTCAAATAAATATTATTTGCGAAAATAAAACAATATTTGTTTAAATTAACTAGTTTTACCCGATCATTAGTTATAATTACATAATATTATGTACAACTTATTAATCAGAGTTTTATATCATCTTTTAGATATAATAATAACTCTTTCTAATTACCGTAACATTAAATATTACATTTGTCTAATTACCGTACCCATACAATTTTTAAGTCTCATTATCTCAAGAACTATAATAAACTGTTGCATGCCTCATTAATTATTGTATTTGTATGTTTCATTAGTTTTATTCCAGATTAGTAGAAAAAAAAAACGGTTACGGTAATTAGGCAAATAACGCCGATCTGGAGAATGACCGTTATATAAACTATTGCAATTTGTATCCCTATATAATTATTTTTTGTATATTAATAAAATCATTGCTTTGTAGATTGAAACAATTTCAATAGCTTCATTAAGTTATTATTAGAGCGTTTAGTGCCTATTTCAGCAACACATGTTAATATTAATCCTTCAGTAAATATCATGACATACAAATATCATCACACTTCTTGTAAACGAATGAGAAGGCATGGTATTTTAGCAAGCCGTTAATAAAAACGTGAAATATTTTTTTTTTACTGGAATTACACATAGGCTACTTCTTATTCCATGTCATAACTCCAAAATTGTTATATGTAACAAATTGTTAAAAACTTTTGTATTTTTTTTTCACTCTCCACCCACTTCGAGTGTAGAAAATGTTTGACATTTTCACTCAAGCGTCATTGTTGTGCTGTTGCCAATATTGTGTTTGACGTGGAAATTATTTGTACGGGAAAGTATCGGGGCTATGAAATTGACACGAAATTGAATTTCACACTTAAATCTGCGAGTGATGGCTACCGATTTTAGGATAATTTGAAAAGTATTCGAAATAATAATGTATAGCAACTCCACATGAAAATTAATATTGCGTTTTTGAAATGAATGGTCATTGTGGTTGCTGGTCTGGTAATTTTTCTATTTAATTATTTAAGATTTACTTATACGCCATAACATGACACGTTCTCTGAACAATAATATATTACAAAAATTAATCATAATAATGAATTGCTGTTCGTTAGTCTCGCTAAAACACGAGAACGGCTGAACAGATTCGGCTATTTTTGATATTGCAATATTCGTAGAAGTCCCGGCAAGGTTTAAACGGTTTCAGTGCTCAACGAAGTGGACACGGGTCAGCTAGTCTTATATATAAAAATAAATTGCTGTTCGTTAGTCTTGCTAAAACACGAGAACAGCCGAACTGATTCGGCTATTTTTAGTCTTGAAATATACGTGGAAGTGCAGGGAAGTTTTAAACGGTTTGTATGCTCAACGAAGTGGGCACGGGTAAGCTAGTTTCTAATACATAAAGACACAAATAAATAAAGGCAAAGCATACTAAATACTAAAGAATAACTAAGAAAAATATAACATCAACAATAAGTTTCTAAAGGCATTTAGTATCACAAGTTTTTAGTGACAAAACAAACTAAAACCGACCATCAAGTATTCTCGACGCACTCCGTTCGTTAGACTGCCCTTACCTGCACTGCATATGTTACGGTTTGTCTTCAGTTTTTCACAAAACTAAATTCGAATTCGCTTTGTTTATTTGTTACCAGTTGACGTATACGCTAAATCGAGTTTTCTTTGATTTAGTGAGCTGAATCGTAAATAAAAAGGTCCTTTGCAGATAACGAGGGACCTCAGGATAGGTTTGCAAAAACACGGACTGAAATTATTTTGGAAAACATGCTTAATATACAAACAAATAGTAGCTTGCTATCATTTCTTTTCAATATATTATGACGCCTCCGTGGTCTAGTGGTTCAGAACTTGGCTCTTGACCCGGAGGTCGCTGGTTCAAATCCCGCTGAGGGAACAAAAAGCTTTAAATGTTCCTGAGTCATGGATGTGTGTTAAATTTGTGTATTAATATAATAAAAATCTTAAATATGTGTATAGTATAAAAGTATTAAATATATTTCCGTCGTCGGGTACCTGTAACACAAATTCTTCGGATACTTAGTACGGGGCTAGATTGACGTGGTGTGAAGCGTACATAGATATTATTATATCATAGAAGCTTTTGTACTTTGTATTTTATGTTGTAATTAAAAACTTATTAATATTGTTAAACATCCAAGTCCAACACAATGTGCTCAAACGAAAGCGAAAACAAACTAATTTTTCAGTGTAATTAATATTTGCCAAGATCGTAGGTCAACTGGAAGTCGCCATTAAATTAATGAAGTCGTTATAATTGGAATTATTACCCGAAACGGAACGCGCAGCGACAATATATATACTACCCAACAACTAAAATATTCACGATCCAATTACCAAAATTTATAACTTACCGTTTATTAAATTACCTGTAGTATCTTCTGTTTGTTCCGTTCATCATCATCACTTCTAGTATTTTTGTTAAACATTATTTTGTTAATAAGTACAACATACTTTATTTTTTTTTAATTAACGTAATATTTACTTTGCCGTAAATATATGGGAACTGTACTATTTTGAATTAAAAAGTGACTAGAATAGATCTAGCCGTTTGCACGTGAAAAAGTTACAAACATAAAGACAAACTTTTACCTTTGCAATATTAGTATGATTTAAATGATAATATCATTCGCTACACTAGAAGAGTCTTGAGTTTATGTTCAAATTTTTGTCTAAATTATCTATGTGGCATATTATATTATCACTTTATCTACTTAGAAATAACTAGATAATAATGGTGTTTATGTGCCTCCTATATAGTATACTGTGAAAGTACCAGCGCTGAAAGACTTACTTTTGACTTTCATGTTTCTATGAGAAATGCCCCAACATCATAAACTTTCTCATACAATAATTTAAAAAAAAGTTCCTCTTTCAACGCTGGCTTAGTAATCTACGGGACCCATACATACCCTAAAGTATTATCACTCATTATAGCCTGTATAGAATCTGTGAATGTGTGATTTTAGATATAAACAAACTGGACGTTGCCTCCGTCTCCGTACCGGGTTTGCATCTAAAATACACATCAAAAATGCAATTTCATACAAACATGTAATATTAAATGGAATACATTTTATTTGAGAATTTCCCAGCATGTGCACCGAAGACGCGTAGAACATCCGATCTCGGGTGCATTAGCAAATTCTATGAAAATAAATTTTTAATAACTCGTCTAGACCAACCGTTCCAGAGTTTTGCTTAGCCATTAACTTTTCTACTTTAACAAGGAGTATCGATCTCCATTTTATTGCCCGTTCGGAACAACAAATACCCTTTAATAATATTCGGTATCGTAAAGAAGAAAATAAAAACTGTAGCGGGCGAACTTCATCTAGTAAATATTGACTCGTCTAGGAGTAATGATTTAAGTTGAGCGACTCGAGTCGCTTTCACCCCAGCGTTTAATTCTATTCTGGAATTCATTGTTCTGTGTTTATATCCCGATGTTACAATCCAGTTATGTTTGCTAATGTCTACCACGCTCCGTTGAGCTCCTTTTTATTAGTTTTTATTACAATAAATTTTAATACTAAACACGCAGTTGTGTTAAAATTAAACAGTCGGCGAGACTGAAATAAAATTTTAGCAGAATAAATTACTACATTAAATAGGATGTTTTAAGTTTTTATTTTTATACGTGAAGCAGAAACTTTGTACACTTTTTTACGAAAATTGCATGGACGGAGAAGTTTTAAATTTACTACGCTTGTAGTAGATATTATACAGGCTATAATATTAATTTATCAAAAAAACACGAAAGTCAAAAGTAAGTCTTTCAGCTATGGTACTTTCACAGTATACTCTACATAGGATGCAAATACACACCCTAAAGTATTATCACTCATTTATTTTACACTTTTTATAATAATCACACAAAATCTAGCCCCGTGCTAGATTTTGTGTGATTATATATCCGAAGAACCTGTGTTACAGGTACTAGAGAACGGAAATATATTATGTAATACTTTTATACAATACACATATTTAAAAAATTTTAATTTTCCTGGGTCATGGATGTGTATTAAACACAAATTTAATACACATCCATGACCCAGGAATACAGAAAATTTTTTGTTCCTTCGGTGGGATTCAAACCCGCGACCTCCCGCTCGAGCACCAACTCAACCGCTACAGAGGTCGTCATCGATATGGAGCCCTTGTGCCGAGTGCCAATATTTCTTAAAACGGTACATATTTCTACAGTACCCTAATACTAAATACCACGTATTACATAATATTGCATCGCCTCCGTGGTCTAGTGGTTCAGAGCTTCGCTCTCAACCCGAAGGTCGTGGGTTCGATTCCCGCGTTGGAACAATAAAAAATGTTGTTTTCAAGTTTGGTTAGGACAATGCAGGCTGATCACCTGATTGTCTGACTAGAAAGATGATCCATGCGTCGGATGGGCATATAAAAAAGTCGGACCTGCGCCTGTTCTCTCGCCAGTCGTGTCGGTGGGTTATGAGAGTAAAAGGAAGAGAGAGTGCATTTGTGTATTGCGCACATACTTGGGCACTATAAAATAACTCCTGCGTAGCTGGCCTGGTTTCAATGAAATCGAAATCGGTGAGGGGTCACCGATTTCGGTAGCCGATTTCATTGAAACCATTTATTTACATTATTAATACAGAGCTATTATTATTATTATAATATTGCAATGAAAAGAATAACAACACACTTCCTCATCCCTCGCCATACGATTGTGTGATAACAATCGGTTTTACAAATTTGTCAATAAAATTTAAATATATTATATCTAGCAATATCCCGCGAAACAATTATAACGACAACCTGCAAGCAGATGAGTGAGTGTACGCATAGGCATATTGTGAGAGGAGGGAGGTGCATCAAACGCATGCCTATGCGTACACTCACTCATCTGCTTGCAGGTTGTGGTTATAATTGTTTCGCGGGATATTGCTAGATATAATATATTTAAATTTATTGCTATGGATTTCCGCAAAGTAACGCCTGATTCCATTAACTACCAAATTTGTCAATCTTTCTGTCGCATTCCGTTGGCAACACTTGCATTTTTTTTCGTATGCACGCGGCAATCTTGAAACCCTGAACAACTTGAAACTTATAACTTTTAATATGAAACATTAGTATTATTGAATTATGAATACTGTATATTTAAAAATTTAAACGAATAATATAAATTCCACTTTCATTCCTCATGTCGTATTGATCACGTTTCACAAAATCAATTAAACATTTTCCATTAATTAATCATTGCAATAAATGTTCGTGCATCCTGCCTGCAATATCGACGTGTTAATTATGTATTAAATTAAAGCTGATTTTCAAAGTAAAAATATGACTGCAAGCGAATCACCAGGTTTTAATTATTAAAAACAGAATCATCATTATCGAATCACTAAGAAGGAAGGATAACTAAGAAGGTATAGTAGTACGTCCCAGAAAAATTTAACTGTAGACTGTAGATTAAAGTCTATAGTTTATGGATTCATAGTAGCAAAATAGAGAAATTAACATGTATGGGAAGCTCCCATACAACATTTTTATGTGTTTATTTTGCGTTTTTACAGAACTCTTCGTGAGGCAGTACTCGCACCTGGGCGGTTTTTATGTTTTTTTTTAAATTGATTACGACAGTAATTTTTGGGTAAGTCGGCTTATGGATTAATACGGCCAATGCACGATACAGAATGTTTAGGTATGATGGTGAAAATATTAATAAAAATTTGTTCATCACAGACAAGTGTATCGCTGGGTATGACTTATGAGGAATGAAAGTTAAATCCAAGTAGCTGCGTGATATGTTGGAAAAGCTACTTGACAGACAAGGAAAGCAACATAAATTAAATATCCATGGTGTAAATATTTTTATTAGAATGAGGTTGTAGCTTATTAATAATAATAATAGCTCCCTTCAGCGATTTCAGTGTCGGTAGCCGATATCATTAAAACCAGGCCAGCTACGCAGGAGTAATTTTATAGTGCCCAAGTGTGTGCGCAATACACAAATACACTCTCTCTCTTCCTTTTACTCTCATAGCCCAGTGGGACGGCAAACCGACACGACTGTCAAGAGAACAGGCGCAGGACCGACTTTTTACACGCTCATCCGATGCATGCGTCTGATGGGCATGTAATCATCTTTCTTGTCAGACAATCAGGTGATCAGCATTTTCATAATCCAACTTGAAAACAACTTGAACCCACGACCTCTGAGTTGAGAGCTAGGCTCTAAACCGCTAGACCACGGAGGCGATAAATGTAGTGTATTCTAAATAAAATTCAAGTTTGTTTGACATCATATTTTTATGTATACCATATTCCTATTTTAGGTTTTCCAGTCAGTTAATTTGGAACATTCCCGAATCATATTGCGTGTTTTGTCAATGGTTAAATTTATTCGAAACTGGCATGTATCACCCCCCATTGAGTGAGTTTGGGTGAATTCGGACGAGCTGTACATCACGGGGATGTGTGCGGCTGACGAGTTTAGCCGCTCATGAATAATGCAGTCAGCGACAATCTTGTTGCTCACTATGAAACTTAATTTTACAATATGAAACAGATCCTGTTGAAGGGTTATTAAGGGCTGTTGAATCTGGCCCCGTACTAAGTTCTAAAGATTTGGTGTTACGGATACGGAATGTGACAACGGAAATATTATATTTGATAATATAATATGATTTTTTATTTTTAATAACTGTGGGTTGCCGGAGGTTTGTAAATGATAACACCTACCTATCAAACATAAGTCTTACTAACTTACCGTTTTATATTATGACTAGGCTAGGTAAATTCGGTACAATTGATTATTAAAATACCCAATGTATCTTAAAACTTACCTCAATAATCCTTTATAACAATGTTCTCCAGTTTCCTGACCCAAAACTTGGTAATAGGCTATTACTTTATAAAATTAAGCATCCACACAACTTAGAAACATAATAACGTCTTAATCCAGTTGTCTTGTTGCTATCAATCTTCGCAAATGGCCGCGGCAACCCTAAGCCGGAGAGGTCACTTCCTCTTATAGTTAATTATAATAATTGGCGAAAGGGTCTCAAACCACGTGCGCCATATTGAAATGCCACTTGGTTGCGTACCCCTGCGACCAGGTAGATGACCTCACTTCGATATTGCATTTATTGAATCCTTTATTCAATTAGTCTTGTCTTTGTCTGGTGCTTTATTAAGTTTCATTAAGTTTCAGTTAGAATTGAAGCCGTTGAACATTTTGCGAAATAATTTTGTCAAGTTTCAAGACTCAAAGAAACAAGAGAGTCAACCAAATCTTGGAACATCTTTGTAAAATAACACGACCCCCTTCGATGCAGTAGGCTAAAAATTAAATTCACCGCCTACAATTTGTCGACAGTTAAATATTAAATTGCCTTATTGATGCTAAATGGTAATTATAAAACCAATTGATGGGTTAAATTATTTGCCGTTCAAGATAGCGCGACCCTTCATTTTCGCGTAACGAAATTACTTATGCTAACTAACAAGTACGAAGTAACAATAGCGGCCAACATATCTAGACCCGTCAAACATTGTTCCGCTTATGGTGTTTTACTGAAATCACCAACAGTCGCACAGTAAACAAAGGTCTCAAGAATAATGGACGGCTCCAGTACAAATCGCTATTATACTATATTTGAGAATGTAGATTAGTTATTGGCTCATACTGGAGAGTAGAGAGTAAAGCAATTACTTTAGAATAGTTCAAATACGCACACGTAAGGTAAAGTGCTCTTGTGATCGAGATTGATCCATTAATATCAAGATATATTGCAAATTAATGTTTCAAGACAGCGTACTTCAATAATATATTTACTTAATATACGTAAAGAACATAGTATGCAATATAGGTTACCTCAAACTGTATGTAAATCTTTTGTAAAAAAAGATACTACGTTTAAAAACACCGACTTCAACTACTAAATGTATAAAATAATATTTCTTCGTTGTCACAATTAGTATTCTTTTTGAAGTGGGTATCAGAAAAGGTGAGTTAAAAAAACTTATTAACATATAACTAATTATAAAAAACTAAAGGTCGGTACCTAACCTCAAAAACCCTTTGTCCGGTGGTGCCCGAGGTACATACCAGTCATATTATATTCAGTAATATTATATTCAGTAAAACATACTAGATCGAATTCTATAAAAAGGTTTTCACACCAAATTAAATACAAAAATCCGAAAAATCGCGGTGAGTAATAATAATTACACAACCGCTTTTCTTCGAGCAACATTAACCATATACGTACTAACTGAAACAGCGTAAATTAGCAACAGAGATGTATTCACAAACTCCCAACTTGAGTTCCATTAATTTAAGTTCCATACAATTTTCTCTGTTTTTCTTCCTATAATATGTTTGTGCTGTCGGTAAACTTTTAATGTATGCTCGTTTCTGAATAGACGGATCGAGTGTGGGTGCCCGGCCAGGGACTCCAACTTCGTTTCGAATTTCAGTCCGTCCCGCTCGAACGCGCGGTTATTCATGCATGCAGGAGCGGGATAGACTGACATTCTAAACGAAGAAATCGGGGTCCTGAAACTTGCTCTGCGATCAGGGAATCTTGAACAACTAATTTAACTACGTCTCGTAGAGCCACTTCAGTAAATTCCCAAGTTAATATTGCTTATACTTTTGCTTGCGTTTAGATTTATTTCCATTGTATAGTAACTTATTCGTCTGACCCTATTATCATTGAGTTTGTCCGCGTGAAATATTGAAACATCAGATTTTTATTGGTAGCATGATGATATTATAACCTATAGCCTTTCTTACTAAACGGGCTAACATACATTAAAAATAGTTCCTGAGATTAGCGCGTTTAAACGAATAAAAAAAGTTAGCATTTTCGTCCAAATACTTTAAGAGTTCACTACAAAATACTAGAGCACAACTAAATAAAAAATAAAAATACACGACTTATCGTGTAACATACAGTATCACAACTAACAAACGACCTGGGGGCCTACTCAAGATGGCATCGCTAATTATCGCTTACAAAGTTCGATAACAAAATGTATGGGATTTGACATAAGGTACGCTAAATGATCGCGATTTGGTATGTCATTTTTTTGGGAGCTACGATGCCACAGACAGACACAAAGACATTTACACAGACACGTCAAAGTCATAACGCCTCGTCGTTTTTGCGTGGAGGTTTAAAAACTAAATTCTAATCGACTTTTACCTCAAATTTTCATATACTAATATTATAAAGCGGAAGAGTTTGTTTGTTTGTTTAAACACGCTAATCTCAGGAACTACTGGTCCGATTTGAAAAAATATTTTTTTGTTGTATAGTCCATATAAAGAGGAAGGCTTTAGGCTATACGATAACATTACGCTGCAACCAATAGGAGCGAAGCGTCAGTGAGAAATGTTGCAAATACAGGGAAAATTATTCACATTTGAGGACTTTCGTTGCGTGCGCTGCATAAACGGTTTAAGTTACTCAAAAACCACGCGAACGAAGTCGCGGGCACAGCTAGTGTTTTTATAAAGTGGTAAACTCAAACAATATAATACTCGAATATTACAATAAATGTTAAGGACATATTTGGCGAGATCATTAAATGATATCTCAAGTCGGTTAGTTCTTCTAATTAGACGGTCTACTACGCGCCATGCATGCTAACGACTGACATTTGCATGCGCCCACTCTCCCCTCACGGTAAGGGGTCGGGCACAACGGACTCACTTGTCGTGTCTCTTAATTGTGACGTCATTACTGCTGTGAAATTATAATTGTACGCTTTTACTTTTCACCACAAGCTCTATTATTGCGAGGTAGTTGAATTTTTTATAGAAATAAAGCTGAGAAATTATGGTGATTGCCTAGCCAATAAAAAAAATGCTTATTTTTAAACATATAAAAATCGGATGTTACGACACGACGTCACTAAACTGTGAAAACAATAGTATAAGAGAAATAATTTGATATTACGTTTCATATTGCAATAAAGCCAATTATATTATTACACTTGATTTCTTAGTCCGCGATTAACCACAAAATTTGATAACTACGGGATTTATAAAAATCCTAGCAGTGCCCGCGACTTTGTACGCGTGATTTTTGAGTAACTTAAACCGTTTATGTAGCTTTTTTTTTTTTTTTTTTTTTTTTTTTTTTTCGAAAGGGTACTCACTAATGGCTTGAAGCCGATTTAGCTGTATCGGACTATAACTAGCCGGGTGGCTAGTTGTTTGGCTGGGAGTAGATGGGGAGGTTTGACCCCCCCTAACATCACCCGGGTGATGTTCAAACCGGATTTTGGGGATAGCTACGGAAGTAGTCTATTTTAAAACGGTGTGTAGGACACGTGTCCTCCCTGCTGAGGGGCCCGAACCCCGTCCTCACTCTCTGATGAGTGAGGTAGCTCGCGCGCGGTAGCAAAAACTATCCACGAACGAGTTATCGCGTTAGAGAAGCTCTTTTAAATTGATATTGACTTGGCTAGTGCAAAGAGGGCAGGCCCTCACCCTTCCGCGAGCGGTCGGGTTAGTCCGCGCGCGTAATTTCTAATGTCTAGGAGGTCCGCGTTGTTTATAGAGCTCTCTATATCCAAATCGCGATCGCGGTCGTTTAGGTGTGTTCCTAAACTGCTAGGACGCGGGCTCGAACTCGGGTCCGAACTCGGTCCCGTGTGTGAGTCGGTCTGTAAGTCAGTACGTGTTGTAGTGAGTGCTAAAAGTCTCCTGGGACAACGCCGGCGCCGGCCTTGGTGCAGTACTAACCACGCGGGTGCGTGTGGTGTGGTGTGTTTACGTGACTGCAAATGTTGCAGTACGTGTTTTGTGATACTATCTATGGGATCGACTAAGATATGCTTAGGTCGTTTGAAAGGATATCGGAAAGTCCGTGCGTCATGTTCGTAATCCTGGGCCTTACGAATGAGCGGGTTGGGGTGCCTTTTGCCTCTATCAAAGAATCTCCCGGCGAGTTCCTGGATGTGGGCTTTAATAGTGACGAGTTCGCAGTCTCTATGCAAGTCGATGTTACGCATATACCGGGGGGCGCCTGTTGCTAGACGTAAAAACCGGTTTTGGACTTTTTGCAATCGGTCCATTTGATTTTCGCTTATGTGTGCGAAAGAGACGCACGCATAAGTGAGAATTGTTCTTATACAAGTTATGTAGAGGGTGCGCTTATGTCTTAAGGACATTTTACTACGCGCATTTAATAGCGGATACAATTTGTAAAGTACAAATTTCGCTTTTCGGATCGCGGCTGTGACGTGAGTTGAAAAATTCATCGACTTGTTTAGAACTACGCCTAGGTATTTAACGTTTTTGGCTTCGGGAATGATATTACCGTGCAGACTAATAGGACACATTTTTTGTCTGGTGGCCGTTTTTTTATCGAATTGGATGGCTTGGCTTTTGTCTGGATTGACTTCTATTCTCCACTTCGAGAACCAGTTACCGAGGTCGGTAACTGCCTCCTGAAGGGATTTTGCGGCTATAGAGGGCTTGCGGTGAGCACAGTATAAAGCTGTGTCATCCGCGAACATGGCTATTTGCACCTTAGGGTGTTTGGGAATGTCGCTAGTGTAGAGGTTATAGAGGGAGGGAGAGAGGACTGAGCCCTGTGGGACTCCCGCCGCTATGGGTCTTTGGGAGGAAAGAGTACCTTCGACTCTAAAAAGAAATGAACGGTTTTTTAAATAATTACTGATTATCAGTACTAAATAATCGGGGATATCTAATTGATAGAGTTTATATATTAAACCGTTATGCCAGATTTTATCGAACGCCTTAGCAACGTCAAAGAAAACAGCGCAAGTCGCTTTCCTATCGTTTTTACTTTCTAGTATGTACTCCGTGAGGCGGTGTACTTGGGCGGGACAACTATGCAATTCGCGGAAGGCGAATTGTTCATCTGGGAGGAGGTTTTTGTCTACAATGACGTCTTTTAGACGCCTGAGTATTACTCTTTCGTAGACTTTGCCTAATGAGCTAATTAGGCTAATCGGTCTGTAACTACCTGGGGACGCGCGGGGTTTACCCGGTTTATGGATGCCTATAACAATGGCTACTTTCCAGATGTCTGGGAATGAACATCCTACTAAGAGGGCATTAAAAATGTTAACTAACAATTGAATTAAGGCAGCAGGTAATAATTTAAGGGTTTTGTTTGAAATACCGTCCTGACCGGGGGCTTTTTTGGCATTCAAATTTTTTATAATTTCTTTGATCTCATCCGAGTCCACCGGCCTTGGGGGCACAGTGGGTGGCATCGAGAGTCGGTTTTCGACCTCTCTATTAACAAAACTAAGGTGCAAGGGGTCTACAGGGAGGGAGCTAGGCCGGCATTGTTGTTCAATGGTATCGGCTAGTATTTCGGCTTTGTCGGTATCTTCTAGTGCAGGAGGACGATTTGGTATGACTAACGGAGGCATATCGCATTCCGTGTCTTTTTTAAGTGCTTTCGCGAGGGGCCAGAACGCGGTATGTGACGGTTCTATTTCGCTTAGAAGTCGATCCCATTGCTCGGCTTTGTGATCTCTGACTTTGAATTTAACTTCCCTCTCGTAATGTCGAAGGGTTTTCCTCCACTCTTCCGACGGGTAGCGATCATAGGCGCGTTTGGCCGCGTTTCGGAGTCTGATGGACTCCCTTATGTCCTCAGGGAGAGGCCAACGTCTTTGATAAGTCGTTGGCATCTCCCTGGATGATTTATCTATGGTCGCTATCAGGTGGTCGGTCAAATGAGAGGCTGCCTGAAGGGCCAAATCGCTACTATCAATAATGTCGGGAATGCTATCGAGATGGCTCGATTGAAGATCCTCTATATTGTCAGCTAATAATTTATAATCTATTACTCTTTTGGTACTGATGCTTACGGGGTTTAGATTTCCGAGTGCAATTTTAACCGGTCTGTGGTCCGAGTTAAGCTCGTGGAGTGTCTCAATATTGATATTGAGAGAAATATTTTTGACTAAGGCTACGTCAATGGTACTAGGATTGTGAATAACGTTGTTTACACGTTGGTGAGTATCATAGCGTGTGGGTTCCTCGGGGCCTAAAATTACGAAACCTAATTGGTCCGTTAATCTAAGGAGACTGTTTCCATTTACGTTACTGTTTACGTTTCCCCACTCGGGGTGTTTACAGTTTAGGTCGCCGGCTATGATGACGGCGTTGCCTAAGTTAAAGAGCGAGTCAAAGTCGCTAGTATGGAGGGCCGCGTTTGAAGATAAATACGCGGAGACTACAATAATGGGCTCGTGACCTGTCATGCTAATGTGACATATGGAAGTTTCGAGACTTAATAATGTTGGGGATTCAAGGGGGACACAATGTAGTGATTTTTTGTAATAAATAATTGTGCCTCCGAGGCGGGATCGAGTTCTATCGTTTCTAGTTGCTTTATAATTAGCAATTCTCGGGGTCCGTATACTAGGTTTTAAGAACGTCTCCTGTACTAGAAGGATATCAACGTTGTTTGTGTGAACGAATTCACGGATTTCGTGAATGTTATTTCGAATGCCGTTCGTATTGAACGACACTATACAAAGGGAATTCGGCCTTTTTCTACCTGACGGATCCATTAGTTACCGTTAAGACTCATTATCTGTTTTATGAGGGTCGCATGTGTTATCATTGCGTTTGTTCGGTCTGCTAAAGAGCCTTTTAGTTTTGCCGCCAAAAGGGCCGTTTCAATAGGGTCGATACTATTGAGGTTTTTACAGAAATCGGCTATGAACGAAATATCGTTCGCGAAAGATGTTGTTTGCGGCTCGCGGGTTTGCGCGGGGGGTGAGGCTTGTTTGGGGGGAGCGGCGATAACTGCCGGAGAGGGGGGTGAGGGGTTTTTAGCCCAGGCGTTGGAGGATGGAGGGGGGGCAGGGATAAAACTCTGCTTTGGGGAGGCCCTGAGAGGTTGAAGCGCTGGGCGCCTCTTAAATTTGGGTGCTTTTTTGCACCCTCTGTAGTTGGCCGGGTGGCCTTGGGTTTGACATAAAACACAACTGGGAGGCTCGGACTCCTCAGCTGGGCTTTTTCGGGGACAGTCAGAGGTGCCGTGGTCACCAAGGCACTTGACGCAGCGGGGTCTCGCGTGACAGTTTCGCGCGGAATGGCCGTAAAGTTGGCACCGATGGCATTGGCCAGGAGCGCCGCGTTTGCGGGGGGATTCTACACGTATGCCGGATATGTAACATACGGTTTTGAGGTTAAATATGGCTTTAGCCTCAGAAGTGAGGGGGAGGACTACAAGTACCATATTGTACTTGTACTTTTTTTGAGGGTGCACCATTCGGTGTACCTCTAGAGCGGGATAGCCCTGAGCGATGATGTCATCGAGAATATCTTTTTTGGAGAGGAATTTATCTACTCCTGTTATGACTACGCGCAAAAGGCGCTCGTCTTCTAAGGCATAGGTATGGTAACCTATGTTTTGTTCCCGAAGGAACGAAGTTAGATGGCGGTGATCGCCAGGGGACTCTACTTGCACCTTTATACCCTCGAAGGTAGGGCGGGCAGAAGTATATCGGATCTTATTTTCGTTGATCGCGGATGCAATGACGTTCCATTTGCCTTTTTCCTGTACTATCACAGGGGGAGGAAGTTTTTGTTTTGGAGGACCTTGGGAGGCCTGAGCGGCCGGGAGGGGCTGCGATTTGGAAGCCGGTGGGGCCTGGGATGCCTGAGGGGCGGTTTGGGAGCCTACGAGGGCCACGGAGCTACTAGCCTGCACGGTTTTCGCGGTTTTGCGATTTTTAGTCGCGGCGGGTTTCGTCGGGGACGATAGGACCGGAGAAGAAGAAGCTTCGGCGCGCTTCCTCTTGGTCGATTTTTTTGACTTGACCGTAATGAATTCGCCTTCATTACGGTCGGAATCCTGCTCCGAGCAGGACATCTCAGAAGGAGATTGGGCGGCCGCGAAATTCTCAGTAGGAATCGCGGGAATAAATTGCGAGACGCTCGCGATCTCGGGGTCGGGGGACGCGGGAGAGTCCTGGCTTTGGGAGCTCATAAAAAGCTCCCACCTACTGGCTGCTTGGGGGAATTCCTGCGACAGGAATGCCAGGAACGTATTTATCAGGTGGTTAGCCATGATAAATGCGCCCAGATCTGGCTTGGAGATTCTGCTCTCTAATAATTAATGGCTGAAAGTCTGCCCCTCCCGGCGTTCGGGAGGGGAGGTGAGTAAGAGGAGGGACTCCTCGTGTGTGTGCCTAACGTGTCACTCTTACTTACAGTTAACGTTCCTTCGGGCGCTGGAACTCACAACACAACACAAAACGACTCACTCGTACAGGCGGAAGTACGTGGCGAGAAACGCGGCGGCGAAGGCGAGCAGAAGGCTCGCGATAAGAGGCGGGAACGAGGTAGACAACGAGCGTCTCAGCGGAACTCTGTCGTCTTCTCGTCGCGGCGCGGAAACGAAAAACGGTGCTCGGTCGAGTACCTGGACTGCGCGCACGGCACAGAGCGAGACAGCACTATCGCAGGGATAGCGCTACCTGGCAAGGTGACGAACGGATCGCGGCACGGTACCTGTTCATCGGACGGCGTCCGAGAGCAGAATGTTTATGTAGCGCACGCAACGTCCCTAAATATGAATAATTTTCCCCGTTTTTGCAACATTTTTCACTGACGCTTCGCTCCTATTGGTCGCAGTGCAATATTATATAGCCTAAAGCCTTCCTCTATAAAGGGACTATCCAACCAAACAAGAATTTTTCAAATCGAACCAGTAGTTCCTGAGATTAGCGCGTTTAAACAAACAAACAAACACTTCCGCTTTATAATATTAGTATAGATTTTATTACGTCAAAAATTTCAGTATTATTTCTAAGATTGTTGTAATTACTTGGGAAAAATTAAATTTTTTAAATAAAAAAGATAGTTATGTACTTCGGACGGTGTGCACTCATCTCAACTCGAAAAGGGTCGTTGGCGACTGTCAGAATCACCACGTGATCGTTACACCGGGGAATGAGTTGGAAAATGAGCGCTCACGGATAATTGGCATCCGGCGATGACGCCGTGATTCGGTAACGCGATATTGTGATGAGGCGCCCGTGACGTCCGCGTTATTAGCTGAAACGTAATTATTTTTATACCATGTATCCATAGCTTTATGTTATTGTCTTTATTTGCGTTATTGATGGAACCTAACCTAACAACGAGAAATAATTCTAATTCTACTTTAGTTATCTTAAATTCTTTGAAAGAGAATTGTCGTGACAAGATAGTTATTTCATTTTGTCTGTAACATCGTTCAGCTACCGACAATTTTAAATAATTAAACTTATGTTTATTAATATTTTTCATTTCTCTAAGTTCAAAAATAGAACAATTATGTATAATATTCAACGTCGTTAAAAAAACTAAAATCTATTTATTTGACAATTATTAAAACCTAACCCGGTGAATAGATTTATATCCGACTTAGGAATTAAGAATATATTGTAAGATAAAAATTAAGACTATGGTGTAAAATAAAAGTAAAGTTGACTTGATAAACAGGAAACGGGCAATTTCGCATGAAGTATGGAAAAACGCGGCGGGTGGCTTAATATCCCCCAGGAATAAACTGCAATTTCAGTAATATCGGGATGAGGCAAACAAAAACATTGCGGCCAATATAAATAATGCCTGGAACACTCATAGACATTATACTTGAAATATAAAATTTAAATAACACTGCTCTACAAAAAAAAATACGTAACTTTTGTTTGGGCGTATATACCTATTTAGGGGTATAAAAATATTTTAAGTCGAGTTAGCTCCTTTTTAAAACGATGATTAGTATGAAAACATTGTAAGTTGTTGCACTTGTATCAATGTTTGTCACCCCTATTTAGATCCATATGCATGTCGTAGAAGATAAACTTAAACATGAAAATAGGAACAAACATTTAGTTTTAAGTTGTACCTTTATTTAAATTGGGTTGTCTGGAGAGAGCTGTAGTAAGGAGTAGGACTGTCTTTTGTTTAGTTCCTTTTAATTGATTTATCATTGTTGTGTCCTGTGTGTGTATGCAAAATTGAGTACTTTTTATTCTATTCAACAAGTAAAAATGTACAATTTTGAATCATGCTTGATTGAAAATTGTACATTACCTTTCAATTAAAATGTAATTTTGATGTCGGCTATTTTAATATAAGCTTTGAAATATACTAAAAATCATAATATTAACGTTTCATGGTTAAGTTAAAAACTTTTACGGAATCCATTGGCAATATTTATTTAAGTAGGCTAGACCTACTTAGATAAATATTGTACTCGTCTTAAAATTAATTACACTATCTGATATATTTCTAATATTTTTCTCAATAATTATTTAAGAAAGAAAGAAGAAGAAAGAAAAGAAGTTTATTTTTCAACTAACACAAAGACACATAAAATAAATATAAATTATGGAAATAACAAAAATACAGTAAAAAAGACACTCTAGCAGAAAATCTACTGATATAGGCGATATATTAATTTGTTAATCATTTGTAAGGTTATCTTTAAATCGAACACAAGTCAATATTTCTCAGTGGTTATTTATGCTGTATTAAGTTAAGTAAATTGAATCTTTTTATTTTGTTAAATAAAGGAAGATTTTTTTTATCTAATTTCATTGAAAGTCATTCTAAATATTATAATTAGTGTTATACTATAATAATTGAGTTTAATCAATTAATAAAAATCTCAACTTAATTATGACGCGGTCGCACAATGAAATAATTACTTAGGGCCGAGTGTTCGTTAAGAACTGCAGGAGGGTTCGTTGCATGCCATATGCCTGCCGAAAGTATTTTAAAAAGCCTTTTGTGAATTGCCCTTTCGCTACTCGTACCGCGATGAAATGCCCTTTTATACTTCAAGAGGCTGTATTATGACGTCGAAAACACGGAGGCTTACGGGAACAGATACGCCGGAAACAATACGCTTTTTGATAAAGCCTCCTGATGAGGGTTTGGAATAAAATGTGTATGTTACTTTACATGTTACGTTTTTACATTATCTGTGTTTTCTGTATGCTTAGATTAAATTAATGTAGAAGGATGTACCTTTATTTAATTTTACATACATATGGGTCGAATTTCGAAAATAATTCATATTTAGTTTTTTAACATTTTAGAAATTTTATTACCTCATGTCCAAACCTACTGCTGTTAATTTTAGGTATTTCTAAGCTTGATTTTAACATTTTGCACATAACTATGAATGTTGGAAATTTCATACTTTTTTTTACCTAATTTTCGCAATTAAAGCATTTTTAGATTATGTTGATTCTAAATACGGTGAATATAATATTGTATGTAACTCCCAAATGGCCTCTATTTAATGATACATTCAAAATATACAAAAGACATTGAAATCCAAAGTTCTTATCCATTGCAAACTCTGAACATCTAATGAAAGAGGTTTATGATATTACAGTAAATTTACATCGTAAACACAAACTACCTTCCTATCAAACGGTCCAAAGCCCCAATAGTTGCGGATTACCTTTTGTAAACTAAAACTGAGGCAATCATCGTCTCGGACCAGGATTACAGAAGGGAGGATTATAACTATGTCTTACTTATGCAATACAACTCGCCCGAGGGCCGATGCTACCCTTTGGTCCTCTGCAAATATTCTACATAATCATTCGCTTTTAATTATTATTGCTGTAGCGGCCAAGTTTTGTTTGATGTATTGATTAAAGCCGTGTCTGTGTTGACTGCCATCGGGCGCGCGGGCGTGGCGACTCTCGGGGGAGGGTTTGAGATGGAACCGCACTGATTATATTTCAATACGTAAGCCTTTATTGATTCCGAACGTTTAGAAAGTACGTTTGTCTACATGTAATTCCGTTTGCGTTAAAGGATCCCTACACAAGTTCTACACTGCGTCTGTCTGATCGCGATAAACTCAAAGGCTAGCACCGATCTTCATGCTGTTGCACCAATGGATAGAGTGGGTCTAGAGGGAAGTCTCAGTAATAATTAAACCTGATAGGCGCTGCTATCAGTCCGTCAATGTTCAAAGTTCGCCGTGACAGCTAGTGTTAGATATTATGTCTAAGTATTGATTAAATAAAACTACCCGTTCCGGAAGCGAGTGAAATTTAATGTTTGTAATACCTTTTGTATTAAAGGTATCGAAAGTCCTTTATATTTTTTTGAGTCCATTTATGTTTGGGGAATATGAAAGTTTATGTTTCGCTATTTACAACTATACCATGCCTAAGTGCTTCAGGATGTAAAATTGAAATGTTATTCGGAGCTATAATCTGTTTCGCCCGACGCATAAACACAACAATATTGTCGCGTAAACTATAACGAGCGAACTTTACGACGGCATAACCATAAAAAACTCATCGGTCCACAAGTGAAAAATATGAAAATGCACCTAATATCGCGCATGTGTGGGAATAAAAGTTTTTCCATTTGTTCGGTGCCGTCGGATGCTATTTCCCTATAGAAGTCATAAACATGATGCTCACCCGCGGGACCCCCACACCCACTCTACAAGTTTTATTTCAAACTGTTCAGTGAGAAAAATGTTTAGTTTCCCTTCTCATTACCTAGACCAAATTAGTTTTAATTTTTAAAAGCGCATCAACTTTTTAGCTAGCTATATTTTCTAATTTTACTTTATACTACCAAGTTAAACTGGTATGAAGTATGCATCTAACCTGTAGCTACATTTTGCTTGCATTACAAAATCTCGCAAAACACAATAAGTATCTATAAGCTAATAAGCGCTCAAATATAAAATCTCCTTTGATATAGGCCTCATAAAAACAATAATTCGGAACGGCCAAAGCAATTTTTAATAATTATATTTGCATGCCCCAAATGCTCCAAACATTGTCTATCAGGGCGTGCTATTACCGGCGTGGAGAGGCTCGCCGGGGCCGCACGGCAAATAAAATTGCGCCCGGAACGCACCGTAATGAAAGTTCATTGGATTAAGCCGGGCTTACTTTAGCTCCAATAATAATAAGCAAAAATTCACGTAAGCCGTAAGTACATTAAATAACTCACTCAATAACGTCTAATTTAGGGATACGCGCATACCGACGTTCCGTGCGGTTAGATGCTTCAAGTTTATGTTATTCTCATTAGTCTAAACGGTATGGGGATTTGAACCGGTCACTAAAGCTCTTTTATAAATGGTGATCTACAGATAAATGCGACCGGGAAGATTTTATGTAATGAATGTTTTTATAAGGGAGCGGTTGAACGATATTGGAGCGCTTAGAATCGGATGCAACGATATTAAAACAGTATAATTATGGTAGGATGTCCATCATAATATTACGAGTGTTTTCGGTTTAGGTTTAAAATTTAGTTTTGTAAGGTTGCCGCACTGACTTTCGCGCTGTAGTTGATTAGTTGGTAATTGTTTAAAATAAATATATTTATAGATGTATGTAATTAATATACTGCAAGTTACAATGATGCTGACATAGCCCGGAGATTGATAGTTTCTATATAAACAAATTAAAAATTTTAAGTCACCCCGACTTTTCACGCACTAGGCGAACTGGTGATGATGAATTATAGCTAATAAAACACTCAATCGCATCCGGTTTTAAACAACAAAATAAAAATCAAAATCGGTTTATCCGTTTGGTAGCTATGATGCCATAGACAGACACATCAAACTTATACCCTTCTGTTTTAATCGGGAGTTAAAAATAAAAACTATTTATATAGGTATGCATCGTTTTTTAACGATAATTATTATTTATATATATAAATTATAGTCTTATGAATATTTTTTAATTGATGTTATTATAGCTCCCTGGTAAACAAATAATGTAAAATTAAAATTATTTAAGTACCATTCAAAATAATGAATTAAAATATATAAACTGCGAACGAGCAGGGAACAACCGATTGTGACATCACGATGTTGACCCTACATAGACAATACACCATCCCGCGTACAAAATATTATTTTGTGAGAAAGAGATGGATAATTTTATTAAATTGCTTAAAACTTAAATCTTTTAAATCTTATCCTAATTCTTATTTTAGATTTTGCTTCTCTATCTCTATATTTTTTTTTCTGTACTCTACTTAAAATCATTTAACGCTTCAAGTGTCAACACCTTGTGTGAATGAGTTCCTGCCCCGAGCTGACAAAAAGATACGCCACGCTTCTCACGGGGTAATCTTTGCAGAGATTAACCCCTTCTTCTAGCTTAACCCTTTAGGTTATTCAGCTGTGAGGCGTTTGGTGTATAAAAACTAAGTTCGTATCGAAGGGTTCCGCGTGAAAGATACCGTGCAAAACGATAAATAAATCACGTTGTTTGAAGGGAATAACACTTAAATATTTATTTTATTCTGTTTTCAGAATTTGTTGTTCGGGCCAACAGAAAGATGGTAAAACAACATTATATGTGAAAAATTCAATTGTGTATCAACCATGTTTAAGGACAACAAATAGCCGAACGGATAGACAGATGAAGGCTAAGTATAAATATCCCGTTTTTACGCTTTAGCTCCGTAGCTGTTTTTGTTAACATTGTGTATAAATAATAAAAAAGTATATACTTATAAGTAGTTGCTCCATTTACAGCAATATAAAAATATCTGAATATTTTAAAACTTGTCTAATTTACAATTGATTTATTATTATTTTTATTTTTTTTTATTAACGATTTATTCATTTAAGTTCCTCATCATACACATTCATGTATCACGCGAAACTGATCTAGCAGTTTGTAGGCGCTCCGCTCAGTATTACATAAGTAGGTACTTAAATGCTATAAATGGCATTGTACATTACCAATAACGTTATACAAATTTTGTCAATTTGTATTATCGTAGTCTTATATTAAAGTATACAACAAAACCTCCAGCTACATTTTACACTACATTACAACACCACTCCAAGTGATAAAATCTTTTCATAGCTTTCACATTATCACTGCGCTTGAATAAACTCATCTACAAAAGTGTGAGTTCCACAGGTGTTGTATGGAAACAATTTACTGTTTCCCGCCGTTTGTAATAATGCACCCATTCTATTTGGGTGCAACGACAATAGGAGATGGGTGCAACGACAATACAGGATGGGTGCAACGTATTGTAACGTTTCATCTCAAACGCGTCGCCTCTAACGTCGCCGAAACAATTACCGAAATTCCGTATTGACGTTCTGTTAAAATTGTATCTCCACTTCGCAATGTGCAATTTTGCTGTTATTTTCTATTACTATAAATTGTAGTCTACCAGACAGAAGGTAAAGAAATCGAAATGTTTTCTTCTATTCCCTCCTAAATCACTTACTTATATATAAAATGCTTTTAAGCTTCTAGTATTTTTATATATAAAAATGAATTGGTGTTTATTAGTATCGCTAAAACTCGAGAACGGCTGAACCGATTCGGCTATTTTTAAGCTCAAAATATTCGCGGAAGTCCAGTGAAGGCTTGAACGTTTGGGATGCTCAACAAAGTGTTTTTTTTTATTGATTTTTTGTTTAGCTATTATCATATAATGATTGTAGGATGAAGATAGAGAAGTAGTATATTACGTTATTATTATCTGCACGTAATGTTAACAAAACACAGCAGTAGTCCTTTTTTTATATATCTGTCATCACACCTTTACTTAATCCTGATTACTACACAGTAGTACACAGTAAGTACTGATCATAGTAAAACACTAAATATTTAACTCACCTAAATATAAAACAGACTTACATAAATAATAACACAATACATCAATACGAAAACACGTCCACTCCATCTTTTGTTCCCGTTGTAAAATTTCACCCCATAACATTATGTTGATGGCGGCAATAACGGCTGAATATTTACGAATATCCAAACAAACGAGCCGCCTCTTGATAAATAGAGAATACTCGCACTATTGACCATACGGGTTATACAGACCACGGAATTGTCATATCTCATGCGCATTTTACATTACTTTTACGAGTAGAAAAAAAAATTGTTTCGATTTACAGATGAATATGGTTGCTAAAATTATATACAACTCCATCTTTTATTTTTTTACATTTTTGTCTTTCGAAATTATTATTTATATAAAATATTTTATTATAATATACAAATATCGCAAGTAATACTTTACTAAAATAAAATTAAGAAAAAAAGAGATTAAGTAAGTTCTAGTTCTCAGAAAAGCTATAAAATATTATAGAGATCTTCGAAAACTCTACGGCCGAAGAAAATGAGTAATGTAAAAGTTGTAAATTTTTTCCTACTTTTTCATTTTTGTAAAAAAAATACATTACAAAACAAAAAAAAGTTGTATAATCATATCCTAAAGCTATAGTGACTGTTCCTTTTACACCCGTTATGTTATAGTTTTTGCTATAACAACATAGTACTCCTATTTAAAAACAACAGTATTTTTAGTATTGAAAAGTATTTTTTATCGTGTGCTCTTTCGTAATTGAAAATGCACAAATTAATATGTTGAGTGGTATTGTGTGGCCCCCTCATTAACGGTGACCGCCGCAAGACCCTCGCGGATTATATGAGATCCAAATCCCGGGTGTAACAATACTGGATCCCTTACTGTCCGAGTCTGACGCTCACTTTGTAATTCATTGTGCGGGACACACTGTCGCTGGGGACATCGAATAGGCAAACTGTATATTTTAGATGTGGAAGTGTTGGAAGAGTACATTTTTAAAGGAATACATTTAAGCTGTAGGTATTTATGCCACAGCGGGAGTAATGTTACGAATGTGTCGATTTGATATTCATTATATTTTATACACATAATAGATACAGTGTGTAAAAGAACAGTCATGTAATTTTTTTTTTAATTTTTACCATTCCTTATTTTTTTGTCGCAAGAATAACGAAAAAACAAAAAAAAAATTTTGAAGAAAAAAAAATATACATGCCTAGAATGACGAAAAATAATCATATCCCAAAGTAATAGTGACTGTTCTGTTTACACCAGTTATATTTATTTATTATATTGTTTTATATAAGAGCTTAGTGTCTTCTAATCCTAAATTAATATATGGTCTAAGATATCGAGAAATATAAAAAAAATATGATGTGCTCGACAAACTGCATTGCCGTGTGTTCGGGATGGTCAAACGCCGCCGGGCGAGTCAATACAACTCCCTAATTAACTACAACAATGTATTCACAGCCCAATTAAATTTAAAACTAGTGGTGTAAATAACTCCTTCGAGATATGATATCTATCGCCCGCCTATAAATCTGATATCCTTGTTGTTCAGCCGAATCAGTACAACCTTGTAATGATACCTATTAAGAAAAAAACTAGATTGACAATGTGTCAGATTTGAGTAAGAATTATGGAAGTCTCTAGTATAGGTGTATGAATAAACACAATATATATAAAATGGTTCGTATTATTAATGGGAGGACCCTTTAGAAAGAAAATCATGGTCCATCGAGCCGGATACATTAGTAGACGATCGCTATCGCTACAATTGAGGTGAGTGAAAAATACAAAATACATTTATAAAGTCATTGTAGAAAAATCCAAGAAAGTCGAGAAAGACGTCAAATCTGTCAGAGGAAAAAATATTACAGGAACATAGAAAATTATTAAAACATTAAAATGGATAATCTTATAAATACTCAATTGCAATTATTAGAACAGATTTCGAGAATGTATACAAATTTTACACTATTGCCCAAAGAAAGTCAAAGTCCGAATTACGTAAATATAAAGATGAAGTTATTAGAACAGGCATGGAGCAGAATAGAGGAGAATCACAATACGCTTTTCAAGTCATATAACGGAGAAGAATTAAGGGCAAGTACATACGTAACTGAGGACATACATTACAAATGTGAAGAAGAATATACTAGAACAAGTCTTGCGATGTTAGAGAGTTTACAACAATTTCAGTCAAATAATATAGGCACGGTAGATACTTTTCCTACTTCTGCAAATAAAATAGTTCCGGTGGAAGTAAAAATACCGGCAATTAAAATCCCTATTTTTAGCGGATCATACACAGAATGGAACTCCTTTCATGACCAGTTCGTGTCATTGATCCGCTAAAAATAGGGATTTTAATTGCCGGTATTTTTACTTCCACCGGAACTATTTTATTTGCAGAAGTAGGAAAAGTATCTACCGTGCCTATATTATTTGACTGAAATTGTTGTAAACTCTCTAACATCGCAAGACTTGTTCTAGTATATTCTTCTTCACATTTGTAATGTATGTCCTCAAAGAAATATGAAAGTCTCAAAATTTCAAATGAGAAATATGGAAGTCTCTTGTATAGGTGTATGAAATAATACAATATATATAAAATGGTTCGTATTATTAATGGGAGGACCCTTTAGAAGGAAAAACACTTGTGTTTGAATTTAGATAAAAAATTTACTTCCAACCTACCCAATAAAATACGCCAACACAAATCAAACTGACTATAATAATAATATCTGTGTAAAATTAGATGAAGAAAAAGGTTGGCAGCATATTTTTTCAAATGGTTTTCGTAATTCAATGGCGTCTTCAGTTATTTATGGAGTAACAATAAATTTCAGAAGTAAGTCTACTAAACATTAAATTTACCTTTGTTTCGCAAGATCCATCAGACTATAATAATAAACTATAGATTTTATAGATAAAACTGATGGGGTAACAAACTATGAATAATGTATTTAAAAAAGGAGACTTTCAGTGTGCATAATTGAGCGTTCACGTGCACAGCGGCTGAAGTATTTTAATGCTTATAAAATTTCACACTCAAATGACGGTTAACAAGACATGATACTACGAATTTCCTGGAAGTTGGAACAAAGAGGTGTGTAATGGACACGGCCGTTTGTTGCACGTGAATGCGGTCCTTAACGTAATAAATTCTTTAGTTATTTCTATATCTTTATCTATTATATATCTTGTTGTATAACTTAAATAGATAGATGCAACTCTTTGTTACAATTAGTTTTTTATATTATTTTGCTTTCTTTCATAGGAAAGCAATTTCAAAGACGTGTTCACTTCTTAAATATCACTAAACAATTCAAACATGAGTTTAATTATACAATATTTAACTGTGAAATAGGCTACAAACTACGCCGCGAAAAAAGGCAAAGAACAGCGAATGCTATCATCATTTTATTATCATCTGAATAATCTGGATTGTATAATCTCTGACACAATTGTTCTATATTCAAATGAAACACAACGGAACCAAAATAATTGTTCTGACATAATTCATGCAACGTCAGTCGTGACGTCAATCCGAGGAGGATTTCCCAGCGGACTGAGATATCTAATTACAATCTGATACCAATAAATATTCCAATAGACCACAATTTACATAATGCTCACGTTCAAGATATTGTTTATCGTCCATCCATTTCACGACCTCTGTAGCGCAGTGGTTGACCGCGTTAGCGCTCTAGCGGGAGGTCGCGGGGTCGAATCCAAAAGAACATTTTTTTTCTGTGTTCCTGGGCCATTGATGTGTATTAAATTTGTGTATTAGTATAATAAAAGTCTTAAATATGAGTATAGTATAAAAATTAAAAGTATTAAATATATTTACGTTGTCTGGTACCTGTTCTTCGGATACTTAGCACAGGGCTAGATTGACGTGGTGTCAAGCGTTAATAATGTTGAATACAAAATTGACACTAAGGTACAAGAACCGTGTTGCTAATGACCACTGGTAAGTTTGACTTTTTTTAGTTAATCTAAAGATCCAACTCTACAATCAATGTACTTCATACGTTACGACATGTCCTAAAATGTTACTGGGTATTTTTTTTTATATATCGCCTTCATTAATTCATGTCTTTAATTGTATAAAAAAGCATCTCAGTATTGGTACTACAATTGACATTATATTACATCTGGCCTTATGCTAGGCCTACAGGTTGTTCTTTACGTCGAACACTTTTATATTATACAAATACATCTCTAGACTCCAAATGGGATATATCAATGCTATTATCCTTGTTTTGATATCAAAGACAAACATGAATATGACAGACTTCAAAGTACAAAGACGCAATTACACGGATAGTTATAGAAAAGTCTTATTAGAAGCACGAAATAAGGCAATTTAGTGGACAAAAGGGTACCCTCGCCGCTGACGGCGATTCAAAAGTTTCCAGATGACGGGCAGTCTCCCCTCCTGTCCGAATTTATTGAATTTTGTTTCAACTTGTAGGATGACCACACGTTTATTGTTCGAGATCTGTCCGAGGGTTGATACGTAACGTCATAATTGGCCCTTGTAGATAATTAAGGAAGATTGGACAATGGAAATATTCATAGATATATAGGCATAGGTTTAAGTTACATAATTAAAAGGTACACAATTTGTAGATGGAAAAGCTGAATTTACATACATAACGCTTCATTATTATACTACCCTTTTTCAGTAGTCAATAGTCGGTAACGCGGGGTTCGCGATTCATGACCTTTTTCTCTCAACAGGAGTAGAGATGAAGCGCGTGACTGTTATTGCAATGGTTCTTAAATTAAATAAAAAAAAGGATAATTTACTTTACACATACACAATATAGTTTTCCACGGAAAAACCTTCAATAAGTGCGTACCTACAATAGAACTAGGTAGTAGGTTGATACGTAGATATTACTAATAATAATTGCAAACTTTCACCATATATTAGTAAAAGTTTGCAAGCCCCTGGTCTAAGCCTCAAAGCCTTATATCACAAATTTTATCAAAACTCATTAATTACAGTATTTTTATATTATGTACTCTCACGATTATGTACGAGTAATTACGTACCATAATATTACATTAATGTGTTATTCAATAGCCCGGACCTCCATAACATCAGAGCCTCCAGCAACAATTTGTCCCTCCTTTTCAATAATAATTCCTCCATAAATTCTATCCCGACCCGGGATAGTGGCTGTCCCACAATTAATTGTTGAATTGCTTTTTTGACATCCCTGGGATAGTTTCTTTATTAAGTGTCTGCGGTTTATTTATATGGTCAGCTATTTTATGGGATAGCTTTTTAATATATGGGGGGATTTGTCGCTGGCTTGTTTTGATTATTGTTGCCTAAAACTATACTCTGTTTCGATTCAATGTAATATATATGTAAACAAAGCTAAATATGGTCTGTTATGATGACCTCCGTAGCGCAGTGGTTGAGCGCGTTGGTGCTCGAACGAGAGGTCGCGGGTTCGAATCCCGTCGCAAGCAACAAAAAGTTTTCAATGTTCCTGGGTCATGGATGTGTATTAAATTTGTGTATAATATAGTAAAAATATTAAATATTTGAATAGTATAAAAGTATTAAATATATTTCCGTCGTCTGGTACCTGTAACACAAGTTCTTCGGATACTTAGCACAGGGCCAGATTGACGTGGTGTGAAGCGTCCATAGATATTATATTATTATTATATATATTACTTACAATTGAAATGTCACTTTTTCACCGCGCTATATAAATAAACAATTCCATAATAAGTACTAACTTGGTCGATGTTTTATTTAAATTTAGATTACATTGAATAAAAACGGAGTAACAATTCATTTGAATTCACGATAAGAATTTGAGGCAATAAAGGAATTTTACTATTAAAAATTAGAACAACTTTACCATGATATTTAAAATTTAAGGTTATGAACAAAATCCTTATGTGTACATGTGAACATATCATGAATTTACTCAAGTAGTTGAAATGACGGTTTTATGTACAAAATTAAATTAGTGATGCCTTTATTTGCCTAAAATAACTTAATTATGAACGATATATTGTCCAAGGTTCGTCCACCTACATCGTCTGGGCGATTTATTATTGTAATGTCGGCCATCTGTCGCGCGCCCGCCGGTATAACTCAGCTGCATGTACACGGTTATGTAATTAATATGTACTAAACGTATTATGTATTTAATATAGTTTTTAAGGTAACTTTTAATAATTAAGACTATGTTCAGATTTCACCAATGCATGTTAGTGTTAACAGCTTGTTAAAATATCATGCCTTCTCATTCATTGATAGGAATTACGAGAACAATATGATATTTAACGAAGGATTAACTTTAACATTGCTTGGTAAAATACGCCCTTAAGATTGAAAGTTTAATACAATATTAATTTTTAAATGTTAGGCGATATCCGATACTATACGAGATAGTGAAATGCCGCTCGATGGCGAGCTTTATTTTCCAAAACCAGTTCTATTGGGAAATTGATTATAAAATATCTAATAAGGCAGTTTTAGTTTTTATCGAGTACTTATGCCCTTTTTTCGCTATAGAAGTCATTCTAGAGCGAATTGACCAACAAAAATGGAGATGGATAGAACATATGATACGTGGCAAACGTGGAAAATGGAGCATGGTCCACAAGAGATGGAAAAAGAAGCCGGGAAAGTAACTAAGGTAAGGGAATACGACATTAAAATTACTGTTGGTCCAAAGTGGAGACGAATAATCCAAGAAATACAACAACGGAAAATATTGGAGGAGGCCTATGTCAACAATCATACTGAGATTAGAGATAATCTGTAACTACTGCAAACCAAAAATGTGTAAAAATGTCGTATACTATATTTTATCGCAGATGCCTTATTAAAAAAAAATACTGTATATATTATAGGAATTGCTTCGACCAGGATTTTTTCTTTTAACCAATCACAGTTGCACTAAAATATAAACGGTTTATTAAAATGGTTGATTATATGAATATAATAAAGACAGAAGATTATAATTACGTGACAATTTTAAGTATATATCCCTCTCCCTCCTCTCAGTGACCAAGATTAGTACTTTAAGACCCCACTCCTCCCTAAGCAATTGAAGTATTGTTTCCTTATGTAGTGAATGTAGAGATAAACTACAAACGTACAATGAAACAAAAATTGCTACGAAGTTCGTAGCATACGCTACTACGCCGTAGCCCGTAGACACTCGCTACGCTACAACGCACTCTACTGTAAAAAGTAGGGTACTTGTTTCCACTAGGTAATTGAAATACTGTAAATACGTTATAAGTTCTCTTTTACTTTATAACATTTTAGCTGGTACGGTAGATCCAATCCTACGTTTAAACAAAATTTTAGAGGTACTTTTCAAACGTTTGCCAGAAAAAAATGATAAAAAAATATAACCTAAATTTGCAAAAAAGTGGTCTGAAAAGCATTACGAATCGATTGACACCTCTTTCATCAAAATCGTACCAGTAGTTTAGCTGCTGCGAGGGAACACACATACATACATACATATACTGCCAAAATCTTTCCTTCCTTCCTTTTGGCTTCGCCGAAGTCGGGTAAAAAAAAATGAGACACATGGCTTAGTATTAGATGTATCAATAAAAATACTACATAAAAAACTTAATGGTAGTATTTATGAACACTCAATATAAGAAGTCCATTTTTCCAGCTTCATAAGGAATACGTGAAACAAAAACTGATTACACATGGATACAAAGGTTATTAAATTTTAAAGGTCTCGTTATTCATGAGGCGGTCGCGCCGGGCTACCCGCGTGTAATAGTTGCGATAAATCGAGCAAAGTATATTACCTATCAGAGTAATGAAAATGTTTCGTGCTGTATTTAATTTGTTTCTTTCACTGTTTCATTTCTATTGCCTTATTTCGCTTTATTTTTATGAGTCCATGATTTAGACTTTGATTTATTATACGTTCAAATTATTGTGATTAATTCATAACTGCAATGAGCCCTACGTTTAGTGAGCACAAAACTAACTTCAATCGTTTATTTTCTTAATTATTTATAAAGAAACATTTCAAAAGTGAATTCCTTTGTGCAACAACACGTGTCTTCGTCACGAACATTTCTTTGCATTTACAACAACTGCAAACAAACGGTATGACAAATTTCATCTCATTATAATATTAATGTAAAATATGTTCTCGAGAGCGCTTGAAAATATAAAACGTATTTCAACTACTTTACATGCAAGTAATTTAAACAAAGGGAAACAGTGTTGTTTGCGCGTTATTTACTGCAGAAGTATTCCCTATTCTTTTGTAATGGCTGGAACGGTCTTCATTTTCTCCAATGTCTATTTTAATTAGCGCAAGGAGCTACTTATCGTCTGAGAGCCTGTTAGACGTTTCACTTATTTACTTTAAATATGATATCGAATATTTTCAAGCGCTGTTACCTCTGGAAATAAGATTCTGTTTAAGACACCTATTTCGCGTTGCTATTTAATTAACTGAGTTCAAGTAGTAAATGTAATTTAAGTATTCATTATTTATAATATAAAATCTCGATCTTACAAAGCAAATTGTAGGAATTGTTTTGTCAGTTTAATTATTATTTTCGTATTATACTTCAATCGAATACTTCATGACACTAGTATAATCATTATAATATTTACACACCTAATGCAATGTTTTGTCGCTGATATTGTTGCATAGCAATGACTTTTCTAAGGTTTCAGACAAGGACAGACAAAATATTGTTATAAATTAAGGGTAGTGTTAGGACTGCCCAGGTTTTGCAGCGCCTTAGATATGTTTGCGGTGGCGCGAGTCGATGACTTTTTTTGGAATTATAAGGAAATGGTGCTCTTCCCTAATGCATGCTGGCTCCAGAATAGCCCTAACACTATCCTGAATGCACAGGGTCAAATAGACTTGACCCTATTGCTTAAGCACTGTGTGGGTCTGCATGCCCCTTTATCGGAGTGGAATATTTTTGATTCATTGTAATAATTACAAAAAAAAACACTGATGTACTTATTTTAAATAAATGATTATTATTACAAATATATTTTTATTAGTACGGAGATAATTCTATATTAATTTAACATGTCGCATAGTGACATAACATTATAAATACGTGTAGTCCACAAAATATTCCATCTTAATCAAAAGCTCAATTAAATCAAGATCTATTCAGAGTCTCGCAATCCGTTGACTTCGCGGTATGCATTGAGCCGGGAGGAGATTTCCAACAAATTAAGCAGCACCTTTGCGCAACTATTTATAAAGATTCCGCTGTAAGGGAGCGCTATTCAGGATGTGAAATTTGACGTGTAGACCTTCAGCAGTACGAATAAAATCCGCATTGTGCACGAACTACCTCATTTCTCTCATGCTCCTTATTATTCTTCGAGACGTCTTCATTTTATGCCTGTACCTTTAGAGAGTTGTCAAAAAAAAGTTTGAGGTTTGAAAATATTTCGATTTGAATCACACATATTTTGAAATTAAATAGTTGCTGTTGCTAGTTGTATCTTTGTAGCAACCTTAAGATTATTTTGACAATTAAATAGAAGTAGTATAAAAACCAATCTTTAATCTAAAAAATATGAAATAGCTCTTGCCCACGGCTCCACCCCCGTAAATATTTCGCGGGATTATTGTACTTTTTTTTTAAAGTAGCTTACTAAATTACAGTAAAATTGGTTTAGCCGTGAAGTAACAAATAACTACTTAAACACGCTCACAATATTTCGCCTTCATTTAATAGTGTGAAAATATTTTGTATTTTAAAAATTATCAAAACATCTTCATAACTATCAGCTCCTAATAGATACCGCTCTTGATATGAAGCCCATATCTTATTGTGTGAATAAAGAATACACATAATAAAGGCTCAAACACGCCGCTTTCTATTTCCAATATATTTAGATATCGTAGCACGCCGTATTTCCACGACACCTACGATATGACTGAGAATAAGAGGGTTCCTTATAAATTGGTGTCTCCATGGACAATCGCTAACATATGAGCTCGCATTTATAAAGATTCCAAATACATTCCATAAATGAAAACAATTTACTACCAAATGTTCCTATTTAAACTTTAAAAGAGGATATTTTCTTTGTAATGCATAGTCATTTGAGATAAGACAGTTTAGTTTAACAGATACAAATGATGCTGTACACCTGTACACCTGGATAGAAAACCATTAATATAATAATGTGTCTAAATATTAATTTATTACATTGTAAACATATTTGTTTTAAAAATAATAATTTTCAATGTTTTAAAAATAATAATTTTCAATGTTTTTGCTAAAAAGATGGCTTCGTCCGAGTTTCTTACGCAGGTTCTTCTCGGCGAGCTAGGATTGAAACGATTCCGCGGTGGTAGCCTTATTGTTGACTTTCCGAAAATAGCTTGTTAAGTTTCATTTGGAAATAAAATATTTTGATTCTTATTTTCGATTGAATAGCTTACTTAAAATCATCTTACCATAATTTTTGCTTACATGTTTTCCAAGGAAACAATCTATACAACCTTCCAATAATAATATGTCAGAATTAAACGCAGGCTTATAAAGTATCTAAAATACAAATTCAAAGATTTAATCATAACATATGAGCGAGGGGTTAAATCAAATTCAAAGACCTACAAAAGCCATACATTTGGAGTGGATGGCATACTCTCACCGGATTAGTACAGATATTAGTCACGCATCAAAGAGCTCCAAGCATTGTGGAGGCCCCCGGGACTTAGAGAACAATACGAGCGAATTATAAGGAATGGCAACTCATAAGAGCTTCTTGACCCATTTTCAATTAGTATCACATTACCCACCAGATTCAATCGTAATCGGGTTAATTTTAATATATGTAAATGTAGGTTAGATAGTACTTTATTTTTTAATTTACTTACTATGTTTGAGGTATTTTCGATCTATTCTTAATATACCTCCTTCAATATTTGTCTTTCAAAAATTTGTAAATGCTCAGAAAAATACTCATATCTTTTATAATGCCTGACTCGTTTTTCATATTTTCTTACTATTTTGATATTATACCACAATTTCATAATTTAATTTATGTAATGTGAGTGTTATACAGAGTGATTCAAGTTCATATATTAAGCCGAATATAGTGTAAATAGAATGACGCGTAAAGCATTTATTGTTTTAGTCAAAAAAAAAACTCTAATGTCTAAAATTCCTACAAGGAGTGAACCTTAATATTCGGCTCAATATATAAACCATTCTGTATAAGAAACAATATTTAAAAAATACAGAAACTTTAAAATTATTGTCCTATTTTTTTGCTACAAAGCTCACATTCAATTTTCTTTCCCTTTCATTACAAACTATACGTGATCGACATTAGCAGAAAATAGGTAGTTATTAGGAGCTACTTTTACTAGCGATCAAATCTTTTACATTAATCGTTAAGTACTCTTTAATCATTTGACTTTGATCAATTCTATTTGAGCTGACTAGTATAAAAGGGGTTAGAAATCAGAACTATTCAACATTTTCATATTTCTGTCGCGGCTATCGGCTCCAAATTGAAAACAATGAAAGAAAAAATTGAAGTATTGCTCGAGTTGAATTTGTTGCAGAGATTGGGCTCAAAACTATTTCTCTGTCCTTTCATCGGTAGAAATAGATACCAAATGATAGGGTATATTATAATGTATATCCTGTTGCTGTGTACTGCAGTGCAATTGTCTCTAACGATTTATTTCAATGAATCTGACGATTGGTTGGAAGTTATAAATGTGGTGCCCAATCTGGGCGTAGTGGTCATGGGCCTCATGAAGTTCACGCGGGTTCAAACTAACAAGGAGCTGTACGATCGCATAATCTATCATTATTATCATGAAATATGGGAAATCGTTTCCAACTCTCGACCTCAACGAGATATCATTGCCAGCTACATAAAAAACGTTCGATTTTTCAATAGATTCTTAATATTCTACTGCGCTGTTTTGATAGGTGTCGTCAATTCGTTTCCGTATATTGTTATGACGTATGATAAAAAAATCAATGGGTCTAGTGAGGAGTATCTATACCCCTTCGACGGTTGGTACCCATTCGACAAGGTCGAGTGGTACTGGACCGTTTATGTGTGGGAGAGCGTCATGACAACCATCGTCATTTGGGTTTACGTTTTCCTGAACTTAATCCACGCCGCGTTCATCGGATTTATTAGTATGGAATTGAAAATTATCGGGAATCATCTAGAAAACCTCATTACGGACGAACAAGATGCCAAAACCATTGCGAAGCTCAAAACTTTAATATCGAGACATAGTTTTCTGGCTAAGTGAGTGTTTGTTTTAGCCGTTTCATTTTATTTTAATGTTCGGTTTAAAGTACAGTAAGTACTAACATTTCAGAACCTCGGCCAATCTAGACTCGGTGTTAGGTGATGCAATGCTCCTTAACTATTCCCTAGGGGCGGTTTTCATTTGCTTAACTGCTTTTACTGTTACGGTTAGTATCTATTCTTCTCTTTATTTGAAACGTTTATTTTATAAAATATTTTTTACTATTCACAAGTTGCAATCACACGAAAAATCATTTTAATATTTTTTTTCGTTCTTGAGTATTAGAAGTAGTACTAATTGGTAGCTAACGGTCGAATACTGAAAATAATTATCAGGGGCCTCCAAAATTACAGGCTGTCCCTGTCGCTGCTTGGCAGAGTGACAAAAACAGCGTGCGGCTTGAGTGCTACTTAATTTGAAGTCGTTTCGCCCCGAAGCTTTTAAATAATAAATAGTTAAATTAAATTTGTTTTATTTTCAAAGGTGGTGGGAAACTTTTATAAGGCAGTTCGTTATGGTTCTATGTGCGCCTCCGTACTGCTGGATGCTCTAAATCAATGTATTTACGGACAAATTATAAGTGACCACGTAAGTAAGAAATAGTTTCACTAAATATAATAGAAAACTAAACGAAGTGATTTAGAAGGACACAATATATTACAAAGGTTTCATACTGTTAAATGTTGTATGCGCTTGGTGCGAGGTCTTTTATTATATATCGCGTATAAATAGTAGCTTAATCCAGAGCCTAAACTACCAAGCTAATCAATTTCATCAAAATCCATTTGGTTTTTTTGCACGAAGGAACTCCATACGTCCCTAATACTTCCTCAAAAACTTTTATATTTATCTATGATAATATTAATAGAGTAATAGATAAGACTAAAAAACAAGAAAGCAATTTAGGGTTGAGCTAGCATATCAGTGAAATATGGAATGGTTTTATTCGCCCGATTAATTTAAAATATAATTTAGGGCGGTTTTAGTCCAATACTCACTGTTTTATTTTCAGAGCGAAGATTTGACTGACGCAGTGTTTTTCTCAGACTGGCCAAACGCTTCTGCTGAAACTAAGAAAATACTGTTGATGTTTATGGTCCGAACCCAGAAGGCTTTCCAAATAACAGCTAGGGGTTTTGTACCTATGAACATGAATACTTTTACTCGTGTAAATATTTAAAATTAATACATCTTTGATGAGTTTTTAAACATAATATTTTGATGATCGAAAACCTTAGTTTTGAAAGTTTATTAATAAGAATATTTTTTTTATCCTAAGTATAAAGAAAAATATGCAGTTTTCTTTACATTAAGATGATTTTTGTTTCAGATATGCAGTTCTTCGTACCAAATGTTTAATTTGCTTCGCACGGTATATGCTAAAAAGTAGGGATTTAACAGGAACTTGAGAAATTTGTGTGAAAGATATAAGATTCAGAAAACGCGTCACTATCATAACCCTTGTACACGAAGATCTCAGGCATACACCATATTGTTTTTTAACTTAGTTGTCGTAATTAGCGTGGCAATTAGCAAGTATTTTGTCATTCAATCTGAATGTCTATATTCTTGGGTAGACAAAACGCATTTCTACGAGGAGCGGGGCAATTCTAGTAAGTAGAAACAATCCGTTAAAACTGATTATTCGAATCGATCGATCAATCGAATCGAGATCACATTGAAAATTGAATTAAATCTTGGTTATTATAATGATTGTTCCCTCCTTTCGTTCGTTAGTCACAAAAGCGAAACTTAGCAGTATATAAATATCTATTTTTGAATATTCAAATTTTCAATTCAGCGCGTAATAATAGAAGCATATGAGAACATTTGCAGACAAAATTGCATACGAGTATCGAGTCGATCTACACAGAAGCCATAAACACAAGATGTCTTCATCTCTACTCTCATTTTACGACGGAGCATGTTGAAATTATAGAAGGAAAATATAATATATTGTACCTAATTCTATAGTATCTATTTCATTATTTAAGACGTAAGAAAATTATACGATATTTAAAATTAAGCGTTTGCCGCTGTCGGTCCGCATTAACTGTATCTACTATTACGGGTCCCGTGCTACAAGGAACCCTTATAATTTCGCTCTGTCGCTTCTTTAATTTCTGTAATAATCATTTTAAATTGATGAAAATTTGCAGCTACCTTTTACCTGTAATGATGTAAATCGGCTATGTTACAATTTTATAGTGAAAATTGTGTATGTTTTTGGCGCTTTGTAATAAAAACTTGTTTTCAAATATTTTTTTCTTTTCATTTACATTAAACACGACTGTTTCGGAAAATTATGTTGTAAAATAGATCTGTAACTTTTAAAGTTATTTGAAAACTATTGAGCGTTCATATTTGTGGAACCCTCCTTAGACATGACCTGAGTCTAAGTTAGATTTGTTTTATATTAACAAAGATTTGTAATTAATTTCTCTAGACTAAAATATTTACTACAATGAAGTATTAAAATTTTTAGTAGTTTCCTTTCACCAAATAAGTAGGTATAAGTTTAAATTAAAAATATACTTAATATCGACATTTTGTTTCAAGCCCAGTTAAATAAAGTTACATAATATATTCATGTGTTATGTGACAGTAGTTTTATAGTTTCTATGCTCATGATATTTTGCAGAATCGTGAAGTGATAATGTGATTTAATTCGCTTTATATGTGCAAACTATCACGACAATACATTTTATTTTGCCATTTTATAGCTGCTTTCACTATATATATAGCGGGTAATTTTTAAAATCATCAGTAACCGAAGCACAATCATGCTTCTTAAGACTAGATTAGTTTTATTACTTTTAGTCTTGCCCATTGGGCTTCTAGCAGACGAATCTTTGGCTGAACGTAAGTTTTCTTTGGGTTATTAATTCATTATTTACATTCATTCATATCCAAATCATCAAACATACTTTGGTTCTTTTAAGAAAACGTCATTTTACACTATATTTAAATCATCATATAAAATGTAAAGTCGGATCATTACTACATTTACTTTTCATTCATGAACTGTAAAAGTGAATAACAATAATTATAGTAAATTTGTTGAGTTCGTACATATTCATTTGAATTTTCGCAAATTCTAAACTCACTTATCCCATTTCAGGGATAGAGCAAGACATTGCGGCAGCTGAGGGTATGAAAAAATTATTCTTAATTAAAAGCAGTATTTTAAAAAGTTTTAGATTCATACAGGTGTAGAATATTTATCCTAAAAGACTTTTTATGAATGTAAAATGAAAATATATAAAGAGGTTAAAAAAATTCTACAAGTTTTTTTTTGCAAAAATGCATTTGAAAGAGGGGGAATTAGGATAAACAATATTTTAACTCTTAACCATACTTACAGCTGCTGAACAAGCTGCGGGAGGGAGTGATGCTGATGCGATAGGTTAGAATGTCCTTCTCTGTTATTCACTTTTATACAAACCTAACCTAGACATACTAATAAGACAAGTAGCATGAATTTATATATTCTAGTTTTAGTTTATCTAAAACTAGAATATACATGATGTAAAAAGAGCAGTCACTATAACTTTGAGATACGATTATACTACGTTTCCTCATTTAGGAAATGAATTATAGAATTTTTTTTTGTCAATAACTAAATTTTTTTTTTACTTTTTACCATTTCTAATTTATTTAATTTCTAATTCTAGTTGTCGCAAAAATAACAATAAAGCAAAAATTTTTTTTTAATTTTTGTAAGACTTGCATTTATGACTGCTTTTGCTACTTGTTTTTTTTATTTTCATTTATTACTATTTTGGCCTCAATTTAAAATTGGCTTACATTTCGTCAATGATGTAAAAGAAGACACAAAAATATATATTACTTTACTTTCATCGCGTCACATCAAATTCCATTAGTATAATGTTATCTAATTTTATAATTTAATAATAACAATGATTTAAAAAATAATTCATATTATTAATTATGAATTATGATGCTAGTGGCGAATTAACATACCAAGGCCAATCCATGACAAATATTTTGGATTGTTTTGATTAACGGGGGAAAAATATCACAATTAGCCTTTTAACCGGCTTCCAAAAAAGGAGAAGGTTCTCAATTTGGCCTGTTTTTTATTTATGTACAAATTACTCTGAGGCTAATGATCAGGTTTGCGAGATTCTTTTTTTATTAGACACAAAATAGGTGCTTTTTGGCCCTCTCAAAATGTTACATAGTTTGTCCCAGTAGTTTTTACTTTATGAAAATTTTTCATCAATGTCCAGAGGTATATCAGGTATGTACGAACATTTTTACATGGATGTATCCTGTAAATCCAGTAAGGCTAATTTAGGAGTTTTCACTTTTACATTTATAATTGACTCTGACTCTCAACACAAAGAGGAGGTGAAAATTATAAATATGGAGTGTGTGGTATCTGTCAGTCACTCTATAGCATCGCTGCTACCAACAGATTAACCTACTGTACTTTGTCCGAGAGACACTGAGAAGTAAAAAAATTAAAAAGAAACTACGTTTAAAAAACCGCCTTCAACAAGTAAAAAGTATAATTTATTTTTCTTATGTAGCTACAATTAATGTTCTTTTATTTTATATTATATGTTATACTTCTTCTTCTCAATCTTTTATTTAAACTTTTTAGTTGTTGACGTTTCCGTTGTCGGTTTTTTAACGTAGTTCCTTTCTTTGACTACAGATTAAAATAATTTATCTTCATTGCAGCTGACAACGATGGATCCGGCAATGCGAGCGCTAATTCCTTAGGTAATCTATTAGTAATATGTATCCGTATTCCTAAAGGTGCGATTCCACCGGTGTTCTGAACTATTGCGAACATTGTGCGTAACAGATGTTTGTTCCGGTGGACTCGCTAACGCAACATTAACAAATTGGAACACATACAAATTGGCACAGCTGGAATTCTGAAAAAAATGTTGGCTAACAAATGTTCTGAACACTATTTTGGTGGAATCGTACCTTAAGGTTCGAACGTTCGGCAGATTTTGAAACAAAAAATGATCTCTTGAAAGATGGACATGTAAATAGTCGTGCGTGAACCCCGCGCCCGCCAGTCGAGTCTCTCGCCAGTCGAGTCGATCATCCAAACCACTCGGTAACGAGAGCAAAAAAAGTGAGAGGAGTGATATTGAGTCCATTAACAAATGGGGCCTATTACATGTTTAAATACCATACCATCTCATTCATGGACAGGAAATACGTGAGGGATAACATGATATTCAACATGGCGTAAACTTTAACATTGCTTGGTGGAACACGGCCTTAAACTTTAAATAAACTCCTGCAGATCATTTCAGTCTATTGAAGCATTAACTTCATTGAGCGTATTTTAAACCCCGACGAAACGTGTGTGTGCATGTCACACAATCCCAAATGGATGAAACAATTTTGATTTAATTATTTTTGTTTGAAATATCACATCAGATCATAGGTCTTTAGCTATTATTAGCTATTATCCATCGTCATCAGTTGACTCTGCTTCAGATATTCAGGAGTTACTCGTTTTTATTTATTTTTTGTTTTATTTCAGCTAACAACTCGGGAAGTGGGTCAAGTGATGCTGACTCAGAAGGTATTAACAGTTCTCTATTTAAATCAAATGCTTATAGGGAATATATTACACTAGCTGTTCCCACGGCTTCGTTCGCGTGGTTCCTCTAGTTAAACCATGTATGCAGCGCACGCAACGAAAATCTCCCCGTTTCTGCAACATTTCTCACTGACGCTTCGCTCCTATTGGTCGCAGAGTAATGTTATATAGCCTAAAGCCTTCCTCTATAAATGGACTATCCAACAAAAAAATATTTTTTTCAAATTGGACCAGATTAGCGCGTTTAAACGAACAAACAAACTCTTCCGCTTTATAATTAGTATAGATTTTAAAAAAATCTTTTTAGTGTTTCCCCTTAGTACAAAATGAATCTCAATTAAAAATGAACAATTGGTCAAATGTGTGACTTAGTTTACACATTTATCCCCTCTCTTTACAAACTTGTTACTTTCAGAGTAGATACATCATGTCAAACGGGATAATTATTTCGGGCAAAATCGGACTAAAATGGACGGAAATGTGAAAAAAGTTGAGAGAGAGTACAGTTATATATACCTCGTACGAAAACTCTTTGATGTCCTCGCATGAGACATGTTTTTGATTAGATTATAATTTATTCAAATTTCTGTTATTTTGGATTTTTTAAATGTATAATTAATTCTCATTTCAGCTACCAATAAAGGAACTGGCGATGCAACTGCTAATTCGGAATCGAACAACCGGGGCGATGGCAGTGCGAATGCTGCTTCTGCTGGTAACCTCTTTATTTGATATCCTAATTTTCTTCTCTCTCTTCTCTTATATATATAAATGAATTTCTGTTCGTTAATCTCGCTAAAAATCGAGAACGGCTGAACCGTTTCGGCTATTTTTAGTCTTGAATTATTCGTGGAAGTCCAGTGAAGGTTTAAACGGTTTGTATGCTCAACGAAGTGGGCACGGGTCAAACATAACAATACACAATAACAAAACTGAAGATATATAAATGGAGTTCACTATGAAGTTAGGATTTCTAGCATATATGATATCATTTGAGGCCCTCGAAGAAAGTGGCATTTTCAATATTTTAGTTACCTACCTATTCAAATCCCGAATTTCTTAAAGAATATACTCTCCTAATCTCAAATCTTATATTTCAGCTTCAAACAACGGTCCAGGAAATGCCAGCGCAAGTGGAGAGGGTAAATAGTTTTTTTGTTTACTTTTTCATTTACCTTGTAATAAGGCTTACAATATATTAATTTTGGAAGTCATGTTTATTTTACAATATATTTTTTTTAAATAAAAATCGAAATAATAAAATAAAATGTTTTTCAGGCAATAACTCGGGATCAGGAGAAAGCAATGCAGATGCAGATTGTAAGCTTCACAAGGCTTTATTAACGTCTTAAGGCAATACACCGATCGCAAACCGTCAAGACTGATTTGCTAGATTTATTTATTTATTATCTATATATTTACCAGTAATGAAACACCAACAATTTTTTTATGAAATCTTATAAGTATATCATAAAATAATTTAATGCTTTTACAAAATATTTATATAGTTATCCAGCATATTCACCTAGTAGACCTAATAGTATTTACAACTTAAATTATAATTTCAGCAACCAATGACGGAAAAGAATATAATTTAAGACACTCGAAGAAAGTGGCATTTTCGATATTTTAATTACCAACCTATTCAAATCCCGAATTGTTTAAAGAAAATACTCTCCTAATCTCAAATCTTACAATTATACTTATACTATAATTAAAATATATTTATTAATAATTAAAATTAATTTTTATCGATTGTTAAAAATATAATAGCATAATGTTTGACGAAAATAAAAACTAAATTATACTTATTATAATATTTCAGCTTCAAACAACGGTCCAGGAAATGCCAACGCAAGTGGAGAGGGTAAAATTTAGTCTAATTTAATTTAATTACCTTTTTTCTATTAACAATTATATTTATCCTGACCTTCTTATTTTTATGAAACGATTTATTTTATTTTATTTGTTGTAATTAAAATATTTATCTAATTTATTGTAATTTTACTTTTCGCTGTAAGTAATTAAATAAAAGAGGTAATAATAAAATTATAAACTGTTCTGTTTCAGCCGATAATGATGGTTCCGGACAAAGTACTGCAGTAACGTCAGGTATGAATAATAGTCAGGGTACCCCCATACATTGTTTTCACTTGATTAGTATCAAGTAAATTTTTCTTGAGTAGCTTCATTTTGATGAGACGTCCAATAATTTCTTGGACGGAACTCTCGATTGTGGTAGCTAACAGAGTTAGCAAGGATAAAAAAAAATCACAACTTTCGAGCGTAGGACCGGAGGAATAACGTACCGCGATATTTGTAGGACAATTATGTCTGTTGAATTACATTAATATTAACTAAGTAATAAAAACAAAATCAGCTGGTTACTAATAATTTAAGATGACCTCGTTATCGATACAAGTTGGCAAGAGGGAACTCTTTGATCAAACCATAGATTTTGTAGGACAAAAATTTTTCGGATAATTTAGATCATTATCTTGAGATTTATCAAAAAAAAATTTTGGAATCACCAAATCCACAAACTTTATTCTTGTTATCTCTGTTAGCTACCATACACAACAGTTCTGCCCAAGAAATTTTTGGGCGACTCATCAAAATGAAGGTACTCACGAAAAATTTGCTTGATACTATATAATCAAGTGAAAACAATGTATGGGGGAACCCTGACTTTAATAATAAAAACACTAACAGTGCCTTCAGTGTCTAATAATACATTAGTATGTTACCTCAATCATTTATAAAGCTTTTTTTAACATTTTTACATTTTATTTTAGCTGCCAACAGTGGAAAAGGATCCAGTAAAGCGGCATCAATTGGTATGATTAAAGTTTATTTAAAATTGCAAGTAAAGAAAAGACAGCAATCTTTTTAGACAGTTGATATTTACCAACATATTTTTAAAACTTTCAGCGTCAAATTCTGGAAGTGGATCTAGCAGTGCCGGTGCAGAATGTAAGTTTTATACTTAACACATTTTGGTCCTTTATAGTGTACTATGTACTTTATATAATTTAACTTAATAATCTTTTATTCATCCATTTTTTTAGCAAGCAACAAAGGCTCAGGAAGCAGCAGTGCGAGTGGTGCAGGTAAACATTAACTATTATTACTATACTGTGAATTAAAAAATGTAAAACATGGGTATGGTTTCGACACCAGCAATTTACACTACTAGTTACACTACTTATGAAATTGTACTTTACATGAGAGGTGAATATAGCGTTTTATAAATCGAATGATTTCAAAAAGTACATTTTCTTAGCGTTGTATAAAATTTGTAACTTTGTGATTCTTATATATTTTGTCAAGAATATTTCATTCACTATACCTATATATAAAATACTACGTTTTAAGCAACTCGACATAAAAAGCGGACTTTCCAAAATTTTTACTTAGCGTAGTATCAATTGTTGGTGTCGGTTTACAGAGATAAATAATAATCACTCCTTTTCCGTATACTCAAAAATGTACTACATTATTGTGACAGTACCAATGTCTGGCTAAAAACCACTCAACTAATTTAGGTTATTTAAAATTATTGTGGGATTTCCTTAAATTATGATTACATTTTGTAATTGTAGTTGTTGTTGTTCGTTGATCATACTTAATGCAGAACGAAATCGTCACCTCGAATATTATATAATTAAACCTACAGATGTGTTAGAATTATAGCATTATTTGTGTGTTTAGGAAACACGATTACAATTAACTTGTTTTCTTTTTGTAGCCAAAAATGAAGGTCCTGGAAAGACTAACTCAAATTCTGCAGGTGAGTAATAAATATTTTCAGTAAATTTTGTGAATATGGTCATTAAAAAATGCAGAGTACTGAACTGTATGATTTTTAAATAATTATATTATTAGATAATTTTGTAATTTATATTTTGTATTTTGTTCTAGCCAATAACGTAGGAACTGGCTACAGCAGTGCTGATTCAGCAGGTAAAACATCAATGCTTATTTATTACTATAAAAACATCGTTACATTTAAAAAAAAAAGATAAAAATATGAAAAAAAAATGTTAAAGTATTCAACATTATATTATGACACATATACATAAAAACTGTCCGTCAAAAGCGTTAGATATGGGTGGTGCGGCACCTCAGAAACCAACAATAATTAAACGGAAAATTAAACGACTACGCGAGTAAACAGTATTTTCATGTTTTCTAAATACACTTCGAAAGTCGCAAAATTTCTCAATAACTAGACTCAATATACTTCACTCTAGCTCAAATTGGTAATTTATAGTAAATTCATAATTTTTTTATATATCTTCTGATTCTACCGCAATTATCCTTAGTTTTGGATCTATTTATCTTTTGTCCGCGGCTCCGTCTGCGTCAAAGCAGTATCCCACAGGAACACCACATTTTCGTTAACACAGAGGCAAATTTTTATCCCGATAAAGTACGGCGTTAATCCTAAGCTTGTGTTAATCCTAAGTGAATTTTGGAGTACATATTATTTTTAGTTTTATTTTCTCCCTAAGAGCTCCTACTTTTCTAGTCTCCGTTATAATAAATTATTGCAGATTTGTCAACAATTTAACGCTTAATTATTATTCTTATTTGAATTATATAAGATTTATTTAATAAATTAAGAATTGAATACTAATTTTGATTTTTTACAGCTAGTAACAACAACACTGGCAAAAATTCGAACATAAATTCATTCGCCCAAGGTAAGACTACCATCAAGATTCTCGAATACACCTTCGAATAAAGTAATCAATTGTTTAATTTATAAGTAATCAATTATTCAGTTTCAATTACATTTTTAAGAAATATTGTACTAAACATATTATGTAGGTACCTTTGTATTTTTACTAAACGACTATATATTGTGTTTCCACGCCATAATAATATTACAATATTATGATTTTAACTTTAATGATTTTTAAAATAGAATAATATGTTTTTGGTAAATAAGAATATAATTAACTACTCATTATTTACAGCAAGTAATCGAGGTTCCGGCAGTTCCAGTGCAAATACTGCAGGTAAAAACTATAACTATTACCAGCTGGGTACACTCCTGATCACTGCCGAAACAAAATAAACTAGATCAAAATAAGTTCATCCGTTTGGAAGCTACGATGCCACAGACGGACACACAGACTTCTTTTTATCGGATGTTAAGAAACAGTAAAAATAAAATAAAGTAACACGAGTCCACTAATAGTTACTAATATTAATTAATAACGCCTTGGTGCACCAGTGGTAAAGCTTGGCTCTCGACCTCCATGGAGGTCCTGGGTTTGATCCCCGTGTTGGAACAACAAAAAAAATGTTGTTGCCAAGTTTGGAATTATTTAAGCTGATCACCTGATTGTCTGAGAAGAAGAAATTGCGTCCATGCGTCGGATGGAAATGTAAAAAGTCGGTCCTGTGCCTGATCTCCCGCCAGTCGTGTCGGTTAACCATCCCACTCATTCCCTCGGATAGTAAGATTCACTCCTTGTGGTCATTTCAGACCTTTGTATATTTTTTACCGCGTTACATTAGGTGCCAAAACAAAAATGCTCTACTGATCATGAGATTGTGCAGAGTTATTTACAAAAAGCCAATTACAGGCCTCCACAGAGACACATATATATGTCGCAGTCATCTGATTGAATCCGCCATTTAATTGAATGACTAGCGCTTTCATTGAATCCTGTTTTTACCAACAAATTTTAGTATCCGAGACTAGGACAGCCATTTAATATTTTAGTTTTAAACTTCGAAATTTCCGAATGTGTACTATTATAACGTATATTAAAGTAAATTAAACAAAAAATGTATCAACACATTGCTATCTGTACGAGCTGTTTGACGCCATTATATGACTGCCTAGTGATTCAATTAAATAACCAGATTCAATAAGATGACTGCGACATATATATAGTTCAACCAAGCCGATTATAGTTGTTCAGCTTGGTATATGAACTATAGGACACACTGTATATAACTATAGACTTTAAACTATAAATAAAAGGTATCTAGGTGTATTATTAAATTTAAAGAAAAAGAAAGACATGTAATAAACCGAATATTTTTTAAATACTAGGATCAAGTAGCCCATCAAGCAGCAAGCCAAGAGGCTCAACAAGTGGGTCTGGCAGTGGCTCATCCAGCAGTGGACCCAGTGGCTCATCAAGCGGTGCAGGCAGTGGCTCATCCAGCAGTGGACCAAGAAGCTCATCAAGCGGTGCAGGCAGTGGCTCATCCAGCAGTGGACCAAGTGACTCGTCCAGCAGTGGTCCAAGTGACTCATCCAGCAGTGGACCAGATGGCTCATCAAGCGGAGCAGGCAGTGGCTCATCCAGCAGTGGACCCAGTGGCTCATCAAGCGGTGCAGGCAGTGGCTCATCCAGCAGTGGACCAAGAAGCTCATCAAGCGGTGCAGGCAGTGGCTCATCCAGCAGTGGACCAAGTGACTCGTCCAGCAGTGGTCCAAGTGACTCGTCCAGCAGTGGTCCAAGTGACTCATCCAGCAGTGGACCAGATGGCTCATCAAGCGGAGCAGGCAGTGGCTCATCCAGCAGTGGACCAGATAGCTCATCAAGCGGTGCAGGCAGTGGCTCATCCAGCAGTGGACCAGATAGTTCATCAAGCGGTGCAGGCAGTGGTTCATCCAGCAGTGGACCAGATGGCTCACCAAGCGGAGCAGGCGGTGGTTCATCAAGCAGTGGATCAGATGGCTCATCAAGCGGTGCAGGCAGTGGCTCATCCAGCAGTGGACCAGACGGCTCATCAAGCGGTGCAGGCAGTGGCTCATCCAGCAGTGGACCAGACGGCTCATCAAGCGGTGCAGGCAGTGGCTCATCCAGCAGTGGACCAGACGGCTCATCAAGCGGTGCAGGCAGTGGTTCATCCAGCAGTGGACCAGATGGTTCATCAAGTGGTGCCGGCAGCGGCTCATCCAGCAGCGGACCAGATGGCTCATCAAGCGGAGCAGGCAGTGGCTCATCCAGCAGTGGACCAAGTGACTCGTCCAGCAGTGGTCTAAGTGACTCGTCTAGCAGTGGATCAGATGGCTCATCAAGCGGTGCCGGCAGCGGCTCATCCAGCAGTGGACCAAGTGACTCGTCAAGCAGCGGTCCAAGTGACTCGTCTAGAGGTGGATCAGATGGCTCAAGCGGTGACGGCAGCGGCTCATCCAGCAGTGGACCAGACGGCTCATCAAGCGGTGCAGGCAGTGGCTCATCCAGCAGTGGTCCAAGTGACTCGACTAGCAGTGGATCAGATGGCTCATCAAGCGGTGCCGGCAGCGGCTCATCCAGCAGTGGACCAAGTGACTCGTCTAGCAGCGGTCCAAGTGACTCGTCTAGCAGCGGATCAGATAGCTCACCAAGCGGAGCAGGCGGTGGTTCATCAAGCAGTGGATCAGACGGCTCATCAAGCGGTGCAGGCAGTGGCTCATCCAGCAGTGGACCAGATAGCTCATCAAGCGGTGCAGGCAGTGGTTCATCCAGCAGTGGACCAGATGGTTCATCAAGCGGTGCCGGCAGCGGCTCATCCAGCAGCGGACCAGATGGCTCATCAAGCGGAGCAGGCAGTGGCTCATCCAGCAGTGGACCAAGTGACTCGTCCAGCAGTGGTCCAAGTGACTCGTCTAGCAGTGGATCAGATGGCTCATCAAGCGGTGCCGGCAGTGGCTCATCCAGCAGTGGACCAAGTGACTCGTCCAGCAGTGGTCCAAGTGACTCGTCTAGCAGTGGATCAGATGGCTCATCAATCGGTGCCGGCAGCGGCTCATCCAGCAGTGGACCAAGTGACTCGTCAAGCAGCGGTCCAAGTGACTCGTCTAGAGGTGGATCAGATGGCTCAAGCGGTGCCGGCAGCGGTTCATCCAGCAGTGGACCAAGTGACTCGTCAAGCAGCGGTCCAAGTGACTCGTCTAGAGGTGGATCAGATGGCTCAAGCGGTGCCGGCAGCGGCTCATCCAGCAGTGGACCAGACGGCTCATCAAGCGGTGCAGGCAGTGGCTCATCCAGCAGTGGTTCAAGTGACTCGACTAGCAGTGGATCAGATGGCTCATCAAGCGGTGCCGGCAGCGGCTCATCCAGCAGTGGACCAAGTGACTCGTCCAGCAGCGGTCCAAGTGACTCGTCTAGCAGCGGATCAGATGGCTCACCAAGCGGAGCAGGCGGTGGTTCATCAAGCAGTGGATCAGATGGCTCATCAAGCGGTGCAGGCAGTGGCTCATCCAGCAGTGGACCAGATAGCTCATCAAGCGGTGCAGGCACTGGTTCATCCAGCAGTGGACCAGATGGTTCATTAAGCGGTGCCGGCAGCGGCTCATCCAGCAGCGGACCAGATGGCTCATCAAGCGGAGCAGGCAGTGGCTCATCCAGCAGTGGACCAAGTGACTCGTCCAGCAGTGGTCCAAGTGACTCGTCTAGCAGCGGATCAGGTGGCTCACCAAGCGGAGCAGGCGGTGGTTCATCAAGCAGTGGATCAGATGGCTCATCAAGCGGTGCAGGCAGTGGCTCATCCAGCAGTGGACCAGATAGCTCATCAAGCGGTGCAGGCAGTGGTTCATCCAGCAGTGGACCAGGTGGTTCATCAAGCGGTGCCGGCAGCGGCTCATCCAGCAGCGGACCAGATGGCTCATCAAGCGGAGCAGGCAGTGGCTCATCCAGCAGTGGACCAAGTGACTCGTCCAGCAGTGGTCCAAGTGACTCGTCTAGCAGTGGATCAGATGGCTCATCAAGCGGTGCCGGCAGCGGCTCATCCAGCAGTGGACCAAGTGACTCGTCAAGCAGCGGTCCAAGTGACTCGTCTAGAGGTGGACCAGATGGCTCATCAAGCGGAGCAGGCAGCGGCTCATCCAGCAGTGGACCAGACGGCTCATCAAGCGGTGCAGGCAGTGGCTCATCCAGCAGTGGTCCAAGTGACTCGACTAGCAGTGGATCAGATGGCTCATCAAGCGGTGCCGGCAGCGGTTCATCCAGCAGTGGACCAAGTGACTCGTCCAGCAGCGGTCCAAGTGACTCGTCTAGCAGCGGATCAGATGGCTCACCAAGCGGAGCAGGCGGTGGTTCATCAAGCAGTGGATCAGATGGCTCATCAAGCGGTGCAGGCAGTGGCTCATCCAGCAGTGTACCAGATAGCTCATCAAGCGGTGCAGGCAGTGGTTCATCCAGCAGTGGACCAGATGGTTCATCAAGCGGTGCAGGCAGAGGCTCATCCAGCAGTGGTCCAGGTGACTCGACTAGCAGTGGATCAGATGGCTCATCAAGCGGTGCCGGCAGCGGCTCATCCAGCAGTGGACCAAGTGACTCGTCTAGCAGCAGTCCAAGTGACTCGTCTAGCAGCGGATCAGATAGCTCACCAAGCGGAGCAGGCGGTGGTTCATCAAGCAGTGGATCAGATGGCTCATCAAGCGGTGCAGGCAGTGGCTCATCCAGCAGTGGACCGGATAGCTCATCAAGCGGTGCAGGCAGTGGTTCATCCAGCAGTGGACAAGATGGTTCATCAAGCGGTGCCGGCAGCGGCTCATCCAGCAGCGGACCAGATGGCTCATCAAGCGGAGCAGGCAGTGGCTCATCCAGCAGTGGACCAAGTGACTCGTCCAGCAGTGGTCCAAGTGACTCGTCTAGCAGTGGATCAGATGGCTCATCAAGCGGTGCCGGCAGCGGCTCATCCAGCAGTGGACCAAGTGACTCGTCAAGCAGCGGACCAAGTGACTCGTCTAGAGGTGGATCAGATGGCTCAAGCGGTGCCGGCAGCGGCTCATCCAGCAGTGGACCAGACGGCTCATCAAGCGGAGCAGGCAGTGGCTCATCCAGCAGTGGACCAAGTGACTCGTCCAGCAGTGGTCCAAGTGACTCGTCTAGCAGTGGATCAGATGGCTCATCAAGCGGTGCAGGCAGTGGCTCATCCAGCAGTGGACCAGACGGCTCATCAAGCGGTGCAGGCAGTGGCTCATCCAGCAGTGGACCAGACGGCTCATCAAGCGGTGCAGGCAGTGGCTCATCCAGCAGTGGACCAGACGGCTCATCAAGCGGTGCAGGCAGTGGTTCATCCAGCAGTGGACCAGATGGTTCATCAAGTGGTGCCGGCAGCGGCTCATCCAGCAGCGGACCAGATGGCTCATCAAGCGGAGCAGGCAGTGGCTCATCCAGCAGTGGACCAAGTGACTCGTCCAGCAGTGGTCTAAGTGACTCGTCTAGCAGTGGATCAGATGGCTCATCAAGCGGTGCCGGCAGCGGCTCATCCAGCAGTGGACCAAGTGACTCGTCAAGCAGCGGTCCAAGTGACTCGTCTAGAGGTGGATCAGATGGCTCAAGCGGTGCCGGCAGCGGCTCATCCAGCAGTGGACCAAGTGACTCGTCAAGCAGCGGTCCAAGTGACTCGTCTAGAGGTGGATCAGATGGCTCAAGCGGTGCCGGCAGCGGCTCATCCAGCAGTGGACCAGACGGCTCATCAAGCGGTGCAGGCAGTGGCTCATCCAGCAGTGGTCCAAGTGACTCGACTAGCAGTGGATCAGATGGCTCATCAAGCGGTGCCGGCAGCGGATCATCCAGCAGTGGACCAAGTGACTCGTCCAGCAGTGGTCCAAGTGACTCGTCTAGCAGCGGATCAGATGGCTCACCAAGCGGAGCAGGCGGTGGTTCATCAAGCAGTGGATCAGATGGCTCATCAAGCGGTGCAGGCAGTGGCTCATCCAGCAGTGGACCAGATAGCTCATCAAGCGGTGCAGGCAGTGGTTCATCCAGCAGTGGACCAGGTGGTTCATCAAGCGGTGCCGGCAGCGGCTCATCCAGCAGCGGACCAGATGCCTCATCAAGCGGAGCAGGCAGTGGCTCATCCAGCAGTGGACCAAGTGACTCGTCCAGCAGTGGTCCAAGTGACTCGTCTAGCAGTGGATCAGATGGCTCATCAAGCGGTGCCGGCAGCGGCTCATCCAGCAGTGGACCAAGTGACTCGTCCAGCAGTGGTCCAAGTGACTCGTCTAGCAGTGGATCAGATGGCTCATCAAACGGTGCAGGCAGTGGTTCATCTAGCAGTGGACCAGATGGTTCATCAAGTGGTGCCGGCAGTGGCTCATCCAGCAGCGGACCAGATGGCTCATCAAGCGGTGCCGGCAGCGGCTCATCCAGCAGCGGACCAGGTGGCTCATCAAGCGGAGCAGGCAGTGGCTCATCCAGCAGTGGTCCAAGTGACTCGTCTAGCAGTGGATCAGATGGCTCATCAAGCGGTGCCGGCAGCGGCTCATCCAGCAGCGGACCAGATGGCTCATCAAGCGGAGCAGGCAGTGGCTCATCCAGCAGTGGACCAAGTGACTCGTCCAGCAGTGGTCCAAGTGACACGTCTAGCAGTGGATCAGATGGCTCATCAAGCGGTGCCGGCAGCGGCTCATCCAGCAGTGGACCAAGTGACTCGTCAAGCAGCGGTCCAAGTGACTCGTCTAGAGGTGGATCAGATGGCTCAAGCGGTGCCGGCAGCGGCTCATCCAGCAGTGGACCAGACGGCTCATCAAGCGGTGCAGGCAGAGGCTCATCCAGCAGTGGTCCAAGTGACTCGTCTAGCAGTGGATCAGATGGCTCATCAAGCGGTGCCGGCAGCGGCTCATCCAGCAGTGGACCAAGTGACTCGTCCAGCAGTGGTCCAAGTGACTCGTCTAGCAGTGGATCAGATGGCTCATCAAACGGTGCAGGCAGTGGTTCATCTAGCAGTGGACCAGATGGTTCATCAAGTGGTGCCGGCAGTGGCTCATCCAGCAGCGGACCAGATGGCTCATCAAGCGGTGCCGGCAGCGGCTCATCCAGCAGCGGACCAGGTGGCTCATCAAGCGGAGCAGGCAGTGGCTCATCCAGCAGTGGTCCAAGTGACTCGTCTAGCAGTGGATCAGATGGCTCATCAAGCGGTGCCGGCAGCGGCTCATCCAGCAGCGGACCAGATGGCTCATCAAGCGGAGCAGGCAGTGGCTCATCCAGCAGTGGACCAAGTGACTCGTCCAGCAGTGGTCCAAGTGACACGTCTAGCAGTGGATCAGATGGCTCATCAAGCGGTGCCGGCAGCGGCTCATCCAGCAGTGGACCAAGTGACTCGTCAAGCAGCGGTCCAAGTGACTCGTCTAGAGGTGGATCAGATGGCTCGAGCGGTGCCGGCAGCGGCTCATCCAGCAGTGGACCAGACGGCTCATCAAGCGGTGCAGGCAGAGGCTCATCCAGCAGTGGTCCAAGTGACTCGACTAGCAGTGGATCAGATGGCTCATCAAGCGGTGCCGGCAGCGGCTCATCCAGCAGTGGACCAAGTGACTCATCCAGCAGTGGACCAGACGGCTCATCAAGCGGTGCAGGCAGAGGCTCATCCAGCAGTGGTCCAAGTGACTCGTCTAGCAGTGGATCAGATGGCTCATCAAGCGGTGCCGGCAGCGGCTCATCCAGCAGTGGACCAAGTGACTCGTCCAGCAGTGGTCCAAGTGACTCGTCTAGCAGTGGATCAGATGGCTCATCAAACGGTGCAGGCAGTGGTTCATCTAGCAGTGGACCAGATGGTTCATCAAGTGGTGCCGGCAGTGGCTCATCCAGCAGCGGACCAGATGGCTCATCAAGCGGTGCCGGCAGCGGCTCATCCAGCAGCGGACCAGGTGGCTCATCAAGCGGAGCAGGCAGTGGCTCATCCAGCAGTGGTCCAAGTGACTCGTCTAGCAGTGGATCAGATGGCTCATCAAGCGGTGCCGGCAGCGGCTCATCCAGCAGCGGACCAGATGGCTCATCAAGCGGAGCTGGCAGTGGCTCATCCAGCAGTGGACCAAGTGACTCGTCCAGCAGTGGTCCAAGTGACACGTCTAGCAGTGGATCAGATGGCTCATCAAGCGGTGCCGGCAGCGGCTCATCCAGCAGTGGACCAAGTGACTCGTCAAGCAGCGGTCCAAGTGACTCGTCTAGAGGTGGATCAGATGGCTCGAGCGGTGCCGGCAGCGGCTCATCCAGCAGTGGACCAGACGGCTCATCAAGCGGTGCAGGCAGAGGCTCATCCAGCAGTGGTCCAAGTGACTCGACTAGCAGTGGATCAGATGGCTCATCAAGCGGTGCCGGCAGCGGCTCATCCAGCAGTGGACCAAGTGACTCGTCCAGCAGCGGTCCAAGTGACTCGTCTAGCAGCGGATCAGATGGCTCACCAAGCGGAGCAGGCGGTCGTTCATCAAGCAGTGGATCAGATGGCTCATCAAGCGGTGCAGGCAGTGGCTCATCCAGCAGTGGACCAAACGGCTCATCAAGTGGTGCAGGCAGTGGCTCATCCAGCAGTGGACCAGACGGCTCATCAAGCGGTGCAGGCAGTAGCTCATCCAGCAGTGGACCAGACGGCTCATCAAGCGGTGCAGGCAGTGGCTCATCCAGTAGTGGACCAAGTGACTCGTCCAGCAGTGGTCCAAGTGACTCGACTAGCAGTGGATCAGATGGCTCTTCAAGCGGTGCCGGCAGCGGCTCATCCAGCAGTGGACCAAGTGACTCGTCCAGCAGCGGTCCAAGTGACTCGTCTAGCAGCGGATCAGATGGCTCACCAAGCGGAGCAGGCGGTGGTTCATCAAGCAGTGGATCAGATGGCTCATCAAGCGGTGCAGGCAGTGGCTCATCCAGCAGTGGACCAGACGGCTCATCAAGCGGTGCAGGCAGTGGCTCATCCAGCAGTGGACCAGACGGCTCATCAAGCGGTGCAGGCAGTGGCTCATCCAGCAGTGGACCAAGTGGCTCACCACAATGTGTTCCAATCACATATCGGAGAAGTCCGGTATCAAGACGATTAAGAAATCGCTACGTACCGTTGAACATTGAAGTGGAAGGTGTAAGTGGTAAGTAAAACATCTTTCAAGTGCATATAAAAATCTTGTGTCACAATTTTTTCATTGGTAACTGTTCAGCCGATAGTTATGATTTCTGAAAAATTATGAAAAAAAAATATTTATTTTGTAAAACGTAACGTATAAACGAAGCCCTATATTAGGTGACACTGGACTCAAATGTACAAAGCAGATAGCTACCTCGTCGTAGCTGAATAGATGTTTGTTCCGGGTGGAATGCATTATCGCTTCATTACGAATTAAATAGTTCAATAATTTTGGACAAGCTTCGCGATCCACAGATCGCTAAGTTGGAGCCGGTGTCATTCTTGTACGCATCAGCCATGATATTACAACAACAAAAATTATAAAATCTTAAATATCGCAACATCAGTTATAAATACTGTATGTTACCATTTATTAAACAATAACGCTTCTTGAATCTTTATGCCGATTTTTATTAATTAGATGTTCTATTGTTCATCCGTTTCGTCTGTCACTAGGCGGTATTCCATGGACAGTAATAACTTTTTTCTTAACAAATTTAAAAAACTTCGTTTACAACAAATTCGGTACAATTTGTTGTATGGGAGCCATCACTTTGTCGGCGCACGGCGGGATACATCGGACGACCGAAGAAACCTGCCCCTTGATTCAAAATGACATCGCTTTTTAACGCTTACGAAGTTCGAAAACAAAATTTATGGGATTTGACATAAGGTTCGCTAAATGACAAGCGAATTCATGTGTCACTTAGCGAAGCTTATGTCAAATCCCACACATACATTCTGTTTTCGAACTTCATAACGATGACATCTTGAATCAGGGCCCTGATCAAAACATTCGTGTAAAAAATCTCTGTGTTGACTCGTTTTACATTTTTTTAATGACATAGAAAAACCTTATACTGACGATAAAATATTTTTTTATAGATGATGAGGGAACTCGCTATGTGTATGCCGACTTTGGTCCTAACAACAACAGAAGATCTCCACCCAGATTATGTCCCTGCAGAGCTTAAAGACATCTCAAGGTATAATATTTTTTACATCAAACCTTTAAATCAATAAAAACAGCGTGATGATATGCACCTAGATATAAAGGGCGCATATGTGTCTATAATTTTACACGAACTAGTTACTGTTAACTTCGACCTTTGAAGATTTTCTTGATAACATACTTTTTGATGACCTCCGTAACGTAGTTGTTCAGCGCGTTGGCTGCGGGTTCGAATCCCGCCGAGGGAACAAAGAGTTTTCAATGTTCCTGGGTCATGGATGTGTATTGAATTTGTGTATTAATATAATAAAAATCTTAAATATCTGTATAGTATAAAAGTATTAAATATATATTTCCGTTGTCTGGTACCTGTAACACAAATACTTCGGATACTTACAACAGTGCCAGATTGACTTGGTGTGAATCGTCTATAGATATTATTATTATTTTCTGTTATCCATTATACTCAAAAATAAACCTGACAAAAAACTCCGTCTTTTCATATATTATTGAAAGATTTATTAAGTATTCTTAGAGCCAGGTACACTTTAAATACTTATATTTTAAATTACTCTTTATCTTTTTCAGAAAAATAAACAATTATGGTTCTTGAGAGAAATTGACCTCGGCCATGTCAACTGGAAACGATATTTGTAAGCCATAAATATAATATTATATATTCTTTGGTTGTATATATTTAACATGTACTTGTTATTGTTTTCACAAAATTAAATATATGAAGCAATGTGAAAAGTGTTTACTTTTATTTTAAATAACTTACGTCCTAAGTCCAGATTTCATCAACGCATGTTAGTGTTAACGGCTTGGTAAATTACCATGCCTTCTCATTCATTGATAGAAATTACGAGGGGAACAACATGATATTTAACAAAGGATTACATTAACATTGCTTGGTGAAACACGCCCTTAGTCTACTTCAAATGAAATGTAGTAAAATTGATAAAATTAAAACTATTTAAAAGGGTTGTTGCCACTTTAACCCAAAAGTTGATAGTTAGGACAATCTTAAAAAACCAGAAACAATACCAATGTAGTTGCTTACTAAATTGACGAGATGTTCGCTCATATAATGTTTTAGTTGTATTTTAAATTTTAGCCCCCTACAATAGCAGTGGCTTTGTAGGCTCTCTCAATGGGATGAACCGATTTTGATTAGGGAATATATTATGTTATGAACCAAGCAATAAATTAAGCAAATTTTTTGTGAGTACCTTCATTTTGATGAGTCGCCCAAGAATTTCTTGAACGGAACTCTTGTTTCTAGTAGCTAAAAGAGGTAGCAAAAATAAAGTTTGTGGATTTGGTGATTCCTATTTTTTTTTTTTTTTGATAAACCTCAAGGAATAGCTAGTAGCTACTACAATCGAGAGATCTGTCCAAGAAATTATTGGACGACTCATCAAAATGTAGATACTCAAGAAAAATTTGCTTGATACTAATCAAGTGAAAACAATATTTGGGGGAACCCTGACTATGATGTCCTTGTGTAAAATGCCCACAGCAGGGGTGCATTTTGATAATAACTATACAACGATTCAAATTACCGGGCATTAAACATATTGTCTCCCACTATATAATATTGTCACCCCTTGGGCTAAGCAATTAAAACATGTTTAATAACAATTTGTAAGAATCCGTACCCAAAGTGAAAACCCTATTACTAAGATTTTGCTGTCTGTCTGTTTGTCACCAGGTTGTCTCAATACGAAATATTGTGAGTTGTTACGCTTTAACGCAAAAGCTACTTAACACATTGATTAAATGTGGTATGGCAGTAGTTTACATTCTGGTTTAACACATATGCGGCAAAATACACGGTTTCCGCCAGATGTTATTTCATAGAGTAAGTCCTGATTTCACCAACGCATGTTAGTGTTAACGGCATGTTAAAATACCATGCTTTCCCGTTCATTGATAGGAATTACGAGAGGAACAACATTATATTTAACGAAGGAATAACTTTAACATTGCTTGGTGAAACACGCCCTAAAGGTCGCATTTTTTCACGACCTCTGTAGGCCAGGTGTGCGCAATACACAAAGACACTCTCTCTTCTTTTTACTCTCATAACCCAATGGAACGTTAAACCGACACGACTCGAGAGAACAGGCGCAGGACCGACATGCCCATCCGACGCATAGATGATCTCTCTTGTCAGACAATCAGGTGATCAGCCTGCATTGTCCTAACCAAACTTGAAAACAACATTTTTTTTTGTTGTTCCAACGCGGGAATCGAACACACGACCGGGTCGAGAGCTCTGAACCAATAGACCACGGAGGCGGTCCACGGACCCGTAAGTGGGTCACACACAGGATCCTACTACTAAGATTCCGCTGTCCGTCCGTCACGACAGCTCACGGTGACAACTAGGTTGTATCTCATGTGATATTCAGATAGTTGCACGAGACTCGCGTGAAGTTCTTCATATCATCCCACTGTACTGCTAACCTTTTTACAATTTGACGTTGGCAACTCCTATTGATATTTGATGATTATTTGGCATATGCCAAAATAAGAAGAAGAAGAAGCAGATAGTTGAAATTTTCACAGACTAAAAACATATTAAAAGAAATATTTAAGGGGGCTTCTATACAACAAACGTGTTTTTTTTATTTGTATCATTACACCTTTAGTACGCGAGCACGACTCGCACTTGGCCGGTTTTTATCAACTCCCTACTGTCCACATACTTCCTTTTCAGGGGGGCTATTACAAGCTCTTAATTCCAGCCAGTTTACGCCATACAACATGGCTGCCTGGAATTTTCGTATTAAGATCACATAATGACAGCCAATCAGCGGTCACGTGACACTTGATTTGCTTCCGTATTTCACTTTCAGAAAACCAAACTACGGTGGATCCATTCAAAATAAGATGTGGTTGTAATTTAAAAAAGAATAAGGTAGTGTAAGGCCGTATTATTGAATTGCCTGGAACCTGGCTGGTATTTTAAAAGATCATAATACGGCAACTGCTCATCTCTGAGGACCTACTTATTCTATTTCTGATATATATCTCCCTCTCATTTATTATAACCTATGGTTCGTCCCTGATAAATTTAACCTAAAGGGAAACAAACCGAAAACATCGAAATTTACACATATTCTCTTATAGTGCACACATAGCAACACTTTCACAGGTATATTATAGGATCATACTTCATTATCCAATACATTTTATAACAATTAAATAGTAATCAATATGTTTAAACATCAAATGAAAATCTTTCACTGAAAAAATACGCCATTTTGACACTGCCGATTGTAGAATATAAGCCTATAGTCTATGGATTCATAGCAAACTTTATTCATTGTATTAATATTGGCCAATTGGCATCACTGACCAATCTATGGCTGTGTCATAGATTGCTTTGTTTACGTTAAGGTTAAATTTTTCTCGGACGTACTATAGGTACATGATGTCATGTTTTACCGAAGTGAAACACTCAACATTTTGAACAGTACGTGTGACATCTCCGAATTTTATGGACAAATAGGTGTCCGAGAGACATGCTGGATCTGTCTTGGGGCCCGCTGGCCGCAACTATACCGAGATAATTAACTAACTATAAAATAATTTTAAACAAAAAAAAAACCGACTTCAAAAGGTAAACTAAAAAGCGAAAAATAAATTTACTTCGCACAAAGTAATACTTATTTTCACTTAAGTAAATAAATTTATTCTATAATTTTGAAGTCGGTGCCAAGTCCACGCTGGACTTTTCTTTCATAATTTGTTTTCATTTAATATTAGTTTGTAAGCCAGTACTTTGGTAGGTACATAATATATAGTAATAGTTACATTGTTAGTTGTATATTTTTTTCTGATTCTTTTTTCTGTGATTGCCTACATACATATATTTAGTAATTTGATATTGCAGTAAGGTTGTTGAAGTACCTACTTACTTGGCACCGACTTCAAAATTATAGAATAAATTTATTTACTTAACTGAAAATAAGTATTACTTTGTGCGAAGTAAATTTATTTTTCGCTTTTTAGTTTACCTTTTGAAGTCGGTTTTTTTTTGTTTAAAATTATTTTATTTTAAGATTTTTAGTTATGGGTAGACTGAGTAGGGATATTTAGGTACCGCCAAAGCAGCGCAAAAATTATATATATCAAGTTGATTGACTATAAAATGATAAACAAATTTTAATAATATCAAAGTTGGTACTAGCCAAACTGAATATGATTTCTATATAACTCTTTTATTATTTTTAGTCGATTTACATTTCTTTGGTTGGCTTAAAACAATTTTTTCTTTTTAATATTTACCTATTTCGTCATATTGTTATGATAGTATATATGGATACCTACTATCTGGTGAAGACAGAGGTGGTGTTGAGTACTGTAATTGATATAGTGGCATCGCTTAAAGTATGCTTGCAGTACTTTAAGCGATGTCGTAATTTCCAAACGTATAACTTCAAAGACTAAGCAGTCCTGTATGCCTGTTTCTGATCTATGCGGTATACCTTGATAGTTGATTCAAAACTATGTTTGTTTTTAGACGGATATAAGCATATCGAGTAACATAAGCACGTTACTCGAAAAAAATACAAAATTACTATGAGTGTTCCTATAAATTATATATGTTTCCATATAAATTTTGAGGAGTTCCCTCGATTCCTCACGGATCCCATCATCAGGTCACTTTGGTAAACACTGGTACAACACTATAATTGACGTAGTGGCGTATGCTTGCATTTCTTTAAACAACGCTGCAATCTTCAAACGTGTATCTCTAAGGACTCAGAAGTTCTGTTCAGTACTTTAGGTCCAGGATATGGTGCAAAATCTTACTATTTAATTTCATAAAAAATCAAAATCGATATATGTTTCCATATAAATTTTGAGGAGTTCCCTCGATTCCTCACGGATCCCATCATCAGGTCACCACTTTGGTGACAATGGGACGTGGACGCACCACACCAAACGGGAAGCACCACCTTTCAAATAAAAAAAATCATCCAAATCGGTTCCCAGGCGAAAGTTCTGAGGTAACAAACATAAAAAAAAAACATACAGACGAATTGAGAACCTCCTCCTTTTTTGGAAGTCGGTTAAAAAGTCGGCGATGGCATATTATATATTATACAAGGTGTAAAATAAACTACTCAAAACAAAATAGGCCACACCATGTTTTAAGGGTATTAACAAAAAGTTTTAATTTATAATGTTTTTAGTTTAGATATATTAAGGTGAGAGGTTGACACAAAATCTCAACATTTAAAAATAATAAACAAAAAAAACTTTAAAAAACACAGAAAACACATTTTATTGATAACTGTAAAAATAAATTAAACCTACCACTGTTTTTCTTATTGTTTTTTATTTCTTTACGTTATGTTAGTAGCGAGTGGGGTTACCCCAGTTACCCATTATGGGGTTGTGCCTCCTATGTAGAGTTGACTGTAAAAGCACCAGCGCTGAAAGACGTACTTGACTTTCATGTTTCTATGAGAAATACCATATCATAAATTTTCCTATGCAATTTTTTTTTAAAGTAACTCTTTCAGCGCTGGTACATTCAGAATTAACTCTATATACGGGACCCGTACTCACTTTAAAGAATTATCACTCATTAATTTTACAGCCTGTATATATTGTCGTTTAGTTATAAGTTGTATCCATTATATTTCATAAAATGATTACAGACATCTAAAATACTTAAGACGGATACAATATTATTTCTTATAAAAACTTTAAGTATTTCATACTCATTGTAATTACCCTGTACACCATACAGTTAAAAGCTCCTATATTTAAGCCTTGAAGACAATAATTATATTTAAAAAAAGATACGAAAAGTTTAAGTGGAAGTGGTCTGTCTCGTCCTAACAACTATAACAGTAGTATAGGTAAAGTTATTTGGTAAAGAAAATTAATTAAATATAAAGATTTTTTTTATTTTCAAAAATTTTAACAATTAATTAAAATAAATCTGGGCTAACCCTTTATACCCAGTGGCATTTAAATCAATATTTCCACATGGAGCTACCAATGAATGTTGAAGAAGTTATAGCGATTTGGTACTTGTTTCTGAGCTGCTACTACCAGTTCAGGTAAAAGATGAATAAATAATTTATAGTATCAATGTCAAAATATCATTAATTTCGATATAATATTATTGAATTATAAAATATGCGGTATAAGGCAAGAAGTTAGGTCTTGCAGAGTTAGTGTAGAGTTATAGTGTGAATTAGTGTAGAGTTATAGTATGACTCTAAATCAGATCTGAAAAGTTTTGTCTCTGTGCGAATCACGAGAGCGAGAGTTAGAAGAAACAGGTTCCTATATAGGTTTCAGGAAGATTTTTCACTGTATTTACGCACTGTGAATAGTTCTTAGACCATATTTTGTGAGACCTCCCGAGTGTGGTGTGGTACATGCTGGAAAGTGATGATGCCTGTCAGATGGCGGTCTCCTGAAAAACAATCATGTCGTAGAACTCGTAGAAGGCTGTGGAATGAAACATAGAAAACGACGCACCGTTCCGTTCTGTCAGGGTAAAAGAGGAATACAGAAGCGTGACTTTGTGAATCCCCTGCCTCTTGTCTAGAATTGCTCCTGATTAGAATGGGGAATTATAGTGGCATATTTTAAGTATGGACCCCTTGGGTCCAACCATCATTTAAGATTTTATTACGCCTCAAGTTTTTAGTGTTCACAAAGTTTAGAGTTTCCCTTAGCTATTACACAATATTTTTATATATCTAATGATATGAAATAAGAATATGAACATATAAATATATATTGGTTAATACCAATACCAATATTGGTTTAGACCTATACCACTATTGGTATTGGATTGATAGACTTATGTCTATCAGTGGTATAGGTTTTTTAGTTAAATGCTAACTGACCCGTTCCCACTTCGTTGAGCATACAAACAGGTTTTGACGAACCGTTTAAACCTTCCCGGGACTTCCACGAATATTTCTAGATTAGTCTTAAAATATTCGTGGAAGTCACGGGAAGGTTACGGCTGAACCGATTCAGCCGTTCTCGAGTTTTAGCGAGACTAACGAACAGCAATTCATTCATCATCATAAGAGAAGAAGATTGACACGTCAAGCTTGTTCAAGCTGGGCACGAGTAAATTAAAATATTATGTCATATATTTGATTTAAACATATTTTTTAATAAAAATTATTTTCCTATTACCGATAAAGATGTTGCTAAATTATTAATTTATATCAACGCTTATATAAATGATAATGTAGTGTATTCTTATTATTATTTTTTCATGGCTCACGATACACATTTAACTGCTCAATATCTTATAAAATAACAAATCGTGAATCATGAGCGTGCAATAACACTATTACGGTATTTAAGAAATAGCTTCACGTAGACTCCGCTTCTTTTAAGGCATTCTTGTTTAGATTTATATTTGTTAAATATGTATCAGAATTATGTGTTTATAACATGTTTAGTTACGGTCTGTTGTAAGTTGGTTATTTTACATTCACTTAATTTTTAATAAGCTCAATTAATATTAAGGGCCACTCTTCTCATTAATACAGAGTGATCGATGGTTCATAATATATTAAGTCGAATGTAGTGTGAAGAGAATGACGCGTAGAGCATTTTTTGTTTAGGCGTGACGCGAAGATCTCTATAAAAGTCACAAAACGGATGAGTTTCAATCCTCGTCAGATCTTAGGTCAGCGACCAATGCGTTCGCGTGTATAGATTAGGAGCCCGCGAGCCCCAGCCTAGTAAGGATTCACTACTTGTGGTCATTTTTGACCTTTGAATTTTTTTTAGTTATTTATATTAAATAATTTATATGAGGTACTGAAACAACTCTTCTCTACACACTATATTCGGCTTAATATGTAAACCATGAACCATGCTGTGTTTGTTACAATCTAATTTATTTTCTTATGAAAATTTAAAAAACAGGCATTTCTATAATGAGTAAAGGTAGTATAATCGTATCCCAAGGTTATTATAATTGTCCTTTTTACATTCTGTATAGTTACTAAGTAATTTTACTTGATTCTTAAGCATCAAACGTACCTAACCTACTGATATTCAGAAAGCTAAAGATTTGGAGTTCTGGACTAACTAATAAAATAAATAAAATAAAATAAAAATAAAAAAACGTTTTATTTCCAAATGAAACTTACAAAGTTATTTTCGGAAAGTCAACAAGAAAAACAAGCTACCACCGGTTCAACCCTAACCCGCCGAGAAGAACCGGCGTAAGAAACTCGGACGGGGCCAACTTTTAGCAAAAAGATGGAAAATTGATCTTTTTAACAGTATATATTTTTTACAATGTAACTTAATCTATAGCCTACACATATTAATATTATAAAAGTTAGAGTACATATAGTAAATAAATATAAGCAGCCATCATGGTTGGCCACCTTATTCCCAGGGTGTGCAATCATTAACAAAATCAATTATCTTATAATAAGCTTTAGCACACAAACGTTCTTTGACTACTTTTTAAAATTTATTAATAGAAAAATTTTGAACGTTTTCTGGGATTTTATTGTATAGGCGTATACATTGCCCTTTAAAAGATTTACTTACTTTGCTAAGCCTGATCATAGGTATATCGAGCTTGTGCTTATTTCTAGTGTTCCTACAATGATTGTCACTTTTTGTTTTAAAATTATTTAAATTTTTCCTTACATATAATAAATTGTCCAAAATGTATTGAGATGAGATGATAATATTAAGTAATAGCGGATTTTAAGTATCACAAAAAAAGTAATAATATTACCTATGTACCCTATCATATACCCTTCATTATACTTAAACCTTATATGAGTGTGTTGCAGAGGCGTATCCGTGGATTACCGGAGGAGGAACACCTTAATTATTCATCTTTCACGTAGATGTCGTAAATAGCGACAGAGGAAATATCCAGAACTGGGTAGCAGTGTTTTGTGAAAACTGCGCTCGCCAACTAGCCTGCCAAGCGTGGCGATTATAGGGAACTAATCCACACGCAATACTTCGGGGGAGGCTTATGACCAGTAGTGGATGTCGTAGCTGAACTGATTTTTAGCCCCTAGAATAAATACCCTATTTTATCGCTGAGAAATTTTAAGCATTCCGTGGGGGATTGGGGATTCCATCCACGGATATGTAGGACTCGCTGCGTCCGAAAGATGGTAAATGGACGCAGCCCTACCCACTAAAACTCGGCGGTACTCCGACTCCACCGCCGTTGACGAAGCCACAGGGACAACTAAATTTCCGCGGCTCCGTTGACGGGTGGCTGCATTGTGGGATTGCAGGCCCGACTTGTTGGGGGCGCTCAAACGCCCCACAGGCCGAACAGAGGCCCCTTTAGAAAACAGAAGCACTTGATATTATGGTATTATGGTATACTGATAACTACTTATTTCAGGCATAACATCATCGGCGCAGGACTTCGGTTTCCTTCCTCTGTCCTTTGTTGGTGGTAAGATATGTTTATATAATATTAATATATAAGTAAATAAATATATAAAAAAACTGAGCACCAAATTTAAACAGTTTTATGGTTTAAATTTGGTGCTCAGTTTTTTTTATATATTCCGATACCTACAAAATCGGAACTCTTATAGGATCACTTTGTTGTCCGTCTGTCTGTCTGTCAAGACCCTTTTCCTCTGGAACGCGTAGAGGTATCGAGCTAAAAGTCATATCAAATACTCAATTTTTATTTTTAACTTACCACCATTTTCGTCATGAACGCGTAGAGGTATTAAACTGAAATTAATTTTAAATACTCAAGTCTATTTAGCCTTTAAGCTGTACAAAAGAGTTTGAACGGAACCCTTAGTGTGTGAGTCCAACTCGCACTTGGCCGGTTTTTTACAATAAAATCATTAAAAAATATTACATTTTTAGATCTCGTGCGATCGGTTGGACAAACAACAGGTCTCGAACAACGTAAGTTTGTATAATTTTGTGAAAATACGAAATCTTCCTTTATTGAGGTTTAACTCTTTCAGGAAATGAGGAGTCATTAACAACTTTATATTTCCTTATTATTCTATTTTTGCCAAACTTTCAATTTGTAATGTAAATTTGTGTGTAAGAAATTTTGGATTTCATTATTTAATAACTTTCTTTATTTTGTTGCCAAATAAATACTTTTTATTTGGCAACAAAATAAAGAAAGTTCACTGTCTCTAAAGTCTAAAGTGAGCCTTCGTTTGTTACAGCTCCGGAAACTATCAATGGTAAGCGTAATTACAGCCACAATTCTCATAAACTCGTTTAAGTAATATACTATACAGAGTGTAAAAATAATAGTCACTATAACTTTGAGATACGATTATACTACCTTTCCTCATTTGTATTTTTTAGTGTCCGACCGAAAGTTCGGATTCGGTTTCGGCCGAGTTTCGGATAAAAATCAAGTTTCGGCGGCAGTTTCGGATTCGGCCAAAATTGGCTGAAACTTTTGCCGAAACCGAAACTGATTTCGGAATTTATCGTGCACGCTCGCCTAACTTCGTTTCTCGCGGCAATACATTGGCGAACGGCGGTCCTGCAGGCTTCCTCCCGACACAATCGAGAATCGAATGAGTTTTATCTCAACGGCTTTTGATATTTAATTTGATAGATTACTTTGAAACTAACCAGGATAAAGAAAATCGTTAGATTGTAACATTTTGTACTCCCGACCATACCAATCGACAGATAATCAAAATAATTAAAAGTGAATTTATTCGGGAGTACGCGGCACGATCGAATCTGAATCTAAATATCATGGTAGAATGTACAGCATATGTAATACATTCAGTGAATAATATGATGATTATGATTAATATGATTATCGAATCAGTTTGGAGAGTACCCTGTTCGATTCCGTCCGTTCGGATAGCTCAGTAGCAACAAAACTTACAAACATTTTGATAAGAGTACATAACTTTAAAAAAATATATATTTTGTTATTTTAAATAAAGTAAATGATTACAACAAACTTAATAATAGGTTGGGGAAAAAGTCTTCTCGCATTATAGTACGAGTATGTATGAACTTGTCATAAAATCTCTTGGGCTATACCAATTGTATCTGGCTGATTTTGGTATCATTAAAAGTTTTAATTTTACAGAAGACAATTCTGAATAATTCAAACTAGGTAAATGTGAGATTTTCATTTGTTTTTCTTATTGTTAAAATGAGTGATTCTAATGAAGAAATTCGATACATTATAATTTTATTACAAAAAAGGTGAAAATGCAACTCAAGCCGCAAAAAAAATTGATGTTTAGGTATAGACCTAATGCAGTATCTGGGAGAGTAGCTCAAATTTAGTTAAAGCATTTTCAATCCGCTTTGATATCAAAGACACGTCGCTCTGGTCGCCCTGTTAGTAACAAAACTGATGCCATTTTTGAAAAAGTGGAGCAAGATAGCGGTATATTAGTTATAGTTACGTATGACGTACGATGTAGCTGAAGAACTGGGGATTGACAAAAAAACGGTTTTGGTGCATTTGAAGAAAGCTGGGTACACAAAAAAGCTCGATGTTTGTCAGCCTCATGAGCTCATTGAAAGAAACCTAATGAAATAACTGATTGAATGTACTGTTGGTTCTTGATGGAAATTCATGTTCACAATAATAGAATCGAAAACATCCAAAGAAAATTCATACGCTATCTATGTTACCAAATCAACCAACCGTATAAAAGCTCTTATTATAAGTCAGTTTGTATTAAACACCATCTTCTTACTTTAGAGAACCGTCGTGAAATAGCTCATCTGTCTTTTCTTGCAAAAATTGCATCAAACTCTATTGACTGCCCTGATCTGCTATCAAAGTTGTCTTTTAAGATTCCGTCTAGATCCAGTAGACGTCATGTTCCCTTTTTCCTACCAATTACCCAGACTTATTACCGACAGAATTCCTTCATGTATTGTGCAAGCAAGCAATTTAACTTAGCCTGTTCTACAGTAGACCTGGACATTTTTAATTGTAAAATGTGTTGGTGACAACTTGGCAAGCATTGTTATGTAATTGCGATCAACCTATATTTAAAATTGCATTTATAATATTATGTTCTTTATTTTTTTTTTGAAGTTTAGAATTCATTCTTTTGTTTGATTTTATAAATTATATTTTATTATGTTTTAAATCTATGCTCACGTCAATGTGTATACTGTTACTACCATCGAAAACTATTAATTGGCTCTATAATTATGCATTCTGTTAAGCTATTGCATAGCTTCTATCGCGGGGCTTGAGCGTGGAATCCAGAAATTCCGAAACGAAAATAACCTAACACCCCCCACTCCGACCGGATACTTTTTATTGCCATCTATCGATGAATAGCAGAACTTTTAATTACTTTTTTGAAATATCACGCTTGTCTCTTTAGTTCAACAACTCGCCTCTAGGTGGCATTGGTTGTATCGGATAAGTTGATATGCAATAAGTAAGTAAGTATGCAATAGCTTTACCGCGGCAGTCCCCGAGTGCCACATGTCTTTTTTTTTAATATTGTTCCTAGCTGTAAGTATTTCATGTATTAAAATAAAAAAAACACACAACTTTTTTACACTTTTCCACTTTTTATTACGTTTTAATAAGTTTTTACAAAAACACGACCGGTCGTAAAAAAAAGTTGTGTGTTATTATTGTGAAAACTAATGAAGCGTGTTGAGTACATTGTGATTCTTTATTACGACGTAATGAAATCGGACCATTTTTGAAGAAGCTGGTGATGAAGTCTGAATAACTGGTGATGAAAAGAGGATCACGTAGGTACGACAAGAACTTGCGAAGAAGATCGTGGTCAAAGGCCGATCAGGCTTCACAGACTGTGGCGAAACCCAGGTTAACACGCAACAAGGTGATGCTGTGTGGATTGGAAGGGCATTATTCATTATGAGCTGTTACCGCCAGGCAGTATCATCGATTCTGAACTGTACTGCTTACATCTGATGAGATTAAAGCAAGAAGTTGATAGAAAGAGGCCGAAATTAATCAACAGCAGGGGTGTGGTTTTTCACCATCATAACGCACCTCACACATCTTTAGCCAATCAGAAAAAATTGCGGGAGTTTGGCTGGGAGGTTTTAATGCATCCGCCGTATAGTCCTGACCTTGCCTTCAGATTTCCACCTGTGACGGTCGCTGCAGAATTCCTTAAGCAGTGTCAGATTGACATCACAAGAGGACTGCCAAAACCACTCGTCGCAGTTTTTTCCTCAGAAGCCCCAAAATTTTTATTGCAATGAGATCATGTCCCTACCAACAAGATGGTAAAAATTTATCGAACAAAATGGAAAACCTATTGAGTTTCCATTATTTTCATGTGCTAATTAATGCAGAATAATGGGTAAAATCCACGAAACTTCAGTATTTTAAGGAATTTTAACTTGACCACGTAAGTTTCGGTTTCGGCCGGAAAACCAGTTTCTGTCCGACTTTTTTTTTTGACAAAAACGAAGTTTTTTTTATAAATTTTTTGGCCCAAGAATAACGAAAGATTTTTTTTTACAAAAAAATACAGTTCTGGAATGAGAAAAGGTATTATAATCATATCCCAAAGTTATAATATGGACTGTTCTTTTTTTCACCCGTTATAGATAACTAAAAGACATCTAAACACGTTATAGATAACTACACATAACTAAAAGTAAAAACCAAACAATGCGACAGTGGTCAGCTGTCCATTTTCGATTATCGACTACTCGCATCACTCCCATACTCATACTCGACGACCTGAATAAATGAACCAATCGGGACTTATTTAGCTTAGTGATATTGTTTATAGAATATCCCACTGATAGTTCGGAATTTCTGTACTGATATAGCTATTTTCCATTATAAGTTGCTTCTTATGATCATATTTTTACCCGACCACGAAGGCGATAAGTAAAGTTTTATACTACTTAACTGTAGCGGCTAAATTACTGATCCAATTTTAATGAAATTCAATACATCGTAATAAGTGCCCGGGTAACAGGCCCCTTATTTAAGAAATCATCGCTATTGTCAGTACGAAGATCGAAAACAAAATGTATGGGATTTGACATAAGCTTCGCTAAGTGACAAACGTATTCGCGTGTCACTTAGCGAAACTTGTGTCAAATCGCATACATTTTGTTTTAGAAGTTCGTAAGTGATAATAGCGATAGCGCCTTGTATCACGATCTATATAAATACGTCGGTCGAAGTTTTTATACAAATTATGTTTTTTTTTCAGTGACTATTGTAAATACAAACAATAATGCAAATACTAACCAAAACAAGAATCAAAATACGAATGCCCAGTCCCAACAAAATGCCCAACAACAAGCCAGTGCGGCAACTCCAACAACAACTTCAGTGACCCCAACAACTGCACCAACATCAGTTGTTACTCCAGTGGTAATTCCTACTAATGGTTGACACCTTCAACTGGAAAAAAACCTAAATAATACCTCCTTTTTTGTTTCTCACCTACAGTTTATGGTATAAGTTTTTCTTTTCACAAAGTTTAACAGAAATTAATGGAAAATATATAAATAAATTAATATTACACGACACACAGTTATAATGATAATTATTATATTATACAGAATATTCTTAGTTCAATTATATAAAAATAACAGGTTAGTATGCAATAAAATTATTAAATATATATTTACTTTCGCGTGGTATTTTTATTTCAACAAAATAGGATTTCATAATTCGTAATGTTTTGTTTAATCTTATTGATTTTCTTTCGATAACTAAGAGTTTCAATATATAACAAAAGTTAACTAAAGATACTGTTGTAATAAAAAAAAGAGCAGTATAAATAAAAGAATCTCAATCGAAACCTCTACTAGAGAACTTATTTGACTGTTTACTTTTAAAATTAAAACGACTCGTAATGTTATTCTGTCAAATAGATACTCAAGTAGAGGTTTGGATTGAGATTGTTTTATTAATACGGGCCCTAGTTTTTTAACTTAACACAAGTTAAGAGAGTGCCAATCTGCAACATCCAAATGCCTTACAAATATCGGTACTATTACTCTGTATCGTAAGTTGCTGCTAAGTAAAACTGTTGCTAATGAAATTTTTAGGCATCATATTTTTTTGCAATAGTGTACCATTTTCACAAAAATTGAAAAATACTACATTCTGGTGACAGACAAACTTACAGACTGGCAAACAATTGAAATTTTAATAGCCGACTGTTCGGTATGTATCTCTGTTGTTGCTTTAATAGGAAATACAAAAAAACCAAATTGAGAACCTCCTCCTTTTCTAGAAGTCAGTTAATAACTGAATTAAATAAATATATAAAGGTGTAGATAGTAGTTTCTACATGAGCACTTTATAACATAAATGCACTAAGAACCGAGAACGAACGTCTACCAGTCTTCTTTCATAATAAGATCTCTATTTGTTTATTTAATATCGCTTCAACATCGGGGTCATTTGCGACCACTATAAATTTGATCTTTCTATATAACTTAACTTATAAAGATTTATCGTTTTGAAAAACTCTAGCGTTGCATTGCTGCATCGATTTTCATAATTTAAACATTATTTTAAATCATTAGGTTGATTACATAATCATTTTTCGGTATTATATGCTAAACATTTTACTAGGAGATAAAAATGGAGAAAAAAGATAGACATTGGCATTTTTTTCAGAATTTGTTAAATATGAATATGGGTGATAATTATATGGGCAATTCGCAATCTAGTGGCCACTAGGTACTTGCTCATTATTATCTACATAGTAAGTGAAGATGGAGTTTAGCAATTAATATTGATTTTCTAACAGTAAAATCCAATCATTTGGACGTTATGCCAGTTTTCTAAAATCCATCCCTGCAACACATCATTTTATGCTTTATATGTCTCTTTATATCACATAATATTTTGTTGTCTTATTTGAACAGTGAATACTAATTTCGTTATAAGTATTAATCGCTTCAGATCCAGCTTTTAAATATCCTGGTATCCATATAATTTCTCATTTGTAGTTAATTGGAAAAGACTAATCATTCTCTATTGTATGTCCATGATGATAGGACTTTTGTTATTTAAATTGGATATGGGTGATAAACAGGATTGAGAAGAACTCTGTAGTCCGTGAGTCTGTGAGTCCCTTGGCTTGTAGACTATTAAAACTGATTTAGCTATAAAATACACCAAGAACTTTTAAAATAACCATTTACATGTTAGTTCAATTTTTTTCAAGTACAAAAATATAACTTGGCATAAACAGTCTGATAACTTATCTAACTTAAAATAGGTCAAGTTTATAGATAAACCCATGTTGGCTGTCACACCATAGTAAAATTTATAGATAATAAATCAATTATTGTAATCCATTAAATGGTACTGACGTATATCAGGGCTACGGCTAGTCACGATCTATGTACAGGTACATTTAGGTAATACTTTCTGTCACTCACTCCAGTAGAAGATTACCATTCGCTGCACCAGAAGGTTGTAAGCTGCAAAAATGAACAAAATAATTCAAATTGTTGTTCTTTTTGTTTGGACTGCACACGGCGAAGGTGAGTTTTAATTTAAACTAGATTTATTATGTCGCACGGATGCTGTCTCAAAATAGGATAAAACGTTGTGCGCTCGCAGTTTTGATTTAAATATAATTTTGATAAAATCTACTTTTATTTCTTTGATCCCTGATGTTATTATAATATCCCAAGTACTTGAAGTTCTACGTTTTTTATACTTGGAGACGTCATCTTAATAAATATCACAACTAAACTATAGTTAGTGACTTCGGAGAATCTATTTTTCTCTTATAATCGTTGCACGTGAATTGTATATTTTTAAACAGCCAAATATTAAATTTCATTGTCATAATTTTTAACATCTTTATAAATGAAGAAAACTTCAATTTCTAGCTTTGCCTCGTCGTTTCTCAGAAGTTGTTCGTGGTAAAGATTACACAGAAATCATCAATGGTAAATATTTAACTTGAAATTCTTCTCTTACTTTATTACATACAGATCACGAAGTTCATCTAATGATGAAAATGACATAGACCAGTATCTCTGTCCAGTTGGACAGAGATTCCACACGATTGCCCCGACAAAGGATATTGAACGTGTTTGTAGGTGTACTATGGTCTTATTTAACCTCCAGTTATACCCACATATGAACACAAGTAGATCTTGACTCTTGATTTCGAAGGTTTTAAGGTCGTGGGTTCGATTCCCGCGTTGGAGAACAAAAAAAAATTATGGCTAGCACAATGCTAGGTTGATCACCTGATTGTCTGGAAACAAAGAAAGAAAGATATGACCCATGAAGACATGGATGGGCCTGTAAACGTTGGTCCTGCAATTATTCATCGTTTCCTGGCTTTCTTAAAAGATCTTTAGCATTTATTAAAACACCGGTGGTATGTGTCGCTTCATATACCAAAATCCTCCTATCTCCTTACTTCTCAATTTTGGCAATTATAATAAAACTTTTCATTCCAGAAAATTCCTCAAGCGGGTCTTCATCGTCGTCATCCTCGTCGTCTTCAGAATCTGTAGAGGCAATTTTTCCGATCGCGAACTATAAGCAGAGTGAAGTTATAAAACAACGCAGTAGCTTATCACCATGTTCATATGGATTGTATTATCAAGTAAGTAGTTGTGTATAGTTTATAACTTAATACTAACCTAATCATCTATGTTTTGGTCAGCAAAAGTTTTAATATAGTTACTTTCAAATTTATTTTAGCTGTGGGACAGTGAAAAAGGGGATTTTTTTCTAGTGTATTCAAATATAAAACATTTTAAAGAAAATTTTAATACAGTGAATAATTCTTTAACTTTTATGTCGTGACAATTTTTTTACCTATCAGCAAATAAATTGATTCTCATACTACTAGAAGTGATACACCAGTTATTGTACATCTAGTAGTAGCTCGAACAAGTTACTAGAATCTAGTAGATTGAGGAGTGTTGCGCTACTCATTTTTAGTGGTCAAAAAAAACTATGCATTTCTAATTTTCAGGTGTGCATATAAAGCTTCTGTTACACAAAGATAGTCAGCAACAAGAGTTTGAGCTATGCGAAGAAAAACAGAAGCAAAAGTCCCCTACACTTTAACATTATCGTCTTAAGGTACACATATTTTGTTTTATTAAAGTAAGTAATAAAGAACTAGAATTTTTCATTTTTTATTCTGCTCTATCTCTACATTACCTTTATGCTCCATTTTCGCATCATCAGACTTGGATGATAGCAAAAACTTCGAACTAACAATATTTTCTACCGCGCACAATCTAAATTGTTCATCACGGCTATGCATTCCGTGATTTGAATATCAAAAGAATTTTGTCTCCAAAACACGTTACTCTATTTACGAAGATAGCTTTTATATCTCTTTGAAAGTAGCGAAAGGTTAAGGCTTTTTTCGAACCACCGCCGGTGACGGATTCGTGGATAATGGCCGTGTCGAATACAAAGGAGGCTGCACCCGAAAACAATCTAATTTAAAAACAAATGGCCACAGAAATGGATCTAACAGGTATAAGGAATGTATGTAGTTTTATCAAAGGATGTAAAATTGGCCAAATTGTATATCCAATGTCTTTGGCATGGGTATAACATTGTACTGTCCTCCAGTATTATTTATATTTTGATACAGAAAAAAATCTAACCTAAAAAAAAACGAATTCCTATATTACAGGAATTCCTTTCAAGGGTTAAAGTGGTGTAGAAATAAAAATATGTTGGCACATAATGTAACTTTTATTTGAATATATTAACTATTAATTAATATTATTAAATTATCATATTTTAAAACCTTAAATACATTGAATAAAATATGATTTAGCATTTCTGTTTTTTTTTTTTTCTCGTCTAACTTCAGCCACATTAAATAATAAAAAAAGCGATAGAGCTTAGGATTTCTGAAGGCATAGACTTTTGTACATTATATTTTACTTAGGGCCGATTTTTCAATCGTCAGATAACTTTTATCAAAGGAATAAATATGTAACTTTGACAGATTTTGTATGGAACAAATGTCAAAGTCACATGTTTATTCAACAGATAAAAGTTATCAGACGATTGAAAAATCGGCCCTTAGGGACTTGTCCACAACCTTCTTTGCTCAAGAAAGTGGTGAACGTTTTGTTGCGGCTTAATTTATATCGAGTAACAGAGACAAAACTTGATAAAAAGCTTAATATTTATGTTAACTTTTATTTATTAAATAGATTGTAATATTCGTCGATATAATTTAATATCGCATATGCGTATTAAATTTAAATATTACACGTTTCTAATCGTATTAAAAAGTGAAATTTAAATAATTGAATTTTGCGTGCTTCCATGAGGTGTGTGATATCATTATATTTAATAGTAGATATTAATTTAAATTAACATTAAAATATAGTGGAAGGTGGTGTAGAGTGGTCATTTGTCAAATTAATAACTATATGCACATTAGCACTTCACACATATCACAGATTTTAAATATTATTTACATAGTATTTGTACTAATGTACCTGACTGTACTGTATAGTTATCATTTAATTATTCTATACTGAACAATGAGATATGGCTTCGTCCTTATCTTAAAAAGAATCCTCTGTAGAAGTAACGCGGCGATCCGCCACCTGAAACAAAAAATACTTAATGAAAATCTTAATTAAATACAATATGTTTAAGTATGGTCGCCAACAACTACGCGTACGAATTATAAACCTTATTGCTAAGTATAATATCTGTATACAGAGTTCTAGTTCTTATCATTATCACGCGAAACTATTGTAGCAAACATGGCTAACTGTAGTTTTGTTTTTCGCTTCATGATTAACTAATAATAACTCGCACTCAGAATCAGGTAGATCTGCCAGCTATAAGCTACCGTTAGGGTTGCCATCCGTTCGGGTTTCCCCGGATTTGGAATAGTTAGTAGAGTCCGAGGCACATCCGAGGGAGGTTTTAATCCGGGCTTAAAAAATATAATATATGTTATGGGCCGCTCGCTGAGTCGGGTCACACGCACTGTGCCCACACGCCGTGATCAACCGACGAACTGAGTTCTATTGATTTATGTCTGGGTTCTGAGCCTCAATTCTCATGCTCCGAACTTCGTTTCTATTATCAGTCTGTTCCGCTCATGCAAATATGATTTAGCGCGTGTGCGAGCGGGATAGACTTACTTCGAAACTAAGTTCGAGGCATGAATCTATCCTAGATTGTCGTTCGAATCGAAACGTTGTTTTATCTGTTAAATAGGTTCTCAAGTAGAGGTTGCGATTAAGATTGTTTTATTTATACGTTAGATAGTTTTGATATGTCAAAGAAATTTAGAGATTAGTTATTTATAATACTGGAAATCTTTTATCTTCGATATAAGGCAAAGTTTAAGTTTGTTCAACATTTGGCGCAAAGGTAATAATAATACATAGATAATAATAATAAATAAAGTTAACAATCGTAACTATTACTATATCTTTGTAAAAAAACGACCGAATTAAGAACCTCTTTGTTGACAGTTAAAAATATGCCTCGTGATTTATTAGTATTTTACACGTTTTTACCATTCAACCTTAAGATTTAGACTTGAGGCCTTACCTCGGGACAAAGGATCTTAAGTTTCAATGTAATTCTTTATCTATAATAAGTAGGGGATTTATATTTGTAAGGGCAGTAAAATAAAAGATTCCAATATATTAAAATTATTTATTAAATTTAATAAAAACTTTAAAATTAGAAAATAACAGTTACTAATATAGGTAATCTCTCTACTATTTAATATAATCGTCTAGTTCAAAGTTGCTATAAAATAATAGATAACATCAAATATGGGTGCCAGCTGCATATTATACATCTTCTTTATAATATATGAATTACTGTTGGTTAGTCTAGCTAAAACTCGAGAATGGCTAAACCGATTCGGTCTTAAAATATTCGTGGGGAACGCCGTCCAGGGAAGGTTTAAAAGCACGGGTCAGCTAGTATTATAAAGATTAGTAAGGGAGTATAAAATATTAATCTGGAACACCAAAAACAATATTGATATAGACTGTTGTTACTCAACATCTCAGAAAGTGATTCAGAACCTCAAACATAAATACAAATCAGTGTCCGAAGCCCGTAAGTTGCGTGATCCTTCACGCAACTTACGACGCCGTAAATACCTGGAATTGGCTGCCATCGTCAAGGATGGGAAACAAAATCATTATACTGCGGACAGTCACAACTGATCCAGGCTAACCACTGGTGCTAAATAAAGTACGACATTGTACATATGCCGCAGTCATCTGATTGAATCAGCAGTTTATTTGAACGACTACCGCGTTTATGAAAAGGCGACATTTAATTGAATGACGTCTTGACTGAACGTCCTTTATCGTAGTCGTAGAATGGGATAATATTACTTTGTAATGTTTGGTAGGGGTGACCGCAAGTTCGCAACTAGAAGGTCCTCAAAAATGAGGACCTTTTAAGTTACGTAAATGAAAATGAAAATATCAACTATGTACTATCTGTGCGAGCTGTTTGCCGCCATATTTGTTTTGGTGAATACTAGCGCCCTTGCGGGAAAAAATAAACTAAATTTCAATGGCTGACAATGAAACTGATTTTACGTCCGTTCTGTTTAAAGGGCTTTGTTACAGTCCGCTAACTAATTGGACGTTGAGTGACGCTTGTTCAATCGACATTCAATTAAATGTCGTTATTTCATAAACGCGCTAGTCGTTCAATTAAACTGCTGATTCAATCAGATGACTGCGACACATACATATCCTTTCCTACTACATGGTCATTCATAATTCGAAAAACATGATTGTTGGGAAAACGCGTTTAAAGATTCTCAAGACGCTGTATTTAGTCGAAAATGTGAAAAAGACAATTAATTTTTGCGGCTCCAAAGTAGGCTCTGACTCTTTCTGTCAAAAGCATTAGATAGACCCGTGGTAGATGCGATATATGTATGTACAATATCGCACTTTAGTTCTAGTGATTCTCTGGGGGGAGTGGGGTTTTGCCGAAATTGATCCATAATTTTTAAAGTATTTAATGGATCTTTTTATAAAATTTAAATATATTATATCTAGCAATATCCCGCGAAACAATTATAACCATAACCTGTGTGACTATACGAATATCTAATATCTTTTACTTTTCTCATAGCCCTGGTCTATCCCAGGACTCCAGCAGTAGCATTTCAAGGTATTAAAAATTCCCATTCTTAGTTACCGGGTGAAGACAATTAAAAAAATTAATATTTTGAAGGTCACATAGAATGGGTATCCTTTTTAAGTAAAAAGTATATTTCACTAATTATGGTATTTTATAATTGTGGACAAATATCCATTATCCTCGAGTTTCGGCAACAGTGATGTGTTTCTAAACGTAATTAAGGGGCAGAATGGCTCGCACTCTTCGGATTTCACGCTCGTTGGTACGGAAATGCACAAAGTTTCCTTTTGTGGCGTTTCTCATAACTTGATTTGTGACGGTGCAACCCTTCAGTCGGGTTCCGGCGTGGCGCCGCCGAGGCGAGACGCGTCACTTCCGTTACACAGTGCACGACGAGGGCTGGCAACTGTACAAGTATTTCATCGGGTGGTTCAACATTTTAACATTTAAAGTTATTGACCGCTGACAACCCTACGCGCGGTTCCGCCCGCCCACCGTTTTTCGCCCGCGCGTGTGACAACTCGAGATACGCTGTCTGGAGACGCCACATACGATGTCTTGCAATTTTTACTGTCACGCTTCTTGATATCTTTTGTTGACTTTTAACAGAATTGAACGAAATTCCTTCGAAGGTTTTGCGGTGATGAAATTGTATCGAAAAAGGTGGTACTTATAAACATTCGGCGCGTCCATCTTTCTGTTCGTGAATTTCATAAGTCTAGGAAACTGATGGAAATGTTTTATTTAAGACTCCATCACAGTAATATTAAGAGTGATAAGTTCTGAAACCTACGCACGAAGAGTTTAGCGTAGATACTCCAAAATATAATGATTTATAAAAATGGATAAATGTCTATTATTTGCCTTAAATTTTGTACGACCCTTTGTGATTTAACGAGAACGACTGAGTGAGTGGGTGAGTAGCTTAGGGCTTTGCACTTGACTCGGAAAGTGTGGGTAGGATCCCCACAAACAATAATCCCCTGATTAGGATAATGCAGGCCAATCAACAAATTGTCCGACAAGAAGATATTTCATCGGATGGTCAATGAGCTTGTAAAAATCAGTGGCGTAGCTAAGTGAGCAAGGACTCCGGTGCAAAGAATCGGGCCCTCACCGCATCCTTCCAAGTATCTTGAAGTCCTACAAAATGTGTTGATGTTCACTTAAAATAATGAAATAAAAAAAACTTGTGAGTAAGGTCGAGGTTTTCTAGCTTCAGGTGCTGGCGAGTTTGCTGACCCGCTCTTTTCAAAGCTTAGGTTAAAGGGGCCTGGGGCTATGGTGCACCGCACCACCTTGCCCTACAATAGCTATGGCCCTGGTCAGTCCGTCACCTGGGCCCTTGTGTACAATACCATCGCTATTATCACTTACACAAAACAAATCGTATAAAATTTGACATAAGCTTCGATATAACGAATTTGTATGTCACTTACAAGCGAACCTTATGTCCAATCCCATACATTTTGTTTTCGAACTTCGTAAGTGATAAAAGCGTGTCATCGCGAAAAGGGCTCTGATCTTTTGTCAGTTGTTTGTGTTTTTCTTCATTTCCACTGGATTAAGAGAGAACTGTACGGCACAAGCTTGTGCATTATACAATAACTCCCGCGTTAGCGAAGTAATTGCACCGAAAACACCGCCACCGCCACAAATATTGGTGTGAGAGCTATTATTATAGTTGTTCTTGACACATATATTATTTCTTAGTTATCGTATATAAATATCGTATACTAAATTCATACACCCTTAAAAATCACCAGGCTTACTGTCACAATCGAGAAACGATTCAGTTCGATCTAAACGGTTTTTTTGGTGGATTATTTTGAAACTAATCAGGATAAAGAAAATCATTAGATCATAACTTTGTTGTTCTCCAGACCATATTAATCGACTTAGAATCAAAATTTATTAGGGAGTCTAAGTCAATTCCAAACTGATTCGATTTTGATTCGGATTTAGTAAGGACCCAGAACACAGTCTAGATCGACTTGTATCAGTAAATCTGGCACACAATTAACGGATATTAAGCACGATTCTTTCAACAAACAAACCGAACGTGACGTGTTAACTTCAAACAGATAACATTATTCTGCCGACCTCCGCAAACGAATGTCGTAATCGAATCGACTTATCATTCCGATGTCATAACATTTAAGATACGTTTAACAATTAAATCAAATATTGAAAGTATTGTGACCTTAGAAATGAGAGAACAACAAATACAAAAGATATTATCTATTAAAAGTCTATTAATAAATTTGAAAGTTAATGATATGTCATTAGCTTGTTTGTGGTTTTGGGATTGAGGACATATCTTTAACTACGTTTTTTCTCGTACTTGCAAACATTACAAAGTGTATTGTTGGTATATAAGAAAGAGGCAAGTAGTTGGTATGCAAGAAAAAGTATAATTCCTCAAAGTTCAAATTTAATGACATTCTTTTTCCAATTCCTGAGTCTTTGACGCACTATGCTAATGTCAGTATTTGCACGGTGCATTGTTGTCGTATTCAAAAAGAAAGAGTTCGAATTTCAAACTGCACCATGGCAGCTTACAATGTTACATATTATATCTTCTTGTATAGTGAATAAGGTTAATTTTGAATAACTTTTTCTTAAAAGCCGCGCTGCGGTCCGTCTCGGTGTGAACTAACCCTGAGTATACAAATTATATTTGTGCAATTTCAAATTCTCTCATATATTAAAACGCTGTGCCGTTACATATTCAACGAAAAAGCACCTCTAATTTTTGATTAAATTAATGTTTGACTAAATTGAACACCCTTCATTATAAAGGGCAAACATATAAATATTTATAACAAAGGTCCGGCCAAATGTCCAATTTAATAAGTACAAACTCTTTTATTAAATCATAAAACACTCGCGTCAGTGATCCCTCTCCCTGTGATATGTCAATTTCATAATTAAAATGCGTTTGACCGTGTGGAGGGCTCCGAGAGATTAAGAGAGGCTGAATTGAGTTAACACTCCCTGAATTTTCCTATCGAGACATGAAATACAATTAAAAGAACCGATATGAATATTAATCGAATGTATTCTGTTTATTTTGGTCGTTGTTCTGTTTGGCGGTTTAGTTAAAAAGTTTGTTCTTTTAATGATGCCGCATAGTGACATAACCAATGTTATGTCGATAATTTTATGACAGCTGCATACGTATATTATACTACTGCCTCAAATAATGTGTCCATACCAGTGTTAAAAATAACTTAGTCCAACTTGCGCAAAATAACTTGTGTGCAGCGTTAGAACTAGAAAGAAAACTAGAACTCTAAGTAAACTTTAGAATAGACTCTGTCTCTGGGTTATTAATCTCAATACTGGTACAAGTGGGCTATAGCTTAAAAAACTCAAAAAAAATATTAATTTTCTGGGGTGATTCCCTGATGAATGTTTAATTGAATACTACTTAAGTAGCAGTAACATATAAGAAGAATATTATTTTTATGTGAATAGGCCAATGTCACTTGCGCAACTTGACTAATTACTGTTAAATTCCAAAGTGTCCGTATGGCCATGGACCTCAGAGGTAGCTTCAAGAGGTCCATCTCTAGGGCGAAGTAAACAAACTAGAAATAATCCCACCTGTGTTTCATGTTAAAGTTAACCCTTCACTAAATATCATGTTATCCCTTTCGTATTTCCTGTTAATGAATGAGGATGCATGGTATTTTAAAAAGTCGTTAAATCGGGACTATATGTTTGAAATGAAAGTGTATTAAAATAGGTTATCAGTCTGTATCGTCCTAACCAGACTTGAAAACTCCATTTTAGGGTCCCGTAACCAAAGTAACTCAACTCAACCAACTCCAGTCTGGTTAGGACAATGTAGGCTGATCATCTGACAGTGTGGTAATAAAAAAGTCAATAAGCATAGTCATGTAAAAAAGTCGGCCACGCACCTAACAGTGGTTACGAGGGTAAAGGAGAGAAAGTGATTTTGTGTATAGCGCACACACTTGAGCACTATTAAAATAACTCCTGCGTATATCTGGGGGCACGGGAGTGCCCCCGTCAAGACGAGCCAAGCGAAGCGCAAGGGCACTACCTACCTTTTCTCGAAAGGTTTCGTCGTTTTTTTGAACTCTCATAACTTTGCTTTGGATGATGCTACATAGTTGAAAATTTCAACATGTAATGACACCAGTAAAAACATGAAACATACAAAGTTTCAAAGTTGTAGCTATTATACTTTAGATTTTATCAATGTCTAAAAACCCCAGATTTCGTCACTGACTCATTTATAGATCATCAAAATTCATAAGGTACTTCCTGACGTCCTAGTAAGCTGATATTATTTATGTAAGCTGTTATTGCTACAAAACCAACAAAAAAATTATTAAAATATAAATGCCGCCATTTTGAATCCAATATGGTGGACGGTACAAAATGGATGTTTAATATGTTTATTATACGGATATGATCTTTAAGACATAAAAAAAAATATTATATTATACAATATTATACAAGTACATAAAAAAATAAGACCTACTTTTTGTAGGACCGATAATCGGTCAGATTTTTGCTCCATATTATTTCTATCCCACTTTATTTATTTGTGTGCGTTGCACTACTGCAATCAGTATGTTCTATTTTATTCCGATTATTAATCGGTGACCGACTTTTTGTAAATGAAAAATATGTCTATGAGAAAATTAGTTTTATATCTACTTATTTAAAATTAGGTACCTATTATATATTTAGTAAGTAAAAATTAGGTAAGAATTAACAGACAGCAAGTAGTAATTTGCTGTCAGTGTACCTACATAAACAATATATTACGTCGATCACTTGAAATTGGTCCGGCACAAGCTCCCTAAATATACGTAAACGTAATTACTTGGTTTAGAGGGAATCTTATGTAAAAACCGTTCGACACTTCGATAGCGCGATGTAGGTGGCTTACAGCGCAATCTATGTTTGGAACTGTGAAACATCTAAACACACATTTGCCAATACATTTAACAGTCGGTAACGATATAATGATAACAATAAACGAAAATATTACACTTTCAATGTATAAATAATTTTAGTGTTTAATCTTATGACTATTATAATATGATTATAATATGATTTTTAACACGTCACGTCATGACGTTTAAAGATGGCCATAATCAAAAGAAAACCTTAATGCTATTTTTCAAAAATAAAAATAAATACATTTTTTTTCCTTCAAAAATGCTAAGTTGCACTTAGGTGTATGCAGTTAGCATATAATATATTATGTTTATAAGAGCCGTACAAGAATTAGTACCTCTAGTGACCAACAGATGGCGGTGACCGTCGTCTACATACGATATTATTATAGACTTACTGTACTATTTTAATAAGTATCAACATGCTTTATTAAAGGCAATCTCCCTCGTATAATATAAGTAATTCTCAAAATTCTCGAATTTTATTAGTGTTGAATTTATACTAGTGGCATCCTAGGATATCCAAATAAGAAGTTTCACTCCAGCAATAAAATAATGTATATTTTATCATTTATATTTATTATATTATAATTATAATATATAATATATTATAATTATAATATATTATAATAATATAACAATAATAAGAATAATATTATAACAAATAAAGAAATATGGACGAGACATTTATTTGAAAATCGGCCTCTACCTCTTAAAAATTACGGTGAAAGTTTATACACGGTATAATATTGACGGTGACATCAGTCGACGTCACAAGGCGTCACTATGCTAAGGCGCTGACTGTTCTATTTTCCGTAAGTAAAGGCCCGGGGTCAAAATAGGTTATCTTTAAATTAAAAAAAGTCCACTAACCAGCTTACAAAAATAAATGAAATCCCACCAAAAACATTTAAATGTAAAAATGTTGTCAAAACGAGCGTAAACAGCTTATACCCTGTGAAAAAGTTATCAGATATCCTACAAAGCCAAGCTCTACACTACACCTTAATCAAAATCTATCAAAAAGTGGTTAGATCTCATGTAGAACCAAAATTCTTGATCTATGCGCCCTTACTTCACCAGGCTTAACTTCACTTACGCTTTATAGCAGTTAAAACGTGATACTTGACCGTTTTGCTACCGTTACGAATATTTCATACGAATTCATTAATCGTGTGCTAAATAAAACGGCCAAGCATCACGTTTTAACTGCAATGTAGCGTAAGTGAAGTTAAGCCTGGTGAAGTAAGGGCGCATAGATCAAGAATTTTGGTTCTACATGAGATCTAACCACTTTTTGATAGATTTTGATTAAGGTGTAGTGTAGAGCTTGGCTTTGTAGGATATCTGATAACTTTTTCACAGGGTATAAGCTGTTTACGCTCGTTTTGACAACATTTTTACATTTAAATGTTTTTGGTGGGATGTATATATCGCAGTCATCTTGTTAAATCTGCTTATTTCATTGAATGACTAGCGCGGTCATTTAATGGCGTCAAACAGCTCGTACAAATAGCAATGTGTTGATATATTTTTGATTAATTTACTTTAATGTTTATACATTAAAGTAAATTAATCAAAAAATATAGTACACATTCGGAAATAAATAAGTTTTAAAAAAATCATAACTTTCCTATGTTGGATGCCTCGGATTTATTGAATTTGTTGGTAAAAATTGAATTCAATGAACGGCCTAGTCATTCAATCAAATAGTAGATTCAACCAGATGACTGCGAGATATATATATGTGAAGTTATTGATGTTATACGTATTTTTATTATACCGTTGAAATCGTAGAATGTTATAGGGTAAGTTTATAGAGATAGTTATTTGGAGAAAATAAAAATACTATTATAAAATCATATTTTATTGAATCTTTTCAACCTTGAAGCCTCGAGGTATTGTCAAAATAATATCTCTCGTTAATAAAATATAATACTTCATCCATCATAATATTAATATTCGGCGAAAATGTTGTGTCAAATGTATGTGTTGGGTTCCGGCAAGTGTAGACAGCTGGCCTTCGCTGCCGGAATCATGGCGGCGGAGGCATTTCCTCGTTTATAATTTGATTGTATATTTCTAACGTAGGGATTGTAAATGTAAAGAGTAGCTAGGAAATACACGGGAAAGAATCAGGATTTCTAGGACAAAGATTTCTTCTAATACACAATCAATGACTAAGTAGCTATACAGAGAAGAAATAGTTTTCGGATTCAAACTTCAAAAGGCACGGAGAAAGACTTTATTTTTTTTATACAGGGTGTAAAAAGAGCAGTCACTATAACTTTGGGATAGTATTATAGGACCTTGACTGATTCTAGAAATTAATTTTTTTCATTACTTATTTTTTTTTAAAAACATTTTTTTTGCAAGTTATTATTTTAGTCGCAAGTCTGAACTGTTTAGAACAACGTTCTGCATTAAATTCTTAAATTTTATAAATTTTGCCCTAGTACGTAATGAACGTCTTACGCGTGCTATTGACCTCTCAGCGTAATCAGCTGATCGCTGTTGTGCACGTTGTACATTGCCTATTGAAAATATTTAAATTTTTAAAACAGTGGATTAAAAGCAAATAACTAGTACTAATGGATATGTCTCTTGCCTGGTTATTACCCCACGAAGTTATAGTGACTGCTCTTTTTACACCCTGTATAATTGAAGACAAGAATCGATGAAGGTGATATGTCGCAAATAAAATTTACCCAGAAAATTAAACAGTCACTTATTTTAGGAAATGTAGTAGCGTATTAAGTACATTGATTCTACAGACGGATCTTTAGATTAACCTACTTAATACTTTACGAGGTATTCTAAAATGTAAAATTCTAAAATTTTGCTACATGTCTTTAATTATAAAAGAATCGTCTTGATATCATAAACAGATCGTTAGACGAACCAGTCAAATAGTAAAAGTCAGATATTTGAATATAGTTAGTATAATATTTATAAGAAAACCATTTTGCTGTTTTAAGATATCGAAATTTTATTATTGTGATATTCAATTAGGAAGTTGGACCCACAGATTAAACTTATTGATAGTCATAACCATCGACTTATAGGTATATAGTAAATAAAATATCTTATTATATAATATTTATGCTGTAGGTACGTTATAAGTGTGTAATATTAACAATTGAAGACATGAATCAAGACTTGAGATTAATGTACTTAATACGTTACGAAGTATTCTAAAATGTTTAAGTCACAGTTTGAACTCAATTTTCCCGAAATCAGAATTTTACTACATAGCACCTTCATCCTTTCAAGTCTTCAACTATAAATACTAAGGCCTAAGTCGTACTAAGGCCCTAGTAGACAGCATGCCGTGACCACAAACATGCTACATAAAAGTGCTCTAATTATATGTGCCACCAGGATCTCCAATAAAACAGGTTAAATTCTTTAAATTTATTTACATATTTACATCCTCTAATCACCCTATACTTATTAAACAACAAAAACAATGGCTTAAGTACAAAGCGTAACTAAGAAGCAAATGTACAGACTACAGATTTTAAATAGTAAAATACAATTGAAAAATAAAACAAAATAATAAAAAAAGTGCGAAAATAAAATGAAATGCAAAATATTACAATAATCGTAACTAAATAAATTAGTGTAATATCAAACCTTCCCAAAAATATCTTGCAAAGGTTTTGATATTGTTAACAAAGTATTTCCAACAACTAAAAAAGAAACATCCATCTATTAAATGTAATTTAGAAAATAATATTTATTCAATGAAAGAGTAAAAAAATAATTTTAGTAAAACGATGTTTCTTTCAATTTTACAATTTAATAACAGGTATTTAATAGAATACTAGAATTTAGGAAATGGCATCGATTACGTCTGAACTCACAAACGCTAATTAAACTTAAATCAGGCTATAATAGACAGGCTGACTTGAGACGCTCTCAATTTAAGTGAGTGTGGAATTCAGTGTGTAAAGCCTGTTATTAAGTCGTTTGGTTCGTATTAGTACCTAGGTATTTACATCTATCGGCGGTTAAGTTTTATCTACCTTGACCGTTGGGGGGTTGGAACCCGTAGCCTGAAGCTCCCACTATCACGCCGCTGGTCTGGGACGGGTCCCCGGGAGGAGAGGGGGGGAACACCACTGGACCTGGAAAGAAGAAAAAAAGAAAATTTTAAAAGCTATAGTTGAGTAAGTCGATAATACCATATCATAGCAAAGTCGGATAATAATCGCTCCTTACATTGTAATAATACTTGGCTATAATTATTATACTTGGCTTTTATTTAACATTTATTTTTTTGAACTCTCTAAGTCTGGTTACTGAGAAATATAATATGAACATTCGGTAATTTACTTGCTAACTGCCAACATAAAAAGGTCGGGTAAAAGGTTTAAAGTTTCATATGGAATATTTAAATTAATATAAATTAAGCTAGCAAACAACAGCTCGTTATTCTACAGAATAAAATAATAATAATATTTGTAGACGATTTCATACCACTAAATACGTAAAGATTGACTCTTTACTCGTGCTAAGTTCTCTCATATGTATATACTTTTATATTATACCTACATATATTACATCCAAAACTATTTGCGTCGTTATTATTTAAGCGTCATCGCGCTAACTACTGAACCTCAGAGGTAAAATATATCGTTGGACATTATCTAAAACTTTCGACGTTGAACGCATAGAGATTGTTAGACGTGTAGCCAGTAACCACACGTCTCATATCGTGTATACAGAGAGAAGCATATATTTTTAATACCCAAAGGACAGTTTTTTAAACAAAATTTTAAAAAATACTGCCTTAAGTCACTTTCCCACGGACTTCGGACGATGTCACGGGCAGCAGTTTAAAATAATTAAAGACATGTCACAATCGATGAAGGTGATATGTAGCAAAATTATGATTTTAAGAAAATTGAGTTCAAAATGTCACTTAAATATTTTCGAATACGTTGTAAAGTATTTTTTTTTTCTTTTATTGATTAAAAATAAGTTACAAAAATTTTCTTATACATGAGTTATCTTTCCACAAAAACTTCCAGGAGTTTATCTGGACAAGAGGTCGCTCACTAGTTATTTATTATATTTTGCATTACCAATTATGTTTTTAAAATATGTTTTTTAAGTAGTCGCCTGTAGTTACATTTGCCCGATACAACTCCTGCAAGTCATCAGGCAGTTCTTCTACAAACATAGGTATTACATTATTTAGCAGTCTACTTCCATAGAAGTTGTTACAATTGATTCTAGAGACGGCTCAATCAATGTACTTAATACGTCACTACATATCCTAAAATGTTTCAGTTTAGTAAATTTGTGGGTAATTTTTTTTGCGACATATCATCGATTCATGTCTTCAATTATCAAAAGAATTATGCTCTCGGTACGCCTACACCAAATAATTATGTTTGGAGTCATTAAAATAATTTTGATATCTCCTTGAACGTTAAGTATCATTAGCCCCACTTAAGATACTATTACGACCGCTGTGAAACATCTTATTTACTTTAGTCAAATGAACTATATAATTTATTATCCATATAATTAGGTACATACGAAGGCTACGAAAGTTGTTTTGAACCGTTTCAAAATAACTCTTCGAGCTAAACTAGAGACCAGGGAATCTTAAATACGGACGGAGGCTTTTTGTTGTCTCTGGAATTAAGTGGAAGTAGGATAATATTTCTGATATTTGTGAAGACAACCTTAGAACATATCTAGTGCCTAATTGGTTAATATTTTGGAAAAAAATTTGGTCGGTGACTAAAACAGTTCGACGTGTCTGTGGCAGCGTAGCTCCCAAACGGATGGACCTAATTTGATTTTTTTTTGTTTTAAATTTGGCATGATCAGGAATAATTTATCATCATCAGTTTGCTCACTTCGCTTTAAAATAAAAAAAATTACAAAATCGGATCACATTCAAATTTTTTATTTAGTTTATTGTTATTACTACTAATATAGATGATGCAATTAAAACAAAAAAATACTTAGTTTTATCACAAATATTCATATCCTTAGCCAAGGAATAACAGTTAATTATTCCTAAACTAGATTCAAACCTGCGACACCTAAACACTAATTGGGTATGCCATAATTTTATCACAACCATTAGTAACTTGCTTAATGGAAAAGGTAAAATTTTGTTACAAGTATCAGGACACTATGATTATAAACACTAGGGTACACTTAGGGCCTATAAATTAATACCTATTTCAATTAATATCGTGGAGCTATTGAAATACTAATCTGCAATAGTTAAATAGAAATGCCGTACAAATTACTATAAGGTTTAACTGGATATCGAAGTCTCGAGTTTCTCTCTTACATCATAATACAAATTTTTCCATTAGTAAAGTAAAATTTATTCGAAGGTTCTTTGCTCTTCACGCATTTGAATTTGTAACTTAATATGATAATAATAGAGATGAATATTATGCTATAGCGGAAAAACTCTAGGCATGTGTCTCTCCACTCTACGAGTTGTGTTTGAAGCTGGTGATATGTCAGCTAATCTGGACAGAAGCTGGCATGTACGAGTAACACTGCCGATACATTGCAAGTACTACTGGAATGCAAGTCAAAGCATGTGCTTTGACTCTTTGCCAGTGTGCGTTGAGCCTAACAGCGTGTAACTGCTTGTAATTCCAACCCGGATGAATTGTTCGAAATCGAAGGATATTGCTAAGGAGGTCATTATCACGAATGAGTATGACTAACACCGTTGAGGAGCTGACCTGGATCAAGTATCCTACGTAAATACAGCTCATTATAATTGCTCTTCATGATCACAATAATAACACACAACTTTTTTACACTTTTCCATTTTTTATTACGTTTTAATAAGGTTTTACAACAACACGACCGGTTTCGATTAAATAATTGCTCTTCATGATTTTTTTTTGTACAATTTTCCCATAATATTGCTAAAAGATGCCCCCACGCGTGTAGTTTTTTATTTTGTCAAAGAAAAAAGACAATCCGAAAAAGTAATAATTTCTACACACCTCCACTTAAATATTATATAACAATATTTAGCTGTGTTATTTTTATAATCCTCCGTTCGCACAATTCACGTTGAACTGTACACGATTTTTTTGCTCCGCGTATAATAAAAGTCCAGTAAGTGAGCTATATCTATACATATAATAAATCTGACGAGGAGTCGTGTCTGTACATTGAAGATATTTGAAAAAAAATATTATAGGGGACCTTTATTTACGCAATTGTACCCAAAACAATGATTTTTGGAATTTTTGTCTGTTTGTCTGTTTGTCTGTTTATCTGTTTGTCTGTTTGTCTGTGGGTTTGTGCACGCTAATCTCAGAAACGGCTTATCCGATTCAGATGTACTTTTCACTAATATATTGCGGCAAGCTTCACTTAACATTTAGTATTTGTTTCATGTAAATCGGTTCATAAATAAAAAAGTTGTGACAATTTAAAAACATCATGTCGTACTTGCTGGACGTTTGTAGGAACTAGGAAGCGCGCCGGGGCCGTGCGGCGGCGCGGGAGCCGCGCGCCGCGCCGCTTCAAATTTTATTCGCAGCGAATGCACCGGAAGAGAATGGCATTCGATAAAAGTGAATTTCATTTATTTATAATATTATATTATTTAGGATTTGTAAATACATTATTTTTGTATAGGCGTAGAATAGTTTGTTTTCAAATAAACTATTATACATACATAATAAATAGAATTTTATTTGCACGTGCTGAACTAAATATTTATATATAAATAGTTAAACTAAAAAAGTTAGATTAATATAACTTAGATTTATGTATTTCTTGATCTTTTTATTTCTTAGTTTTTATACTAGGTAGGGGTTATGTCAGTTTTTTTCTTGACCTTCTTTATTACGAAAGTTTTTTGTAAAAAAAATCAGTTAGTACTTTTACTAGATATAATTATAGTTCTTGGTGGTAAGGTATTGTATATACATATTTGTTATATAACTACACGTGTTTCTGAGATAAAGGGTCTTGACGTACAGACATACAGATGGACCACGAAGTTAAATCCTATACAAAATTACCGAAAAAATTTGGCCGGGTTTATATGGTATAACCGAATAATATTAATATTATCCGAATAACTTCTCTACTAACTACATGTTGTTCGGGTCCTACTTCTTTTGCTGAGCTCTGAAAGGATGCTACAAACAAATGGCGCAACCGCTGAGGACTTTCGCTAATAGGTACTTGCCAATGTTGATCCCGATCGATGCCCGGCAAGCCGCTTGGTAAACCTACCTAATATACCCTGTAGGGTACATTGGCAAGTACAGCTATTAGCGAAAGTCCTCAGCGGTTGCGCCATTTGTTTGTAGTCATGGTGGTGTTCTGTGTAATTTTTGATGCTGAGCAGTTATGTCTGACTATTCAAGATATAGTTACATCTAATGGGAGTAATCCTATGTCTTCATATGGCATGTCCGAGCCATTATTTGATGGTAAGCTATTATTATTACTTCATCGGCCTACTTCTATTAAAACAGATTTATTATAACACTGCCCTAAATCACTTTTCCACGCGTACGAAGTCGCGGGCACAGCTAGTTTATTCGATATGTTGAACAAAAATCACGTAGAATGAAACTAGAACAACAGATTAAATTAATGGTCCTTGATATTGAAGATTTGGGAATCAGAGCATCTCGGTTTAATCTTCTGTCTCGATTGCAACTTCCTTCCCAACTACACGTGATGATGAAACTATTATTTAACGCTAGCTTGTAATTCAATTTACTAATTAGTTTAATTTGGTACAATTAAAATGATTATTGTATCAACACATAGCTTCTACTCCAACATTGTACTAATAACTTGAATAAGAATAATAAATGTTGCAACATCTTATAAGGCCCTTGCGCCAGAATTAAATTAACCCAGAGTTACCACTCTATTCTAGAGTTAACTAAAACTAAGTGTTATGTGTCGCCAGTGAGCCTAATTAGATCATTAATTAATAAAAGCACAAAAGTACTTTTGTTATAATAACCGCCTTTTTTGGTTGTCGGTTAATTAACAAGCATATTATTATACTCGTTAAAGACCTTCAAAAGTCAACTTGCAAGATACGGCGCTTCCTGATTTTTTGCCATATCTATTTACATTTAACTGATTGTAGATGGTTATTTTTTGACAAGGCTATGAATTAAGTTCTGTTTTATACGCCATTTCATTTGCGATGCGTTCTTTTATATCTCTCTCATTATCGTATGCTATGCATATTATTATATTCTATTAATGAAGCTCATTACGCACGTAATGTCTTTGATAGATTCGTGCTATTCGTGTGGAAACTAACGCAACTGTGTCAATTAGCTGACCAAATATAGCTTAGTCCTGATTTTAATTAGGTTGAGATTGCGGTAAAGAAGTAGGTAAGAAGCTGCCAAAGAAATAGAGCGCAGTTTTATGAAAATTAAATTAAAAGACAGAGTTAGACATTCCAAGGTAAGAGAAAAAACAAAGGTAAGAGATGTGGTAAAACATGTCCTCACACAAAAGTGGAAATGGTCAGGACATATTCAAAGAGTGAAAAATGGTCACAGATAGTCACAAATTGGTATCCAATACATAAAAAAAGAAGAAAGGGAAGACCTTTAAAAAGATGGAGTGACGACATAGAGAAAATTGCTGGAAAGTTCTGGCCGAGATTGGCGCAAGATAGAGACATCTGGCACGGTCTGGAGGAGGCCTACACCGCGATCGGCGGCCCTTACACTTAAAAATACTAACAACATAAATAAAGTACAAAACTAACACTACTAACAAACAATTAAGAATACACTTAAGTTAATATCGTAAAAATGTAAGGGAAAAAAAGGCTAATAAATAAATAAATAAAGATTGCGGTACAGTCACAATAACTAACAAAGATTGTGCTGAATTTATAATGATGTACACGAATACAAAAATAATATTATGCAATCATACAATTAATGATGCAATATGGCACACAGCGTTTTTATTGTGATATATGATATCCACAGGGTGTAAAAAGAACAGTGACTATAGCTTTGAGATACGATTATACTACCTGTGCTCATTTTGGAAATGTATTTTTTTTTGTCTAAAAACTAAAAAAAATATTTTTTTACTTTTTAACATTTCTTTTTTTTCGTCGCAAGAATTAACTAAAAAGCAAAATAAAATATTTTTATTTTTGAAAAAAATAATATATACATTTTTAAAATGAGAAAAGGTATTATATTATACAATCCCAAAGTTATAGTGACTGCTCTTTTTACACCCGTTATAGGTATGTATCTAATATCTAGTTAAGCTTTTGTGGTGTGGGCTTTGTAGGTATAGAATATTATGTATATTGTGCGTACGGTGCATACAACTAACTCTAAATTGATTTAACCCAGACGCAAGTGGGCCTATGATACACAAATTCTCTCCATGAAAGGATACATTCACTGTTGTACATTTCAAAAGACTTAGGCAAACGGCATCGCTTACTTTATCGGCAATAAATTTACTTCAAACACCGAACCATTTTGCGTCGGTTGTGAAATTTCCTTGCCAACCGTACATTAATTGTAAGGCATATCCATTGTTCCCTAATAGGCCTTTCGCAGTATTTACACTAATATGGCATTTCTAAGCGAAGACCAAGCATCTTGATACCATATTTTATGCCAAGTCCTAGAGTGATATATTAGATTTATGCGCTAAGTATATTTTAGTATCGAACGGAATGAAGAAAATTACTGTTTTCTTAAACTAAAGCTATCATATCTTTTAGAGATGTTAAAAGACAGCTTTTCAGAAAATCTGTTCGTCTTATTCTTATAAAGAGATAGATATATGATATTGTGTCGTTAAATTAAACTACAGTACGCTCACGACCTAAATGTCTTTAGGAAATTGTAGTTTCTCATAATATATCGTCTGTCATTTCTATAAAAAATTTTGGGCCCATATACGCGTTATATGCTACGAAAATTACAGTTACAAATAACGGACCTTGCCGAAAAACAAGAGTCATTATCAGTCGGCAGTATAATACTAATTATACGTTTACTAATATAAATACCTTTATATAGACATCAATTTTATCAAAGTAATATAGACTGTAGAGCCTTAGGCCTTGTCGCATTTGCGTTTGTCAGAGGAATTTACTAATGGGTGCCAAGTGTCCGCTATGATACTAATACGCCTCAAATAGCTTTTGCCCGCAGGATCGCTCGTTTTAAACACGACTTTTATTATATTATATACGAAATAAACATGTCTAGTATTTGTGTGCAAAACTATGAAACAAACAAACTAAGGAGGAAACCCCACGGTCTATAGAAATGCAAAATAGGTATTTGTAAATTCTATTGCTGTCCCGCAACTGGCCGATCAAACTGGTAGAGACAACTGCAGCTTGCTGAAGTTACCTATTTAATAATAAATAGACGATTTGGAAACCCTTGTTTCCTCCTACAAAACTCAACCGATTTTGGTAATTTTTTTATTATAAACTAAAAAAAGGTTAACATGTTTCATTTTTATCATAAAATGTGCTCCAATTTGTTTCCTGGATGTTTTTTTGCCGCCGAAAATGTGACCATATTTTTTAGGTTTTTAAACGTCCATATTTCTTTTAATAATAGATTTATGAAAAAAATAAAAAATAGGGACGTACTAATAGTATAGATACTTAGGAAAAAAATATTACTCTAGTGGCATTCTCCAGGTAGGAAACAGGAGTAGGGGAGTCCCCTGTTTTTGTATGGAAAAACGGCTGTTGTGTTTCCTCTTAATGACTGAACTCTATCTATAGTTTACCTATGTCCATAGTCATGTTTAGCACTCTGATTTATCAGCAAATCAATGGAATTTAATTAGTCGCAAGCACCTAAAATTTCGAGAATGTATTCAATAAAAAAATTGTGCGTCTGCAATTCAGGTCCCATCTCCAGTGTGTCATGCAGTCAGTGCGTTGTATACAGATTAGTCTCATACGAGTGTTATACAACGGATTTGCCAACAATACTCTTGCTATTAAGCATCAGCTGTGTCTTCTAGTCAATGTATTTATTATATGTGCCAATTTCACTTATTGCCACACATAAATAACAATTTATATTATCAAAAGCGTCATCAGCTGTCCGTAATTAAATGATCGAACATGAGATTATATTCAAATTTAGATTAAATTGGTTGCAGAATGTTATATAATTATTTTTTTCTATTTAATTTAGTAGCAAGATAAACCTACATGCAGTATTTTTTATATGTGGGATTGGAACCCACGATGGATGAATGTAGATCATAATATACATGTAACTAAGCTAATCATGGTGAATGACCACACGCTGCGTGGTGATGAAAGCTGCTAGCGCAATGTTATAATTTCGCAAGCAGCGGGTACATTGTCTCACTAACAATTAAACTATAACTGCACTTCCTTATCTGCTATAATATGGATGTAAATTATGGCCCGTACATGGCTTGGGCGCTTTGATACTGTCTAGTGACTGTATATGGAACTGCAGAGAACTGCGACTCTTAATACAATCAAAGCTTATGCAAATACTAGAGAATGATTACTTTATATACAGGGTTTCAAAAGAATATAAAAAAATACATTTCTAAAATTTCCGCATTTTAGAAATGTATTTTTTTATATTTTTTTGTCAAAAACTAAAACATTTTTTTTTCATTTCTTATTATTTGTGGCAAGAATAACGAGAAAACAAAACCATATTTTTCTTTATTTTTGTTAAAAAATACACAAGAAGATGCATGTTTAATTCCAAGAGCTGCACCGTACTGCATAATTGCAGTTCGCTGCGCCAAAATAGAAGTTATATTTCAAACGCCATCAGCGCCGCCACTCGTATGAGGTGACCCTTACAATTCTGTTATTCAAAATCGTTTCTTTCTATTGCCGCATGGGAGGCATTCCAGCAACTCTTTTGCAGGACTACCATTTGAGATTTTGTATGGCGTTAAACCTTTTCATTTAAATCTATTTTGCCTTAAAGCTATTATAGGTGATCATCAGACATAATTAATGAGTGTGTATACCCGCTGTAGGCTAGATACATCTCTCTACCCTACTGCGAGTCCACAGCCTAGAGGCTAAAGTCAACAGTCCTTACATAATAAATTCGCATCTTCAGAATTATAGGGACCTAGTCCAAAAATTCATGATTTCGACTTTTAGTCAAAAATTGACCTTACGGGACTCCTTAAGGTCCATTCTAACGGGATAAATTATTGGATTAGGTCCCTATAATTCTGAAGGTGGGAATTATCAATGAAGTCAATGTCAATTGAAGGGGAAGTCGTGATTGCAATCAACGGACAACGCATATCATACCTGTATTAGCTCTGGGGTCTCTCACAGCCCCCGATAGGGACTGGAGACCACCGAAGTTGGATCCGAAATACCCGTCATTGTAGCCCAGACCGAGGTGGCCAAACTGGGCTGACGTCAGCACCGCACAGCACAATACCACTAACGCCTGCAACAAAAGAGATGAGAATTAAAAAAAAATCGTTAGTGAAACTAAAAATCGCTTAATAGTCAGGGTTCCCCCATACATTGCTTTCACTTAATTAGTATCAAGCAAATTTTTCTTGAGTAGCTTCATCTCTGTTAGCTACCACAAACAAGAGTTCCGTCCTAGAAATTCTTGGGCGACTCATCAAAATGAAGGTACTCACGAAAAATTACCTTGATACTAATCAAGTGAAAACAATGTATGGGGGAACCCTGACTATAATATAAAGCTAGCTTCCAATTGACAACAATACTAAACATCATAATATAGCAATAACTTACGAAGGAACTTTCTATTTACATAAAATCATTTCATAATGTTAGATAGTCATAAGTTTAGATATTATTGACACAAGTATGTCCTTGGTAGCACAAGTGCACGTTCAAATGAACAGGAATGTAGGAAATTACGCAAACAAACGCATACGAGTCAGGTTTGTGTCTGAATTGAACTTGATATGTGACCTCAGCGGTACCAGGCTCACATGAACTCGCATTAGTCACGGTCCTTTATGTGTAGTTGAAGTTCAAGGTATACTTTCGTCATATATATCGGTTCGTCAACATCATAGGTATATGTTGCTAATGCGTATTGCTTCATCTTTCTGTATTGTTGCTATTTGGTAAGCTATTTTTTAAGATTTGGAAATGTTTACGTTGCATTGTGGGATTAAAATAGGGTTGTATTTTGTATTTGAAAATTAATGAAATATCATTTTGATTCCCGGAAATAGCTTTCTATCATCAATTTTAAAATTGCTTCTATTTCGAATCCGTCTAATAATACATAATAACTCCATAATAATCATACAGTCATTTTATTATGGTGTATACAGAATTGTAACTCTTTAATCAATTACGGCACGTTTCGTACATGACATGTAATAGTGGATCGGTGTCGCATTTATGCAACTTCACTACTAGTTTAAGAATAGGTTATAAAAACCGACGGTTAGACTAGACAGCGAATATTTAGTTAATTTACTAAATAACTCGTTTCGAGTTATAAATCTCAATCAATCTCCTCCCAAAGTGATCTAACATGAAAAATATGTTTACATATTAATCTAAGTCAGCAAAATAATAAGATACACCGATACAATCATCTAAATTCATGTTACAAATGTTAGGTTGTAAGTCTTGAACCGGCGACCTCTGAGCAGCTGCCTGTGTTAGTTCGATCGCTGAGCACGATAACAAATCGCTTCTACTCTACATTAAGTAGTAGCTCTAATAAAGCACATTATCACCCATAACACAAAGTAGATATATAACAGAGATACAACCTAGTACTAGAAAATGGTATCACCCTTATACTGGCAATTTGACTGGCTATTTTTGTTTTCTTCGATTTCCAATAGACAAAGGATGAAGCCCAGACACATTCCGGAAACCGCCATCTAGCGTCACTATTGGAAAATACTAATTACTAATTTCGTTTCGTATTTTCTTCTTAATATAATTAAGGAGTTGAATTAAGCTTATCTTTATTTTAATGACAATATTTGTACTTAATTCGCCATATTTAAATATTATAATTTACAAACGTTAATAGTGACATCTATTGCAATTTTTTTGTATTAAACATAGATGTTAGAATATTAGTGGTGAAAATTATGCTTAATTAAAAGTGTTTATTACTGACTCATACTTATTACATGAAACATAGATATTTAGACAACTAATGAAACGATTTGGGTTTTTTGTCTTTATTTTCGCAATAATTTTAACTGTACCAGGGAATAAGACTTTAGTAAACGGTTTCGACATTCAACGAGTGTTCATCATAACAATATTATTTTTATAAAGGCTTCGAAAATTAATCGTAAAAAATACTTTCTATTTGTGTAAGGAATTTTGGAATGGCTAATTTTATCATTACTAGCTAACTAGTCATAAACTTCTATGAACTAGTATTAATAATACCGATATTTACGCTGTCCCAATATTTATCTGCAAGATAAGTTGTAATTGCAGATTTCCTAAGTCTCATTTCTCACAGTCACAAAGATATCTATCGAAGCTTTGATTTAATACTTGTTTCATCAATGTTCCAATTTGAATACTTCCTAGAATATAATAAAATTACGACACAAACTAAACACAAAAAATGTTATTATATTATTATATAAAACTTAACAATAATAAATATAAGGAAGAGATTAGATACCGGAAAATATATAAAATTTTAAATCCGTTCGTAACATTATAATTTTAATATCATTACATTGTTTTAACATCTCTACATTTTTTTTTTTTTTTTTAATTTTATAAATTGGATTATGGAAACTTTAATTTCAGAGCTTATTCGTTATAATTTATTGAATGTAGCATTCAATACATTATATCAATTAACTTTATTAAGCTACAACATTTTTAGTAATTTTTTTCTTGATGTTTTCAAACCATAGCTTAATCTTATTCCTAGAGAGTAATATTTGGGCTTCACATCTTTAAGATAAACTAGATATCGCATATAATATAAGCTAGGCGAAACACTCGAGTGATAGTTGCAAACAAGCAAATTACTCGCAATACTAGAACAAGGCAACGGTTGCGACAATATCCGTACGAGCTATCTATCGGCACCCGAATTGATAACGAAACTGCTTTAATTTCTTCATTTAAATGCACCAATACAATGTTCGGTATCGCAGTGTTGATGATCCATATCCCTGTTACTAAATAACGGTAATTGGTATATCAAATTTGGTGCAATATTAAAAATACAAAATGTTCAAGTGGCCATTGGCATCCTACTACACTACTACACACCTACATCCTAGTATGGAAAATGTGAAAGTTTTTCAAAATATTTGTGAGTTGTTCATGATTGGATTTTGATGAAATTTAGTATGATGAGGCTTTGGGTGAAAACATAAGCTTCATTTTTTATCCCGAAGATGTGCAGAGTGGAATAATGTTTATTTAAGTATTTAGATACGAATGCTAGTTTCCTTTATCTTATGCTTGGCGTGTTATGGTGTATTTCAATATCCTATCAATCTATAAGAAAGGATAGATCTCCATAGTAACAACGAAAAGCTGTCAAATTGTATGGCGATCTGATTTTAGATTCTCTAGGTAGATTATTAAAACGCACCATTAAATACCTAAACAGATTTTCTACGAAATTATATCATTAGAAATCACGTATTTTGCAGCATTTAAGTGTCGATGAAGTATAGATATTTGGTAAAATAATAACTCACGATTTCAAAATATTTCACAATAAATTACCACCAAGTGCACAGCTGCGGAAGTAGTAATTAAAACTTGATTTACTTTTAGCATTAATTCATTATCAAAATGTTTAATTATTAGTTTAAGCTTGCTCACCATGAAAACGAGGTAAGTGTAGGTAAGGAAGTAAGTGACCTTATAATAATACAGTTAAAATACGTAATAATATGTAACCTTATATTTTGCATTTGCGCGAATATTGCGCATCGCAATAATAATACTTCCTTTACGATTTTTATTGCGGTTTTTTTAATGACTTCCGCAAAAGTTTAATTACAATAAAATAGCTACGGTGCAGTATTAAATCTCGTATAATATATTTTAACGTTAAATGACGACTACTCCCTTTTTCCCATCGAAAGCGTTCATGTTTCGAAAATAGAAGAAAGAGAGAAGAGATAAGTAATTCTTAAAAAATATATTAGAGAAGTTAGGAATCAAAAGTTTTACCGCTTTTCTTTATAAAATGTACCTTTCGAAAAACTGTAGCAACTGTACGAAACTGCCAGTTGTTCGTATAAATTCCTTTACAAACGCACAATTGCGTTTGCATTCGCACGGCAAGGACATCTGCGTACGTGCAATGTATCATGTGTTTCATCTCTTTAGCATGTAAATAAAACATCAAGATTCTATTAAGATATCTTAAATGTCACAAAAGTACAATAGTCCATTGAAAAGTTACATTTTGGGTTGCGTTTTTTAGAGGACGCAATTTTATTTTTTTGATGTGTAGGGGGGGTCAGTGTAAAGCTAAAACCAAGTTTGTGGGGTCGCCACCCTTGTCCCACGGCCGCCATCTTGAAAATAGGGGTTGAAATGGTATTTACGATATATCTCTTAAACTATTTATTTTATAAAAAAAAATTGTTAACATTTTTTGTTGCAAATTAAATTTTCTACAACTTTGCTCCAGTAACTTTTTGTCGTAGAACTATAAATAAAAAAGTTATAAGCGAAAATCTTCGGAAATTTGAAAAAAAAAATTATATTTTTCGATGTAACTTTTTTTTTATCATTTTACGAAAAAATTATATTCGACCATTTTCGTACATCGTTTTTTGAGGAACAACTTTTATTCGCATCATTTTTTCATTAAGTCAATAGCTAAGGTTTTACAGCGCGCCGAAGTGAGTACTATTTTTCAGTACTCTCAACTATACCTATATTATACGTGTGTACCTATGATAAGTCATCAGTTATTGTTTGTTTTTTTTCTTTTTTTTTTACTTTATCATTATAACTTTTTTAATTACAAATTTTGCAATATTATTAATAATTAATTATTGACTCTTTTCCCCACCACCCACGAGGTAGAGTCTAGAGGTGCGTTTTTTTTTATGTGATATCCCCAATAGGCATAATCCACGGTGATTTTCTAAATTAGAACTACTTCGTCCTCAGTCGTTTCGATGGACCAGGCTGGGGCTCAGCATCTGATCGGCTTTCTGAATTAAATACCAGTGGGAGAACTGGACAAGGAAGGGGTGTTAATGTTGGCGGTTCATCATCAAAGTCATCTTCATTTATTAATTCTGAGAGCATTCTGAGTTTCTGAGATTTTATTAAATCGGGAGCATGTTTCTGATAGTCTTTAGATGCAATAAATCCACCTCAAAGGCTGTACTAGACCTGACCAACCACATAACTAAACACTTAGATAATAGAAAGAAAGTTCTCACTATCTTTTTGGACCTCGCAAAGGCCTTTGACACTGTATCCGTGCCTCTTCTTCTTAACAAACTAGAAGGGGTTGGTGTCAGGGGCATATCGCTTGATATTCTGACAGATTACTTGAGTGGGAGAACTCAATGTGTTAAAATTAACAACTACATAAGCAATGAGCTCCCGATAACTTTCGGTGTCCCACAGGGAAGTGTGATCGATCCAACGCTGTTTCTTGTGTATATAAATCAATTATGCCAGTTGAACTCTAAAAACACCAAGATAACAGCTTTTGCCGACGACACGGCACTTACCATTATTGGTGATTCCTGGGCTGAAGTGTTTTCTACCGCACAAAATACATTTGACGTTGTCTCAGCTTGGTTGGCTACAAACTCCTTAACGCTCAACGCGGACAAAACAAACTATATGACCTTTTCCCTGCGTGCATCTACACAACCTCCTCCAACACTTAATTTAACTGCTCACATATGCCCCAATTCCTCTCAATCTTGTAATTGTCTGCGGCTCTCACGAGTACCTACAACTAAATATCTTGGTGTCTTGCTGGATTCCAATCTCTCCTTTGCATCACACATTGATCTCTTGCAATCAAGAGTACGGAAATTAATTTATATATTTAAAACGCTTCGACACGTTGCTAACCCACAAATTGTTAAATAAGTTTATCAGGCCCTATGCCAATCAATTCTCACGTATTGTATTTCTTCCTGGGGAGGTGCACCCAAAGCTCGTCTACTTAAGCTCGAACGAGCGCAAAGAGCCGTCTTGAAGGTAAGCACCTTTAAAAAATATACCTTCTCTACAACTGAACGCTATAAAAACTGCAGAGAGTTGACAGTAAGGCAACACTTTATTTCGCATACAATCCTTTTGCAACATGCTGCTACTACTTTTAAAAATATAAATAAACGGCGCAGAGACAAAATTTGTAATATTAGAAAGAATAATTTCGTACAATCTATGAGATTTAACTATTTCATTGCACCGTACCTGTATAACAAAATTAACAAACATATTCTTATCTATCAACTTAACTTTGTAGCTTGTAAAAAAGCTGTCAATGATTGGCTCCTTGGCTTGACATATGAAGACACTGAAAAACTGATATGTCCTACACTGTAATCATCTATTCACAAATCACAGGCAATCACTGCTATTACATCTCACATTCATTTCATCATTAAAATCAACACATTGGCTTCACTTCATGGTCTTAATTAATAACATACTACATATATATATACTATAATTAATACAATATTTTGTGTAGAAATAAACTTTTTTTTTATTTGTTTAAATTATTCCCGATTGGATTTATGTATTGTTTTTGTTTTAATGAACAAACGAATTTATTAATTGAATTTATATTTATATATTAAATAATTATCTTTACTCTTATTGATTCCAATATAAAATAATTTTAACAATTGTTTTTTAAAAATGTAAAGCTCTGATTATCGCACGAATCATACCTATTAAAATGTGATAAATATCAATTTGTTTGATGTTGGGAAAGGGACCAGTAGCTTTAACACAGGTTACACTGTAACCTAGCTAAGCTGCTGGTTGCGATCCAACCATATGTGTATTAATAAAACCATTGATATGTTAGTAATCATTGTATGCTCTAGATTAAGGTTTTATATTTTATGTGCTGAATAAAGATTATTATTATTATTATGCAAAGACCAATTTCCGGAGCGTCCTGCCTCTATGAAATGTTTCAGAAGAGTGACCAGTCTGTAATATTGAACCCATAATTTTGCCGTTGGTCCTTTACTTTCCAGCATGTTCAAAGCCTCCTCAAATTTAGTAGTTATTTGTTGGAATAGAGGATTATGTATAGCTTCAAAAATTCTTGTTCTATCAATATCAGTACTATTATCATCCAGAAAATCTCGTTCTTCTTCTGTAAATTCTATTGAATCCATAACTATTTTTGTTATTGATAAGTGTACTAGCAAATGAGCACGTACAGCCCTACTATAAGCATGTCCAGATATTATATGCTGTACGCAGTTCTCAGCATAAATTAATTTGAAGATATCTTCGAGTCCACTACCAGACATGATATATCCAATCGCACCTATTAACGACATGAGCAAATGGAACCCACCTAATCGAACTACGACCTTCGATAGATCGGTATTAGGATCAGCAGCAGCTGTAATGTCTCGAGCTTTCCAATATAGTGGTTGATCAAATGTCACAATGCATGTTTTTTGATTGAAAGCTTTACATTTTTCAATAGAAAATAAAAGAGATGTTAAAATTGTATCATAATCTGATGGTAGCTAAGGTAGTAAACGCTCCGGTTTATAAATGGCAAACATATAATTCTACTTCTTTCAAAAGGTTTTTCAGCAGTTGCTTCGATCATAAATCCATTCCATCCGCTGATATTCACAGTGCATGACCATTTACCATACAGCCACATCAAATCACAAGGGGTAGGAACAATTTGTTTGGTCGATTGTGGGGCCCTTTCAATTACTGAAACATTTATTTTACTGAGACCTACGGTTTTGCCTTTTGAGTAGGATGAAAGAGGAATTAATCCACAATCAAAAAATAAAAAAAAACAAACAATAACTGATGACTTATCATAGGTACACACGTATAATAATTATAGGTATAGTTAGTACTGAAAAATAGTACTCACTTCGGAGCGCTGTAAAACCTTAGCTATTGACTTAATGAAAAAATGATAATAATAAAAGTTGTTCCTCAAAAAACGATGTACAAAAATGGTCGAATATCATTTTTTTCGTAAAATGATAAAAAAAGTTACATCGAAAAATATAAATTTTTTTCTCAAATTTCCGAAGATTTTCGCTTATAACTTTTTTATTTACAGTTCTACGACAAAAAGTTACTGGAGCAAAGTTGTAGAAAATTTAATTTGCAACAGAAAATGCTAACAATTTTTTTTTATAAAATAAATAGTTTAAGAGATATATCGTAAATACCATTTCAACATCTATTTTCAAGATGGCGGCCGTGGGACAAGGGTGGCGACCCCACAAACTTGGTTTTAGCTTTACACTGACCCCCCCTACACATCAAAAAAATAAAATTGCGTCCTCTAAAAAACGCAAGGTAAGGCCTAAAAAATGTAACATTTCAATGGACTACAACATTTATGCACACTATGGCCATTTCGTCGCTATACGATCGTTTAAAATACTGTGTCATATGACAGGATTATTAATTTAAACTGATTCATTGTGTATATTGCGTCAATAAATTTATGTATTCTTGCTATATTAGAAAAATATGACATTCTAGCTTCTTGTTCATATTACAGTTATAGGTGTCTATTTTCATAGACATCAATCACATGCCATAGACTGCACCATATTACATCAATACGAGTACGTTGTGTGATGGCCACATGCATCCCGACGTAACCATGTCGAGTTGTCGACCGTCGACCGTCAGCGCCATACCGCGGTGCAACCGCAGACTCACGCACGTGCACGCCTAACTGACCGGACACAATGAGTTATAACCTTGACTAACTAATTTCAAAATAGGCATATTTATTGGCAGAATATAAATAATAATAGCTTTCCTCACCGATTTCGGTGTCGGTAGCCGATTTTATTGAAACCAGGCCAGCTGCGCAGGAGTTATTTTATGGTGCCCAAGTGTGTGCGCAATACACAGAAGCACTCTCTCTTCCTTTTACTCTCATAACCCAGTGGGACGGTAAACCGACACGACTAGCGAGAGATCAGGCGCAGGACCGACTTTTTACATGCCCATCCGACGATCATCTTTCTTGTCAGACAATCTGGTGATCAGCCTGCATTGTCCTAACCAAACTTGAAAACAACATTTTTTGTTGTTCCAACGCGGGAATCGAACCCACAGGCAGGATATACCTAGATGGACAGCGTGAGAGTAGTAACTGATAGAGATTCTAATTGTTATAAAATATTTCTAGATAATTGATGACAGCTTCGTCACGAAAACCATTTAGCAGGACACGAACTATATGTTTGACTATAAAGCATCATCACAGGACAATGTTTTAGACTACACAGGTGCCTCAGTGATATTTAAATGTCAGGCTAAAGGCCAGTGACGTAAAAAATGTATAATGAAATGATTTATTATGACAATAGAGGCCCATAGCGTAATTGCTAAAATCTGTGATATTCTCTTTCTCAAAAAAATATAATAGAAAAAAATAATTATCATCTAAATTTATATTCACACACAATTATTTCGGAACGAGAAATCGAGTGCCCTTGACACCGGAAACATTAAGGTAACAATGCACACGGCTGCAGTTGCACGCGCTACATACCAACTGCAACAAAAGTATCAAGTATGCCTAGTTAAAAAGTTATTAGTTGGTGGCAAATTGCAATGGCCTTATTCCTATATAGTAACAAGGCTTGAAACAGAAAAAACAGTTTTAAACTTAGAAAATGAAAAAGACAATTCCCACAAAATAAAATGAGCCACGGCTTAAAAACGTAAAACAATGTTTTCTTGATTAATAATAATTCAAATCTTATTACAAATACTTTGTTTAAAACCGTTTAATAAAAATGTTCTAAATTATATTGTGTTAATAGTATGCTTAAGGCCCACAGCCATAAGCCATTATCGAAAGCAACAAAGTACAATGTCGAAACAAAATCAGCCTATGTACCTTTCGCGATTGCGAAGCTATTTAAAATACAGCTTTCCGTAACACGATAATAATTTATTGCAATTATTTGTAGAACATAACGGGTGTAAAACACCGAAAGTATTGCGACATGGTGAAGAAATGGCTACCGCTGTCGCATACGTGTCGCATACGAGATAGGTGCGAGACAGCAACGCGAACTGAATAAGTGAATAAGGATGTTTTGTCAACAACACAACAGTTACATACTAATATTACGTTTTAATAAAAATTGTATCAGAATATGACTGTCGCAGTCATCTAATTAAATCAGCTATTTCATTGAGTGACTAGCGTTTTTATCGAATGACGACATTTAATTGAAAGACTAGGCCGAACATTGATTGTACAATCGTCACTCAACGTCCAATTAGTTAGCGGATTGTAACATAGCCCTTATATGAGAGCGGACATAAAATCAGTCAGGTGACTGAATTTTCCCAAAAGCGAATCTATCAACCCCGACTCCACGTAGTACTTGTCTGTCAACCCCTAGAGTGTATATTTAAGCGCGTAGGCGCGGAGGGAGAGCAGCCCCCGCCCGCCGTAACGAAATGTAGAAACTGTTGGTTGATGTCATTCGTTACGCATGGGCGAAGGGGCTGCATTTCCCGCAGCGCCGGAGACGTGACAGACCGACATTGTCCCAAAAACAAATCTATCGACTCCACATAGAACTTGTCTATTTTATCTAACCTCTAAACTGCAACTGTAAATATTTTCTTAACTAGTGGTTGCTGAGTAAAGGGGAGGGAAGGGGGGATTTCCTTTGTCCCCTTACCGCCGTCTCCACCTTTCTCCCCTGTTTTACTCCTGGAAATATCCCGGAAACACAGACATAACCTCAAAACTTCAACCACAAATATCTTCCAAACTAGTAGTCTCCCAAAGGTGGGAGTGGTAGGGGGGGGGTTCCCCCCCCACCTCCCCTCCCCCCCCCCCCCCCCCCCCCCCCCCCCCCCCCCCCCCCCTCCACCCCCCCCCCCCCCTCCTCCACCCCCCCCCCCTCCCTCCACCCCCCCCCCCCCCCCCCTCCACCCCCCCAATTAAGAGGGATTTATACTAAATTTTTTCCTTCATCGAATGAGAAAGCTCCTCCTTTTTTGGAAGTCGGTTAAAAAATCGGACTAAATGACGTTCAGTCAATGACTACATGACTAAATGACGTTCAATCAATGTTCAGTCAAGACATTGGACGTTACAATAAACAACTTGACCAGTTGTCCTTTAGTCTTTCAATTAAATGTCGTCATTCGATAAAAACGCTAGTCACTCAATGAAATAGCTGATTTAATTAGATGACTGCGACATGACTATATCACTTATAGCAAATTTTTATCAACGGTTTTCCAAAAATGGAGAAGTTGGTAAGTGCGCACATTTTAAATCAACTAATTAAAAAAATATTTGTGCAACTTTTAGTAGTGTCCACTGAACAGTATTCGTTGTAAATACATTGCTAGAATTGTGCTATCTTTTAATTAAAGTTACAATTGTAATTACATACAGGAACAAATTGCAATGGCTATCATAATAGCCAATCGCCTACCGTCTAGAGACTAGACAATTGGTACTTGCACTAAGACTCTGTGCAGACGAGCCACCACAGTCTCCGACGGGTGCAGAGGCACGGACTAGAAACGCGTCCGGTAAGTCCCTAAGAATATTAAAAATATAGCTAGGCCAGGTTGTAGATCAACTACGAAATCTCACACCCGACGGAAGCCCGAACAGGGAGGGCCCCTAGTAGAGAACCACGGCCAGGGATCCTCAGATCCCTCCACGTGGGGTGACCAGCTGTTTATACTATACTAGCTGTGCCCGCGACTTTGTCTGCGTGGTTTTTGAGTGACTTAAATCGTTTATGCAACGCACGCAATGAAAGTCCTCAAATGTGAATAATTTTCCCCGTTTTTGCAACATTTTTCACTGACGCTTCGCTCCTATTAGTTGCAGCGTAATGTTATATAACCTAAAGCCTTCCTCTATAAATGGACTATCAAACAATAAAATAATTTTTCAAATCGGACCAGTTGTTCCTGAGATTAGCGCGTTTAAACAAACAAACAAGCTCTTCCGCTTTATAATATTAGTATAGATTCACGTCATGAATTGAGATCACCGATCCGCCAACTACCCTTAATATATATCTGATAAATGTACATAATTTAGTAGTATTTGTGTGTACAATGAGCTCGCTATTTTGTGCCGTGGGTCAATTTTCGTCTATTAAGAATACAGCGAGCCATCAGTGCAAATTTGGCCAATAACACTTAAGCAGTTCACATTCACCAATTAAAGTAAGCTATTATGACATTTGTGCTAAGCCTAAAACATCAGATATTACACTTTACAGTACTCTATACTGATGACTGACACTGATACTATAGCGTGTCTATAACTTATTAACAACTAATACATGTGTAAACATGTTAATTTGTTCTTTTTGCGTGAGAAGGGCATATAATTAACTCCGAATTAAAGACTACATATTTTTTCATATTACATCACATAAAACCTGCAATAAAGGTTGCCTTACACTAGGAAGTATTAAAGTAGAAAGCTCATCGCTTACACTAAAATACTTGAACCATCCAACTAAGTTTCATTTCCGGCATCTTTCTACAAAGTTATTTTCTAATAACGTTTGCACAAAGGTAGTAAACTGTCCTATGTCCATTGACTAGCATACTTACCATGTCAGGCAATGTTGTCACCTACATTACGAAGGTTAGCCTAACTACTTTGTTTCCACGCGACCACCACGCCTCGTATTTAAAACTACATCAACTATTACACAATCACAGTAATACCTAAGTTACAGGCAATTATAAAATTCGTAAGGCCAAATAGTAACCTTTAATTTGGCGTTTAAAATGTATCTAATTGATTGATCTGGAAAAAGTTTTTGTTTAATAAAATAAAACACTGCCTAATGCTAGCAAAACTATAGCAAACAGCCACGATATAAATAAAAATTATTGTACATTTTCTTAGATATTTCATTAAAAATACGCCTTTTACTCCACACGGGTCTATACTTCAAGCTACTTATGTAACGCTCACGAGGCTTCTGAGTAACGTTTGCGGCAATTTCACTTTCGTCGAAAAACAAAACATTCAAGGCTATACTGAAGCGCATTCCCGACACGCCAGTGTGTTAGATTATCTTAATTGTGTTACATAAATTGCTGGGCGAGGTATTCGCTATGAATGGAGTAGACAAACATTTAGACGGGCAGAGCAGACGAGCGACGGTTACATAAGTGTCGCTACACTTCCACGATAGAGTAAAGTAGGCAATCTCATTATAGCAACACTAGTCTATGTCACATGTTCGATCTTTATGATATAATTTTACAGAATATTACAGTCTTATAAAATAAAAAAATATATGATAATTTCATTTATTCATCTTAATTGTTTATATAAATAAAACGTAAAAAGGCACATATTTTTATATACAAAGTTATGTGGGAATTAACACAAGTTCTTGTTAAATTTACATTTAATTAATAAACCCAACTTGTTTGCCTTGTATAGGTATAATGTGTAGTTGTAATGTATTCATATTTTTAAGTTTATTAGATAAGGTGGGAAGTATTAATTGAAATACACCATTAATTAAATAACTGTCTCAAAGTGTTAATTTTTATCGTCTAATAATAGTCAGAGTTAGTTTTGCTTCATTCGTTATAAAGTTACGCTATATTTAGGTATATTTTATAGACAAATGAAAAAAGTTTTACGATAAATGAATCCATGTCGAATTTTATTCTGTATAATTGCATTCGAGTAAATTTGCACTGTCATAATTTCATATAACGCGGACGTTGTTGAAACGTTTATTTCTCATAAAAATACTTACGCAACAATCAATAAGGATAAAAAAGGTCTACATTGTTATAAAGTTTCATATTTTAATATGGTTCTAAATTTAGTGTCGCAAAAGTATTATGGATTTAAATTTTTCTGTGTGCCTACCTTATTTCCCATCCTTCGACTACAAAACGAAAGGGTTTAAACGACGAATCGAAATTCTATGGCCTGTTTAGTGAGACAGAATGACTCACTGCATAGTAATTGATAATATTACCAAAATCCCAAGGGCGATGTGTCTATAAAGGTAATTTCTTCTCATCAAACGATAATTTCACTAGTCTCCTGCGTCTAAAAATTTCGGTGTGAAATGTGATGTATTTATTTATTTATTTAATCAATAAAATAAAAACAAAAAAAATCTATACAGTGTAACATAAACTATTAGTGGTTTTTCCACACACTGCTAAATGCTAGTCGTCGATTACAGGTAATCTAAAGTAAGTATTTACTTGCCTCTCTTGTGTTCGATTTTTCAATCTATTGTTTTAGTGCAGAGTTTTATTTTCAAAACTGCGCTATGCCAACCCGTCCGCCAAGCGTGGCGAGTACAGGCAACTACCCCTTTAGAAATATTTTGTTTTTAATAATTTCAGCTATGATGTCCACTAGCGGACATAAGCCACTACGAAAATATTTCGTGGGGAGCCTATACTCGCGACCTGTGACTAGCAGTGTGTTCTTTTAAACGCTTCTTTTACTCTGATAGCTCAGATCATTCTTATCGCACACTGTCGTTTCTTTAAACAATATTGTAAATTTTGAAATTTTCGATCTGTTCGCTTTACTGCTAGTGGAACGACTGGCAGATGTTAAATTTTGATACTTCTCGTTTATCTAATAAATTCTTATTATATTTAAAATTATCAATTTCAAGAATAATACAAAAGAATCCTTAGTAAATTTCCTCCACGATAACCTAAAAATAACATCGAGATCAGTGAAATCTGTCAAATCCAAGTAAACGTCAAAAAATGTACATTATGTCTCAAGTAGAAATAGGCAAAATGGCGTGATCATTCTGAGCCTTTTGAACAGTTTTTGACAGCTGACAGCTGCGTGTGGAACACTAGTGAAAACAGTTCAAAACGATTCTAATGGTTCTAAACAGTGCTAAAGAAACGCGAATCTGAACGAAAAATACGTTATTTTCGTTTATACTTAGCAATGGAACGAGGGGGTTGTTTAGTAGCAGGCTTGAGTCGCCCGTCTGCTCTGGCGACGTATGTCTGGCGCGTGCGCACACACATGCGCCGAACCGGTCCCACCTGTGAACTTCCGTCTTCCGCGATATTTACTGGTTGTTCGATAATCGCTCTCTATATTATATTGAATTAAGATTTCATGTCAACCACATGACTACTACTTTTCTTGCGTTTTGATTTAGAAATGGCATTTTGTATCTAAAATAATAAAGCCTAAATCTATCTATCTCTTGTTTACTTAATTATCGTTATTTCATTTTTGAAGAAAAAAAAATTCTTATTTTTATTTTAAGGATAGAAAAAAGGACTTCTCAAGTCAAAGCCTTCACTTTAAACACTATGATGATCAATGTTCATATATCTGTCACCATTAAGTAATTATTCTATGAGGACATTAATGAATAATATTCTCTATTTATTGTTGGTATCATATACATAAATAATAAACGGTTCCACCTTGCAAGTTATTTATACTAAGTAATTTAACCTTGCTATCTTTCCAAGTCGTCGGAATACTAATTAGAACATTGATCGCTACAACACGGATTACTTTAACAGGTTTATTCCGTGTTTCACCCCTAGATTTTCAACCCATGTTATGACAACGTGATGTATGACAGATTATCTATGTAGCCTCTACCTAGTTTACCCCTATGGGGGCTGTGGGCTGCGGCCTAATAAGGTTCCATGGTAAGTGACTTTGGATAATTGTTTTGAGCAATGGTATCCGTTTGGTCGAGCCAGGCGAAACTTGGAAAAACCCCGATCAAATTAATGTGTCATTGTTTGTCTGCTTTTTGTGATGAATAAGTAGTATTTAAATTGAAAGCATTATAAGCGCTATGTAGAGCATTATTTACATTCATATCACATAGACTCAAAACGGAGTAGATACCTACCTCTAATTCACGAACATTAAATAGCTCTATAAGTAAATAGCTGTTATTTGTAATTAAAGTTCTGAAAATAAAGTCACTTTTAGTTGAAAATAGTTGTGATATTTCATTAAGTTTACGACATTTTATTTGCATACTCGCACCTAATTTTTAACGGTCTCGCCATTATTTTAACCTTTGCGAAGTTTATTATATTGTAGCTTCATTGTTCTTTTAAGTATACTTGTGCATTTTTGACAAGACACCCTGTTAAGGTTATTTTGCAGTGACAATAATTCTCTTACCGACATAAGAAAAAGTAAATGAGGTTTTAATATTATGGATGTATTATATAGGGCATGGCCTATTATCCCATACAATCTATCTTTAATACAAAAAAAAAATTGCAATAGATGTCACTACTATTAACGTTTGTAAATTATAAAATGTAAATATGCCGAATTAAATACAAACATTGGCATTAAAATAAAGATAGGCATATTTTTTAAGCATAACATCACATTAAGCTAAATTCAACTCTTTAATTAAGAAGAAGATACGAAACAAATTTACTAATTAGTATTTTCCAATAGTGGCGCTACATGGCGGTTTCCGGAATTTCTAAGGACTTCACCATTTGCCAGTCGCATTGCCAGTATTAGGGTGATACTATTTTCTAGTACTAGGTCGTGTCTATGTTATATATCTACTTTGTGTATTCTCGAAGTCAGATCGTACTTATATCTAATTTTACAGTGAATCTACATTATTTAGTAGTTATCATTACAATTTCCTATGCTCACTTTTGATATTAGTTTCACATGTTGATATATATCGCAACAGTATGTTATTATATGAATAATCGAATAACTATATCAGACAGTTCGTACTTACATCATGATATAAGCTAAAAACTTATAATTTAGTTACATATCGTTTCGGAAATTAGAATGTGATTTAAATGTAGGCTACTATTATAATGCTTCCATTGTACATTACAGGCCTTTAGTGAATCCAGCCCAATAGCTAGTTCAAAATATTATATTTTCAAGAGATTATATTATATAACAATATAATAATATCTATGAACGCTTCACTCCACGTCAATCTAGCCCCGTGATAAGTATCCGAAGAACTTGTGTTACAGGTACCAGACAACGGAAATATATTTAATACTGTATAGTATTTAAGATTTTTATTATATTAATATACAAATTTAATACACATCTTTTTGTTCCCTCAGCGGGATTCGAAGCCGCGACCGCTTTGAACCTCTAGACCACGGAGGCGTCAAGTGGCGTATTAGGTGTTGTGGAGCTGTTCTTTAAATTATATTGAAAGTGTCGGTATTCTTATGCATAAATCAAGTAAAGTAGGTTTGGGTGACTTTCTGTGCGCTTAGCATATGATTTTAGCTTTTCTATTATTTCCTGCTTGCCCATCTGTACCTTCAGGTCACGATGTAGTTGTTTGGTGGTGATATACCATGGTCCTGTTATTATGCGAATAACTTTTGACTGAAAGCGTTGTAAAATTTCCAGATTGAGTGGAATGCAGTTCCCCCTCAGTCACACACCAGTTAAAGAAATAAACAATAATATGGTCGACATTTTGTGTTTTCATAATATACAAATGAAATCGAAAGAACAATAAAATTACTGTGTACGTATCGTACATTAATGCAAGCATTTTCTTTAATGATAAAGACACGTGAAATTGATCCAATGCTGCCTTAACAATGTAGCTCTCACGGTGACAAGGTTCCTACACAGTTCCAATGTTGATTGGCTATAGAACTAATGTATATTTACTATCTCCTTGACCTATACGAGGGTCAATACGAGATTTAAGGAAAGGAAGTATGGCGAACAATGGAAAAACTACTTTTGTGTTCAATTGGCACCATACGCATTATTATTTAGTGGATAGTCAATTCATTGCCGATAGAAGGACAAATCTTTATTTGAAACTGTTTGTTCGTTTAAGAAGTTTGAACACAATCCATACTTTAATTCTCTTCTTTTAGTTCTGATCTTGATTAGTCGAAATTCAGTAATTACGACTGGTTTGCAATGTTGGATTTTTACGTATTTTTTGCGATCAAGATTAAAGATAAATCCTATTGAGCTGTTAAGTTTTAGACAATGTAAAGGTCGAGTGAGTAACAATCGATAACCTTTTGTCTGTTGCCAGCCTCCTAGAACATAGAACATAACTCATAGCCTGACTGTTACATTCTCTTACTGACCGACAGAAAAACTCCTTACGTCATTTAACCTAAATTCTTTTTTTATATTTCACAATTAATTTGGCAAGGCATATATAAATTAGGCGTATTATAATAAAAAGGAACAATTGACTTATTTAATATTAATGACTAGCTGACACGTGCCCACTTCGTTGAGCATGGAAACCGTGTAAACCTTCCCGGGACTTCCACGAAGTTTTCAAGACCAAAAATAGCCGAATCAGTTCAGCTGATCTCGAGTTTAAGCGAGATTAACGAACAGCAATTGATTTTTATATAGCCTATATGTGAGCAATTGATTTTTGTATAGCCTAAGTGATAATGTAGCTTTCTAATGAAAAAAGAATTATTAAAATCGGTCCAGTACTTTTAGAGTTATGTCGTTACATACAAAAATACAAATCTTTCCTCTTTATAATATTAGTATAGATGAAAAAGGAACTAATATTTGCTTCAATAGGCTTACACTAAAGGTCATTTAAGTCGTCAAGGTTCTCCTTCTGGGTATGTCTTCATTCATCATTCGTTTTATGTCAAATATGTTGTATTCTTAAACACCTTCGTGGCCTTGTGTTTTAGAGCCTAGCTCTCGACTCGATGGTTGTGGGTTCGATTCCCGCGTAAGAACAATAAAAAATGTTGTTTTCAACAATGGGACAATGCAGGCTTATCACCTGATTGTCTGACAAGAAAGATGATCCGTGCGTCGGATGGGCATGTACAAAGTCGGTCCTGCGCCTGATCTCCCGCCAGTCGTGGCGGTTATCCGTCCCACTGGGCTACGAGATTGAAGGAAGAGAGAGTGGTTCTGTGTATTGGACACTATAAAATAACTCCTGCGTAGTGGTTTCAATGAAACCGACCACCGTCACCGAAATCGATGTAAGTTTTTTTTTAATTATTATTTTTTAATACCAAAAATTGTATCTAATCAGTTTTTGTTTCATTACAGTAAGGTTCCGTGCTACTAGTACCACGGAACTCTATCAAATTGGCACAAGTGATAAAAGTAAAAACATATTAACAGAAGTGCGCTTTCTACAAATGTGACAGCAATTTTTAACGTTTTACGAATGTGATTTCGATGTTACATAACATGTTATGACGTGATTCCAATATATTGAACATCGATTTATTTGTTTAGCTATAGCTATAAGGAAATATTTTAAGACTAACTAAGCTTATTGTCTAGTTGCTATTGCTTATTAACGCTATTATTATTAATCGCTAATTCCGTCATTGTAATTAGCCATATTGATAGCCTAAGGGCGTGTTTGACCAAGCATTGTTAAAGTTAATCCTTCGTTAAATAACATGTTGTTCCTCTCGTAATTCTTATCAATAAATGAGAAGGCATGGTAATTTAACAAGCCGTTAACACTAACATGCGTTGGTGAAATCGGGACTTAAGGTTAATTTTACGAACAACTATTGTAGTATACATAGAGTACTCTACGTAAGTTTGTTACGTTTATATTTACGATTTTAAATTATGTGTAGGAAACGATCATGAATATATCCTGATCTGTGGAATAAAAACTTTGAATATGATAAAACACAGGGATAAAAAACCATCAGGTGTTACATACCGCAGAAATGTGAAAAAACTTAATTCATTGTTCTCTTGCACATTAATATCAACAAAAACCGACGGTAACTTACGTAAAAAACGATTATCTCATTTTATCGTCTATTAGGTTAAAAAGTCATCTAAAGGTTATGGACAAAAAGTGCGCTTTTTTCGAACAGAAGCAATACGATTTCGAGGTCGCGGATTGGAAATATTGGGATGTGATTAAATATTATAGGTCATTCAACTGTGAAGTGAAGGCCGAGGCACGGTCACGAACAACCTTTAATGTGTTTCGATACATATGTGATATGTGATCAATATATTATGTAGAGTGCTGGAAGAGATTAAATGTTCCCGATTTTTGTGATGACCGTACTCAAGTTACGCTGCGAAGTAATTTTGGAATTGATGATAGTGACGACAAATTTGAAGAATTCTGGCCCCTTGTTCTCGAAACTAAATTTAATTCCAATCTGATTCCAATGTTAATTTTGCTGTCATGCCTTTTGCTACTTTTGAAAACAATATTGTAAACGAGATTTCTATCTAATTTCATTTAGTTCCATAAGACGGACACTCAATTTAAACCTATTTGGCGCTGGTGTTCAAGATTAGCCAACTAAAAATTTAGGAAGTAATGGTGGAGAACAGCTATGTAACAATAGTAGTAATAGTGTAGAGGAATTATTACACACAATATTTCCCGCGACTTCAAAAATATATGTAACGGGAATCGTACATTTCACCGCAAACGTAACCTATTTTATACTCGTGTACTACTCTATGTCTGTCCCAAGCTTCATTAAAATCAATCCATTAGTTTTGGAGTCTATTCAATCAAACCTATCTTTTCTCTTTATTATACTGACGTAGATAAAAAAATCTAGAATCATAATCGATACTTATATATCTTTGAATAAAATCATACTTTCTGTTCGACATTCTTTATTGAGACTATAATATGGTGTTAGAATGTTTGTCTATAATGAAAGATATATAATAACTATATTAAAATGGAGGTGTTCAAGTGTAGTCTTTACCTAATAAGTAAGACATACCCATTAGAAACCAGGTGTTTTCATAGAAGTTATAATTACTTATTTATTTATTGTACGGAAAAACTTATTATATTCTGTTCTAATATAAAAAGGATGGATTTGTTTGTTTGCATAAGCACCAAAACCAGATACTGGACCCATTTTAATGAATTTTGGCACAGTTCCCGGGCAGTAATAAGTCTAATTACCTACGTGTGTATAATATGGGAGTTAAAAATAAAGTTGAATTGAATAAAGTTAATTTAAAATTGCGTATTTTTATGATTTAACAGTAAGTTATGAAGATCTGTTGCATAAAGGCCAAATCATATTATGCTGTAAATTCCGCAAAGATCTGATGATAACAGAAGGTAAAGGTTAAATTTTAAGGCTTTTATTATTTCCTATTGTTCATTGTCAGATTTTTTTAAATTACTTCACGTACTTTTAACTCTTAGAAAATCTTAGTCTATTACTACTATTGATACTTAAGCTTTGACGTTAATATTTTCGTATAATATAGTTTATATTATTTTATACAATACATGACCAGAATCGTAATAGAATAACCCAGAATATTATTTATACATATTACATATACACCTGTGAAGATAATATAATAGTTTATCTATACAATCATAATGATGATTAATTGTCCAAATAGCTCGTAAATGTAGCAACTTATTGACCAGGAAGTATATTTGCGTAACGCGAAGGAGCCGCGGTAAATATTTGAATGTCTTGTAAAATATCATTCTGTATTGCATAGTTAACCGATTTTGGTAATACCCGGTATTTATAACATTAATTTAGTTAACAAATTGAGTAAGGGCGAGCGCTCACTTGAGATACGATCGCCTTAAGACAAACTAGTATCGCAGAGACAAATAGGTATATCATAAGACACGTCTACTCTTTTATTAATAAAAATAATACATTAAAATTAATATTGCTGTCTTTGTCTAATACGTTAGAAAAGTAACTTTACAGACTCTATGTAATTTAGCATAGCATTGACTAGCGTGACCCTTGTGTAAATAATTTTATTAATAAGACAATATCTTAAAACATTTTCGTCTAAGAGACATCTTGTTTCATGTTTTGTGATACAATATAGTCTGTCTTAAGACTGTCGTATCGCATGTCCATACCTCTTGAACTTAGAATAATGCAAGCTGCTTTATTTTACCACTTACTGAATTAGTATAAAAAGGGAACTGAGAAATCTAATGAACAAAAGACACTTGAAAATTACTTTGTTGTACAGTAATTTCATAGAAGATGGCCGCTACTCGAAACGCTGGGGAGTAAAATATTGTTCTCTGAACGTGTCTATAATTTCCATATAGTAGGTCACTAACATCATTATTATTAGTGGCTGTGCGGCCTTAGATGAGCCTTGACATGGTCAAACGTACTTTGTACGACGTTTTTTTGTTTACAAAGCAATTTACGTGTAAAGGCATAAATGTATTGTGCTGTACGCATTGTTTGATTACAATCTGCGGCCAAACTTAATTATTTTTTACTATTTAAATTATAGTACGCAAGATAGCGGAATCTGCTTTTAAGTACAGGATGTTTCTTAATGTTCGGTCTTAATTAGAATTATTACGAGTGTAGACAAAATAAAGCTTGTTTGGTCTTAATTGATCACAGAAGTAGACAAAGTAATGAGTTACGTGTCCAATATCGCTCAAAATATGATTACATGAAAATATCTCTTTGCACATTTAATGCAGCAATTTAAGATACTCTGGCGTGATGATAATATTTGAGGGTGATATTAATATGAAATCCGCAGCACTGGTCAAATTTCAACCGCAAGTAAGCCATTGCGCAGGTGACATACTAATATCGACCTAATATTATAATAGACAGGTACATATTGTGATTATTGCAAAACGTACGTACTTCACTTCTATAGTTCTAATAAAAAAAAAATATAAAAAAAATCTGTAAGTATATGAGCAAAGTGATGATTATGTATAATAATGAAAGTCGGTTAATAAAATAATGCTAAGCGCACCCGCGATCACGTCAACATTCAAACGAAAAACCTCGATCAAAATCCGCTCATCCATTTAGGAGCTACAATTCCATAGATAGACTCAAAAATCCCTTACAGACATTTCAAACTTAACCCCTGTTTTGTCGGGGGTTATGAGTTATTTTAATAATTATTGTTAAGCTTCTCTCCTTAAATAGAATAAAAATATTGATGACGTCGTCACTTATGATGAGACTAGTTAAGTTTATAACTTTATGTTATAACTTATAAAACTTTACAATAGGAAATACATAATGTTGCGGAGGTTATAACTAACATATACGAGAAACCCAACTATGAAAATATAAAAGGAGGGTTCTATATCGAAAATGATATTTATTCAATTACCTACTTAAAAATACTAATCAGATTTCATTCACAATATTTTCCTAGTTTTTAGCGTGACTAATAGAACTATGTTGGTACATCGTAAATAACTTAGTTTAACATGCAATGAAAATAGAATAAATTTATTTCGTCGTACCAAATCCATATGCCTCATTATTAAAATACTAAATTATAGTTGTTTTATGATGACAAAGACAAAGTTAAGCAATCTTTAACTATACAAACATTCTATATTCATTAAAACCGAAGATACATTTTACTTTGTTTTATCAATGGACGACTGACGAATAGAGTGAAAATATAAGGGTTTGTTGTAACCCTAATGGAACCCTAAACTCAAAAATAAATAAAGCCGCTTAATCAGTTGAATCCAACCGTAAATACTATAATAAAACGTTAGGTAAGGCGTAGAGATGTAACCGTGATAGACAAATATTATAGTGCAGATTCATCCCGGACTTTCCATTTTTTCATTGACACCTCTGTGGCTCAGTGCCGAATCAAGTTCACGGGTTCGAATTCAAAAAAAAGTTTTCCGTACTTTCTATTTTATCATCGAAATGTCACATTTTTTACCATGCTCTAATTGACATAAATTTTGTACAAGCTCTTCTGCGGACTGTCTTCCGTTTATTTTGTAAATTTTTCAACGTAGGTTAATTATATTTTATTTTAAGATTTACCGATATTTAACACGACATCAAAGAACCAATCTACTATTCTACTGCATGTTTTTATTAAAAACTATAAACCCTTTTCTATAGAAGTATATTTATTAAGTAATGTTATAAGCATAAAGTTTTTATCTATCAGTACATTTAATTGAAAACGAAAGAATTGTCTGTTCCTTTACAGTTTTATAACTATTTCGTTTGTTCACCTTGACTTTGATCCTTTCTACAATTATTTTTATATAAAGTGAACTTTGAGTCAACTCGTGTAGAAAATATTTTAATCCGTAGATTTTGTTGTTGGGATAAGTTCGGATTTGCAAAGTTTGAAGGTTTCGTAAATGGTATCAATTAAATATTGAAACAAGAAAATTCTATTACAAGAAAATATTGCAATTTTTTTAATAAGCGTTAAAATAGATAATACTTTGAACTTAGTAATCCTGAGCTTTTGTTATAAAAGTTATTATGGTACATAAAAAATATTATATAGAGTTAGCAAAAAAAAGTCAAATCTAGGTTTTACACTATTGAATTTATGTAAATTATTGTGTGGTTAAGAACTATACTTATACAACTTTTCGATCAAGCACTTTTTTGCTGATACCGGATATTATTAAGTCTAATTGCTTATGCAGTAACATTTAAATGATATTCATAAGTATATGCTAATTTAAATTGTATAGTTAATAAAAAAAATCTATTTAAATCACTTATTTTCACACTTAAAGCAAGTTAAAGGTTTTTTTAATTATACTTTTGAGAAAAGAAATTGAGAAAATTCAAAATAAAATATTAATTTTGAAATTCTTATATTTATCTAGTTGCAATAGCTATAAAGGCAAGTGCACACTTACGATCGCGACGTGTTTGTTCATGGCGACGGGTGGGTACTCGGTTCACTGTCACAGGTAGGTACTAGGTATGGTACACTGACGCGCGCGCACTGCGTAGACTGCGCCACTGACTGGAGCTGCAAATGAAACGGTGGTGGTACACGCACGTGCTGACCTTGCCCACTCTCAGGGGCGTATTTAGACCATTTTTACGTACTTATTGTAGAGTTGGTGGCGGCGATATCGTATCTGTTGGCGCTTCAGCGGTGTGATCTTGTTATATAGGACCGAGCGACCTCCACCTTGCTGGATCAACTTTTTCACGTGGTTTATTTACTTTTTTCTTAATTACTCTCGTGATCTATTGTGATTGGTTATCGATTTCGCAACAATTTCTTCTCGGCTCAATTAGAACGATGATGTCAATTTGTATCTCACTTTAACCCAGTTTTATCTATCTGTAGCATTTTTTTACAAATAAAATTAATGCTTCATATGTTTGGGAACTTAATATTTTTAACAGTAACGTTACGTTACGTAAATCTTTTATTGCATAGTTTTATTAATTAGCAGGTACAATTGTTGACAGTATTCGTAACGTTTTCAAAAGATTTTTTAATGAAAATGATGACCAGCCACCCAATATTAGATCGCGTCTCTAAATTTCGTTGTTTAGATACAATGGCAGATAACAAAGAAGCGCGTAAGGTACGCACAGTATACAATTTTATGTGACGATCAAATTACGATCAGTATGGCAACATGATGTTGTGTCTTTTTCATACTCTTACCTTCTTACCTTCGACCCTAAGAGAGGTAATGTGGAATAAACTGGAAGTGTGGATGGATCGCAAACTAAATAGCATTGTGCTAAAGAAAATGGAGAAGACCACAGAATTACTAACAGCTATTCAGAAAAGGAAACTAGATTATTTCGAATATATGCATAGAATCATAAATCCCCTTCTCTCCTTCAATTGATGTCGAGTACAAAGTAACAGGCAGACCTGACCACAGAAGAATATCTTGGCGCAAACATCTTTAGCAGTGGTTCGGGATAGGCACCAAGTCACTTTTTGTTTCCAAACAGCAGTTTCCAAAATATAAGTAACGGCCATTTGGCCACCTAAAGAACTTAATATTCGATTACGTTGTTGCAAATTGTTGGTTACGTCAAGCAACTCTATACAGGATTGAGAGTGCATACCCCTTAAACAATAGGCTTACCGATGATTCTAGTAAAGCTTTCTATCATCCTTAAAAAATAATAAATTGAAATAATCTGATTTTAAAAACCGACCTAGTACAATTCAGACTGGCACACAACGGGTCCGTTATATGAGACTCTAAACATTTATTTTATTATTTAAGTAAATATACTATGTATTCAATCAATATTTCAAGTGCCTTAATGTTGTCGTTATTCTTATTAATTAAATCTAGCAAATTAATCACGCTTGTTGTATGGTATCCCGATAATGTATTTATTTTATTTTCTACCTATCACGGGTCTTAAAATACAGCCTGGTAACAGACAGACAGAGAGCGAAGTGTTAGTAATAAAGCCCCGTTTTAGCCTCCCGGTACCGATCCCTACAAAATTAGGTAATGGCTCCACCAAGATGTAGATTGTAGGTAACATGTGGTACCTAAACTTATATATGTCGCAGTCATCTTATTGAATCTGCTTAATTAATTGAATGACTAGCACGGTTACTTTATGGCGTCAAACAGCTCGTACAGATAGCAATGTGTTGATATATTGTTTGATTAATTTACTTTAATGTTCGTTTTATTAGTACTCATTCGGAAATTTCGAGGTTTAAAACTAAAATATTAAATGGCTGTCCTAGTCCCGGATTCTAAAATTTGTTGCTAAAACAGGATTTAATGAAAGCGCTAGTCATTCAATTAAATAGCGGATTCAATCAGATGACTGCGACATATACATTAATGAACAGAAGTCTACTTCCTGCTTCTTTGACCTTGTTAGGCGAGACAAAAATTATGATTATTTTCAATAAAATAATACAATGAAATTTAATACACTCGTGTAGTACTCGTATGTCCGTAATGATATTATGTTAATTATGAATTCCGAACCGGATGTAAGTTCGGAAGGAAGGGAAAATTCACTGGCAGTTTTTCGCAAATAAATTACGTTGGAATATGTTAGTGCAATTTTTACAAAATTTATTAATAGATAACGTTTTAAAATGGTTATGTGCTTGGGCTACCCAGAGAAGTCACCTGGGTGTTCTTTGGACACTAATTTTTTTTTAAGTCGTTAAAAATGTAGTGCCCGTAGTACTTGTGTAATTCGTAAACGAGCTGGTTTATAAGAACGTTCCCAAAGACAAATTATGGAAACTAGGTACATCATTCCCAGCTCCTTAGTTCATTAGTTCATGAACGAATGATCAAGTTTGTTTGCTCCGACCGTCAGTGCTTGGCACTATGTATTCTATATATTACTGCTGTACTCGTGCACTTTGTTGAGCAGACAGTTTGTGATGCATTTTTCAATATTTTCACAATGTTTGAATCTTCCCGGGACTGCCACGAATATTTCAAGACTAAACATAGCCGAATTGATTGAGCCGTTCTCGAGATTTAGCGAGACTAACGAATAGAAATTCTTTTTTATATATAAGACTAGCTGACCCGTGCCCACTTCGTTGAGCATACAAACCGTTTAAACCGTCCCTGGACTTCCACGAATATTTCAAGACTAAAAATAGCCGAATCAGTTCAGCCGTTCTCGAGTTTTAACAGCAATTCATTTTTATATATTTAAGAATAGACAAAACACCAGACAATAAATCATTGAGGAGTTCCGTCGACTTTTTTTCCATCTTCTTATCAACTCCAGAGTCCAGACCTTAATAAAATAGTAGTGCTTTAAAAATACGCAATTAAAAAAAGTAACAAATGTCCTTGTCTCCACTAAAAAGATTTCTCCGGTTCGCCATCATCAGATCCTGATCCCAACTTGAACGATTATCCCCTTTACAACAAAAATCATCCAAATCAAAACGATGAAATTCATAAAAAATATAAAGGACCTCCTTTTTTGCAGTCGGATAACAACCTCAAAATGAATTATTCTTGTAAATTCTTCAATAGTGGTCATTGGCGCTTGAATTTTTAAGGCCGTGTATACTGTACCCACGCCTTCGCTTCCGGACTGTAGAAGGTAAAAGTGATCACGACACACCCTGTATAATGTGTGTAGACTAGACAGTATTATACACCATACAATACAAGATTATAAGCATTGGTTATTAATGACATCGTAAACAACGGTTCTGTACCTAGATCTTAAGAAAAAACACCACGGTTGAGAGAAATACAAAATAGGTATTTATAAAATCTATTGCTGTCTCGCAGTGCCTTAGCTAGCCAGCACTAGCACGATAGAGACAACTGCAACTTAGACTGAAATTACCTATTAAAAGTATCAGAAATCGACGTTTAGGGGATTCGTTTTTCCTCCTCCAAAACTTAAGCGATTTAAATTTTTTTTTCTGTATTAGCTAAAAAAAGAATTGAGCTAGGTTTCCAATTTTTGATTTTGATGTTTATTGTAGTCAAATCTGTTTCCTAGATTTTAAATATAGCTCTTCGTCTGGCCATTTTTTCTAGGTTTTTAAACGTCCATATCTCTTAAATAATTAATTTATTAAAAAAAGGAAAAAATATGCACTTACAAACAATATCCATAAATATTCACGAAAAAAATTGTTACTCTAGAGGTGTTATCCAGGGAGGAAATATAAATCCCCTAGACCCCTATTTTTGTATGGAAAAAAAATCGTAGTGTTTCCTCTTAAGTGCTTGGACCCAGGTCTTGGCAGGTACTTAATCAAAATTCCCTCATACCAATAATTCGTGTGCCTGTAAAAAAAAATTACGTGGATTCATTTTTTTTAACGTCAACGTGTTAAAATACTATCAAACGTACTAGTGTGAGTAATAAGCTGAGGCAGCTTGTGTTATAGTTTTATTAATTTTAGATATTGAAAATCATTATTTAAAAAATTGTATCCTCCTCTAAATAAACTTTAACTGTGCTAATATTGCTTCGTTTACACAATTCTCGTAAAATTATATTTCCTTCGCGTATTATATTATGATCAAGTAGAAGCGTTTATGACATATAAAGCCGGCTCTCACTAGTTAGTTAGCTCCTAACCTATAACCTAAGTACTTGTATATACTCGTAAATCCGCACTTTTACTTTTCAGCTCGGTAAAACAAGTAACCACAGATTTTATCACGGCATAGAAAACACAGGTTTAATATTCTGGTCCGAAAACTCAGTTTTATATTCCGGATTTAATATATTATGATGGGTTTATAACGTGAGTTAGATCCTGTGGTGTAAGAATAACACCATGGTTGATGGGGACTGAGGAGTACCCAACAAGCAACTGTCCCGTGGGTGTCGTAGATATTAGGATTATTTTTAACTAGCTGTTCCCGCGACTTCATTCGCGTGGTTTTTGAGTGACTTCAGCCGTTTATGCAGCGCACGCAATGAAAGTCCCCAAATGTAATTAATTTTCCCCGTTTTTGCAACATTTCTCGCTGACGCTTCGCTCCTGTTGGTCGCACCGTAATTTTATATAGCCTTAAACCTTCCTCTATAAATGGACTATCCAACAAAAAAAGATTTTTTCGAATCGGACCAATAGTTTCTGAGATTAGCGCGTTTAAACAAACAAACAAACTCTTCCGCTTTATAATGTTAGTATAGATAGTATAGATTAAAAATTGTGATTATAAGCGGTTGCCTAGGGGTAGTTACCCCTCATGAAATACTTTGGGTGAGTCTTATGTCCAGCAATGGGCATCATACCTAAAATGACAACGACGACGAGCTGTATAGGTAATGAGTTAAGTTTTCCCTTTATACTCGTACAACAGAATACAATTTTAACCTAACTAACATGACCTGTCAATAATACATCTAAATTAGAATATCTTATACAACTGTTATCCGACGTCCAGGTGCCTTACTCTCCAAACTCGTTCGATTTTGATTCAGATTCGATCGTGCCGCGTACGCACGAATAATTTGACGTTTGTTTATTTTTATTCTCTGTCGATTGATATGGTCGGGAGTACAAAGAGTTACGTTCTAACGATTTTCTTTATCCTGATTAGTTTCAAAGTAATCCACCAAATAAAATATCAAAAATCGTTGAGATCGAACTGATTCAATTCTCGATTGTGTCGGGAGTAAGCCTACCGACTTCCTAGCCTTGTTTAATTTATTAATAATTAATATTTACATTTAGAACTTTTGTAAAGATTTAAGTACAAGTTACAACTATTAGGTCACGTTTTGCATTTTATTAATAATTACTGGCTGTTTACAATGTATCGGTATATTATTAATACCCCTTTTCCATTTAATGTAAATATAAAAATATAATAGAACGCATAAATACAATGCTACCAATTGAAATAAAGTTTTTTTTATTTATTTATTTTCATAAAGGTACATAAAATTTGGTTACTCAACACTCCAAAAAACCATTAAGAAAGAAATACAATTACTCATTAATTTTGTCAAATTCGATATTTGAGTATCTTCTACCCAGGGAATAAAGAATCTTCTACCTATAGATTAAACAAAGGTAAATAACATTAATATGGATAAGGCTTGGAATCCACATTATGCCATATATTCAAATCGCATTGAGGCAGTCCAAAAAGATTCTTATGGCATCTCACCTACAAGCATGGTTTGGTCAGCAAACTTCCTCATTATGTCGACAGAATCAAATATTTTCATCTTGCCTCACTCTTTGATCGCCGTGAGTATCTGGAGTTAATTTTTCTGCACAAGCTTTTGAGTGGTGTCACGGATAGTAAAGAACTACTTAGTAAAATTTGTATTTAAAATGTTCCCATTAGACTACCGAGAAAAAACAAATATAAACCATTTTACATTAAGATTGCCAGAACTAACCTCGGTCATTTTGCACCACTCAGAAGATTGTGCAGAACATATAACGCTATAAGCGGCTGTCTCGATATTTGTATATTCTCAGATAGATTAAGCACATTTAAAAAGAAATTAAAACAAAATATTTATAATAGTAATAGTTATCCGAATAGTAACAGCAAATAAATTACAGTCCTGTTGTTTTCAGCTAAGTTAGACGAAACTGTTTATCATTTATTGTAAATATATATTTTTTTCATATGTTTTTAATTTATGTATAATAAGTAACCTATTACTTATATATGTCTATGATTCCACTGTATAATTTGTTTGTAATTTGTAATGTTTTGTGAGCATTTTAACTTTAACATTACTTATTTTTTTTTGGTTTGTTAGAAGAAAACCTATTAATTTGTTATAATCCTAATTATTATCATCCATATTACTTCATCTTCAGCTCATCATATATCCCATATTTCATATTGATTGTCGCAAACGCATGTTGTACTTCACCTATCATTAGGACTCATGTTTTATATTTTTTTACCAAATGTTGTTCTGTTGGTGAGTCATTAAATAAATGAATAAATGTTTAATCAAATTACCCGTACTGTATATCTGAATACTGTCTCTTATTACTATGTCATTAATTATAGATTTTTATTACAAATACTTATTTTCACGTAGGCAGGCAACTAGAAATCATTATTGCTTATACAAAATTCAACGATAATATTAAAGTAATACCTGGCCTCGTAGTAAGTCCCCTGATCCAGTCATTGACTGAATTGTGGACAAAAACATATTGACCTCACTCAAAAGTCTCTTTAATTATTATATTCCTACTCACCGTGAACATTAAATTATTTAAATAAATAAATAATACTTCACGTGATCAATGCTAGCATAGTAATTCCGCATTTCTATCGAAGGTTAATGCCCTTAAACTTAATGCATATAATATAATTTCATTTACTTTTTTACCTCTAGATGTATACCTAGATATTATATAAAACAACAGTAAAAAAACTTTTTCAGACAGGAAGTCAGGAACTCTTATGTTACATGCAATGAAGTTTTTATTAAATATTATAGGTTATAATAATAATATCTATGGACGTTTTACACTATTTAACACAGAAAACATTTTGTTCCTTCAGGGGGATTCGAACCCGCGCCCTCTCGCTCGAGCACCAACGATCTCAACCACTGCGCTACGGAGGTCATCATTGGTTATAATATGTCTCTATAATCTATATTATTAGGTATATTGTATTATCTATGGTTACATGTTCGTAGAGTTGGTAGCCTGTACCTACCTACACTCCTCCTATACTCTTGTAAATCTGAGCGAAAACACAAGAGAGACAGACAATTTATGACAGCCGCAGGTCCAACTTTTTCATGGATCAAACTCTTGTCTTTTAAGATCTGAGAGGCTGATCTAGCCTACATCCTAACCAGATTTAAAACACATTTTTTTTGTTGTTCTTATGGGGGTAGCGAATCCACGACTCGCAAAGTCGAGTGCGAAACTTACTATAGTACGTCCGAGATAAATTTAACCCATATACCCAGCCGTCTATAACACAACCATAGATTAGTCAGTGATGCCATTGGCCAATATTATACTAACGCAATGATTATTGTTGGATACATGAATCCATAGACTATATTCTACAGTCAGCAGTGTCAAAATAGCGTATTTTTACTGTGAAGGTTTTCTATTTGATGTTAAATATGTGAATAATTGTTTAATAGTTATAAAATGTGAAAATGTTGATAAGTGTTCACAATAAGGGAATAAGTGACAATTTCGTTGTTTTCGGTTTGTTTAACTTTAGGTTTTTATCAGGGACGAACTATAATATTATACTAACAAATTTTTTTTTCTACCATCACAAGATTCCATCCAGCGTTAGTCAAAATAGGGTTTTATATGTAAAGGGTAACGAGACCCGCTTTTTTTTTCTTACTTACACACTGCTACCCGTCTGTCCGTCCGTCTGTGTACTTTATTTGTTGCCGTTTTTGATGGATACTAATTTTACTCGAAATTAGTAATTTAGTAGGTATATGATACCTTTCCTGTGCGTGTCCAAATCCAGTTCTTATTATAAAGTTTATTTCTTTCGACCGTGAAAACGAGGATAAGTTTAACGTAAGCTCAAAACAGTAAAAGAGTTTTACCGTTTACTAGTAGCAGGAAGTAGGAACACTACTAAGATCCCACTGTTGCTTTTTTGTTTTATAAAGTATTAGGCTTAGCGGTCTTTCAAAGACTTCTTTATACACGCAGATTTTAGGGTTCCTTAGCCAAATGGAAAAAAACGGAAACCTCGTGGATTCGTCATGTTTGTCCGTCCGTATGTCACAGCCACTTTTTTATAGATACTACTATTATTTATTATACTTACTATTATTAAAAACTTTAATCCGAAAACGTAAATTATATGTCCTGTGTTACCCGGGATGTTATTAGGAATCTCACCTCTTTTAGGCACTAGGATGGAGCAAATGTTCGTATTATACTGCCAAAATCATTACCTCCTTTTGGCTTCGCAGTAGTCGAGTAAAAAGGAGGAGGTTCTCAATTACTCTGTACCAAAAGCGGGGCTTCCTATATTCCATACGTGTCAGCTTCACTTAGCCCTTACCTTAAGGAGACTGTCATCCAAATTCCTACTTAGGTACAATAGACAACCTCTGAGGAAAAACTATCTTTCGTCACTGGTCCTATGTACATTGTACTGTTTATATTTGCATTTCACGTACGTAATGCCAAGTCTTTTGTCATACAGGGTGTAAACTTACACAGGGACTTATTGAACGAGCGTGATGACCATTCGATTCTCGTTCCAAAAAAAATATCTCATGTAATCTTAATTTTTGAATATGCCTATGGATTATTTTTTTTATAAATATTGCGCTTGAATGTCTAAAACGGCCCCGGCGTAACGGTAATCGTCTATTCAATTGCCGCTGTTGTTGTCGCTGAGTGTAAGTCTTCGCACATAAGGGATCGAGATTTTTTTAAGAAAGTCAATCATGTTATTTACATAGTAAGGGCGTGTTTCACCAAGCAATGTTAAAGTTAACGCCATGTTAAATATCATGTTATCCCTCTCGTATTTCCTGTCAATGAATGAGATGGCATGGTATTTTAACATGGCGTTAACTATAACATTGCTTGGTGAAACACGGCCTAAATAAAGAAAAATACTGTTTATTTATATTGTCATTACTTACGTTATATTGAACCCTAACGTAAGCTTAAATATGTCCCATGTGAAAAATTACAACCTGTATAAATAACGTTTGTTTTACGTGCCGACACTTTGTTGTGACAATAAATAATTAAAACCAACAAAGCCTACGTTTAACGGCCATCTTACGTCACGTGTGCAATTTCGTAAGGTTTCAGAGCAATTATGCTCTTTGTTTCTAACGTAACAAGCATAAAATGAGTCTGTAATGGTTGTGTTTTCTCGAATAGTTCTCATTATGTAAGCTAGGAACATTGAACTTGATTGTGGATGGCATTGACACAATTGAAGACATGAACGGATGAAGGTGATGTATCAAAACTCTGATTTCGAGAAAATGATGTCCAGACACCTTACAGAAAAGCAGTACAAAATAGTCGGTGAGTTCTTACGGTACTTAATTTACGTTTAAAATCATAAAAATATATTTCAGTTTAAAATATATTTGGTGAGCTCACACCAAAGGGTATTAAGGGTACACACCAAAAGGAGAATGATGCAGATGATAAGTATCATGCATAGGTACACGTTTTAAAGCAATGTGAGTTTGAATTTGGAATTGCACCTGTCTTCATTATAACATGCATGAAGGTAATATGTAGCAAAATAATAATTTCGTGAAAATGGACCTCAAACTGTCACTTAAGCATTATAGAATACGTCGTAACGTATTAAGTTCACTAATCTTAAGAGTCTCTAGAATCAATGTGCTTATTAATATAAAACTTATTAATACGTTACTCTACATATTATCCTAAAATGTTTCAGTGACAGTTTAAACTAACTGTTCTGGGTAATTTTTTTGAGACACACATCCATTCATGTATTCAATTATGAGATGATTAGAGAACTTTATTCGTGGAAGTCCCGGGAATGTTTAAACGGTTCATCAACGTTTCTATGCTCAACGAAGTGGGCACGGGTCAGCTAGTATATAATTTGTGTAAGCAAGCATTCTTCAACAAAAGCATGCACCCTAAAAAAATTAACTAACTATTCTCATCCTTCAGTTTAATTAAGCTGTCGTAAAGAGAATACCAAAAGAATGATATAGGCGTGATTTTTACAGCTAATAACCGGGCTATTTTTACGAACCTATTCACATATTCTTTCATTAAATTCGGATCAGCAGGCTTACTCTCCAAACTGATTCGATTTTGATTCAGATTTGATCGTGTCGCGTATTTCCCAATAAATTGACATTTATTTATTTTGATTCTCAGTTGATTGTTATTGTCGGGAGTACAATAAGTTACGATCTACGATTTTATTTATCCTGGTTACTTTCAAAGTAATCCACCAAATAAAATACCAAAAGCCGTTGAGATCGAACTGATTCGATTCTCGATTGGGTCGGGAGTAAGCCTGCAGTCCCGTGTAACATATTATATACGTACATCTCAACACATAAAGTCTACAAGGCTGCCAAAATCATTACTCTCCCTTTTGGCGTAACCGTAGTAGCGTAAAAAGGCTTTCTCTACCGTTTAGAATGTAGATGAGCAGTTCAACCTTCACCTTGCGCTCGCCTCGACGGAGCGTGTCGAAAATACGCAAAAATCGTTTATTACCTAACTGAATTTGGGCCAAGTTCATTGTACGCTCGAATTGTTTGGGCGTAGAGCCATTTTACATAATGGTCATAGTAATTGCACTGTTAATGATTGGTTCCGGTCGGTCACTTTTGGAAATATATTTGATGAATATTAATTTATCAAATGTGTATAATATATTAATATACATTTGTAGACCCAATTTAATTATACCGTAGACATCATTAGTATGATATAGTTTGACCAATTTCGATGACGCTTATTTGCCGTGCAATAAACATATTAATGCGCATTAATTTGGTTAAATTTAATATTTTTGATTCGTAATTAGACTTTAGATAAATTGTATATTTAAGCTAAGCAGGAACAATATTGACAGCTACCTCTATAAAGTAGTAATAATTTTCGTACAATATATTTTCTTTCGTACTTACCCCACTAAACAGTTTTCTGTAACCCAAAAAAATTACCAGGATACTCTACAGCAGAGGAAATTCGCACCGCAGACCCCCACCATATCGTTCGCTTCATGAGTAACATAGGACTGGGGACGGTACTCTAAAGCTAAAGCAAAGGAGTAACAATAGATCCAGAAGGGTCGCAGTGACGTCTGGGCCTAACAAGGCCAGCCTTCGGTTAAAAAAAAAAAGAACCAGGTTGGTTAAACTTTGTAAAATGATACCTACATAAACAGATAGAGTTGTTTATGAAGTACAGCCTGTAGAGTACAGACATACCTAAATAATAAATAATGATATAATATTTATAATATCGGTTAATAAGATCAATAAATTTATAACAAAGTCCTCGAATTTATATTAGAATATAATAAAAACGTAATATATCCTGCAATGTACCTACTTAAATCAATTACCTAACATTACACAACCAATTAAAATTTTGCACAAAGAATCACGAATTCACATCAAAATCGGATATCCTCACCCGACTAACATTGACATAGATGAAAACCATTATCTATTTCACAATATTTAAAACCAAAATGGTTTTTGCCTGTTATCCTGAGATGCTAAAACTTTAAATACTTAAATGAAACAACTTGATTTATATTTTCGTACAATAAAAAACATATTTTAGTGTCTAGACACAATATCGGCTAAGTCACGACTCGACCAGTTTGTAAGTAATTTCCTTTGCACTAAAATATTTAAACACAAAAGAAGTGACCGCATCGACAATAGGTAGTGGTTAAAACTTGGGGACGATCCATCGTCGCTGTTAAGGCGATGTGCGCGCGATGAGCTGAAAATCGGAGTGCTTTAAAACCTTCTTTCTCAATATACCTAGATATTGAGAAAGAAGGTTAAGAATATATCTTTATTATAATATTTACTACAGTATTGTTGTTTTATAAATTGATTTATTTTTAAATATAGCTGAAAGCAATATGAAAACTGCTAAGCACACCCTTTTTTGTAACGTTAAAAAAGGGTAGCTTCAGGGCGTGATTCACCAAGCATTTTTAATTGGGTGTGTAATGTTAGGTAATTGATTTAAGCAATGTTAAAGTTTATCCTTCGTTAAATATCATGTTGTTCCTCTCGTAATTCCTATTAATGAATGAGAATTCATGGTATTTTCAATCAAGCCGTTAACACTAACATGCGTTGGTGAAAACGGGACTCATTCTCTTTATATATTAGCGACGTGAGTGTGCAAATTACTTCTCTATTTTAAATGAGGCAATACTTCGCTATCGTTTTATTCTTTGAAAATTTCATCTCAAATTTTTTTAATACTTTTTCATACGATTTTAACAGGCTCGGCGCCGTAGCCCTTTTGTTGTCATTGGTCGTTTAAGTTCGTACTGGCGTAATACAAATCCTTAAGCGATTTTTATTTTAAATATCTAGTCGAGCGAAAACTTGTTCGTAGGCGATATACACTACTAATTATTATTATACATACCTTCATATAAGAAAAACATATTGTATAAGTACAATGTATCGCCTTCGTGGTATAGTGGTTCAGAGCTTCGTTCTCGACCCGGAGGTCGTTGGTTCGATTCCCGCATTGGAACAACACAAAATTTAGTTTGGTTAGGACAATGCAGGCTGATCACCTGATTGTCTAACAAGAGAGATAATCTAAGCGTCGGATGGGCATGTAAAAAGTCGGTCATGTTCTCTCGCCAGTCGCCCCACTGGGTTATGAGAGTAAAAGGAAGAGAGTGTCTTTGTGTATTGCGCACACACTTGGGTACTATAAAATAACACATGCCTGGAGCTAAAGAAGAAAGCAGAAGAAAGAAAAAAAGCTGGCCTGGTTTCAATGAAATCGGCTACCGACACCGAAATCGGTGAGAGAAGCTATTATAGATATTTTTTTGTTTCACATCCTGTATATTTATTAGTTATTACCGAAGCAGTACCGATATGACTGTGTGAACTTGATATTTTAATTGACTTTATGATATCAATATTATCATGATCACCTGTCAAATGCATTATTTTCTATCCGTTGATATCGAGACCGGAAGGAAGGATGACGACTAAAGCCTTGTCCACACTTCCGACGTCTACAGGAACTAGTTCACACATTGACCTTAGGTATACCTACACTTTAATTATCTAATCTAGGTATTGATTTGTATTTGAATAAACTTTTGTAACCTTCAGCATCGATCGCCTGTAACGTCTGAATACTGGGTATTGGGCATCATATACTGAGACGGAGGCTGTATCGTCTAATCTAGCTACTTTAAGTTTTCAACATTTAGGGCGAGTGTCGCGTACCAGCTTTAGGGGCCATTCGTTAATCACGTTATTTTTTTGGCATTTTTAACCCCCCATCCTTCTGGTTGAGACGCAAGGCTACCACGCCCCAATATAGGGTGTATTTTAGTAACTACTTACAAAGAATCTCATATTTTATAAAATTCTTTCTTTACGATGCTGCCCTTTGCTGCACCGCGGGTCGTTACAACGGTACATAATATTATTATCTAATTTGGTAGACGCCAGTTTAATCTAGCTATTTTAAGTTGTCAATCCTCTCATAATTTTCACTGGGTTCCTGTACCTACAATCGCAGTTAAACTTCAGGGCGAGTGTACCATCTTATGGGCTGTCCATTAATCACGTTATTTTTTTGGTATTTTTAACCACACATCCTCCTTGTTGAGACTTAAGAATACCACCCCCCAATATAACGTGTAATCTTAGTACCTACAAAGAATCTCATATTTTTTAAGATTGTTTCTTTACCATGCTGTTTTCACTGCGCCGCGCGTCGTTTCAACGGTACATATCTAATTTGGTAGACGCTAGTCTAATCTACTTTAAGTTGTCAATCCTCTCATAATTTTCGCTGGGTTCCTGTACAATCGCAGCCAAACTTCGGGGCGAGTGTACCAGCTTTAGGAGCCGTCCATTAATCACGTTATTTTTTTGGCATTTTTAACCCCCATCCTCCTGTACTCAAGACTACCACCCCTCCATATAGCGTATATTTTTAGTACCTACAAAGAATATCTTATTTTTTTGATTATGGTTTCTTTACGATGCTCTTAAAGCTAATCTATATCTAAGTTGGTAGACGCCTGAAAATTGTCGTCACACCAACACTCCAGAACAAACCTACATCATTTCGATTTGGCTATGGATGTCAGTTGGAACTTTATGATTATTGAAATACGCTCTCAAGACTGCGGAAGACTTATCTACTTCGATGGTAAACGGTGGTGATTAGTTTAATTGTAATGTGTCGTCCTAACTTCCCTATAGGTAATTGGCACTTAGTACTTATCAGTAGTTTGATAATAATTATAGCTGTTATACTTATAGTTGGTACCTACAGTAGTTCCTTATTATGTGTACCCATATTAATACGGTCTTCATGTACTTTGTACCCCATTTTACCTACAAGTTTTGTATTGTGCGCACGGAGTCTATGCTTATACAAGGTGTTAAATAAATGAGTGATAATACTTTACTGTGAAAGTATCAGCGCTGAAACTTACTTTGGACATTCATGTTTCTATGAGAAATGCCTCAACATCATAAATTTGGCCATACAATAATTTAAAACAAAGTAACTCTTTCAGCGCTGGTACTTTTGCAGTAAACCCTACATGGGGAACCCATACCCACCCTAAAGTATTATCACTCTTATTACAGCCTGTAGAGAAAAAGACGATTTATGCGTACGCGTAAAATAAAACGCGCGGTAACCGTAACTTTTGCTCTGTACTCTGCGGTAAAAATACATGTTAATCAAGCATGTAAACTACTGCCATACAAAATTTCATCAAAATGCGTTCAGTAGTTTTTTGAGCAAGTACCAAACGTCCATCCATCCTTATAAACTTTCGCGTTCATAATATTATCAATACCCTACTGATAATATACCTACAGAGGTGCAGAATGCGAATATTTTTTGAAATAATGCTTAGAAATATCTAAAATTAATGAAAATAACAACAACACACACTGTTTAAATAAATACCTAAACGTTAAATCAACAATACGGATATGACATTACACAATGAGAAAAAACTGTCCTGCGTTGAAGGTAGGTATTAAAACAGTAGGTAGGTTAATAAAGAACTCCATAGCATTGTGTATATTTAGATCACATTAAAGGGAACGGAGAATAGACAGTGGACACCATAAAGCATTATGCATTCAGTGTTTCACCACTATCAACTATTTCGTTTCTTAACTTTCGATAGCTGGACTCGTAATTAAGCAGACACGTCTACACCCACTGCTCTTGCTTAAACCAATCTTACACCTAGTCATAAACATTACTATTGGACAAGCAGTAAGCTGCTACAAAGTTATGTCGTAACATGAATGAATGAATATTTAAAATAAATAAAGATTTTAATGTTCAATATTAGTTACTGACGTGCACAAACGCTGAATTTGTAATTTCTTTCGCCAGTTTTCTGTAAGGCTGATATTTAATTACCTGATGGTTAGACAGGATAAATACACATTCATCCCGTGCAAACCATTTTCAACTAAGTACGCTAAAAAGTAAGTATTTCTGTTATTTAAAGTATGGTAATGGTCTAACGAATCATCAAAGATTAAAACTTTGTAAATAATTAGATTCTACTCTACTTAGACTAAATTATATAATCACCTAACCTAAATAAAATTCTAAAGAATAAAATAGATTGTATGTATTCATTATTCAACCTCAGTTAATTTCAGCCAATCACGAAATTTCTCTGAAACAAAAGAATTGCCGTCGCAATGAGACAGTTTAAATTTTAAGAAATTCCATAATAATTTTCCTCGTAAATTTTATTTAAAAGTGCCCGGCCCTGAATTATTCGCATAACGGGGCTAATTATTGAGAGTCACGGGATTTTCGCACGACCTCTCCTAGATTTGAACATAGGAACAGCTCGGTAGGCACGCGAGAGATTAAACGATTACAATACAAAGCAGACAAATTGACCTCACGCGACGGTAAAGAGCGGGTAGTGCCTCGTCTGGTATGTAATTAACGAGCCGTGTGCAAAAACTCCAGCCTAACAATTAAGGGATTAACCATAGTCCGTAAAGTAGGTACCAATAGGCTGGCCACGTAACATTAGTCATCTTCGAATGACGTGACCATATTTTATTCTTGGACTCAAAACGGGACATTGGTTTATTTCAAGTATAGATAGTCAGAGAAAAATCCGGCTAAGTGCGAGTCAGACTCGAAGGGTTCCAGAGGAGGAGGGAGGAGGTGGAAGGGAACGACAAAAATCACGTTTGTTGTATGACAGCCCCTCCTAAATATTTATTTTATTTTTACTTTAATTAGCAGTGAAGTAATTATGTACCTACCCCGTAGTATTTTGGCTACAGCGTACAATCAATTTGGCGGGCCGTCTATTAATTTTTTCGCGGTTTCTAAAAACGGGACAATATTGCGTCCCACAGTTCATTTCGGGGACACCGGGACTCGTAATTGTAAAAAGGGACAGTCCTGTTCAAAACGGGACGTCTGGTCACTTTAGGTATGAACGAAGTTTCAGTGCCAATTTCACCAACGCATGTTAAATTTAATACTTCGTTAAATTTTATGTTGTCCCACTCGTTATTCATAGATAATGAATGAGAAGGCATGGTATTTTAACAAACGTTAACACTCACATGCGTTGGTGAAATTACACACTTAGGCCGTGTTTCACCAAGCAATGTTAAAGTTAACGCCGTGTTAAAATACCATGCCATCTCATTCATTGACAGGAAATACGAGAGGGATAACATGATATTTAACATGGCGTTAACTTTAACATTGCTTGGTGAAACACGGCCTTAAGCCACTAAAACTAAATCATAAACGTATAATGGAATTTGGTACTTAATTGTTATATTAAATTGAGCATCCAATTAATTAGTAATTGTCTATGAACACTTATAAAGTTAGAAATTAATTTAATACCTAAACCGCTTTTTTATTAGTGTACTGCTTAACTTGATCCACAAATATATTTTATAAAATAAAAAAGTTTTTATTCAAAATTAAAACAAAAAGTTACCACCGGTTCGGAACCCTAACCCGGCGTAAGAAACTCGCATGAGTGCCACAATGTTTATTTTTTATTTGCGTAAACGGACATCATTGGATGGTAATATAAAATAATAGCTAAAAGTTCTATAAAATCTATAAAACTACAACTATTCTGTAGAGTAAAAAAAACTGAATAATTTTAGATTTTATTATGATATAGATTTTTATTTAATAGAGGTTCAGTTAAGTATTATATCTAGCTTGGATTAACTTAAAGTATATAAAACTTAATTAACTACTCTATCTAGTATCTACTTTGTGTTTTAGGGTAATACAAACTAGATATTAGCGACAAAATATTTTTTAGATTCGAGGTTGAGAATTGTTGTTTGTTTTGTAATTGTTGGTAATTAAATGAAGACATGAATCGATACAGGTGATATTTCACAAAAAATTGCTGTCCAGAAAATTGAGTTCAAACTGTCCCTTCAACATTTTGGAATACGTCGTAAAGTATTAAGTAGGTACATGAATCTAAAGATCCGTCTGTAGAATTAATGTAATTATACATTACTACATAATTATCCTAAAATGTTTAAGTGACTGTTTAAACTAAATTTTCTGGGTAACAATTTTTTGTGAAACATCACCTGCATAGATTCATGTCTTCAAATGTATTCTAATTATCAAATAAATAAATAATAAATAATTATAGTTTTTTTTATTTCCTACCCTACTTCCACCAACCGAACCGTAATGTTTAGGCCGTGTTTCGCCTAGCAATGTTAAAGTTAACGACATGTTAATAAAATACCATGCCATCTCATTCATTGACAGGAAATACGAGAGGGATAATATGATATTTAACATGGCGTTAACATTAACATTGCTTGGTGAAACACGCCCTTAGTTGGAAAAGGAAGTACCTACTTACCTACTTAGGTAGGTAAGTACTTATAAGTAAGTAATAGCTATTATTAATATGGAATATTTATTCTAATACATTTTTAACCCTGTGTTCCAGGAGCTGATAGTAAACGAAAATAACGTTTTTTTCGTTCAGATTCGCGTTTCTTTAGCACTTTAAAGAATCATTATGATCGTTTTGAACTGTTCTTACTCGTGACAAGCAGGTGTCAGCTGTCAAAAACTGTTCAAAACGCTCAGAATGATCCCATCTTGTTTTTGACGTTTACTTAGATTTCACTGATCTCGATGTTATTTTTAAGTTATGGATCGAGCAAATTTATTATAGATTCTTTTATAATGTAGTTATTATTGTTAATTTAAAATATAAATAGAATTTATGAGATAAAAAGGAAATGTTAAATTTTGACATCTGTCAGTCGTTCCACTAGCAGTAAAGTTTGTTGAAACGTTCAGATCGAAAATTTTATTATTGTGCTAAAGAAACGACTGTGTGCGTTATGAATGATCTGAGCGTTCAGTGTAAAAAGAGCGCTTAAAGGAACATGCCCTAAGTTTATATTTTCACTTCCATCACATTAATTTGCTCGTATAACTTAGATAAAAATTTGTAGAAATAAAAACACAAATATTTTTTGGCATCATTTATTAAATTGATACAAATTATGGTTAGACCATATCTTACATATAATATACTTAGGTATAAAACATTATTTTGATAGAGTTACAAAAACTGACATGTCTACGTAGATATTTTAACATAAATAAATAATTCACAATGCGCTATTAATGAACCTAAAATGTTAAACAAATAGCACATTAATTTCGCATTGTTAAATTTACATTGGTTTAAAATTTGGCGCAAATTATATAAGTGACTAACTACGTTAGTCCGAAAGCAAGTTTTAGCAGTCGTAATTTCACTAACCCTGTTGGCGTTTAAATAGTTTGTCGAAATATCATGCCTTCTCTTTCATTGACAACGAAGAGAGAGACAACATATTATTTCGTCGATTAACTTACCCTGTGTTCCTGATAGTAAACGAAAATAACGTTTTTCTCGTTCAGATTCGCATTCCTTTAGCACTGTTTAGCACCATTAGGATCGTTTTGAACTGTTTTTATCCATGTTCCACGCGCAGCTGTCAGCTGTCAAAAACTGTTCAAAACGATCACGCCATTTTGCATATTTTTACCCAGTTTTTTTTGACGTTTACATGAATTTCACAGATTTCACTGATCTCGACGTTATTTTTAAGTTATGATAGAGAATATTTATTCTAGATTCTTTTATAATGTAGTTATTATTGATAATTTAAAATATAGTTAGAATTAAAATAGATACCTAAATGAGAAATGTCAAATTTTAACATCTGTCAGTCGTTCCACTAGCTGTTAAGTTTGCTACAAACGATCAGATCAAAAATTTCGTAACTGTCAATATTGCGCTAAAGAAACCACAATTCGCGATAAGAATGATGAACGTTTTGATAAAAAAAGCGTTTAAAGGAATACGCTTGGTTTAACAGGCATTAGTGAAATTGACACTGAGTCCAATTTCACCAACGCTTTTTAGTGTTAACTACCTACTTGTTAAAATACCATGCTTTTATGATATATATGAATAGACACTTAACATTTAACATCGAGAGACACAAAGCTATGACACCTCGCGTGACATGATAGACATGCATTACTTTTATGACATGATAGACATGCATTAAATTTTTTAAGATAATCCAATAAATGAAACTCTAATTCAAGTTTGAACCGGTACTTTGAAGAAGGGAATAAATTACAAAATTTGTCAATTTGATAAAAAACTATCTCTAAAGGTAGACACAACTATTATTATTATTATATAGAAGGGAACACAAGCCGCTTTGGTTGCAGAGATGTAGGCGGTTGAATTTTGTAGTAGTTTGAAGAAGGGAATATTTATTTATTACTTTCTTCAAACTAACTTGCAAAATATGCATACTAAAAATACAAAGGCTCAACAGCGAATTTGTATTTTTAGTATGCAATATATATATATATTATATATATATATATATAATACAATATCTCAAAGCAATAGCTTTGCGATATGGGTTTCCTAATTAAATTAGGCCGTTTAATTAGACTGAATTTGCTGTATTGTGTCGCGATTACTCGTCAAACTATAGAGTTTGACGAGTAATCGCGCCAAAAAAATTGAGGCGGTAGGTGTAAATGTTTTATCTTTGAAAATTATGGCTCTATGTTTTTTGCGTCTGAAAAAAAAACTTCGCTGACTTGTACGTTGAAGTTACGTCGGGTGAAGTTATTCCCTTCTTCAAACTCCCGGCTTAATTAATTATTAATGTTAGGAGATCGCCTATTTACTGCTGGCTGTTACTGTCACACCTGCGGTTACTGTCACACCTTGGGTTACTGTCACACCTTGGGTTACTGTCACACACCAGCGCAACATAATTTAATGGTCGCTTCAGTATTTCGTATACTATGAATACTTTCATAATAATAATCTTCAATATAAGTTTACTTGGGAGCATCATGACAGTTGCACGCGAGGTTTACCTACATTAAGTATACAATATTATGATATACAACATCAATAGGTTATAGTCGCAATGTTATTATAAAGTTTACGATATATCAGTTATTTAATTTAGTTTTCTTTCGGTTTCAAGAGGAACATATTTTTCATATGACCTACCCCATCTGACAAGATGTATGTATTTAAATAATTATGTAAAGTCTACGCGTATTATGATTAAACGATTAGTATTTATGCTCGATGCTAATAAAGGGCAAGAGATTATGTTCTATGCAAAAGAACATATTTTGATATATATTTAGCTCTCAAACATATGACTAGATAAAGGCGGTTTTTTTTTTCAATAATTTTGGTAACATAATATTAAATAGGTCCCTAATCATGTTAGTCAGTCAAGATACAGATCGAGCACTTAGTTCTAGTTATAACGTAAATACTACTAGTAACACTATAGTAATACTAGTAATCAAAAATATATTTTTTTCTTTTTTTTACCTCGAAGTAAAATATTCTTATAATACTAAATTTTATTTCATTTGGAGAACAAATTTTCCACATGCATATTTGATTAGGTATAATATTTTAATCTTAAAATTATTGACTATTCTTTTATTTATGAATAAGCTGCCTGACACATAAATAATAGAAACTGCCAGGACGCTTTACTTATTTCTACAGATAAAAAAATGTAATAAACAAAAAACAAATAAATAGAAAATGTCACGCAATAAAATATTTCTTTTTGTATAGTACGTCCGGTATAATAATTTTAACCCAAACTTAACAAACCCGTATATGACACAATCATAGACTAGTCAGCAATGAGCGGTTTTTATTTTGACAGTTCTACTAGTTTCAGAAAACTGCTCATAGATGGCATTAAACCTAAGTAATATGTCAAGTCCTGTGTAAAATGTCAATTTCCGCTTTGTTTTTTGTTTGTTTACCTTTCAACTTTCTTTCTTTCACTTGCAATAGTTTATAATTTATTAATTGTGCCCTGAGAACTAAACTAAACATGGCTAGTCCATGCGCAGTACAATTTTGTAAAAATATAGGTAACCACCGCTTTCCCCAAGATGAAACTCGGAGATCAAGATGGATAGAGGCTATCAAACATATAAAAACAGGATTAACTATAAGAAAAAAATCCTTCATAATATGTTCAACTCACTTTACGCCAGCAGATTTCATCTCTCCGTCATCACATTTGGCAAGAGCCCCAAGAGGTAAAATATTTATCTTAGCGTCGAGTCGAAAATACCCGGCAGCAGGCTGAAATTTGGCATGTATATTTCTTAGAATCTAAGTATAGGGGAGTACTAAACAAGAACTTCCCGAAATCCCTACGGAAGCGGGAGAAAAGTGTGATTAATTATTTGTTTCAAAAATCAAAGATATCGAAGCCAGCGAGCTATAATGTATGTAGGTTTCCTCGGAAGTGTAGGAGATCACTAAGAAAGGAATTTGAAAGGATTATTTTTGTGTATGAAACAGCATCTGGCAACTATTACCTAACCACCCAACAAAGATCACAGATTTTTTGACATATTACAGTATGCAAGCGCCATCTTACGGTAGTCTCTGTACCTAAAAGTGACACTTCGAAAACCCCTCATTGGGCATTCCCAATGAGGGGTTTTCGAAGTGTCACTTTTGAATTTTTCAATTTTGAATCCATAGACTATAGACACAGTCGGCGGCGTCTGAATGGCTTTTTTTACTGTGTTTTTTTTTATTTGATGATTAAATATATTAGTTAATTATTGTTTAATTGTTATAAAATATCTTAGATAATGAAGTGTGATCCTTTAATATTCCTATTAAAGTGTTGATAAGTGTTCACAATAGGTGAAAATGTGAAATTTTCGGTTTTTAATTTGTTCACGTTTAGGTTACTTTAAAAGTGACGTACTATAAATACACATACTGAGATCTATATAAAAATCAAATTATAAATAAAAGTTTTCGGCATCTTAAACTGCGAAGGGCAAGCCAGCCGAATGAATACGGAAATAGCCAAATGTTCATTATTATCAATGCTATTACATTCTCAAACACAAAAAAACAAGAAGTGCAAATGAAAATAAATATACGGAGATCAGCACTTCGTGAATTACCGGCTTCATTCTTCATTCGGCTGTACCATTCGGCTACCTTGCTCTGGAGCAGTTTAAGATGCCAAAAATGCCAATCGATTAGGGTTTTCGAGTCTGTGCCAGGCGTCATAGACCTATCACCCAATATGCAAAGCGCCACCTAGTGGCAGAAAATGTATTGAAAATCATAAGTTTTTTTGTTACCGCCATTTGGACCAGGCGGGTTGCATATGTCAGTGCTTGACGTATGCAAGCCACCTGGCGACTAGGTAGACTCGGAAACCCTAATCAGTGTTCGGTGGCTTGTTTTTTGACGCATGCGCTTGTAAAGCACCAATCAAAAACCTTTATTTTCTATTATCTGTCAATTTGCATTCATTCATTACAATCTTAATAGCTAGGGTCTCGTCGGTGGAGTAATCGCTATGTTTCATCGTTCATTACTCCGTGATTAAGGACCTAGTGTGGTAGTTTCCTTATTTGCTTATTTGCGCAGTTCAACAACCGATGTTCGCCTGTTGATATCTGGTCGGAGGCCCTTCCAGAATTATTTCTTCGGCCCTCTGATAGTACTAGTGCCACTGCTGGCTAACACTAGGGGAATGCTTAATTAGTGGCGGCATTTATTCGCCAAGTCGCCAAACCGTCATAAGAGTTTTGCAGCTTTTTATAGGTAAACTCATCCCACTGAATTTCCCACTGCGTCTTGATAGTTCGCTGTTTTGTTGGGGACTGCTTATTCAACGTATTCGCAGCTAACCATTATATCTTATGGCCTTTCACATTTCACCACTATAACCCCTTGGTAGTCTATATAGCCTGTCAATTTTAATTTAAATAAACTAACGGGTAACAGAAAACAAAGGTTTTTAATTGGTGCTTTACAAGCGTAAAAATAAGCCACCGAACACGGCCAGTGTTACAGTAGTTTAGACGAAGAACATGCGACTAAACTTGAGCATTTTGTCCATAACGTGGATGCGTTTCGGGTTCCTCTCCAAGTCCGCGTTGTCGAAGCGTTCGCCGCTGGAAAAAAAATACAATAAATGTTTCTACAATATTTGAGGTTGATTATTAAGAGTTGCTGATTGCTTATCAACAAATATAATATAAACTTAATGAGAAGGCTCAATTTGAGTAAAATAACTGACTTGATTTCTATGAGAGAGACAGACAGACAGAGAAACACACACGCCGTACGGCTTACAACTATGTATAGCAAAAAATGTCCTTACAACTTTTGGATTTATTTTTACCGTCTAGCCCCCTTCACAACGCACGAAAAGGAACTTCGTTCCATAAAATATAATACTTCACAGACTATTTTGTAACTATCTAGTCGCATACAGTGCCCATCTAGTATTATATTATTATATTAATCGCCTCTGGAGTTCGTGGGCTCGTTTCCCGCGTTGCAACAAAAATATTATGTAGTTATGTACGATAGTACATAAGAGATTAATAAAATACTTATTAATTTAGACAGATTATATTGACTTTAAAATATTCTACAATCAGTATGAAAAATGTGAGCGTCCCCTAGTGGGGTTGAAGGCGAAGTGCGTTCGCGTCGGCTCCCGTCGCGAACGTATTCGTGGGAAAGAGACCAGATTGTCTGACAAGAAACATGATCCATGTGATGGATGGGTATGTAAAAAGTCGGTCCTGCGCCTGATCTCCCTGCGTCTGTTATCCATATTATATAAGAGAGTGCTTATGTGTACTGCTCACACACTTGGGCACTACAAAAGCCTGCGTCACCGAAATCGGTGTAGAAGACATCTAGTACTCACTAGGTGAGCGAGCGAGCGCGGAAGCACGCCAGGTGCGCGTAGTAGGTCGGCGTGGGGTAGGACACGGAGCGCGAGCAGCGCGAGTACAGGTGGCACAGGTAGAACGCCAGCTGCTCGACCTCCACCACGGTAAGACCGCTGTCGTTGCACACGCAGTGGTAGCGGGTCGGCCGCGCCGTGCCCTTGATGGCCTGGTGCGACACCTGGAAACACACAAATACTGAGTATTAATAACAATAATAAAATAATAATGCCTCCCACGCCGATTTCGATTTCGGTGATGATTTAAACCATAATTGACGACCTCCGCAGTGGTTGAGCGCGTTGATGCTCGAGCGAGAGGTCGCGGGTTCGAATCCCGCCGAGGGAACAAAAAGTTTTCAATGTTCCTGGGTTATGGATGTGTATTTAAAATCTTAAATAATATGTGTATAATATAAAAGTATTGAATATATTTCCGTTGTCTGGTACCTGTAACACAAGTTCTTCGCACGGGGACAGATTGAAGTGGTGTGAAGTGTCACTAGATATAAAAAAATCCAGGCCAGCTACGCAGGAGTTATTTTATAGTGCCCAAATGTATGTGAATTATATTGGGAGAATATTTTAATTGGGAATAGTAGACAAAACCCAATACTTTAAATATTAAAAAAAAAAATAGACATGCCCAAGTGTGTGCGCAATACACCGAAGCACTCTCTTGTTCTTCACTCTCGTAGCCCAGTGGGACGGTTAACCGACATAGTCGGGTATGTCCGACATGATACCCGACATGATTAACCTATATAGGTTAATCATGTCACTATATAGGTTAATCATGATACCCGACATGATTAACCTATATAGGTATGTCGGTTACACCTCCTCACATATGTGAGGACCTGTTATTGATTTTCCAATTTCTAGTTAAGATGCATATTGTAATTATTAATAACTGTTGGTCTTCATTACAAATAAAATAAAAATTATTTACTATATCAAGTGGGATTAAAAACTTTTATTGCATTTTAAGAGAATTATGCGAACTTATCACTTTTCTTCCGCTTTATAATATTAGTATAGATTGTGAACACGAATTATATACGAATTATATTAATATTTTTTCCTGTAATTCGTAAACAAATATTTAACAAAAGTTTAGCTACTTCTCTACTCACCAAGTAGAAGTTGAGCTCGCTCGGGTGAACTATGTCGGTGTCGACGACGGTTCCGGGCTCGACATTATGATGGCTTGTTGTGAACAGTCTACAAAAAAAAAAGTTAAGTTCAATAATTGTCAAGATGACATCTAGTGAACAAAAATGGAAACAAACGTGAATACGCTATTTTTTGCATCATAAATTCAAATAACATAATATACGTTATTTTTTATACTAACTTACTAATAGCGTGGTTACACATTGTATAAGGTACGTAATATTTTCTCCTTATGTGATAAGTTACAAAATTCGCTTCACAGACTATGACAAAACATTGTACCTATAGTTCGTCCCAGATAAACTTAACCTACAGGTAAACAAACTGAAAACATCGAAATTTTCACATAATCACTATCTTATTGTGCACACTTATCAACACTTTCACAGGTATATTAAAGGATCATACTTCATTATCCAATACGTTTTATAACAATTAAACAATAATTAATATGTTCAAACATCAAATGAAAATCTTTTACAGAAAAAATACGCCATTTTGACACTGCTGATTGTAGAATATAAGCCTATAGTCTATGGATTTATAGCAGACATTAATGATTTTATTAATATTGGCCAATTGGCATCACTGACTGATTAGTCAGCTTTAGTACGTCCGAGATGACACAGCCATAGATTTATGGCTGTGTCATCTCGGACGTACTAAAGCTTATACACTCTGTAATATTTTTATTAGTAAGGGTTTATATTTAACTTAGAACTGATAATGGCAATTTAATCTAACTTATTACTAGTTTATTTTTATGATGCCTAATTGCCTGTACCTATTTGCATTTTAAATGATAATAATTTGACTCTCAAGCATCACTGTCAAACGTCATATTTGACATTACATTGTTTTAAGGGGTGATTTTTCAATCGTCAGATAACTTTTAACTAAGAAATAATTATGTGATTTTGGCAGATTTTGTATTGAACTAATGTCAAAGTCACATGTTTATTGAACAGATAAAAGTTATGCGAGTTTCTTACGCCGGTTCTTCTTGCTGGGCTAGTTCCCGAACCGGTGGTAGGCATCATATAGAAACGACGTTCAGAAAACTTTTTTTTGTAAAATTTACTCTGAATAAAAAGATTTGATTTAATTTGATTTGGTTTGATTTGATTTGGTTTGGTTTGATTTGATTTGATTTAACGATTGAAAAATCGGCCCTAAGGCTACTTATTAATGGTATAGCATTATGGAATAGTAAGTACCTAGTGTGGTGACGTTTCTGCACCAGCAGGAACAATATTTCAGGTTTGGCGGTCCCGAACCGTTGGAACGCGCTGTGGAGAGCTACCAGCTCGCTGTTCATCACCTAAAAAAAACAGTAAAATCAAAGTTCATTAATACGAATCAATCAAGAAAGATTGCATGCAAATCAACAACTTTAACAGTCGTTTGTGAAGTTGGGTCTTAGGTTAGGTTAGGTAGTCTTAAAATTGTCGAATACCACATTTCGTCGCTTTACCTTCAAACACACCAACAACAACCAATAAGACGATGACAATGACGACCTCCGTAGCGCAGTGGTTGAGCGCGTTGGTGCTCGAGCGGAAGGTCGCGGGTTCAAATCCCGCCGAGGGAACAAAAAGTTTTCAATGTTTCCGGGTCATGCATATGTCGCAGTCATCTAAATGAAATCGTCATTTCATTGAGTGACTAGTGTTTTTATCGAATGACGACATTAAATTGAAAGACTAAAGGACAACTCGTCAAGTTGTTTATTATAACGTCCAACGTCTTGACTGAACGTCATTTAGTCCTTTAGCGTAGTCGTTGCTTATTTACCTACTTACGGAACACCTAGTTACGTGATTTTTTTTCTAAATTGCGCTCATACTACCGATATTTTATCGATAAACTTAACTTTGCAAATTCTACTATAAATCATTCACAGATAAATAATATAACAATAACGAGTATCGCACTTTAATGTAGATTTAATGAAAAAAATATCAACACAGTGCTATCAGTGCGAGCTGTTTGACGCCATATTTGTTTTGGTGACTACTAGCGCCGCAGTGGGAAAAAGTTTCAATAACCTGACTGATTTTAATCCGCTAACTAATTGGACGTTGAGTGACGATTGTTCAACCAATGCTCGGCCTAGTCTTTCAATTTAATGTCGTCATTCGATAAAGACGCTAGTCACTCAATGAAATGGCGATTTCAATTAGATGACTGCGACACATATACAAGTTATACATATACGACACAAATTTAATATATATTAAATTTGTGTATAATATAATAAAAATCTTAAACATGTGTATGGTATAAAAGTATTAAATATATTTCCGTTGTCTGGTACCTGTAACACAAGTTCTTCGGATACTTAGCACGGGGCTAGATTGACGTGGTGTGAAGCGTCCATAGATATTATTATTGTTAATATAAGTTTGTAATGATACCTCAGCAAATTGGCCATCGGACACACCGTCTCGGAGCACGTAGACTTTCTTGGGCAGTTTACCGTTGTTGTGCGTCTTGTACACTTTCAAGTGGTCGATCATCATGTCTTCAAACTGCATAATCATCTCTTTCTAAAATAGTTAAATTTAATAGTAAATCATATGTTTATTTATTTATTCTTTATGTACGTTATTCTAAAACTAACATTTAGCAAGACAAACAGTAATAGATGTACATAGGTGTGCTTATCTCTACAAGAGATCTCTGCCCGCAGACCGGACATTGTGAGATACATAATATATGGACACAGATAGTAGGTACACAAGAGAATTTTATTTGTTGGATAGTATTTTTCATGAAAGAAATCCCTTGACAATTAGTGGAGCCATAGCCTACCATCCCATACAATCTATAGTTAATACAAAAAATGCAACGTAATAGTAGTGACATCTAGTCACTACTATTACGTTTGTAAATTATAAAATGTAAATATGCCGAATTAAGTAGATACAAATATTGACATTAAAATAGAGATAGGCATATTTTTTAAATCACATTAAGCTAAATTCAACGAAATATGAAACGAAATAAATAATAAGTATTTTCCAATAGTGGCGGTTTCCTGAATGTGCCTGGAAATCGAAGAAAACAAAAATAGCCCGTCGAATTGCCAGTATTAGGGTGATAGCATTTTCTAGTACTAGGTCGTGTCTCTGTTCTATATCTACTTTGTGGTAGAGCTAAATCTTATCTCCTTATCTTAGCAAATATTCCCTTTTTCTCATTAGAGTAATAAGAAAAAAAAAACTTTGGGTATCTTATAGGATAAGTAGAATAGACATTCCGGTCGCACAGCCACAGAGCCATATCTTTTTCGCAAAAGATTGTCTTCAACAATTTAAATGTTGGATTGGATGTATACTGTACATAACTGAACCTCATTTAAAACAAAATCCATGTCATAATAAACTGTAAAATTATTAAGTTTTTTGACTCTACTGAAACATTGTGATTTTATAGATACGAGGTTGTGAAAGTAAAGCGACGATACGATATGTCAAGTAAAACATAAAAATATTACCTTTGGCGTTTGAACACTGAGCTCAATGTTATAGATGAAATATTTGGAGTCAATAGACGCAGTGACTGCTGCTATGCTTGGCACGCTCGACTGGAACACAATAGTAAGTTGCAACTTGTAGTATAGCAAAAATAAAGGAGTGCACTTTCTTAGTTTTGACGTGACAGCGTCGTAAATCGAAGAACGCCGACTGCTCGCACGAAAACTGATGACTCAATGTACCCGGTACGCTCATTGGAACGTACTCGTATAATATATGGGCCGAGCGTAGGCCAACGCGAGCGTCGGCAAATAGGTGCAAAGCGTGCTATCGTCCACACATTCGGCAAGTGCACACAAGTGGCAAATGTAGACGAGCGTTTGTAGAGCCTGCCCACACGTTGGCCTGACAGCGATAAATGTCACATAATACAATGGCTATACAAACGTGTGGACGCTATTGGCCGAGCGCAGGCGAGCACCTTTGATTTGTGCACAAAAACCGACACTGATCCGAAGTGAGGCGAGTTGACGCGAGTGGTCACGAGCGGCAGCGAGCGTAGGCGAGTGTCGGCAAATGAGCCGTTAAAACTTAAAACACGTTGGCGCTCGCCTTCACTCGACCAGCTAGGCGAGCGATGCCGAGCGGTGACAAGGCAAGGCAAATAGACTGTCTACACGTTGGCGTTTACCGCCAACGCTCGGCTAATATGTAAAGGCGACTTTAATTAAATGTCATTTTATTAAGTTGTCACGTTAAACTGTCGCCCTTAAACCGATTTGACAAACTAACATTTTTTTGTAATTCACTTCTTACATTCATTTCTTATACAAATGAGTACATTTTCTAGACCGTGAGTTCATTTGTACTTCTACCAATGTACTCGAGTTTTGCAAATAAAGCAAAAGAAATAAATTATTATATAATATCGCATTTTGGTATTGCGATAGAAGGTCTGTCCACTGTGAGTTTTCATTATTTTGTCTCTGTCGCTCAATAGTCGTATAGAATCAAAAACAGCAATCTGAGTTTTTTTCATTGCCTTTTGAAATTTTTTTAATTTTTAAAACAGTGGATTAAAAGCAAATGACTAGTACCAATGGATATATCTCTTACCTGGTTATTACCCCACGAAGTTATAGTGACTGCTCTTTTTACAGCCTGTATAATGTTTTTAAATTTACCTGTTCCGATGGGGGATGTGTGACGTCAGCGCCGACAAGCATCACGTCCCCGCCCTGAAGACACTTCGGCAACGACGAAGCTTCTAAAGACTGATTTACTCCCATCAACTTCGAATTTATCTGTTAACAAATAAGATGTCACGATATATACCCCACTAATATTATAAACTAGCTGTGCCCGCGACTTCGTTCGCGTGGTTGTCGGAAATACTATCGCGATTATCTTTTGATTGCTCACGTTGGTTTTTGTTATTGTAATTATTAAAAAGGAATAATTCTTTCCTACATATTTTTTGAGTAACTTAAACCGTTTATGCAGCGCACGCAACGAAAGTCCTCAAATGTGAATTTTTCCCGTTTTTGCAACATTTCTCACTGACGCTTCGCTCCTATTGGTCGCAGCGTAATGTTATATAGCCTAAAGCCTTCCTCTATAAATGGACTATCCAACAAAAAAAGATTTTTTCAAATTGGACCAGTACTTCCTGAGATTAGCGCGTTTAAACAAACAAACAAACTCTTCCGCTTTATAATATTATGTAATAATATGTAATATTAGTATAGATGCGACATTTTGTATGAGTGGATGTATATATATTATGTTTATTGCTCTTTCCCGCAATAACAATTTTTAGGATTTTGATTTTTGATGAAATTTACTGTGGTAATAATTGACATGATGGATTAACATATAGGCTAGTTTTTACAACAGCAAATTACATATAGTAAGTCACGAGACCTGCGCAAAAACAAAAGAAGAGAGGAACGTCATGAAATGATGAACGAAAATGAACTCAATTTTCTGGATATTTTTTTTTGCGATATATCACCTTCATCCATTCATGTCTTCAATTAATTATCTTTACGTAATTTTGATAATTATATCAAAATTACATAAAGATAATTGAAGACAATATTTACTATTAAGTAAATACATAGTACTAATAAAAAAATGCAATAAAATATACAAATATGCATATGCATATCTTTAGTTAAATCAAAACAACAGTCGTGTTCGCGAGCCTGTTTTTTAGCGTAAGCGCTGTGAAATTTCATGCTATTTGCAACCAGTTAACAATTTTTTATTTGTTATAACAGGTAAAAGTAATGTTTTAGGCGTTTTTCAGCTCATGCGCCGAAAGTACACCAGCGTACACAGCCAGGTACTTGCCTTCAAGAGAATGTTGCGCATTGTCTGATCATTCCATTTTCTATTAATAGTCAAGTCTTTGATGCATTGGGTTAAAACTCCCACTTCGAGTTCAGCGGTTTGCTTAACCTGCAAAAAGTAAATCAGTTTAATCAAGACACATTAATTTTAAACCGCTGCCAGCAGGCGCCAGGATACTTTTCGGTCAGTTTATATAATCCAATAAACTATATCAAAGTAAATCATCTAGCGCCGGACCGGAGGATATAGGTGGTAAGGCTGTCTGCTTAATTATGCAAATTTGGTGACCTTCCAGTCGATGTTCAAAGACTGGATGGCCATTAAAGTTGCAAAATGGCCGCAGGAGCTATGGCCCTGTACGTGTAGCCAAGAAGCTAAAGTAGGAGTTTCCTTTAGTTTGAAGGTCACAACTTGGTACATATAAATATTACAAAATACATAAAAGATATAAATACCTTATGATAAGCATCCTTATCTCTATTCGTAATTACCACGACCACAAAAGTGACGCCTTTGTCGACCATTTCGAACAGTGTGTTCCTAAATGTACGCATCTGAACAGTCTCACGAATGAACATGGGCTGTTCAATTTGCATACCCATTCTAGTCCCAACAGTCACCAACTGAAAAGAAAAGAAGTTAAACAATCGATGACATGAATCGATGAATGTGATAATATGTCGCAAAAATATTTTGCCCAAAAAATTTAGTTTAAACAGCCAGTTAAACATTTTAGGATATGTAGTAACGTATTAAGTACATTGATTCTACAGACGGATCTTTAGATTAATGTACTTAATACTTTACGAGGTATTCTAAAATGTTTAAGGCGAGGGAGGTCCGAAACTAGCGCCACTCTTTTCAAAATTAATTTTACAACGACACAAAGATCTTATTAAAAAAAGTAATCGGTTAAAACACTAAGTAAATAGTGAAACTAATTTATTGACATTTAATTACAGCTCTAAATCCTATAGTGTATTTACTCTTATAAGTAATTGTTAAAACGGCCACTTTTGGCTGTTTTTATGAGAGTAAATACACTATAGAATTGTGGCGCTCGTAGCGGGCCTCCCTCGACTTAAGTGACAGTTTGAACTCAATTTTCTCAAAATCATTATTTTGCTACATATCACCTTCATCCATTCATCTCAATTGTTATTTCATTTACATTCATTTGCAGCAACATTATAAGAGTGCCTACCCACGAGCGACAATCGGTAATAAATTTTTTGTAGGTGAAAAATAGAACACACTGATTGCTTTATACCGGACGCACACGTCAATAGTCAGAAATAAGGTCAGAAATAATACGAAGGAAAAATCTGCCCATTATCAATCCTACAAAAAGTATGTCCTGGTTTTGGCGGAACGTTTAGGCGGAAATGGCAACATTGAATTGTAATTTCGCCGCCGTAGTTCCATCGCACCAGAAGAATTTACACAAAGCCAGTGCCGGATTAAGCAGGCGCGGGGCCCGTAGCAAATTCTCTGACCTGCATATACGGCAGATATTTTGTAGAGCTTATTATCAGGCCGACTGAATTTCTACGCGTTTATACAAGCAACTTTTCGTAGAACTTATGCGTTTACGGTATGAAATTGTGGCGGTACTACTAGCGCCACAATCCTACATTGCGCTATCGAAGTTTTCTAAGTCCGGCGCTATATATACGACATCTGAAAACTAGTACAGTGGGCTTCGGCCTGACCGAGCATACCATCTCGCTCGGTCGGAGATCTCCCATTGGGGCTTCCACTTGTACTCCCACAAAATTATTTACGCCAAGGACATAGTGTCTGGCGTGGATTGTCTCAATGAAAAGTAGTAACGTTTCACGTTTTAGTATAATATATTAATAAATTTCACATAAAAAAATACGCTCAGGCAAAGATGTGCGTGAAATATGCGGGCCCCTTTCGCGCGGGGCCCGTAGCAATTGCTACTCTTGATACGTGGTTAATCCGGCACTGATTGAAGCCTCAAGTATGTTTATAAACTTTTAGGGGTATATTTTTAAAATTAGTTCTTACCGATTCAACGATTCCACTAATAGAGCAGGTAGACGGGTTTCCCTCCACAAGCACTATAGCCCATTTGTGTAACGACTGAGCTTGCAGCAAGCCCGGCGCTTGCCAAATACCTTGCCTGTAAAAACAGTTTTTATCTTAGAAACTACTGTCTTTATGGACATGGTATTTTTAGAGCAAGACGAAAAAGCAGACGGGCCACCTGATGGTAATCGGTCACCGTCGCCAGTGAACATGGGCAACACCAGAGGAACCACCAATGCAATGTCGGCTCTGAATAACTTTTTCAACACCTTTCTTGAAGAACCCTATGTCATAGCGCTCCGAGAATACCTCAGAAGGAAGCTTAATTCAATTCAATTCTTTATATCCGGAAATTGGTTACATGGTTGTTACAGTATATATAATACCTATTACAATAGTTTACACACAATAGGCATAATTTCTGTCCATATTTCATGGAAATATTTTTAGTAAAAATAAAAATCATATAAAAAGAATACTTACAAAGTGGATATTATCAAAATACTTTCAACATGTATCCTCAACATGCATCGTCTATAATCTAATATATATAAACCTCTATGTCAATCTATGATTTGATTTGATATTGATAATACTTTCTACAAATGTAGTAGGTATAACGCGAAGGATAAAATTTTTAGAATAACAAAATCAAGTTTTGCCAAAGCAGTATTTTACGTACATACACAATTTTTTATTATAACGGGCAACAGAAATCTCTTCAAAATCATATTCTTACTTTGGCTCTACATAATTTCTTCCACCGACATTCAATTTTGGCACCTTTAGTACTTTTGCATCAATCGTTGTCAACTGGTCTGAAATATTTAGTCCAAACTGCTTGAACTGCGGATTTTTTGAGTATCTCATCTGAAATTATATAGATTAAGTTTCAAAAACCCCGACTTTAACATTCCTATCACACCTAACAAACGACCTGATGAGTGATGACCTTGAAGACCTAAACCGATTGCCACCAAACATAGCTGACTGACAGACCTTTCAAACAAAAAAAACGCATTAAAATCGGATCATCCGTTTAGGAGCTACGATGCCACAGACAGACACATACACATTTACACAGACACGTCAAACTTATAACACCCCGTCGTTTTTGCGTCGGGGATTTAAAACTACTAAACGGATTTTGATGAAATTTGGTATAGTAGTAGTTTACTACATTTACGGCAAAATGCAGGGTTTCTGCGGAGTCCATTTTACGCGTACGAAGTAGCACGAAACATCAAGTAGCATATAATATTATGTGGACGTTATCCAAGCATCTGTATAAGTCTAAACATTAAGGGCCTGTTTCACTAAGCAATATTAAATTTAATCCTTCGTTAAATATCATGTTGTTCCTATCACAATTCCTATCAATGAATGAGAAGGCTAGGATAGTTTAACAAGCCATTAAAACTGACATGCGTTGGTAAAATCGGGACTTAAATTACTATTTTATTTTCTTTTTCATTTCATGACATGGTGCAATAAATAACGATGTAAATTATATTAAGACTTTTACGCCTTTACCGATACACGGTTTTAACACAAAATACATAACACCAAAATAATAAAAACCGATGTGGCTTTACTTACATTTTGGATAACTTCTTTGATCTTGACCAAACGGCTGTCAGGGAATGTAGCTGCCTCCCTGACCATAATAGGCAGTTGCCTGTCAGTTAGTTGTTTGTTAAGAGGCTGTTATCAAACAACACATAAGTTATATTATATTATACTCCTAATAATAATTGTTAAAAAATGAATACACATATAACTTGCCCCTTCAAACACCCCTCTAAACCGAGCCAAAACATTTGACAGGTCCGTAAAAGTAACGTTATCGAATGAGAATTGTATGAAAAGCATGACAGCGCTAAACATACATGCATTGGCCCACCTCACAATCCCGTCTGCAACTCCTGTGAGCCAGGATCGACAGTGGTAACCAACACTAAAACCCTTTGATTTGATCTAGTTAGGCCTGGGATCATGTGAAAGCTCCGTAAAATAATAATAATAATAATAGCTCCCCTCACCGAAACCAGGCCAGCTACGCAGGAGTTATTTTATAGTAGTAGTTTTTACATGCTACTAACTACTAACTATCAATGCTTCAAAAAGCTGCTACATGATATTCAAAGCTAAAAATAAAATTATACAGTCACACGAGCCTTTATCAATAAACAATATAACTCTGCATCAAAAGTCCTGCGAAAAATATTTGGGCTTACTGATAGATATATTGACCATATTAGAAACCGACTCTCGTCACTCCTCGGCTCCTTACGCAACATTGCTCACGTTGTTCCACAAAAATTAAGATATACCGTTTACAATGCCTTAGTTAAACCGCACATTCTGCATCTAATTGAAATTTGGGGAAGTTCATCCAAAACAAAATTATCAGATATTCAAATTTTGCAAAATAAAATCATTAAAATGTTATTTAAACTACCGCGTCTTACTGCTACTAATAAGATTTACAACGACACAAAAATAATGAACGTTAATCAACTATATGTTTTTAGTACTTGTGTCTTTGTATGGAAGTGTCTCAAGAAGAAAATACAAACTAACCTAACATTTATCTACCGCAAAGATTTAAGTAAACGTAGCAACCGTCGTGCCAGCCTTTTGGTACTTCCAAAATGCCGGACAAACTATGGAAAAAAATTAATAACATTTGAGGGAGCACAGTTGTATAATAAAATACCTTCCAAGATACGAAATGTTAATTCACTCAATGTTTTTAAATCAGAACTACAAAAGTATTTATACGTAAAAAAATCACTTTAGTTGTTATTATTTTTTCGTTCACTTCTTCAAAAACATTAAATGGATTTTTACTAACTGCGAACTGACGGACACAATCCATTTTTATAATATTATTATATGTCTCATGTAAGTGACAAATGTCTTAATGAGAATAAATATCTTTAAACAATAAACATGCCCATCCGACGCATGGATCATCTTTATTGTCAGACAATGAGGTGATCAGCCTGCATTGTCCTAACCAAACTTGAAAACAACATTTTTTGTTGTTCCAACGCGGGAATCGAACCCACGACCTCCGGGTCGAGAGCGAAGCTCAGAACCACTGGACCACAGAGACGCTCCGTAAAAGTAACATTATCGAATGTGGATTTTATACTTTTCATACAATTCCAATATTTAACGAAGTCACTTTACTGAGTGATATTTAACAATTACTTATTAAGTATCTATATAGTGTATGTACCTATATTATATTTTTTACAACGACATAATATCACTTACCTGGCCGTACACCACTTCAAGCAACTCCATAGGATAATAAATACTTTTGTCTCTAGGCCCAACCCATATACAATTCAATTTCGGATATTTTAGCCTGTGAGAAAACAAATTACAATAAGATGATTTGTCGATGGCGCTAAAAGCAGTACTATAATATTTATTTAAGGAATAATCCAAATATTTTATTTTATATTTAGAATAAATATACTAAAAATAGCAATTTTATGACTGTCTAAGGCCGTGTTTCACCAAGCAATGTTAAAGTTAACGCCATGTTAAAATACCATGCATGATATTTAACATGCCGTTATTTTTACTTGGTGAAACACGTCCTTAGAATCTCTAAAAATAATTATACCTATGAATTGCATAGAATCGATTATAATCAATCGTAATATTCGATTATAGGCATACATAAACATGGTCCTTACTCCCCAAACTGATTCGATTTTGATTCTGATTCGATCGTGCCGCGTACCCCGAATAAATTGACGATTGTTTATTTTGATTCTCAGTCGATTGATATGGTCGGGAGTACAAAAAGTTAAGATCTTCTTTAACCTGGTTAGTTTCAAAATAATCCACCAAATGAAAAACCAAAAAATCGTTGAGATTGAACTGATTCGATTCTCGGTTGTATTGGGAGTACGCCTGTTGATCTAATTCCGATGAATCAGATATGTTCATGTAGTTACCTTCAAATTCAGTAAGCATTTACGACTGACGACGTAATAGTGGTAAACAGTATTTTAAATTTTTGAATATTTTATTTCATGTAGGTACTAATTTGTAATGTAACTGTTAATGAAAATTTTCATGACATTAAAGACAAAGTTCTGCGAAAATTAAACTTTAAATCACTCTCCTGATAAGTTGTATCCTTCAGTTATGATAAAGTACGTATAGTACATCCGAAATAAATTTAACCAAACGTAAACAAACTCGTCTATGACACAACCATAGACTAGTCAGTAATTCCAATTGGGCAATAAATTGTTTGCTTCTATGTATCCATAGACTATAGACTTTATTCTACAGTTGGCAGTGTTAAAATGGCGTATTTTTACAGTAATAGTTTTTCATTTGATTAAACATATTAATTATTGTTTAATTGTTATAAAATGTATTGGATAATCCCTTAATATTCCAGTGAAAGTCTTGATAAGTGTGCAAAATAGGTAAATATTTAGAAAATTTTTGGTTTGGTTTGTTTACTGTTAAATTTATATGTAGAAAAATTTTTGTGTTTTTGGTTTGTTTATGTTTGGATTAAATTTGTCTGGGAAATATACCTATACTTCTTCACTACTTCGAAGTATTTGTCGACTGTACATTTCGTCGATTTGCCCTTTTCGTCCGTGATAGTGAACGCAAGTTTGCTCGGCGGAGCGACAATTCCGTTACAAATAAATTCACGTTTTCTTCCACTCTTAGAATCACCTCCAATCAAAGCGGTCACCTGTAATATTAAATTATTAAATTGGAATATTTAGTTGAGCTTCAAATAAAAAATTGTTTAATAGTCAGTGATATCTTTTAAAATAAATTTGTTCTGAATTTTATATTTGATGTTAAATTATTGTGTCAACACAATGAAAACTTTACACTAAAATAGTTGGAATTTATAAATCTGTATTTCATATATATTATTGTTAATACCTGCACTGCGAAATGTAATAATTATCTAATGCGATTTTATACTTACTATAAAAGAAATAAATAATAAAACATAAAAAATTACCCGAAGTCCTTTCAAGAAATGCTTAAAATTTTCTACTCCTCTTTGATTATCCAATTCTCTACGGGAATCCAGATAAAAATCATACTCAAGTGCTTTTACTAACGTTTGATGCTTTGGGAAACCTTTGTGCGCGACTAGAAAAAAGTGTACAAGTTAGAATAAAAGAGAAATTATTAAAATTAGTTTTGATAAGGCAAAAAGTTGTTTGTGAAACGAAACGTTGTTTTATCTGTCAAATAGGTTCTCAAGTAGAGGATGCGATTGAGATTATTTTATTTATACGGGCCTCAGTCAAACAGCCTTTTTTGGTTGGTGGTGGGGTCATTCTTTATCTTAGCCTTTATATGAAACTTGTAATCAACTTACCATCAATGTTTATGTAGGCTCCCGAATTAAATACCGCGGACTGGAAGAGACCCGTCCACATTTCCATTCCATGGGTTAAATTAACGGGCGTGATTGGACGTCTGAAATATTGACGCCCAGCCTGTAATGAAGATACAAATACATATTTACTAGGTTCTAAGCTTAGATCTCGACCCGGAGGTCCGTTGGAACAACAAAAAATGTTGTTTTCAAGTTTGGTTAGGACAATGCAGTCTGATCACCTGATTGTCTGACAAGAAAGATGATTCATGCGTCGGATGGGCATGTAAAAAGTCGGTCCTGGGCCTGATCTCCCACCATCAATCGTGTCGGTTACCCGTCCCACTGGGCTACGAGAGTGGAGGAAGAGAGAGTGCTTCTGTGTATTACGCACAAACTCGGACACTATAAAACAAGTCCTGCGTAGCTGGCCTGGTTTTAATGAAACCGGCCACCGTCACCGAAATCGGTGTGGGAGGCATTATTATTATATAACAATAAACGAAACTATTACACGATCAATGTATAAATAATTTTAGTGTTTAATCTTATGACTATTAAGATAATAATAATATGATTTTTAACACGTCACGTCATGTTTAAAGATGGACATAATCAAAAGAAAACCTTAAAGCTATTTTTCAAAAATAAAAATAAGTACTTTTTTTTCCTTCAAAAATGCTAAGTTGCACTTAGGTGTATGCACTTCGCATAAGTTTATAAGAGCCGTACAAGAATAAGTACTTCTAGTGACCAACAGATCGCGGTGACCGGCGTCTACATCACGATATTATTAAAGATTTACTGTATTATTTTAATAAGTATCAATATGCTTTATTAAATGCAATCTCCCTCGTATATATGTATGAGTAATTCTCAAATTCTCGAATGTTTATTAGTGTTGAATTTATACTAGTGGCATCCTAGGATATCTAAATAAGAAGTTTCACTCCAGCAATAAAATAATGTATATTTTATAATGTATATAATATAATAATATAACAAATAATGAAATATGGACGAGACATTTATTTGAAAAATTTTATTCTGAGTCGATGGCCGAGAGTACAAAAAGTTACGATCTAACGATTTTCTTTATCCTGATTAGCTTCAAAGTAATCTACAAAATAAAATACCAAAAGCTGGTGAGATCGAACTCATTCGATTCTCGATTGTGTCAGGAGTAAGATTACGAGAGTAAAAGGAAAAGAGAGCGTCTTTGTGCATTGCGCACACACTTGGGCACTATAAAAATTACTCCTGCGTCTGGCTTCAACGAAATCGGTCACCAACATCGAAGTCGATTGATGATGATAATTAATTAAGGGCTTATGTATCAGTGGTAAGCGTCGGCGCTCTAACCGGAAGTGGCGAGTTACAGCGACGGATCAAAATTCAATCCCCAAGGGGGTGAAAGATACAAAATGCAAAAGATCAAGTTAGAGGGTAGATGCAAAAAAACCGATTTGAGGGTACATGCAAAAAAAAGAAATTTGAGGGTAGATGCAAAAGAACAAGTTTGAGTGTAGAAGCAAAAGATCTAGTGTGAGGGTAGATGCAAAAGATCAAGTTTGAGGGTAGATGCAAAAAAACAAATTTGAGGGTAGATGCAAAAAATCCGATTTGAGGGTACATACAAAAAAAAGAAATTTGAGGGTAGATGCAAAAGAACAAATTTGAGGGTAGATGCAAAAAAAAACAAATGTGAGGGTAGATGAAAAAAAAACAAATTTGAGGGTAGATGAAAAAGATCAAGTTTGAGTGTAGAAGCAAAAGATCTAGTGTGAGGGTAGATGCAAAAGATCAAGTTTGAGGGTAGATGCAAAAGAACAAATTTGAGGGTAGATGGAAAAAAGAACAAATTTGAGGGTAGATGAAAAAAAAACAAATTTGAGGGTAGATGCAAAAGATCAAGTTTGAGTGTAGAAGCAAAAGATCTAGTGTGAGGGTAGATGCAAAAGATCAAGTTTGAGGGTAGATGCAAAAAAAACAATTTGAGGGTACATGCAAAAAAAAAGAAATTTGAGGGTAGATGCAAAAAAAAAACAAATTTGAGGGTAGATGCTAAAAAAACAATTTGAGGGTAGATGCAAAAACAACTAATTTGAGGGTAGACGCAAAAAAAAACAAATTTGAGGGTAGATGCAAAAAAAAACAAATTTGAGGGTAGACGCAAAAAAAAACAAATTTTAGGGTAGATGCAAAAAAACAAATTTGAGGGTAGATGCAAAAAAACAAATTTGAGGGTAGACGCAAAAAAAAAACAATTTGAGGGTAGATGCAAAAAAAAGCCAATTTGAGGGTAGATGCAAAAAAAACAATTTGAGGGTACATGCAAAAAAAAAAGAAATTTGAGGGTAGATGCAAAAAAAAGCAAATTTGAGGGTAGATGCTAAAAAAAACAATTTGAGGGTAGATGCAAAAACAACTAATTTGAGGGTAGACGCAAAAAAAACAAATTTGAGGGTAGATGCAAAAAAAGCCAATTTGAGGGTAGATGCAAAAAAAAAACAAATTTGAGGGTAGATGCTAAAAAAAACAATTTGAGGGTAGATGCAATTTTAGGGTAGATGCAAAAAAACAAATTTGAAGGTACATGCAAAAAAACAAATTTGAGCGTAGACGCAAAAAAAACCAATTTGAGGGTAGATGCAAAAAAAGCCAATTTGAGGGTAGATGCAAAAAAAAAACAAATTTGAGGGTAGATGCTAAAAAAAACAATTTGAGGGTAGACGCAAAAAAAAACAAATTTTAGGGTAGATGCAAAAAAACAAATTTGAGGGTAGATGCAAAAAAACAAATTTGAGGGTAGACGCAAAAAAAAAACAATTTGAGGGTAGATGCAAAAAAAGCCAATTTGAGGGTAGATGTAAAAAAAAACAAATTTGAGGGTAGATGCAAAAAAAAATTGAGGGTACATGCAAAAAAAACAAATTCGAGGGTAGACGCAAAAAAAAACAAATTTGAGGATAGATGCAAAAGAAACAAATTTGAGGGTGGATGCAAAAAAAAACAAATTTGAGGGTAGACGCAAAAAAAAACAAATTTGAGGGTAGACGCAAAAAAAAAACAAATTTGAGGGTAGACGCAAAAAAAAACAAATTTGAGGGTAGATGCAAAAAAAAACAAATTTGAGGGTAGATGCAAAAAAAAACAAATTTGAGGGTAGACGCAAAAAAAACAAATTTGAGGGTAGATGCAAAAAAAACAAATTTGAGGGTAGATGCAAAAAAAAAAATTTGAGGGTAGATGCAAAAAAAACAAATTTGAGTGTAGATGCAAAAAAAAAAACAAGTCTGCGGGTAGATTTTGAGGTTAGCAGGTAGCAGAAGGTTGGAAGCAAGAATTTTGGTTCTACATGAGATCTGACAACTTTTTGATAGATTTTGATTAAGGTGTAGTGTAGAGCTTGGATTTATACGATATCTGATAACTTTTTCACAGGGTAAGCTATGTAGACTCGTCTTGACAACATTTTACATGAAAATTTTTTTGGTGGGATTATCTACTCGTACAAATACTCGTAATGAGATACATAGACAGTGGTAGATGAATTTATTACTTCATAATAGTTAATAAAAAATATTAATTCATAATAACAATAAGTAGCACATATTATAAATTTTGTTCGGACAGGTGTACAAAACCTTTTTCGCGATAACGCACATAATACAAAAATTATGTATGCACATACACTTTATGACATTTTGTAAATTTTTCCTATTTCAGATCGCTTTTAGCCATTTCTGACGTATTTTAATATGTATATTGGAACCAAAAAAATATACTTTTCCGGTGCTATGTGGTGTGTGTGTGTGTGCTATGGTGGTAGTACTTTCACATTTTGGCACAACACATGATTTTCTTCTCATTGAATTCGACATTTCGAATAATATTAGCGTTATTTCGTAGTACACCCTCAGAACAAAGAATCATATTATGGAACTGTACTAATAGTTCAATTTCACACGGCAACAATAATAGGCTACCTGTCTCTTTCTTACAACAAGAGTTTTAAGTAAGAAATAAGTATCTACACTCTTTTTATCAACGCCCCCTTCATTGGCTTTGATATACTTACTTCTGCTGTCACGGACGCCATTTTACTTATCACTTTGTTTATATGTCAAACGTTGTTATTGTGAGATTTTTATGGTTTTTGAGTGATTTTCGATTTAATTACTGCACAAAACTGTAAAATAATTCTGAATTCATTATAATAGGTAACACGAAGTGCTCTGTAGTAAGTTGTGGCCTATGCAAAATCACCGGTAAGTAGCTAACATTTATTTAAATTGTTGTATATTGTTTAGTTTATTTGATATAAAGTGTTTAAAAATCAATTTCTTTTGAGTTAGCTCAGTTGTGAGGTATAAAATCCGCAATATTCTTAAAAAAAAGAAAGTGGGCAACCCTAATCCGCCATGTTTGTCGGCAGTTTTGTTTATTTAGGTATGCAGGCAAAGTACATGCTTATGCCAGTTCCATATGATTCTTTATTCTGAGAGTACACCGTACTGGAGCGCGCAACGTACTGCGTGAGCGTATGACTCGTGACGTCTCAATATCTCGGGAACTAAGCGACATATCGAAATAATTTTTACACACACTTTTTTTATTTCATATGGACTATATGAAACGTAAAAAAACAAAACTAGTGAACATTCTCCATTGTACAATTTACGCCTGTCGAATTGCTGTTGCGATAATGGTAGGCTGATTATCAGCCTACCGGTCCATTTGATTTTATGCAAAATATCCCGCCGCTCCCGCCCCGCTGCCCGCAAAATTCGAGGCCGAGGCCTAATAGACACATTATTCCCTGCAGGTCCGAATTATCCTTAGTTATTATTATAAAACAAAATCCCACCACTTAATATATATATGTTAATATTAATATATATAGTATGTCTGTTCGCGATAAACTCAAAGCCTTTTTTCTTTTAGCACTGATCTTCATGCTGTTTTCACCAATGGATTGGTTATCGGGGAAGGTTTTAGTGTATTCACTGGACCCGGTAGGTAGTGTCTACACCAGTGCCTCAAGGTACGAAGCCGGAACAACTAGTGCTCTTTAATGTTCAGTTATTTATTTTAGAAACTTAACTTACTTAACTGATTACTTACTGTCTTTAAAAAAATATAATACTTTACCTTGACATAGCTGCCTAATGTTCCCTGTTGCAATATGACATCAATACATTGTATTGCTTCCATTGGCATCTCCAAAGTCGATCCGCCTTTTTTCATATAACTATTAAAATTAATTAAATATGTTCTTAATGCATTAAAAATGTTATGAATGAATGCTTTACACTTTTTTGTCTCTATATACAGATATATATTATTTAAGCATCCATTAGAAATCTGTATCTTAAGGGCAGGTATTCCTGAAGAAGTAGGCATTTAGCGCTAACACGGCAGCTCGAGCGCTACTCCGCGCGGACGCAGCGATTGTGAACTCACATGACCCCCGCCAACGACATAGTATACAAATATGCAGTAGGATAACTATAGACATAAATATTACGATCGAATAGAATCTATTACGCCTTTGACAAAAAAAATATAAATTTAAGTTTTCAGTATGAAATTTGATAGCAAAATAGTTTCGACATGTTTGAGTAAACAAAAACAGTACTAAAACCTAAGTGGCCAACTATATTTAAAAAGTGGGTATTTAATACAGTTTACAAAATTGATAAATGGAATACATCGTTTTACTAAATACTATTACGAACTTATTACTATTGAAATGCAAAAAGCAAACGTCCGCACTTATTTATATGCCACATATCCAAATAAATGGATCGGTCGTTTGGGTCTCATTTGTGGCCTACTCGATCCCCAGATTCCATCTTGAGTTTTTTTTTACTGGGGCTGTCTAAAGGAAGAGGTTTACTCAAAAACAATTTCAAATTTGGATGAATGAAGGTGCTCAAGGATTATCCAATATACAGGGTGTAAAGTAAATGAGTGATAATACTTTAAAGTGTGTATGTGCCTCCTATACATATAGAGTTTACTGTGAAAGTGTCAGCGGTGATAGACTCACTTTTGAGTTTTATGTTTCTACGAGAAATGCCCCAACATCATAAATTTGCCCATACAATAATAAAAAAAAGTATCGCGTTCAGTGCTGGTACGTTCACAGTAAACTCTACTTACGGGACCCATACACACCCTAAATTATTATCTCTCATTTATTTTACACCTTGTATACGGGACAACCTCTTTATTATAATAAAAATATAAATTTTGTTGACACAGTACTAAACAGGGTGTAAAAGGAACAGTCACTATAACTTTGAGATACGATTATACTACCTTTCCTTAATTTGGAAATGTATTTTTTTACACAGTATAAAACGGGTGTAAAAAGAGCAGTCACTATAACTTTGGGATATGATTGATACCTTTTGTCATACTAGAAATGTACGTCTTTTTTAATTTTTTTTTACAAAATTAAAAATTATTTTTTGCTTTATTGTCATTTTTGTGATAAAAAAATAAGAAATGGTGAAAATTTTTAGTTTTTGATAATAAAATAAATAAAAAAATACATTTCCAAAATGAGGAAAGGTAGTATAATCGTATCTCAAAGTTATAGTGACTGCTCTTTTTACAGCCTGTATATTTATTATATGGAAAAAGTTTTGAAGGGTATATTTTGAGTTAGGGGATGATTTTGGAAAATCGCACGGTGCCAAAATGTAGAACTCCTTCGTCTGATTCTAGGGAACCCTCACACAGGAGTGTAGGTGCTCTTACGGCTGAGATTTGGCCCGAGGGGAAAATTACCTGAGGAGGATGAGGGAGGTTGATTTCGTAGACTTTGGAAAAACGTTTTGGAGGGGTGTATTTTTGGATAGGGATTTTGAATTATTCCATGAGGTCAAAAATGTAGAGCTCCTTCTCCCGGTTCTAGGGAACCCTCACTCGGGAGTGTAGGTGCTGTAATGGCTGAGATATGGGTGACTATGGAGGGGTCTATTATACTGGGTGTAAAAAGAGCAGTCACTATAACTTTGAGATACGATTATACTACCTTTCCTCATATTGGAAATGTATTTTTTTTTTATTTTTCTTTTGTCAAAAACTAAAAAAACTTTTTTTTTACTTTTGACCATTTCTTATTTTTCTGTCGCAATAATAACAATAAAGCAAAAAAAAATATTAAAAAAAATACATTTCTAGAATGAGACAAGGTAGTATAATCATATCCCAAAGTTATAGTGACTGCGCTTTTTACACCCTGTATATATTAGACCCATCCATAGTCACCCCCACGAAACTCCCCCCCATTACCCCGCCATCAGGTATTAGTATTTACTTGCCAATACAAACAAAATATGAATTACCATAGCGAAATTCAGTAGTAGTACTACTGATAGTCTTATACTATGGCACTTTTGCTTGCGTTATTTATTGCCCACGACGATCTTGAAATTGTCGCGGAAGACATTGTCACGGAATAAACTGACGCAGGTCCGTCGTCCGTAAGCGCCAGAGCGCGACTGACGGGCTGGGATTGCCACCGCGCTAACGCATTTCGTATTTAATAAAACTTTGAAATTAAAACAAACATTTTATCAGGATTAATTCTACGAATTTTACATAAAATATTTAGCAGCTTTATTAAGTACAAAAATCTAATTTAAAATATAAGTAATTTAGTCATGATATTGTAAACCCGTCACGAAAAGAGCTAACTTTACGATTTTTTTCTATCGAGTGAAGTTTATTAAATCTTGTAACTGAATACGGATTTTAATATATTATATCCTTAAATAATACATATATTTATTTCAGAACTCAAAACACTTTTGCATGTGTATCAGGTTGTTTTAAAAAACTTAAAAGCGCGGACTTTGATGGACTACCTGCCCTTAAATTAGGATTATGGTATTAGTATCATTAAAATACTAATGTATTATAAAGCTTTTCGTTTGTTTGTTTACTTTAACGCGTTAATCTCATGGACTACTGGTACGATTTGAAAAATTCTTTCAGTGATAGATAGCTCATTGATTAAGGGAGGATAAAGACAATATAGTATGACGCTTCGACTCAGCTCAGTGGAGCAACAATGACAAATTTTTCAAATCGTTGTTCTTTTTCTTTTGGGGCTTCCGCTGAGTTGACCTTAAATGAAGTCTTCAGCCTGTTTGGGCGAGAAGTACCGGGACAGCTAGTGAATATACAGTGTGTAAAAAGAACAGTCACTATAACTTTGAGATACGATTATACTATAGTTCGTCCCTGATAAATTTAACCTAAAGGTAAACAAACCGTAAATATCGAATTTTCACATATTCACCTATTGTGCAATTTGTGCACACTTATCAACACTTTCACAGGTAAGTATATTAAAGAATCATACTTGATTATATAATACGTTCTATAACAACTAAACAATAATTAACATAATTTAACATCAAACGAAAAACCTTTACAGTAAAAATACGCTATTTTGACACTATATATTATAGTCTATAGTCTATGGATTCATGTAGCCAACAATCTCATTAAGCTGCATTGATCTAACTAATCTTTGGTTGTCTCATAGACGGCTTTGTTTACGTTTGGGTGAAATTTATCTCGAACGTATCTACTATACCTTTCCTAATTTTGGAAATGTATTTTTTTTTGTCAAAAACTTTAAAAAAAAATTTTTATTATTTATTATTTACAATAAACCTGTATACACTCAACAAAAATAATCGTCGTGACACCACACTGTTCAATGCGAAATAGAAATGAAAATATCTGGCTTGCTTTCTATAAGAGAGAGAGAGAGACAGACAGAGAAACATGCGACGCCGCACAGCTTACAATAGCTTACTATAGCAAAAAGTGTCGTGACAACTTTTCGTAAGAATTTTTTCCGTCTAGCCCCCTTTCACAACGCGCGATAAGGAACTTCGTTCTAATATTTTTTACTTTTTACCATTTCTTAATATTTTGAATACCTAAATAAAATAAAATAAATTTATAAAAAGAAATAAATTACCTACTAGAATGAGAAAAGGCAGTAGAATCATATACAAAATTTATAGTGACTGTTCTTTTTGCACTCGTTATAATAATGTTTCCTTGTTACAATTTAGGCACTTACTTGCTAATAGTAGCCAAGTCTACAACTCCAGTGTGTTTAATCACAACTCGGAACGTCATCGTCGCATTATTGTCGTCCAAAATCTCCACCTAAAATAAGTTTTTCTTATAGTATCACAAAATATACACACTCCAATATTTTAAGCATTTTAAAAATTATATATTATGTAAGTAGGTTACTGAACTTTTCAGGTGGGAAAAAAAAATAACAAAAATAACTCGTGGTGAGTTTTTCTTAAATGAATTGCACCAAAGTATATAATATTATAACAATTGATAACATCTCTAAGAACTTTCATTTTTAATTGTAAATATTGTTTTTCTGTCTACATAATATATTGTGTTATTTTGCTTTCCTGCCATTGTAATGTATTGTAATAACTAAGTTTCTTGTGTAGTTTAATGTTTGTACTTAATGCAGGGGGCTGACAGTGTAGTTCCATTTGTTACGTTTTGGCGCTGCGGTCGAAAGCAAAATGGCGTCGTTTTGTGACGTCACACACGTAAAGTTCCTGTTTCCTGTTTGTAGTGTCAAAATATGATCTATGTTGTCAAACATAGATTAGAGTAATTTTGTTGTCAAAACTCAAATATGGCCGCGTGTAGTTTGTTAGTGTTTTGTTTATCCTCGTTTCTTGCTTGATTTGATCCAAAATATTCAATTACTCCGCAGATTATTGATACATTATATCAATCTTTTATAGTATGTTAATTAATTTAGTGTAAATATTGTTCATTTTTCGTTTTAAGGGACTATTTAAGTCTTGTGTCGGCGGTTGCAACGCAACTATTAGTTCACAGGTGAGTTTTACTTTTAACACGTTATAGTTAGAGCTAGTGTAATATAAAGTATGAACAATATAATATAATTATACTTAATCTTTGACTCATTAAGTTTGCCAATGTTTTTTGCTTTTGTATATCAATATTAATCTTAACTGTACTCATTTGTTTCAGACAGAAATACCCCTAGGCCTTAGTGATAACAATTATTACAAAGAGAACTCCAATGAGGATGTAAATGCTTCTGATGAAATGTTGGTCATTGGAAGAGGGGGTATGTATTAAGTACTATGGCATTTTGACACTCATTCTATATGATATTTTAACATATCAAAAGATACTGAAATTGTTTTATTTTTGTGAAATACCAAGGTTTAGTGGTTTGGAACTTGGCTCAGGAATTGGAGGTTGTGGGTATCAATAACTTCATTGAAACAACAAAAAATTTATGTAACACTTGTTTAACATTTATGAAAAGATGGTATTTTCATAAATGTTAAACAAGTGTTATGGCAGTTTAAGCATATTTGATAGCAGAATATTATTGCAGTTTTATTTAGGGTAATCAACTTATAGTGCTGAAGGACAAAACTAGTTAATCTATTTTTGCTAATTAACTATAGTTTTTACTAGAAACCCTCCTTGTTTTGTTGTTGTTGATGTCCGGACTAAGTGACCGGCCAACTTATGTATTGTTTTTTCATCTTAAATATTGTGTTATTTATTTACAGAAGTGACTGATCAACTTTTGTGTCATCAAAGAAATGAAAACAATTGAAATATGAGCACACTTCAAGTAAGGCAAGTGGCCTTAGAAACAGGAAAACCTGGACTTGTGTGTTACCATCACTAGATGGTTGGATTACGACATTAGAGAGTTTTATTAGGATAATTATTAAAATATTATTAAAAAAATATTCTGTTAAATATTAATGTTCTTGCTATATCAATCAGGGCTTATTAGACATTCAGAAAAAAAATCAATAAATAAATGATAAATGTAACCTGTTTTTATTTTGTATTACTTATTATAAAAATAAATTACCTGAACTACAAAAACCTACCTACAAAAAAAATCGATACCTCACTAAAGTATCGATAGCTGGACTCGATTATTCAACCACTTATACAATGTGTGTTTGTAGTCTGTGATGTGCTATGGTCTGTGGTGTGCGGTCAAAATGACAGATGCTACAGTGCTGCCAAAACGTAACAACTGGAAACTCGGTAAAATATAGCTGTCGCATCTGTTACGTAGTAACTAATTCTTAATCTGTGACTTAATGTGTCAAATAAATGTTCTTATTATTGTTGTTTTTTTTTTAATTTTCTTTTCTCCTTTGCGGGTTTGACTAAAGCTGCGGGCTTGTGGCCAAACAACTTCAGGTGCGATGATAATATTTAACTATTAATAGTCAAAAATTTGCGAACGATGCGGCATGTGTTAAGAATGACAGCTTTTTGTAATGTGATGTATGTGAGTGGATGTCTATGCAGTGTTTTGAGAGATGTGTGCAGTGTTTTTGGGATGACGCCAGTGGTTGAGATGACTATGGATATTATGATTTTCACTGTGTTAACCTTCCATTTCGATTTTAATTCTATTGAGAGGTCTGTATAGTATTTCGTTACTTTATTGGTATGTGTTGTAGTGAGGTTGTGTGTATTAGGAATGGCGATGTCTAGGTATACTATTTTATTACGTTTGTCGTGTAGTGTTATGTCAGGTCTGTTGTGATATATGGTCTTGTCTGTGTGTATCGTTCTGTCCCAGTAGAGTTTGTAATGAGCTGAGTCTAATATTATTTGGGGTGTATATTTGTAATATGGAGATTTTTCTGTAATGAGGTTGTATTTGTGTGCGAGTATCTGATGTATGATTGCTGCCACTTGATCGTGTCTGTGTTCGTAGTCAGTTTTTGTGATGGATGAGCAAGCTCCTTTGATGTGTTGTATTGTTTCAGGTTGTCTGTGACAGTGTCTGCGGTGGTCGCTGCCCACCTCTCTATCCCGAATGATAAACTTTCTATAATTTTTTGTATCTATGACTTGGTCCTGGATTGCTATCATAAGCCTTCGTTCTCTGGAAACAGCTCGCCTCTCTTTAACCACGTGTTTGACTCAACCTTGTCAACATTAGTGCTGGTTAAATCCATACGATGGCGGCCGTGAAGTGACTTCTGTCTTCAAGCATCTATTTTTTGGTGGTTTGTAATAATGTCATTTGTTTTAGTTTGATCTGCTAGCAAAAGTGGTGTGAATGAATCTGTTTGGCATATGGCGTCGTGTATTGGTAATTCCTTTGAGCGATTGTGAAAGTATATTCTAAGAAGCGTGATCTGTTTATTGTGCAGGTTTGTAATGTCTATAAGTCCTCTACCTCCTTCTATTTTAGGTAAGGTTAACCTTTGAACACAGGCTCTTGGGTGGTGTTTTCTATGTTTTGTTAAATGCCGTATTGATAATTGTTTTTAGTGTTTTTAGATCAGTTTTAGTCCACTTGATAATTCCAAATGAATATGTTAGTATTGGTATGGCAAAAATGTTGACAGCTTTAATTATATTTTTTGAGTTTAGGTGTGTGTTTAGTATTTTATGTATTCTATTTTTAAATTTGTCTCGAAGCATCTTTTTTGTATCTTTATGGTGTATTAGTTGTGTTTGGTTGTATCCTAAATATTTATATCCTTCTGCTTGGTCTACTAGTCCTATAACTTCATTATTGCTTAATTGGTAGGAGCTATGTTCTATTTTTCCTTTATTCACCGATTAGCTCTTAAATTTATCTTCCAACTTCCATGCATATTATGTCATTAGAAAAAGTTTCCGTGATGTCAGCTAGGTAGTGTAAATAATTAATATTATTTGCGAAAAGTTTAATTTCGTCTATGTACATGAGATGAGTAAGTCGGGTTTGCTGGTTAATTGTATATCCTATTTCTGTAGAGTTTAACAAAGACGACACAGGGTTAAGTGATAGACAGCACCATAAAGGACTCAGGGCATAGCCTTGAAAAATTCACCTCCGGATACGAATAAAATTTGTTTCAGCTGTCTTGTTCGTATCAATGCATATTTTTAATTTAGTGTTCCAAAGTAGCATATTTTTTTCTAGAAAGTTAATTATAAGCGGATTTATTTTATAATTTTTTAATACGTATATGAGCCATGAATGTGGTACGGAATCAAATGCTATTTTATAATCTATGAACATAGCGTGTGTGTTTCGCTTATGTTTGAGTGCTTGGTTCGAAGCAACGGCATCTATCGTTAGCTGTTCTTTACACCCCTGACTGTGTTTGCGGCATCCTTTTTGTTCCTCGGCCAAGATGTTCTGTTCTTGTGTGTGTTTGTATATTGACTCGCATGACATGATGGCATGATGTAATTATTTTATATATATTCTGGAGTGAGTGGATAAATGTGTTTATATGCTGGTGTAAGAGATGTGAGTTGATGTAAATTTTTTATACCAATAAATGTGTATTTTATCAGACCCCGTTGCTTTCCAGTTATGAGTTTTGGTTATTACACTTTTTACCATATCTAATTCTATCTTTTCAAATTTCATTTCTGTTAAGTCTCTATTTTTTTCTTTTCTTCTTCTACCCATTGGCTGTTTGTGTTCAACAGATTTGGACCATATAATGGACCAAAATTCATGTAATACTTCAGTGGAAGGTGCATGCGCTCTGTTAGGTCATTATTTTGTTGTGTAGATAATTTTCTATAGAATAGCTTTTCATTGTTGTAGAATTCTTTATTCTGTGTTTTTCTGTTCGTCGTTTCTCTATATCTTCTTGACCTATTAGCTAGTGTATTCAGTTTCTATTTCAGAGTATCAAGGTAGTGTGAAATTTCGGTATTGTGAGTTTCGTATTGGGAGTGTATTTTAAACTGTTGCTTAATATTATTTATATGTTTCTCTAATGCTGGTGATCGGACTCCTCTAATATATTCGGTAAGTCTTCCTATATTCGCTCTCCGGTTACAAATTCTTTTTTTCAGTCGCTTTTGCCACCAGGGAATTTCACGTTTCTAATTTGTCTTTTCTGAAACTTTAAATATTCTTGCACCACTCAATTTGGCTGTAGTGTAAGCTGCACTGTAGATTATAGATTGTAATGTATCAAAGTCTGTGTCTACATTGAGAATTTTCGGAAGGGTATTCGAATTTAAATGGTTTATGATAGTTGATAATTTTTTGGATGTTTTTAGTTTTGGAATGTGTGGTCTATTTGTTGGTTTGGTTTCTCTGAATTCATGAATCGCTTCAGTAAGCATTTCCTCTAATTGCGTGACTATTTCGGAAGATAAATTTGGGACACGGGTCACGGGACACATCGTGTAGCGATTGTGTGGTTTCGGGACTTATTTCAGTACCTATTTGTATCGTTTGATTTTGATGAAAAGTAGTTTTTTCTAACATGGGTTCGTCGGTATTCACTCCAGTCTCTTTTTCTTGTAAACTATGTATATTTGTATTCCTACCTATTTAATTTTTTATTTGTTCTTGTTTATTTGTTGTAGTTTAGGCAATCTACGGATAAAAGTCTGTTATTGACGATTATTATTAACATACTTACACTCGTTTCTAAAGATTCTGTTGCTTTGTTAGTTATTAACTTCAATGTGTACATGTTTTTAGTTTGATCAAATGCAAGGAGATGACTAGCAAAATATTTATTTTTTACATGTTCAAATACTCTGGCAATCATTTTTTTTGGTTTGTCTGGTCTTACATTTACGTCATACCGGTGCTGAAATTAAAGAATACATATAATTATACAATAATATCACATCACATTAATTAAAAAAAGCAAATATAAACTGAAGACATCACTTTTTGTAAAAAGAAATTGTCTTTTTATAATTCATTGTTTCTGAATTGTATTATGTACTTACTATCTTCATGTCTGTAAACTGCATTCTTAGATAGTTGGTCACAACTTTAATTTTCCTTGCTGTCGGATCATGCCCCATAATCTTACGTGGGATTTGGAATCGACATAAAGTTTGCGTGGGTTTTCTAGCCCGAAGGGATGCAGTATCTGAGGATTCTGCAACCGTTGGTTGCGATTTGGTTAGGGTAGTCTGTGATCCTCCTGGCTGTGGAGATACCGGACGTCGTTGCTGAGCACCTGGACGTTGCTCCTGTTGTATTGTTACAAGTCCTGCAGATGTCTGGGCAAATGGTTGTCCCCATCCTCGGCCTTGTCCTTGCTGATGCGAGGCTCCAGGGAACTGTTGCGGTGCTCCAGGGAATGGTTGTGGTGCTTTAGGAAACTGTTGCGGGGCTCCAGAAAATCCAGGAGGATTATGAAAGCCGGGTGGAAATTGATGTCCTGATCCCGGTTTATCTAGCTGAGTTTGGTAGCCAGTAAGCGGTTGGGGATTTTGGAAGGGCTGTGGCTGAGATGATTGGGATCCGCCTTTGGGCTTTCTTTTCTTCCGATGTTTACTTGCCGCTAAGCCTAATCCGCCTCCATCATCGTCATCATCGGCTAGTTTTTTCTTTTCATGTTTAATTTCAGATTTTTTTGTGGATTGATCACTTTCCGAAAATCTTATTGTGGATATCGCCGTAAATGGCTGTGATGTTTCTTCCGCGTGCAACTCCCGAGATGTTGAAGGTTTTTGCTCATCAACTTCGCCTTGTCCATCCTTCTTATTCTTCTTTTTTCCTCCTACATGAAAAATATACATCAATATATTAATTACACTCAAAACGCAGGTAAGTCCTAAAGTCAAGAAGAGATAGGAAGAGAGCAGTAGACTGATAAGAAAAATAACAAAGCTGGGGACGCCATCAAGAAGAGTAAACAACTAAAAATGGAGTTGGGCAGGTCACATACTCAGAGACAAATCAGAGAGATGGACAGGATTAACAACTATGTGGATACCTAAAACCAATATAAAAATAAAAAGAGGAGACCACGGAGAAGATGGATAGACGATTATAGAAGAGTGGCTGGACCTCTGGCTAGTACTTACTCTAGATCCAGGGCTCTCCACCCAACATAACGGCTGATGGCAATCCGCAAGTGGTTTTAGTGGGTAAACCGGCCGTAGCGAGCCGGGAGTCCCACATATCCCGGGAGGATGCGTAATGCATTTTCCTTGCGACATCAAAGAAAAAAAAGGACTAACCCAGGAAAGGAAAGACAAGAAGGAGTTAGTGGAGACCTATGTGTAATTAGGACATGCTGATACTAAAAAGCCTGTGCAGTAGATGTATTGGTATCTTAAATTTAAATTGTTTGTATTATAGTTCTTAAGTAACAGTGTATGAAGCTAACAGGTTAATAAATAAATATGTAAGTCCAAAACTAAAACAAATTAATGTAAATAATATTACCTCGTCCCATTTTCTGGTATTTTATTCTGAAACAAATCAAAACACATTACTTTTTAAAGAGTTAAATAAAAATCTTTTAAACTTTTCATCTACCTACTATTAAAAGTGTAATACAAGTGAAAAATGTGTAATTTACAGCAGTATCAGTAGGTACGTAATATAAAACATAGTCGTAGTCGCTGTCCGTCCGTCCCTATACCTACAGGCTGACTGGTGAGACATGTGCAATACTTATGCCTTGATCACACGTACCGAGTACAGTGGCGAGACAGCAAATTGGAACTCTACCGAGAGAGTAGGGTAGGCGAGTAGGTGTTTACACGCATTTTGATTTTCCTGGCGACAGTGGCGAGTCAGTTCACTTTCGAGACATTCGTTAGCGCATCAACATGAATAATAATAAAAAGCAAAAAATTATAAGCAATATCAAGCTCCTCACATTAGGCATACCACTGTTAATAGAGGAATTAGCGCAGACAAATAAACAAAAACATCTAAATAATCAAATAAACAAAGAAATCTAAAGACTAATTACTTAGGTACGTTCTAAAACACATAATTTTTACATGGCATAGAGTAATTACGTAGGTTAAGATCGAATAATAGAATAGGAGCGTATGCGCGAATTATAATTATTATTATTTGCGCATACGCTCCTATATCTAGTAACCGCCAATTATTGGTGGATACCATGAAATAAATTTTTCGAAAATAATTCTAAGTGTATTGAGATTGGAAACGAGTTTTTCTCGGAAACGGTAGCGCCGTTTCAAAATTTCTTATAGGTAATAGTTAAAATTGCTCCTTTTAGTATACCTATTTATATCGATATATTATGTACGGCCCTATACGATGCGTAAATAAAAAATAAGGGATATTATAAGAAAAAAAAAGGTAAATTATTTTAAGTGACACAACTTTTGAACAGTGCTTCGGCGAGGAATAACCGCAACTAGCGCCACTCTTCTATACATATCTATACATATAATAAATCTGTAGAGGGGTCATGTCTGTACATTAAGAATATTTAAGTGAAAATTTAAAAAAGGGGGTCTATAAAAGCCACAGAACCTAAAAATAAATTTTTTTGAAAAAAATGTCTGTCTGTCTGTCTGTCCGTATGGGAATGTTTGTCGTCGCATCACGCTAAAACCACTGTATGGAATGAAATGAAATTTGGCAGGCAGGTAGCTTACAACCTGAAGAGCATTATTGGAAATCGTTATCCCGAAAAACGAATGGGTTCCCGTGGGATCTTCAAAAAATTGTAGCTACCCATTTGACGGTATTTCAGCCAAACTACTCAACGTATTTAAATGAAATTTGGCAGGCAGGTAGCTTATGACCTGAAGAGCATTATCGTAAATTATTACCCCGAAAAACGAATGGGTTCCCGTGGGATCTTCAAAAAATTGTAGCTACCTATTTGACGGTATTTCCGCCAAACTACTCAACGTATTTAAATGAAATTTGGCAGGCAGGTAGCTTACGATCTGAAAGAGCATTACTGGAAATTATTATCCCGAAAAACGAAAGGGTTCCCGTGGGATCTTCAAAAAATTGTAGCTACCTATTTGACGATATTTTAGCCAAACTACTCAACATATTTAAATGAAACTTGGCACAAAGGTAGATTGTAACATGAAATAACCAACATAATACTTTTAACCGACTTCCAAAAAAAGGAGGAGGTTTCTCAATTCGTAAATGTATGTTTTTTTTATGTTTCTTCGCGGATATCTTCATCGTTTATGAAACGATTTTAATTATTTTTTTGTGTTGTGTAGGGTATAATTTAAATTTGGTCCCATTGTCACCGATCCGTGAGGAATCGAGGGAAATCCTCAAAATTTATATGGAATAATATATCGATTTTAATTTTTTCTGAAGTAGTCTAAGCATATGTTACCAAACAGTAAGGTTTTGCACTATATCCTGGATCTAAAAGTACTGAACAGAACTTCTGAGTCCTTAGAGATACATGTTTGAAGATTTCAGCGTTGTTTGAAGGAGTGCAAGCATATGCCACTACGTCAATTACAATCGAACTTGGTCTCATAGTTATCAAAGTGGAGACCTGATGATGGCGTCGTGAGAAATCGAGGGAATTTATAGGGACACTCATAGTAATTTTGTATTTGTTTCGAGTAACATAAGCATATCCGACTAAAAACATCATTTTGAATCAACTATCAATGTAATACCACTACTACTTAGTCTTTGAAGATATACGTTTGGAAATTTCGACATCGCTTATACTGCAAGCATATGCCACTATATCAATTACAGTAGTCATCACCACCCCTGTCTTCACCAGATAGTAGGTATCCATATATACCATCATAACAATATGATGAAATAGGCAAGTTTTAAAAAAGGGGAAAAAATTGTTTTAAGCCAAATAAAAGAATGTAAACCGACTAAAAATAATAAAAGAGTTATATTATAGAACTCATAATATTGTGTTTGGCTGAACTTTAATATATTCTGAAAATATGTATCTCATTTTATAGGCAATCTACTTGATCTATAAACTTTTCTTCTTATTATTAATTAATATTAAAAAATTTCGCACTATATATATATATAGGTATATTAAAAAAATTTGCGGTACCTAGACTTTTTCTCTTCCTACTATTAATTTTTTTTTTAATTTTATCTAATCGTTTTTTCTAACTTTTCTAATCTAATGTTTTTCATTTTCCGTCTCAAGTAACCGTCGTCTGATCATTCGAGAATTATCCCTACTCAGTCTACCCATCACTAAAAATCTTAAAATTAAATAATTTTAAACAAAAAAAAAACGACTTCAAAAGGTAAACTAAAAGGAACAATTAAATTTACTTCGCACAAAGTAGGTAATACTTATTTTCACTTAGGTAAATAAATTTATTCTATAATTTTAAAGTCGGTGCCAAGTACTTCAAAAACCTTACTACAATATCAAACTATGTACAACAACTAACTATAAAAGTAACTATTATACTATAATATTATGTACCCAAAGTACTGGCTTACAAACTAATATTAAATGAAAACAAATTACGAAAGAACGCTGAACTTGGCACCGACTTCAAAATTATAGAATAAATTTATTAACCCAAGTGAAATTATGTATTACTTTGTGCGAAGTAATTTATTTATATTATTGTTATTATTATACTTAGGTTTTGCAAATACGATGAATAAAGTATAGGCGTAGGATAGTTTGTTTTCAAGATATGAGATGTCATAGGCACATTAAAATTAGAAAAGTTATGTCAATATAAGTAAGATTTATGTTTTTCATGATATTTTTATTTATTAGTTTTCATGCTAGATACGACTTGGGTTTTTTCTTTCTTTTGGACTTTTGTTATTTTGTCGTCTAAAGGAAGTTAGTACTTTAACTGTAAAGTCCCAAAGTACGACAGTGTTCATAAACTAAAAATGTATTTAAACTGCTGCCCTAAATTACTTTTCCACGCGACGAAGTCGCGGACACAGCTAGTTTTAAAATAAAATTTACAATGACACAATAGTATATTGTGCAACAAGTGCGACAAGTTGTCGATTGCCCACGAAAGCGAAGTTGAAGTTTGAACGCACGAGCGAAGCGAGTGCGGTCATTCGCTTGAGTGGGTATCGACAACGTCGCACGATTTGCACATACTATTTTGTATTACAAATGCGGGATAAGTAAGTAAGTGGTATCTTGGCGCACGCATCTGCGTGCGCCAAGTAAACTTTTCGCACTCAAATTTTAGAATGGGCAAACAGCCCATTTTCAACCGCAACAGCGTGCGCCAAGATGCTACTTATCCCGCATGAGTGCTACAAAGTTATTAAAAAAAAGTAATCGGTTCAAACTTTAAGTAAATAGTTAAACTAACTTATTGGCACTTAATTACAGCTCTAAATCTTATACTGTATTTACTCTCGTAAGTTATAACTAAAACGGCCGTTTTAGTTATTACTTACGAGATATAATATATAATAATATTAGTTTAACCATTACATATTACTATGATAAATTAGTTTAACTATTTACTTAAAGTTTGAACTGATTACTTTTTTAATAAGATCTTTGTGTCATTGTAAAATTTATTTTAAAAATAGTGACGCTAGTTGCTCCTCGCCTTAAATAAAAATATGTGGCTCCTGTGACTCTTTACTAAGGAATCACTAACCAAAATTAAAAGCTGCGGAAACTCGTAGTTTTTAGTTATTGAATAAATAAAATTCGTATTTTAGTATAGAGTAGTGTTTCCAGTATGATTTTCAAAAAAAGTGAGCTTGGCTCTCTGGAAAGGTACGTATTTTTACGAAAAAGTACTGTTTTTCCAAAACATTAAAATGCTATTATAGTCTACCCATAGTAGTAATATGATATGTATTAAAACATGAATTATTACTACCTAGTATAGTTTATGAGGTACGAATAAGGTACGATGCAAACTGAAGTACAGTAGTGGTACTTTTTGGTACGTTCTGGCAACACTGGTATGGAGATTAAACTACTTCTGACCCTTAACCAAGGAAATATTAAGTAGGTAGTTTCTTAGGTCATTTTATAGACGTAATTTGACGTGATTTTGACAGTTTTTTTAAAGCGCCAAAGGCCTTATTAGATGTTTGGAGGATATTAAGGAGGGGGGGTTTATATATTGACTATTTTAAAGGACATGACTTTTAGGGCATTTGGCGCTTTTTTTTTTTTAAACTGTCAAAATTATGTCAAAAGTAAGTCGAGAACCCATACTAAAATACGAATTTTATTCATCCATTATAAAGCTTTTAATTTAGGTTAGTAACTCCTTACATATTATGTATGTATATATATACCTAATACATACCTCTATTCGCCATAAAAATTGAAGCCGGCAACTCGACCGTCCGTAATGTACCTTTTTCGTAACCTTATAAATTATACTAAGTAGTAATTCATGTTTTAATACATAATCCACATTTTTTCATCCCGGATTCCGCGTTCCTCGTTGTGGGTTCCGTGTTGAGGGTTCCGCGATATAGGGTAATGGGATTCAATCACAAACTGTTTGTATGCTCAACGCACGGGGTGGGCACGGGTCAGCTAGTCGTTGTTATAAATGTTTCAAGTTGTTACCATTTGTTGACTTATTAAACAAAATGTATAATTATAATGTACTTAGCGTTTTCATTTTAATGAAACCAAATACCTACTTGGTTTTGTCCCACCAACAGAAAGTAAGAACTTAAGTTCTGGAATATAGCAATTATGATGCAATCACAAGAATATTATCAAGTGTATTATCTGGGACACGGCAGTGCCCCCTCCAAGTTGGTACGGCACCATAACCATACCATCCTTTTCTCGAAGTAGTTCAGGCCATTTTCAGGCCCCTATATCTAGATTCACCAACTGCATAATTCATTTGTAATCCCATATACCTAAATGTATAGGATTACAAAGTTATATATTTTGCACTTTGACAATTTGACAAAAACACGCGTTTTAGAAAATCTCCTACAAAAAGAACTGAGATCCCAACTTCTTACGGTAGAAGAACTAAGTAGCGAGACTTGACACGTTTTACAAGTTATATTTTTGATGGGATTATACAGATAGGTCATAGGATACAGAGATGAGAATAACATAAACACATACGACGATTACAAATTAAATTGCCGGCAGTCGGATTTGTGATAAATTATTACTTTCATATTTGATAGACACGTATTATCTATGTGACTATGTTGTTTTGTATCCTTATCTCATTTACTGTTGAGTCTTGGCTAAGAAAAACTATAAGATCTTACCTGTATTTAATCAATTGACGCAAATTTACTCAAACTAGTAACTTGTTTCAACATCAAGATGAAAACACACAAATAATGTCAACATCAAAATACAAACCATCCAATCGATAGCACTCTGCTCAGTGTTGCCAGTATGATTTCCCAAAAAGGTACGACTGTCTTTCTGAAAAGGTACGGGTTTAGCTTAAAAGTACGGGTTTGCCAAAACATTTTCAATGTTATGTCTACCCATAGATACCCATGATAGTAAGCCTTTTTTATAGTTTGTATTAAAAAATAAATTCGCATTATAGTTTAATAGGTACGAAAAAGGTACTGTCTACACGTAAATAGCAATGAGTCACATTACACCTTGTTTATAACTGTGTCCTATGATAGATTTTGATCATAAAATATTATGTATTTATATTTAATTTTAACTCTCTATTACAGAGCTGTTGCAGAGTGTAGGTACTCGATGCGCGTTTCGCTCCGACCCCGTCTTAGATAGGTAGGTACTCTTCCCCGGGGTCAATTACAGCTGCGAGAGGGCTTAGTGCGGATGGAGCCCCTTCTTTCTTTTTGTTCAATATAATTTGATAAACTCCTTAATTTAGGGAAAAAAATATTATGTTGGCCACTGCAAAGTGCAAGGCTGCATGCAGTTAATTTTACCGGGAATCCTGTTTGTTTAGTGCCATTGCCAAGTCAATCTACTTATTTATTTAAAACATGAAAGATTTTTAATATTGATATGATACTTTAAGATGTTGGTAGAATTACCCCGGCTAGGCATCATATGGATCTCACAACTTTTTACGGCAAAAAGACTAAGTAGCGAGACTTGGCATTTTTTACAAGTTATGTTTTTGGTGGTATAAGTCTTTACACGTAGCAACAGATATTATTGCTTTAACATGTCTGTAATAAATTATTATATATATCTACTGTACTGAAGTAAAACTATTTTAGAAGTAGGTACTTAAATACTTTTACTTCATTACATTACATCGATCGCATATTTTTCTACAATAACGAAAGGAATAAAATCAATTTAACTCTGGCAACTCTAAATCATTGTTCGAACGGGACATAGGGTTCAGTGCTAGTCCCCTCACTTGGCTTCATTTTAATTTTGCGCTCAACAAGACTCTTACGCCCTTAACATAAAGTTTTATTTTCTTCATTCTAGCTACAAGAAGCACAGATAGAGTACACATAGAGTACATTTCTGTTGTACGTAGTACTTATTACTTCCATGCCTATACCTAACTAAACTGGAATCAATAGTAATGTGGACTTCATAATATTGCCAGAATATACCTAAGACAATATAATATACTAGCTGTCCCCGCGACTTCGTTCGCGTGGTTTTTGAGTGACTTAAACCGTTTATTCAGCTCACGCAAACAAAGTCGCCAAATGTGAATAATTTTCCCCGTTTTTGTAACATTTCTCACTGACGCCTCGGTCCTATTGGTCGCAGCGTAATGTTATATAGCCTAAAGCCTTCCTCTATAAATGGACTATCCAACAAAAAAATATTTTTTAAATCGGACCAGTACTTCCTTATATTAGCGCGTTTAAACAATCAAACAAACAAACAAACTCTTCCGCTTTATAATATTAGTATAGATTTGATGCAGATTATGGTTTTGTAACAGCTATGAAGAGCTCAACCCTGAGAAGTTGGATCTATCATCTAAGGCTCCACCACATCATTTATGTATTAATGCTCCCTTAGATTATAATTTATAGATGTCATTCATCCTACTATAATATTTTTTTATAATATAGTAGGATGCCACATTTTTAACGGGTCTAATATTATATGTGGGATAGTTAGTTTTTTACTTTTTTAGGGTTCCGAAGACAAAAGGCACAACTCTCAAAGGACTCCGCTGTCCGTCCGTCCGTCTGTCACCAGACTGTATCTCAAGAGCCGTGGCCCGTGATAGTCAAATAGTTAACATTTTCACACATGATGTATTTCTGTTCCTGCTATACCAACAAATACGTAAAAACGAATAAAATTAATATTTAGGGGGGCTCCCGTAACAGCGTGATTTTTTTCTTTTGTACGGAACCTTTCGTGAGCGAGTCCAACTCGCAGTTGGTCGGTTTTTTCTTTAATACCAGTCTATGTCGTGTGCGTCACGATTGCTCCGCCAAGTTATCGAAATAATAAAAAAGTTTAGGAATTACGTGGGTTAGACTTCTAATTATTTATTTTTGCTATATCAAGACTGAATCCCATCAAAAACAAAACTTGTAAAAAGAGCCAAGTCTTGCTACTTATTTCGCCTTAAAAGTTATGAGATTTAGTAAAAATCAATCTACTATTTATTTAAAATATATAAGAGATTTTTAATAACATTGATATAATCATTATAAGACGTTGTTAGATTAACCGGCTTTAAGCTGGAGTTATCTGGTAAGGTAACTATTTAGCACTGTTAATATTCAAGATAACCTTGCCGAGCTGCAATATTGTAATTAAAGTATTTCATATTATTAGATCAGTATTTGTTTATAATGTGAACTATTTTTTTTTGACTTTTTGAATTGTGGACCTAAGAGATTTTTGGGATTTAAGAGAGCACTAGATGATATTTGTCAAGAAGTACTGTCCAACTTTAAAAAAGCGCAACAGGAAAAAGAATATAGGTATGAAGTCATTTTAAATCCCAATTTTTTGATGCACATTAATTTATTGCATAAGATTTTGAATAGGGCAATTATCTGTCATGTACTCTATTAGAAAAATTTAGCTTGGCATTTTCTAATTCTATTGTTCGTAACAATTCATTGTGTTCAAACTTCTTTTTTATGTCTTTTATCTCCATTGAGCGTAGTATGCGGTTATGTTTTATTTTTTCTCTTTCCTCAATTAATTGAGCTTCCAACAATTCTTTTTGCAATGCTACTAACTCTAACTTTGCAGAAGCCAAGCTTATAAATTTTGTGGAGACAGATTGCTTCTGTAACCCTTCTGATGATTGATTCTTTTTTTTATCTAAAAACAATTAATAAGTTCAAGTTAAGAATACATGTATGGTTATTGTACAAAATTAGTATATATTAAATTACAAAAAAATGTAGACTAATGGTTTTAATTCACAACTAGGTGCTGGCCATAACTTCGAGCACACAAAAGGAAGAATCATAAATTATGTTGAGAATAAAGAAGCTTATGGTGTTACTTATATCTATACCAAATTTGCAGTATTCATTATCAAAGAAACAAATAAATAAACATCTTTGCACTTAAAATAAATAAATACAAAATAGAATATAAGAAAAAAATATACAACCTACTTTTATTATCCTGAATCACTGTAGGAAGAGGCTCTTTTTTAAAATCTTCTTTGTCATTTGTGAACAGTTTGATAGCTTCCTGAGAATCTAAAAAATATATATTATAAATATTTAAAAGCCTAAAAGCAATCTCAATTAATAAATTAAATTATGGGACAAAATATTATTTTCATCAAAATAAAATCACAGATCAAATTGTCATTATATTATTATAATTATTTACTTATGGAACTATAATCAACTAAAAGCTGTTATATTATTTATTTCTTCAACAGGGAATTATTATATTCAACAGGTTTATTTATAGTTGTGATGTGATCGTAATGCCATAAAATTACAATCATGTACAGTGTGCACTAAGTTCTTATGAAAATTCAAAAAAATATGTAAGGTCGAGTCTTGTAATTGCAACTAAAAATATTGGAGGCCTTACGTCTCCGGTTGATAATTCGATATTCATAAGCAAAATACATTTTTTTAAAGATTCGTTATTAAGTAAATTTTATGTAGATTTATATCATCGTCATAAATAAAGGAAAGCTGTAAATAAAAAAAATCTATTAAATAATTTTCTGGCACAGGCACAAATAGTTGCAATTACCCGTCCTGGCGGGTAATTGCAACTAATTACTTTTTTTGCTTTTTTTTCTGTGGGTACTGCTACCGTTATATTGAAAAAATATACCTTGTTCAATATTTCATAATATTTTGATATCTATGCCCAAGTAGTAACGTTCAATTTTGCTCAAAATCACTTTTTAGGCATGGGTCCGGTAATTGCAACTATTTACCTACAAATAGTGTTGTGAACCTTGTTGTGGTTTTATCGACATGTCAGGAATACAGTTTTATCGATGTTTATATTGAGCTTAATCAAAGGACGACATCGTACATTAATAATTATTTAAATTGAAGTAATCTATACATATAATAAAACTGTAGAAATGTGAATTCTGTAAATTAAAAATATTCAAAAAATAATAAGCTGGGCGTGTTACTACACCGCTATAGAAGCCAAAACTGTGGTTAGTTTTTTGTCTGTCTGTCTGTCTGTATGTTTGTTCCACTATCACAGGAAAACTACTGATCCGATTTGAATGCGGTTTTCGCAGATATATTTGTCTTCTTCCAACTTAACATCTGGTGTATAAAAATTTTCCCTCCCACCCCTCTAAGGGGACCAAAGAGGGGTCAGAATTTGTTTCACTTTCGTATATAACTCGAAAACTACTGATCCGATTTGCATACGGTTTTCGCAGATATATTTTTCGGCTTCCAACTTAACATCTGAGGGGTTAGTGCGAGTTTTTTTCGATCGTACGCATTGAGCGCGTAAACGCGAATTTGTATGGGAAAAAGCAGTATCTCACGTAAGCCAGTAGATGGCGCTGCTTTGATCCCATATAAATTCGCGTTTACGCGCTCAATGCGTATGATCGAAAAAAACTCGCACTAACCCCTCTGGTGTATAAAATTCCCTCCCCCCACCCCTCTAGGGGACCAAAGAGGGGGTCAGATTATGTATCAATCATTTTTTTGGACTTCATATTATTTACTGTGTTTTTAAACTTAACATCTGGTGTATAAAATTCCCCCCCCCCTCCCCACACAACCCCTCTTAGGGGACAAAAGAGGGGGTAAGATTTTGTATCAACTGATGAAGTAGAAATACTTTAAATGGCAAAACAACGTTTGCCGGTTCAACTAGTTTAAAATACTTCTAAGGTGTAATTACAATAGGTAATCTTTTAGAAATCAAACAGACATTTTTACTTATCTTTGCAAAAAAAACAGTCTTATCTCCGACCTTAATTTTTTCAAAAGTAGTAGTAGTAGATAGTATTTGTACTATCTGAAATATTTGCATATTAAAAAAGTAGTAAAATAAAATAGGAAATCATTTACATTCAAATACCTCTACTTTAAAAGGAAATATGACTGTATCTTTTTGTTTATTTAACACGGCGTTGGGCAAATATGAAATCACATCTTCTATATCAATTATGGAAATGTCGTTTTCAACGAACTTGAATTCTCTATTATCTTTTTTAGATTTGAGTCCTTTGACTACAATTTTTTCTTGGTTAATATCCTCAATAAGACAAACGTATTTGTACGTTCTTTTGCCTTTAGTCGACCTAAATCCAGCCAAAATGAAGTCACCCACGTTGAGATCTTTTTTTTTTACCTCAGATGCTTGTGGTTGTGGCATTTTATTCTGAAAATAAAAACAAATTGTTATCCTTCCTGTACTACTATATTATAACTTAGAAAGTTTATGATATGTGTACTTACTTCCTTTTGTGTAAATATTTTCTTCTTGGCAGTGTAAGTCTTTCTTTCCTTCACTCTTTCGCTTTTTATTTTAGGTGTCTTTTGTTTTTGTCCTTTAGAAGTAGATGGTAACGGATCATCAAAATCTTCGTCGAACCTTTCTTCCAAAACAGTACAATGTTCATATAAACTACCCGCCTTCTGAAAATTTGTACTTATTTTATTAACATAGAACATAGATTTCCCACGATTTTATGCCCCGGGTGTACCTATATCACTTAATAATATTAATAACTACCCTGAATTACTTACTTCATTCTGCCTTAATGTTTTTTTCTGCCCTTTATTCAATCTTTCACTTTTTATTTTAGGTCTATTTTCTTCTTGTCCTTGTCTAGTAGATAATGGTAATGGCTCCTGCAAATTTTCATCAATGCTTTCTTCCAAAATTTTTTGAAAAAAAACTTCAGGGCCTTCATCTTCTGTAGAATTCATTGAAGTATATGAACAATCACTCTCACTGTCTGGGTCTAAGGTCTTTTTCCTTTTATTTTTCTTTGCTTTGGACTTATTTAGCAGTGGTTTTTTGTTCTCATTATAACTTGCTCTTTTCAGTTTTTTTAGCCGTTTAGTTTCTTCTGCTTTTTCCTTTTTTTCTTTCTCATTTTTCAGACGATGAAGTGCATCTTTGTAAGTTAGTATTTCGCTTCCTTGACTTATCCGTTTCTTTGAAGTTTTAGGTATGTCGTTACGTGAAATAGTTTTTAATAGTAGCTCTTCGAATGAAACTCGTTCTTCTTCTTTGCTTTTATTTATTGTTGAGCTGACTAATACATTATCCAATATTTTTACTTTACAAGAATAACTGTTGGCATTGGTATTGGCATTATTAGGACATGAGAGTTTGAAAGTTTTAGGGTCCTTTACAGTCTCCCACTTTTGAAACGTAACCCGAGTACCGGAGTACGTGTTCATATCAGCCTTTGTACAATTTTCTGTCGGTAGCTTTTTCTTCATATCCCGTGTAATGTTTGCAATAGCCTTATCAATTTCGTCTGGCAATCGTCGTATCTCACTGTTAATTGTTTTAAGGCATACACTTATTAGTGTTGGTACTTTATGTTCTTTCTGACTGTTATATTTCTTGGTGTGACTTCCTTCAACATTTTCTTCACTATTACGATCAGTATCATTACGAAGCTGTTTTTTTTGCTGCTGGTGTTCTTCCCATCTTGACCATGCCAGACTGTCGAATTTTTCTTTTGCGATTGCATCTTTGTTCATAGGGCATATGCCCGCTTTCCTGAAGCCATTTTGAATGATAACAGGATTTAAATCATCCCATATATTAGTTATGATTCTGGCAAATTCTTGTTTTGGGAGTTTTGCTCCCACATGGAGTCTTTGCCATTTCACAAGTTCGCTGTCCCATTTGTCTTTCATAGGTTTCATTGTACTACAGTCTAATGGCTGCAGTATGTGGGATGAGTGAGCCGGCAGTTTAAGAACCGTAATGTTTTCGGCAACTAGAAGGTCTATGACATTCAAATCTACATGTGTCTTATGACCATCATAGACCAATAAGACTGGTCGTTCTGCTCCGATAGCTGGCAAAAAAACGGCTTTGATGTATTGTTCGAAAATGGTGGTCTCCATCCACCCTTTTTTACTTACAGCGTAAGCTGTATGAATGTTATCATTTTTAAATAGCCACTCGCTCCAAAGATGTTTCCCTTGAAATATTATTAAGGGTGGGATCTTTTTGCCAAGTGCATTCGTAGCGAGGAGCACAGTGGTGTTATTCCTCCCAGGAGAGCCTGTCGTTCTAGTAGAGGGAAACCCCATCAGACCCACAACTTTAGTTTTGGTGGGGTCACTACAAAAGCTGGTTTCATCCAAATTATATATACATTGCGGTTTGTCAGCCAAACCACACTCTTGTATTGTTCGTTGTAACATATCGAAATAATCGTTAACTATAAAAGGATCACATGCTTTTTTTCGAGCTATTTCTACAGACTGTGGCTTTTTCAAACTTAATTTGTTTCGTTTTTTAAATCCTCTAAACCATTCCTTCCCAGGATAGTTATCCTTAAATCTCGTAACGATTCCGTTCCTTCCAATATAATCAGATATCAATATTTTTACTTCCTTGGAGGTTAATGGATACCCACATTTTTCCATCACATGGAGATTAGAAGCTACTTTAGTTTCCCACTCTTTTGACAATTCAGTAGGTCTGCCAGGCGTTGGCTGTTTGGCACCGCGTGTTCCGTATAAACGGTGAATAATGGTTGACCTTGGTATTCCGTATTTTACGGAGGCTTGGTAGCTATTAATTTTTTTTTGTCGTACATTTTCGACAGCTTCTATTAGATCAGCTAATGAATACTTCGTCTCTTTTATTCGTTTATATTTTGGCATCTACAAAATAAAATAAAAAGATACTCAAAAACAAGAATACAGGTCATAGAGGTAAAACGATATTGTTTGGTAGTACTACTGTACAGACACCAGAAAATCAAGCTACTACAATCTGTCAGATTTCTTGGATAGATTTTCGACTTTATTTCTAGAGCATTATTAGGTTCAAGGTTCATTGGGAAAAATTTACAGTTTCGAGTAGCTTGACCTGCTGGCGTCTGTACATCAAATAAAATAAGGTGACCTATTTAGGTCACCTTATTTTATTTGGCATTTGCCAGGATTCCACTTATCAAATACTGAGATAAACTGAAAATAAATAATTTATTATTCACTACTACCTAGTGAATTTTAATATTTGACTCAAAGAGCGACACTAGCGCCAATAGTTTCAAATATATAAACGTAAAACGAACTATTCAACTACTGCTTAGTATGAATAGTATCCCTTTCGATAAAATATTTTTATCGTAGTAGTTATTCTCACTGTCGCATCACTAGCATTATCATATTTCATATAAAAGTGGTCAGATAAATGCAACTAACCTAAAAATTTAAAAATAGTTGCAATAACCTGACTTTTGATTTTTAGTCTGGTAAATGTAACTGAAACCATAAGTTGGGCTAGATTTATCGTGGAATGAAACAAATACGTAAAAAACAACTTACCGTAGTAGATAATCACTTTCTTTATAAATAAACCTACCAAAAACCACAAAAAACAGAATTAAATAACTATTGCGCTCCGCGTTTACGCCGCGTCACTCAGAACAAAATGGCGGTTTGACAAAAAGTCATGTCATTTACACAGTTCAATAGCTATCAGCGCCATCTTAATCTTTTCATTGGAACTTAGGATAGAAGAACAATATTACGCCTGTCGTTGTACGAAATAGTGATGATAGATGGAGTTATTTAAATTAGTTGCAATAACCATATAGTTGCAATTACAAGACTCGACCTTACCTACATTTTTCATTATGATTTTACTTATTTTATATATTTTTTAATTTCATTTTTACTAAGTAACATTATCATTGTAACTTATGAGATAGGCACCGTGATAGCTATGATCAAGCATTTGATCATTTTGATATTTTAATACTTGTCCTTACCTGGTATATTCATTTTTGCTTCCGAAGTTGATTTTTTTAATTTCTTTTTTAAATTTTTATAATTTTGCTGCAAACTATCTAAAGTTCGCTGGGATCCGGTGGTGGAAGAGTTGTAAATTCTTACAACCTCTTGCCAAGCTCTGTTTTTTTCTAGGAGATTGACTCCGTCAGTCTTCTTGTTTTCTATAGCATCTTTGTATCCACTTATTATGTCACATAGTAACATACAATCACTTTTCGTAAAATTAGGTCCTCGAATACGATTTTTGCTTTCCATTTTTGCTCATAACAGGAAAGAAATATATTTTCAAGTTGAAAATTTAGATTTACATTTTCCTGCAGCCTGCCGCCCCGTGGCTTATAATATGTCAATTATCAAACATCACCGGATCCTTCTACTGAAGTAGTAAACTATTTTTTATGGTAAATAAATTATACAAGTTTTGTTTCTCTTGAGTTTTGAGAAATTCTCAATTTCGCTGAAGTTAAAGTGTTATTTGTTTGATTTTGGACCTATGTAATAATATTTTATTCTCTTCCTCTTCTTCTTCTTTTACCACATGCCCCACCCAAATCCCAATAGGAATTGCCAACGTCAGAGTGCAGAAAGAATGGCAGTACCTACACTTATGTTAAAATTATCGTCTCAATGCGTAGTGTAATAAATTCTCTTTGATATTTATTATTGTTTTGGTTTTTTACTTTTCCAGTGTGCGTTTGTAGTATCACAACCCTCCCCGCACCAAAACTGATAGAATGTTTTGTTGTTAGAAAATTTCCGTGCATCACTTATCCATGACATAATTTAAGGGGTGACACATGGATGAAGTGAGTATAATTCATCCCAGGGGGTGACATTAATTATCAATTAATCCAGGATGAAATATACTTGATCAACTTCATAGATCAACAATATTGAAGTTTCAAAAGTGACGCCATCTGTAATGTATTCTGAAAACTAAAACAAAAGAGCTTAAAATATTATTATCTCCAATTCTCTATGGTATCCCAAAGAGAATATAATCACTACGTTTTAAGAGACGGCACTCTCATACAAACAATTGAGCTCACGCACACATCGACAGTTAGACTGCATCTTGTACTTAGATAAAGAATCCTATAGATTTGACACATTGCCACAGCCGACAGGGACAAACGAAAAGTACATACAATATCTGTGTTGCCAACCCCATTTAAATATACCCAATTTATTCAGGAATCTTACTACTCGGGACTAACAAAGATTAGTACAGAACAGTAAAATACAAATTTATTAAAGAGAGAAAGTTTGTTCATCTATATATTTGTTTCCATTAAATTATGAAATTTGGAACGGATAAAGCAGGAAATAATATGTTACGTTTATGACGTGTAAATGTACCAACGGTTCCCATTTGCGCATAAAAAGTAGCATTGGCTGCTACTTTATATGCCCAAAACATATCATACAACAAAACCCAAGGTTTTAAAAAAACATCTTTACATCATAAATCATAATTATTTTCATCACAGACGCGGACGTAATAATAATTTATGTATGTCGGTACTCTATTTATGTTATCGAATGTACTATAATTTCTTGGCGGACATTCTTTTTATGTAGTAATAAAACACAAACTATGTACTTGCACTTTTTTTCACTTTATTATAATATATACCTACACCGACGATGACTTCATCGAAACCGGTCGTGTATTTTAACAAATATAAAAATATGTAAATTAATGTAAAATCACTAATAAAGTATATATATTATGTAAAAAAGTATATAAAATAAAAAATAAGGTGTTTAAAGGTAATCTGTGCATATAGTCATTATTTAAATGATTTTATTATTTGCATTTTTTTTTAATTATTGGTATATTACAACATTTATGGGTCGTTATTCAAAATGATTATTTCCGTAACTGTATTCATACCGTTTGCTATTGGAAGTAGATGCACGAATTTCTTCCTCCTCGTTTAAGCATTTGGTATTTTCCTTTTCATGCCTGTATATAGTGTGGATCCCTTACCAGCATTTCCGGGGACATTTAAATTTTTAATTTATTTCTTATACCAACTACAGTTTATAAATATAATCTCATTCGACTATTCACCGCAGTTCAAGAGTTCATGAATGGAAATTTTTGGAGTGACTTTTACGACTTATATTCACTATACGTCTTCCAATAAATATTTCTTCGGCTTTCCTAAAACAAAGCAATAATATATAAAATAGGAGTAGTAGAGGCGTTCGTTAAATGTAGTCAAGATTTCCATTTCCATCGTTATTTTACAGTAAAAAAATAGTACTTTTAGTGAACTTATGTAAGTAAATTTCAGTAGGCTCTACACAAGACTCTGAATATAATATGTTTATATAACATTATAATAATCACTTTTATAGTACGTAAATAAATACCATAAAAGTAACTAACCTGCTCGATGACATGACGCGTAGGAATATATAACGGGTTTAAATATGTCATATTTGCTGTTTTTCTAAAACAACTTTGTTCAAAATGTCTAGAGCATACTCGAGTATATTTGGTTGGTTGCTAGTTTTGTCGGCCTGTGGCACGAATCCATAATTGGCGGGTTGAAGAGTCCTTGGAATGGAAATCTGTAACAACAGTTTCACTATTGCACAGCTTAAGATTTAATAATAAAATTTAAAATATAATATTTATACGGTCGAATCGAGAAACCTCCTCTATTTTTGAAATTAGGTTAAAAAAGACCCCACTTTTAGGGTAAATTATGAGTACCTTAGCTGGTATCCCCATAAAATCTTTAACATTACTAAGTCAAAAAGTAGTTTAAAATGGCGGACTGCCTGACATTTGTTTCGAGGATGACAATTTAACCTTGTCACATACATTGGTTGGATAATACATTTATTATTGTAATTTTAAATAACATTTTAATTCATTATTTCTATTCACAATAACCTATTAATAGCTTATTAGTGTGCTACGGAACACAACCTGTCGATATTTTATCAAAGCAAGGTGTATTTGTTACTAAAAATTGTACTTACGCATGAAAGGAAATATTTCGTGTTTTTTGCTCAGTACGGCTTTTACAGCCGATTATTTAACATATATCCATGTAAAGCAGGGTTAGTATTATGTATCACTTAAATTTCTTTTTATTTTCACCACTTAGATCACTATTATTCACTAAAAATCCTGGAAGATACGAGCTGTGACCGAACTGTCAACTGATTTGTTGGGCACATAGCAGTTGTGCCCAACAAACAAAAACAGGAACTCTGACAAAGACAGGCTATATTGTCGCCTTCCTTTTCCTTCCATAAAGTTTTTGTATGTTGTGATCTCGTTCACACACCTTATTGACGTATTGTAGCAAATCTATGTATTCTTCATCTATGATCTTGTACCAACTTAGAGATTTCTTATATCACCGACAAACAATACTGCCAACCTTCAGACATATCATAGTTTGACAGTTCTAGTGATGTGGACTAGTTACGAATTATTATCGAATATCGATACTAGTGTTGGGCCTTTCTATCGATAATATTCTAGGGGTAGGTGGGGCCTCGGGGGTTTTTTTGTAGGTAAAAGTGAATGTTACACAGAAAGAAAATACTTAAACATGGATAATCAAATAAAAAAATCAAAAATCCATGTTTAAATATATCTACCCGTGTAACATAATAAAAAATACACAACATACAAATTTAGTGGTCTTTATTTTGTTGTTGCGCTCTTTTAATTTTGTCTGCGACATCAGATAAAGGGGTTCTCATGAGACCTTCAGTTTGCACTGCACTGGCTAACAACCGGTTCCCTTTTACATTAAAGCATTGACGGGCAAAGTGGTCACCACAGATAAACTTGAATATATGCAACTTTTCATGGCACATAAACTCAATCTTCAATGCCTGATGCTTTCACCCATAATCGACATCTGAAAGGTATTTTTTATTAATAATTTGTTAGTCATTCAAAGCAGTCATCAGACTTAGTTCTCACAGGAATCAAAACAGTAGCCTATGTTACTGCTGGATAATATGGATATATTGGAAGAAGTTTTGTAATGGATCCAATGGTTAAAGAGCCCTATTCGATGAAAGCAATAAAATATTTCCTCTTTAAGAAGTAAATAGCATAAGTGGTACAAGTAACAAGTTTTATATTATAATATAGAATTGGATGGATTACTTAGACTTTATTACTGATTTAAATACATACCAACACAATGAGTGCCAAAACCCTTAGGGTGACATTACATGCAAAGGTACAAAAATTGTAAGCCTTACCAATCAGGGTCAAGAGGAAATTTTGCAAGAAATATTGTCGATTTGGGGAGTCTACGTACTCCACCAATCGCACACTTCTTGCAGATGCGACTTTCCATGTTAGTTGAAATATTTTCAGACAAAAAAAATAATATTGCAATCTAACTTTTCAAGGAGTCGGTGAAAATGTAATTAAACACACGAAATCCGTGACACGCAACAAAACTTAACATAGAAGCACAAATTGAATAGCCAAATCACTTGATATTCAAGCAAAAATCAATTTTTTCAGAAGTTTGTTCTTTACAATTTTCAAACAACCAAAAAAGTGACGTATCGCCATTTTTCCAAAGCTACCAACCTTGAGTACTCAAAAAAAGATTCTCTATGTTGGTAATGATTCACTTAACAAACTTGAAGCCTTGCGGTTATTCAACTATAGACTTTATTTTAAAAGCAATAAAGTCGTATTTTTAGTGACTGGCTTGGGGGTCTGTCATTTTATATGGAAGTGTCGAAGGATGCTACCAACCTTGAGTACTCAAAATAAAAATTCTGTATGTTGGTAATGATTCGCATAACAAACTTGAAGCCTTGCGGTTATTCAATTATAGACTTTATTTCAAAAGTAATAAAGTCGTATTTTTAGTGACTGGCTTGGGGATCTGGCTTTTTATATGGAAGTGTCGACCCACTGTGGTATCCAAAAGATGAAGAAGAATCTAGAGTAGTTGTCAAATTTATGAAAGCGTTTGGCGTTTGGCCAATATCTTTGCAAACTTTTAATAAAATTATTAATGTTTTACACGAAACGTGAACAACACATTAATCGATTTATGCAAAACTCCTAGCATTTATATTAACATTTAATTAATAAGTTACGAATATAATATTTCAATCAAAAGTTAAACACTGTGTCTTTTTGTAAGTCATGGATATTGTGGTGTCTGTAACTACCGTGGTTGGTGTTTATTTTGTGTCTTTCGACTATGGCTTTTTACAATGCCGGTATTAACAATACAAATATACTAAGTGACTCTGCAGATGAATCTTATGTCGTGGATAACTTATCAGTTATACCGTTAGAAAAGGATACTTTTGGTAAGTTTGAAGCGTCACATATTTTGTATCTTCAGTTTAAATATTCATATCGATTAAATATTTTATAAAATATATTTTAATACACCTTAAATATCTACATTATTTACTAGATTTTTAAATTTGCCATTAGATGGGTCTATGTTAAGACTGTTGAGTATTGAGCATGGACTTTGTGTTAAGTATGAATTTCTTGTCTGTAAATAATAAACAGCTGTTTACTATAATTAGGGCTGCCATCCGTCCGGGTTTCCCCGGATTTGTCCTAGTTTGGAGGCCGTCTGGGGAGCATCCGGGCAAGGTTTAAGTTGTAGTCCGGGTAAAACCCGGATGGACGAGCACTCACATGTCCCCAGATTTTAAACAAGATGTAACTTAATGAAAAAAGTATTGAAATGTCCGGGGTGAAAGCTCCAAAATCCAGGGAAATTACGCTTTCGGTACTGGGTGGGAGGTTTTAGAGATGGCAGCCCTAACTATAACCCCTTTTAAGTACTTGTAATTTTCATTATGAAAATATGTAAACATGACAGTAAATAGTATAATTTTATGTTATGGACCAAGTAATAAATTGAGCATTATACCTACATAATGCATGGACTTTTTGAAATATTTCCAATATGAGAGTGCAATTTAATAATATACAAAGACTTAATTTGTATCAGGCATTATACATAATAGTGTCCATCACCTTTTGGGCAGAGTAATAAAACATTTTTTTAATAACAATTCTCATTTTACTTAAAACTCAATAGAGATAGATGTTATTCATATTGCCCGCATTAATCACCTGGTCCATGACATATATTATATACTTAATATAATATGAGTGCATGTACATTTTCAGTACATAATATAAAGTACCTATAATAACAGTAGTTCTATAATATTTTGATAAATTTGATAAGTAGGTACAAATGTATTATTAATATGTAAGGGATTTAAAATGTATTCTCTGTGCAGCAATATGTGAACAGTGTGGTCATGTTGGAAGGCGGTCTCAGTTTTATTTACGCAATAATAAAGTTTGTTCCTTGAGTTGTCACTCAAGAAGGCGTTACTGTAATTGGAGGTTTAAATTCATCGAAGGGACAGAACATATGGAGGGCCTAATACCTTTAGAGCCCTTGCCCCAGTTGCAACACTGGCAGACTACATTCAATGATTTGCAGGTAACTAGTTTGTTCTTAATGTGTAAATGAACTAAGCCAATATCTTGCAAGAATTGAACATTAAATATTATTACAACAATTTTGTTTGTCATGCATATTTTTTCCGTATTATGTGAAGTATCATATTTGAATGGTTAGGCACTGACACTCAAAGGTAAGCAGCAAAAAACTTCCAAATAAGCTATCCAACACTTATTGGAATATTGAGACGCAGGTCCTAGGAAATTAATTAAGATTTGTATTTGGATGTACATGTACTTAACAGCTAGACATTAAAAATATGCTTTTGGCAGGTATGGAATAAAAACTATTATTAATATTAACTCGATAACATGACTAAAAAAAATATATAACATCCATTTTCAGGCTGGGCCAATAAAGACTTCTTCGTCAGTATTAGCAAACAGTTATGAATGGAAAGATGAGCTGTTTGGTTGTGATTTTCTGGCTGCTCCAGTGAGTTTGTTCAAACATGCCCCTCTCCATGAAATGTGGGATAACACTTTTGAAGGGATGAAAGTGGAGGTCAAAAATACAGATTGTGAAAATTATTCAGAGAAGCACAGTGACTTTTTCTGGGTAGCCACAGTATTGAAGGTAATAACAAAATTTTTTAATTAGTGACTTTTACAGCTATCAAGGATGACACTCAAAATAAAATATATTTATGGGTCATTCTAAGTTAAGAGGTACTTTCGATGGCAACAACAAAAAATAACTTTTTTTTTAAATAAACTTCGTAAATAACCTAATTATCACTTAAAACTAAATGTTTCCAAAGTGGTCATTAAAATTTATTGCAGAAATGTACGTAATTTAGTCACAATAAGCTCTCATATGAGAGAAATGTCTCTCCCCTGGTCTGTCCCATAACCGATTTTATTTGTAAATCAGTCATTATGAATGTATTAAAATTTAATTACTAATTTAATATCGTTAATTTTATAAAGACAGTTAACTTAATAATAGTATCTCATATGTAAAAGTGCTTATATTCCAATTCTTCAAAAAAAATAGTAACACCGAAATTTGTCCACCGTGTTTCGTGTCTTTTCCCCTGGCCTTTTGTTTTCGTTAAAAAATCAGTTTTGCTTTTCTAGTCTGTAATGGTTTCGATCTTTAATGCATAGTGCATATCGTGAAGTTAGCAGCATGCGGTAGTAAAATATTGTTGGCCATTTCGATCTCGCCACTCGCTGGGCGCAGAAGTGTTTAGTGAATGCAGTCTTTCCCCTGGTAAGTTTTTCTTTGCAATTATTTGTTAAAATATGAATATATACTTAAATATTTGATATAAATAGTGTATACATTGTTACGTTTGTTTGTGAATTACGTGTGAGAAATACTATCCTTTTTCTATCCAAAATTTATCTCCCCTGGCGTCTTTCCCCTGGCTATTTTGATGGTAGGGGATATGCTTAATGTCTACATTTTACGCATTTCCATTAAAATTTCTAGTTTTCTCTAAACCTTTACTTGGCGTTATGTCTATCTTAGCTTAACAATACTATACAACGTTTTTTTACAGAAAAATGGCACCTTTTAATGAATCCATCGATGTCTTCGAACGCGGCTTTTAGTAGGAAAAGTATTTTTAGTTATCTACCTTTAAAATTTAAAATGTTTTTATAGTTTAAGCACAAGCAAAGTTCAATACTGTTATTTAAAAGGGATATAATACAGATATTTTTTAGTTTCTGTTTGTTTTTATTATTGCTTTTCATGTATTGTACCTAGCGCTTAGGAAACATTTAATTTTATAAACAAAAAAGACTGCTAAGAAATGAAAAGTCTGATTATAAATACATTATTCATATTTAAAATAAATAAAGATGATTCTTAAAAATAAACTTGTTTTTTTTTTGTTTATTTCATAAAGTATCCTGTACACCTTGTCTCTCCCCTGTACTGTATATCTCCCCTGGTCACTTATAAAACGAGATAAAAGCAAAAAATTTACTGGCCACTTTGTAAACATCTTCAATTAGGCAGTTTCCATTAAAAAAAATGTATACTTAGGTAAAAATATATAAAAAAAAACCGTGCCGCCATTTCATACAACGAATTACCTCTTAACTTAGAACGACCCTTATATCAATATAAATTTAAGTAAGTACATAGTTGTTGAGTTTATTGCGAACAAAATGAGGTGGAGAGGCTTTGTTTTATGATAAGCTTAAGATGACAAACACATAATATACCTAATTTTAATAAATTAATAATCATTTAATGATATATACTTACAGGTAAAAGGTTATATGGGACTTTTGAGATATGAAGGCTTTGGCAGTGATGATTCTAAAGACTTCTGGGTCAACTTGTGCTGTTCTCAAGTGCATCCAGTGGGCTGGTGTGCTACACGTGGAAAACCACTCATTCCACCCCGCAGTATAGAGGATAAATACACAGATTGGAAAAAGTATGTAATCTTCTTTTGTACCTTATGTATCCCAGCAAAAACATAAATGTAAAAAAGGAGAGCCAAGTTTAGTACAAAAATTACGCTTGCCGCAAAAAGTAAGCAGATGCAAATGAGTGCCGAATTCTATGCAAAATCCAAATATGTATTTGTAGGAACTAAATAACATTACGAACAAGTAAACTCTATTTCTTTGCTTTATTAAACACCTGTAATAATTGTTGCTATTTAAAAAATATAAGATCTTAAAGTTGGTTAGATTTGACTTGACCAGTTTTCATTACATCAATAATTTTATAAAGTTATTCAACATATTATACATAATACATATATTTTTTAACACTAATAAAAACTGACTAAGTAAAATCTAACCTACTTTAATTTTTTCTTATATTTTTTAGATATAACAGCAATTGTTATACTTAGGTATAGGTACTTAATATTTTTACAATTTTCTTATTTCAGGTTTCTAGTGAAGCAACTAACTGGAGCGAGAACATTACCTGCTAACTTTTATACTAAGTTAAATGATAGTCTAATATCAAGGTTCTCTATTGGTTCACTAATGGAAGTAGTAGATAAAAATAGAATATCACAGGTTAAGGTAAGTGGAAACAAATTAAAGTATAGTATGTCCAAGATAAATTTAACCTAAACGTAAACAAACCAAATACACCAAAATTTTCACGTAATTACTTATTGTGCACACTTATCAACACTTTCACCGGAATGTTAAAGGATTACACTTCATTATCCAATACATATTTAGACGACCTCTGTAGCGCGTTGGTGCTCGACCGAGAGGTTGCGGGTTCGAATCCCGCCGAGGGAACAAAAAGTTTTCAATGTTCCTGGGTCATGGATGTGTATTAAATTTGTGTATTAATATAATAAAAATCTCACCTATGTGTATAGTATAAAAGTATTAAATATATATTTCCGTTGTCTGGTACCTGTTACACAAGTTCTTCGGATACTTAGCACAGGGCCAGATTGACGTGGTGTGAAGCGTCTTTAGATATTATTATTATTATTTTGACTTTTTTAATTTTTTTTTCTCTCCTTTACGGGGCCTACTTGAAGTTGCGGGCTTGTGGCCAAACAACTTCAGGTACAATATGAAATTAATTTATGGTAAGGAACTTTCGGACGATTCGGCATGTATTTAGGATGACGGTTTTTTGTAAGGTGATGTATGTGAGTGGATGTATGTTAAGTGTTTTGAGCGATGTATGCAGTGTTTTAGGTATGATGCCAGTGGTTGAGATTATAATAGGTATTGTTTTGACGGTGTTAACTTTCCATTGCGATTTAATTTCTATTGTGAGGTCTGTATATTTAGTTACTTTGTTAGTGTGTGTGGTGGTCAGGTTGTGCGAGTTAGGTATTGCGATGTCTATAAGATACACCGTTCTATTTCTTTTGTCATGCAGTACTATGTCTGGTCTGTTGTAGTGTACAGTCTTGTCTGTCAGTATTGTCCTATCCCAGTATAATTTGTAGTCTGGTGAGTCCAATATGATTTGTGGTGTGTATTTGTAGTATGGTGTTTTGTCTGAGATGAGGTTGTGTTTGAGTGCGAGTATCTGGTGTATGATTGTAGCGACTTGGTCGTGTCTGTGTTTATAGTCTGTTTGGGTGATGGATGAACAAGCGCCTGTTATGTGTTGAATTGTTTCGGGATGCTTGTGGCAATGTCGACAGTGGTCGCTGCTCGCGCCTGATGTTCGAATGATATGTTTCCTGTAGTTTTTAGTATCAATAACCTGGTCTTGGATCGCCATAATAAAACCTTCTGTTTCCGGGAATAGCTCACCGCGTCTTAGCCATGCATTTGATGCTGTCTTGTCCACCCCAGTGTTTATAAGGTCTGTGCGGTGGCGTCCATGTAGGGATTTCTGCGCCCAGGCATCGATTTTGTCTTGATTTGTAATAATTTTTAGTTCTTTTGAGTGATTTGCAAGTAAAAGTGGTGTGAATGAGTCCGCTTGGCAGACGGCGTTATGCAGTGGAGATGAGTGTGAGTGATTGTGGAAGTATGTTCTTAATACCGTGATTTGTTTATTGTGAAGATTAAAGATATCGATAAGACCTCTACCTCCTTCGATTTTAGGTAGAGTTAATCTCTGTATGCATGCCCTAGGATGATGCTTTCTATGTTTAGTCATAGCTGTACTAATTACCCTTTATAGAGTTTTAAGGTCTGTTTGGCTCCAAGAAATAATTCCAAAATTATTATTATTATACATTTTGTAACAATAATTAATATGTTTAAACATCAAATGAAAATCTTTTACACAAAAAATACGCCATTTTGACACTGCCGATTGTAGAATATAAGTCTATAGTCTATGGATTCACTGCAAACAAAAATCATTGTATTACTATTGGCCAATTGGCATCACTGACTAGTCTATGGTTGTGTCATAGACAGGTTTGTTTACGTTTGGGTTAAATTGATCTCGGACATACTAAAGGTATACTATAATAACCCTAAACCTAAAATTGGTAGCAAATTATAATAATAGCACTCTACAATATGAATGTCACTTATTTGTGTACTGCATACAATACATGTATGTGTATAATACCAATTTAGTCAAACTTAATATTTTTGTTTAGTTTTAACAAAACAAAATTAATTAGATCTTTGATCTGTTAGTTAATGAACAAATGAACATGTATTCCATAATCATTTAAATAAGACAAACCAAAGACTTTTATACAGCTTATGAGACCAACTCTAAAATATTTCATGAATTATTGCAGGTAGCAAGTGTAGTTGAAATAGTTGGTAAAAGGCTTCATGTGAAATACTATGACAGTTCACCAGAAGACAATGGATTTTGGTGTCACGAGGATTCCCCACTTATCCATCCAGTTGGATGGGCATTCAGGGTTGGGCATCCGTTAGATGCTACTCAAAGCTATTGCCAAAGAGTTGCAGCAGGACGTCTTATGCCCAGTGACAGTACTCAAGAAATGTTTTATAAGTATCCAACGAATGAACCACCTCTATTTTCTGAGGGAATGAAGTTGGAAGCTATTGATCCGTTGAACTTGTCAGCCGTTTGTGCTGCAACTGTGATGCAAATTTTGAACGAAGGATACATGATGATCAGAATAGATTGTTACCCGGCAGATGCATCTGGGGCGGACTGGTTTTGTTATCATCAAAGATCTCCATGTATTTTCCCCGTTGGTTTTGCATTAGCCAACAATATACCTTTAGTTCCTCCTGCTGGGTAAGTTACTTGTATTATAAATTAAAAGCATTATGATCCACATTTAAATAAATAAATATTTGACACAGGAGGCTTCTTTATTCCAATCAGTAATTTTCATTTCACACTAATAAAATAAGAAACACATTTATGACCATCTGATGTTTGAAGAGTATTGTGAAAAAGTCTTAATTTATTTTTTATGTATAGACTCATATAATATTTCAAAGAAAGTTTTTATTTTGGTTAATTTGGTTAACGCAATAAAAAAATTGAAATTGCCCTTGCTTTCTTCAAATCATGGTTTCTTTATAAATACCCTCAAATATCTCCTTTTCAACAAAAAATAATCCTCTAAATCGGATCATAAACGAAGAAGTATTCGCAAACACAAAAAAAATATGAGTATTACCTACAGTCAAATTCAAAAACCTATTCTTTTTTTGAAGTCGTTAAAAAGCCCATTTATATTTTAAAAAATCTTTCAGTTGGACGGCGGATCAGTTCAGTTGGGAGCGGTACATTAGCGACGGGGGCGCTGTGGCGGCGCCGCGCTCATTGTTCAGCGCGCGCGGCCACGTGGTCTCGCACGGGTTCGTGGCGGGCATGCGGCTGGAGTGCGCGGACCTCATGGACCCGCGGCTAGTATGCGTCGCCACTGTCGCCAGGGTGGTCGCTGATCTGCTGAAGGTGTGATATATTTAGTGATTATACTACAGTTGTATTAAGGCGGAGTGGTAGATAAGCGAGGGGGGCGCCGTGGCGGCGCCGCGCACGCTGTTCAGCGCGCGCGGCCACGTGGTCTCGCTATATATATATATATATATATATATATATATATATATATATATATATATATTTATATCATGATATAGTTTACTGTGAAAGTACCAGCGCTGAAATAGGTACTTTTAAAAAAAATATTGTATGGGAAAATTTATGATGTTGAGGCATTTCTCATACAAACATGAAAGTCAAAATTAAGTCTTTCGGCGCTGGTACTTTCACAGTAAACTATACACAGGATGTACATACACACCCTAAAGCATTATCACTCATTTATATCACACGTCGCATACTACTATTCTACTAATATTATAAATGCGAAAGCTTAAATGTGTGGATGTATGTTTGTCTTTTACCGAAATATTGATGAAATGTGGAATGGTATGTAGTAGTTTACATGCTGGATTAACACGTAGGATACTTTTATAACAAAATGTATAGTTCTTGCGGGATTTCATTTTACACATTTACCAAGTAGCGGGATAACCTAGTTTAGCGACATGGCTCTTTAACAAGTCCTGGTGGATGAAACCAAAAAAAACATGAATTGATCTAAATATAAAATCTAGGCTTGCATTTATGATCCCATCCCATTTGTATAGGTATATAAAAAGTTCATTACCTAATTTAGCTGCGGGTCTCAAGACCCTGCGATTTAGCACCCCAGAGACCATATTCATTGAGGTTGGTTACCTCTGTCGATTGTTGACACCTGTGTAGCCAGGATCCATTCATTCCCTTCATTGTCACTCCTGAGTTACAATCATGGTCCTCCATGCTAAAACTACATACACTGTAAATCATCAATTGTAAGCATCTTCCTAAAGGTCATAGCTTAATAATCCCCTATAAAATTTACATAGTATTAAACAAAGTTGCTCTCTGGTGTCATTATGTTTAAAAAAAAGTATTTATTTATTTTATTTTTATTTAGTTTAGATCCTTAAAACAGCTCAACAGTTTATGGTACTGTTTTATTAGGTTGGTTCAATCTGAACCACAAGGAAGGTTTTTATTTTTTAATTTATGAAAATTTTGATGTAGTAGCGCTAAAGACATTTTGTAGTATATTTAGTATCACCATTGTACCCGTGCGAAGCCGGGACGGTCCCTAGTGTTAAAAGAACGACTAGCGCGTTTATGAAATGACGACATTTAATTGAATGCCTAAAGGACAACTCGTCAAGTTGTTTATTGTAACATTCAACGTCTTGACTGAACGTCCTTTAGCCTTTTGCATACGCGTTGGGATATAGCATACTTTGTAATGTTTGTTAGGGGTAGTTTGACCATATGTTCGCAACTTAGTAGGTCCTCAAAAATGAGGACATGACATGCCACACCAAAATTAAAATATCAACTATATACTATCTGTGAGAGCTGTTTGCCGCCATATTTGTATTGGTGACTACTAGCGCCACTGCGGGAAAAATTGAACTAATTTTCAATCAGCTGACTGATTTTACGTCCGCTTTGTTTAAAGGGCTTTGTTACAGTCCGCTAACTAGTTGGAGGTTGAGTGACGCATGTTTAATCAACGTTCGACCTAGTCAATCAATTAAATGTCGTCATTCAATAAACGCGCTAGATATTTAATCAAATAGCCGATTCAACCAGATGACTGGTGACGACTGAGTCCACAATAAGAACCTACTATGTATTATACGCCGTTACCAGTCCTTACCTCTACGCCGTTCGCAGTCGTCAGCAGCGGACGTGTATCGCTCATAAAACAATATTTTATAAAAAATAAATATAATAGTACCATTCCAAACTGTAAGTTACGTGCTAAGTGATAAGTGTCATTATTGATTCGAGCATTGCATTGTGACTTGTTACGCTGGTGCATTGAATACCGCGAGTGATAAGTGCAATCCCCTCGCCTCACCTCGAGGAAACGGGACAGTTGCGATAATTCATCTTGCTCGCACCTGTGGTTTGTCCATACACGATGAGCTGCCATCGTTCACCTGTAAAACCGAGACCGGGTTCACCTTATAGTGGCGGATCTACAAGCGAATCGCACTCGGAGTTACCTACTGAAGTTACGGTCAGCCGTAGGCAAAAACGTAAACAACTTGATTCGGACTACATAACATCGTCGCAGCTTTCGGACTTTCGTACCGAAATTATGGGCTTTTTAACACAGCTTCAGCAAATCCCAGAAAGAAGACTTTCAGAACGTGAAGGAATACGTATCCCAGATAAAAGATGTTCAAAACAACATTGTCAAGATCGCCGAACAATTGGAATCGATAAAAGCATGTACAACAAACATCACACTTGAACATACTGAGATAAAAAAGGATATATCCGACCTAAAAGACTCATTATCTGCCCATTCGAACGATCAAGCTGCGTTGACATCCCGCACTGACAAAATTGAGTCTGAAATGAAAAAATTCGGCAAATTACAGAGTGAATTCACCGAACTCAAAGACAGTTACAACACTCTAATGAACGAACACAATATATCACAACAAAGAAATCGGATTATGAATTTAGAAATCTCCGAGCTGCCTGAACACCGGGACGAAAATTTATACGATTACATCGTCATTATAGCGAAATATGCAGGTATAGACATTTCTTCGTACGACGTAACACATGTTCACCGCGTTCAGCCCCGCCTCAGCGACTCGAAGAAACCAAAGAATATAATAGTTCAATTTGCAACTACTTCAATTAAAGACAAGATTATCTCTGGGATTAGGAGAAAGAAGGGAATCACTACAATGGATCTGGGCCTCACGGGAGTATCGCGCAATGTTTACATCAACGAGCATCTCACTACAGGCAACAAAAAACTTTTAAAGATGGCTAAAGACGCCACGAAAGCTGCTAACTTCAAATACATTTGGATAAGAAATTGTAAAATCTATGCAAGAAAGGACGACACGTCCCCGAAATTATTTATTAGGAACATATCGGACTTAAATAAAATTAAGTGACTATTTTTATTACTTAAACTTTTGTTTACTAGTGGAGTTGTTGTTCTAATAATTTATCAGTTAGGTATCCTGCTCAACTATCTCAAGGTATGCATTAGCGTGTTATTTACATTAAGATTGTTTGAAATAAGCTCACACAATATATTTGTATCATATTTATTTATTATTATCTTATTTACTATAGTTATATATTATGTACACAATATCTTATTATTATATTTTCGTAACATGGACACTATAATTAAGGTAAGTTCAATATTTAGACTCAATATTCTTATATCATTTTCTAATAGGTACTATATATATTACACTGATTTAATTATATACAAAGATGGCTTCGTCATTAGATAACAATCACTTAAATCTGTACTACCAAAATGTACGAGGATTAAGGACGAAATGTGCTGATCTGTATAATAATATCTTATCCCATGACTATGATATAATGTTGTTCACGGAAACATGGCTACAAAGTGATATATATGACACCGAACTTTGTGATAATAGATTTGATATTTTTCGCTGTGACCGCAACCTTGAGCGGACGGGTAAGAAAACAGGTGGTGGAGTTATGCTGTGTGTGCGGAGTGAACTGAGGGCGACGATATGCAACGACTGGCTCGATGATCCGTCTGTCCTGCCCTACGAGTCTCTGTGTGTATGTATACCTTCTAACATTAACGGTTCGAAGTCGAACATACTAATTATTTTATTATATATTGCACCGGATCCTAATACACAATACGAGTGTCTAACAAACCTTGTAAACAGGTTATCGAAATGCTTGGAAACACACTCGCAGGACAGTTGTTTAGTGTTTGGTGATTTTAATCTACCCCAATTGTGCTGGGATAAACATGAGTGTATTGCTCACGTTTGTGGTGCGTCCATCCCACATATTAATGCTATTAATTTTGTTGATAACCTTACTTACCTTGGTTTAAAACAATACAATTTTACTACGAACGTTAAAGGCAATATTCTCGATTTATGTTTTTCGACACTACCATTACAGGTTTCGAACGCAGACTCCCCACTATTAAAGCAGGATAATTATCACCCTGCATTAAATATGAACTTATATGACATATCTTTGCAGCCTTTCAATGAGCAATATATACCGCGTTTTAATTTTCATAAAAGTGATTATATAAAAATGAATAATCATTTTAGGACTATTGATTGGGTTAAAGAACTTAACGTTGGTACAGTGAATGATGCCTTAAATATCTTTTACAATAAATTACACGAATGTTTTATATTACATGTACCCATACGTCATTATTCTCGAAATAAGCAACATTACCCAATATGGTATACTACATCTTTAATTAAAATTATACGTGAAAAATGGAAAGCGCACCGTGCATGGAAAAAATTTGGCAATCCCTTAGACTACGACGAATTTTCTATACTAAGAAAAAGACATCACATAGTTTCAAAGCAATGTTTCGAATATTTCATAACAAAGTCCCAAGAAATTATCAGATACTCTCCGAATTATTTTTGGAAATATGTCCGCTCAAAGAAAGAAGCCATTTAATATCCGAAACAGTTCACGTTAGGCTCTGATACATACGACGATGGTCAATCTATTTGTTCTGCATTTAGTAGGTTTTTCGAGAGTGTTTTCTCCCCCTCTTCATCTCATAGTCACCACCTAAGTCAATCTCTTCAAGAACCAAATCATAATAGTTCAGAAATAATATCGTACATTAACATTTCACAGGAAGACGTTTTAAAACTTTTAAAATCACTTGATAAATCAAAAGGTGCCGGCTGTGACGGTATACCTCCATTTGTGATAATCTCATGTGCTGACAGCTTAGTTATACCTATAACAATTTTGTTTCGTAGATCATTAGAAGAATGTATTTTTCCTGACTTATGGAAGAAAGCTCACATAGTCCCAATTTTTAAAAAAGGAAGTAGAACCTCAGTAACTAACTACAGACCCATATCTATTTTAAACACTTTAAGTAAGGTCTTTGAAAAATTAGTATTTAATAATATATATCCTGTCTTAACCAAAGGTAGTATACCTGATACTCAGCATGGTTTCTTGATGAATCGCTCAACAATTTCAAACCTGTCTCTTTTTTCTACCTACGTTTTACAAAATATGGAGAGAGGGGGGCAGGTGGACGTGATCTACACTGATTTTGAGAAAGCTTTCGATCGTGTAGATCACGTTCTTCTGCTTAGAAAACTTCACATACTGGGCATACATGGGGACCTATTGCGGTGGGTGCAATCTTACCTCTCGAATCGTTCGCAAGCGGTCATCCTAGGGGGCTTTAGGTCAGATTATGTCAAGATACCTTCCGGCGTCCCACAGGGGTCGCATTTAGGGCCTTTATTCTACAACGCCTATATATTCGACATTGACAAATGCCTTTCCCACGCTAATCACTTACTTTATGCCGATGATAAGAAAATTTTTCTCACAGTAAAATCATTAAACGATTGTGAATTATTACAGCATGATTTAAATAAATTACTTGTTTACTATCATAGTAATCATATAACGGTTAATATCAGTAAATGCCAGTGTATTAGTTTTACGCGAAAGAAAGACCCCCTAATATTTCCTTACAACTTTGGTAATGTACCCATAGAACGCACGAATAACGTGCGTGATCTTGGCATGTACTTTGATTCCGGGATGCTTCTCACAATGCATTATGACTACATTGTTGACAAAGCCTATCGCATGCTCGGTTTTGTTCAAAGGACTTCTAAGCCATTCAAAAACACAAATTGCTTAATGGTATTATATTTTGCATACGTCAGAAGCATCTTGGAATACGCAAGTCCAATCTGGTCCCCATCGTATGCTGTACACATTTCACGTATTGAACGTATTCAAAGAAAGTTTTTTAAATTTCTTAATTTTAAAACGGGCTCATCCCTCCCGGCGGAGAGCTACGATAGTCTATGTCGTCGCAAAAAAATCTTGTCGCTGTCCGATCGTCGCAATCTAACTGACATGTGCCTTCTACATGATATTTTAAATGGAAAGCTGGACTGTCCTGATTTATTGAAACTTATCTCATTTAACGTACCACGTCGTAGAACACGTCATACATCTATGTTTCATACCCCTTTTCAGCATACCAACTATGGTAAAAACTGCGTTCTTACCAGAATATTGCACACTTATAACAATACATTCTCTCACATTGATCCTTTCATATCCTCAAAAAATTCATTCAAAACAAGAATTAAATTAGCCTTACTGGCTGATAAATGAGTATTTATTACTCATAATTATAGTTTATCAAATTTACTGTACCTATGTATCTACCCTTAGTTTTAGTTTGTCCATGCCCTACAACCGAGTTATATAAACCTATAATCTAGTTAATTTTATTTTCACTTGTTAATATATATATATATACATATATATATATATCTATTATTATTATTTATATGTACTTCTTTATTTTATATATGTATTTCTCTTATACACTAACACATACACCTTATAGTAATCATTACTGATCCCAAGATAGAATCGTAGGGTAAGGTGTTACACACACACACACACACACACACACACACACAAATTATTGGCATCCTAATAGTCTTTGACTGATCCCAAGACATTGTCGTAGGGTTATGGTGCCACACACACGCACAGTGCACACACAATTTGCACACACACACATATATAAATTTCCTGTTAACGCACTGATGCATACCTTTGAGTTATCTTTAAGTTGGGTTATTTGCATAGTAAATAATATGCATCTTATTGTGGAATGTATGTATTATTCATTATCATAAAAGTCCCGATGACATTTTCTTTATTATTAGCTTTGAATTATGTTATATAAAGAAGTGGATCAATATAGTGATACTTACTATTTTAAGTAGCTCATTAAACTACTGAGCTTATTGCTATGTATCTGATTAAAATTATGTTATAACATGTTACTGTTCATACCTACTTACATTTACTAATATTATTGTAATAGTTATAAGTATGAGCGTTTTGCACAAACAATGTTATCAGTAGCATTAAAGAGCTGGCGACATTTTCTCTGTTACATTTTTACATAGCACAAATAAAAAGTACTTTATGATTATTACCTACTTACAATCTGTCGCCATGCCTGTTATCAATAATTTGTCTTGTATCATTAAAATATGTACTTATTATTAAAAACTTTTATAGGAATCTATATTAAATAGGTGAATAACTGTAATTGGCCCTATATTACTCATATATTGTTAGTCATAACTTATAATTAGATTAAGATTGGCTGTTGTTATTCCAAATAAATAAATAAATAAATAAATAAATTATGGTTGCAGGTCCACTTCGACGGCTGGGGCGGCGAGTACGACCAGTGGCTGTGGGCGCACAGCACGGACGTGTACCCGGTGGGCTGGTGCCGCGCGGTGGGCCACCGGCTCGAGGGGCCGCTACAGCCCGCGCGCGCACCCCGCCGCCCCGCGCCGCGCCCGCCGAGACGGCGCCGACGGAACGGTACCTAATCTATAATTTAAATACATATATTATATCTAGCAATATCCCGCGAAAAAATTATAACCACAACCTGCTAGCAGATGAGTGAGTGTACGCAGTACGAGCTTAAGCGCCTCCGTGGTCTAGTAATTCAGAGCTTCGCTCTCGAGGAGGTCGTGGGTTCGATTACCGCGTTGGAACAACAAAAAATGTTGATTTCAAGTTTGCTTAGGACAATGCAGGCTGATCACCTGATTGTCTGAAGATGCAAGCAAAAGGAAGAGGAAGTGTCCTTGTGTATTGCGCACACACTTGGGCACTATAAAATAACTCCTGCGTAGCTGGCCTGGTTTCAATGAAATCGGCTACCGACACCGAAATCGGTGAGGGGAGCTATTATTATAGTGAATGTACGCACAGGCATGCGTTTGATGCACCTCCCTCCTTCCGACGCTGCTTATGCGTACACTCGCAAGCAAAAACGTGAAAACACCACCACCACACAAGCAATAATGTTAACACGATCGAGCAAAGCCCCAGCACCATGCAGGTTGCAAAACTCGACGCGCGTTTCGCTCCGACCCCGGATCATCCTCAGTATGTAGACTCTGCGAACAATGTTCGTTAAGTCCCTTATCTATTTTTAACCCCCGACCACAAAGTAGATAACAGAGACACGATCTAGTACTAGAAAATGGTATCACCCTAACACTGGTAATTCCACTAGCTATTTTTGTTTTCTTCCAAGTCCAGGCGCATTCCAGAAACCGCCATCTAGCGCCACTATCGGAAAATACTAATTACTAATTTCGTTTCGTAATTAAGGAGTTGAATTTAGCTTAATGTGAGGTTATGCTTAAAAATATGTTTATCTTTATTTTAATGTCAAAATTTGTACTTAATTCGGCATATTTACATTTTATAATTTACAAACGTTAATACTACTATTATATAATAAATGTCACTACTGACATCTGTTGATTTTTTTTTGTATTAAACATTTATAATATAAATGTTTTTATTTCAAAGGCAACAAGGTAGCAGCCCAGCCGGCTAATACGACAGAAGAGAGTTCTCAGAACTCGGATATGGGCGATGTGAAGAGTCTGTCGCCACCGACAAGCGTGTCAGAAGTCTCAGTAGAAGCCGAGTCTCACAACGAGGACACTAAGGAGTCGAAAATGGACGTCGATGAAACTGTATTTGAAAAGGACGAATCGAAAGTCGAAGAGAAAGACTTCAAAATTGAGGTGAGGATATTTTTTTATCGAAAGGGCCTTGTGGATGAAATGTCAGTTAAATAAAATACAAAACTCGACTGCCGGTTAACTAAAATGTGTTTTTATAGTAATTATAATAGACTAGCTGTGCCCGCGACTTCGTTCGCGTGGTTGTCGGAAACACTATCGCGATTATCTTTTTTTTATTATTTTTTATTATTACATATATTTATTTTATTTCTCACTGACGCTTCGCTCCTATTGGTCGCAGCGTAATGTTATATAGCCTAAAGCCTTCTTCTATAAATGGACTATCCAACCAAAAAATATTTTTTCAAATCGCACCAGTAGTTCCTGAGATTAGCGCGTTTAAATAAACAAACAAACTCTTCCTTTTTATAATATTAGTATAGACTTAAAGCCGTCGTGTATTATTTTACAAACCCATAAAGTTTTCATAAATGAACAAATATATTATAATCTCAATAACAGACATGCTGTTGGGGACTTTGAAAACAGGGCCCAGCGGGCTTACTCCCGACACAATCGAGAACCGAATCCGTTCGATATCAGTGGTTTTTCGTACTTTATTTGGTGAATTGCTTTGAAACTAATCAGGATAGAGAAAATCGTTACATCGTAACTTTTTGTAGTCCCTACCATATCAATCGACTGAGAATTAAAATAAACAAACGTCCATTTATTACGAAGTACGCTTACGAAGTACGCAGCACGATCGAATCTGAATCAAAACCGTATCAGTTTGGAGAGTAGGGCCCCTGATTCAAGATGCCATCGCTATTTATCGGTTAGGAAATGATGGATTTGACATAAGCTTCGCTAAATGACATACGTATTTTCTATAAGTTTCGCTAAATAGCGATTACATCTTGAATCAGGGCTGTTCCACTTTTTGTGGGTTAATAACGGGTTCCATTATAACTTTCATTGTTTTCAGATTCCCACCGAAATAGCAACAGAGGCACAGAGTGAGATGATAGAAGATACATCGGAATTAAAAAGTGAAGATGACAAAGTTATACCTAGGTTAGTGAACACAACCGTGCCCTTAGATGTACTCAACTCCGTGGACCCAGAAAACTGGACCGAAGCAGATGTAGCCAAGTTCCTCACCGTCAATGACTGCCAACCTTACTGCGTCAACTTTGCAAACATCACCGGCTCTGCAATGCTCCACCTCACTAAAGATGAAATTATAGAGTTACTAGAAATGAAAGTTGGACCCTCGTTGAAGATATTCGATTTAATACAACAGTTGAAGTGTAAAATTAAGCAACCACAGTGTAGATTGCTAGGTAGCTTTAAATAGCACAGATAATATTGACAAGTATCCTGTGCAGTGATAATTTTTGCAACCACTGCTGAAAACAAGCAATAAAATGTAAAATAATGCCGAATGAAATATGAAACAAGTTACGAAAAGAATCACAACTAATAAATATTATGATAAAGAATTTTGCCTGATCGATAAACGATTTTAATGAAATTGGCACAACATAGCTTTATCTTAGGGACAGTTCTTATAAATATTATCCGTTAAATCTCGCTAGCGTTTTCAGGCTGGCATATTTCGACGCGTTTGTGAATTAGTCAGCGCGTTGACTTGACCGAAATTCGATATCGAAAATTCGATTCGATATTGATATCAAAAATAATTAAGAGAATTGGGCCTTCAAAAGTCTTATCTTAATTATTAGTATAATATATCGAATTTCTTTACTCAGTAAAATATAATAAGTTTGGTTTGTTTTGGGTATCCATACTGGCTAGCAAAAGACACTTACTTCTACACCTTTAATTTTAAATAAAATAACTACATATTATAACCAGCTCTGAATCTAGTAGAATGCGGATAAGTATTCACATTAACTTCTGTAAATATTTACTATTTGTAACTTTTAAAAAGTGGAGTAATATAGTTGATACTTTCTTTTGCAGGCCAGTGTATTATACCGTTATTTTAAATAATTTTTAACTGTTCATTCCCTTGAGAGTTACTATTTTTATAGTCATTAAAATAGAAATTGTGTTTATAAAGGAATTGCCTGCTAGTAATTAATTTACACATTGCAGCTTTTAGTTTTATGGTACAATGTATTTTTGATAAATGGTAAATATTTTCAGTCACTTCTTCTTTGTTAAATGAAACCAGAATAATTTATTTCGTCACTAACTTGTAGAAATGTTATTCTTATTTGATGGAAGATATCAAATCAATTCACTAGTCACATGCATTGTAAATGCCTAAAAATGCGGAAAATCTTTTTGTCTGTTCAGTTACGACTCACAAGCTTCCATTGTCATTTCAACTTTGCATTGCTCATAACGTCAAACGTTTGTCCGAAAGTAACTATTTATTAAATGTGTTTGTGACTATGTATGTTATGGACCAAGTAATTAGACATTATACATAATGCCCGGTCATTATGAAAAATTACCATAATAGGAGTGCAATTGGATAGAACTATTCAAAGATTCAAATTGCCCGGGCACTTTACATATTATCAATCACCTTTGGAGCAAATTAATAAAAACATATTTAATAACAATATGGAGGGTTCCATACCCAAAGGGAAAACGAGACGCTATTGCTAAGATTTCGCTGTATGTCTGTCTATCACCAGGCTGTATCTCTAGAACCGCGATAGCTAGATATTAAAAAGTTAACAAATGGTGTACTTCGGTCGGTGATATAATAATAACAAATGCTGCGGACGACTTTTTGCAACGATGTGTGCGTTATCATAGATACAGTCGCGATGCGCCCACTAGCTGCGAAAAGGACAATGTGACTTGAGTGTCACTTTAAACAGCGTTTTGGGGTTAAGTTTTTAATCCAATTTATTGCCAAAATAATCAAATGCCAACTTACAATAGAATAATTTAATAATATGATGGTAAAAGTTATTATTCTATTCCATTTAACAGTATTTTTGGAATGCCTTTTAACCATGTTTAAAGACTTGTAATATCAATACGCTTATACTGTTAGATTTGTTATCATTACCATTCATATAATGAATCCTACCTATGTGCTTTTTATCCCACCAGACTTAGGGCTCATTTTTTAATCGTCTGATAACTTTTATCTGTAGGATAAACATGTGACTTTGACATATCGTCGCTGCACCTTCACAAACACCTTGTAACGGGGGTGACTTAATCACATCTAGTGTGTTCCATAAAACGCTCTGAACGTTCAGAACATTCATAAAGCTGACATTGACAGCTGACAGTGCGTGTGGAACCTAGTGAAAATAGTTCAAAACGATCCTCAAAAGTGCTAAAGAAACGCAAATCTGAACGAAAAAAACGTTCAGATCGTTTAGAGTTAGGAAGTGGAACAGGGCCTAAGTGATCAAACCCCCATTAAAAAAAATTAAGATTTAAAAAAAAACCTCGTATCTATAAAACTACAACTTCTCGGTAGAATAAAAAAACTTAATAATTTTAGATTTTACTATAACATGGATTTTTATTTAAATGACGTTCAGTTAAGTGTTATATATAGCTTGTATTTATTAACCCAAAGTATATAAAAAATTAGTTTTATATACTTTAGGTTAATACAAGCTATAGTTCATCCCTAATATCTAAAGGTAAACAAACCGAAAACATCGAAATTTTCACATATTCACTTATTGTGTACACTTATCGACACTTTCACAGGTTTATTAAAGGAGCATACTTCACATACGTTTTATAACAATTAAACAATAATTAATATGTTTAAATATCAAATGAAAATCTTTCACAGAAGAAATACGCCTTTTTGACACTGCCGATTGTAGAATATAGGCCTATAGTCTATGGATTTATAGCAAACAATAATCATTATATTAATATTGGCCAATTGGCATCACTGACTAATCTATGACTGTCATAGACGGCTTTGTTTACGTTTGGGTTAAATTTATGTCGGACGTACTATACATACTATATATGTCAGTCACTTATTTATTCCTCAGGTAAAAATTATCTGACGATTGAAAAGTAAGCCTTTATGCACACACTAGACTAAGCTCAGTTGCTGCTGTTTTTTTAAAATCCAGCAGTAATTAATAGAAATTAGGAAGAATCAAGAAGCGTTTTTAAATAATTTGTTTCAACTTTTTATGCATCACCGAGCCAAATAAGTATTTTCTACAAAAATATAAAGATCATCTTACTCAAATCTGTAAGGCTTGTAAATCATAAATCGATTTTAGTCTTTACACCATATTATGTATTGTACTTTTAATAAGACAAGCAACTAAAATGTTAACTTATAATCAATTAATATTATAATTGGTCGATTTTATAAGAATATCGCGTTATCATACCTATTAATAACGTCATTCTGGTGCTAATTATGTGTTACGTGTGCTAGCTTCAAATGATTTCGTTTAGTCGTATTCATTTAGATATGAATGTAAGTAAATGCTTCAATACTTCTGTTTGAACCTTACTGCTATTTGCTGCGATAAGATCGAAAAGTGGCTAAACGAATCTGTCGTCGACCGTACATGCTTCGTTAAGTAAGTAAGTAAGTTCTAACAAAATATTGATTGCTTTTTGCAACTTTTTTGTTGATTGAAGCATTTAGGACTTAAATGTATCGTGTTCTTTTTTAACTTTTAAGACAATTCCAAATGAAAAAAATTGTTAACGCACCAATCATTATCCTTACTTTATGAAAAGTTTATTTACATTCATATCTTTATTTTGCTGATACTGAACATGTACAATATTATATCATAATAGCATGTTTAAATATCATTCGTCAAAAAGCAACAGTGTGTAAAACTAAGTTGGTATTCGTGAAAATTAATTGTGATATTTTATTATTTGTAAGTTTTAGCTTGTAATCTTTGAATGCCCAAAAGTAATGTAAGTTTTTACGAGAATTCGTCGGATTTCGAAAGGATTCGTCTAATGAATATGATTAAAAATGGAACAATACAGAGGTGTAATTACTTTAAAAAGCTCTTCTTCATATTTTAAAATGCTTTTGAAACAGTTGTGTATTGTTTACACGTATTTTAAGCAAAAACAATATTTATTTAGAATTTTACGAGTTCTTAATACACAAATAGCTTTGTAACTTTTAATATTTATGTGTGTGTATTCTGCCATTTCAGGGACAATAGCTTTTAAAATAAATCTAATACAAAACTAAATGCTTAAATGGTTTTCTGGTTACACACTAATTATACTGTACTCGTGCACTGTTTTGTTTATAATACCAAATGTACAGCAGGCGACGGGTTTTCATTTGTGATTTATCATTACAACAAATGAAAATCTGTTGACTACTTAACGACCATTAAGAGGAAACACTACGAAATTTTTTCCATACAGAAATAGGGGTCTACGGGATTCCTGTTTCCTCCCTGGATAATACTGTTAAGAGTAACAATTTTTTTCCTGAATATTAACGGATATTGTTTGTACGTCCCTATTTTTTATAACGCTTTTATTAGCTTGGGTTGTATCTATGTAACGGAATCTTTGAACTTAATTTTCACCAGTTTCCAGAAGTCTGATTAATTTAAAACTTTGCATACGTATCAAGGACCGATGACAATGAAAAAAAAAAAAAAAAAAAAAAAGACCGGAACTTTAATTAACTAGACGTGTCGAAAAGTCCCAAATACTTCTGTATCACATACGATTTCTGTATAGCTTCGGTTTTACAGTCGATAAGGAAGGAATTAATTATATTTAAAACATATCACGGTATTCGGATTGAAGAACTCGATTGTTCTAAGTTAACAGGAAAAACTCCATGCAACAGTGAAGCTTTGAATGAAATGATGAGATTGCGAAACGATTTGTGAGAAATTTCGATACCACATGTCAACAAATAACTAATTGATAAATCGAACTAAAAAATGAAAAATAAATAATAGTTTAAAAAAACTAAAAAAACACGCTTTTATTGCTAACCGAACTAAAAAATAGAAAATAATTTTAATTTCGAAGAGTTTATATTACAGTAGTAGAAGATCGAACAATCAATTAGAATTTATCACCTCAAAATAAAATTATAATAAAGTTTAAGTTGTTAACAAAAGAATTAAATTCAGAGTAAAAAGCGTGGGGTGCATTTTACTACTTTTCATAACTGTCCTCTCATAGACTGTTGCCAATAGAATGATTGTTACATTTACTTTATCAAGCACCCCACGCTTTTTACTCTGCATTTAATTCTTTTGTTAACAACTTAAACTTTATTATAATTTTATTTTGAGGTGATAAATTCTAATTGATTGTTCGATCTTCTACTACTGTAATAATATAAACTCTTCGAAATTAAAATTATTTTCTATTTTTTAGTTCGGTTAGCAATAAAAGCGTGTTTTTTAGTTTTTTTAAACTATTATTTATTACTTTTTTTTATAAATTAGGTTCAAAAACCTAAAAAAGTGGCCAGACTTTCTGCTATGTTTAAACATCTAGGAAACAGATTTGACTACAATAAACAACAAAATCAAAAAATAGGAACCTAGCTCATTTCTTTTTTTAGCTAACAAAGAAAAAAATATTTAAATCGGATAAGTTTTGGAGGAGGAAACAGGAATCCCCTAAACGTCGATTTCTGGTACTTTTAATAGGTAATTTCAGTCCAAGTTGCAGTTGTCTCAATCGCGCTAGTGCTGGCTAGCTAAGGCACTGCGAGACAGCAATAGATTTTATAAATACCTATTTTGTATTTCTCTCAACCGTATTGTTTCCTCTTAACATCCCCACTGCTTGGGCATGATTCTCTTTGAGAGACCACGCCAACCTAGTGCGGGTATCGAAGGGTGGCATTCTCATTTCACCTATGATGGCCAGTACTGAAAAATAGGCCACTCCACGCTTGGGAAGCGGGTGGGCGAGCGCCGTTTTCATATAACAATGTCCCATGCACATTGCTGGGTGTATATTCCCACTGTCACCTTCTACCGACGGGAAAGATGGTTGATATCGTGCTATTCTTTCTCTGGCTCCCCACAATACGAGGCATATCAATAAATAATTTCACATAAGCATTTAGTTTTACATTAGAAATGAACCATTTGTGGATCATGTGACAACAGGCGGTAATCAAATTGCCTTTAATAGTGACTTAAATACCAGATAATGCTAGTAATTGTATTCATACAATTATTGTGTTTTAGTGATTTGAAAATCTTAGAAATAAATATATTTAAATACTTTTTGTTGATTTTATTTTATTAGATAAGTTAAGAATTGTGCATTTATGGACGGATTTTTGATCACAGGATTCAAGAGGGTATTTAACGGTTACTGCTTCTTTTAAAGTTACCAATATATTTCCTTGCTGGTTATCAAGTCCTGGAGCATTTTACTCGTCAGCATTCTAAAACAAAACATATTTTATAATCCAGCGGTCAGCTGATAGGACGTGTCATGACTCATGAGTATAAATGAGAAGTCTTGTAGGTGCCATTGTCCGCGTGAAATAACTCTCGATTTTTAAATCTCCATTGGTGCTCTGCTCATATTTGTCTTAACATTGCGTTATATAGAGCCTATTGCCTTCCTCGATAAATGGGCTGTCAGTAGAATATATTTTCAAGTCGGACCTAAGATTATTTATTATAAGATTTAAATAAATTATTAAATTCAAGTTTTAGAATATTATCAATAACTATTAACAAATACTAGTAGATGAACGAACTCAGACTTATCGCTCGCGACTAGTGCATTGCGAATAGCAATCCTACTAATATTATAAACTCGAATGTTTGTAAGTATGGATGGAATTTTGTTACTCTTTCACGCAAAAACTACTGAACGGATTTTGATGAAATTTGGTATATATTAAGTTTACATGGTGAATTGACATAGACTACTTTTTACCGCAGAAAAATTTAAGATTTCCGCGGGTCTTCATTTTCCGCGTAGTGGGAAACACCTAGTTTCGTATAAATAGAGACAGAGACTACTCTTCGCGGCGGCGGCCATAACCCGTATCTCTCTCACCTCATGGTGTGCGTGTGAACGGATGGAGCATATAGCGCGCAGCACATGTAGTCGCCTGACCTATGTGCGTGACACTTGTGGTATTCCGAGCACCAGTATGTCTCGCTCATAGAAGGCAACGAATTATTCGTATCTGAAAAAATACATTACCAATTATTAATGTGGAAGAAAATAATTGTATAAGCTTAGATTTATTTATGAAAGAGATTTGTATTTTTCTGTACTTACCTTTTTCGTCCATATTTTTTAAATTCAATTCTGGAGCTAGATCTTTTGCAGTTGTAATAAAAAATGTCCGGAGTACATCAATTCTGTGATTGGCTGACATGGTTCTTGTTTTCTGGTTTGATGCATGGAGATGTCTTGAAAACACGCAACGTCTCTTCGCAATATTTATAAACAGTATCCTGAAAAGAATAAAATAATTGGAAAGTTACGAAAGTTACATTGAATGAAATTGAGTTTAGTCTAGCAATAAAATAAAATATAAGTCACACCCCAATAACACAGGTTCAAATGTAATACTGGCTGGAAATTTTCTTGGATACGTCAATTTAGCTTCTTTTATGATCTGTGTGTATCCTTCCCAGCACTGCAGTACAATTTCATCAATTTCAGATAGGGCTGGAGTGGCGCCACACACCACTAGTACATATACATCAGCTAATAGCTTACAGGTCACTGCTCTAAATGCAACCTGAAATATAATTAATATAAGTTCAATTTATATTGCCTACTGAAACTAGGCTATTATTACAATTTTTTTTGAAATCACATTACTTTAAATCAGATTAGTAGATGAGTTGCTACCACAAGCGTTATGATAGAAATGAAATAGACATACATGCTAAAATCATCACCAATTCATTTGGTTTCACCATAGTGCAGTATTCACAAAATTTTGGCATAAATATTGTAATGTTTACTATATAATTTATTATAAAGTTTACATACTATATAGTTTTTAATTATAAAAATGTACATGTAAGAAGTTAGATAGTGACAGAAATAAAATAAAAAGATAAAAATGTTTGATTGAGGTATCTGGCTCTATTCTGTCTATTTTGCCGTACTTACATTGGGGCTCATTTGAGGCAAGTACACCAAAGTATCTCTTAATGGTGCACCATTTTGTGCAGAAGCCAGCAACAAGAGTAGCCTAGCTTCTCGGGAATCTAGTTCACAGAAATCTGAGGTAGTTGCAACTAAATTGCCATGTATACTCAAGCATGCCCATCTTCCCATGACTTTTTCAGCGTAAGAATCTAAAACTTGCTGTAAAATAAAACAGTATTTTATCATAACTTTCTTTTATTTCAGTAAGGGCCGATTTTTCAATTGACAGATAACTTTTAACAATTAATTCAACAGATAGTTGAATAAACATGTGACTTTGACATTTGTTCCATACAAAATCTGCCAAAGTCACTTAATTATTCCTTAGATAAAGTTATCTTCCTTAGATAATTTAAAAATCGGCCCTAAATATAATATATACTTTTAGTCTTTAAGGCTGTGTTTCCAGTCACGCGGAGGTGGCTTGCGGTGCCTAATTGGAAACTCAGCCTAATTGATTATAATTTATATAGCCTAATTGATATGATTGTATGTATAAATAAGTAAATTAATATCAATTTAGACCTGTAATTGCTGTGCTTGGGGACACAGCATGCTTTGTATTAAATCCAATATAATAGTAGTTTGTGGAATACAGTTTGGATCCAAGGACTCTAAAAAGTAATCCATTATGGGGTAACACTGTCTCAAATCTCTTTTTATCTGGTCAATATTTTTCAGGTTTTCAAGTTCTTTTTTGCCAATACAAAAAATCATTAAATCATAAATGTACGAAAGCAGTAATTCTATATCACACTCGAGACCGCCAGTCACGATTCCTATAAGAGTAATGCTGAAACAGTTAAAAATAAGGATATAAAAATATATTGTATTGCTAGTATATCTAGTAGAGTGTAGACCATAGTATTCATATATATAATTTAATTAAAATAGAAGAATAAACCTTTTGCAGTATTCTTTCCAAATAATCGTCCCATTATCAACTTTGGTGTCTACCATTGATATATTATGGCATTTACTAAACATATTGATACCATGTAAAGATGCAATCGTTGAGAATTGAACCTGGAATAATATATAATTGAAAAACAAAAATATTTAAGAATATAATGTGAAATTATTAAGAACATTAAGTGGTCCATTATTAGTAGTCCTGGTTAGTATGTAGATTTACATTATCATTGCTTCCTCGCTTCCTTGAAAATATTGGTACTCCACTTTCTGCAGCTACAGCAATAATTATAACTGACATTTTATGGATGTTTTATTATATTTACTATACATCAACGTTATTTATGTAAATTGTAAACATTAAAGTTTTTGTTTACTTTTTGCACTTTGCAGTTTCGATAAATTTGTCAAACTTTACTTGACAGTTGACACTTGACACCAATTTTTTTTAAACCTTTTTTAAGCATAGTACATAGTAGTAAAATATAAAATCATCACCTGTGCCATTTTTAAAAAAGAGAAAAAAAAAGTAACCTATATAAAATAAACATTATTATTACAATCACCTTTGGCAACAATAAACTTTTATTTTATTTATTTATTTATACCTACACCCTTTTCAAATCGTTAAGCCCAAAGGCCATAATCACTGCGTAGCGGCGTCGCAACGCAGTGTAATTTTGACTCATATAAAGTCTAAACTCTCTTCAGTAAAAAAAAATATTATTACTAACGTCATTTTCACATTCGCTAAAATTTCATACATTATGTGTTTAGTCTTTAGAAAAATAATGAATGTTGCCCGTCACGCGCATAAAAGCGTAGTCTACAGACAACAGATTATTATTGAAATAAAACTTTGACAAGCTATAAAATATTTATTTATTAATAATAATTACTAACAACTTTAACATGATAAGTTGAAAATATATTGAACTACTTACACAATTAAGTAAGTATTTATTATAAAGCAGTCTGCGTGTTTTCATTTGGAGGTGGATCTGTTTTATGGTCATTCACGTTTCCTGAAAATAAAGAATGTTTGAACCGAAGAATCGGACTGTTTCATTTTACGTTGTAACTCTGGCAGTAACTAATACTTTGGTAATCTAGTAGTAACAATCTCTTTGTTTTCAAATTAAGAAGACTATGAAAAGCAGAAACTTAATTTAGGTACAAACCTTCGCGACTTAGTAAACGAGGTCCAGTGATTGCAATAAGAATGGCCCCTAGTGGTGCTGATATAACGACGCTTAGTACACTGACTGCTAGTATTGCCTTAGCATAATATTCTTCGTTAGCTACAACCCCACCAGCCGTTTGACCACTGTTTACCAAGTCCAGCGCAGCAGGACCCAACGCTGCCTAAAATAAAATAAAAGCTTTTAAATAATGGTTTGACTATAATTTATTAATTCAAGTTTACTAACAATCAGGGTTTATGCTAAGAGATACTTAAACTCTCAACGGTGTCCACTCTCCGTAATATTGTATTTTAACTTACCTGTACTGTAGCTTTGGCTGTCCATGTCAGTCCTATGAATAACTTCTCCTTGCTATTAAGGCCACATCCAAAACTTAATAGAAATGTTGACACAATACGTAATATCAAACATGAAATAAGACACACAGCCCCCCACGAAATAACTTGAGGATCCAGTGCACTGAGCTGTAAGAAAGAGGGAAAGTTATTAAAATTAAAATTAAATTAAATTTCCTTTATTTCAACCATCAACATAGGTCATATAAATTACAATTACATTAAAACTACATTATTACATATTTTTTTTTTAACTTAACTAACAATTATTCAGGTGGATCTGAGCATGTGAATCATTGAGAAATGGTTCACATACTCAAAATCAAACCTGTTTGATAGCACTTTTAGGATAGTGTTGTCGCTGCCCCTCACTCTGCGGCCTAGAGATGTGCACCGCTTCCGCATGGTTGCATAGAAACAGTCCACGCGGGCGGCGGCGAACATCCCCGACGCGCTACAGCGCCGCGGCAGCGCCAACAGCACCCTAAAAGCGTTATTGTATTGTACGCGAAGAGCGTTATACTGTCGTCGCGTGTAGTCAACCCACAGGCTGCTCGTGTAAAAACTTGTGCAGAATGCCTTGAAAATTTAATGTTACTAAGGACTGATTCAAATAGGAAGAAAAAGTAACTAAATCCATTACCGTTATTTGAGCACTAGTAAATGCAAATAGAATTGGCTCGAAGAATATCCAAAGGATTCTAAATAGATTGCTGACTGGGTTTTTATTAACAGGCCATCCTTGTTTTTCCCAAAAACAAGCTGCAATAAACCCTGATGATACAATTGCTAAAGGACCTAAAAAGAAATAATAGCGTTATATTTTCTATTTCGATCCTTGAGGGGTATGAATTTTAAATCAATATAGGTTATACTCACGAACACTGTGTGTGTGTGTCACGCATACACGTACAGAGAGAGAGAGAGTAGGAGAATAAAAGAGAGAGAAAGAGAGAGGGAGAGGGTGACAAAAATTTTCCTCGGAGAATTAAAAATTAAACTCACCAGCGCCACTCCATTCTATTAAGCTTGATATAAACAGTGAAAATAATCCACCCAAAAATAGGCCCAAGAATCGCAAGGGAACTACGTAAGTATCACCTCTCTCAGGGATAAATGATAATAGTAGACCCCATAGCGATCCAACGACAAGGCCCGCTAGTATTGAAAGAGGTCCCTAAAACATCGTAAAATTAAAATATTATTATTTTGTATGTTATTATTTTAGAAGTTTCTCGGCACAATAAGGCGTCTTCTTTTTCCATTTAACATCCATACTATCCAAAATAGGAGTATATTCTCCTCAATGATAGTGCAGACGTAATTATAATGAATATTATATTTACGTCTGCACTAAACTTAAAAATCATTCTGTATTTGAATAAAATGTAGGGGTTGAAGTAATAAATAAAATTACCTTTATGATATTAAAAGTCATAGAACCAGAGGAGAACATAGCATTCAAGATGATTGCAAAAACAGCAACACTGACTGAATCGTCGATAGCTGCCGCGGCGAGCAGTAAAGTAGGAATTCCCTTTTTCACACCATAGCCAACGTCACGCAGTCTAAACAAACATGGCACAACCACAGCTGGAGACACAGAAGCAATCATAGACCCCAAGAGGAAGGCTAAAAAGAGAGAAACACATTAATATACTTAACTCATCATGATGCTATCCAGATCTGGGAAAAAAAGTTTTGTTAACATAATATAGCTTACCCCAAATCCAAGGTAAATGCAGCAGGAAGTGAGTAGTTACTCCAATGGCTAAGCATTCGACCAACCAAGGAAGAAGGCCTAACTGCAAAACTGCCACATAATGTTTCATAAGTACATTGGCATTTAATCCCAAGCCAGCTCTCGTAAGTATTATAACTAAAGCGATTTTTCTACAACAATAACAAAATTATTTTGCATTGAGTCTCAACAAAATATAATATAGATAATAATAATTAAATCTTAAAACTGACCTTAGATCTTGATTAAGTTTTCTATAGGTATCAGTCATATGGACTAAATGCAAGTTTTGGAACACAATTCCTGTAAGTAGCATGCCAATTAGGGCAGGCAAGGTAGTTATTTTCAACCAAACCCAACCGATTAAGTACGCTGCAATCACTAAAACCGTCATACTCAGCAGCTCACCATTTAGGCTAAATGGACTTCCAAGCTCGGCATATAAAATGCCCCAAGTTAGCAAAACTGTAATAGAAATTTTTGTATTGACTACTTAGATACTCTCGAAATTTTGTAAGGTACCGTTCTAAACTGTCGGGAATACTTACAGAACATTGCTATGCATAATTGCTGTGCCGATTGTCGGTACGTCGAGAACAATGGGAAGGGGAACACTTTGGCCCACCATGTTGGTTCATGGGACGGTGTGGGGTCCTCTTCGTGGCATCGTAAACAAAACGAATGCCACCACCTGCAACATCACATCCTGACTGAGATACGTTTGTCCGAGTACTTTTGATATAACTCAAGTTAATTTGATTTTAGTTTGTACATACTTGAAGTCATCCACCCTCTCGGGATGATCTGTGAATATAAATGACACTATAAGAATAGAGTTGCTTATATTTTTATGACCATTCTGAGCAAAATTTAAATTTACTTAGGTAATACGTATAAATAATAATGATTTTAAATAAACGACGTAACGACGGTTTACAGATTCAAATTTGCTTAGATCTTGGGGGGTTTTTTTTTAACTTGAATGTCTTTAATTTATTAATTCAAGAAAATACAATATTATATAGTAAATTAAAATAAAGCATGCATACAAAATAATATCACCAATAAAGTATTAAAATCATACATTATAATAACTAAGTATTATTTAACAATATTAATAATTATTACATTATAGTATAATATAGAGAGAATGGAAATTAGAATAGTTATGTTTTACACTTTACTTTTATAAGTACCAAAAATATTATAAAAGCCTCAACTTGTGCAACCTCCAATAGGACTTTATTGCTAGAAAATATAGCTTGTGCCGTGTTGTTATTTCAATTATATTTCAGTTAACTTTAACCTTCAAAAGGCCCTCGCCAACTAAGACACCACGTTGGCTCCTTCCATAGCTTATTGAATAACCAGTGACATAATACTGGTGGTAACAACAACCACGCTTGCATCACGTGAACAACATCCATTGGGCAGCTGCATAGCGCACTTAATAGTGCAACAGGTACAATCTACTGCTGACTGGTGTCCGAGGGGGCGAATGGCCCTTAATCCGTGTTAAGGCAATAGTAGTGCATATTAAAACAAAACAAAACGTGTAATTAGTAGCTATAGCTAACCCAAAAGTAAATAAAATCAGTTTTTTTACCGGAAAACGTATAAACTCGTACACCTATAATAATATCAAAATGTATATCAATAAAAAAGTTGTAGATATTTTTTAGGAAATGATCATTTTTATTAGGTATTGATGTCTCGTAATTAGTTGCTCGTAGGTAATAATTATTTACTACTTTTTTTCACAATGATATGATTTAATTATACAAAATATGATAAAAGTTTACAAACCTGCTTTTACTTCTGTGTCGTAAGGTTCCATAGTACCATATATTACCATAATACTATTCATACAGCGGTATTATCTGAAATAGTAAACATTCATAATGCTACAGGACCTAAAATATAGGCAGCTACAGTGTGCTTTGGTTAATAAGCTAATATTCGTTTTAGAGTATCGTTAATCCTTATTCTATATATATTATGTACATACAGAGATTAGACTCGTTATCTGTGTTGTGTTAATTTAACCCGGTATCTTTAACTGCCTTTTTAAATCAAATATAGTTGAGTATCATAATATTAATAATTTGGGAGAATAAGGTCCTAAATGAATTTGCGAGCCTTAAAATAATAATACATATAATAAAAAAAAAGGTATCATTATTGTTGGCAAAATATCTCATCACTGCACTGATGGAGAAAAGATGGAAATAGTGATAGACGTCAAACTCTGCACTGACATAGCAGTGACACTGACAATTGAAATTAATTAGGTAATTTATTGTCAGACGAAAAATTTACCTTATCCTATTCTTCAACAATTTTAATAAATGAATTCCCTCTAATATTTGTTGTTAATTGACCTTAGTACCTAATATTTTACCTAGATAGTAACCTACTCGTGTTAATGAATTTTATTAAAATGCTGTTACAAAATTGTGTCCACTAATAATAAAAATAATGAATTAGGTCATAGATTAATAATTGGTCGCTTTGACTAGATACCGTCCAGCGTATTGAAAAATGCGGCAACTAATAATACGCCGAATTCGGCGTACCCGCGCCAGTCGCGCTACAAGCGTAAAGTGAAGTAGACGTCTCGATAATTTGTCAAAGATTTGTGTGAGAGCGAAGCAAAATGCCGATTTGCATAGTCAAACTATGTAAAAATAATACTACATGAAACAAGAAAAATACTGGCATCACATACCATTAGTAAGTATTGTATAAATCTTCTAAAACACAGTCAAATAATATAATCCTAAAATCTCCGATCGGAGTACCGCTTTGTGTTCAATGTTGCCTTGTATTCAAAAATTTTTAACCATATTTAGTATCAGATTACCCGTGTTTGCCACGTCATGTCATGAAACATAATATTGTTTACGACTTGACAGGCAAATCAAAAATGTTCAAATATTATTTCAATGATGCGAAACGGAACGTAAACTTTATGCTTTAGTACAGTTTTCAAATTTAATTATGTGAAAAGGTGAAACGAAACGCAACTCGCCATCTCGGATGGAGGATATTATCAGCTAATGTCTAATTTGTGCGTTATTCCTCTGCTTCCGAGTATAATATAACATAATATATAATATAATACCTATATTATGTTGGTATACTCGGAAGTATATTTCGTTCGTATCGACTTCTGCCCGATTCACTCTAGTTAAGGAAAATAGGTGATTGAACTAGAATAAACAACACACTTTTCCAGCGCATTTTGCGTGGCAAATAAAACTTCGAAATTTATATCTCAATATTTGACTGGCTATATTTGACTAGTAGATAGGAGATGACTTTTAAGGCCTTATTAAAATTTTGAATCATGAACGTTTCCTTGATATATATAACATTCTTAGTAAAAATGTTGTCACAGCGGATTTGTTTCATAATATATACAAAAAGCATAAAACGAAAAGAAAATTATACCGAAATATTATAATGAACTTAAAAAAATCTGTTTGACTTTAAACTTCTATTCCCCATCGGCATATAATTACGCAAGGAGTAAATTTGTCATCATCGATGGCGCTCCAGGATTTACTGAAGAAGCGTTTACTTTATTAATAGTTTTAGTAAAGTAAACGCTCCTTCTTAATGTGATAAATGTAATGTTGTTTGCGCGCTAATTTCAGATGAAATGGCCATACGCCAGAAAAGTATGTGGGACCAAAATCAAACTCGTATATTGACATGGGCACTGGTGTAAATGACACTTCTGTGTTAGCTTCAGAGGCATATGTCCTCCTATTAGTTTGTTTAACTGAGCACTGGAAACTGCCTATAGGATACTTTTTAGTGCATGGCCTAACAGGGTTCAATATATATATCGACGCGTGACATTTATCAAAATGTTCAGGAGAGCTGTTTAAAGTTTTTTTTTTGAGAAAAATGCTTATAAAATTGTCAATTCTTATCATACAGAAATAATTGTTAGACCATTGGAATCGTAATCAAATAGGCTATAATCTGACATATAAATGATTGACCTAACACTTTTAATTCGTGCTGTTTTGTCGCTTAGGTAAAAATTACACCAAAATAATTTTCAGGTAAAACTATCTAACCGCCAGACCTTTCTCAATTACAAACAGGTAGATTCATATAAATACTTCCGCGACTGTCTATACGAACAGGTTAAAATGAATAAGTTGTAATAATACTTATTTTGCAAACAGGAACAATTGGCTAAATGATTTCATTTTAGTGAAAATACTCAAGAAAAATTATCCAAGTAATAATTATAAAGGATTATTTGCAAGACTAACCGACATTTTGTATGGGACATAAATGATGAAAACTATGATTGGTATAAATTGAGCATTTATTGTAAGTTTTTAATTAAAAAATGGCACGCAAAAAATAATAAGCCTAACAAATATTGGTTCCCTTTTTCAGGTCGGGGTAGGAACAAAACTTGAACGAAATTAAAACACAGAACTATTCTTTAAGAATCTCAAATTAAATACCTACTAGTACTCGTACGCACTCAACACAAAAAAGGAATACAAAATTCAGTAATATCAATTAAAATCAGGGTCCTCTATATCTGACTCGGGTAATACGTCTTTGGCATTTGCATCGCGTGGAATGTTTAAATACTCATTAAGGAAAAAAGCTGGAATTATTAACTCTACACATAGTTTATGTATGTCGTCATATTTCTTCTTGCCTCGGATTCATCTTGTTACGTAGATCTGTAAAAACAACGAAAAATAATGTAGATGGCTTCGTATAATTTGATTTAAGGAACATGAAAAATATTTAAATCCGGAAGTATTTACATAGTTTACTTACTTAATAATCTAAGGAATGTGATGTTTACTTACATTTTTCCCATTTACTAAGCGCCAAAATGGACGTAAATCGGCGAACGCGCAGCGAAACGACCGGTCTAAGCGACACGCCGCGGCTGAATAATGTTTTCGGATTCGTTCCGTTCACTCAGTGCGTCGTTCCTAACCGACAACTGTCACTATATTACGCTTCCTAAGCGCCATACTTACTCCTGTTTCAATTCACATAAAGTTATCTAAACGACATTCCCCATACAATATTCACACCAATAAAAATATCTAACCGACATTCAGTTTCAAAATATTTGTCAGGTAAAATTGCCTAAGCGACACCAAGTCAATATTTCAGTGTAATGTAAAATTATCTAATAACAGTTTTATGCCGATTGTGTAAAAGGCAATATCATCTAAGTGCAAATGTAGTTACAAACAATTTCAGGAACAAATGCATAACAAAACACTTGGACCTTTCTTATGTCAGGTAAAAACGTCGATGCGACTTCGATTGAAAAGACTAATTCAGGTAAAAATATCTTATTCCTTCGTGATAATGATTTTCATTCAGGAAAATTTATCCAAGGTAATGATTAAAATAAATTTCATTCAGGAACAAATGACTATCCACAAAAAAAAAATTGTCAACATGCCTAAACAACTGTCTAAAATAAAAGGGGTAATTTTTTGTCGCTTAGTAGCCAAAATTCTTTAAATAGTACGAATTCACGCACTTCCTAAGCGACAACCAAATTCATCGCAGCGCTATGAGACCCAGACCAATCGACGCAGATTTTTTTTCTGATTACAACGATATATAAAACTCAATTTGGCCCATAGTGTCGCTTAGGCACTTTTGCCTTTCAAGCGTCGATATATATATATAATTATAGTATATATATATATATATAATTATAGTTAATGTTGTGTGACTTGGCCGTTGACAGATGGATTTCTAATTATTGACAGATTTTATAGCTTATTGGATGACCAAAATTTCTGCGTTCTGGTCTTATCCGGAGGTTCTCAAATAGGGGCTTGAGAATGCGACAAAATGGTGCCTGAAAACGATGGTACGGCAGTGTTTGCTTCGCGCTCGACTTGGCGGGGAAACTGCCGTGCTCCCAGATACTAAAATAAAAACTCTTTTTGAAAATTATGCCTAATAATTATTTAAGATTAAGAAGAAGAACCTTCATAAAAATGATTATGATTTCATGTTAAAGATTTTTTTTATTTATTAATATTGATAAATTACCACACCACAGCGACGAAATATTTTCCCTATTGATCGGGCACTAGTCAAGTAGCTGGCAACACAATTATAGATGCACACTACAATCTTTGCGCATTGTTTTACACACACTACAATAAGAAGTTGCCGCATTCAGGAATCTGTCATTTCTTGACATCGCTCTATCTAGTCGAAGGCGCTGAGACCAATTAATAATCTAAGGAATTAGGTATTAGGTATGTATGTGAAACTCTTGAAATGGTTAGTAAATTCTGTAATATTGATTGAGATCTAATAATTTTCTAATCAATAGCCATAGATTTAATATTAGTAGAATTATTATTGATCTTCTAGGGAATATTATAGCATTGCATAATATGGATATAGAATCGTTTAGTAGGTACCTACTTAATAGTTTTTCTATGTTTAGCAATTAAATTTGAATAAGTTTATGTACTTACCTAATACCTAATAAAATAATAGGATACTATATCAGATATTTAATCTGTATAAAACTGTAACTTACCTATTTAAGTAAGAAAATATCACAATAAATACACAACACGTGCGTGCTAATAGAAGTCCATATTGTTGTGAAAACAAATCGCCCGTACTCTTGGCGAAGGTTATGAAGTCTGACGCCAGCAAGCGCTCTATATATCCAAAGTTCATAATATCTACAGACTACAATTCGTAATAAACGGGAGTGTCAATGTTGTTAACTTTTTATTTCATAAGATGTAAGCTTAGATAAGATAACGAAGACAGTGAGTTCTGCTAATCGCATAGTGATGCCGGTTTAAACTAGGGCCTTGCAGAGTATAATACAAAGTGGCACGTAAAGTGCACATAAAACGAAACTACGCCTTACAGGCGTTATAACACGATTTATGATTGCTGTGCACGGTTTTTTATGTATGTAGTGCGTTAGTGTTGTTGTGATTAACTTGCACTTTTTAAATAATAACTTATAAATTATACCTATAAAACTCAGCCTCATTTTTTGTTTGACAAAGCTCTTATGAGCGTTATGTAGTTTCTTAACAGTGTATTAGAGAGTTTGACATTCATCTTCTACTAAAAAAATGAGTAATAGTGGTCACGTAGTATGGGTATCGTTCTCGTACTTCAGTTTAACGCATTGACCTTGCTCGACTGAATTTCAAGTCAAACAAGGGGTATCGAACCGGACAGTATTGAAATCGTACCTATAAACACATATTTTTTTTAGTTTTACACTCATGTGACTAATAATATGTATAAGATTTAACTTTTTAAATAGGGTTTAATGAAATTTGGTAGGTATATAAAATATTATCTGCTGTTAGATGTAATGAAGATTTATTATATTATTTTGTATCTTATACCTTCTTTACCTATTGACCAATGTTTTTAAAACAGGTACTTAAATTTTCAGCTTTATCGCTGGCATATATTTTTTTTTTGTTTCTTTTAATAATAATATAATATAATATCTATGGACGCTTCACACCACGTCAATCTGGCCCTGTGCTAAGTATCCGAAGAACTTGTGTTACAGGTACCAGACAACGGAAATATATTTAATACTTTTATACTATACACATATTTAAGATTTTTTATTATATTATACACAAATTTAATACACATCCATGACCCAGGAACATTGAAAACTTTTTGTTCCCTCGGCGGGATTCGAACCCGCGACCTTTCGTTCGAGCACCAATGCGCTCAACCAACTGCGCTACGGAGGTCGTAAATTCCTGTTAGTATATGTATAAGGCATATTAGATAAGAAAAATATACACAAGATAAGTAAGTGCGTTTGCACATAATGAGGCAGGTAGCTCTCAACACTCACAACTCACAGACACCTGCAAGTTGTAACGGTGTACCTCTTTTGTACGTTATTCTCATAGATACTAGCTGACTCGTGTACACCAATATTGAGAATAAAAACGCTTAAAAGTAAAAAAAACTATAACCCGGCTTCAAGATTCAGGGGTCAAATAGGCTGAAACAAGAAAATAATACAATTTGAAATCCAGAAATCCATAGGTACAAAATTGTGACGACGTTTTTTTCGACGATTGTTGTCGACGGAGTCGCAGAAGTTTTGTTGTCCCTGTGGCTTCGTCAACGGCGGTGGAGTCGGAGTACCGCCGAGTTGTAGTGGGTAGAGCTGCGTCCATTTGCCATCTTTCGGACGCAGCGAGTCCTACATATCCGTGGAGGGAATCCCCAATCTTTTTTTGTTCTTGGGCCTTACTCTCCAAACAATCGATTTTCATTCAGATTCGATCGTGCCGCGTACGTCCTAAAACTTGACGTTAGTTTATTTTGATTCTTAGTCGATTGTTATGGTCGGGAGTACAAAAAGTTACGATCTAACGATTTTCTTTATCCTGGTTAGTATTAAATCACCAAATAAAATACCAAAAGCCGTTGAGATCGAACTGATTCGATTCTCGATTGTGTCGGGAGTAAGCTAAGGCTGCAGAGCGTGCAAACAGTTACACATAAATACATAAACATACACGTGTCACGTAGGTATATTATGGTACTCTCGAAAACTATAACCATTTTGGTGCAGTTGGGTAAAAAAGGTTTCAAAGTAAATACTAACTCCAATTTTCATCATTCACGCGCACATCCCAACATTAATAGGTTTAATTATAAAAAAACTGTAATAATGGCATAATAAATTGGCCAATAAGCGATGATTTGCAATGGGTTGGTCGCGTGACATATTATCATGTGAGTTGTAACTCGTGCTCTGTTTATGTGTAGTTCTAATACATTACCACACATACACATTTTTAATAAATCTAAAAAGTTTGTTAGTATAATGCTATTATTGATCCCATACTTCCTATTTGCACTTCATACCTAATCTAATTAGGTTAGGTGCCGCACCTTGGTAGTATATACTGAACCAGATTTCACCAACGCATGTTAGTGTTAACGGCTTGTTAAAATACGATGCCTTCTCATTCATTGATAGGAATTACGAGAGGAACAATAATATGATATTTAACGAAGGATTAACTTTAACATTGCTTGGTGAAACACGACGCCCTTATCCAAGTTGCATCAACATAATCATCACACAGCGATGTTTATGTCAACTTCGATACATTTTTATTATTATTATTTATTATTATAACCACTCCACTCCAGGCATTTCTAAGCTTTATGACAATAATATAGCATTGGCGAACTAAGTAGAAGAAAAAGTTACTCAATGCTTTAATTTACATATTTTGAAAGTCGCGCATTGATCGGCCGCGACGTATTTTTGCTTACTTTCTTTTTAGGGTACCGTGAGTTGTTACCAGTGGTCCCGGCTATATACATGCGACTGATCTAGAGATAAAACATAAGTGAAAATGGCCTACGAATTACGATCAACACTTTAAAGAGGTTTACAAACAAAACAATAATATCTGCTAAACTCTTGAGTCAAATGAATAATGGATCTATCAATTCTGATACAAATAATATTATTTTTATTCATATATTAGGTATAGGTATAAGTAGTGCGCCTACTGGCTAAAGCTATTTATAAGCTTACTTATTACTTGATTAGCCAAATACTAGAGAATTTTATACAAAACATTTTCATAATATTCCCTCTTAAAAAATACACCGCGGATATTATAATCGACTAGCTGAATCGTGCCCACTTCATTGAGCATACAAACCGTTTAAACCTTCCCTGGACTTCCACGAATTTTTCAAGACTTAAAATAGCCGAATCAGTTTAGCCGTTCTCGAGTTTTAGCGAGACTAACGAACAGCAATTCATTTTTATAAATAAGAACAAAGTCTTTGTCAAGTGGTTTTTCAAACAAATCAGACAAAGTCAGAAGCTTGGATTTATATCCGTGGCAATACGGGAAATAGATTTCATTTGCTAATTATAGACAGTATTTTAATTGCACTCATTGACACAGTTTTAATGCGCAAAAGCCGGCAAAAGTCCGTAAAACTAGATTATTTGTATATTTTAATGGAATATTCTTTATTTTATAAAGCGAATACTCGTTTAATACGAATGTGAAAACCATGAAGCCTTTCTTGAGCCCCAGTTGAATCGGGTCCGTTATGCTCGGATCACACGGCGGTCGGTACAAATATTTTTAGTTTTTAAAATAATGTGCAATCATAACTGTGATAGTGAAAGTGATGTGATTCTAGTTTTATGATAGATCAAAAGTGTTAAACATGAGTGCTGTAAAAACGCTAATTTTCTTAACCCTGTTGTACATCAATGTTGGTAAGTAGCAGTATTTAGTTGTGAAATAAAAAATAAACTACGTTAAAAAAAACCGACTTCAACGAACAGTATAAAAAAATGTACCGTCTAATATTTTTCTCCTCTCGAAATTTGTATGGAAAATGTTCATAAAATAAAAACTACAGGGCCAAACTATATTATTACTGTAAAATTGTATGGCAGCTTTTCTGCGCCGAAAAAAAAGATCAAGCAAATCGGATCACTAACCTCAGAGTACTTGGTGTGCATACATAAATAAAATAAAAACAGGCCAAATTGAGAACCTCCTCATTTTTTCTAAAGTCGGTTAAAACATTTGTCAATTCAGGGCAAATGACGAAAAAAGCGACACAAACGATATTTTAAAGTTCCTCAAAATTATATCAATTGGTAAGTACTTTTTAATTTTTCGTTCAGCTCCAATATCTTTTTTTTATCAAAATATAATATTATTATAAAAATCTTAAATTTGTACAAAAGTAAAAATGAATAGTACTTATTTTTTATTTATTAAATCAATAAAAGAATTACTTACTTCAAAAAAACTTAATCTACGTATTTATAACGGGTGTAAATAGAGCAGTCACTATAACTTTGGGATATGATTATACTACCTTTTCTCATTCTAGAAATGTACCTACTTACACTATTTTTTTTTTGTTTTTTTTTGCTTTATTCTTATTTTTGCGACAAAAAAAAGAAATGGTGAAAAGTAATTAAAAAAACATACATTTCCAAAATGAGGAAAGGTAGTATAATCGTATCTCAAAGTTATAGTGACTGCTCTTTTTACACACTGTATATTCTAAGTTATATTCCGTTGTCTGGTATCTATGGTTTATCAATATATTCTATTCAAATCATAGCAAGGGGAACTTTTAGCATTATATTGACTCAACGGTCAATATAATATTTGAATAGCCACTTTCAAGTAGGTATCAACCATGGATGGTTGATACCTACTTGAAAGTGACTTTTAAAGGAAGCTTCTTCCTTTTTAAAGGAAAGTTACTTCCAAGTAATGAGTACGTAGTAAGTACTTATTACTGCTATATTATCAATCTAACTTTTTTAATTCTCTATACTTTTTGTCAGAGTGCAACTCTGACATTGACGATACACAAAGACATTTTTAAAATAATATTAAGAGCAAAATTTTTTTTTTCTATATTTAAAAAAAAAAAATTACTACATAAAACCATTCTTCATACAAAAGATGAAAAAAAAACAAGTGATGTGGGTTTTCTAGTAACTTCATTCCTATTGGTATAACTTTTGAAGAGTCATCCAAAATCCTAGCTAATATATAGGTACAGGCTTCCTTCAAAAGGCCAGCGTTCGCTATTGATAAACATATATACCTATTACATAATATATAAAAATGTATTAAATAAGTAGTAAATCATTCAAGCAGACTTCTTGTAAAGGAAAAAATATCATAATCATGGACAGTAGAAAAGTGTTTATCTGCCAGCAATGATTTTAATGACGAAGAAGATAAAGGCTGTGGCTATAACATAAATTTAGCAAAAATCTGCATACTATTGTGACGGACGTAAATAAAAGCCAATGCTCCATATTTATACTTATAATATTTAATCGTGCAGAGTCTCTGCTTATAACAGTATCAATCTATTCTTAAGTCTGAAGACAACCGAACGTTACGCCCTTTTATATTATTATTGACAATCGTTAGGGCAAAAATCAATATGAGAACTATTTTACAGATTTAATTATAATTAGCTAAATACGTTTAAATCGAATATAATTATTAGGTAACAAATATTAATCCCTTATCAATAGGCACTCAATTATAATATAATTATTCGTACTTTAGTTTAGATAGTAAATTGTATGACATTTTATTATTATGGAAATGACGTCATGGGTTGCCATATTCAAATATTAAATCATTTAAAATAACTACAATAATATAATCTATAACAATCAGTTGATTGATAAATTATTAATAAACAGTTCAGTTGTAATATCACGGATCTAGATGTGGGCGTCACTGGCGATACTGAAGAAGTTTGTAACACTATGTTATAAATAATAAGGCATCTATTTCGTGTTCCCCAAAAATCCTGAAAGTGGGACACTCCAAGTTTTGCCTCGATATGCCTCGTCTATATTGTGTAACAATATACACCCACACAATCAGAGAAGAGACCACATTAGTAACCCACGACACCACATGTCGTCATTAAAATCATTGCTTGAAAGAAGGCTATAACATTAAGTTACCAAAAATCTGCATACTATGTTATAAATATAAGGCATCTATTTCGAGTTCCCCAAAAATCCTGACACTCCAAGTGCAGACAGTTTTGGCTCGATATGCCTCGTTTATGTGTAACTACCTACACCCACACAATCAGAGAAGATACCACATTATAGTAATCCACGATACCATCTGTGCAACCCCTGTTTAGTAATTACTAAGTAGATCACGGAAGCGTTAAACCGCAAAATATTTGTTAAAGGTGTTACAAAACAAAGCATTAACCATATTAAGACATCAAGCAGCTCTATTGTAAAAGGAAAAATGCTTTTCCCATCGATTAAACGAAAGTGAAAATTGTAATCTATATACAGCGTGTTTTATATCTTGTTTTTTATACTACTAACATGTTATTTATTCGATTATAATATTTTACTGTATTTTTTTTATCTTATTCTAATCTTTTGCTAAGAGTGTCAATAAAATTTACCGGAACAAATATAATATTATAATTATTTTGTATACAAAAGTTTTAGAAAGTTTAGAGGCGATGATGATTACAGTATTTTCTTAATAATCGTAAAACAAATAAGGAAGATGTTACAGCAAGTACTTAATTGTAGTAAGTACTAAATACGTTCAGAAACCTGTCTCAGAATACGAGGGGTGAAAGTGATTTCATACTTTTACTTTATAGCTTACAATCTTATAGTTTAAAAAGTAAAATCTTTCTTGACCCTCTAACGTTGTTATCAAATTCGCATTATGTGTATAATAAGTGTGTATTTGCATAAGTATAAAATATAGATTACGATAATATTATTTATATTTGGGTCATACCATACTATATTAATCATACGATAATATATTATGTACTGTGTTGTTGTTTGTTGTATAATAAGTAGACTATATAAAATGAATTACTCGAATTTAGCTATAAAGTAACTAATTCTCATTAATTCACGTTGGCAAAAGGTATGGTATTATTATGTTACATGCCTTATACCTAATATTTATACTATATACCTTATAAATAATATACCTACAAGGGGTAGCGTACCCCCTGTAGGTATATTATTTTAATCGAATTCGTAATCAATATTATTGTTGAAAGTTTTGCTTTTAAAATTAGTACAAATATTATAAACCTTTATTTCAAAACTATTTAGTTTATTAAAAAGTAAAAACTAAAATAATATATATCTGGTGTAAAGATTTTTTTTTCTTATTTTTCAGGATATGAAGCAGACGCTAATATTATGTCCATGTTGGATTTCCGCTACTTCCGATGTGTTATGAAAAGAGATGACCAGTGTCCGAGTACCGAAATTAACTTCTTTTTATATACCCCGTAAGTAAAAAATATGAATAGCATTAAATAATTTTTATAGGTATATTTCAAAAATAGTATTAAAGTAAGCAAGTTTTTGCTAACAATTTAACTTTTTGGTACACTCTGTATAAGAAAAATAGCTATTGCGAGCGAGGAGGCTATGAAAGTAGCACAAACCTGCCATAAAAAAAAGCGTGTTAATATCTACTTATCTGATTTTAAATAACCGTTACAACTTACAATGTAAACATTTCACTTGTTTTAAAATTACTTACACGTATTAATAAACTGTGTAAAACGATTTTACTGTGACACAGAAAAAATACATGGATTTACGGTATCAAAACATAGGTATTTCGGAGGTAGATTATATGTGGGCGTCTGTTTGATTGATTGGTATCGTCAGGAAATAATAACACCAAGCTGAACGTGTTTATATTATGAACAATCAAACCTATTGCTACAAGTACTTAATGCAAAGCAGACATTGAACGTAAGCGAATTTAGTCAACTTCTTTTTTTCTCAAGCCCCGCCATCCCATCGCGCGCCACCTGCCCAGTCCTCTCTGTCATCGGTGACACACGTCTTCTCCTTCCTCTTTTGTAAGCGGCGACCGGCCTCTTGGCAAATATGACTAAACTTGCTAGGCTTTCTTTTTTTTTTTTTTTTTTGCAAGCCTTACGTTTCAACTCCGACACGGCCATTCTGATTAGTCACACGTCCTCGTGTGCTGCTCCTGTGAAAGAAAAAAAAACCAGCTGCAATATCACAAGCCTTTTGCTCGGCCTAACCTGACTCTACAATTTTAGACCAATTTGCTAGTTTAATCTCTAATAGTAATCTCAACAGATACTTTAACTTCTTTAATGCACAACAATCAACTACGCAAAGTCTCAGGTAATGCCTATATGACCAGGGCTCTTTAGTCGAAATACGTTAGCCGCGTAACACGACGTGTTCTCCCCACGGCTAACACGTGTGCATCACTCATTGAATACACATCATGTGGTCTGTGTAGACCCCAACCTTCCAGCATCACACGCCCACTGCGCTCCGCGTTCTACTTGAGTTGCCCCAAGAGATACCGACTTTTAATGGTTGCTGCTGCGAAATGATGTCTGGTAGGTCAAATATTGTCATCAGAATTTGACTTCTATGACACGGCTCCATCGCCGACATACGTCAACCGCTTAACACATTTGTGTTAACCGCGGCTACCCGTGTGCACATGCACAGCGTATGGTCTGTGAAGACCCCGACTCCGCCAGTATCACACTACAGTCAGTAGATAAACAATTACGCTCACCAAATAATTTTGGTTTCGAATGTGATACTTCAACGAAGTACAGACGACAGTCGTCTAGCCGCCGCGCCACCGCGCTGCGCTGCATCGCTCGCCGCGCTCCGTCGCGTCGTGTTGCGTCGCTAGCGTTGCTCGAAGCCCGATCCACTGTACACAAAATTAAACAGCACAAAAAATGTTCAGACTATCTAAAATTAAGTTCTTTTAGGGATTTATTTACTAAGACTTCGCTGTGCCTGTCTGTCTTTAATCAGGCTGTATCTCAAGAACAAAACTATCGCGGTTTAAATATCAGCAACAACAATGAGATTAAAATGTTAGATTTCACTATGCAGTAAAATTAATTTAATTTCCTTTCAATGATCTAACTGATTGAATGAAAATAAGCTATTACTTTAGAGTCACATAATAACAAGTGATCAGATTGCACTGTCCTCACTAAACTTGACAAAAATAAACATTTTTAGTTGTACTGTCACGGGAATCGAACCCACAAAGTCGAGTACTAGGTTCTAAACCACTGGACCCCAGAGTAATTCATAATAATAATAATAGCTCCCTTCACCGATTTCGGTGTCGGTAGCAAATTTCATTCAAACCAGGCCAGCTACGCAAGAGTTATTTTATAGTGCCCAAGTGTGTGAGCAATACACAGAAGCACTCTCTCTTCCTTTTACTTTCATAACCCAGCGGAACGGTAAGTTGTCGGTAGCCAATTTCATTGAAACCAGGCCAGCTACGCAGGAGTTATTCTATAGTGCCCAAGTGTGTGCGCAATACACAGAAGGACTCTCTTCCCTTCACTCTCACAACCCAGCGGAACGGTAAGTCGACACGTCTGGCTAGAGAATAGGCACAGGACCGACCCTTTACATGCCCATCTGACGCATGGATCATCTTTCTTGTCAGACAGTCAGGTGATCAGTCTGCATTGTCCTAACCCAATCCTAAAAACAACCTTTTTTGTTGTTTCAACGTGGGAATCGAACCCACAAATACGGGTCAAGAGCTAAGCTCTGAACCACTAGACCACGGAGGCAATTCATTCGTCATTCATAATACCTGAAGACTCGCTAGTGCGTTTACAACCTTTTACAAAATCACCAAGTTGGTCGAAGCTAACTGAAGTCACTCAATGAACTTTCTGATCTTCCACTGCATCAGTGGACTGCCACGGCCTCTGAGACTCTTGGACCGTTGAGTGTGTGATGCCTTGTTCACCGTTAGTACCAGCTTACATACAGTAACTTCTGAAACATGAAATTAAAATGTGTTAATTCCATAAAACTCATATCACAAACAATATTATCCTGTTGGACGAATTTTAAACTATTCCATATTGCATAATGTTCTAAAAAGTAAAAGTCTGTTAAATCTGTAGGTAATATGTATTCCAAATTTACTTTAACAGATATTTTTATAGCCAGCTTAGGAATAAATAACAATGTACAAGACATTATTTAAAGATACTCATTTTTTTTTTCTTTGTTTTAAACTCACCAATGAAAATTACATTTAAGTATGTAGTTTCAAACTACCTACTTATGTTAACCCTCAAGACCCCATGATCAATTTATTGACTACTCTTAAGATTTGTTGTAACTAGAGATTTGTCAAGCCCTCAGCACTTGACTTTAAAACGGTAAAAACTAAGGGATGACACATTAATTGCATCCCAAGATTAATTATGACCAAAGCTTTGTTTATTTAACACACAATATGTGTTGTTGTATTTTGTTTCAACTATTGTAAATGCTCCCGATGGGGACATTTGATCGTGGCATGAATTTCTGCTTGGTTGTGTCCCTACAGAAGATAACTTGTAAAAGCTCTGCATGTTAACCCTAATTAAGTTTTAAACTTTAATAAGTTGTAACTTTAAATAATTTTTTAATTCTTTTTGAATAGTCTTTCTCGCTCCTACAAACTTGTCTACCTACTTACTATCATGAAAACAATATTTACAAAGATCATGTCAATGTTATTGTATAAGCCTGTTTGTTTACAACTTGTGCTCACCTGCATAAGACCTTTACTTGTTGTGTAATAATAATTATTATCATTAAAATCAAACTTTGATTTCTTCTTTATTAACTGTGTTGATTTCACTCTATTAATAAGAATATAGCTAGTATAATAACAAGTTTTAAAACTCACATAATTTAAGTATCAAAATACTGTAAGATCTTTTACTTTGAATCTCTTTTCTGTTACTAATACTGTGATTATAAAACCAGACTAATTCTGAACTTTACAATGAAATAAGTAATGATACTCATACCACCAGTTCACATCTTTGCGAAGCAAGTAGAATAGTCCATAAGATACACAATGCTCATCTGCGTTGGTTGGTTACCCAGCAAAGCTCATTCTATGCATCGGGCAAGCATGCAAGCTATGCAAGGCTATGCATCGTCCAGTCCAGCACTATCCCAGTGTATTGTCCATCTACAAATAAAACAAAACAGCAATACAAACGAACACTAAACTTTAAAGTTTATTTAGATTTTTGGGCAAGCAATTTCATGGAAACTTTGAAATTGTATTTACTTTGAAGGCTTCCAAATTATTACGAGGAATAAAAAGATTGCTACCACCTGTTACCAAAGCCATCAAGCTTATAACCAAGACCTGTCGTTGACTAGCCAATATCGTGGTTCTATTGTAAATCGTCACGTTCCCATTGTCAATCGTCACATTCCCATTGTAAATCGTCACATTCCCATTGTCAGCACGTTACCATCGTCAGCAGCGCTGTAATCCCATCAATCGTCTTTCTGCTATGCATATACCATGCTGCCTTTGGTAGTGGAGGCTCCGTAATATATTCTGTTCCGTCTCAACGTGATTTGAATGTCCGCAAGGCCATATCCAATCCAGCAATTTGTAGGTACCCTGTAACCATCTATCTTGATTTTGCGGGTATATCCCACTCTGATTTCGGAGGTAGATTATATGTGGGCGTCTGTTTGATTGATTGGTATCGTCAGGAAATAATAACACCAAGCTGAACGTGTTTATATTATGAACAATCAAACCTATTGCTACAAGTACTTAATGCAAAGCAGACATTGAACGTAAGCGAATTTAGTCAACTTCTTTTTTTCTCAAGCCCCGCCATCCCATCGCGCGCCACCTGCCCAGTCCTCTCTGTCATCGGTGACACACGTCTTCTCCTTCCTCTTTTGTAAGCGGCGACCGGCCTCTTGGCAAATATGTCTAAACTTGCTAGACTTTCTTTTTTTTTTTTTTTTTGCAAGCCTTACGTTTCAACTCCGACAGGTAGATATTATTTTTTAGATCTCAGCGTGCAAAGAGAATGTAATTATAATATATTAGAGTCCATTCCGTACAAGAAGTACCCTAGACCTAGACGCGTCGCTGTTGTATCAACTATTTATATCAACCTATCCTTTTTTTTTGATTTCGCAAGGGAAATGCGTTACGCATCCCCCCGGGAGGGTCCCCGAGGGCCGGCTCGCTACGGCCGGTTTACCCACTAACACCACTTGCGGATTGCCATCAGCCGTTATGTTGGGTGGAGTGCCTGGATCTGTCTAAACACAGGCTAATCCTCCCTCGACCGGCAGGTTCACCTCTATAGGGACCGGACTTCCATCAAATTAAGAGAGCGCTCCGGCAAATATCAACCTATCCTATACTATCCTATCTTATCCGATCCTATCCTATCCTATGATCCCCAAAGAAAAAAGGGTAAAAGCTAGTATATTTTTACTTACAGTTTATTCCTACAAAATATAAGTAGTTAAATCTAACCTTAAATTATTGCCTACTAAGATTAAATGCCATTAATTGCTACGGGGCTTCTTTTACGGAATAAACAGCGTCTTTGAATATTTTTAGGTCCTTGTGCAATGTGCATGGACCTAATATTTTTGCTGTACTCTATCTAGAGAATCATAAATTAATCTGGACAATATGTTTTCCAGAGAGTTTCCCATCAACCAATGGATAGATATGCGCACAATTAGGAAATTACCATATCGAGGCTGGAAGGCTTCGAGGAAGAATGTATTCATCGTCCACGGCTTCAACGGAACCTACTCCAAAACCCCTATGACATTTCTTCGGGATGGTAAGATATTAATTACTACAATCAAGTCGTCCTAAGTTTAAAATTATTAATGAAAATTTTAAGTTTGACTTTACAAGGGTGCGTCAACAAAATATAACACTACACCACCTAATGTGACTAAAACTGTGTTATTGCTATTTTTTGCAACTGGAATAAGTGTTTGTAAGAATTGTTAACAAATAGCTGGGTCCATACACACAACACAAATTATAATATAACACGAGATCTCGTTAAACTGCAGGCGTACTCCCTACACAATCGAAAATCGAATCAGTTCGACGGGTTTTGGTATTTTATTTAGTTAGTAACTACCCAGGATAAAAAAATCGTTAGATCGTAACTTATTGCACTCCTGACCATATCAATTGAGAATCAAAATAAACAAACGTCAATTTATTAGGAAGTACGCGGCACGATTGAATCTGAATCAAAATCGAATCCTATTATATTATAGTACCTATTTTTGCTTCACGTACAAACATCATAATGACCCTTTTAGCTATCGCGCAAGAATAATCTGCTTATGTTGCATTTAGCTAGCCTAATCCGGCTTAGCTTAGATAAGAGAGCTGTATAATGTGTATTCTATGAAGAAGAGTGCCTAGTAGTAGGCACGGAATTGAAGAACAACTTATCTTAATGTTGATCTAGAACTTATCAGACCATTGATCTTACTTGCAGGCTGCTAGAAAACGTGTCACTCTTTTATCTAAATACCTAAAAGTATAATAAACATGATCTTCTACTAATTCGTACCCAGATAATATGAGGATTCAAATATAATGCTAACAAATGAAATAGGCGCTTAACTCATTGATTTCCTCTGTGATTACAGCCTACCTGTCGCGGAAGGACTACAACGTGTTCATGGTAGACTGGTCGCCTCTCAGCCGGTTCCCATGCTACCTGTCCGCGCTCTCTAATATGAGGTAAGCAATTGTTTGCTAGCTATCTACAACAATATAATATTATTTGATACAAAGCTAATAATATCGAAGAAGAACACTACGTTGCAGTGGTGTATTTACTTTTAAAAATGCGCCACGCGCTAAATATTTAAATATGCCTCTGCTAAGTTACCTAAATCACAAAGTAATATAATATAATAAACCTATACTATATGATTAAAAACTGTGAATACATAGAATATTATATGGGAAAAGGAAGGATGGATAAAGCTTATAATATTATCAGAGAAATGGAAAAGAAACATAAAACTAAAAGTGCAACAATTTTGGATGAACAGGGTAAAATTCTAATCGATAATAAAGATATAGTGGCAAGATGGTTACGATATATAGAAGAGTTGTACAAGGGAGAAGGATTGTCAGATGATGATATAGAGATGGAAAAAATTATAGAAGCAGATGATCTGGGCCCGGAGATACTTAGACAGGAATATGATAATGCCATTAGTAGCATCCAAAATGGAAAGGCTGCCGGATTTGACGACATTTATATTGAATTGATTAAATACTCTAACTGTGACTCCCTGAAGAACCAAATATTTGAACTAATTAAATTAATGTATAATACAGGAAAGATACCTATAGATTTCATGATTAGCAAAACAGTTACGTTACCTAAAAAAGCGAATACACTGAAATGTGAGGAATACAGGACACTAAGTTTAATATCTCAAGCTAGCAAGATACTTCTTAAAATTATTCAAAGCAGAATAAGGCCTATTGCTGAAAAGTACTTGGGACCAGATCAATACGGATTTCGCCAACAGAAAGGAACGAGGGAAGCCATATTATCATTAAGATTAGTAATAGACAGGAGAATGGAATTAGATTTAGATACACATATTGCCTTCATTGATTTAGAGAAAGCATTTGACAAAGTTAATTAGAAATCCATGATGACAGTTTTAAAACAAACAGGAATTGACTATAGAGATAGGAGAATAATATTTGAACTTTATAAGAACCAAGAGACGGTAATAAGGATAGGAGAAGAGGAAGGTATAGCAAAGATCAGACAAGGTGTGAGGCAGGGTTGTCCACTCTCGCCACTCATATTTAACATCTTCATAGAGTGTGCAATCAGGAAACTTGTAGAGTCAGGGAAAGGCGGAATAAAAATGAACGGGCAAAATATCCAATTTATACGTTTTGCTGATGATATAGCTGCGCTAGCTGAAAATTCAAAACAATTAGAAGAATTAGTAAACTACATGGACCTCGTATTTAAAGAATTTGGATTGAAAATCAACGTTAATAAAACTAAGACATTAATTACATCCAAGACTAGAGAAAAATATAACCCCATAACTATCAACTCAATTTCAATAGATCAAGTCAAACAGTTTAGATATTTAGGAAGCCTCATCACAAGTGACTCCAGGTGTACATCAGACATAGTAACAAGAATAGCATTAGCAAAGAAAGCCTACAACAACAAAAATACCTTTTTAAAGCCCGTGTATCACGTTACATCCGAAAAATGCTAGTTAAAATATATATCTGGAGCATTGCTTTGTATGGCAGCGAGACGTGGACTATGACACAACGCGATAGAGAGATTGGAAGCATTCGAGATGTGGTGTTGGCGAAGAATGGAAAGAATAAGTTGGACTGAAAAGAAAAGTAATGAAGAAGTTTTGGAATTAGTGAATGAAAAGAGAGATATATTAAAAACCATCGAGAACAGGAGAGGAAAGATGTTAGGACACTTGATACGGCACGACAACTTTATTAGAAGAATAATTGAAGGAAAGATAGAAGGTAGAAGAAAACGTGGAAGGCCAAGAAGAACTTTTATGGACCAGGTGAAAGAGAAAGTAATGGTCGTGTCGTATCAGGAGGTCAAGAGAAGGGCGGAGTGCAGAGAGGAATGGAGAAAACTCCACCGACAAGAGCGAAGCTCTTAAGTTAGAAGAAGAAACCTATACTATCATGTTTAATATTACGAGTATATATTACTACCTGACCCGTACCCACTTCGTTGAGCATACAAACAGTTTGTGATGAACCGTTTAAACCCTCACGGTACTTCTACGAAATTTTAAAACTAAGGTAGCCGAATCGGTTCAGCCGTTTTCGAGTTTTAGCGAAACTAACGAACAGCAATTTATTTTTATATGTAAGAAGATGTATCTACAATATTCCTTGTCATCAGTTTAGCGTAGACTTGTTTAGTCCCGATTTCACCAACGCATGTTAGTTTTAACATGCGTTAACGGCTTGTTAAAATACCATACCTTCTCATTCATTGATAGAAATTACGAGAGGAACAACATGATATATAACGAAGGATTAACTTTAACATTGCTTGGCGAAACACGCCCTTAAGCTGCATATTATTAAATGTCTGTCTTTATCCCAAGTGTATAATATTTAGGATGATGGAGTATCGACTGTTTGTACTAGAACTGATGAAAGACACACTTGGTGATCTGATTTGACTTAATTATCCAATCTTATGGAATAGAATCGCAAGGGATTACTCGAATGCTTAAAATATTAAAGACTAGCTGACCCTTGCCCACTTCGTTGAGCATAAAAATAGTTTATGATAAAATTCAACTAAAAAAAACAACGCGGAACCGGCAACGCCGAACCCACAACCCGGAAACCTGTAACACGGAACCCGCAATGCGGAACCCGCAGCGCGAAACCCGCAACGCGGAACCCACGACGCGAAACCCGCAACCCGGAACCCATAACGCAGAAACCGCAACGCTGTCGAATGTAATAAATAGTATCCTATGTCCGTCTACTGGCTCTAAGCTACCTCCTCACCAATTTTCCATATCGATGAAGCCGTTCTTGAGTTATAAATAATGTAACTAACACAACTTTCTTTTATATATACATATGTATAGATTACTTAACATAAGCTAACGGCCGGTGAATGCTCCCGTCACAGTCGGTCCAGCCCATTAATTTGATGACAATGACTATCATGATGTAAAGTAGCCTAAATTAATCCTTATAACTTAAGCTATCTACCAGTGAAAGTCTTGTTAAAATCGGCCCAGCCGTTCCAGAGAATAGCCGGAACAAACAGACATGCCGTCAGACAGACAAAAAAAAATTAAATTGCATTTTCATTTTCAGTATCGTTTAAAATGTCATATGTATTTAGAAAACGTTGCTTCACGAAACTTCAATTTTATTTATTTGTATAGATGTATAGATTTGGAACACCTTCCCGATCTTGGCCCGTCTATAGGGCTGCGTTTCCACTGACGCGGAGCGGGGCGGAGAGGAGCTTAGCGGTGCCCAAGCGGAGCGGAGCGAAGATTTCGAGCATAGTGATTGGTCAATTCGGGTGCCACAAGCTCCTCTCCGCCCCGCTCCGCGTCAGTAGAAACGCAGCCTAACGTCTATAACGTCTAACGGTTATCATGGTAACAACATTGTTTACAAATGGAAAACAAAAATTGTGAAATGCTATAAATACGGTATTTATATCAGCTTAAACTGGATTTTAAATTGGATTCATATTTTTGTTAATCCAAATAGTTTTATTAATCCAAATATGTAGTTTAAGCTGATATAAATACGGTATTCATAGCATTTCATAATTTTTATTTTGGTAAACAATGTTGTTACCATGACACCCGTGTCATAAAGACTGGCAACGACGTGAAAGATCGAGTCCAGGTTCAAACCTCGCGTGACCAATACGTATATTTTCTTCTTTTTTCTAATTTTCTGCTTATTATTTTCAACATAATCTTTCATAATAACCTTTTCATGACAATAACGAACATACCGTAAAAAAATTTGCGAAATCGGTCAAGCCGTTGTCGAAGCGCACACGATGTAAGGAATTGTGAAGGTCGTTTTTTACACTTTGGGCTACATTTTTGGGGTTTTAGTAAGGAACCCTATTTTTTTTAAGCCTATGTTCAGCGCTAGGAATGTAGCTTTCCAACGGCGAAACAATTTTTCATATTGGTTCAGTGATTTCAGAGCCTATTCCATTCAAACAAACAAACAATCAAAAGTTACCTCTTTATAATATTAGCATGGATAATAAACCCAAACCAACTAAAACGCCTGTCGTAATTTAAGAGCAATATTAATATGTTTGAGCTTAACCATACGTTTATTTCTACAGTTATCTATTTACGATAGTTACGGACTTCACTAATCCTATGATGAACGGAGAGAAGAAGAGTGAGAGAGACTCTGGAAGAGTTGGCAAATATGACAACTAGTCACTCATGTGTTGGATTTCAGCTCTATTGTATTAGCACAGGGCTCCATTTTCAGTGTTCTAAAAATTTTTTCCGTCCGAATCAACCGTTTCGGATTCCGGATCATATTACATAATCCTAAACACTATTCAATTTCAGGCTAGCAGCCCAGTGCACTGCGCAACTGTATTCGTTCCTGACTCAGTACGGAGCAAAGGCCAAAGGTATAACGTGCGTAGGACACTCCCTTGGCGCCCATATTTGCGGGATGATGTCCAGACACCTTACAGAAAAGCAGTACAAAATTGTCGGTGAGTTCTTAGTTCTTACGGTACTTAATTTACGTTTAAAATCATAAAAATATATTTCAGTTTAAAATATATTTGGTGAGCTCACACCAAAGGGAGAGTGCAGAAGGAATATATACCTTACAACGTGTACCTACACGTTTTATTGCAATGTGAGTTTCAATTTTGAATTGCACCTGTCTACATTATACTACATAATTGAAGACATGAATGCATTAAGGTAATATGTAGCAAAATTATAATTTCGTAAAAATGGACCTCAAACTGTCACTTAAGCATTTTAGAATACGTCGTAAAGTATTAAGTACATTAATCTAAAGATCCATCTCTAGAATCAATGTACTTAATTCGTGACTACATATCCTAAAATGTTTTAATGACTGTTTACACCCAATTTTCTGGGTAACATTTGTTTGCGACATAATATCACCTTCATCGATTCATGTCGTCAATTATAATAAATTTTGATACCAGTATGGATTCTTTAGGTACATGTTACGACTACGTATTATATTATCGATCAAGCTTTTACGTCAAAGTTTATGGTTTCGTTGTTATTTTGCCTTGTATTTAGTGGTAACGTTCAAACATCTCATTTATATTAACGTCATGTTAATCCGTCTTCTACATGTTATAGACCTGACCTATTAACTGTTAGGTAGACGGTTGATGGTACTTTCTCGATTAATGCGATTGCATTAATCGAGAAAGTACCTATATAGTATAGTTGTATTACTCTTATCTATGATGCAATCACGTACTTCTGTTGCAAGTCTAAGCAGGTAATAATTATTGTTTTTCCATGCCTTCAAAATCGTCAGAGCAATACCATCTCATACTAATTTTATAGACATGCTGTAAAATGGTTTCTTTAATTTTTTTATTTGGGACTGCTGTATATAATTTCTGTATCTTTGAAACTGTTTTTTTTTTAATTAAATTCTATTACTTTAAAAAAGTTATTCTCGTTTACTTAATCTTATTGTAAGTCGCCTCTTTGATGAAAACTACAATTTTACTCTACCGATCAAAAGTGCCTAGTTCCAATGAATGTAACAATTAAATACATATTTGAGGAAAATATAAGGTAAAATGTTTGCCCAAGACTTAAATAAACAAATACTTATTATATGTAGATAAAAGCAGATAATATATTTTAATATTAATTAATGTAATAGGTACATAATATCATTTAATTTAAAAAAATATTAATCGAATTCTTTCTTCGGCAAATTAAACGTAACAGTCTTGCACTCCAAGTATTGTGTTATGCCCTCTTCTCCCCTGAAAAGATATAAACATAAATATAGTATTATTATTGCATAGTGTTTGCAACTTATGGACGCCTCAGAAGTCTAGTGGTTTGAAGCTTGGCAATACCGGAGGTTGTAGGGTTCTCCGGGTGGGAACAACAAATGTTGTTTTCAAGTCTGCTTAGCCTAATACCTGCTTGTATAAGAAGAAAGATCCTTGCGTCGGATGGGCATAAAAAAGTCGGTTCTTGGCTTAATCTCCCGCCAGTCGCCAGTCGTGTTCATCATACATCCCACTGGTTTGCCAGAGATAAAAAAGATAGGTGCGTTTTGTATATCGCGCACACAGCTCCTGCGTGCAGTGGTTTCAATGAAACCGCCATCGCGTGTCGCCGAAGTCAGTGGAGGTGATTATTATTTGCAACCTAATTGCTTAAATTTCAGTTGTTTATGATATCATAAAAAAATATTGTGGTTTAGACTTACATTTCCCGGCCAATACCAGACTCCCTGAAACCGCCAAATGGAGTTTGTGGAGTAACGTGCTCGTACGTGTTTACCCTAAAATATAATAATTAAGCGTATACTGCTTTCCAATCCAATATTATTTAAATGTTATCAAAAAGGTTAAATTTGGCCTTATTAAATAAGTTCATTGTACTTTTTTATTGTAATTTGTGCGGCAAATAAGTGACATGATATTATAATATTATACATGTTTATATTATGTAGGTATCTATCTATATATCAATCTGTAGTTTGTATGTAATTCTGATGGCTGAATGTTTGAATCATAGATTTGAAGTAATTTTAATAAGGCCTTATTTGTTGATATTCTTGCAATGATTGATTTATTGATGTTTAGATTAATTTGGATAACAAAATAGGAATACTTCATAATGACTCTAGAGTAGAGGCTTTCAAAATAAAAAAAGGAACTTGTTTGGTATTTCATAAAATGCAACTTACCATACGGAGCCAGCGCGGATGTGTCTCACGAAAGCTAATGAAGTATTAATATCGTTAGTGATGACTCCTGCAGCGAGACCGTAGTTAGAATCATTAGCTCGGTCAATCACCTCCTCAAATGTTTCGAACTTGAGAATGCTTTGCACAGGACCAAAGATCTTAACAAATAATGATCATGGTTATTTTTTTTAGACGAATTGTAACAGTTTTTATTACTTACTTTTGTTCATCTTTACCTACCTCTTCCCTGGCGATTTTCATGTTGTCCGTGACGTCAGCAAACACAGTGGGTTTTATGAAAAATCCCGTAGTCCCATGTCTTTCTCCTCCAGCTACACATCGAGCTCCGCCTTTTTTCCCCGCGTCTATATAGCCCATTACTTTTTCAAACATGTCTGTGTCGATCTGATAACACAGGTGAGAAAGCAAATCAATATACATATTAGTTAAAATATATACATATTACATATATTTAATTTCATATAAACATATGAAATTGGCGTTTTGTACGAAAAATACATGGATTTACGGTATCAAAACATAAGTAGATATTATTTTTTAGATCTCAGCGCGCAAAAAGGAATGTAATTATAGTATATAATACATAACTATACGTAAAGAAAAGTATTCTAGAGGTATTTCTCGTGTAATGCTAGGTGTGATAGGAATATAACGTACTCGTATCACCTTCAGATATTAATCAAAATCAAGTTTAGATAGTCACCTGAGCTCCTTGGTTTACGTCCTCGAATGGGTTTCCCACAGTCCTGTTCTTTGCAAGTTCAGCAGATTTTTTTACGAATTTATCATAAATCCCGGATTGAACGTACGTCCGTGTACCAGCAGCACAGCACTGACCAGCATTTGAAAATGCAGCCCTGTGAGCGATAGTCACTGCTAAGTCCACTGCAATGTTAGATTCGAAGTTATTACGTATTCTTATGATTCTCTTTCGTGGGAGTCAACCTATTACCTCATAACCAATAGAGGTTAATAAAAGTTAACGATATTCTTACCATCAGCGTCATTAAACACAACAAGCGGGCTCTTTCCTCCAAGCTCCAAGGTGACTCTTTTCAAGTTCACATTAGCTGCTCCACTCATAATAATACGTCCAACCTATGATTTAAAACCAATTTAGTGCAGATGCTGAAGAACCATTGTATCTCATGATAAGCAGTTTGGTTGTATACATATTATGTCATTATACCAACACGTGACTTTGATTGGTCATTACAAATAGATTAGAAATACGAGGGGCTTAATGTGTATGTTATTTTAACGAATCATATAGTATAATATGTAAGTAAGTAGTAAGCATTTTTTATTTCTATAATATTAAATATGCAAAAAGTACCTCAGTAGATCCTGTAAACGCAATTTTATCAACTTTTGGATGATTAATCAAAGCAGCACCAGCAGTAGGGCCATATCCAGGAATAACATTCACAACTCCAGGTGGAAATCCTGCTTCCTTTACAAGAGCTGCTATAGCAAGTGCAGTGAGAGGTGTTTGCTCAGCTGGCTTGATAACTAGTGTGCAACCTAAAAACATAATATTCATTTCTTATAATTGTGTTCTGATTATTGTGATTTCAATTTTATGTTTAAGTTTTACAAACCAGCGGCTAGCCCTGGGGCAATTTTCCAAACAAACATTGGTATGGGATAATTCCATGGGAGTATTTGACCACATATTCCTACAGGCTCTTTCAAAGTTATTGTTATAACTTCTCCATCTGAAAATAAATTGAATTTTAGTACCTACTTGGCAAGCATCTGATTCGATAAGTATCAAAATTTCGACGAAAATATGTATTGATTTATTTGTTTCTTACCTGCAGGAATTGTATTTCCTAATATTTTATCGGCTTTGCCAGCGTAATAACGAATAATTTGTGCTGACCACATTACTTCTCCTTTCGCTTGGGCAACAGGTTTTCCACAATCCAGTGTTTCCAAATTACCCAAGTATTCATAATCTCTCTCCATCAAATCTGCTAACTTCAGAAGCAGTCTTCCTCTTTTAGAAGCATCCATCCTCCTCCATTCGGAATGACGATGAAAGGCCTTTCCTGCAGCTTGTACTGCTAGTTCTACATCGGCCTATGAATGTATCAATTTTACATCATTGACTAGGTTATTTTTACCTATATATCAATTTCATCTAGATTTCAGTACTTTTAAAATAGTGCAAATTATACCTATATTCCTCAATTAAAATTTTTTAATATTTTATTTCTAAATTTCTGAACTTAATTTGTAAAAATGTGATATTCAATACTAGGCAACATCATCACTGCGGTCAATCGAGTGAGGTTACTGAATAGTTAATAATACACACACGGCTTTTATTACATATAACATATTCTAAACTTTGTGAGATTATACACTTTTTTGGAAATATGCTGTACTACTAATTATTTACTATAAAGAATTTAGGAAAAATACCTTATCTCCTTCTGCTATTTGGACGATGATGGACTCATCTTGTGGATTTATAGTTGGAAAAGTTTTTTTGCTCACGGAGTCAACAAATTCGTTGTTAATGAATAGCTAAAAGACACAATTAAATTTATAATGCAGTTATTTTATTTTATATTTTTAATTTTGTTCGATAGAAATCTTTAAAAAAGCTTGTTGCATCAAATTGTTTTATTCAGATGAATCAATAATAAGATTTATTATCACTGAGATTGATTATTTATTTATATTCATTATTAGTTATTTATTTATTCATCACTTGTAATTTTATTATTTACTTACTTTAGTGTATTTAATTTCAACATTAGCCATTTTGCGTTCAAACCGAGCACACCACGCGAGTTACTTCTGTTAAGTGAATAGGAAAAAGGATTATAGATAGTAACAGACAGTAGATATATCGTAGTTTATATACAGATCGAATGAAAAAAAAAGTTATAGGAAGGGGATATCGGCAACTAAGTAAGTATAGGCGATAGCGAAAATAATGAAAGGAGTTGCGTGCTTGATTTCTATAAAAACTAAAACTGAATCATTAGATTTTTAATAAATAAATTTCCGGGAATCGAACCGACTTATTATAAAACAATATAATCATACCGCATATTATTCCATAGTGTAGCTGATGAGGATCAACTCCTGGACAGCAATAACAATAAATATACATTTCAGGGATGGGTAGTTCGACAGTATAGTATTTATTGAATACATTTAAATTAGTAGGTATTGTACACTTCATTGATGATATTTCTCTAGCCACCCATACTCCGTAGTTACAGTACGTTAGTTACTTATATGGTGTAAAAATAACAGTCACTATATCTTTGGATGGATTATAGTACCTATTCTCAAAGTTTTTTTGTTTTTGACAAAAACTAAATAAAGAAAAATACATTTCCAAAATAAGAAAAGGTAGTACCTATAATCGTATCTCAAAGTTATAGCTTGGACCATGGTTATAGTGACTCTTCTTTTTACACTCTGTATATGCTGTACATATGCTATTTAACCAGATTTAACTGTTAATAGTTAACCTTGTAATTATGATTAATTTAAAAATGCCATAATTATCAAAATCAGTAGGTTTTTGACTGATTTCAAAACGGAGCTATAAAATAATATTTCATTTGTATCTTAATTTTATTTACTTGTATGTTAATGGAACGCATGCGTAACATTATCTCCAGCCCACAAAACAACTAGGTCATGTCACCACGATCCGTGTAGCAGGATAATGTTTCAAAACTCATTAACGTCTTAAACATAATTAAGGAATGAGTGTTGCATCGCACTGTCTTATTAAATACAGATATATGAGATTTTTTCGATGTAAGCTGAACTTCAATCAAACAAAAATATAAATGCAAAGATATGAATGTCGAGGAAATTTTCTTAATTAGTTTTAAATTTGCATCTCTTCGACGAATTTAGAAGCTTGTGTCCTAATCAGAAAGCTTCTCATTCATTTAATTCTTTGTTTCTTTTATGCAGCTGCAGAAGTTGCAACGCTTTGTCTATCGTTTTAATTTATTTGCGTGACATTCCTAATGTGTATGCAAGGTTAAATAAGAATGTGTGCTTTTCATGCACTTTACTCTATTGTTATCGCAAGTGTTTACCACTTATTAGATTAGAACTACTCGTATGCATTTGATAAATACATCACTAATACTAAACAGTCATCATTATTATCAACACGGTACGCATGTTTTAATTTCAATATTTTTAATACGAGTACTTCATTAATTTTGACGTATTCGTGGTCCAGTGGTTTGGAGCTTGGCTCTCAACTCAGGAAGTAGTTACTGGGTTAGATTTCTGTTTTGGAACAAAACAAACTTTTAAAGTCTGCAGGCTTACTCCCGACACAATCGAGAATAGAATCAGTTCGATCTCAACGGTTTTTGGAGTTTTATTTGGTGGATTACTTTGAAACTAACCATGATAAAGAAAATCGTTAGATCATAAATTTTTGTACTCCCAGCCATATCAACCGACTGAGAATCAAAATAAACAAACGTCAATTTATTCGGGAGTACGCGGCACGATCGAATCTGAATCAAACTCGGATCAGTTTGGAGAGTAAGGGCCCTGGTTAGGAAAATGCAGGCTGATCACCTGTTAAGGAAGATGCACGCGTCGGATGGGCATGTAAAAGTCGGTCCTGCGTCTGATCTTTTGCCAGTCGTGTTGCTCACCCGTTTACGAAAACGAGCGAGCCAAGCTCTGCGCCACTAGACCACGGAGGCTTTCAACTATTAGATAGTTTAAAGCATACGTGGTCCTAAACTACAAATATAATATGTAAGTTACTCCTGCTAGCTAGTCTGGTTTTATTGAAACCGCACACAGTCGACGAAATAGGTGGGCTGTAATAAATTTTTTAAAGCAAGGTTCCATTAATTAACAAAATATATTTTATTTTTATATAATATCATAACAACATTGTAAAAAAATTGTCCGTGTTTTGATAGCTAGTGGTTTAATTTCATTGGGCTTTTGGCAGGCTGATCGTAACGGTCTTGGTCTCTAAGTACTGCTGGATACCGTCTTCACCCCTGAAAATTAATGAAAAATTTAATTATGATCTTTGTATTATTTCCAACTAGTTCTGCGACTTCGTTCACGCAAAATAATATCAACCGTGCATCACGTGATCAATAGTAGCCGATGGTTTACTCGATATCTGTGACTTTTATCAAAAACAGTTTACTAGTTTGAAAGCTATTCAATAGTCAGTCGGATTGTGTTTAGGATTTTTTGATTCAATTCCATATTTTGTGATTGAAATGAACACTTACAGTTCGCGGCCAATACCGGAGTCTCTGAATCCACCGAATGGTGTTTGTGGTGTCACGTAATCGTACATGTTGACCCTGTAATATATTAGCTTCATTAGTTTTGTTGTTTATAAAAAAAACAATGTACTCCTAAATATATATTTAGATAAACATATTATGTGTTTATACAGGCTGTTATATTATTTATAATTAATATTTTTTTAAACGAAGGCTGGTCAAAATGCACTGACAGTGTATTTTGACCAGCCTTCGACTATGACGTCAGTCACAGCGATCCAACTGGACTAAATATGATAATTATACTCTACTACAGTGGCAAAGGCTAGTTCTCCTTCAGACGGAAACCGCAGCCTGTATATTGTATAATAGGTAGAAATTAGATGAGGGTGTTTAAAAGGTAATGGAGAAGTGGTAAGTAAGTAAAGTCAATAATGGAATGGAATGGAAGTGTAACACGCGACTGCTGTAGTAAAATAATAATCTAGACTTACCATACAGAGCCGGCTCTGGCGTGTTTGACGAAGTTCATGGCGAGGGTCAGGTCGTTGGTGACGACGCCGGCGCCCAGGCCGTAGTTGGAGTCGTTAGCGCGGTCCAGCACCTCCTCGAAGTTCTCGAACTTCAGGATGCTCTGGACTGGGCCGAAGATCTGTACGAATTTAATATTAGTTCAAATCATAAAAATATGACCGTTACGTGTGAATACGGTCCATAAAGCTTAATAAACTCTTTGATTCTTTAGCTATCCAGTGGTGGAATTGAATTTTGGATGGGGATAATAGATATGTAGCTGCCACACTAAAGTGTATCTCCCGATTTCGTTGTTTTGAATTACATCCCTAGAAAGCAATTTTAAAGACGTATTTACGTTGACATAGTGTTGACGCAGGTTATGAATGATTATTATTATTATTATTTATTTTTTATCTAACTTCCTAATTACTGTCTACGAAATGTCGATAGTTAATCTATTGTTGAAATATATTATATTCTATTCTCATGTAAGGAAAATTCTATACGTAGCACAAATTGTTTTAAGTCCTGTAGATACTCGTATATCAAGTATTAACTGCCGAGATTAAAATCTGGTTTAACATATAACAATAGTCGTTTGGTTTTGTGAATATTTAGTTATGCATCAATAAGTGTAATATTTTTTGTAGTATTACGTTAACGGCTTAGTTACAATTTTCTTAAATTATATTTACTATCTCATTCATCATTATACTCACTTCTTCCCTGGCGATTTTCATGTTGTCTTTAACATCAGCAAAGACGGTGGGTTCGATGTAGTATCCACTCTTGCCTTTCCTGTCTCCGCCGGCGACGCATCGTGCCTCGCTTTTGCCGATCTTGATGTAGTTCATCACTTTACCGAACATTTCATCGTCAATCTGTAACGTAATTGCATATTCGTAAATTATGAACCGTTGTGATCTTCAGATTTTACCTTTAACAGAACCTTACCTATATTGGACATACATTGGAACAATTTATAATTTAATAGTTTTTAACATTATCAGTTATCTCTCTATACAGCTTTGTTATCGTACATTGACCGAATTATATTTCGGATCATAGGACTGATTATCCAGGTACAATTTAGCGTCTTAAATATAATTGTAACAAACCTGTGGTCCCTGATGGACGTCATCGAAGGGGTTGCCGACGGCCCTCTTCTTGGCGACCTCTGCGGCTTTAGCGACGAACTTGTCGTATATTCCAGATTGGACGTAAGTCCTGGTCGCTGCGACGCAGCACTGACCACCGTTGGCGAACGCTGCGTCGTGAGCGATTTCCGCCGCCGTGTCGACTAAAAGTGCATTATATGTATTAGAAATCTTAACATCTTTATTAATGTTATGTAATTTTTTATTCTTCTTATTTACAATTATCTACTTAATGCTGTGTGCACCTAACTAGCTCGCTATGTAAAAAATACCTCAATGTTGCAAGTCAATGAGGAGGTAAAATATTTTTTAAGTAGACTGATATTTAGTCGATGTTTAGTACGTAACTTAATGTAAGAATAATTGTTTAACATTTAAAGCAAGAACTAAAAACTCATGAACAAGGCCATGTTTTAAAAAACTATATACAAAGTTAGTTATTTACCATCGGCATCATTGAAGATAACCAGAGGACTCTTTCCTCCTAGCTCCAAGGTCACACGTTTTAGGTTCACTTGGGACGCTGCAGTCATGATGATGCGGCCAACCTGAAAACCATAATGTATTGTTATGATTAGCGGGAAGACGAAATGTCAATATTATATCTACAATATAGCTAGTCGTTTAATTATTCCTTTTACAAAAGTTTACAAGACTTATAACAATAGCGAGATAAGCAGAATGTACTAAAAATAATAATTTTGATAACAAATCCGATGATGTAACAAATTATATCGTCTCATATATTATGTAAACAACTGCTATAATTGATAAGCCTCAACAGGAAAACAGAAAATTGCTCTTTCGATCCGTGATTATCATTGTACCTAAGCCAGCCAAAATTTCACCGTTTATTCTTTCGGGTTAGGTAGAAAGTTACAACCATTGATTTTCCTTTTTTTGACCGACTTCCAAAAAAGGAGGAGGTTCTCAATTCGGCCTGTTTTTTTAAAGAACAACATCCTAAAGTTGTTGACTTGAAATTCACCTTTGCTGACACCGACTTCAAAAAGAACATTAATTGTAACTACTAACTACATTATGAAAGTATTATTGTATGCTTGTTAGTTAGTGAAGTCGGTTTTTTTAAACGTAGTTTCTTTTTTAATTGGATGCATATAAATGTATGTCTACTGGCGTCTTGCTTTAAATATTCATATAGGTACCTAATATAATACGTTATTTAAATGGTACCCCAAATCAAATGATTTCAAATTAATACTTACTGTAATTAAATAAAAAAAAGGAATGTAAGTGACATAAATTTCGCGAGATTACCTTTAATATCCCCGCAGACGACATATCTATCTATATCTATACTTATAATAAAACTGTAGAGAGGTCAATTCTGTACATTGAATATTTTTTCAAAATACATATTGGAGGATGATTGGCGATCGATACTGATGCCAAAAATGCAATTAGTAAAATTTTTGTCTGTCTGTCTGTCTGTCTGTCTGTCTGTATGTGCGCGATGGGAACAAAAACTACTGAAGGGATTTTAACCAAACTTGGTACGATTGTAGCCCATATTCCTGGGTAGGTTATAGGCTATATAACATAACGCTACGATACATAGGAGCCGAGCAGTGACGATAAATTTGAAGCAAGTCGGATGAATTTCGCGCGCGCGGCCTGCGGTCGAACGGTTCGTGCGGGGGGCGCGGGGGGTTCGCTTACACAGTGACGCGAAGCAATAGAACGTGGCACTAAAGTAGATTAGAACATCAAATAAGTACCTAACTATCAGGATTTTTTTTTTCTGGGAAAACAGTGTTTTCACAGTGTCATAATAATATAAAAATTGTATTTTTGAACTTGCTTCACAAACTAAAATAAATTATCATTTATTGTATAAAATCAACTTAATTAACTGTATAATTAAAAGAAAGCCTTTCGCGATAAACTAAAAAACGGGCAATTAAGCGGTTTTTGGAAAGCTATTTATACCATCACGGTATTAATCCTTATCATTTTTAATACGTTAGTTGGCTTAAGCATTCCATGAAGACTATAATATTTGCCCTTTATACTATGCAAATATAATGAGTAGTTTAGGAAATATAGCAAAATTAAAATCGTTTCGCCGTGAATCGTGATTCGACCGGGCGCCGCGTAATGCAGGCTGCTGGGTGACGTCTTACGTCCGAGCTGGGCTGGTGTAGTGTAGACTGCTGGGTAAAAAATACTATTAAAATGTGCTAACTGTGCCTGTGTTATTATAGGAGACTTTTATTTATGTAATAGTACCCAAAACAATTTTTTTTTGTCTGTTTGTCGGTGCATTTGTGCACGCTAATCTCAGAAACGGCTTATCCGATTTAGATGTGGTTCAATCATATTTGTAGTAATCTTGACTTAACATTTATTTCATCTCAATCGGTTCATAAATAAAAAACTTATGACAGTTAAAAAAAAATGCTGGACGTTTGTATGAAGCGCGGCAGGAACCGCGCTGCAAACATTCAAATTTAATCTTTTTTTATTTTATATTTTCTTTAAAACTAAATTTAATTTATTTATATTATTGTTATACTTAGGGTAGGTTAATAAAAAAACGCTACTAAAACCGATCGGAGCGCCGAGCTGGGGCCTAACTCTCCAAACTGATTCGATTTTGATTCAGATTCGATCGTGCCGCATACTTCCGAATAAATTGATGTTTGTTTATTTTTGTTCTATATCGATTGATATCGTCGGGTGTACAAAAAGTTACGTTCCAAAGGTTTTCTTTATCCTAATTAGTTCCAAAGTAATCTACCAAATAAAACACCAAATCCGTTGAGATCGAACTGATTCGATTCTCGGTTGTGTCGAGAGTAAGCCTGCTGGATCCTCGACGGGGCGTGCCGCTGCGCCCATGTCTAACCGAGAGTTTCGTTTTAAATACCTTAATAATTGCAATATATTATGTTTCAATTTAATATCTCAAAATATTAATGACAAAAACGGTAGTAAGTTCAAAAAAATTGAAAATAATTTTATGGTTTCGCAATTTATCCTATGTCGGCACTATTAAGACGTTGCTTCGTTCAAATTTAGGTTTTGGTTCCCTTTGGAGTGTCGAAAATTAGCGACATAAACGGCTGAATCTTAGGGTAGATGTGGCTAAGGAGTCTGTTTTTTTCAAAGCCAGAAAGGACAGAAGATCCTGAGTATTTAATAGGATTGTTAGCTAAATAATTTACTAAATTAACGTGAAAAATTGGCTGGGTCTATACGGTGCATTCGAATAATATTATCCTAACTTCGAATACCTTTGCTGACTTCTACATATTGTTCGAAGGCCTACTTCTTTTGCCGAGCTCCGAAAGGATGGTACTATATAATTATTATACCCTGCATACCAAGAGGCTTGCCGGGTACGTGACTTGCTGGATCGTGATCAACACTGGGATACACTGGGAAGTACCTATTGGCGAAAGTTGTCAGCGGTTGCGCCAATAAACTAAAAATATATTTAAAAATATAAAAGTGTCCTAAATCACTTTTCCACGCGTACGAAGTCGCGGGCACAGCTAGTAATAAATAATTTGAGCAAAGCTATGTTGATCATTCTAGTATGTATTCCTTCCGTAGATTCTACTTTGGCCTGCCTTGGGTCCTTGCTACAAACTATTATAGCATTATTAGATACTTATTATATCGTAACGTTTGAAAAATTTTAATTAAATTGAACTATTAAATCTTTTCGTTTATAAAAATAGAAACTGAAATTGAGATATTGAAAAATTAAAAACATTTATACCTACTACTAACGCAGTTTAAGAGCCCTGGCAACCTTATAATTATTGTAATACCCGGTACCTGCATTATGATGTAACCGTAGGAAAATATAGAAAATTATTATAAGTGTTATTAAGTAGCACTTAACACTTATAATTTTCTATATTTATCTACATGGATACATATTGTTATTATATAAAATTATCTAAATTATCAAACTGAGTTATATGCCAATTATAACAATGATACATAAAATTTATCAACAGTAGCTACATTATCCAGAAAAAATTGCCGATAAGATTTAGATAAAATTATTTATAACTAGCTGTGCCCGCGACTTCGTACGCGTGGAAAAGTGATTTAGGGCAGCAGTTCAAATACATTTTTAGTTTATGAACACTGTCGTTTGGATATTTAAAATCACTAATTTATAGTAATGCTTCTTTATACACGGTATTAGACGTGCGGCAAAAGAAGTAGGCCGATGGAGTAATAATAATAGTTTACTGTCAAATAATGGCCGTTTTTTTCTATGAAAATGCTAACGATTCCTATTACCAGCTCGAAAAATTACCGTGAATTATTAACCGACTTCAAAAAAAGGAGGAGGTTCTCAATTCGTCTGTATGTATAATATTTTTTTTTCTTTTATGCGAACGGGACTACTTCATACTTGATAGTACACTCGTATACGCGACGAAGATCTCTGTACTGAGATTTGTATGGACTTTACGCCGCAGCGACTGCAGACGATGATCGTTTTCACACCGACGCTGCGCTGCTGGCGCCGAGCGCCAAATTTTTTAAAAGTCTACTCTCGGTGCGCAATTCCAACTCGGACTTGCCCGGTTTTTTATTTATTAATTACCTACGCTAACAAACATGTAGCCTACTTTGGGACTTTACGGTTAAAGTACTAACTTCCTTTAGACGACAAAATAACAAAAGTCCAAAAGAAAGAAAAAACCCAAGCCGTACCTAGCATGAAAACTAATAAATAAAAATATCATGAAAAACATAAATCTTACTTATATTGACATAACTTTTCTAATTTAAATGTACCTATGACATCTCATTCATATCTTAAAAACAAACTATCCTACGCCTATACTTTATTAATCGTATTTGCAAAACTTAAGTATAATAATAAATTACTTCGCACAAAGTAATAATTATTTTCACTTGTACTGGAAAATAAGTATTACTTTGTGCGAAGTAAATTTAATTGTTCCTTTTAGTTTACCTTTTGAAGTCGTTTTTTTTTTTGTTTAAAATTATTTAATTTTCAGATTTTTAGTGATGGGTATAGACTGAGTAGGGATAATTCTCGAATGATCAGACGACGATTATTTGAGGACGGAAAATGAAAAACAAAAACGATTAGATAAAAAAAAATTGTAGAAAGATAAAAAGTCTACCGCTGCTCTGGCGTACGCCACGAAATTTTTCAATATATATATAGTTTACTGAAACGCGAAATTATTTGATATTATAGATCCAGGATATGGTGCAAAACCTAACTGTTTGGTAACATATGCTTAGACTACTTCAGAAAAAATCAAAATCAATATATTATTCCACATAAGTTTTGAGGATTTCCTTCGATTCCTCACGGATCCCATCATCAGGTCACCATTTGGTGACAATGGGATCAAATTTAAATTATACCCTACACAACATAAAAAAAAGTTAAAATCGTTTCAGAAACGATGAAGATATCCGCGAATAAACAAAAAAAAACAAACATTATATTTACGAATTGAGAAACCTCCTCCTTTTTTGTAAGTCGGTTAAAAATATTATGTTGGTTATTTCATGTTACAATCTACCTTTGTGCCAAGTTTCATTTAAATACGTTGAGTAGTTTGGCTGAAATACCGTCAAATATGTAGCTACAATTTTTTGAAGATCCCACGGGAACCCTTTCGTTTTTCGGGATAATAATTTTCTAGTAATTCTTTTCAGATCATAACTACCTGTCTGCCAAATTTCATTTAAATACGTTGAGTATTTTGGCTGAAATACCGTCAAATAGGTAGCTACAATTTTTTGAAGATCCCACGGGAACCCTTTCGTTTTTCGGGATAACAATTTCCAATAATGCTCTGCAGGTCATAAGCTACCTGCCTGCCGAATTTCATTCAAATACGTTGAGTAGTTTGGCTGAAATACCGTCAAATAAGTAGCTACAATTTTTTGAAGATCCCACGGGAACCCTTTCGTTTTTCGGGATAATAATTTCTAATAATGCTCTTCAGGTCATAAGCTACCTGCCTGCCAAATTTCATTTAAATACGTTGAGTAGTTTGGCTGAAATACCGTCAAATAGGTAGCTACAATTTTTTGAAGATCCCACGGGAACCCTTTCGTTTTTCGGGATAATAATTTCCAGTAATGCTTTTCAGATCATAAGCTACCTGCCTGCCAAATTTCATTTAAATACTTTAAGTAGTTTGGCTGAAATACTTTCAAATAGGTTGCTAAAATTTTTTGACGATCCCACGGGAACCCTTTCGTTTTTCGGGATAACAATTTCCAATAATGCTCTTCAGATCATAAGCTACCTGTCTGCCAAATTTCATTTAAATACGTTGAGTAGTTTGGCTGAAATACCGTCAAATAGGTAGCTACAATTTTTTGAAGATCCCACGGGAACCCTTTCGTTTTTCGGGATAACAATAATTTCCAATAATGCTCTTCAGATCATAAGCTACCTGCCTGCCAAATTTCATTTCATTCCATACAGTGGTTTTAGCGTGATGCGACGACAAACATTCCCATATGGACAGACAGACAGACAGACAGACAGACATTTTTTTCAAAAATGTTATTTTTAGGTTCGGTGGCTTTTATAGACCCTCTTTTTTTAATTTTCACTTAAATATTCTTAATGTACAGACATGACCCCTCTACAGATTTATTATATGTATAGATTGAAGATCCCACGGGAACCCTTTCGTTTTTCGGGATAACAATAATTTCCAATAATGCTCTTCAGATTATAAGCTACCTACCTGCCAAATTTCATTTAAATACGTTGAGTAGTTTGGCTGAAATACCGTCAAATAGGTAGCTACAATTTTTTGAAGATCCCACGGGAACCTTTTCGTTTTTCGGGATAATAATTACCAATAATGCTCTTCAAGTCGTAAGCTACCTGCCTGCCAAATTTCATTTCATTCCATACAGTGGTTTTAGCGTGATGCGACGACAAACATTCCCATATGGACAGACAGACAGACAGACAGACAGACAGACAGACAGACAGACAGACATTTTTTTCAAAAATGTTATTTTTAGGTTCTGTGGCTTTTATAGACCCTCTTTTTTTAATTTTCACTTAAATATTCTTAATGTACAGACATGACCCCTCTACAGATTTATTATATGTATAGATATAGTTTACCGCTGCTCTGAAATTTTTTTATATTATAGATCCAGGATATGGTGCAAAACCTTACTGTTTGGTAACATATGCTTAGACTACTTCAGAAAAAATCAAAATCAATATATTATTCCACATAAATTTTGAGGATTTCCTTCGATTCCTCACGGATCCCATCATCAGGTCACCATTTTGGTGACAATGGGACCAAATTTAAATTATACCCTACACAACATAAAAAAAATTAAAATCGTTTCAGAAACGATGAAGATATCCGCGAAGAAACATAAAAAACAAACATATATTTACGAATTGAGAAACCTCCTCCTTTTTTGTAAGTGGGTTAAAAATATTATGTTGGTTATTTCATGTTACAATCTACCTTAGTGCCAAGTTTCATTTAAATACGTTGAGTAGTTTGGCTGAAATACCGTCAAATAGGTAGCTACAATTTTTTGAAGATCCCACGGGAACCCTTACGTTTTTCGGGATAACAATTTCCAATAATGCTCTTCAGGTCATAAGCTACCTGCCTGCCGAATTTCATTTAAATACGTTGAGTAGTTTGGCTGAAATACCGTCAAATAGGTAGCTACAATCTTTTGAAGATCCCACGGGAACCCTTACGTTTTTCGGGATAACAATTTTCAATAATGCTTTTCAAGTCATAAGCTACCTGCCTGCCGAATTTCATTTAAATACGTTGAGTAGTTTGGCTGAAATACCGTCAAATAGGTAGCTACAATTTTTTGAAGATCCTACAAAAACCCTTTCGTTTTTCGGGATAACAATTTCCAATAATGCTCTTCAGATCATAAGCTACCTGCCTGCTATATTTCATTTAAATACGTTGAGTAGTTTGGCTGAAATACCGTCAAATAGGTAGCTACAATCTTTTGAAGATCCCACGGGAACCCTTACGTTTTTCGGGATAATAATTTTCAATAATGCTCTTCAAGTCATAAGCTACCTGCCTGCCGAATTTCATTTAAATACGTTGAGTAGTTTGGCTGAAATACCGTCAAATAGGTAGCTACAATTTTTGGAAGATCCCACGGGAACCCTTTCGTTTTACGGGATAACAATTTCCAATAATGCTCTTCAGGTCATAAGCTACCTGCCTGCCGAATTTCATTCAAATACGTTGAGTAGTTTGGCTGAAATACCGTCAAATATGTAGCAAAAATTTTTTGAAATCCCACGGGAACCCTTTCGTTTTTCGGGATAATAATTTCCAATAATGCTTTTCAGATCATAAGCTACCTGCCTGCCAAATTTCATTTAAATACGTTGAGGAGTTTGGCTGAAATACTTTCAAATAGGTTGCTAAAATTTTTTGAAGATCCCACGGGAACCCTTTCGTCTTTCGGGATAACAATTTCCAATAATGCTCTTCAGATCATAAGCTACCTGTCTGCCAAATTTCATTTAAATACGTTGAGTAGTTTGGCTGAAATACCGTCAAATAGGTAGCTACAATTTTTTGAAGATCCCACGGGAACCCTTACGTTTTTCGGGACAACAATTTCCAATAATGCTCTTCAGATCATAAGCTACCTGCCTGCCAAATTTCATTTAAATACGTTGAGTAGTTTGGCTGAAAAACCGTCAATTAGGTAGCTACAATTTTTTGAAGATCCCACGGGAACCCTTTTGTTTTTCGGGATAATAATTTCCAATAATGCTCTTCAAGTCGTAAGCTACCTGCCTGCCAAATTTCATTTCATTCCATACAGTGGTTTTAGCGTGATGCGACGACAAACATTCCCATATGGACAGACAGACAGACAGACAGACAGACAGACAGACAGACAGACAGACAGACAGACAGACATTTTTTTCAAAAATGTTATTTTTAGGTTCTGTGGCTTTTATAGACCCCCTTTTTTTAATTTTCACTTAAATATTCTTAATGTACAGACATGACCCCTCTACAGATTTATTATATGTATAGATATAGATAATTTTAATTTAAGGTACCGATATATTGACTGTTCATTATGCAGCTATGTAATAGTTATAAAACAATATATTGCATTACAAATTCTAGGTAGGTTTATTAATTATAAACCTACCTAGAATTTGTAATGCTTCCTCCCAAAGCAATATTGTATCCAAGATGTTGCTATATTATCAATTATAGGATTTTATAAATAAAATTTTAAAACAGTTAAATTTGAAACATAAATTGAGGATTAATAGTTTTTTTAGATTGATGCATATCGCCTAACATTGAATAGAATATAAAGTAGTCAACATGTCTAATACCTCAGTTGATCCAGTGAAAGCCACTTTGTCTACTTTGGGGTGGCTGGTCAAAGCGGCACCTGCGGTGGGTCCATAGCCAGGTACAACATTGACGACGCCAGGAGGGAAACCAGCCTCCTTTACCAAAGCGGCCATGGCCAGAGCTGTGAGCGGGGTCTGTTCAGCAGGCTTCACGACAACTGTGCAACCTGTTCCGAAAGTGTTATTTTAGACCGATTTATATCTTCCAATTCATATTTCCCACTTCGTTGATAATAGAAACAGTTTGTGATAAACCGTTTAAACCTTCCCGAGCTTCCACGAATATTTTAAGACTAAAAATAGCCGAATAAGTTAAGCCGTTCTCGAGTTTTAGTGAGACTAACGAACAGCAATTCGTTTTTATATATAACAAGATTTATTATTTCAAAAATTGATATTTAGCTCTATTTTAAAGTGAAAGTTTACCTTCAAATAGGAAATATAAAATATTGCTGTTTGTTTGACCAAAAAATGGTAATTAATTAAATCACATTCAAATAACATTGAAGAATTAGACTACCAAATTCTGGTTTGCATATTGCTAATCGTCGAATACAAGAGAATCTACAAAACATGATTTTGTTTCACGATAGAATGCACATTTTAAATTGCGTATTGTATGCAGCATACAATTGCCCATAAAGTACCACATTGCTAACCGGTTGAAATGTTAAGTACGTAAACTATAGTCGTGCTGAGCTCATATGAATTTACGTGGAGGGAATTGCAATTAGTATTGTGCTAAGCGATGCTGTTTATGTGATAAAGGTTCGGCTCGTATCTCCATATTTTGCATAAGTTTCGTACTCAGTAAATTCATAGACTAAATCTTTTAAAACGTACCTGCAGCCAAAGCTGGGGCGATTTTCCACACGAACATGGGGATTGGGTAGTTCCAGGGGATGATTTGGCCGCAAACACCAACAGGCTCCTTCATGGTCATGGAGATAACTGGTCCATCTTAAATCAAATCAGTTAACTGTATAACTTTACTGATCCTCAATAATGTTACTATGATAGTAAGAAATCCAGGATCTGGGGCCTCTAACCTGATTTTGATTCAGATTCGTTCGTACCGCGTACTCCCTAATAAATTGACATTTGTTTATTTTGATTTTTAGTCGATTGATACGGTCGGGAGTACAAAAGTTACGATCTAACGATTTTCTTTATCCTGGTTAGTTTCAATGTAATCCACTAAATAAAATACCAAAAGCCGTTGAGATTGAACTGATTCGATTCTCGATTGTATCAAGAGTAAGCCTGCTGGTGATGGCATCCTAGAAAAATTTAGAGAAACCTTCGTACATCTCAACGTTTTACTGCAGTTAACTTGAAGTCAGATTAATTAGTAGATTAATTTATTAATTGATGACGCTAATACACATTGCAGAAATGCTTACCAGCTGGGATAGTGTTGCCGTGGATTTTGTCGGCTTTGCCAGCATAGTATCTGACCACCTGTGCTGACCACAGAGCCTCTCCGGTTGCGATCTTGACAGGCTTGCCACAGTCCAGGGTCTCTAGTTCACCCAGGTACTTGCTGTCTCTCTCCATGAGATCAGCTAGCTTGTTGAGCAGGCGTCCTCTGTGCGAGGCGTCCATCGTACGCCATTCGGAGTAGCGGTGGAAGGCCTTTACTGCTGCATTGACAGCTAGGTCTACATCAGCCTGGAGGAAAACAATTCCATAGATTCAACCTAACAAGGTCTTTATTAAGGTTTTAACCGCCTTCAAAGAAGGAGGATTTCTAATGCGACTGTATTTTATGTTTGTTGCCTGATTTTTTAACTGATCTACTTTGTATTTAATGTTGTTATGTGTATGTAGAATTAACTTTTATGTCTCAGCGTCGAAATTTCACATATTTAATAGAACAGTGCTATTTAGACTATTTAGGTTTTCCTGTGAGGAATCACGACAAATCCTGGGTTCCACATAAATGTTGTGTAACGTGTGTGAGGCTCCTTTTTTATTATTAGACTGAGTGAGTGACATATTGTTATTTGTTTTATTGTAGGTTTACTGTGTTGATAAGGGTACTTACTGATCCATCTAATGTTATCATGCTTATGTCAATACTCATTACCTATCTCAAATGTACGTAGACTAAACACTTATCTGATACAATTACCTACTTTGTGATACTCGTATGATTGAGAAATAAGAACAGCAAAATGTGTTAAATCATAATAAGTGATCGCTGAGACTAATTATAAATCTATGGTATTCAATAGAAATGATTAGATACACAATCAATCAAAACATAATATTAGGTGTAATAAAAACATACAACAATAAGAATTAATATACCTAATATTATGCAAAAAAATACCACCAAAACTGCGTTTTTTACAATTCAAATAGGGTTTTAACTTATACTGTTTGGTTTGATACTATTTGTTTGTTTTTTTTTATTTTTGTCTGTTTGTTTGATTGTTTGGTTTGCTTCTTTTTGTTAGTTTCATTTAGAACATATATAGAGAAGACCACAGGGCAATAACATAGACTAGTTTTTATCACGAAATGTACGTGTGCTGCAAGATATCCCCTTGCACGTCAAGCATAACATAACACCCAAGGACACCCACAGGAAATATTGATAATCGGGAGTTCGGGGCTATTCCTACTCTACCGGAGTACCTACCTCATGGACAGTCAGACACATACAGCCAGTCTAGTATAATAATAATAAATCAATAGTTTTCTGAATTAATAATTTTTAAATATAATATTATATCTAGCAATATCCCGCGAATAATGATAACCACAACCTGCAAGCAAATGAGTGAGTTGATGCACCTCCCTCCACCCTGTTTTTCGATGTTAATTTTCTCTAGTTCTTTATAAGTATACCTAACCAGTCTAGTACAATAATAAAACTAATGAATCTATAGTTTTCTGAATGAATAATAATAATGAAGTTCAATCACCTTGTCACCCTCAGCAACTTGGATGATGACGGACTCATCGTGGGGGTTGATGGTGGGGAAGGTCTTCTTGCTCGCGGAGTCCACCCACTCATTGTTGATGAAGAGCTGCAATAATAATCATTGTTCTATTATATTATATATTTTTGTGTCATTATTACATCTATACTACACTAATATTATAAAGCGGAAGAGTTTGTTTGTTTAAACGCGTTAATCTAAGGAACTACCGGTCCGATTTGAAAAAACCTTTTTTTGTTAGACAGTCTATTTATAGAGGAAGGCTTTAGGCTACATATAATTACGCTGCGACTAATAGGAGCGAAGCGTCTGTGAGAAATGTTCCAAAAACGGGGAAAATTATTCACATTTGGGGACTTTCGTTGCGTGCGCTGCATAAACGGTTTAAGTCACTCAAAAACCACGCGAACGAATTCGCGGGCACAGCTAGTATTATTATAACTTTAACTACCATCGTCGTTTCAGCTATGACGTCTACTGCTGGAAATAAGCCTCCCCCAAAGTATCTAATGGGAGTCTATATCACTCGTTACGCTTGGCACTTGACACTTTGCACATGGCAGGTGGGCTGGCGAGCGCAGCTTTAACATAATAACAATACCTATCTGCGGAAACGCTGCAGCCTGCAGCCCGTTTCCCGATATATACCCGTTCCCTCTATCGCCTTTTACAACACCCACAGGAAAGATGATTGACGCAGAGGTGCTATTCTTTTAACCTCGACTACCAAAAAGTAAAAAAAAAAGTTTTTACAAAAATCTGTATTATTTGCTTAAGGAAACTTTAGGCGCTTTCGGGATTGCATCTTAGAATCTAAAGATTGCTAATATACCTAATTATAAGACTAGATGACCCGTGCCCACTTAGTTGAGCATACAAACAATTAGTGATAAAAAAAATCTCACCGTTTAAACCTTCTCGGGACTTCCACGAATATTTCAAGACTAAAAATAGCCGAATTGGTTCAGCTGTTCTCGAGTTTTAGCGAGACTAAAGAACAGCAATATATAGAAGAAAGATGAAGAAGATAAAAAAGAAAGAAGAAAGAGGAATCTTAGAATAGAAATACACACTACACAGTTACTCGTACAATATGGCATTTTTTGTTACTGACGCGTAGGTAGGTATTTATTGAGTTACGGGCATCATTAATAAGTAATGAATCCCAGTTATTTAATTAATTAAACAACGAGATGTTGTAATTATTACTGTTTCCCTCGACAAATAAAGGTAAACATCAATTTTATAATGTTATAAAGGTAATTCTGCTGGTAATTAGTATGGAATGTGTTTGATTGACAGATAAACCTACTCGGTACTAAAATATTTACGTCCGCAATAAAAAGTACTAATATTATGCATTTTCTTCCTCGCGAATTCAGTTTATCATTCCTCGTGTTAAACTCAGCTAAACCTGGATAGCTTTTTCGATGCGCCCTTAAACCGGTCCTCTTTAGCAAGGGTTAGACTCAATAGTTGGGTTGGGCCCTATAAACGTTAAAGAACAGCAAAGATTATTTTATGAAATCATCCACAACTAGTCCGAAGCGAGTTCTTACTAACTACCCTACTTACATAAACGGTAAAGGGTCAGTGAAGGTAGTGAAATAAGAAGACCATGGATAACGAAACTGAAAAAAATTTAACCGAACTTTTTTACTAAATAACTAAGCACTATAGGATATTCATTAATCACGATATTATCGATCATAGATCACGTAATATTCATCAAAATGTAATAATCCGTGTGCATATTATTTCGTGTGGATAATAATAATTATCCACTAGGCATATTTCTACCTGTTGGGTACTTAAATTGTACCTATATTAATATACATAATGTAGGGATCACACAAGAGTGTACTTGCACTTTGGAATTATATTTGCTAGTTGCTACGACTGTAAGTTTATAGTTAGTCTCGTTCTAACATTATATTCTCTTTGGTTCTAACCTCCGAATAGAATGGTTCATTAGAATTAGTTCTTATTGAAACGTGTAACTAGTTAATAATAATTGAAGAGACAATATAATACAATAAGTTCCACATTTCGGTTTATCTCTCCAACACCAAACTCTATAGTTTTTATTTTTTATCAAGCAATTAGCAAAAAGTTTCCTTACTAACAGATAAAATAAACTATACTAGCACATCACTCGAATTTATCATTTAAACATGAAAAAAGTTTATTAGTAAAAATATATTATTTATTTATTTGTACTAATAAAAATGTTACATCTGAGTATATTTATTTGTATACATAATTTGTATTTCATAAGTTCCTACTTTACAATGTGTAATATTTATTAACGTTTTACATCCCATTAAATTGTATATTCGAGTGTGGAACACAATACAATTTGCGCTGATTTCGCCGGTAAAATATTGGTAATTAGTAAAACTTCCTAATAAAACAATAAAAGCAACTTTACAAATAATAATATGTTCGTTTAAGATGTATAGCTAGATTGAAATCTGGTTAAATATAGTCAGGAGTATATTCGATATTAAATATCTTATCAAAACAAAAAAGTGTTATTTGCTGATAGTGAAAACACAGGATATTATTGAACAATGTGTATTGTATATACATTAAAATATTTCACATAATATAGACAATATGGAGAAAACAAACATACCTTTGTATATTTGATGTTGACCTTGGCCATGGCGTACACTTAACGTTATTATACACGTCCCGAACTGATGTCACCACTCACCGCACGCAGCTCCACTTGCCCAATGACCGCTCCGCGCTACCGTGCTATACATATACAGGGTGTTTTGCACATGGACCGACATGATTTTTTGGGGGGTGGGGGGGGTCATGTGCTATTTTCCCCCGTGAGACCCAATATCCTAAGTCTCACGGTAGTCTAGATATGTTTTTTTTTTTATTTTTTTGAAATCTACCCGAAATCTTGCCTTTAAATCGTCCTAACTTTTTTGTTTGTGGTTATAATACCACAAAACAAAGTATGCTTGTATTCTACAATGTTTTCTAATTCTAAATAAATCATTACATGTTACAATTGATATCCACAAAAAAACTTCTGAGCTTTCAAAGTGGTAAATCGGTGTAAATGTTATGAAAAGTGACAACTTATCAATTCATTTAAAAAAAAACTAAAGTTCATTTTGAATTTAGCTTTTTATTAAAAAGTTCTTTACTTATTACCCTTTCTAACGATATGCTACATGACAGAAATAATACATCAGGGGTCGACCTAAGAGATACTTTGTTGCTAGGGTCAAGATAATGAAAATACATTTTTTATGTTAAGTTGTTTTTATTAAATTAAAATTACAAAGTTTGCTCGAATTGGCCGCCTCCACACCTTATGCATGCACGACACCTTTTTCTTATTTCCGAGGTTGTAGTTAAAAGCCGCATTTCCTCTTGCATTTTTACGAATGCTGTGTTTATTCGTTCCACTAAAATTTCTTTTGTATACACTAACTCTTTTGCACGTCCCCATACGTAGAAATCCAGGGGTGTTAAATCTGGGGACCGTGCTGGCCATGGAATGGGGCCAGCTCTACCAATCCACGAGTTTGGAAATGCATTATTTAAATGCTCTCGTACCGTTCGTTGGTAATGTGCCGGACAGCCATCATTTTGAAAAACAATTGGCACATCTTCTAAAACTGGTAGTACCAGTTCAGGTAAATCATTTTGAAGAAACTCTAAATAATTGTTTCCATTGAGTCGTTCTGGGAAAAAATATGGGCCGACAAGATTTCGCCCAATAACACCAGCCCAAACATTTACGCTGAATTTTCGCTGAAAGGAAGTCTGCCTTTTTTTGTGCGGATTTTGGCCCCTTTTCTCCCAGTGATGCAAATTGTGCAGATTTGCTATGCCTTCATGGCTAAAATTTGACTCGTCAGTCCATAAAATTCTTTTCAAAAAGTCGCTATCTTCAACATCTGTGTGCAATAAAAATCGGCAGAACTCTAACCGTCTTGCATTGTCACCCTCTTCGAGACCTGGAACAATGAATGAAATCCGTGAGTTTGTGGTAATAACTGCATAAACGCGATATTTCTTTCTTTTAATTGAGCTCACGCAAAGAACTTCTTCAGTTGTCCGAGAAACATAGCAAGAAAGGAATTCAACGAAACAATTACAACAATAAAAAATAAAAAATAATAAGAGTAAAAGTGAACACATTAAGATTTGAAATCAAGTAAAATGTTTTAATGTCACATTTTAAATAAGTAGTAAGTACTGTAAGTTGTTACCTTGAACAGGAGTGTAATGAAATGCGTGCCTTCCATCTGCCCGAAGAACGGACCAGACTTTCCAAACTGATACGTTAAGTCCGTCAGCAACAACTCGTATGCTTGTTGTAGGATCGTCATCAAAAGCTTGAAGGATTCTCTCATCAACTTCAACATTATGTTGCCTCACATTCACTCGGGGCTCCCGAAAGTTTAAGTTTCCGGTCTCCCTCAGACGTCGATAGGTAGTTGAGAAGGTCTCGTGGTGAGGTAACCGTCGATCAGTGTAGCGTTCTTGATAAATTCTTCGCGCTTCATGCGAATTGCAATCAGCTTTACCATACGCCAACATCATGTCAGCATACTCCTCGTTACTGAAGTTCGCCATTGTAACGAATACGCAAAGATAAACACAACAAAAACGTAACAGTTCAACAACAGATTTAACAAAAAAACAATAACAAGACTTTAATTTGATTACGATAGAACAACGGGAAAAGTACGGGCACTTCGAATCGCAGAGTAATCTCGACTGATTCCCGGCAAGTGACCTTCACTCACTTTCAACTCGATAGACAAAGACAACAATAACTGTACTACTAGTAAGAAAGGGACTAACTTTTTACCTGCTGCTTGATAATCCGCGTTGACTGGTTACATTGTTCAAACCAGTTACATTGTTAGAGTGCGTGTTCAGGCAAACGAAGCTTAATTTGACCACTTTAAGAATGGTTTCTTATATCATGTAGCATATCGTTAGAAAGGGTAATAAGTAAAAAACTTTTTTAAAAAAAGCTAAATTCAAAATGAACTTTAGTTTTTTTTTAAATGAATTGATAAGTTGTCACTTTTCATAACATTTACACCGATTTACCACTTTGAAAGCTCAGAAGTTTTTTTGTGGATATCAATTGTAACATGTAATGATTTATTTAGAATTAGAAAACATTGTAAAATACAAGCATACTTTGTTTTGTGGTATTATAACCACAAACAAAAAAGTTAGGACGATTTAAAGGCAAGATTTCGGGTAGATTTCAAAAAAATTAAAAAAAAACATATCTAGACTACCGTGAGACTTAGGATATTGGGTCTCACGGGGGAAAATAGCACATGACCCCCCCCACCCCCCAAAAAATCATGTCGGTCCATGTGCAAAACACCCTGTATTCGTTATCTCGAAATAGATTACGTCGTTGCCACGTGAGAACTGCTGTATGAAATAGCAGCTTTTTTCCCGACCGTAAAGTTTAAAATCGTTCAGCATGTTATCCACTGGAACAACAAAATGAAAACATCAAGTTACGCTGTCTGTACGGTTCATTGATTTAAGCAGGAACTTATCGCATTAGGGTGAAGGAGCAGGGATTTACACGGGTAGCCATTGTCACGGCCAATACAAGGCGTAATCGTTATGCGTATATTACATGTAGGTATATTATGATACTGTAAAAGCTCGAATAACGGTAAAATTTAAAAGTAAAACCTAAGATTTACAAACTCGGTAAAAGTCCGAACCATTTTGCGATACGCACTTTTTCCACCATTCATATGGTCAGTCTTAGGATTTACAATTTAGTAAACGTTGAAAAAGACATGTTATGGTAGGGGCTGTTCTTCCTCAGTGATCACTTCGGCCGGCCAGCTGCCAGTCAGCTTGTCCTTATGGATATAAAAGTAATAATTTTTCTTGTTGGCCAAGAACATTTAGAGAAAGTGAAAACTGCAAATAACTTAAAAAAGGAGGCTTTTTTCAATTTATTTGTTAAGTTACTAACTAATTTGTTTAAAAAAAGTATAGGTATTAATAAATATACCACCTATTTATAAAAGTGATTAATAAACCAAATAATAAAAAAAATACTGATTCTGCTATGTTTTTGAGAAGATTTTTACATTCTGTGTTGGTAAATCTTAGGTTTTACTCTAAAATCTTAGGATTTACCGTAATGCGAGACATTTATATATTTGACGTTACGCCAAAATATTATGTCATATTAATAAAGCGTAAAATTCAGTTTTACCACAGTAGTAGATTAGAAGAATAATATGAAATTTAGCAAAGAAGGTATGTAGAAAGCAATTGTTTTTTTCATACTGTTTAAAAATACATATTAATAAAAATAACAGCACACACTATACCTATTAGATTGTTACTCATACTAACGTGCGTTTGATACAATTTTATATTAAACTAGCTGTGCCCGCGACTTCGTTCGCGTGGTGTTTGTTTGACTTAAACCGTTTATGCAGCGCATGCAACGAAAGTCCCCAAATGTAAATTGTTTGTTTGTTTAAACGCGCTAATGTCCCGTATATGACGCTCAACGCCGCGACGACCGACGCCGCGACGCCCGACGCCGCAACGCCCAACGTCGTGGAGCCGACGCCCGACGCTGCGACGCCCGACGCCGCGGTGCCCGCCGCCCGACGCCCGACGCCGCGACGCCCAACGTCGCGACGACGACGCCCGACGGCGCGATGCCCGACGCCGTGACGCCCGACGCCGCAACGCCCGACGCCGCGACGCCCGACGCCGCGACGCCCGACGCCGCGACGCCCAACGTCGCGACGCCGACGCCTGACGCCGAGACGACCAACGTCGCGACGCCCAACGTCGCGACACCCGACACCGATGTCGCGACGCCCGTCGCTACGACGCCCAACGTCGCGAAGCCCGACGCCGCGACGCCGACGCCCGAAGCCGCGACGCCCGACGCCGCGACGCCCGACACCGCGACGCCCGACGCCGCGACGCCCGACGCCGCGACGCCCAACGTCGCGACGCCGACGCCTGACGCCGCGACGCCCAACGTCGCGACGCCGACGCCCGACGCCGCGACGTTGACGCCCGACGCCCGACGCCATAACGCCCAACGTCGCGACGCCTACGCCCGACGCCGCGACGCGAGACGCCGCAACGCCCAACGTCGTGGAGCCGACGCCCGACGCCGCGACGCCCGACGCCGCGGTGCCCGCCGCCCGACGCCGCGACGCCGACGCCCGACGCCGCGACGTCGACGCCCGACGCCCGACGCCGATGTCGCGACGCCCGTCGCTACGACGCAACGTCGCGACGCCCGACGCCCGACGCCGTGACGCCCGACGCCCGACGCCCGACGCCGCGACGCCCGACGCCGCGACGCCCGACGCCGCGACGCCGCGACGCCCAACGTCGCGACGACGACGCCCGACGGCGCGATGCCCGACGCCGTGACGCCCGACGCCGCAACGCCCGACGCCGCGACGCCCGACGCCGCGACGCCCGACGCCGCGACGCCCAACGTCGCGACGCCGACGCCTGACGCCGAGACGACCAACGTCGCGACGCCCAACGTCGCGACACCCGACACCGATGTCGCGACGCCCGTCGCTACGACGCCCAACGTCGCGAAGCCCGACGCCGCGACGCCGACGCCCGAAGCCGCGACGCCCGACGCCGCGACGCCCGACACCGCGACGCCCGACGCCGCGACGCCCGACGCCGCGACGCCCAACGTCGCGACGCCGACGCCTGACGCCGCGACGCCCAACGTCGCGACGCCGACGCCCGACGCCGCGACGTTGACGCCCGACGCCCGACGCCATAACGCCCAACGTCGCGACGCCTACGCCCGACGCCGCGACGCGAGACGCCGCAACGCCCAACGTCGTGGAGCCGACGCCCGACGCCGCGACGCCCGACGCCGCGGTGCCCGCCGCCCGACGCCGCGACGCCGACGCCCGACGCCGCGACGTCGACGCCCGACGCCCGACGCCGATGTCGCGACGCCCGTCGCTACGACGCAACGTCGCGACGCCCGACGCCCGACGCCGTGACGCCCGACGCCCGACGCCCGACGCCGCGACGCCCGACGCCGCGACGCCCGACGCCGCGACGCCCGACGCCGCGACGCCCGACGCCGCGACCCCCGACGCCGATGTCGCGACGCCCGTCGCCACGACGCCCAACGTCGCGACGCCCGACGCCCGACGCCCGACGTCCGACGCCCGACGCCGCGACGCCGACGCCCGAAGCCACGACGCCCGACGCCACGACGCCCGACGCCGTAACGCCTAACGTCGCGACGCCGACGCCCGACGCCGCGACGACCGACGCCGCGACGCCAAACGCCGCGACGCCAACGCCCAACGCCGCGACGCCTTACGTCGCGACGCCGACGCCCTTCGGCGCGATGCCTAACGTTGCGACGCCGACGCCCGACGCCGACTTTCAATCCGACGTTGCGCTGCTGGCGCCGACCGCCAAATTTTTCGGCGTCAGCGGTCTACTCTCGGTGCGCAATTCCAACTCGCACTTGCCCGGTTTTTTATTTATTAATTACCATAATATGCTTGCAGTATAAACGATGTCGAAATTTCCAAACGTAGTAGTGGTATTACATTAATATTTAAAATCGGTTCATAAACGACGAAGATATCCACGAACAAACATAAAAAAAACATATATTTACGAATTGAGAAACCACCTCCTATTTTGGAAGTCGGTTAAAAATATTATGTTGATTATTTCATGTTAGAATCTACCTTTGTGCCAAGTTTCATTTAAGTACGTTGAGTAGTTTGGCTGAAATACCGTCAAATAGGTAGTTACAATTTTTTGAAGATCCCACGAGAACCCTTTCGTTTTTCGGGATAATATTTTCCTATAATGCTCTTCAGGTCATAAGCTACCTGCCTGCCAAATTTCAATTAAATACGTTGAATAGTATGGCTGAAATACCGTCAAATAGATAGCTACAATTTTTTTAAGATCCCACGGGAACCCTTTCGTTTTTCGGGATAATAATTTCCTATAATGCTCTTCAGGTCATAAGCTACCTGCCTGCCAAATTTCAATTCATTCCATAGAGCGGTTTTAGCGTGATGCGATGACAAACATTCCCATACGGACATACGGACAGACAGACAGACAGACATTTTTTTCAAAAATGTTATTTTTAGGTTCTGTGGCTCTTATAGACCCCCTTTTTTGATTTTCACTTAAATATTCTTAATGTACAGACATAACCCTTCTACAGATTTATTATATGTATAGATATAGATATTATGGCTGAACTTCGATCATTGGGATATTCAGATTATTGTGGTTTATAACATAACAAACTATAAGGCATTAGTAGACTGAAAATGACCAGATTGAATACTACCTGATAGAATAAGAAATATCTGACTTTTAGAATAATTAAAGTAAAAGTAAAAAAAAACGTACAGCCAAACATAATATTATGTCGGTTAACATGGCCGATGACAAAAATGGACTTTAGTTATAAGTAAGTAGATAATAAAACAAAAGTTAAGACTAAAATTTTAAAAGGTTAAAGAAAGTCAATGATAATATTATTATTATAACTGTAACGACTCCCAGAATACAGACGAAATAAAAGGAATATGAAAGTAAAAGGTTTGGCCTTTGTCTTGTTTTTTTAAACAAAAACATTTAGTTTAGCTGCCTCTTCCTTCTGCCTTCTGCTGTTGCAATATTTTCTGTTTATTAACAAAGTATGAGAAGAATGTGCAGAAACATAATAATACAAAATATTGTAATTAAAAAATATATATTTCAACGTTGTAAAAAAAATATCCGTGCAGGGGTAGCGAGTTACATTCATTTGGCTTTTGGCAGGCTGATCGTAACGGTCTTGGTCTCTAAGTATTGCTGGATACCATCTTCACCACTGAAAAGGAAGAACAATAAACAATTTAATTCAAATCTTATGTCAACTAATTAGCGACTTTAGTGTATTAACCATATCTGTGGTATTTTAACCAGCCTTGCGAGTGGGAGGATTATGTTAGTACATTATATCTATCCCTCTCTTTCTTTCTGATAAAAGTTTCACCAATCAGCAATCAATATGGATTGTTAACTTGAATTCTATGTTGGTTGATTATACATTTGAATAGCGTTTCAGTATTAGGCTGAAATGGTCTATTACGCTATTATTACTACACTGCGTGTTACGGAAAATAATATCAACCGTACATTTTCACGCGATAAATAGTAGCCGATGGGCTGATGGATAATATATCTGTGCCTTTTATCAAAACCAGTTTAGTAGTTTCGGAGTCTATTCAATAGTTAAAACAAACCAAGAGACTAATCCAAATATCGTTGTGTCGGATTGTGTTTAGGAACCATTTCATATTTTGTGCCTTAAATGAAAATAACTATACTTACAGTTCGCGCCCAATACCGGAGTCTCTGAATCCACCGAATGGTGTTTGTGGTGCCACGTAGTTGTACATGTTGACCCTGTAATATATTAGCGTCATTCGTTGTTTTTCTTTACCATTTTTTACATCTTAAAAAACAATGTAGGTACCTACTTTTAGATATATAATATAATTGGATAAATAAATGTGTTTATTTAGTATTTTCTATTCTTTGTAATTAACTAGCTGACTCGTGCCCACTTAGTTGAGCATACAAACAGTATTTTCTCATCGTTTAAACCTTCCCGTGACTTTCACGAATATTTCAAGACTAAAAAATACCACGACACTGCTGTACTAAGATCCTTTGGTGGCGAAAATAATAGTAATCTAAACTTACCATACAGAGCCGGCTCTGGCGTGTTTGGAGAAGTTCATGGCGAGGTTCAGATCGTTGGTGATGACGCCGGCACCCAGGCCGTAGTTGGAGTCATTAGCGCGGTCCAGCACTTCCTCGAAGTTCTCGAACTTTAGGATGCTCTGGACTGGGCCGAAAATCTGTACGAATTTAATTTTAGTTCATATCATACAAATTTTATGGACCGTTATACGTGAATACCGTCCTCATAGTCATCATCATCAAGTAATAAACTCTTGCTAACCAGTGGTGGATTGAAATTTGGATGGGGATGATAGATTCACATATTCAATCCAAATTGCAGTTGCAACACTAGACTCTATCCCCCGATTTCGTTGTTTTGAATTACATCCATATAAATAAATTTTAAAGACGTATTCAATTTAACATAGTGTTGACGCAAGGTTATGAATTAGACCAGAATATATTTTTTTCTATTTGCTGGTCGATGGTTAATCTAATGTTGAAATAGATATTCTATTCTCATTTAAGGAAAATGCTATACAATACACAGTTTGTTTTAACTCCTGTATATAAAAATCTGGTTAAACATTATAGTCGTTCAGTTTGGGAATATTTAATTATGCATCAATAAGCGTAATATTTTTTGTAACTAGTATTACGCAAGCGTTAACGACTAAATTGCCATTTTCTTATATTATATTTATATCGTTAATAATTATACTCACTTCTTCCCTGGCGATTTTCATGTTGTCTTTAACATCAGCAAAGACGGTGGGTTCGATGTAGTATCCACTCTTGCCTTTCCTGTCTCCGCCGGCGACGCATCGTGCCTCGCTTTTGCCGATCTTGATGTAGTTCATCACTTTACCGAACATTTCATCGTCAATCTGTAACGTAATTGCATATTCGTAAATTATGAACCGTTGTGATCTTCAGATTTTACCTTTAACAGAACCTTACCTATATTGGACATACATTGGAACAATTTATAATTTAATAGTTTTTAACATTATCAGTTATCTCTCTATACAGCTTTGTTATCGTACATTGACCGAATTATATTTCGGATCATAGGACTGATTATCCAGGTACAATTTAGCGTCTTAAATATAATTGTAACAAACCTGTGGTCCCTGATGGACGTCATCGAAGGGGTTGCCGACGGCCCTCTTCTTGGCGACCTCTGCGGCTTTAGCGACGAACTTGTCGTATATTCCAGATTGGACGTAAGTCCTGGTCGCTGCGACGCAGCACTGACCACCGTTGGCGAACGCTGCGTCGTGAGCGATTTCCGCCGCCGTGTCGACTAAAAGTGCATTATATGTATTAGAAATCTTAACATCTTTTTTACTATTATGTTGTTTTATATTCTTCCTATTTACAATTACGAGATAGTAGATACTAAACTAGCTCGCTTTGTAAAAAGTACCTCAATTATTGTTGTGTGACATAGTGTTTAAGTGGAGTTTGATCGATTTTTTTAGTTAAAACTTAATGTAAAAATAATTGCTTGGTATCTAAAGCAAGAACTTAAAACTCTTGAACAAGGCCATGCTTTTAAGAACTTTATACAAAGTTAGTTATTTACCATCGGCATCATTGAAGATAACCAGAGGACTCTTTCCTCCTAGCTCCAAGGTCACACGTTTTAGGTTTACTTGGGACGCTGCAGTCATGATGATGCGGCCAACCTGAAAACAATAAATAATTTACTCGCCATTTCATCTACATTGCGAACTTTATTGAGGATCTAATCTTTGGAATTTTTCCCAGGCTAGCGACCATAAATGTAAAGAAAACAGAAAATTGCTCTTACAATCCGTGTTATCATTATACCTTATCCAGTCAAAATTTCACTGTTTATTATTTGGAATTAGGTAAAATTTTAGAACTTTTTATTTTCCTTAATTTTGGATGCATACTAATTAACGTTTAACCTTCTGGCGTTCACAGCAGGGCTTCAATATTCAAATACTTTTTTAAAACATACATCGATAAGAAATAGTTATTTTGGTTGGCACACGTTGTCTAACATTTAATAGAAGAAAACAAAAAATAGACAACATGTCTATTACCTCAGTTGATCCAGTGAAAGCCACTTTGTCTACTTTGGGGTGGTTGGTCAAAGCGGCACCGGCGGTGGGTCCATAGCCAGGTACAACATTGACGACACCAGGAGGGAAACCAGCCTCCTTTACTAAAGCAGCCATGGCCAGAGCTGTGAGCGGGGTCTGTTCAGCAGGCTTCACGACGACTGTGCAACCTGTTCCGAAAATATTAATATAGACCAATTTTGAGCCAAAAACATGGTTGTGATCTAACACTTATTAGGTTTAGTAAAAAGTATAGTTTCTTTCCCGACATTTATAGATCTTTCGTTTATTTCAGTAATTTAAAATCAGTTATACCTTGAAGATACCCATATCGAGTAAAAATTTTCCTTTGATTACGAAAAAAAAGTATTGCTGTCTTTATGACCAAAAAATGGTTTATGACCAAAAAAATTAATTGCATAGTCAAAGATTATTGAAGAATTAGACTACCAAATCCTAGTTTGCATTATGGTAATCGTTTTATACATGGGAATCTACCTATATAAAACAAGATTGTGTTTCACGATCGACTGCGCATTTTGAATTGCGAATTTACTCTGCATCCAATTTGTCATAATGCACCACATTATTATGCGGTAGATATGTTAAGTTCACTAAGTAAACTATAGTAATCTGTTGTGCTGAGCTCACATGAATTTACTTGAAGGGAATTGTAATTAGTATTCTGCTAAGTGATGCTATTTATGTGACACAGGTTCGGCTCGTGTCTCCTTTTGCATGAGTTTCGTCCTCAGTAAATTATATTAGGTATGCAAAATCTTTTAAAACATACCTGCAGCCAAAGCTGGGGCGATTTTCCACACGAACATGGGGATTGGGTAGTTCCAGGGGATGATTTGGCCGCAAACACCAACAGGCTCCTTCATGGTCATGGAGATGACTGGTCCATCTTAAATCAAATCAGTTCACTGTATAACTTTAGTAACTCTCCAGACTGACTATGATAAGGAAATCAGGATCTAGTGATGAGCTCCCAGAGAAACTTGAAGTCGGTTTCATTGGTAAAATATAAATTGTTTAAAAAATTTATTAATTTATAAATTGATTGTATAATTACAATTATATGCATTGCAGAAATGCTTACCAGCTGGGATAGTGTTGCCGTGGATTTTGTCGGCTTTACCAGCATAGTACCTGACCACCTGTGCTGACCACAAAACCTCTCCGGTTGCGATTTTGACAGGCTTGCCGCAGTCCAGGGTCTCTAGTTCACCCAGGTACTTGCTGTCTCTCTCCATGAGATCGGCCAGCTTGTTGAGCAGCCGTCCTCTGTGCGAGGCGTCCATCGTACGCCATTCGGAGTAGCGGTGGAAGGCCTTTACAGCTGCATTGACAGCTAGGTCTACATCAGCCTGGATGTGAAAAACTCTATAAATATTCAAGTCAAAAATGTCTCTATTGAGGTTTATTTAATTGACTTCAAGAAATAAGGGTTTCTCAATTCTCAATTCGACTGTATTTTTTAGGTTTGTCGTTGGAAAACTTCTTACTGGATTAACTGATTTTGATGGTTTTGGATGTTAATTTTCTCTAGTTCTTTATTAGTATAATCAGTCTAATTATAATAATAAAACTGATGAATCAATAGTTTTTTGAATGAATAATAATAACGAAGTTGAATCACCTTGTCTCCCTCAGCAACTTGGACGATGACGGACTCATCGTGGGGGTTGATGGTGGGGAAGGTCTTCTTGCTCGCGGAGTCCACCCACTCATTGTTGATGAAGAGCTACAATAATAATAATTCTATTATATCATTTTGTATCATTTATACATATTATTATAACCTTATCTACCTTCATAGTTACATCATCATTTTTCGTTATCTACTTATTTATTTAGAACATTAAAGATTTTTAACAACATTAATATGATCAATATAAGATATTGTTAGACCGACTGACTAACCCTGACTTGGCATCACATCGATCTCACAACTTTTTACGGTAGAATTATTAAGTAGGCACTTAGCGAGACTTAGCATTTTTTACAAGCTATGTTTTTGATGGTATATATTTTTACTAATAGACATAATCTATGTTTATTTGTAAATCATAGTTTGTATTTCATATTACGTTCCTTACAAAGTGTAAATTTTACATAATATAGAACGTTTTACATGACATTAAATTTTATAAGTATTCGAGTGTTGAACACAGTAATACAATTTGCGTTGATTTCGCTGTTAAAATATTGGAAATTAGTAACACTTCCTAAATAAACAATAAGAACACCTACACAAATATTAACAGATAAAAATTTAAGATGTATCTACATTAATATTGGTTGATATGGTCAGAAGTTTCTTCAATATTACATATCTTATCAAAACAAAAACATGTTTATTTGTTGATAGGGAAAACATATTACATTTTTTAAACGGTTTTTCATACATTAAAATATTTCACATATTAATGAAGAAAACAAACATACCTTTGTATATTTGATGTTAACCTTGGCCATGGCGTACACTAAACGTTATTTTACACGTCCCGAACTGATGTCACCACTCACCGCACGCAGCTCCACTTGCCCAATGACCGTTCCACGCCTACCGGGCTATACATATACTCGTTATCTTGAAGATAACGTTCTTGCCACGTCACACGTGAGAACTGCTGCATGAAATAGCAGCTTTTTTCCGACCGTAAAGACGAAAATGGTTCATCATGGTATCTACTGTAACAACAAAATGAAAATATCGAGTCATGCTCTCTGTACGGTTCAAGTACGATTGAAGTAGGAACTAGTGCATATATCGCATTAGGGTGAAGGAGCAGGAATTTATTTTGGTAGTCATGGTCACGACTCACGGGCAATACAAGGCGTAATCATTACGCGATATAGATATAAGTTTATTATTGCACCATATTATGACATTACGCCGTTGTAGCATAGAGCGTAAAATTCAGTTTTACCAGAGTAAAAGAATTTGGGAAAGATGGTGGATATAGAAAGGCATTGTTTTTTATAACGTTTAGATGTACATACAAATAATCAAAAATAAACTACGTTTATAAAAACCGAGTTCAATAACTAAAAAGCATAAAATAATATTTTTATAATGTTGTTACAATTAATATTCTTTTTGAAGTCGGTGTCAGCAAAGGTGAGTTTCAGGTCAGCAACTTTGACATGTTGTTCTTTTAGCTGATACCGACTCTTAACGAACATTGTTCGCAGAGTCAACATCCTGAGGATGCTCCGGGGTCGGAGCGAAACGCGCGTCGAGTTTTGCAACCTGCATGGTGGTGGGACATTGCACGATCGTGTTAACATTATTGCTTGTGTGGTGGTGGTGTTTTCATGGTTTTTGCTTGCGAGTGTACGCATAAGCAGTGTGGGAGGAGGGACATGCATCAAACGCATGCCTATGCGTACACTCACTCATCTGCTTGCAGGTTGTGGTTATAATTGTTTCGCGGGATATTGCTAGATATAATATATTTAAATTGTATGATACCGACTCCATAAAGTACATTTTATGCTTTTTAACTGTCGGTTTTTTAAGCGTAGTTTCTATGTTATCTTTTACATTTTACTGTCTCTAAGGGCCGATTTTTCAATCGACAGATAACTTTTATCTAAGGAATAAATATGTGACCTACAGATTTTGTATGGAACAAATGTCAAAGTCACATGTTTATGCAACAGATAAAAGTTATCTGACGATTGATAAATCGGCCCTAAGTAAAAGTAAGCTTCAGTCGTCCATAGCTACAGTAGGATAAATCCTACGATGTAGCTACGTTGCTACAGACAGACTGACAAACACCACACACTCCATAATTTATGATTTCCACATCCTTTTTGTGTCGAGAATCAGAATTATTTTTAAGCGTCTTCCAAAAATGCTTTTTTGGAAGTCGCTTAAAAATAACAACACATACTGACCTTAGATAGGGCTGCCATCCGTCCGGGTTTCCCCTGTCCTAGTTTGGAAGCCATCCGGGGAGCGTCCGGGGGGGTTTTAAGTTGTAGTCGGTTTTACCCGACAACACATACTGACCTTAGTTCTTAGACTATTACTTACACTAACGTGCGTTTGATATTTTATATGTAGGGTGAACTTCGATATTGGGATAGTTAACATTAATGTTATATATTATGGTTTTGTTCAATAACATAACAAACTATAAGGTATTAGTAGACTGACGGTGACTATAAGATGCAATACCTGATGACATAAGAATGTCTGACTTTTAGAACCATCAAGGCGATGAAAAGAAAATAAAATCATACAGCCAAACATAATACTTATAGCCTCATTATAGTCGGTTAACATAATATTTAGCCGATAGCAAAAATGCACTTATAAAATATACAAAATTAAAAACTACAATGTTAAAAGATTAAAGCAAGTCAATGATATTATGACATTGGCCTGTAACGACTCCCAGAATACAGATAAAGAGAGAGCCAAACTGATAAAATTATCTAAAAGACGTCTTGACGACACCCAAATAGCCGTCTAAAATAATAAACTATAATAGTAATAAAACATTTATACCACACATTCGCTAATCCTGGTTTTTAATTTTTTCTGATACGTTAAAAAGTTAAAACAATTTAACAACATATAAAGGCAGCAACTACTAGCACAAAGTACCGGGGTACCTATTTAGGTACACCGCTGATATTCATGTTGCTGCCTTTAAGTATTTAAAAACCTAAAAAATATGGTCAGATTTTCAGTCTGTGTTTAAATATCCAGGAAACAAATTGGAGTACATTTTATGATAAAATTAAAACATAGGAACAAAGATCAAGTCGTTTGTTAGTTAATAATGAAAAAAATATCTAAATCTGTTAAGTTTGGCGGAGGAAACAGGGGTCTCCTAATCGTCGATTTCTCACGATTTAAATTTCAGTCCAAGCTGCAGTTACCACTATCGGTTTGATCGGGCTGTTGTGGGACAGCAATAGAATTTACTGATACCTATTTTACATTATATAGACCGTGGTGATTGTTATATAGAATATATAGTTCTAGTCAGCTGTGTTTAAACATCCAGGAAACATGTTGGAGTAAATTTTATGATTTCAATCAAAGCATAGATCAAGCCTATTTTAGTTTATAATGAAAAAAGTACTTAAACCGGTTAAGTTTTGGAGGAGGAAACAAGGGTCTCCTTATCGTCGATTTCTCGTGCTTTTTCGCTGTGTTTGATTATTGTATGTGTTTTTTTTTATGTAGAAATAAAGAATTTTACTATCTTCTTTCTATAACAATATCTTTATTTTACGCGGCGCGCGAAGTAGGCGTGTATGACAATATAAACTCAAAGCATATATTACCTATAATTACGTAGTTAGGCACACATACTCACTAAGATTATTCTTTTCATAATATTTATAATCATAACGGTCATCACGGACTCAGCTGAATCAAAGCTGCCTGGCGTGTCGCCAGACACTATGCCCTTAACGCTATTGTTCGTAGAAATCGTAGAGCTTTGATCTCCCCAAATCGCAATCATTCCGTGCGTGCTTTACCAGAAGCTATGGCAAACGTCAATATGGCCTAATCCTTATCCAGTGATAGAAAGGTCGCTCCTTTGGGACGCCACGTGCGTAAGCACAATCGCCGCCTTTCATATAGGCACCGCACAAACTGCGGGCTCTCCTGCACAGTATGCTGCTAGACTCAAACATTCAAATATGCATAACTGGAGCGGCAGGATGTGTTTGTTTCATTCGCCGTAGAGACCGGAGGCCCCAGGCGAAGATTCTCGTCCATGAGCTGGGCCGACGACTGTGGATCAGCGGCGTACTTGGCTCAACAATTTTCCCTGGCTATACAGCTCGGCAGCGCGGCTAGCATAATAGGAACTTCTGAGCCTTGGACGCTGCGGGGCGGGCTATTCGATTGAGCCTATCCTTCTTCTCCATTTGTATATAACGGTTGTAAAAAGAACAATCAATATAATTTTTGTGTAGGATTATACTACCTTATGTCATTCTGGAAATATGTTTTTCTATTTTTTTTGCTTTTCGTTACTCTTGCGACAAAAAAATAGTAAAAAGTAAAAATAAAAAAATACATTTCCAAAATGAGGAAAGGTATTATAATAGTCTCAAAGTTATAGTGACTGTTCTTTTTACACTTTTTTTACTTACCTATATTTTGTATATTTTTGTGTAGTAATTAATACCTATAAATTGTATGTATATGTAGGCTTTAATTTATTATACTATAACTTGTTTTTAATTATTTATATGGAAATATAATTTATCATAATAATCATTATCTGCATTTTTATGTGGGAAATAATATTTGAAATAGGTTTTATTATGGTTGTTTTTAAATAAAATGTCATCTTCCATGCATACCGAATAAAAGATTATTCTCGTGAAGAAACAAGTATTAAAAATATTACCTATTATATTCTTGGTTACCTGAGTGTCATATTGTAATATTATCTTTATCTTCTTCTTCTTATCTTCTTATACATAAAAATGAATTGCTGTTCGTTAGTCTAGCTAAAACTCGAGAACAGCTGAACCGATTCGGCTATTTTTAGTCTTGAAATATTCGTGGAAGTCCAGGAACGTTTAAACGGTGAGAAAATACTGTTTGTATACCCAACGAAGTGGGCACGGGTCAGCTAGTTTAGTATAAAATTTACCTATCTCAGATCACAAAGTATATTATTTACTTTTGTTTTTTAATACACATCACAAATCCAATAAGTAGATTCTTAGGTTTATGTTTAGTTTTATTAGTAAAATATTTACTTCTTCTCTTATATATCTTATATATATATAAAATAAAAATGAATTGTTGTTCGTTAGTCTGATTAAAACTCGAGAACGGCTGGGCCGATTGGGCTAATTTTGGTTTTAAAATGTTTGTCGTAGTCCAGGGTCTAAACGGTGAGCAAATAAGGAAAAATTACGAGTAAGATAGAGTAAGACGACAATTCCATTTTCCCATATAAAAGTTGACCACTTACTTTCTGTCAAACATTTGACGGTATTTGTACTCTCAGTTCCACTCGAATTGAAGAACGCATTTAAACAAGACTTTTGAATCGACAACATAATATCAACATTGCTCATAAACATCGTGTATTTAAATTTCAAAATATAAAAATAATTAATGTGTTGACATGTTTGATGGGTGCCAACCTTACAGTGTTACCAACTCTCAAAAATATTTTTATTACTTATAATAATATTAAGTGTATCCGAACGTTCCATTGTTTTGTCCATAGATTTAGAGACTTTTTGCTAAGCTTTAACATCATTGGTTTTGTCATCTCATGTTAAAAAAAAGAAACATTTAATTGGAGAAATACTGAAATACTATGTATAAAAATGGATCTCAAAATGTGTTGGTAAGCGCATAACTCAACAACTCCTGGATCAATTTGGGCAATTCTTTTATTGTTGTATTTGTTATGGTCAGGATTAGGTTTTTATGAAATAAAATGTTAAAAAAAAACTATAACCCGACTTCGCAAAAAATGGGTCTAAAAAGTCTGAAACAAGAAAATAATTCAATTTGAAATCCAGAAATGCATAGGTCCAAAAATGGTCAAGGTAGAGCCGTGGTCGCACCCGCTATTGGCATCGAGCCTTAAATTTTTTTTACCGTATTACGGTGTGAACTAATGCTTAGATTTTATTAGCGGGTACGACCACGGCTCTACCTTGACCATTTTTGTACCTATGCATTTCTGGATTTCAAATTGAATTATTTTCTTGTTTCAGACTTTTTAGACCCATTTTTTGCGAAGTCGGGTTTTTTAATCTTTTTTTTTATTTAATATTTTTCTGTTTCCACATCAAATATAATTTAATTATTAGATATATTTTTATTTAACTGTCCATGACATAGAAAGTATCAACTCCTAGATACTACTTGTAAGTCCGCATTTTAAACCTTTATTTTGAATCCAACAATAAAATATAATAATAAAAAAAAAATATAAATACATATTCGTAATGTGCTTGCCAAGACCTATCTTTTGATACCAAACACGAGACAAATATCTTAATTTAATTTTTTTTGGAGATAATATAATATAATATAATAATATAATATCTATGGACGCTTCACACCACGTCAATCTGGCCCTGTGCTAAGTATCCGAAGAACTTGTGTTACAGGTACCAGACAACGGAAATATGTTTAATACTTTTATACTATACACATATTTAAGATTTTTATTATATTATACACAAATTTAATACACATCCATGACCCAGGAACATTGAAAACTTTTTGTTCCCTCGGCGGGATTCGAACCCGCGACCTTTCGTTCGAGCACCAACGCGCTCAACCAACTGCGCTACGGAGGTCGTCAAGATAGTTTTTAAGGTATAATTTTCAAAGTCCAAAATTTTTCAAAAAATTATGTAGCCTATGTTACTCGCGGCATTAATACAAATCGATTGACACCTCATTCATCAAAATCGGACCAGTAGTTAAGCCGCTACGAGGGAACATACATACATACATACATACATACATACATACATACATACATACATACATAGACTGCCAAAATCATTACCCTTCCTTTTGGCTTCGCCGAAGTCGGGTAATAAATAAGCAAAATAAAAAAATTCGCGTTGCAGGGTCCGGTTTTACGGATTCCGCGTTGCGGGTTCCGGGTTCCACGTTGCGGGTTTGCGGGTTCCGGGTTTTTGTTTTTTTAAATTGAATTTCATTATGTACAAACTATTTGTATGCTCAATGAATTGGGCACGGGTCAGCTAGTCTTATATATAAAAATGAATTGCTGTTCGTTAGTCTCGCTAAAACTCGAGAGGCTTAATCGATTCGGCTATTTTTGGTCTTGAAATATTTGTGGAAGTCCTGGAAAGGTTTAAACGGTTTGTATGCCCAACGAAGTGGGCACGGCTCAGCTAGTTTAGTATAAAATTTATCTATCTCAGCTTACAACTACACTTACTTTTGTTTTTTGTATTTTTTATGTTTTTTGTATTCTTTTGTTTTCTGTGATGTGTATTATCACAGATCCAATAAGTAGATTCTTAGGTATGTATATATTTAGTTTTATTAGTAAAATATTTACTTATATTAATTAAAATATTTTGTCAGAGAAAAATTAATTTTAAATGTTTATAAATATACAGTACATAGTAAGTGGATTATCAAAATAAGCAAAACATGAAGATTTCTATACAAAAACATGCACAATTGTTTATGCCCAGGTATCAATAATTAAAATTACTTTATCTACGTACTAATTAGGTATGAATTCTTTAGTTCACGTAGCAACTCTTTAAGAAGGTGCAATGAAAGACAATGATAATAGAAATAAATTGATAATAACTTTTCTGTCTATCAGAAATGGACTGGCTGTAAGTTTTAATTACACAAGATTAAGTTTAAAAAACTAAAACTCGACTACTAAAAACACACTAATAAATTCTTGCAATTCTATTATAAAATAAACTAATAAAATCTGGTGATGAAGAACATCAGCTGTGAGCAACAGCTAATAATATTTACATATTAGAAATGTGCTAACAAAGCTCTTTCAAATAGTTAATGGAATCAGGCGTTACTTTGCGGAAATCCACATCATAAAATTTAAATATATTTATCTAGCAATATCCCGCGAAACAATTATAACCACAACCTGCATGCGTTGATCATCAAACGCATGCCTATGCGTACACTCACTCATCTGCTTGCAGGTTGTGGTTATAATTGTTTCGCGGGATATTGCTAGATATAATATATTTAAATTTTAAAGCTCTTTCATTTTGATACTTCACACAATACTGTCTTTACTTTATGTCTCCTAGAGAGTGCTGTAGCCATTTTAACGTGATGTAGCATATAACCAGCGGACAACAAATCCAACGACACCTCATTTGTCTATTTATCTTGACTAGTTTAAAAGTTATGAGGGAACAGCTGATGAAAATACATAGCCACATACATGCAGGTCAAATTCATAACCCTCCTTTTTGCTTCGCGGTACTCGGGTAATAAAATATAGATCACAGTCCTGTGAAAAGCCACAAAATCCATAAAATTCTTAATCGACTATACCTAGGTATAGCCTATTTTAACCGGGCTCATACGTAAATATACGTATCTATTGACACCTCTTTCATTACAATCGCATCAGTAGTGCTGTGGACCGTGGAACATTCATACATGCATACATAGTCTGCCAAAGCATTTTTCTTGGCTACACCGTCAGGTAGAAATGCGATAATGACAAAAAAACTATATTTTTAAAGAAACTGCGGATTGTTTTTGTTACTCTTGTACAAACGCTATAAAAGTTTAATATTTTATGGTTCTTGTATCTCCGGAGTTGTGCGAATATTTTTTTGCACAAATATCTTTTCGTATTTTATGTCGGATCACTAATCGTATAAGTTTTCGCAACTTTGAAATGCACTTAATTCCAAAACATACGTCTAGCAAATTTTTTCTGATTGCATAAAAAAAAAACAGTATTTTATTTGATGTCAAATGCCCAATTATAGTAATTGTGCCCATTTTGACCTTAGTCGCCTCGAGTTGTTAGTCATACCACGTATTGCTACTTCCTAAACACTAAAAACATAATATTTACCTTCCCATCCATCCCATCTCCACTTACCTAGAGCTTTCTGAGTACTTCACGTACTTATTTATTATTATTTCTATAGTATATAGGTACGTATTTTTTTCGAAATACAGTTCGAAAACAAAATTTATGGTGGCATTTGACATAAGCTTCGCTAAGTAACATGCGCATGTGCATTGCGCGTGTCACTTAGCGAAGCTTATGTTAATTGCTATCGATTTTTTTTTTCGAACTTCCTAAGTGGTGTTAGTTCCTAAGTATAAAAAAAAATCTGTACCCATTGTACAAAAAATAATTGTATCTTTAAAAATTAATATCTTAAATCATCATAGCTTAAATTGATTGAGTTTATTTTAAAGATGACATAGTCGAGTGAGTTCTTAGCAAATTCATCATGATCACTCACGACTGATTAATTCAGACTTCAATTAACTTTTAAAATTTTGTATTTTTTAGGTCTCGATCCAGCTCGTCCTCTCGTATCAGAGTATGGGTCAAGCCAGTTCCGGCTCGGAAGGGACGACGCGTACATCGTGCAAGTCCTGCACACAAACGCCGGGTTCCTGGGAGAGACTGGTCTGATAGGACACACGGATTTCTGCATCAACGGCGGACGGATGCAGCCAGGGTGTGCAATGTATGAACCTAATCTGATGCGTAAGTATATACGCTTATGGCGTTTGGTATTGCTTACCAGTAGCATATATACAGGCTATAATATTAATGAGTGATAATTCTATTAGTGTGTATATGGGTCTCGTATTCGTTGTTTACTGAGAAAGTACAAACGCTGAAAGTACTTTTTAAAAATTTATTGTATGGTAAAATTTATGATGATGGGACAAGTGCAATTCTCATACAAACATGAAAGTCAAAAATAAGCCTTTAGCGCTGGTGCTTTCACACTAAACTCTACATAGGAGGCACATACACATACAATCTAAAGTATTATCACTCATTTATTTAACATCTTGTATAATAGGTATAACTCGTAGTAAATATCCTCCTCTCTTTCTACCGCGCGGCGAAAATGTATGCCTGCTTCGGTTGTTTCGTTTTCAACTTTTGTCGGCACTGCCGAAGTGCATCCTGTATTTTTTTATTTATATTTAGCTGCCATGATAGGAAGAAATTCTTCATCTTATTTTTAATTACTAGATAAATAGGTATCAACGAGACATGAATCGGCAACTATGATACCGGGTTGCGCGATTGGGTGTATGATATCGAATGGGACAAACATAAGTCACAGACATTAATATTATAATTAATGTTTATCAACAGCCATACATTGTACAAGCATAGAATATAGATTAGACTTGTTAAGTAGTATCGATTAGATTGTTCGCTAAAAATAGCTACTAGTTCAATACCTAAAGAATATAATATAAAGATAGTAACTTTCATTTCTTTCTTTTTCTGAAATAGTCCGTAGATCATTCCGATTCATACTAAGGCATTGTTTCACAATTAGTGGTACGCGTACCCCTAGGGGTACTTGTAGTTACATAAAGGGGTACGCTCGGCTATTAGGAAAAACAACAAATTCCAAAGTATTATTTTATAACGATATATTATTATTATTATATATAATATTAGTATTATATTATACATTTTTTTAATTAAATTTCTACAATATAGCTACCTACCACTTCGAAAAAGACCTCAAGCTTGCGTACCCCACGCTGGCTTGGTAGTCCGTCATAGTCATTTAAGCTTAAAATTTAAAATAGTTATATCATAGCTTTTTGTACTCCCGACCACATCCATCGACTGAGAATCAAAATAAGTCAATTCGAATCTGAATCAAAATTGAATCAGTTTAGAGAGTAAGGCCCTTGAACCTACTTGCCGGCCACAGATGCCTTTAGATTCGTCTTCAGGACGTTTAAGCAATTCCTAATAGTTAATTGAATCAGGCGTTACTTTGCAGAAATCCATAACATAAAATTTGCATATATTATATCTAGCAATATCCCGCGAAACAATTATAACTACAACCTGCAAGCAGATGAGTGTACGCATAGGCATGCGTTTGATGCACCTCCCTCCTCTCACACATGAAAACACCATGCAAGTTGCAAGAGTTTTGCAACTTGCGTGATGAATATTTAAATTTTTTCAATTCCTAATACTCATTAGGAGAACTCTCCTCTAGTATAATTACATTTGTAATGTTTCTACAATTCCATAATTCCAGGTGTCGCCCGCTGTAGCCACTTCATGAGCTCCTGCTACTTCGCGGCCTGCGTGCGCCGGCGGCTGAAGGTTCTGGGCATGCCCTGCGACACCACCTGCCCTAAACAGGGGCGGTGGGGGTTGAACCCGGCGCGGAAGCCGCTTATGTTGGGAGACGATATGCCGGAATCGTAAGTATTACCACTTTCCTACAAAATATTTCTACGATGCTCTGTCCTTGTCTCTCAAGACTTTTCCAACATGTCAGACAAGGCGACATGTACAGATTGACGTATAGTGTGTAAATATGTTTGTTTTATTTATTATTTTATATTTATTGTGAAAACCAACAGCTTAATATACGATTTTACAAACTTAGTATTTTACCAATAATATAGCCAGTAAGAGGTTTCCCATAAGTGATTTTGATTTTATATTAATTAATTTGATTTTATATTACGGAGGGCTTAATCTATGGACGCTTGCACACAGTACTTGAGGGGAGACTTAGGTATGTCCAGAAGTGGACGTCATAGCTGAAATACAAGTTACAAGTTATGTTATATTAAGAAAGAGGGAACAGTTTTTAGAATAAAATGTATACTATTAATACAATAAAGTTAACTACAATTTATTTGGCATCGAATTAGTTACCATAGTTTGGCACTAAGGGCGCTGTTTCTATACAATCTATTTGGCATCGAATTAGTTTGTATCTATTTGGCATCGAATTAGTTACCATAGTTTGGCACTAGAGGCGCTGTTTATATACAATCTATTTGGCATCGAATTAGTTACCATAGTTTGGCACTAGGGGCGCTGTTTCTATACAATCTATTTGGCATCGAATTAGTTACCATAGTTTGGCACTAGGGGCGCTGTTTCTATACAATCTATTTGGCATCGAATTAGTTACCATAGTTTGGCACTAGAGGCGCTGTTTCTATACAATCTATTTGGCATCGAATTAGTTACCATAGTTTGGCACTAGGGGCGCTGTTTCTATACAATCCATTTGGCATCGAATTAGATACCATAGTTTGGCACTAGGGGCGCTGTTTCTATACAATTTATTTGGCAATAAATTAGTTACTATAATTTGGCACTAGGGGCGCTGTTTCTATACAATCTATTTGGCATCGAATTAGTTACCATAATTGGGCACTAGGGGCGCTGTGGGGCGCTGTTTCTATACAATTTATTTGGCAATAAATTAGTTACCATAATTTGGCATTAGGGGCGCTGTTTCTATACAATCTATTTGGCATCCAATTAGTTACCATAGTTTGGCACTAGGGGCGCTGTTTCTATACAATCTATTTGGCATCGAATTAGTTACCATAATTTGGCACTAGGAGCGCTGTTTCTATACAATTTATTTGGCAGCAAATTAGTTACCATAATTTGGCACTGTTTCTATACAATTTATTTGGCATCGAATTAGTTACCATAGTTCGGCACTAGGGGCGCTGTTTCTATACAATTTATTTGGCATCGAATTAGTTACCATAGTTTGGCACTAGGGGCGCTGTTTCGATGCCAAACAAATTGTAGTTAGTTAACTACAATTTGTTTGGCATCAACACAACTTACGAGTGTCACTTTCACGGTGACGAAGTTTCGTCACCGTGAAAGTGACACTCGTAAGTTTTTCCAAAATATTTTATGTGTGCTAATTTATATATTTTGTTTCAGATCAAGAGGAATGTATTGCGTTGATATGTCGGACCATGTTGAAAGTTGTCCCTTTGAGTAGAATAAGTTCAAGAATCAAGCCGCATGGAAACAAAGGTTGCTAAGAGTACACCATCGTCGCTTCATCTCATAACAATTATTAAATTCCTTGATTGACATATATCGCAGTCATCTGGTCAAAGCTACTATTTGATTGAATGACTAGCGCGTTTATTGAATGACGACATTTAATTGAATGACTTAAGGACAACTTGTCAAGTTTTTTAATGTAACGTACAACGTCTTAATTGAACGAATTGAACTTAAATGAATTGAAAGTCATTTAAGATGACTTCGTAATGTTTGGTTAAGGTGACCACAAGTTCGCTTACAACATACAAGGTAACTTTAGCTAACGAGACATATGACACACTTTATGATTTTATATTGTATTTTAAGATATGCAATAGTGACTATTTTTATCAAATAATTCAAGTAATTAAAAGAATCAAAGATAGATGTTTAATGTTGCTGTCACACTATTTTTATACAAATAGCGCACTTTAAAGTAACTAAATTTTTATCATGTGACTGATTTTACGTCCGCACTGTTCAAAGGATGTTACAGACCCCTAACTGATTGGGCGTTGAGTGACGCTTGTTCAATCAACGTTCGGCCTAATCTTTCAATTTCAATGTTGTCATTCAACGAACGCGCTAGTCATTCAATTAAGTAGCAGATTCAACAAGATAACGGCGATACATTTATTACGTGTAGCAAACATTTTAGGTGCAATTTTACCGGAATCATTATTACACTAAGATATTTCTTATAGAAACATTTACACTCATGTCAAACCTACCTATATATATAAGATGAGTGTAAATGTTTCTATAAGAAATATCTTTACATAAACATAACTATTTATTTTTTATGAATATCTAAGAGACATAAGGACCAGATTTTTTTAATGTAAAACGTTAATTATGGACTGCAGTTGAGCGCTGTAATTTTTATTCTCAAAAATAGGAATTCCATTTATTTTAGATTTTATTATTTATTTTATTACTAAGTTAATAATAATTAATAGTTTTGTTAATTAAATATTTAGTTACCGTATTTTGTCTGTAATGTAATTACGGTCACCAACTATGTTTTGTTGTTAATGTTACCCACTATAATTATGTACAAATAACATAAAAATATTTACATTTTAATATTTTGTGTTTATTTTAAGAAAAGTGATAATAAAAAAGGAATTAAATCAGTAGTTTGCATGGTAAGTACTCGGAGTCACTGCAAAAAGAATTAAATTAAGTAATTAATTAATACTTAAATATTTTTATTTTTAAAGAGTGGGTTAAGAGAATAAAATCAGCAAGTAAACAATAATAATAATATTATATAAATGTAATTATGGTAGTCGCTAAAGACCTTCGTTGTTAAAAAGCGACTTTAAATAAAAAAATAAAAAAATATATATATTACCGTATTCTGTACACATACAAAAAATAATAATTTTCTTCATAATCTTCCCGTTACTCGATGCTACGAATTTCGTAGCGACGAGTGCTACGAATGACGGTACAAAGTAATATTTTATATTTCTTGATGACAATTATATACAAAATTGCATTTTACATTAATGTATATCTGAATACTGCATTTAACATTATTTATTATACAAATAATATTTAGGAAAATAAGAATTGAAACACAAGTTTTGCACTTCAGTTATACTTATAACACAAAGACACATTATTTTGTTTAATTTATTTTTAGTTTTAATAAAGCAATTTTATGGTTTAATGTTTTTTCTTTTCGGTTACTTTGGCTGGTGTGAAACTGACGTCTATTTCCGTACATGAGAAGTTGCACTCATCATTGTAGAAGACGGACTTGAACGTCATGTTGCCGTACAAAAACTCTCCCCCATAGTAGGCCTGCGCTACCTTTTCTATGTCGATACTTATGTGGTATTTGCCCTGGAAGATTAGAGAACAGGGATACAAATAGGCACACTTATCGTTCATATAACCCCGCCACCAATTTCTGAAACGGTGGCCGGATTCATTGAAATTAAAAACAAAAACATTTTGTTCCAATGTTGGGGTCGAACTTAGGACGTCTGGAGTCGAGAGCGAAGCCTCAACCACTGGGGACAAGGATCTTGGAGGCAAGGTAGTTTATAGACACCATTTAACTACAATGTTCTTTATATCGAGTAAAGATAAAAGGTAGTTGCTACAAAACCAAATTATATGTGCGCAAACATAGGTAAGTGTTCATCTGAAAAATGGTCTTGTACCCTTTTGGAAGCGGTTTAAAAATTGGTTGACTCGTTAAAGATAATTATAGTTTTACTACCATTTACGAGACCTTTGTGCCGTAGACAGACATAGCCCAAAAAACTGGTGATCAACTTTTTGCCTGGCGCAATTCATATTTGTCCGGAATGATTATGAAGTTATGTAAATTCATGATGTCATGATAACTATATAAAATTTATCACAACTATAAGTATAAATAAGGATAATAGTAATGTCTCGATCACGCTCACGAATATGAGTCACAACTTAATAAGTACTTATGTATGCCTTTTGAGAAGCGTAATTTTTAAGGTTTAAGGCAAAAGGGAAAAAAACGGGCCCCTATTATTAAGCTGTATTTATAATTGACTGTCGACACGAAAAGGAGGTGGAGATTATAAATATGGAGTGTGTGGTGTCTGTCAGTCTGTCTGTCGTAGCTACCAAACGAATGTATTCTATTGTAGTTTACTTTGACTTAGATACACTAAAAAATAAAAAATATAAAAAACTACGTTTAAAAAAACCAACTTCAACAACTAAAAAGTAAAAACTAATCTGAGCAATCTACTTACGTGTTTGAAACATTAAATATTTTTAATAATATTGATATGATCACTTTATAGTAAGTCGGTCGGTCTAACAACATCATAAGACGTTGTTAGACCGATCGACGACCGATGTTTTTACGGCAAAAAAACTAAGTAGTGTGATTTGGCATTTTACAAGTTATGTTTTTGTATAAAAGTACTTATATAATACTCATTATGCATTATTCAAATTACTTACTTTCTGGAATTCACAGCTCTGCGTAGCATTTAATATTGCTTGAAATAATCCCTTCATATATAAATGGTCGCAGGGTTTCTTCATTTGCAGTCTCAGAAGTGGTTGCTTGTTCATTATTACAGTTATTTTACCCTTAAACAAGCGTAATTAGCATCACATTGCATTACATATAATCAAAAAAGTAAATGTAAATAAAATATAAAGGGCAAACAGAAACTAGTGTATGATTAATTACGGTCACTGGCCCACCTTACATTTCCACTACTGCAACTCCTGTGAGCCAGGATCGACAGCGGTAACCAACTACGAAAACCCTTTGATATCATCTCGGGGATATCCGAGAGATAAGCTAAATCTGTCTTGAGAACCGCAACGAAATCTATACTAAATACTAATATCTATTATAAAGCGGAAGAGTTTGTTTGTTTGTTTGTTTAAACGCGCTAATCTCAGGAACTACTGGTCTGGATTTGAATATTCAAGGATTTACGTTGCTTGCGCTGCATAAACGGTTTAAGTTACTCAAAAATATGTATGAAAGAATTATTCCCTTTTAATAATCATATTAACAAAAACCAACGTGAGCAATCAAAAGATAATCGCGATAGTATTGCCGACAACCACGCGAACGAAGTCGCGGGCACAGCTAGTTAATCATAAAGAATTAGGAGTTGTAGGAATTATATTTTTTTCCTTTGTATTCACTAGTATTTTTATGCGCCCCCTGTAAGTAACTAGGGTAGGTCGAGGCAAATACTTTCCTAAATACAAGCTTGTTCTCTTGTCCGCGGCTCCAACCGCGTAAATCACAAATATCATGTTGGATCACTGTAGGTTTTCGGGATTAAAAACTTTGCGTCTGTTTTAACACAGAGCCTAGACTTTCCGTACCAAATTTATTAAAATCTGGCCCCTGGGGCCTTACTTATTATCAAAATCGAATCAGTTCGGAGACAAACTGATCCAATTTTGATATACATTCGACCGTACCGCGTATGATTTTCAGTTGATTGATATGGTCGGGAGTACAAAAAGTTACGATTTTCTTTATTCTAGTTAGTTTCAAAGTAATTCACCAAATAAAATACCAAAATCCGTTAAGATCGAACTGATTCGATTCTTAATTGTGTTGGGAATAAGCCTGCAATACCTAGTTTGTGCGTGAAAGTCACATTAATTTATTCATCCTCACAAACATTTACATTTACAGTTAGTATTAGAATGTCATTACTCAATTATATATATTACTAATAATTTGAGGAAAATCACCCGGTTTGGAATATTAGTTTTCACTATTTCTATACTATAATCCATGTGTGTCTTGTTGCTCAGTTTAGCAGATATTTTGCAGCAGTCCGTACGCTTAGGTCCTTTGCATAAGTTCAAATTTAAAATATTCAATGTAAACTTGCCCTAAAATTAAACAAAAAGTTTATTTATTAATTAAAATACTTCATTGTCACTTGGGATTGTAGATACTTACAAATTCTTGTGGCGAATGGGTGTAAATTTGATCAAAAAAATACAATAAACAAAATAGAGGAATAAAATATTTAAACATTTTGAAAACTAAAAGAACAATGTTACATTTTAATATAAGAGCAATACTATCACAAACCTACCTCTATTAATAAGAGTACTTCAAATACAGATTAAAACATAAGGCTTATCACACACTTAGTGTGACTCGTAAATATTATTGTTTAGAATTATTCGTTTATATTGCATCCATATTTATAACTCAGTTTTGCACTGTTTTATGTAAATAATAATTAAAGATGCGAATGGATGAAGGTGATATGTCGCAACATTTTAAGCGAGAAAATGGAGTTTAAACTGTCACGTAAATATTTTAGGATATTTCGTAATTAGTATTCGTAGTATTAAGTACATAGATTCTAAAGACGGTTTTTTAGAATTATTTACTTATACGTATTCGTTACGACGACATATTAGGAAATGTGACAGTCTGAACTAAATTTTCTCGAAATCGGAATTTTGCGACCTTCATCCATCCATGTATTCAATTATACATGTACGGTATAGTATAAGTAGTAGCACGGGTCAATACGTCATGTCATAATATTCAAAAGTGTAAAGGCCAAAAATTGTTTTTTTTTTCTTTAAGTGATTTATATTATGATCTCTGTATGTAAATGTTTGTTTGCCCAGGCCAATTGCACTTATTAGTATTTAGTGTGTGTATATCCTTAGATCATGAAGATAGCTCTCTTTATATCGTTAAAATAACAACTAAATAAAATACAATGTTCCTGTAATTATGTTTAGTCTGATTTGTCACAATTACCATAACTATCTGTACTTCCACCAAAGATAAGTACGAAGTGATAACTATAGTCCGTTCAGAGTTGATTTTCCGCGGAGTTTAAATCTGAGTTATCTTTATATCGTTGGAATAAAGGTCCTTTTACTGGCTTTCAACGTACTGTATAGAGTATATTATTACAATACATGACTTACCTTATCTATTTAAGGATAAACATTAGGTAGTACTTTTTGCTGCTGACACTTCACAAATTTTTAATGTGATGCAAAAACAATCAAATTATCATGAGGAAAATTGTGCTCTCCGGAAAATAGTACATAGGTTTAATGTTACTTACTTTTTCATGCTTTTTCTAATAAAACAAAATGTTTAAAGTTTAGTTTGCCCAATGTAAGGCAAGTACAAATCAACTTATTAAATAATCTATACATATAATAAATCTGTAGAGCAGTCGTGTCTGTACATTGAAGATATTTGAGAAAAAATATTATAGGGGACCTTTATTTACGCAATAGTACCCAAAACAATGATTTTTGAAATTTTTGTCTGTTTGTCTGTTTGTCTGTTTATCTGTTTGTCTGTTTGTCTGTGCGTTTGTGCACGCTAATCTCAGAAACGGCTTATCCGATTTAGATGTACTTTTCAGTAATATATTGCGGCAAGCTTCATTTAACATTTAGTGTTTGTTTCATAAAAATCGGTTTATAAATAAAAAAGTTATGACAATTTAAAAACATCATGTCGTACTTGCTGGACATTTGTAGGAAGCGCGCCGGCCCGGGAGCCGCGCGCTGCTTCAAATTTTATTCGCAGCGAACGCACCGGGGGAGAATGGCATTCGATAAAAGTGAATTTCATTTATTTATAATATTACTATTATAAAGGGTTTGTAAAGACAACAATTATTTTTTTATAGGCGTAGGATAGTTTGTTTTCAAGTAAACTATTATACAATATACCTAATAAATAGAATTTTGATTTACACGTATTATAGTTAAACTATAAAAGTTAGGTCATTATAACTTAGATTTATGTATTTCTTGATCATTTATTTCTTAGTTTTTATACTAGGTAGGACAATCTGAGTTTTTTTTCTTGACTTTCTTTATTACGAAAGTTTTTTGTATAAAATCAATTACGGTAAGCTCAAAAAAAAATATACTATTTTTATGGTTTCGCAATTTATCCTTTGTCAGCACAAAATTAAAACGTTGTTGCTTCATTTATCTTTAAAGATTCAGAGTTCCCGGGAAGTACAAGAGTCCCTTTAGGTTTTGATTCCCTTGCAAGTGTCGAAAATGACAAAAATTTGCGACATAAACGGTTGTATCTTTTGGTTGCGGTGGCTAAGAATTCAGATTTTTTCACAGCTTCAAGGGACAGTTATAGATCCTGAGTATTTGATATGATTTTTAGCTTGATGTCATGCATGAGGGCATGTCACTAACTGGATCGGGATCAACATTGGCAAGTACCTATTAGCGAAAGTCCTCAGCGGTGGCGCTATTTGTTTGTAGTCATGATGGTGTTCTGTGTACTTTTTGATGCTGACCAGTTATGTCTGACTATTCAAGATATAGTTACATCTATTGGGGGTAATCCTATGTCTTCATATGGCATGACCGAGTCATTATTTGACTGTAAACTATTATTATTACTTCATCGGCCTACTTCTTTTGCCTATGCACGTCTATTGTTAAAAATGTATGCTTTTAAAACAGATTTATTATAACACTGCCCTAAATCACTTTTCCACGCGTACGAAGTCGCGGGCACAGCTAGTGAGAAAATAAATTTTGTGGACACCATTGTGTTTCTAGGTATAACGCTAGATAGTAAATTATAGTAAAGTCCCCATATTGTCAACCTGGCAGATAAGCTCAGTTCTGCAGTATTATGCATTAAAAAAAAAAGTAAAATATCTGATGAATATACGGCGCGACTACTTAGTCTATTTTAATTACGTTTGCACTAGAATGTCTTATGGCATCCTTTTATGGAAAAACGTAGCCGACATTAACATAACATTTGTGCTGCAGAAGCGAGCAATACGCTTTATTTACAAGATGTCCACATTTGAATCTCTGAGAAAAGTTTAAGGAAACAGGAATTATATCAAAAATGGCCTGAACTGTTTCGAGAATGGTACGGCCGTGCTCAACTTGGCGGGGCACTGCCAGCCCCCAGATCCAAAGGGCGTGTTTCACCAATGTTAAAGTTAACGCCATGTTAAAATACCATGCCGTCTCATTCATTGACAGGAAATACGAGAGGGATAACATGATATTTAACGAAGGATGAACTTTAACATTGCTTGGTGAAACACGGCCTAAATGTATCACAATACATTTTTGATAAAGATGGCCCCGTGCGAGTTTCTTACGCCGGCGCCGCGCCGGTTCTTTTCATCGGGCTAGGGTTAAACCACTAGGTATTTTTTGTTTTTGTCATTTGGATTTTTCTTTTTTTTATTGGATATGAGTAATAAGTTTAAAAATTGAAGGTTTTGAGAATGAATTCAACCGATCTAAGTATATTATTTAAGTAATTCAAAATTGATAGAAAGGAATATTTTGTACAACAACTGCTTCGTTACTAAAAATGCAGGCTTCTTCTAGTTTTATCCAAAAAGAATTTATATTATATTATGAAGAAATCAGCCTCAGCTGTTACGAGGTTAACTGTTAAAAGGATGGTAGTCAGTCAACTCTTTTTTACCCGACTTCGGCGAAGCCAAAAGGAAAGAATGTATGTTCCCTCGTAGCGGCTAAACTACTGGTCCGATTTTGATAAAGGAGGTTGTACTTACAATTTTCTTTTTCACAGCTACTGATACTGAAGATTTCTGTAAACCGTTTCAACTTGATACCTAAAGAGGTATCAAGTTGATAGCTTATAATTTACAAGTTAACATAACATTTGTGCTATGTTATGCAATAAAATAATGTTATATATTTATGAAAAAAATATTATTGAGGTAACATTTAAAATATTAAAAATGTACATTTTAGTGGACCAGGCATTTAGCACAATTCCGAAGACCATAGGTTCGATCCCAGAATTGGAACAACAAAATTAATCTTTTCGCGTCTGGAGAGAAGACTATATATATATATATAGAATGTTAAAGTTAATCCTTCGTTAAATATCATGTTGTTCCTCTCGTATTTCCTATCAATGAATGAGAAGGCATGGTATTTTAACACGCCGTTAACACTAAGGTTAGGGGGCGGGGCATGAAAACCCCCCCCCCCCCCCCCAACCCTTCTCAGCCAACCAACTATGCCAAATGGCTAGTTATAGTCCGACGCAACTAATTCGGCTTAAATGCCATTAGTAAGAACCCTTCCGAAAAAAAAAACTAACATGCGTTGGTGTAATTGGGACTTATTATTATAATGATACACATGCGCCACGTGTAAGAAGTCAGTTCTGTGCTCTTGCACACCGCCTCCTGCCTGTCGTATAGCTCATCCGTCTGGATTACGAGAATAAAGGAACATAAAGTGCTATTTTGTACTAACTTATGACCATAGCATACAGGGTGATTCATGATTCATATAACAAGCCGAATATAGTGAAGAGAAGGATCAGCATTTTTGTTTTTACACCTCATATAAAAACCTGTGTATCACCTAGAAGCCGGGTAAGCGTGAGAAATGACAACGCAAATGAAACTAGGATATTTTATCCAGGTTTGTTCGAATGATGTACGCCTACATGGATTTAGTTGCTTCAAACTGTGTGATGCGTTTTTATGAAGACTTTACATCTAGGCGTTATTAATCTGTGCTTATAACACAAAAAAAGTAGTTTTTTTATTAGTGCTCAATAGTAGTTTGTTGAAGTTATTTTGAATCCACAACGCTTGTGGTTGCAGAAGTAAACCTAATAGATAGAGAACGACAAAGAGTTGAATGTTTTCATTTTGTCGTATGGTAGATATCTTCAAAACAGCATCAAAAGTCTTTTCTTTGTGGCAAAAGCTTTTTTATTCCAAATGCGAAATGCAATAGCTTTTTGTTGTTTTAGTACGATGTACGTATAATTAATTTATTGAAATGTAAACCAATGTAAATAAGTTAATGTCCTTTGTATACGTATATTTAGCACGTATAGTATAACAGAAGATGTTGGTTGATAAATTAGATTCGCTGATACTAGATCATTATAATAAAAGAGTTCTTTTAAGGTGAATATTATAAAGTACCAGCTGACCCGTGCCCACTTCGTTGAGCATAAAAAAATTAAAAAAAACTTTTAAACATTCCCTGGATTTCCACGACTATTTCAAGACCAATAATAGCCAAATCGGTTTAGCCGTTCTCGAGTTTTAGCGAGAGTAACGAACAGCAATTCATTATTATTTATATATAAGAAGATAAAAGATAAAAGAGAAGATAATAACGTAATAAAGTCATTTAATTAGCTTTAAAATATTTTACTAACGTAGCAATAAGTCTAATGTAAACATTGTAAACTAATTCAAAAATGGGCGCTAGTTGCTCTGAATAAAGAATTTATTTAAAAGCTCAACAAAGGCTAAGCCTGACCTAGAAAAAAAAGTAACGAAACCACTAAAGGTTTTTTTTTTAGTGTTTCATTACTTTAAAACATAAGGGTATTAAAGATTTTTTTAAGAATACATTAAGTTATTTAAAATATTGTTTCTATAAATATTGGCAATAGGTAGGTAATTAATGAATAATAAAATCCAAAAAATTATAATTTTATTGAAAACATAACATCAATAAAATAAATAGTTTGCCCTATGCAATTATCAACGTAACGTAGTAATAATAAATAAAAGATGACAAAATAATAACTTTCTTCATTTGGCTTTTAACCCCCGCCAAAATAGAGAGGTGTTATGTAAGTATGAGTTGTGAAGTTGCAATAAACGCATTAAACCTTTTTCTTTTTATTTTATTAGAGAGGTGAGAAGATAGATTCAAATTCCATACAGGAGAAGTTGCACTCATCATTGTAGAAGACGGACTTGAATGTCATGTTGCCGTACAAAAACTCTCCCCTGTAGTACTCTTGTGTCACTTTCTCTATGTCGAGCGTTATGTGGTGTTTACCCTGAAAATCGATAGCTTTTTAAAGTATTATTATAAATTTCAAGCTATTTTACGTTAAAGTTACAATAACATAAAATACATAACGTGGTGTGAAGCGTCTATAGATATTATTATTATTATTATTTAAAATAGTTTGAAATAGCTTGAATATAACACAATTATTGCGGAACGTAGCACAAACCAAACCTTAGAAACCTAACAAACTTGTAAATTATTCTGCAATATTTTTTTTTATATTACAAAACACGAATTAGTACATTTAAATTATTAAAAGACACCTCAGTGGACCAGGCGTTTCGAGCACAATTTCGGAGGCCGTGCGTTCGATCCCAGCATTGGAAAAAAGTAAGAGGAAACTGGAACACTACCTAGATTTTTCTAATTGAGTTATATTTAGTAGGTACTTTTTTGGTTAAAAAAAGAATGTAAGGAGAAACTGAAATACTTCTACTACACCTACATTTTTCTGATTCATTTCTTTTGTTGTTGGTTGTCATTCTCGCTAAAAGCTATAAAGCATTTGACTTACTTTCTGGAATTCACAGCTCTGCGAAGCATTCAGAATTGCTTGAAATATCGGCTTCATGTACAGATGATCGCAAGGCTTCTTCATTTGAAACCTCAGAAGCTGTTGATTGTTCATTGTTACTATTATTTTACCCTAAAATAAAAGCTATGTTAATCTTGCTTATTTTATTGTTATAATCACCAAAAAAATGTAAATGTATTATTATATTCCATTCTTTTATCTATTTACTAACATACAAATTATAAAATAACTAAAAAGTAAGCGTAAATTAGATAAATATTAATAGACCCTAAAAAATCCAGATCGTCCCTATTTTAGGGTAGAAAGAGAAACTGATATAATATGCCAATAGTAGGATCACTGCTCTTAATCTTACCCATTTTTGTACCCATGCATTTCTGGATTACAAATTGAACAAAATAAATACATGTTTTAGCCTTTTTGACTTTTTTTGTGAAGTCGGTAGGCTGATTAGGTATCTCGCAACAGCAATTCGACAGGCGTAAATTGTACAATTGTATACAATATCGCTATCAAACGAATACACTTGACCACGATATTGTACGCAATTGTACAATTTACGCCTGTCAAATTGCTGTTGCGAGTTACATAATCAGCCTGCGGGAAAATTATAAAGCCTATGTTGCTTGCGGCATCATTAATGTTGATCAACACCAAATTTATTAAAATTGGACTAGTGGTTTAGCTGCTGCGAGGGAACAAACAAACATACATACATAGACTGCCAATTCCCTTCCTTTTGGCTTCGGCGAAATCGGGTGAAAACAGGATGTGAAAGAAAATAACGTTATTTTTGTTTATTGTAAGCTGGTGCGCACTAGATATAAAGTCCCTTGAGGCTTGCTCAAACTTGAGGACGAAACGAAACCCTTAAATAATGGTTATTAAAAATATTATTTAAGTAGTTGTTACCCGGTTTGGAGTATTCGTTTTCAGTATATCTATTGTATAGTCCAAATTCGTGTTGTTCGTCAGCTTAGCGTTTATTATGCAGCAGTCCGTTGGTTTAGGCCCTTTGCATACCTTCATTCTCATTACACTCAACTTAAATTTGCCCTATAATAGTAAAAAGTTAAATTAATAAGACAAAACATTTCAATTTAACATAATAATAGGTAATACATACGTAATCTCGAGTATACGTTTTATCAAAAACATAGAATACGAAAATTATAAAAATAAAATATTTCGACATTTTGAAATCTAAAAAGATTATGTTACATGGTTATGTTTGAGAAACAATAGCAAATCATATAGCCTGCGAGTAAACCTACGTTCAATAAACAAAACGGACGATTAAAATACTATAAGGCTGTCTGCACACTGAAACATAATATTATGATTGTTATATCATTACTGTGCTGTGCCCGCGACTTCGTTCGCGTAGTTATCAGAAACGCGATTATCTTTTGATTGCTCACGTTGGTTTTTTTATTATGATTATTAAAAAGGAAAAATTCTTTCATACATATTTTTTCAGTAACTTAAATCGTTTATGCAGCGCACGCAACAAAAGTCCTCAAATGTGAATAATTTTTCCCGTTTTTGCAACATTTCTCACTGACGCTTCGCTCCTATTCGTTGGAGCGTAATGTTATATTAGCCTTTCTCTATAAATGGACTATCCAACAAAAAAATATTTTTTCAAATCGGACCAGCAGTTCCTGAGATTAGCGCGTTTAAACAAACAAACAAACTCTTCCGCTTTATAATATTAGTATAGTTTTCAAACCTATTCTAATACAATATTGTTAAATGATTTTTTTAACAAATCAGACAGAAGAAAACAGTGCATAGTTACAATCTATCAACAAATACACGTATTGTTCTACAGTGTATTGGTAATCGAAGCATACCATGATCATCACTATCACTATCACTTCATCATCACTTCACTACATAGTATAAAACAAAGTCGCCTTTTCTGTCCCTATATCCCTATGTGCGCTTAAATCTTTAAAACTACGCAACGGATTTTGATGCGGTTTTTTCCAATAGATAGAGTGATTCAAGAGGAAGGTTTATATTATGTAGAATACATGCATAATATACTAAGGCAACATTGCTAATTTTAGAGGTTTCTAACGTGATGTCGTAAATTAACCTATTTTAGCAAAAATGCTGCAAACCCTACGAGTTAGATCAAATTAATGTACACCATAAAAAGGTCTACAAAAAAGTCCGCGATGGTATATGTTTATCTTTTAGGGATAACCCACATTAACCATTTTTATTGTTTACTTTTTACGTGAAAAATGGCTTATTTACGAAGCTATTTTAAGCAATACGGCATTAATCCTTATCGAATTAAGTACCTTAAATACAGTGTGCAATTAATATAGATCAACATGGTTCCTTACAGCATGTAAATTAAACAAATATTTTCGGAGATATTACAAATTTAAAATTTGCGTTTGCGACGTATCAGTTATATTTTTTCTGTAGTGTATTTAATTTAGTATCAGCATTGCACCCGTGCGAAGCCGGAGCGGGTCGCTAGTATTTAATAAAACAAGAGCTTAAATTTTAGATAGTTTATAACAAACTCCAAACTGATTCAATTTTGATTGAGATTCGATCGTGCCGCGTACTTTCCAATAAATTGACGTTTGTTAATTTTGCTTCTCAGTCGTTTGATATGGTCAGGAGTACAAAAAGTTATGATCTAACGATTTTCTTTATCTTGGTTAGTTTCAAAGTAATCCACCAAATAAAATACCAAAAGGCGCTGAGATCGAACTGATTCGATTCTTGATTGTGTCTGAGTAAGTCTGCTGCATCCACCGACTGCTTGCGACTTTGAACATACTGGAAGAGGAACCAGGGGTCTCCTTAACGTCGTTTTTTGTACTAAGTAATTCTTATAGGTAACTAGCTTACCCGTGCCCACTTCGTTGAGCATTTAAACAGTTTATGATGAAATTCAACTAAAAAAAACAACCCGCAACGCGAAACCCGCAACGCGGAACCCGCAACGCAGAACCCACGACGCGGAACTTAAATGACGATTGATCAGTTATTGACCGGGGATGAAACATGATTAAATTACTATAATGGCTATTAAAAAATTGATTGAAATGGATTGTATGTATTTTTGTATGTTGTATCATAAAAAAATAGAAATTAAAAATTTTGTCTAAAAATTTTTGTACAATTATTGAAAAAGTGTGGGGAGCTTTGTGCCATTTTCTCATTGATATATTAATTAACTTTTATAAAACTATGTTATATTACTTATAATTGTATTATACGGTAATTCGTTCACTACAAAATAAATTTAATTAATTTTATAGCGTCAACAACACGTGGTAATTAATGTAGCTTATTTATGACACGTTCGTAGATTTACCATAGCAGCGCCATCTATTGATTACTTACTCAACCCAGTCGAAAGGTTACATCGACATCTGTTAGAATCATTTGGAGTTAACAGATAATTGTGACTGTCAAACAGACAAATAATTAGCAATAAATTAAAATTGCGACTATAATTTGAGATTTAAACTATCCTATCTCTCAAGTAGGATCGAACTGCACATGGTGCGCGAATTTTATTATAATCGGTTAAGTGGTTTAGGAGTCCATTGAGGACAAACATTGTTATGTAAACACGAGATTTATATATATTAAGATTTCAGTTCAAGCAATAGGCTGCGAGACAGCAATACATTTTATAAGTACCTATTTTGTATTTCTCTAACCCGTAGTGTTTCCTCTTAAACGCTTTACAGTTTTTAGAGGCAATATCTACGGATAAATTTTTCTAAAAAGAAATTCGATAGTAAACTATTGGGTGACTCCATATTCAACAAAGTTTTATATAATGACGAACAAATATTCCTGGGTTAAAGTTTATGTATTTTTTTGTTTGTTGCTAAAATTCGTGTGTGTATGTCATTAGATTGTATTGCTATTCTAACTATAATCAAAACTGCAATCACTAAAATTATAATGACTACAAATAAAAACTATGTTCCTGTTATTATGGTTAGGCCCACTTGACACAATTACTATAACTATATGCAGTCAACTATAACGAGATCACCACTATTAAATATTTATCTAAAGATATACCTAGGTAGAAATAATATTTAATAAAAACATACATTACAAAACATCGGCTATAGAAACGGAAATTTAACCTTTTTTAATACTTCGTGGCAATAGTAAGATACTTTATAATATTCAACAAAAACTTTATAGAGGAAGGCTTATTAGCCTTCCTCTATAAATGGACTATCCAACAAAAAAAGTTTTTTTCAAATTGGACCAGTTGTTCCTGAGATTAGGTCGTTTAAACAAACAAACTCTTCCGCTTTATAATATTAGTACAGATAACTAGCTGACCCGTGCCCACTTCGTTGAGCAAAGGTATACACCTTTTAAGCCTTTCCTAGACTTCCACGAACATTTCAAGACCAAAAATAGCTGAATCGGTTCAGCCGTTCTCGAGTTTTAGTGAGGCTAACGAACAGCAATTCATTTTTATACATAAGAAAGAAGAAGATGATAGGAAGATAAGAGATAAAAAAACGTTAATGTGTCTTTGTCTGATACGCCAGAAAATTCACTTGACATAAAAGGACGAATAACTAATAAATGGGTTAGGGTCCAAAGAGTACCTAAGTACATAATTAGACTAGTACATACCATATCATAGCAAAAAGGAAATAAACCAGTCCCGGTAAGGTTTGATACAAAACAATAATAGGTAGGATGAAACCCATCGGAAAAGGCGTAGATTTTTTTTTTTAATTTAAATTGGAAAAATAAATTACGGGCAAACTGAAGTCGGGACGAGGAAGGTTGAGTTTTAAGGATGAAAAATGGTTTATCTCAATTTCCGGAAAATTTAAAAGTCCTATGAAAAAAAGTAATATTGAAAAGTTGTAGGTAATAAAGAGATCTATAACTTTTATACATATACATTTTCTGCACACAGCCTCAAAATTTTTGTGACATATTCAAATAAATTATCCAAGTTTTTGGTTTTTTGTTTATCTTTTTAAGAAGAACGTTTCGGCACTGGTCTATGATGAATACTTGTGTAGGTAATGGCAATGTAAGTACATAGTATGTATAAGTTGAAAGTTATTACAAGCGGAATCAGGGGACTGATTACGCAACTTGCGTGGCTTTCACGACCGTGGGCTTCAACTGTCATTGTGACGTTAAATCTTTTTAAAACACGTTTTAATATGATTTTTTCAATGATTTTATCAAATTAAAAGTGTTTTAAAAAAAATTTACGTCACTATGTCTGTTAAAGCCCACGGTCTTGAAAGCCACAGAAGTTGCGTAATAGGGCCCCATATCTGTGTAGTTTTCTTCTTCTTTTGGCATTTCCTTTGTAGCTTTAGACTCTTATATTTTTAATGCTGTTTGTCTTTTTGATATGAACATAATTTTGAATGATATAATTCTATCAATAATCTTTCAAAAACGTTAAGAAATGAGTCAGGTGTTCGGCAAAAATTTAATTTTTTATTTACGTTAAAGCTATTCCTATGTATAGATCAAATGTTTTCACAAGCTCAATACTAAAACTGTTGGCTCTTGTCTTCGTCATTACATCTTTTGGAGTTTGGATTGTTGCCGGAGTAGACAGGACATCCAAATTGAAACAGGAACAAATGCTTATAAGTGGCGCCATATGGAGTCAAACTATTCTTCCCATCGGTATTTTGATATCGTTCGCAGGAAACGAGGAACCACATTATTTGATACATGCATTCTATCTCTTTTCTGGAGCTATTTTATTAGGGGGGACAGGTCTTTTTTTGGTAAGTTTATCAGAGAAGGATAGTGGATACTTTGCGAAAATATACAGAAGACCCTCGAAATAGCCTTTGAGATTCTGCACCGGAACACTTCTTCTGAAGGTTTAAAATTAAGTTATTGATTTTAGCGAGAGGCGTTATGTACAATAGTTTCTATTTACATTTCATTTCCCGTAATTCAGATCTATCGAAAAGTGGAGCTGTATTGTTTGTTAAAATATAACGGAATTGACACTATCTCCTGCGCATGTGTCATTGCATCAATCTCTCGACGATCTAACCTAATTTTAAACTTGGTCTTATTGGGTAATTGTTCCATTTCATGACTCCACCGTGACCCATTACTCGATGTTACACTACTTAAGATATTTCTTAATTTTTAGATTATTTCTGAAACGTGCAAGTGGCGTCGCCCTAGAACATCATCGATTTATATTGTGCCATCAAGATTTGACAAATATTATTTCGGAATAGGAACATGCATGTTACTATCTTCATTATTAACTATGGCTGACTTTGCATTATTAGTTTGTCGCTCCTATAATATGTAAATAAATGCATCTATTTTTATTTGCTTTTTATACCTCACTAAACCCACCTTAATTCTGAGTAGGAGTAACTTGATACTTTACCTGTCTTCACACACTACTGATTGTAGGAACACAGTGCTGAAATTGTAGTATGAAACGCAGGTAATATGATCCTGTAATACTTACTACCTTTACTATTATTTTATTTTATTTGTTCAGAAATCTTAGCTGTAAGTGAAATAATTAATAAAATAAAAAACAATGTTTAAACGTTTATGCTCATTGTGTATATGCGTGTGCCTTATATTGTAACTACATACTTCAGTCGCAATACACATGTTGACTATTAACTGTTGTTGTTCAACTAGTTACAGTAACAGTTTACACGAAAAGTTCGAATCGATATGTATTGGAAATGCATATTCTCAAAACACGAAAAACAAAAACTGTACCTGTAAAAAACAAAAAGTGTAGATTTTAAACTATGATAACAATTCGTACAGTTATTATCTATTGATAATCTTCGTCTGCCTATTTACCAAAAAGGCATATCGCTTACTATATTTCCTGTACAACACATGAATCGACAAGTTTTTCCACAGACACTACAGCCTATTGTTATTACCTGTTGTTTGTGAAAACACACTTAAAAACGGAACGCGATTTAGAAAGGTAGAGTTCCGTAGTTGGCGAGTCAAAAGATAGTTACATTAAGTGGGGCTTAAGTCACATTCTGTCCTTGTCTTTTCGCCTATAAGCACGAGGGCTCTTAACTTTAATTAGCATTTCATTATTCTGTTTACGTGGCGACGCAATTTTCGATACTTAGAATTCTTTAAAAATACCAAATAAGTTATTATATACTAATGTGTACCTTTCCGTGAGCTGGTTCAAACGCATAATATTTTTATTCTACCCACTTACGAAACTCTAAAATTGGCGTTGTATTTCACAATAGAGCTTTGGTAGCCAGAAGCCAATATAAGAAATGTTTTCAAATAACGTGTCCACTGTCTATACAACGATTACCGAGTAGGTCGAAAGTAGTCATAACAAAGTACCTAACTGTTCCTTGCGAGTTATTGGTCGATTCTACGTAATGGTTCTGAGCATGTAAGTATATTTTAATGAGAAACGATTTTAGTTTAGTTTTTCTTTATAAATAGAAATTAATTGCAGTTTCTTTGTTTCCCTAAAAGTACAGCTCACTCGATTTGGCTAGTTTTGACCTTTAAATAATAAAATTCAGGTAAAGTATAAAGTTTAAACGGTATTCTCATTTAAAGAGAAAAACTAAATTGCATTTTCCCTATACTGTTTCTACGGTATAACATAGATCAGGTCTGCTCTGAGTTACCTAATAGATTAGAAACTTGATAATATATTTACCTATGTACTTAACTAATATGATTATCTATCAGACAAGAGTATATATTTATCGGTCACGTTACCAAGACATAACACAATATTTGACATTTCTACCCTGATTATGCTTCGATTTTCCAGACTCTTGGTAGGTTTTCTTCTTATGTTCGGAGGGTATTGGGCTTCAAAATATATGATGCAGCCGGATCCGACGTCCACTACAGCAGCAGCCACAACAACAACCACAGCAACAACCACAACCACTTCAACGACAACTCCAACAACAACTTTAACAACAACTGAAGCCCCAACAACAGCACTCGAACTACCCGAAGACGATTCCTAAATTAAAAATATATTTCCTTTGAATTAGTTTACATATAATTTATCATTATTTTAAGGTCTTATAAACGTATCTAGGTAATGTATAAAAGAACACCACAGATGGAACCGACTTTGCATTATAATTATAATATACAAAATTCAGCCAAAACCCGGTTCGGTAACCAACATTTAAATGCTTGGTGGTAGTAGGTACGGCTTCTAAATTTTAAACAAATTATTGAGTGGGAGTATAAAATATTGTAGAAATATTTGTTGATAAATTGTAACATAATATTTTATAACTTTGTTGATAGTATATGAATTGAAACAATAACTTACACCGGCTACAAAAGATGACAAATATTTAATTTAGTTTGCACGGTATTCATAATATGTTTTAACGTGACGCCGTGTGAACTACTGAACATTACAACAAATACAATATACATAGTTTTATATAATATTCTGTATATTTATTACAGAAATAATTGTGTTTTGTTAAAAATGCCTCCGGGTTTGTAAGTATTATTTAATATAACCATTTTATTATTAAACTATCGGAGTTTTAACCGAATTTATAGATCATGTATTTCGAATACTGTTTTTTTTTTCAGATTCCTTTTTACTGGAGTCCTTATCTTTGGCCTATACTTAGTTGTTAATCAGTTGAGAATTAAAATTACTGAAATGACCGAGGAACCAAACCCGCCTCAAAACCTTTCGATGCTACGTCGAGTGATGCACCGTACTTAATGTCTTAAAACTGTCTAGATCTTAAGAATAATAAATACTATAAAATGAAAAAAAAAAAAAAAATATATTATAAAACAGTTTGATTATATTATAATCTATACTAATATTATAAAGCGGAAGAGTTTGTTTGTTTGTTGGTTTAAACGCGCTAATCTCAGGAACTACTGGTCCGATTTGAAAAATTATTTTTTTGTTGGATAGTCCATTTATAGAGGAAGGCTTTAGGTTATATAACATTACGCTGTGACCAATAGGAGCGAAGCGTCAGTGAGAAATGTTGCAAAAACGGGGAAAATTAATTACATTTGGGGACTTTAATACAGTGAATGAAATTAATTACATTGCGTGCGCTGCGTAAACGGCACTCAAAATCCACGCGAACTAGGTCGCGGGAACTGCTAGTATACTATATAATCGAACTGTTTTTTTTAAACACTCACAGACAGTAGTACAGTATGTTTTTCTATTCCGACGTAAGTGTTTAATTTATAATTAATAATTTATTTATTTTACTTATTTATTTTCACACTTTATGCACAATGTACAATGGCGGACTTAATGCCAAAGGGCATTTTCTTCCAGTCAACCATAATATTCGAGTAAACAAAAAAAACAATATACATTTGCCATAGAATTACAAAAGTAGGGATGCATAAATAATAGAGTTTGTTAAAAAATATTACATTTATTTGTGTTCTTGGATCAATGGTCTTGTTTCACCAACTCGGATTCAAAATAATTTGTTTGTCAGACTTAATTGATCATACTTGCGAAAAGTTGAGAAAAACCAAAAAGATAATAGTTTAGATTTTGTAAATTAAATTAAAAAGAAATTGAATAAGTATAGAAAGCTTTTTTTTATAAGCAAAAAAATATTTTTTATAACGGTTTTCCTACGAACAGCTTCCAGCTTTCTCATCAGAAATTGAATACTAAGTATACAGAGACAAAATACTCGTCAGGAGATCAATCATACGAGCCCAGCCACAGATGCTTGCATCGTTTTATGATCAGAATTTCAATAGCGTGCCGAGCGATCATCCAGCATACAGCATCAGATCAGATCTGTTTCATTATAATGTTGCAAGATTAGCCTACACGTAATGGGAAAGGACTAAATAAAAGCTTGTAAAATTATTTGTTTTTTTTTTACTCTCGTCTGACCAACTTATATATTATTATAATATATTATATTGTGACGAAAACGCAACTTCAAACAAAACATTTTTAACTTCACTTAAATAAACATATTATAAGGTGATAAAACATTATCATAACTAAAAGTAAAAAAAAATATTAGTGACAACAAATTTCTTTTAAGTGATTACATAGATGATACAAAATATTTAGTTCTTTAATAAAATAATAATATTAAGTACATTAACTTCATGCTCTTTAAATAATAATTATAAGCAACAAATATTTAAACTCAAAATTGTGATAGGTTTTAATGTGATACTTTTTCTTGTACATTCATTATTGCTTACTTTCTACGTTGTGATTTTTTATCTAAGTACTATAATTATATCACTATTAAGTAGAATTTCTATTGAAAATCTCATCAGAAGTATTTAATAAGGACCTAATCTAGAATTTATTTATAATGTGCCTTTACTTGTGATAGTTTTGATAAAGCTTTGTTAATTTTTTGTTTTGCTCATAAAAACAAAACTACGTAAGTTCTAACACCTCTATTCTATCAAGATTGTGTCAAAGCTATTCGTGGCTATTTACAGATATTACAATAGCTACTTTAGCTTTAAAGGCACAACTATTACATTAATACTTGCACGTTTTAAAACATACTATGCTAATTGCGTTGGCGTGGGGTTCCTACTCCATTCCTGTCGAATTCACTGGCCTTTTCTTTTTGAAGGCCCTTAGCCGAATCCACACCCAATACAGGCTAGGGCTAACCTGTGAAGGATACCCAGCATTTGCCACTGGCACATTGTAGTTTCTCTAAGAATTACAAATATATTGGCAAGATGATCTCTTATTTTCTAGAAGCATCACAGAGAGCTAATCGTTTTTGACAAGTATGTAAGAGAAAATATTCAAGAAGGCTACCCAATTTTATACACTACGTTAAGTATTTTTTGATTCATAAATTTTCGATCATAGATAAACAATTTTTAAATAGCCTAAAAGGCCGCATATTTTCTAACAACTAAGCTAAGTACCACCTACTTGTAATTACAAATTTTGCAACTAGATTAGTAATGGACTTAAGCTTTTTAATCTGTACATAAGCGAGTTAAATACCTACATAGGACTATGAACACACTTGTTATTATAGTATATTCTGTAACATTAGTTATTACACTACAGTTGCCTTGGGCAATGATATAAGACTCTCATTCTCATACTTTACATTTCGTATTTATGTAGCTAGTGCCCTAAAACAGTAATCGCTATAAGATATTTAATCTGAAACCTGCAACTATAGCACATTGAAGTTTATCTTTACTAGAATGGACAGAGTCAGGCTCTATCTATTTGTGATTTTCTTAATTTTTCTCGTTCATTTTTGACTTATTCTTCGGGTAAATTCCTTCTAAACCTTTTCCGAAAGGAGACTGTGCATTTGTTTTTAGATAATACGAACCACGTGCCCTGAAAAATAAAATTATACCAATTATATAAAAAAATATTTATACTAGGAGGTCGTGATTGCGATTCCATCGTTGGAATAACTAAAATGTTGTTTTCAAGTTTGGTTAGGACAATGCAAAACAGGCGGCAACGGCATTTCTAGTGTGTTGCACACATAAAATTACTTCTGCGTAGTAACACACCTATCAGTGTGAGAACAATAATAATGATATTATTGTACATTAGCTACGTAGTTGCAATAGTTTTCCAAGCAGGTAATAAGGTAAATCATCAGGTAATATAAATGGTGAAACATAGTGAAAATAAAAATATAAAACATTACCTATTATAATTTTTTGAGCAATTGTTAAAATTTGTTCATGATGGTTTCCTAAAACTTGTCGTACTCATTGTAATTATTAAATTTTAACTAATTAGTTACTCATAAGTGATGACTATATTATAACCCGAAATATCCGGTTAACAGATATTGTGTAACATAATCTTGAGAACAAAACTAACTTGAAAAAAAAACTCTGAATTGGCGCAACCAGTTTTAAAAGTTTTGTACAAATATAATAGTTTATTTATATGTAAGTGAGGTAGTATTTTCTTTTCAACAACAGGCCTTAGTTTTCCAATCCAGCAAGTAATTAAATGCTTACCCTGGGTCGCAGTCAGCGCCCATATAGATCATGCCTACTTCGGGCGTGGGGTTTTCTCTAAATTTACTGTAGGAGTCCGCAGGGGAGGCGGGGAACGCTTCAGGGTTCCGCACCGACTCTGCAAAGAACCTCCACGATCTCCAATGACTGCAGAGGTCTGAAAACATTGTTTTTATAGGTCAAAGAAACTGTTGTACTGAATGTAGGTACTGTAGGTTCTTAGTGGAAATTCATGTTATAGTAAAATACAAACTACTTGCATTTTTTCCACTGTTTTTTTCCTCTTATTTTATTCACAAATAAAGCGGAAAAAAAGTAGTTTGTGTTTTACTATACAAAGAAAGTGACCATACGAGCACTGATAGCACGGTGTGGAAGCGTGTAACTTAAACCTAACTTATAATTACCCACCACATCTTAGATACAGTGATTTTCGTGCGCTTGCGTGTTGGTATTATTAGTTAGAATGTGAGTTTAAGCCCGCAACCGGTGTGCTGTTCTGTAAGTCTTACCTCGATAGAAAATGGTTTTCAGTTTCTTGTGTTTGTGTTTTGGTTTGGTGCCTTTGGCTCGGCCTGAACAGGATTATGAAACTTATTGGTGGAGAATAAAGCTATTTGGAAAGTGGTAGGATTGGTATCTCAATTATTATTGTTATAACTCATATCCTAAATCCTACGATATCTCGTAGGATTTAGGGTAGGATAGGTTAGATTGAGCGAGGGGATAAAAGGGGGAGATAGAGTTTTCCACTCTATATAATCCTGGCTAGTGAGTTCGTTTGGTTGGCTAGTTAGAAGTCGAACTAATCCGAATAACGATAGCGGGAATTAAATTTGTATACTGTGTATACAAGATGTAACATAAACAACTGACAATACTTTAGAGTGTGTATATGCCCCCTATGTAGAATTTACTGTGAAAGTACCAGCGCTGAAATACTTACTTTTGACTTTCATATTTCTATGACAAACGCGCCAACATCATAAATTGGGCCATACAATAAGTAAAAAGTACCTCTTTCAGCGCTAGTACTTTCATAGTAAGCTCTATATATGGGACCCATACATACCGTAAAGTTTTATCACTCAGTAATAATACAGCCTAGTAGGGCGTATATGGTAAACTTTTCAAGTGGGCATGGTAGGCCAAATCTCAGACCATAAGAAAAAGAAAAATGCTGAAAGGAGTTAATATATAAATAAATACTAAATGTATAGAAGTCGAATATGTATAACAGATGATTTAATGCAAACAAATGGTAAGAAAGCTGTATACGAGTATAAGTTAACACAAATTCAAACAATACATCAAAATTAGCCAGTTGTAAACATTCTCGAAACAACGAAAAATGTAGTTAATAGTTACAACAATAAAATAGAACACTATTATGTACCCCGAAATATGCTATTCGATAGAGAATATGCAGAATAGTGCACGCTAGAGTTGTGTGCCTACCTAAAGCCTACATTTAGTAATAGTCTCATGCATGTCACAAAGCTTTTTTTATATATTATGTAACTGCTACTTTTTCCTGCTGTTACTTTTTTAATATTTCTACAAGGCTTTAGACAGGCATTACAATAAAGAGTTACATTGACAATTGAAGACATGAATGGATGAAGGTGATATGTAGCAAAATTCTGATTTCGAGAAAATTGAGTTCAAACCGTCACTTAAGTATTTTCGAATACGTCGTAAAGTATTAAGTACATCAATCTAAAGACCCGTGTCTAGAATCCATGTACTGTACGTTACTACATATCCTAAAATGCTTAAAAGTCAGTTTAAAGTAAATTTTCTGGGTAATTTTTTTTGCGACATATCACCTTCATCCATTCATGTCTTCAATTATGATCCTTTAATTTCTATTCACATGTAACATACAATTCTACATCAGTACTCGTAATCTTCTCTTTTCGAGTATCCAAAAGCGGACAGAAACGAGCAACTGTTTAGGAATAAAAAGGAAAGAGACAGAGTGCTTACTTTCGTCAGAGAGCGGTACTGGTGCGAACCTCGGGCAGCCAGGCTGTATGCTCTTGCCGCCGTTGGGCCAGAAGTCAACAGTGCCCGTGCGAACGGGGGCGCCGTATCCTCCAGCGTCTGTGTGGATGACGTCAACGAAGTCTGCGTCTTTCTCGCTCACGTGCTCCATGACTATCCCATCTGGGTAGAATCCCGGGAAGGCCGGGTCTAGAGCGGATAGTCTGGAATTGATAAATACTAAATAAGCAAACTGTTAGCAGATTTTTGCGCTGAGTCTTGGTCGCTTGACGAGTTGATTCGAAAGTTGTAGTTATGACATGGCCTACCATCCCATACAATATATATTTAATACAAAAAAATTGCAATAGATGTCACTACTATTAACGTTTGTAAATTATAAAATGTAAATATGCCGAATTAAGTACAAATATTGACATTAAAATAAAGATAAGCATATTTTTTTAAGCATAACATCACATTACGCTAAATTCAACTCCTTCACGAAACGAAATTTATAGTAATTAGTATTTTCTAATAGTGGCGCTAGGTTTGCCTGGACTTCAGCCTTTGCCAGTCGTATTGCTAGTATTAAGGTGATACCATTTTCTAGTACTAGGTCGTGTCTCTGTTATATATCTACTTTGTGGTTATGATAACAATGAGACTCCTTCTTCCTTTAAATATATTGTAGGGACGTATCGTGAGGAAGCCCATCTGACTCCAGACGTAACTCCTTACTCAAGTCATCTCTCTGGTCTACGCTATCTATTGTGAGTGTGTTGTGAGAATACTGTAAGTATACGTTAGACTAACAAAATATACATAAAACCATCCCATCCATTACAGTATTTATGGAGTGGTGGCACAAGGGAAAAGGCCAAAGGATTTATCAGAAAAATTCGCGAGTAAACTAGTGTCTAGCAAAGATATATTATGGAATCTGCAAACTTGCAGTAATCGTCAGGCCTTATTGTTAGTGTTGTTGGCCATTATCTATACATATAATAAATCTGTAGAGGGGTCATGTCTGTACATTAAAAATATTTAAGTGAAAATTAAAAAAAGGGGGTCTATATAAGCCACAGAACCTAAAAATAACATTTTTGAAAAAAATGTCTGTCTGTCTGTCTGTCTGTCTGTCTGTCTGTCTGTCTGTCTGTCTGTCTGTCTGTCTGTCCATATGGGAATGTTTGTCGTCGCATCACGCTAAAACCACTGTATGGAATGAAATGAAATTTGGCAGGCAGGTAGCTTACGACCTGAAGAGCATTATTGGAAATTATTATCCCGAAAAACGAAAGGGTTCCCGTGGGATCTTCAAAAAATTGTAGCTACCTATTTGACGGTATTTCAGCCAAACTACTCAACGTATTTAAATGAAATTTGGCAGGCAGGTAGCTTATGATCTGAAGAGCATTATTGGAAATTGTTATCCCGAAAAACGAAAGGGTTCCCGTGGGATCTTCAAAAAATTGTAGCTACCTATTTGACGGTATTTCAGCCATACTACTCAACGTATTTAAATGCAATTTGGCAGGCAGGTAGCTTATAATCTGAAGAGCATTATTGGAAATTGTTATCCCGAAAAACGAAAGGGTTCCCGTGGGATCTTCAAAAAATTGTAGCTACCTATTTGACGGTATTTCAGCCAAACTACTCAACGTATTTAAATGAAATTTGGCAGGCTGGTAGCTTATGACCTGAAGAGCATTATTGGAAATTATTATCCGGAAAAACGAAAGAGTTCCCGTGGGATCTTCAAAAAATTGTAGCTACCTATTTGAAGGTATTTCAGCCAAACTACTCAACATATTTAAATTAAATTGAAAAAACCTGAAGATCATTATTGGAAATTATTATCCCGAAAAACGAAAGGGTTCCTGTGGGATCTTCAAAAAATTGTAACTACCTATTTGACGGTATTTCAGCCAAACTACTCAACGTACTTAAATGAAACTTGGCACAAAGGTAGATTGTAACATGAAATAATCAACATAATATTTTTAACCGACTTCCAAAATAGGAGGTGGTTTCTCAATTCGTAAATATATGTTTTTTTTTATGTTTGTTCGTGGATATCTTCGTCGTTTATGAACCGATTTTAAATATTAGTTAATGTAATACCACTACTACTTAGTCTTTGAAGATATACGTTTGGAAATTTCGACATTTTTTATACTGCAAGCATATGGTAATTAATAAATAAAAAACCGGGCAAGTGCGAGTTGGAATTGCGCACCGAGAGTAGACCGCCAACGCCGAAAAATTTGGAGGTCGGCGCAAGCAGCGCAGCGTCGGATTGAAAGTCGGCGTCGGCGTCGCAACGTTAGGCGTCGCGCCGTAGGGCGTCGGGCGTCGCGGTGTCGGGCGTCGCGACGTTGGGAGTCGCGGCGTCGGGCATCGGGCGTCGGCGTCGCGGCGTTGGGCGTCGCGGCGTTGGGCGTCGCGGCGTTGGCCCGTCGGGCGTCGCGGCGTCGGGCGTTGCGCCGTCGAGAGTCGCGCCGTCGGGCGTCGTCGTCGCGACGCCCAACATCGCGACGCCAACGTCGCGACGCCACGGCATCGGGCGTCGGCGTCGCGACGGCGGGCGTCGCGGCGTCGGGCGTAAGCGTCGCGGCGTCGGGCGTGACGAAGTTGGGCGTCGCGGCGTCGGGCGTCGGCGTCGCGGCGTCGGCGTCACGACGTTGGGCGTCGTGGCCTCCGTCAGAGTCACGACGTTGGGCGTCGGCGTCGCGGCGTTGGGCGTCGGCGTCGCGACGTTGGGTGTCGCGGCGTCAGGCGTTGGCGTCGCGACGTTGGGCGTCGCTGCGTCGGGCGTCGCGGCGTCGGGCGTCGCAGCGTCGGGCGTCGCGGCGTCGGGCGTCGCGGCGTCGGGCGTCGCGGCGTCGGGCGTCGCGCCGTCGGGCGTCGTCGTCGCGACGTTGGGCGTCGCAGCGTCGGGCGTCGCGGCGTCAGGGGTCACGGCGGCGGGCACCGCGGCGTCGGGCGTTGCGGCAGCGGGCACCGCGACGTCGGGCGTCGCGGCGGCGGGCACCGCGGCGTCGGGCGTCGCGGCGTCGGGCGTCGGCTCCACGACGTTGGACGTTGCGGCGTCGGGCGTCGCGGCGTCGGTCGTCGTGGCGTTGGGCGTCATATACGGGACATGAGCGCGTTTAAACAAACAAACAATTTACATTTGGGGACTTTCTTTGCATGCGCTGCATAAACGGTTTAAGTCAAACAAACACCACGCGAACGAAGTCGCGGGCACAGCTAGTAATATTATAAACTTGTAAAAAGTTAAACCCAACTTAGTTGCACAACGTCTGTGCCGTTCTAACTTCTAACATGCATGCGACTTGCGAGAGACAGCTATCAAATAGCATTTTGCGTTAAGCGCGTTTAAAGTACGTTTAATGAAATTCGGGGCTTATTTATACTGTGATCCTAGTGCAAGTTTTTGTCACTGCTCACGGTGACGCAGTTAACTACAATTTGTATGACATTGAATTAGTTACCATAGTTTGGGGCGGTGTTTTGATTCCATACAAATTGTAGGTAACTTCGTCACCGTGAGCAGTGGCAAAAACTCGTAATAGGCTCACTGTGTGCTGTTCTGTCACTACTCCATATGACAGACTTGTCAGTAATTTGTATGTCATGGAATTGCTACCACTACTACCAGCAAGCAATAATGTTGATGACATACGATATATAAATTGTACAGTCAACTTGGTCACGTAGATTGGTGTCAAAAACTAGCACTCAGCACACTGTACAACATAGATGATACACGTTCAGAATAAATTATGGCATTAAACAGAAACTCAATTGTTGTACTTTATGGGTGTTGCGTCAGAGCGATCCGTTATCACCGACCTCTCTTGTCACCAGAACAATGGAATTTTTACGTTCATTTTTAAGGGCATAAGTTTTTTGTATGTTTATACTAGTTGTTATACGTAACTTCCTTAAAGGATATACTTGAATGCGTCTTAGAAACACAGGTTTCCGCACGATATTTACCTACGTTTAATCTGATCATGTGCAACTCGAGTGCAGCCCAACTAATCGGTTGGGCTTCACTCGAGTGTATATACAGGATGTTTTGGGGATGAGTGTAGGCATTTTGCAGATGGATAGGGTCGGTCTATCCGATAATTTTCTAGTATGGGAACATTTTTTTTTAAATACACATGTATGAAATGTATGAAAGTCACCAAGATTTGTTTTATGATTATTTTCTTTTCACCACAATTTGATTGTTTTTGCTATCGGAATAGTTGTAAGACTTTTAATTCATCGTGTGTTATGTGTTTAAATCGACAAATAATAAAAAACTGTATTTAATATGAAACTTTGTCTATTTTTTAGCTTGATAACCCGAAAAGTGTAAAGTACATATTAAGAAAATTAGTTTTTTGCTCCTTAAAAACTAAAGGATATCGGACTATAGTTCCCATACTAGAAAATGATCGCATAGACCGACCCTATCCATCTGCAAAATGCCTACACTCATCCCCAAAACATCCTATATAATTACCTAATCGTAACGGTAGTTTCATTTTAAAGAAGCTTGATTTTAAACTAGCTCAATTAAAAAAATTAAAGAAGCTAAATTTTAAACATGCAAAATATTAAATATGCCTAAAAAAGTTTAATTTTGAACGAGATCTATTTTAACTGAGCTCAATTTTAATCAAGCTCAATTTATACTCTTACTCATTCGTTAGTTTTGTACATGTACCTATTTTAAGCTATAAAATTATGGAATTGGGAAAGATAGTTACGTAGTTGCATTACACATAGTTTAGATGAGTAAATACAAGTTATAAAGAAATAATTAGCTTATTAATTTAAATTATAATGTAACATTTATGCAAATTACTAAAATTTACTTCTAAGCGATATAGTTAGGTAGGTTGTATGTATTGCTATTTATTTATTATTCTCTATTATTTATTATACTCGTAAATCTTGTGTCATATTATAATATGCTTATTTAAAAAAGGAACCTTGTAAATTGCATCATAATGTATAATATAAACTATTCCTAAAATCTTTATTGCAGAATATTAAAGCACTGAATAAATATTTGAATGAATATTATAAATAGTTTGATGAAATACCAAATTTAAAATATTGCTTAATGTGTATATTGTAGTCATCTTACTATGATGACTAGTTACTATAACAATCTTGTTTTATTGCGTTAATGAGTTCATTAAACTAAAAATTAATTAGCACTTGAACAATGAAGGCCGACGGTGCAACCGTTAAGTAGATAGGTATGTTATTTGCAACGTTAATTACTTTCTATTAGCGGGGTTAGCAGGAACAGTTGACATCTACGTATTCGTAACTTTATCGAAAGAGAGTTCTATGAAATTTGTTATTTATAAAACAAAGTCTTTCTCTCTGTCTGTATGTTCGCGAGATACTCATAGAATACTGCACAGATGACCTGCACAGACATGCTGTTTTCAGCAATGGGTGAAATGGTTCTCTAGGATTTAGGACCTTTCTAGACCTGGTAGGTGTCCCAGCGAAAGCCTTAACATAACCTCTTAACACTTTTGTTGTATTTGTTCTTTAGCTCCCTGGCCAGGTACCCCGCAACATGGCTGCCGAGGGAGTGCCCTATAAGATGCAACCTCTCTGCTGAGAGACCAGCCTCCATTAACTTCTGTATCTGTTCCGCCACCGCAGCTCCAACCTTCAAAACGTATACGAAAGATGTAAGCAAACGGACGGTCGTTGACAGATCCATTGTATGGACTTTTCAACCTTAATACTTGGAAATATAGACCTTATTGCTATTAAGATTTAGAAGCCGCCAACAGATTTAGGGACAAATGTATTGGAATTAAAACCTTATAGGGTACTTAGGTATATATTTTAATCTCGCTCTTGAGGCTTATCCTCAAGAGCGAGATATAGATATATTATAGAAAGTAGAGATGTGGGTAATATAATAAGTATGCCTTTTTGCAGATAAACAAATTTTCCAGTATTTTTGGGTAAAATTCCAAAATTAAACGTAGTAGATTGTAGGAAAACAACAGCGAATGATGAGTCACAATGATGAGCAGTTAATAATAATCATTCTAAGGAAACAAATTCTAATTAGCAAAGAAATTGGCCGTGAAACCAAACGCGCACGCCATTGTCATTTTGAACTTTAAACATCTCTGCACAAGGTTTGAAATCAATTGGATGCTACTACGGATGTTACAAATTACCATATTACCTTCTTGGTATTCCTCGCCGCATTCACCAGGTATGAGCCATGCGACATGTTGGACCAGTCCAGCAGAATCACGTTCGTGTTAGGTCTAGCCTCCAAGTACGCGCTCACCATGACCTGAAAACACGACACCATAAACAATAACATAAATTGAAACAAAGATAATTATGCTGTGTTTAATTTTCTTACATAAGTATTATTTATAAAAAGAAAATGTGCCCGTCCGTCTGTTCGTTTTAAACTCAATGACTACTGCATAGGGATGTGAAAAAATAGTCGATTATCTTAATAATATTTTTTTAAATAATCGATTTTTTTAATATAACACAGCCCTTTCTTAGTGTTTGTCGTTAAGGCGAGGAGTAACCGCAACTAGCGCCACTCTTTATAAAATGAATTTTACAATGATACAAAGATCTTATTAAAAAAAGTAATCGGTTCAAACTTTAACTAAATAGTTAAACTAATTTATTGGCATTTAATTACAGCTCTAAATCCTATACTGTATTTAATCTCGTACGTAATAACTAAAACGGCCGTTTTAGTTATTACTCACGAGATATAATATATAGTATTAGTTTAACTATTGTTATATATGTTACTATAATAAATTAGTTTAACTATTTACTCAAAGTTTGAACCGATTACTTTTTTAATAAGATCTTTGTGTCATTGTAAAATTTATTTTAAAAAGAGTGGCGCTAGTTGCGGTTACTCCTCGCCTTAAATCACATACTTAACGTTCTATTTAGATTCCGTTGATGTTTATTTTATTATGTCAACCATTTTCATCAACTTTTTCATTCTTACTGAATAATACATTATAGAATGAAAAATAACTATAATTTTTTTTTCTGTTCAAAACAAAGTACTTAATTATGAATAAATCGATTATTAAAAAATGATATTTTTTTTCATAAAAAAATATTTTTATGGGAATAAGAAAAATCTATTACTTATTAAATAATCGATTTTTTATTCCAAGTCACATCCCTACTACGAGTACTGCATTGATATTCATGCTGTTTTCACTATTGGATACAGTGGTTCTCGAGGAAGGTGTTACCATATTATTTGGAGCTGGTAGCTGCTGTCAGTGCGTCAAAAAACTTAATTTAAAGTTCGCCAAAACAGCTACTACCTACATAATAACATAAATTGAAACAAATATAATTATTCTGTTTAGTTTTAATGGCCGTTCAGTGGCTTCGCGTATGCATGTTTATGGCTAATTTACAATTATGCGAATATACGCTACAAATGGGTGTGAGCAAGGTATTAGTTAAAACGACTTGGCACATAGCCGTCATGCATAATATTGAGTACCTATATAATATTACTAGCTGTTCCCGCGACTTCGTTCGCGTGGTTTTTGACGTTTATAAATAATAATAATAATAATTTTTATGCAGCGCACGCAACGAAAGTCCCCAAATGTAAATAATTTTCCACGTTTTTGTAACATTTCTCACTGACGCTTCGCTCCTATTGGTCGCAGCGTAATGTTATATAGCCTCAAGCCTTCCTCTGTAAATGTACTAACCAACAAAAAATATTTTTTCAAATCGGACCAGTAGTTCCAGAGATTAGCACGTTTAAACAAACAAACACACAAACTCTTCCGCTTTATAATAGTAGTAGTTAATTAGTATAGATCTAGTTATTATTATCAGTTTCAATACTCTCTTTTCTTGTCGTTACAATATTGTACTTTCCTTCTCAAGGAAAGCGGGAGAGATTGAGAAGGAAAGTGGAAAACTTCCTACTTCTCCTACATTCTTCTGATTGATTGCGTTGTGGCTTCCAAGACAGATCTAGCATGTGCCTCGGACACACCTGAGAGTGATGGGCTTTTGAGGTTGATTGTACTGTCAATGCTAGTGACACGGTAGTTGCAGTAATGAGGTCATTTGCTCATTTGCCCGTTTTAAAATAGTATATACCCTTAAATTCGTTTTTAATTAATCCTTTTTTTTGATCTTGTAAGTACCGTTTGGCTACGGCTTATGTAGTCACCAAGGTTGTTTGGCGATGTAGGCTGTGTAGTAATTGCCTTATTAGCGTTAACTGTGGGTAGTAAGTACCCAAGGCATCCGTATGTATAAAAACCATTTGCATGTAAGGAAGCTAAACAAAGTCCCCCTCCTTATTAAAAATATTTGAACCATACATTAGTTATTCAGTGTGCTCGTAAAGTAAAATGACTTTTCCAATGTATCAGCCAAATATACAATGAATAAGTAGGGTAAGCGTAAAACAGTGAGGACACCCGCACCTAGTTGGTTCTAGAACTTCTAGATTTATTTACTAATTCCTCTGGACTAGGTTGACTGTGCTGTGCAAATGCTGTGTGTATGTGCTGGGAACCTATAACCATACGATTTTTTTTTATTGCTTCGCCTATATCGTAGACAGGGCTCGTTCATTGCTTTTTTAGTCGTTTTTCTTTTAATTCTTATTTCTTTTCATTTAAAAATTATAACCATACGACATTTAAACAGGATGTTCTAGGCCGTATTTAAATAGGTATGGTAAACATCACTTTATAATTCTTTAGGAATTAGTCGAGAATAATAAGGCATAATATGTTTAGATTTCACTTCTGTAATTTAAGCAGGAATAATTAGCGAAAACTTATTTGTAACATTATCGAAATTCGTAAATTGTACAGGTGTTATTTTTATACAATTTTCACTCGACGAAGATATGAATACTTTCAACAAGTCATTGTCATTTGTTGTAGTTCAGCCTACTCAAGATGCCATCGCTAATTATCGCTTACAAAGTTCGATAACAAAATGTATGGGATTTGACATAAGGTACGCTAAATGATCGCGATTTGGTATGTCATTTAGGGTACCTTATGTCAAATCCCATACATTTTGTTATCGAACTTTGTAAGCGATAATTAGCGATGGCATCTTGAGTAGGCCCCCAGGAACATTTACGCATTCGTAACGTTATCAAAAGATATTGTATGAAAATGATGAAAGCATCCATACAATTGATGTTCGTTAACGTTACGATTGCGGCTGTCAAACGGAACAATCCGACTTACCCTGTTCGTTCTTTCTGTTCGGGTTACTCATTGTAATTAATAATATTCATATTTACCATCAACGGATGCATGATATTACACATGCCACGGCCATGTCTATCTTTTTTTCTCATTTGTCTTTGAAATGTCGAGACACAGAAGGTGCTTCCGATTCGAAATGTTAATTATTATTATTTGCATATGTAATAACAAACACCTTTGTATATAATCAACATCTAAACTTATATTACAAACCTGAACAGTTTGTTTGTTGGAATGAGTTTGTCCCAGGAACTACTGGTTTAATGTGAAAAATTATTTCAGTGTTACATAGCTCATTTGTCGAGGAAGTCTATACAACGTGTAAAATAAATAAGTTATAATATTTAAGTATTGCACCAATACAATTGAAGACATGAACGGATAAAGGTGATATGTCGCAAAAAAAAATTACCCAGAAAATTGAGTTTAAACTGTACCTTAAACATATAAGATTACGTAGTAAGTGCATTGATTCTAGAGACGGATATTTAGATTAATGTACTTAATACATTACGACGTATTCCAAAATGTTTAAGTGACAGTTTAAACTCAATTTTCTCGATATCAGAATTTTGCTACATATCACCTTTATCCATTCATGTCTCCAATTTATTTTCTCTCTATGCGGTGGGTATAGCATTCAATATAAATCTGCTCTATGTGTTTGTTTGCAATTTTAAGCAAATTTTAATTATCGCGTAGGTGCAGTTATTTAATCAAGTCAATGGGTAGGAATTTAAGGAAGAAAGACACAAAACAAATCTAATAGGTAGTCTAAACGTTTTCGGAATAATCATTTTAATATCTAATAACGATTAACGTCAATCCAAGATTAACCTTTTAGAATTCTTAGAATCAGATATCTGGAATGGAGCTTTGTATATTAATATTACCGACAAAAACAACTCTTATTTGACGAACATTTTTTATTTATTATTTAAACACGATTATTAATTATTATTAAATGTCCATAGATATTATTAAACATCTCATTCAGAAATATAAGCGCTACAGAAGCTCAGAAAGCTAGAGTGGAGACCGCGGATGGGACGTCGAAGCTTTGGACGCTCTCTCACCAGGTGGATGGACCAGCAGGCTTACTCCTGACACAATCGAGAATTTAATCAGTTCGATCTCAACGGCCTTTAGTATTTGATTTGGTAGATTACTTTGAAATTAGCCAGGATAAAGAAAATCGTTAGATCGTAACTTTTTGTACTCCCGACCATATCAATCGACTAAGAATCAAAATAAACAAACGTCAATTTATTCGGGAGTACGCGGCACGACCGAATCTGAATCAAAATCGAATCAGGTTGAAGATTAAGGTAGTTTATTCGTCATAAAGTTTTTTATATTACGGAATTCTTTAAGCTTTTTTTAACCTTGGCAGTGGAAAATTATAAGCTGTTTATATTATAATATATTCAAATTTTATTCTAGTTGCACATCTCGATTCGCAACAATATGACCTTGAAATTACAACCCTCATGTATTGAATTCATTGACCGCCAAGCAATTTTATAATTCAATGTTATAATAAAAAAATATATCTATTTTATGTGTGGACACTTTCAACTGGTCTTAGATCTAGTCCCGAGATAGATTCTCGAAAAACGAACTACAGCTACCAGACAACGGAAATATACTAATTGAAGACATGAATAGATGAAGGTGATATGTAGCAAAATTCTGATTTCTAGAAAAATGAGTTCAAACTGTCACTTAAAAAATAAAAACATTTTAGAATACGTCGTAAAGTATTAAGTATATTAATCTAAAAGTCTCTAGAATCAATGTACTTAATACGTTACTACTTATCCTAAAATGTTTAAGTGACAGTTACATTATCACTTTCATCCGTTCGTGTATTTAATTTCTATATTTTGCATATACAGGATGTAAAAAGAGCAGTCACTATTACTTTGAGATACGATTATACTACCTTTCCTTATTTTGGAAATGTATTTTTTTTAATGTTTTTGTTGTCAAAAACTAAAAAAAAAATTTTTACTTTTCACCATTTCCTTTTCTTTTGTCGCAAAAATAACAATAAAGCAAAACAAAAAATTTTTTTTTTTAATTTTTGTAAAAAAAAAACATTTAGTATAATCATATCCCAAAGTTATAGTGACTGCTCTTTTTACACCCGTTATTTATCGTATCTAACGACCCAGGAACATTGTAATCTTTTTGCTCCCTCGACGGGATTCGTACCCGCGACTCTGGCTTGTCTACCCCCTAAATATTGTCTTGTGTACCCATGTCGATTATGCTGCTGCTCCCAAACTATTTTTTGACTGCCTCCACAGTCCACTGTATTACTACGAAAACTATTTTAAAGACGTCAAAAATACTCACTTGTACACTTTCCTGCTGAGCCGTTTCAATGAAGCCATGTATATACAGTACCGTAGGATTGCTTTTGTCGAAGCCCTTTATGTCTAAGATGTGACCAGCCTGATTGAGAGGCACATCGACGTATTCTTCAATAGAGTTCCTGAAATGAGAAAATGTTCGAATAGAAGATATTGAAACTTTTAGTAGTGTAGTGCCCACAGTTTAGTTCTTACAATCTCAGACAGATTTTGTTTGACATCATACATAATTAGAAACCGATAATACAAAGCATTTAACTAGTTAATTGCCACTTTTTGCCTGAATCTGTACAGTGTACGCCATAGATTAATAGTAGGTAATACATTTTGTACCACAATAACTAAATAGTTACTGCAAACGGTGTTGATATTGGTACACCTACATTCGTTCGCGTGGTTTTTGAGTGACTTAAACCGTTTATGCAACACACGCAACGAAAGTCCTCAAATGTGAATAATTTTCCCCGTTTTTGCAATATTTCTCACTGACGCTTCGCTCCTATTGGTCGCAGCGTAATGTTATATATAATTAAGCCTTCATAAATAATTGGACTATCCAACAAAAAAAGTTTTTTTTAAATCGGAACGGTAGGTTCTGAGATTAGAGCGTTTAAACAAATAAACTCTTCCGCTTTATAATATTAGCATAGATATTATAAAGATATATCTAGCTAGTGAAACGACTGACAGATGTTAAAATTTTATATTTGCCATATATCTAATAATTTCTAAGTAATAATATTTTAAATAATTAATAATAACTACATTATAAAAGAAGCTAGAATAAATTTTCTCTATCATAACTTAAAAATAACATCGAGATCAATGAAATCTGTGAAATCGAAGTGAACGTCAAAAAAAAAGCTGGGTAAAGTTTTTGTCAGCTGACAGCTGCGTGTGGAACATGGGTGAAAACAGTTCAAAACGATCCTAAGGGTGCGTATCCACCAGAGCTGCGCTTTGCTGTGTTGCGAGGAATGTGTTTTTCAGAACCAATAGAGTCGCTTGTCAAGCGCGCTGACCGATGCGTGATAAATGAAGCGATTCTTTGGTACCTAAAAACACATTCCTCGCTACACAGCACAGCACAGCTCTGGTGGATACGCACCCTAATGGTGCTAAATGCTAAAGGAATGCGAATCTGAACGAAAAAAACGTTATTTTCGTTTATTCTTGTAGTCTGTAACACAGGGGTATGCACTAAACAAGTGAACAAATGTATATTTTTGATGATGATAAATCCAAGCGGTCCATAATGTTATGATCACAACAATGTAACCTTCGATCCCTGGTCGATGATTTCTCCCGCGAGGTCAGTAATCACTATCAATTAATCGGCAGCATTACATTCGTTTGATTGCATAGTATTGTGGCTCCGACCGCCGGCGCGCGGCGTGCCCTATATACGACATATTAAAACCATTGTCTGGACTCGCATTGTGAACCGTATTCATTAGAGAACAAATCTGCACTGAGCTGACGTTTCAACGAAGATTACTGAAAGGCATCGAGCACTGAAATATATCATTTTTAACTCAGGACAAAAACGAAGCGTTGTTTAAGTCGATGAACCGTCTTTTATCTGGTATTTTTTTGGATTCCTCTATTATTAGAATTCCTCTTAGATACGTAATAGAATATTATAATCAATGTAGTTTAGGGATTCTGAAAGAAAGACGAAGAAGAAAGAATTTTTGATAATAAATTAGTTACAGCTAATTTATTGGCATTTAATTACAGCTCTAAATCCTATACTGTATTTACTTTCGTAAGTAATATCTAAAACTGCCGTTTTAGTTATTACTTACGAGATGTTATATATAATATTTGTTTAACTATTATAATATATAATATTACATCTCGTAAGTAATAACTAAAACGGCCGTTTTAGATATTACTTACGAGAGTAAATACAGTATAGGATTTAGAGCTGTAATTAAATGCCAATAAATTAGCTAACTATTTACTTAAAGTTTATTTTAAAAGGAGTGGCGCTAGTTGCGGTTATTCCTCGCCTTAAGAAGGAGCTAAATGCAGAGCACCAATCAAAATCGACAGTTATCATGCGGACGACTGTGCCTTCGACTAGGCACACCTAGTGAGTCAATATAAGTAAATCTTTCTTAGACAATAGTATCTACAAATTTCATTACGTATTTAAGAGAAGAGAGGCCGCTTAAAAAGTTGAAACGGATATATGAAGTTAATTACAATTTGTATAGCATCAAATTAAATACCATTTTTTGCCATCAGTGAGCGTTGCTTCAGGACATACATATTGTATAGTACGTCCGAGATAAATTTAACCTAAACGTAAACAAACCCGTCTATGGCACAAATAAAGACTATTCAGTGATGCCAATTGGCCAATATTAATACAATGATTTTTGTTTGCTACGAATCCATAGACTATAGGTATATATTCTACAATCGGCAGTGTCAAAATGGCGTATTTTTTCTGTGAAAGATTTTCATTTGATGTTAAAACTTTTTAATTATTCTTTAATTGTTATAAAATGTATTGGATAATGAAGTGTAATCCTTTAATATACCTGTGAAAGTGTTGATAAGTGTGCACAATAAGTGAATAAGGAAAAAGTTCGATGTTTTCGATTTGTTTACCTTTAGGTTAAATTTATCAGGGACGAACTATAGGTAGTTAACATCCTGACGACGAGCAGTGACAAAAACCCGCAGTAACTGAATACAGGTCACACGCTAGTTAAGTTTAACTATAATTGTTCTGTTTGAAGATTCAAATTAGATATAATATTGAGATACATAATTAAGAGCTTACCCATTGTAAAAACGTAGGTATATGTCCTCGACCCTGTTTGTTCTGTCCGGTAGGATACCTGCAGTAAACACAACAAAATTAATAGCACGTCTAACGTGATTAAGAAAAAAATATTATTGACGTTATTAAGATTATTGTTTTTCAAAAGTTCGCGGTTTCTCACAACAACTTATAAAAGCACAAGGTTGTGCAAATGGAAAATATATTGAACTATACTAGCATAAAAAGTAATAAACAACGTTTGAAAAACATCCGTTATGTTTTTTTTATATACCTATATATTGTTTGGAATAAGTAGCACCTTTGTACATAATATCTGTGTTTTAATTAAGTTTTAATTGTCATTTAATGTGTGTACATAAGTTATTAAATAAATATATTTATGTTATCAAAATTATTTGTATATTCCTGTCGATGAGAGAAGTACCCAATTAATGGAACTAAGGCCCGTATTAATAAAACATTGTCAAACTTTCTCTCAAGAATTGCGATTCTCAAGTATTTGCGATCGCAATTCAAGATTGCGTTTTAGACTTTTTTTTTAATACTGGATCTAATCTTATATCTAGATATATTGGGAGTCAGAATTATACTATTTGTAGAAATAACCCGTAAATACACACAACCAATTTCAGTAAATATTTTCATATGTTATTGAATGTACTGTGGTTCCTGGTGGAAATTCATGTTATATAGAAGAAAAAACACAAACTACTTGCACTTTTTTCTGCTTTATTAGTTATTTTACACTAAAAATTACTTAAAATACACGACCGGTTTCGACATAGTCATCATCAGGTGTAGGTTAAAATTTAAATAAAAAAAAATCCTTGACGATGTAAAAGTAGGGATGTTAAATTAACCTAACATTCTATTAGATCCCTAAATAAAAATGAAAATATTTACATAGTAAAACACAAACTACTTGCACTTTTTTCCCACTTTATTTGATATTTTTGGTAGAAATAATTTTTTTAATTATTTGTACAAATAATTAAAAAATTTAATATATATGTATTTGTATTATTAAACATAATATATATAATAGTAAATATTTTCATTTTTATTTAGGGATCTATTAAAATATTAGGTTAATTTAACATCCCTACTTTAAATCGTCAAGGATTTTTCTTTCACGGATAGGGATTCCTTATTGCTAGTCAAAATAACTCATAAGTAGCACTATTAAGTACTTGATTATTGAAAAATCTAAGAAACATACGCGCAAAAAAGAGTAACCATTAAACTACCCGGCTTGACAAAGATATACATATATTACCAAAATAATTTGTATGTTATTATCCTTTTTGCTAGTTTGCGGGTTTTTGTAGTAAACTTATTTATGAACTGCAAAAACTCGTGTGTCTCGTGTTGCGCAATCATTAGTACTAAGTCTATTAATACAGCGTGTTTCATGGTTCATATATCAAGCCGATTATAGTGCTTCACACTATGTATATATCCAAATATGTGTGTATGTGTGAAGAGGAGGACGCGTAGATCGTTTTTGTTTTGGCACCTCATATAAATTACTTACCAGAACGCGACAAATCACAATTAAAGATTTTCATAAAAGCCACAACACGAAACAGAGGAGTATCAAGCCTGATCACGTGTTAGGTCAACGACCAATGCGTTCGTGTGTATAGGGCCTCAACATGGTAAGAATCACTCCTTGTGCCTTTATGGTAAATAATTAATATGAGGTGCCAAAACAAAAACAATCTACGCGTCCTCCTCTTCACACATACACACATATTCGGATATATGCACTGTGGGACACGCTGTATATAAAAAAAGCTTGAGCTTCATTAAAAATACATCTAAGGCTTTTTAAGAACTAATTATTTTGAAGAAAGTTAGTAAAATATACTCGTAATATAAAGCTGTTATGGTTAATGGGATTTTGTCTATTTTGTATATACAGCGTGTAAAAAGAGCAGTCACTATAACTTTGATATACGAATATACGACCTTTTCTTATTTTGGAAATGTATCTTTTTAATTATTTTTTTTGTCAAAAACTTAAAAAAAAAATTACTTTGCTTTATTGTTATTTTGTTGCAAAAATAACAATAAAGCAAAAATTATTTAATTATTGTACAAAAAAATGAAAAAAAAATACACTTCTAGAATGAGAAAAGGTAATCATATCCCAAAGTTATAGTGACTGCTCTTTTTACACCCGTTATATAAGTTGGCGACCGAATACTGAAAGGATGGTAGGTACGGCAGTGTTTGCCTCGCTTATAATGTAGTTACCTTTTTGAAGTAGTTATCAGCAAAAGTATGTTTGTTTGCAACCTTACTTAAATTACTCCAAAAAGAACATTAATTGTAACTTTTTAAAAATATATCTAGTTTTGTAAATATTTTTTTTAATACTTATAGGTATCTAGTTTTGTAAATATTTTTTTTTGAATATATCTACTTAAGTTTTTAAATATATCTAGTTTTATATAATTTTTTTTTAGTTTTTAGTGCCTCTAAAGTAAACTACTCGGACTGAATCGGAAAGAAGTATAATTCATAATTCATTTGTTCACAAGAATGCAGTACAAAGATTAACATTCAAATATCATAAAGTTTCTGTTCAGTCTACCATGACAATTGGTGTGTGAATTTTTTCAACATGCAATTGATTAATTGAAACTATTTAGTATAAATTATTAATAATATTATAATGTAGATAAGGTTTACAAATTCAAAGTTTTAAATGTCAAAAATTTTGGAAAATAATATATTATATAGATTATGTTCTTGTCGCTATATTTTTCGTTATTTTCGGAACTCACCAAAATAACTTATTTTGGGTCAATGCTGACATGAATGAAGTTTAGAGAAAAACAACCCTGATCTGTTACTTGCTGGACCTAAACAAAATCATACGTAATTAGTCATTTTAATAACATTCATATTTACGTAAGGATATAATGTTAGGTAATAATATTCTGTTGTACTTACATTACCTAAACGTATTACGAATACCTACCGTTTCCGCACTATAAACGTTAAATACAAATATCTGTTTTGTTTTCCTCATAATACAAAGATTAACTAGTTATAAGTGTAAAATTCCTATTCTATTTTGGTACGCTCAGACAAGCTGAACCCCAATAACTAGCTGTGCCCGAGACTTCGGTCGTCTAAAATAGTGAATGGACAGCAGAGTCTTAGTAATAGGGTCCCGTTTTATACCCTTTGGGTATGAAACACAAAAAATAAACAAACTCTACAGCTTTATAACATTAAGGACGCGTTTCACAAAGCAATGTTAAAGTTAACGCCATGTTAAATATCACGTTATCCCTCTCGTATTTCCTGTCAATGAATGAGATGGCGTGGTATTTTAACATGGCGTTAACTTTAACATTGCTTGGTGAAACACGGCCTAAGTATAATTTAACAAACGCTAAAAAAATAGCTCTATAGCTCTATAACCCTATACGATGTAATGCCTCTAATAAAGATTTAAAAAAATCCTGGTATCTCGAACGCTTCACCAAAGACACCGACTAATTCAGATACGATTTGAATCAACTTTATGAGGAATTTGAATCAATATTGCAAGTACGAGCGTGATGTAATTATAAAATATCTGTCCGTTCCTTTCTGTCTGATCATATTCTACCAATGAACGTAATGTTGATTTAAATGCCATGTTAGTTGATCATTCATTTGAATAGCATTTGAGAAACCGGGGGAGATTATAAATTAAAGTAATATTTACCAAGAAAGTGCGCAGGTAGGGTTTACCCAACGCGACGATCGCTATTCTGCGAATTTCGTTCGGTCTAAACTCTGATGACCTCTAAGCTTCAACAGGTCCGGCTGCATTAACTTGTAACCCGTATAAAAAATTTGGTTCCTATCTTGAAAATTCTGGAATTTATTTCCTTTTTTTTCTTTTTACCCGACTATGACGAAAAGTCTCTGTATGTATTTCCTTCTGATCGAATTTTATTGAAAGAGGTCTGATCCTAAAGTATTTTATGAACAATTTGCTTTTTTGTATTTACTTACCTACAACCATACCATAATATAATCTATGTTTCATACAAAAAAATTGGAATAGATGTCACTACTATTAACGTTTGTAAATTATAAAATGTAAATATGCTGAATTAAGTACAAATATTGACGTTAAAATAAAGACAAGCATATTTTTTAAGCATAAGATCGCATTAAGCTAAATTCAACTCCTTAATTAAGAAGAAGATACGAAACGAAATCAGTAATTAGTATTTTCCATTAGTGGCGCTAGATGGCGGTTTCCGGATGTGCCTGGACTTTCGTATAAAACAAAAATAGCCAGTCGAATTGCCAGTATTAGGGTGATACCATTTTCTAGTACTAGGTCGTGTCTCTGTTATATATCGACTTTATGTTACAAACTACCAACTTATTTAGTGTTGCCTTTTTCACTTCGAATTATTATGTTAAGGCTTAAGGAAGCAATGCAGATTTTTATAAAATCATTTACAGCCATATACAGGCAGTATATGGCCGAAACTGATTTGAAATCTGAAATCGTCCAATCGGTATGGGTCAGCTAGAATCTGACCGGGTATATTCGTGGATTGGCATGATAGTTTATACTGTACTTTGCTTTTTATGGCTCCATAACTCAAAAGGAAAAGGAATACCCTTTTTCTCAGAAGCAATTAGGGGTATCAAGGTAAAAATGATATCAAACACTTAGGTCTATTGTCCTTTAAAGCTGTGAAAAAATTAAACTTTTTAGCTAACGCAGTCAAAAGATTATGTCAGCCGTTTTCCCCGCTAATTTTTGACACTCGCAAGGAAATCAAAACCTTAAGGACTTTACTTCCTTACTTCCCTTGAACTCAGAATTATGAAAATCGTTACGTTACGAATTATAGTTTATATACTGTACTTTATAGATAAACTGCAGGGATCAAGCCTATAGTCATGAATTGGACGATAGGCAGCAAGGTGCAAACATTACCTACTTAATAAAATGAAAATGAGAAGCACAACATTAATAACTATAAGCACAAAGTAGATATATAACAGAGACACGACCTAGAACAAGAAAATGGTATCACCCTAATACTGGCAATGCGACTGGCAAAGGGTGAAGTCCAGGCACATTCCGGAAACCACCATCTAGCGCCAATATTGGAAAATACTAATTAGGAACGAAATTTTGTTTCGTATCATCTTTTTAATTAAGGTGTTAAATTTAGCATAATGTGATGTTCTGCTTAAAAAATATGCTTATCTTTATTTTAATGTCAATATTTGTACTTAATTCGGCATATGTACATTTTATAATTTACAAACGTTAATAGTAGTGACATCTATTGCAATTTTTTTGTATTAAAGTTAGATTTTATGGAATGGTAGGCCTACTATTACGATCAAAACCAATCAAAACAACATGATATGACGTGAAATGTTATTCCAAATGTTGCGAATTTGACGTCATCGAAACAAAAAAATTACCCAGACTAAATAAAAACAAGAAAACACGTTTCAAGTTTAGTTCTTTTAGAATGCTGTATACTTTTTACTGACGAAGGGTACAAAACGCAAAAGTGCCTACCAATTCGAATACTACCTATCGAATCGTTATTGATATCGGGCAAAAAATGGTAAACAAATAACGTTTGCTGTATGGTAGACCCCTTTTTCTTATTCTCACTTAAGAGCTTCGCTCTTGTCGGTGGAGTTTTCTCCATTCCTCTCTGCACTCCGCCCTTCTCTTGACCTCCTGATACGACACGATCATCACTTTCTCCTTCACCTGGTCCATGAAAGTTCTTCTCGGCCTTTTCGTTTTCTTCTACCTTCTATCTTTCTTAGCCCCCCTTAAGTATTAATTTTATTTGACAGACAGCGAAGTCTTGGTAATGGGGTTTTGCCCTTTAGGTACGGAACTACTTTACTACTTATAATGGAAAGTAAAGGTCTTATGATTTTTGATAGATCCTACGAAACTTAGTTCAGATTCAATGTGATAGAAATGTCAACAGAGCTCAGTATATACAGGGCGGCTATAATGCTGCCAGTCGGTGGTATTTAAATTATTTGTTTGGATTTATATCACATTGAAACGGAACGGAGAATAATACAATTTTACGCAAAACATACCTTTTGTCCTATTCGCCAAAGAACTTCCAAGAAATAAGAAAATACAAAATACAACAGAGCGATGCATCATCTCTAAAGTTATAACATGAATCTGTGATTATATAAAATTGTGCGCTTTTATATCAAATGGCTTAACGTAAATAATGACAATTTGAGACGGTAGATATATTGTACGGAAACGTACTTATCATTCTCGGACCACAACATTATTACTAGATGGTTTTTACGGGTGACAAAGGTCACTTATTAAGTAATCAGCTTTAAAAAAATACTCATTCCATTTTAATCTGTTTTGGTAAACGTTCAATAAATTGCAAGCATCTTACTGGCATTTTTAACAAATACCATAATATCTCCTATGGAGACTTTTCGAAGCGATGCAGTCGTGCGTTTCGTAAACGCGCTTCAGTCGCATTTGGAAGCGATGTCAACGCGCTTCTAACGCGCTGCAGCATCGCGTCTGTAACTATCGACGCAAACGATGACAGCGGGGAAAAAACGAAGACAGTGCTACTCGCGTTTGCATCGCTTCAGAAGCGCGACGCTATCTTACATTATCGCGACTAAATCGTGGTAACGTAGGTGAGGGAAGTGGGAACACAGCTAATGGCATTCGCGACTGTATCGATGGAAACGCGCGACAGTATTGCTATTGGATCGCTGCTAAAAGTCGCCGCGTGTAAGGGCCCTAAACTAAACAGGCAGTTCATGAATCTGGCTATCAATTACCGATGTTATGATTCTTACTTCTCATGTCATAAGGATCGTCGAGTCATATTGATAGAGTAGAAATGTTTTTTAGGCACTAGACATAGCTTAATTGCCCAAGCCAGGATATAACATGTGTATATTTTATAAAAACGTATTTTCTTCTCAACAAGATTAATCAATATTAGTAAGGAAACATTCACAAGTTGCAAATCTAAAATTAAGGATATTGCAATTTAAAATTTAAAAATTGCAAAAAAATGCAAATGACAACGAGACTTAGAAGTTAGCACATTATTTGTTATATTATAAATAACAAATAATATGTCGTTAAACCTTAAATTTGAATTTAAATCTTGCATTAAGGACTTTTTTATGTACCTTCAAAAGTATCATGTCAAAACGGCCGAAATAAAGAAAGATAAAAAATATAATACAACGTATAAGATAAATTTGTGATTATATTAAATAGTAAGTACATTCCTTAGATGATTATGAAATAATATTATACTTATTATATTATATCTTCAAAACTATTTAAACTTATAATATGTAATTTTTTCGTTAATGTATCCCAAACCAACGGACGTTCCAAAGGTCTTGAGGAGGAAATCGACATGTAAGTCACTACTAATAACGTTATAAAACGGGCGATGTGCACTTAACCCACTTTTCAGATATTCAGTTAGTTTATGATAGGTACGGTTAGATTTTAAAAAATTAAGTAGACGAATATAATACAATTATTGAAGACATGAATTGATGAAGGTGTGAAAAATGCCCAGAAAATTAAGTTCAAACTGTCACATTTTAAGATATATAGTAACATATTTAGTACATTGATTCAAAAGACGGATCTTTAGATTAATGTACTTAATACTTTAGGACGTATTCTAATATGTTTAAGTTACAGTTTGAGCTCAATTTTATCAATATCATAGTTTTACTACATATCACCTTCATCAATTATTATAAGATTTCAACGTTTGAATTTTGAATTTATATGAACCTAATATTAATATTTACACACTGTATCTATTCAACGTTTTAACCTTGTATGATACGTTACAAAATTCACAGACGAGTACAAAATTATAATTATTGTTTTGTTAATTGTTACTTGTACAATTTTAACAATGTACAATTTTGTTTTTCAAAGGGTTAAGAATCTATGTACCCATTTTTGTTTGTATGTGAGTAATACCTTTTATGTTACATCTATGACCTGCGAGTATATGATTGAGCCTAATTGGTCTACTTATGATGATTGAGTAGATAAAACACAACAGGCAAAGATTTTTACTGTGATAAATTCTATGACATTTTATAAGAACACAAAACGCAACTATGGCTACAGTACTATAGTTTTATTTTGCGTTCGTAATAATAACAATTAAGTAATTATTATAAGAACAAAAGGCGTTTCATACCCGCTTTACACACAAATCATGGGGCTACAAACATCTCTATATCTCTATGGGGTGCCAGAGAAAGAATATCACCTCTATATCAACCATATTTCCCGTGATAGGCAACAGAAGGAATAATTATAATATAATAGCAGCATTTCCGCGCATATTAAAACATCGCCCGCCAACCCGCCTGGAAAGCGTGGCGAGTACCTAAAATACATCAGGGGAGGCTGATGTTTAGTAGTGAACATCATATACATAGCTGAAACGACAAACGACGTTATTTACCAACAATATTTAAATCTATTGTTGACCCAGTACAAAGACCCAGTAAGAAACAGCTACTTTGGATACTCAAAAAATCTATTGCTTGTTGCAATATTAACAGAACCCAGCGATATATTCGTAAATTAGCTGCACGTCAAATTCTAGCTAGATCAGCCATTGTGTCGACTTCAGTTTTCATCTTTGATGCAACATAAAATTACGAGTTAAATTGGCAGAAAAGTATAACTTAACCACCAATACTAAAATGTGTAACAAAAGATAAAATCCCATGGTTTATAAGTTGAAAGGAGAAGGATAACTGGATTTACAACGCCTATGTTGTCACAATCAAGCAGTAGAAAGAGTAGTTAAAGCTGTGCCCTAAGCTTCAACTGATTTATGGAATAAAACATCAAGAGAGGAATTCTTGAGAGTCCAGATAGATTTGAAGAAAGCGATGCCAAAATTCGACCGCAAGAAGGATTTTTGCGTTTTTTAAACCACTCAGTTAAATAATGATTTAGTTAATTAGAATTGTAATTCCTTTATTTTGGTATTCTTCTATTAATAAACAAAAGATTCTTATGATTTTTGGTCTTTTTCTTAAAAACAAAAAAATTCTGCAGGTAAATATGCTAGGGCCATATTTTACTATATTTCCTTACTTTTCAAATGAATCCGGAGGCAGAAGATCAATTCTGAATGCTATCAAACTTTATACTCTATTTACAGTCACCATTTAGCACCGTTTAATCACTATAATTTTTTTTAATCGTTTAATCCTATAAAAATAAAACTGTTTTTTTTCTTCATACATAAGTGACCCACCCTAGTAATTATTTTAATTTAGATCCATGGAAAGGCAGATATTTTTTCAATGGAGATTGAAAGAAGTAATCAGTTAACTGTTAATCCTATTATTTTATATGAAGTTCATAATAAATATAGTATATCATTATATATATAGTATATTATACTCCACCCCACCATTATTCAAGCTTGCCGTTATAATACATGTGACTTACATCTAACATATATTTTTTTATCTTTAGTCACCTTGATTAAATAAAATTGTTCATTAACAAAATTTTAAATGTTATAAAAAAAATCAGGTAAATACTAATCCATGAAATGGATACCTAGGTACTGGATCTTATGTTACAAGTTACAACGGAAGTATACAATATTTATTTATTTATTGTGAAAACCAACAGCTTAATATTTATGATTTTACAAGTTAGTATTTTACAAATAATATAGCCAATAATATGTTTCCCATAAGTAACAATACAGTGTGAACTAAAGATTTAATATTTGGTTTCTATGATATCCGGTTGAAAAAAATAATAGTTTTATATTTTACGATGAGATTAACAAATAAAGTAACTCTCAGTCAGCTGAAATGAGATAAGAATCTAAAGTTTGTGTTGCTATCTTATGCGTAGTGACAAGTTAGGTAGCCAGGATGTATTATATCGTACCTAATGAATCATAATATGCCCTTATAATGATCCAGTAACAACAAGCAGAAATATTTTATGAGTCGCCAGATTATAAAGTTTTTATTGATTGTATTATCTTGCTTCTAAATTTTGACTTAGAATCAGAAAACAAATCAATGTCACTGAAGTTTTTATTGTATAACGAGTTATACATGCCAGGACAGAATTTGGACCATAATTAGTATGATGAGATGGAACATGCAGTAGTGGGGTGTTACGGGTTCGATATTGAGGGGTCCGAAATGTTATGTTTTAATACAAGGTAAGGACAATCTACCCTATTATTTATAATATCGTACAGAAATCCCATATCCAGGACAATACGTCTCTGCTCCAAAGTCAACAGATTATACTCAGAACAAGCGTCTAAGTAAGTTTTAAAATGTTTGCGGCTTTTATAATTAAGATAATTTACAAACTTATTTTATATTCTCTCTAGTCTGCTATTATAAATTATATAATGGGGAGACCAAATAGGACAGCTATATTCTAAGATACTCCTTACAAAAGCAGAATAAACCGATTTAAGAGCTGTGGTGTTTGTAAAAGATTTACAACTACGAACAAACCCAAGATTTTTGAGAGCCTTAGTAATAATAATTTAAATATTATCAGTGAATGTGAACTAACCGTCTAGATAAACACCTAAGTCCCTAATACCCTGTTTTCTCTGTATGAGATTATTATTAAAGTTGTAGCAATGGGTAATAGGTTTCGGTTTTCGAGTGAATGTGATGCACTCACATTTATTCGAGTTCACTGCAATATTATTTCGTGTATAGTACGAAAATAAGTCGTCTAAATCTTTTTGAAGTAAAAGACAGTCGTGAGTTGTGTTAATTTTACGAAATATTTTTTTGTCGTCTGCGTACATTAGATAATCAGAGTTTTTAATACACGATCCTATGTCGTATAAATACGCGTTGTATAAGAGTGGGCCTAAGTGCGAGCCCTGGGGGAAACCTGTAGGAACTGATATGAAATTAGAGCGATATCCACCAATCACTATAGCCTGAGATCTATTAGAGAGATATGATTTCATCCAACTTAACATGAACAAAAATATGAATAAGGTGTAAAATAAATGCGTGATAATATTTTAGGGTGTGTTACATGTGCCTCCAATAATATGCCTCTTATGTATAGTTTACTGTGAAAGTACCAGCGCTTAAAGACTAACTTTTGACTTTCATGTTTCTATGAGAAATGCCCCAACATCATAAATTTCCCATATAATAATAAAAAAAAGTACCTCTTTCAGCACTGGTACTTTCACAATGAACTCTACATAAGAGGCAGTGGAGACCCATATTCACCCTAAAGTATTATCGCTCATTAATAATCTGTATATGGCACTGGAATTAACAGCGAAGTGAAACTAATCACACTTATTAGAATATATAAAATATGTATTTCAGAGAACTATTTAATACGATACTGGCAGTAATGAGGCTACATAACCGTGCCCAGATTTCTACTTTACAAAAATATCTCTTGGAAATGGAAACAATTTACATAAAAGAGATTGATACCAAATCGTGGGAAACGTGACATTCACAATATCTTAGAGAAAGGTAGATAATAGTTGTAAATAATAATTACACATAATATGAATATTTTGTCTCTTAGAATTTAGATACGCAAATAAACATAATATAAATGTTGTCTATGATATCTGTAAGAAAAATCCCATCAAAAACAATTTGTTTAAAAATTGACAAGTCTCGCTACTTAGTTCTTCTACAGTAAAAAGTTGTGAGATCCAATATGTTATGCCAAGTCGGCGTTAGTTGGTAGGTCTACCAACATCAAATTGTAATTACATCAATATTATCAAAAATCTTTTATGTTTTAAATAAATATAATATTGACTGGCCAATACAAGTAGTACTAAACGATCGGATATAATATGTATCACCTATCATCACTTATAAGATGACATGTACATGTACATTATGAGAGGACATCCCCAGTAAGCTAGTGTGTGTGTTTGATATTTTCATTAATTTGAGGTAGTTCTTCTTTTCGTCTAAAGCATAACTTAAGAATTACGCCAATATAATTTTATCGCTCATTTATATGACACTTGTAGTCGTCGCACAAAGACACAATACTAATAATTTTAATATAAAACGTTTTCAAAATTTTATTCGAAGAAAGTTGCGTGTAATAGCTATTTAAAATGAGTTTAGTTTAAGTCCACACTTAAACAAATTATGTACCTAATGTTTACTTGCCCCAGTTTACCTTCAAGTCGCGAGTAGCTTTACGCAGTGCAACTCAAGATTTCATTTTTCAGGTTAATGTTTCGTGAAGATGTTTAAAACATATTTTTTAAATGTTTTCGAGTTTTAACGTTTTATAAAGGACCTTTTTGAAGCGTATAAAATGAACATTTCAAGGGTTTTTTAGTATGGTCTTGCGTAATGTAGAGTTCTTTTTATATGGTTTTCTTAAAACGTGTGGATTAATATTTAAAACAAAATTAGAACAACAATTACAACAATAACAGTTTAGGTGGTTAGATATGGTAATGCTCGTAACATAATAATATTATATTGTTACCGACAGAATCTGACATATCTAAACAGATAAGGCGTCTCTACATTGTACGCCTGTGGAATTTTAATAAATTGGTACGACTCGCAAAAAATATTTATAATAATTTGCAACATAACAAATAATAATAATATTTTTCTTCGTAAAATGTACAGTTGAAACAATTTCGAATAATTGTTCTGAAACAAGTTTGCGTATTACGCAACTCTACAACATATCATCTGACTCTACTAATCTCACTATGAAGATAATAAAACATGGATATTATTATCGTCATAGAGAGATTAGTAGAGTCAATCGATATGTTTTGAGATAACTACTACAGTAAAGATTTTTAGATAACGTCAATAACATATAATGAGTAATAAAAACTGTTAGGGTACCACACACATTAATCAGATAAGTGATTTGAGATGTGTGAGAAGATCTAAATATCGTAAAAACTAGCGTATATTCGTCCAACATAATATTGTGTATACGTACTTAACACATACATTTTTTAGTAAAGCAGTTTAGTCTTTTGCATGCCGGAAGGAAAATTTTTGATTTAGAGTACTCTAGAGTAATCGAGGTAAAAAGGTATCGGTGATACCCCAGCTACCCTCATATTGGTAGTTGTACAACATATACAAGGTGTAAATTCAATGAGTGATAATACTTTAGGGTGTGTATGTGCCTCCTATGTAGAGTATACTGTGAAAGTACCAGCGCAGAAATACTTACTTTTGATGTTCATGATATTCTCATATCATAAACAAAAATCAGATGGATGGATCTAAATCAGTTCATCCGTTTGGAAGCTACAATGTCACAGACACACACACAATAACACGTTTTCGTCGGGGGTTAAATACAGATCCTAGAAGTGACTTTTTCTCCTGTCTGTACTGAATGTATGCGAATGTATCAGTATACAGTATTCGCACAGCCGCACGTATGAATGTCAGTAAACGTGTTAAGACTCTTGCATAATACTTTACTTTATAAAATGCAATACTGTGGGTTTTGCATCCAGTTCCACAGAGAGTGAGAGAATAGAGGGATAAAGACAAGAAAAAAATTTAAAATGAGAGTATAGGAGAGGTTTACGACAGTAAACCTCTCCTATACTCTCATTTTAAATTTACTGACAGTAATAACTTATATACTGTATATATAAACTTATATACTGTAATAACTTATATACTTATAAATTTACTGACAGTAATAACTTATATAAAATAAACCATTTTTAAAATAGTTTTTACTAGAAACAATGCAATCAAAATCTACAATAATGTCTGCATGCTTGAAAAAAAAAGGAGGAGATAAAATTGATTCACTGTCAGTAACAACTTATATACTTTAATACAGTAAACCATTTTAAAAATAGTTTTTACTAGAAACATTGCAATCTAAATCTACAATAATGTCTACATGCTCCACTGGGTAAGCTCGTTTAAAGTAGTAATTGGCTAAAACCACGAGCGAAGCTAATGTAGTACCACAATCTAACACTAAAACAAACTTACATTAACAGGAGCCTTGTTGCATTGCATCAAAAAGAGGTAAAAATCTGTAGACTAGGGGCGTTTTTCACCAAGCAATGTTAAAGTTAACGCCATGTTAAATATCATGTTTTTCCTTTTCGTATTTCCTGTCAATGAATTAGATGGCATGGTTTTTTAACATGGCGTTAACTTTAACATTGCTTGGTGAAACGCGGGCTTAGGTTTAAATCGACAAACGTTCACTTGTATTAAAATTGTATGAAACGGTAGTGTGAGTCCTTAGATGTGTTGTTCTTATATTCCTTGTATGTACAGAAATAAACTATTATTAATTATCATTAGCTTTGCGTATTAATATAATGCTGTGATTAATAATGATTATAATACGATGTTGCATCATATGCACTCTGCTTAATACGTGTAATGCTATGCAGCCAATGATGCATACCACTACGTGACCTCTGCTTCACGTTTATTACGATATAAACTCGGAAATACAGCGCCTAGATCTATAATCTTGATAAGACAAATCGTTCGTGATACTGAGATCTTTCGTAATTGATTTTATTGAATGTAGAGCTGTATGTAACTAGGTAGAGTTTCTGTGTTATATTTTTAACTTGTATGTAACTAGGTAGAGTTTCTGTGTTATGTTTTATTATTTTTATAATACTGTTTAAAACTATAAAAGTATACAGATAAAAGAATATTCAAATAACTATCAATAATTAACTTACAAATTCCAAATAATATTTTTTACTATGTTTTTATAATCTCATTTTTCATCACCAAGCATACATTATAGTGATAACCAGTGATTAACGGCCGGTTTCAATAACCTATCTTCTTATGTTCTCTATCTATAACTAAATGTTTAAAACCTTTCTAATGTGACTGCGGATCGTACAAGAATATTGCTATGAAAATACTTCTTATACTCGTACTAATAGAATAGTTAATATGAACGTAAATTATGGACGTCTATGACTCATTCCCGCAAAAACTACTGTACGAATGTTTAATAAAATTTGCTATGCCCATAGTTTAGACTCCGGTCGTTAATATAGGCTACATTTTATCTCGAAACAGTACCCGATGGTTGTATTTCAGAGGGCGATCCAGTATTGAATATGAAATGAAACTGCAAATTTTCAATATTCCTTGCTACAGAGAACAGCTGTCCATGCTGTCTAAGTTCTGTTACAATATCTATCAGGGGGCCGACATCTGCATTTGAATTAGGTTGAAGGCTTTGTGGGACTGACAGGTAAGCCTTTGTGGTATCGACGCTTTTCGACAACTGACAAGTTTCCAACGAGCCTCAGTTTAAATAACTAATGCCTATCAATCGAAGTACAACACAAATAGCCCTATAAAGATTTATAAAATTGAAGTTGGTTTAATAGGTTATTAGACTGACTGTTAAATTACTACCTGGCAAGAGTCGATAAATTCTTTCTTTTGAACCCAACTTAAAAATAAGGGCAAAGTTATAAATAAGTTCGTACTTAAGGTTATAGGTTCTAAATCTGTATGAACCACAATAGCTCTTAGTTCCTAAATAAATTAAACATAATTACATTTATTACAAATAGGTAGTAATTATTTCTCATATTATTACAGATGTTACCATTAAAGATTCATAATTATACTGTCTTCAACTCTTCACCTATTAATACACCTCGATTGGGATTTAATAGCATTTTCAACTTCGTGACTTTCTTCGACTAGATGATAATAATCTATTGGTTCAATCTATGACTGTATGTGGCTTAAGTCTGAAGTTTATTCAAATATTTTAAATCTGTTTGTTTTATTTTGACGATGTTTAATGTTGTGTAATGTGTACACATTTTCTACTTTCTGTTAGTTTTAAGTTTTAACTCTTAATTTTTACTCATATTCTTCCAATTTGGTGATTGATTATATTGTTACTAGTTTTTGCTCGAGTACATACAATATTCTACAGGAACACTGTACTTCTTCGGAATAAAAAATTGGATGAATTTAAGATGATTCCTGCGTACCAAGTTTTATCAAAATTGATCCAGCCGTTTGAATGTGAGGAATCAACAAACTTTCGCATCACATAATATTAGTGTGATGTGATATTGTGTCTTCACCTGTTTCATGAATAATAATTATTTATTTATTTTTCTATTTCCTTTATGTTACTACTTTTGTCCTTACAAAATAAAGTTTTTTTTGTGGTTAATCAATATTCATACTTCATTTCCTAAAGATAAAATTATCTTTTGTAGTTTTAATTACGCTTTTTTCTATTTGTTTTAATTCTGTTCAATAGCGTTTTATTTATCTTAGATATCTTATCTCTCTATACTCCAAATTCAGAAAATAATTTAATTTTGTTCTTATATATATAATATATACCTATTAGAACACAATTTAAATTGTTTTTGAATTGCGATATTACATCCAGGCTTTTTACGTACGATGTGTCTATAATAGCTGTCAATAAACTAAATTTAGTATGAAAAAAATATAAAGAGCATTGATGTGGTCGATTTCTTTACAATCAGGTGATATCTATGTCTATTTTTGTTGTGTCTTTTTCTGTGTACGAGCAAGGAGCATCATAATTAATATTTAAATTATTTTTTGCCGCTTTTATTCTACGTCAGTTTTAATTCTTTACATCTGTTGAATATGACCCAAGTAACAACTCATTTATCTTTCTTTGCCTTTTGACACGTCACTTATACGTTTTTCAGAGGCGAGTAATAATTTACTGGCTTATTTATCGAGTTATATTTTATCCGAAAACAAATACAGTCAGACTGGGGTAACTTTGACCCTTAATTCACTGTTAATTGCCTATAAATTCCCTACTAGTGAAAATAATTTGAAGTTATATGCGTTCTTAGTGGCATCCAAGGTTGCTTTGTCAATAAATATGTATAGGATTCAGTCAATAAAAATAAAAATAACGAAAATACCGCCTAAGTATCAAGGGCCAAAGTTACATGGACAGTGGAGTAACTTTGGCTCTCGTTAAAACTATAGAAGAAAATGTGCACTTTTTCAACAATTTAAGGCTAAATCTAACATAGGCTTCATTTTTTTACATTTTACATCTGTCAGATTACTAAATGTCATCACTAACAAGTCAGCCGAATTAGCCACTCATCTTTATTTTGGGGTTGTTATATACATGTTATATATGTAGTAGTATAATAATAACTCTTAAACCACTTTTTAAATACACTTATTTTAGCGCAAATTTCAAACGTCAAAAGAAAATAAACTGACAGCTATAGCTTAGACTAACAACTCAGAATACGTTCAAAAACTTTTAAAAAAGCAAACGATGCCTAATTTAGTTAGATTGCATGCATTCAGAAACTTAAAAAAATATATTATTCAATAATGAAGTTGAGGGCCAAAGTTATATTGAAAGACAAAGTTACCCAGTCCGACTGTATTGTAAATCTTACGATTACTTATCAGAAATATTGAATTACAGCCCCTATGCACACGTTCATTGAATTAGTATCCACTTATGATTCATCGCTCCAATCAGAAAAAATGATAATGGACCGATTAGTTGGTGACAACTTTGACTTATTGATTGGTTTTGAGACATTTGTAAACAACATACACTTTTTCAGCGTTGTTATTTTTACAATCAACTCTATAAAAATACCTAGTTACATCTTTAAATATTATTACTCATTTATTTTACATGTTGTATTATTGACTATTGTGTCATTTTTATCGCCTCCGTGGTCTAGTGGTTCAGAGCTTCGCTCTCGACCCGGAGGTAGTGGGTTCGATTCCCGCGTTGGAACAACAAATAATGTTGTTTTCAAGTTTGGTTAGGACAATGCAGGCTGATCACCTGATTGTCTGACTGAAAGATGATCCATGCGCCGGATGGGCATGTAAAAAGTCGGTCCTGCGCCTGATCTCTCGCTAGTCGTGTCGGTTTACCGACCCACTGGGTTATGAGAGTAAAAGGAAGAGAGAGTGCTTCTGTGTATTGCCCATACACTTGGGCACTATAAAATAACTCCTGCGTAGCTCAATGTTCAATGAAATCGGCAACCGACATCGAAATCGGTGAGGGGAGCTATTATTATTATTATTATATTGTGTCATTCAAAGACGTTCGTATAACTTGATTTAAGCTGTGTTAAAATTAGCCCGCTTACTTATTATACTTGGAGATTATATTTTATTTTCTTAATAATTATGATAAGTTGCTAGAAATATATTATTTAATGCGGTGAAGCGCTGTCGTGACCTAGAATGAACTGTAAATGCACAAAAATGTCGTCAAGACTGGTTATAACTGTACATCGATCTTTGAGAATTCCAAGATTGGTTTGTGGAAGCTGATAATGATATTATAGCCCGGAAACTGAAACTCTAATTATATTTAAGAACCCTTCTATTCGCAGGCTCTCACTGTTATTATTTGGCAGAATGACAAGGACAACAACGTTGAGCGCCGCTTAATTTAACTATCGTTTTAGTGTTTAGCCGTAAGTCCAGTACAATATGTTAGGGAAATTATTCGTATGCCTTAAGTAATACATGCACTATCTAAAACGTTTGAGGAAATATTATTTATTATAATTTTAAGAAAAAAAAAAAGATTATAAGTACAACATTATATTTACTTACTTAAAAATAAGAGTAAGTGTTTTAAAAAAAAAAAACATCGTTAGTTTGACATTTCTATTTTACCATCTACGAGTATAGAAATTGTAATCTTTTTTCGGCAGTTTTAGGAAATTTGCGTACATTAAAATATTGAGTAGTTTACTGTTTAGTGATAGGCAAAAATATTGCATATAAACATTATTTGCAGCAAAAATATAAAACTTTATTTGTGTATTAATATAATAAAAATCTTAAATATGTGTATAGTGTTATAAAAGATATTAAAAATATTTCCGTTGTGTGTAACGTATAACACAAGTTCTTCGGATACAAACTCGGGGCTTGATTGACGTGGTGTGAAGCGTCCATAGATATTATTATTATTATACATATACCGTTTGCAATTTAATATAATATTTAAATTTCATACAAAACAAATTACTAGATTTCATAAAACAGCTTTACAGGAAAAATTGCTTCTTTACGTTATGCTCTACGATACGGTTTACGTAATATTATTTTACAATAAACGACCACTGTGGCTCAGTCGTTGAGCGCATAAGTAGGAGGTCGCGGGTTCGCGTCCCGCCAAATAAACAATAAAAGTTTTCTGTACTTCTGGTTAGGTTAGGTGTAAATCGTCCATAGATATTTATTTATTTAAAAACTTATTACGGGGTTAGATTGACGTGGTGTGAAGCTTCCATAGATATTATTATTATTATACATATACCGTTTGCAATTTAATATAATATTTAAATTTCATACAAAACAAATTACTAGATTTCATAAAACAGCTTTACAGGAAAAATTGCTTCTTTACGTTATGCTCTACGATACGGTTTACGTAATATTATTTTACAATAAACGACCACTGTGGCTCAGTCGTTGAGCGCATAAGTAGGAGGTCGCGGGTTCGTGTCCCGCCAAATAAACAATAAAAGTTTTCTGTACTTCTGGTTAGGTTAGGTGTAAATCGTCCATAGATATTTATTTATTTAAAAACTTATTACGGGGTTATATTGACGTGGTGTGAAGCTTCCATAGATATTATTATTATTATTATAGTAAATGTCTATAATAGTCTTTCCTTTGAACTGTTACCTTTTCTACTTTCTACACTACCTACCGGCTATAACCTTCTCAATACTCATACATCTACAATATACAAAGTACATACATACAGATTATACTACTCACATGTACCTACTACAGTCGAGTAACCTACCTCAAACAGGCCATACCCTACAATGTACCTATTACCGTCAAGAAGCCTACACCTAAACAGGCGATACCCTATACAACCTACAAGTGAAGGGTAAACGAGATATCAATCTCTAAGAGTTGAATTTACAGTAGTGTTTCGTTATTAAACAATGTTGTTTGGTATTAGGGTTTGCTATATTTGAATTGAGGGAAATATATTTTTGATATACAAATAATAAAAAGAAAAAATATGGGTAAGGCCACACTTATCACTATGAATACAGCTTACAAACCGTTTTTATATATAGATAGATTTATAGAGTAATGAATATACATGCAAAATTTTATAAATTTAGGTTATGCGGTAAGTGCATTGATATATCAAACGAACCTGCATACCCAACGTGCCCTTTTCTCTTCATAATTACTGATGTATGAAAACCATCCCAATCATCCCATAACAAAAATGTATGATAATACAACGAAAAATTAAAATTATCTGTCGATAAAATATATTTTGCGTTCGCGGATAATTTTAGATAAGATAAAATTTGCGATACTTCCTATCTGTTGTTATCTTTAACATTGATCATACAGTTATGTTAAATTACACAAACACGATAATATTATGTGGGTAGTATAACTAGTAACATATTACTAGTACTACATAGACCTAATTGATGAAATATATATTTAAAATTGAATGCGGCTTGACTGTATAATATGAATTCAAGCTGAAGGGATCGTTTCTGAAAAGTATTTAGGTACCTATATACCTATATAGCCTAGTCTTTAATCATATTATAATATATTTTCCGCAACAAAATTTTATATTTTTCGATATTCAAACTATTTCATATATTATCACAATATTTTCACTGTGTTCTTATCACTGACGCCTGTAGTTACATTTAATTTAATCGATACCTACACAAAATATTAAACGTATCGGTTTAAAACAATGTCTAATTACAATTAAGTAATACAATTTTAATTAATAAAAAGAATATCACTCTCATTTCTCTCACATCAATTGCCAAATGCCGGCAGTAAGTAGTAACAAACTATTACTCAATATATTAATGGTATTATAATTTTAGTCACGGAAAACCATAAAATATTTATGATATTGAGATAATAACACAAACATTAGAAATGTAAAATGCGTTAAAACAATACTTTCCACTGTGTTGCTCTATGTAGAGCATAGGTACGCATTGTTCCTTTTGTTGTTGTTGTGAATTCCAAATTCAATTACACCTGTCAAAACCACGTGCTCCGAAAAAAGCCGAGCACACTCCGAAAACGAGACGAACACAACAACACAAATAGTTGAGGTCGGACGACAAAACAATTACTATCGATGCGTTCGCCCGCATTAATTGCCAAATGCCGATTATATTTTAGAAGTAATGTAACGAGCCGGCGTTGCGGACGGCCTATAATTAACTACTTAAAAAAAATTGTATAACTACAACTGACAGGGAAAACAAAGTTTGCTAGAGCAGAACGAAATTTTCGCGCTCAAATGAATCAAACTCCATCGCAGCCATGTAGTGCATGCTTGAAACAATATTATATTTTTCTACAGCTATAAAACAATAACAAATAATGCATCTAACCTGTTCCCCACCAGTACCGTTTCCAACCGACACTCACAGCGCGAAACATAGCGTCCACCACGTGCGTTCTCTACCGCTCGCTGCGGCCTACTGACAGCCTGTCAATGTACAAGAATATTCAGAATTGGAATTTGAAATTGGAATTTGATTTCAATATGCTAACCCCCACATGAAATTCAAAAGTATTTGGACACAAAATTATTTTACCCAAAATATTACAGAGGTACACGGTACATGTATAATAATAATATAATAATAATGTAGAGAATAGAGGCTATTAGCGCAATGTGTGGTGTGTACCTAAATTGAAATACACTATATTTTAACTAGACACCTACATTATTTTTTTACAGTACAAGCCTATTTAGGCTTGTAAAAACATTGTGTAAAATAATTATTATTTTACGCAATGTTTTTACAAGTCAAGTATGAAAACTTTTTTAGATATAATATTATATTATGTAAAAAAAGTTTTCCATTCCAGTCGTATAAAATGTTTTAAAATAACATAAAGGTATAAAATAACATAAAGTCTGGACTCTACCTCTGAAAACCGATTGATGAGTTAAGACTAGGCTACTCTATCATAAAATTCAGATTTTACAGAATAAAAATATAATTTTATCAGTTTTTAATAGAGTTGCGTAAAATGTCACACAGTTGAAATTGTTTAAAAATATCAAATAATATGACGTGCATTATTGTTAAAAAATATTGTAAGATTCAATATCCTCGTACGAGTTATAGAGTTAGAGAAGCTCTTTTATATTAGTAAGTTCTGACTTGGACCCCAGGCCAGTGCAGGAGTCATTTTTATAGTGCCCAAATAATACAAAATAACACACTCTCTTTCTTAACTCGTATAACCAAGTGGGGCGGATAACCGGAATACTTTTTACATGCCCATCTAACATTGTTTATTTTCTTTCTCGCTGGGCAATTAGGTGCATCCTGCACGCTAACCAAACTGTTCATAGCATCTTTAATTGTTCCACCGCGGGTTAACACACGACCTCCGATTCACGAGCCAAACTCGAAAAAAGGCGGAGGCGTTAAAATAAAACTACCAAATGCGAGTTGAACGTACACGACTGGTATCGTACTAAACGAGCAAAAATTCACGTTTGTTGTATGGAAGCCCAACTTGAATATTTATTTATTTTATTTGTTTGTATTTATTTGTTGTTATTGGGGAAATAGAAATCACACCAAAAACATTTTCCTGTAAAATGTTGCCAAGACGAGTCTACATAGCTTACCCTGTGAAAAGTTATCAGATCTCATGTAGAGCCAAGATTCTTGATCTATGCGCCCTTACTTTACCAGGCCTAACTTCACAGTTGATGATCTATAAGTGAGTCAGACGAAAAGGTTTTTCGACATTGATAAAATCTAAAGTATAATAATAGCTGCAACCTTCAAACTTTGGAGATTTCGTGTTTTTACTGGTGTCATTATATCTTGAAATTTTCAACTATTTAGCATGATCCAAAGCAAAGTTATGAGAGGTCATAAAAACGACAAAATGTTCCAAAAAAAAACAACATTTCAACTGTTTAGCTATCACCGTTCATGATCTGGTCACAGACAGACAGACAGCGAAGTCTCAGTAATACCTAGGGTCCAGTTATTTCCCTAGACACAAATACGCAATAGACAAAGTTGCGTTTTAAGAGAAAAAATTAAACATAATATACATAAATATCGTATAATCTGTATAAAAAGGGAGCCAAAAGATTTTTGTAGTGACTCGAGTGCGACAGATTAAGATATTTTATGTGTCCATATGTCTCTGGTGTTATCTAGGTATGATTTATTAAAATTTAATGATGGGGTAAAAAAAATAGTTATTTTAAGGTTGAAGATTTTTTTTATTGTTTAGTAGCGTTAACATAACCATAGTAAGCCAAAGATGTTAAATAGGTGTCAAAGAATCTCCTACCTAAAGTACAATTTGAAAGTCGGGTAAGCTCATGTGACATTTAAAAAGTACTTAAATATTCGACTAAGGGCCGATTTTTCAATCGTCAGATAACTTCTGTCAGTCAAAGTCACATAATAATAATAATAATAATATCTATGGACGCTTCACACCACGTCAATCTGGCCCTGTGCTAAGTATCCGAAGAACTTGTGTTACAGGTACCAGACAACGGAAATATATTTAATACTTTTATACTATACACATATTTAAGATTTTTATTATATTATACACAAATTTAATACACATCCATGACCCAGGAACATTGAAAACTTTTTGTTCCCTCGGCGGGATTCGAACCCGCGACCTTTCGTTCGAGCGCCAACGCGCTCAACCAACTGCGCTACGGAGGTCGTCACTGCAAAATTGTTTATTCAACAGATAAAAGTTATCTGACGATTGAAAAATCGGCCCTAAGCGTAATTTTCTTGTAAATATTGTCGAATCTGGCGATAAATAACCTGTAAAAAGCTACCATTTCATAAAATATTATTTTTTTAAACTTTATAAAATTCAGATTCGAATTCGAAAAAACCAATGCGAATGCGATTGCGACAGATGCGAGAAATTAAGGGCGTGTTTCACATGTTAACATTAACATTAGTTGGTGAAACACGGCCTTAAGCTCAAAGTTTCCCAATTTTGTCATTAACTCACTTACAATGTGATGCCAAGTCGTAGTTAGTCTGTCGGTCTAACAATATCTTATATTGATCATTTTTTTATTAATAGCCTAAACTGTCCCACTGCTGGGCAAAGGCCTCCCCCAGTGTCCTCCAGGTATTTCTTTCCTGCGCCACCGCTGGCCAGCCTGGGTGGTATACGTCCAGCTCGTCGCGCCATCTTGTTCTGGGCCGGCCTTTCGGTGCATATTTTTGCCCAGCGCTCGGAGTGCATGCGACTGCATGATATTGATCATATCATTTAAAAAAAAAGTTTTAAATGAATTTCCCCTATTTTAAACTAAGAGCTCGTAGTTGCAAGAGTTGCCGTTTCGATTTTCATCTAACTGAAGCCCAATATAATTGTATTATAATTATTATGTAAATTAATATAATATCGACGTAAAGATTCTATTTCACAGCATTAATGATTGATTCTACACGATGCTCCTAATATTTGAGGGCAAGAGTATTAGCTGGCTACAAAGGGCTTCGTGCCCTAATTGAATTAATATCTAATTAGTAGGGAGTGTTCACTGCTTATAGGCTTCGTTTGCCGCCAAGAGAGCGAATACTATTGAATTGATATACTGATATTCAAAACTGTTCAGGCTTAAAGTAAATTTTAGTTTTATATAATTATAAATATGTAGGTATTATGTATTTGTAATCATTCTTCAAAAGTATTAAATCCTAGACAAGTGAAATGATGGCACGTTTTATAGAAATACAACTAACGACCGAACTTAGCGTCGGTGACTTGGCTTGACTTGAGATTTTACCAGAAAATGTTATATCCCATCAAAAACATAACTTGTAAAAAATACCAAGTCTCGCTATTTAGCTCCTTTGCCGTAAAAATTTGTGAGATCCATGTGATGCCAAGCCGGGGTAATTCGGTAGGTTTAACAACATCATTATTATCATGTTAAAAATCTTTAATGTTTTAAATAAATAAGTAGATTGACTTGGCAATCGCATGAAAACACAATGTACATAATATTGTCTACCTCACAAGATATATATTATTAAATCAATTAACTTTATGCCAAACTTCTACTTAAGTTCGATTTTATTAAATTGATTATATTTAACACAGCCGCATCTAGACTTTTTTGCTTTATATTTTCCCTGGCCGTGGTTTCCCGCCCGGAGCTCTGTTCGGGAGCTCCCGGTGTGAGAAATACATGGAAGCGACTCTTTTTGAGTTAGTCGTTCAATCTTATACGAGTTCTATTTTGATTCCGTTGATGTTGATTCTAATAGTATGTAAACTTTTTGTAGCTCTAAAAAAACGATTATTTTAAAAACTATTATTATTTCACACCCCTAGTTTCATTATTCAATTCAGCCGTTGTCGTCTAGTTAGATCAGGCGCGCGAAGCACCTAGTTTAATTTATTGCTAATACCGCCTTATCGACTGTATAGTCGTCGGAACTTTCGTTGCGTGCGCTGCATAAACGGTTTAAATCACTCACACACACTCACAAAACCACGCGAACGAAGTCACGGGCACAGCTAGTACATAATATAGGTATTAGGAACTTAGGTACCCTATTGCCAAACTGCCGCAGCAAGCCGCACGGTAGTTGGTTCTTTAGATTGTACCTACGTACACATAGACTAATGGTGTATTTAGTGTTTGGTCTATACCGATAATACTAATTACTAAATACCCCGATTCATAATACTATAAATCGGGGTACTATAAACCAACTACCGTGCGGCTTGCTGCGGCAGTTTGGCAATAGGGCACCTAAGTTCCTAATACCTATATTATGTACTAGCTGTGCCCGTGACTTCGTTCGCGTGGTTTTGTGAGTGTGTGTGAGTGATTTAAACCGTTTATGCAGCGCACGCAACGAAAGTTCCCAAATGTGAATAATTTTCCCCGTTTTTGCAACATTTCTCACTGACACTTCGCTCCTATTAGTCGCAGCGTAATGTTATATAGCCTAAAGCCTTTCTCTTTAAATGGACTATCCAACAAAAAAATAATTTTGATGAAAAATCTAAAAATAGTGTACAATTGTATTTTCAATGGAACTGCGGATTATTTGAACCATTTTTGTAAGTCTTGGTAACACGAATCCCATACAAAAGTCATACGAGCATTTGACGTCACACCTGACCGCACATCTCTTGTAAGTTTATACGTAATGTTTATGAACGAAATAAAAAGGTTGCGCGTGTAAACTAAATTAGGTAAACTAAAAATATAATGTATGTATTTTACACTACAAATTCAACACTTGTGTAACTTCGAAATGCACATAATTTCAAAACTACACAACCTAGTTGTAATACCTGTTATCAAGTTGAAATATTATATAGTAATTCATGTCTGTAAATAGGTATGTACCTATATCTGATTAATAATGTTATTATTCAGAACCTGTACGTTATGGCCTAGTCGACAAAGCTCAATTTGCTGCGATCAGATTGCGATCCTTGTGGTCGTCTCACCCTTACAGTCTGAACTCTACCTACAAACCACTGTTGAAAAATAGAGGTGGGTATGTAAAAAACTGCCAAGTCTCACTACTTAGTTATTCTACCGTAAAAAGTTGTGAGATACTCGTACATGTTATGATGCCAAGTACGGGTTAGTCGGTCGGTCTAACAACATCAACATCAGTGATCATAATCAATATTATTAATAATATTTTAGGTTTTAAATGAGTATTAGATCGTGTACTTGGCAATCGCTCTAAACGATCTTATTTCGTATTTATCACTTCTGAGATAAATATTATGTTGTTTTCATGTGAATGCCAAGTCAATCTGCTTATTTATTTAAAAGATGAAAGATAAAAAAACTGAGGTCTCATCAAAAACACAACTCGTAAAAAGTGCCAAGTCTCTCTACTTAGTTTTTCTACCGTAAATAGTTGCGAGATACTATATATTATATAATAAAAATAAATATTATATATATTATGATCACAATAAGATGTTGTTAGACCGACCTACTAACCCCTACTTGGCATAACATGTATCTCACAACTATTTACGGTAGAAGAACTAAGTAGAGAGACTTGGCACTTTTTACGAGTTATGTTTTTGATGAGATCTCATTTTTTTTGTACAAGATTTACTAAAACGCGTGTTTTTGTCGAAAAGTGCAAATATAATGATGATGATTATAATATATTTATGGAGATCTTCAATCGTGATTGGTTGCGTTATGGTAAGTAATTTATATGAGTTGCCAAAAAAAAAAATCTCTACGCGTCCTTTTCTTCACACTATATTCGGCTTGTTATATAAACCATGAATCAGCCTGTATAAATGGTATGTTAAACTTATTTATTATGCTTGATTGTTTTGGAAAATAACTGTAATTATTTCTAGACAATTAAGTAAAACTATCGCTACAAGGAAACATTGAAATCTAGATTATACCTATGTCTTACCAAACGTGGAAACGATAAAAATGATATTTCAAAATTAATGTCTAGTTTACCTATTCCTAATGTACACAGTAGGTTAATTAGATGTATTAAATCGTAAGTTTCATCTTCATAATTGTTTTAGATCTTTGGTTAGAAAATTCTAAAACTTTACTTTTGGAGCTGTTGAACATAGAATTGTTTCTAAAGGAAATAAAGTTCTTTGCTGAGAATTAATTATCAATATAGGATTACTTATTAACGTACCTATGTTCTATTACTTAAAATTAACTTTATTATGTAACATTAACATATTATAGGTATAAGGGTGCTCATTAAAAAAAAATATAATATAAAAAAAGTGTGTGTGTGTCAGCTACGACGCACGATTGGAGTTTACTCCTTACGAACGATAATTATGATATATATCGAATAGAAAAAAAGGGTAAATGAACGTATCTGCTAAAATGATAAGAGAAACAAACATAATATATCTGTAATTATTCGGATTATTTATATTACTTCAATAAAGCGTATTACATAAAGTATGTTACAAAACAATATAAATAATAATAATAATAATTGTGTTCAATCTATACAAATCCAATTTTAGGATGAATGCATACCCTGTACTCGGCAGCAGTATACAACTTGTGGCAGAACTTCGTAATATGCAGGCGCGCAACACACACGTACAAACATACGCACACATTCAACTCTCAGACTGGAGGTAGTGAACTATACAGTGGGACTACGAAGTATAGCGCAAGGAAGAGACCCCGAGAATGAGATACGCTGTGTAATGTCTCTCATTCTTTTACACGTTCAATCCTACAGATATATATGTTTGTCTCTTTCTACGTAACGCCTCATTCCATCTCATTCTTTTACACGTTCAATCCTACAGATATATATGTTTGTCTCTTTCTACGTAACGCCTCAACTTTTCGTGTTACACTTGATTTTACTCCTCAATAAATTTCCGTACCGGGCTTTATAACTCAATCGTTTACTCCTTAAACTCCAAAAATGTTCTTAATGTCTTGAGGTGGGTACTGACTACTGACCAACGTTACGAGGTGTAATGGTACATGTTTTACACAGCGAGCATTCGTGCAGTCAGTACGCCGTGTTACGAGGAAACCAGCAATCGTTTCTCGATGCGAATGTTACATTACATCTCGTAACGTTGGTCAGTACCCACCTTTACAGTTTTCATTAATCGTCTGTCACTTCGTTACCAATAAGTGGGTTGTCAAAACGTTATAAATAAAGTAACTGCTACATTCATCTGGAATATTGAAATGCATTAAAACACTACCTAAGTAAGTTCTGAATATCTTACGGAATGTGTGTTTTTCTAAGAAAATGAACCAGACGAAGAATGGAACATTCCAGAAAAACAACAGTAGGTAAACTGTATTTCAAAAGCTCTTAATGTCTTTCAGATATCGTATCACTTGAGGGCCCTTCATTGTTAGAAACGTTTAAATTAGTTTGATTACCCTAAACATATATTTTTTTCATTAAGTATATTAACCACATATTACAAGGAGGGGGTAACCCCGCAAGGGTTATCCCTCCTCCTCGACAGTTACATAATATTAAACACTAGCTGTGCCCGCTTCGTTCGCGTGGTTTTTAAGTGACCGTTTTTGCAGTCCCCGAATGTGAATAATTTTCGCCGTTTTTGCAACGTTTCTCACTGCCGCTTTGCTCCTATTGGTCGCAGAGTAATGTTAAATAGCCTTCCTCTATAAATGAGACTATCCAACAAAAAAATAATTTTTCAAATCAGACTAGTAGTTCCTGAGATTAGCGCGTTTAAACAAACAAACTCTTCCGCTGTATAATATTAGTATAGATTAGCCTTCAGTATTATAGCAGAGTTTATATAATTAATAAATAACATTTTATACATTACCTGGACTTCTAGGCATTTTATACTTTACTTTGGTATTGTACATACATACATATTACTGCAAAATGCTAACATTTCCAGTAGCAATATAAGGTGTCTGGCGGGTATGGAGTCCAGGATCTACCTGGCAAGTAGGTAGATATGTAGGCGGTGTATTTTATTGACGTCATTTAACTGGCAATTCTAGTGTGTTTGTTTTTAAGACTGTTCGGAATTCCCCACAAACAAAATATCATATATCTAATTTTGTGTCGTATTTTTTCCTAAGCTAATTTTATGACCGAAAAACTTATAGGTGAGATTAACATAATTATTTCACAGTAGGTATTAGGTATATTTACTTGTATTAATAATTGCCTAATGTATACGTTATAGTACTTAAACTACTTATGTAGGTATACAATAATTATAATAATTCTTGTATTGCTTGAAGTTGCGCTTCATCTATTAGTGCATTAGTAATTAGTATTCACACTCATTTATTTCATTACCTATAGATATGTACTAATATTATGAAGCTAAAGAGTTTGTTTAATAACTTACTCGAACGCGCTAATCTCAGGAATATGAATTGAAAAAGGGATTTTTTTTAAAAAGACAGCCCATTTGTATAGGAAGACGTCCCGATTTCACCAACGCATGTTAATGATAACGGCTTGTTAAATTATAATGCCTTCTCATTTATTGAAAGGAATTACGAAAGGAACAGCATGATATTTAACGAAGGATTAACTTTGACATTGCTTCGTGAAACACGCCCTTAAGGTTATTACATATATTACCATCACGCTATGATCAATAGAAGCAGATCATCAATGAAAAGGGTTTCAAAAACGGGATTTTTCCTTTTTGGGAGCATCCGCTACATGCTACGTAAACAGTTAAGTAAGTTACTCAGAAATCATGTATGACTAAAGTGTTTGCCCTTAAAATAAATAAAAAAAAACCGCGATAGAATATATCTTTTAAGGATAGCTTACCATACCCATTCTAAGTTTTAAAAAATATCACATACTGTAGACTAGTATTTTATGAAACTATTTAAACTGATACAATACCTACTCGTATTAACCCTTATCAAATTAAATACCTTAGTCTCTTCAAGTAATTTTTTTGGACGTTATTATCGCCATTTTCACCGTATACTTTGAATATATTAGAAGATTAGTAAAGTACGCGCGAAAACTAATTCAGGTGGAAGAAGTGCAAGCACCTTATATGAAGGTAATAAATAATAATATATTGCAGTACTTAGGTACTCGGTACATAATGAGTTAGGCTCGACTGAGAGTTCAGATTGGCGCAGAGTCGAAGCGTCACGTCGCGTCATTTTAACCGACTTCCAAAAAAGGAGGTTCTCAATTTGGCCTGTTTTTTATGTATGTACACAGATTACTCTCAACATTATTTACATGGATGATGTATCATGAATTTTAGAAATTTTTACGGTACAGTACGGCTCATTTAGGAATTTTCATTTTCACATTATACCTAATTGATTGTTAGTTATATTTAACGAGTTTACAATATTAATTAGTAATAAAATGTTTTTTACTTCTTCTTTACGCGCAAACAGCTACCCAATTTTGATAAAATTTCGTATTCATGAAGTTAGACAATAAAGTAGACAACATATTGGTTACTTTTCATGAAGCACAGTGTTTCAATAGGATATGCTATTAGCAAAAACTAGCAATAATTATTATCTAGTTACAATAATACCACGGCATCTAGTGGCTACTGTACGTACTACGTTATCACGCCCACCCCACGACAAGATTCAACTATAGCACAATAGATGTCGCAACTAGTTTGATATTTTAAAAATACGTACATCATCATAATTATTTTAAAAATGAAACAGTAAATAGTAAAGTACCTACTTTTTTTAACTACATATAAAACACATAATATTATACAAGCAATAAAGGAACTGTACAAAAATGCGGTTTTACAGACTTGAAGCATAAATAATGCGTATAAACTCACAATATCAGTTGTGCAATACCTAGCACCTAATATTATTTTGTTAACCACATTATTGTAAAATTATGTATTAATAATATTTGTTTATTAAATAAAATAGACGCAAAGTGAATAGAGTTGTAACTTCCTTCTAAGAGATGTCACTGCGTACTACGATTTTGTAATATTTTTTTATTGTAAGTTTCATATTAAATCATTTTGAATTTGATACTATGTTTTATTTAGGTAGTATGTCTATGAAGTAATCGCTTACCATTAGGTACCATTAGCCTGTATATTATGTATGTTTATTTCCTGGTCCATTTAAAAAAATATATAATATTTAGATAAAATTATAGAAAACGTGCACATCGACGATGCTGCCAAGTGGTGCCATTAATTTGAATGTCTTACCCTATCAGTCAATATAAGTATTTTGACATTAGAATAATATGTACATACAAAGAAATAAACATATTATGTCATTTTAAAAGTGAGTGCTGCCATCTATAGTTTCTGCACGTTCCCAACACCCATTAGCAATAATAATTATTGCTAATGGATTAATTAGTAGCCTCTGCATAATAATCTTTTAAATTATAATATAGGTAAGTCATAGAAAATAATTGCAAATAGTTATGTTTTGAGTAGGTACGTTTTATATACCTTTCAATTGATAAAGTTTTCATTTTTCAATATAGGTCATTTGGATTTTATTTTATAATTAGTATTTTTATTCAGCTCTGTTTTTACCGCTCAAGTATAAATTAAATAACTACACTTTTTTAGTGTACAGTTGCTATATCAATAACTACTATATACAGTACGTCCGAGATAAATTTAACCCTCGGCGTACAAGGTGAAAAATACCTACTCCTCACCTGTACAACGTGGGGTTAAAATAACCCCACCATGATTTTCTTTTATTTTAGTGTTTTAATGAAATGCATTAAGCTAATTTAAGTTTTTAAGAGTATTTATTATATGATGCCAATAAATAATATAGAAAAACATACAAAAATATACATTTATTAAAAAAAACACATAGTTGGAAATCATTGCCTTAAAATTAACATTTTTCTAACTAGCTTCAAATAAATCCATAAAATAAAAAAACTGTAACATAAACGTAATTATTTTTGTTATCAATTAAATAAACATAACATTATATGTAATTATAAGAATCGCAATAGGTTATAAGATTGAGATTATTTGTTACCTAAAATAACTCAATTTTAGAGGTTTATACCACTTTGTTCTGCCACCTTTACCCAGAAAAAATGATTCTAATGTCGATGGTGTATCTTCTGCTGTAGCTTCATTGTTCAACTCAATATCTTCCAAGTCACTATCAACTTCAGAACCTTCGCTGAGGTGGTCAGTTTCGTCCTCGCTACTAGGGTGGAATATGTCATTATCCGACTCACATTCCTACAATAACGCCCCCGAAATTAGATTTTCAATCACTTTATTATGGTGATTGAATATCTGTAACTACTATAAACACAATATTTTATAAATAAAACACATATTCCATCTAAAAATAATTTTAAACTGAAACAAGATATACTTACTATTTAGCGACGTCCCGTACAACGTGGGGTTAAAAATGCCCAGGAGCCGCTTGATGTGCGTGCACACACGACCAAGGTGCGCGGGGTATAAATCTAGCGCTGTGAATCTACGCCGGAGGTCTTAAGCTCCAGCTACTGAGAAAATCGAATCGTTTTGTTGCATTTTTATATTAAATAAATGTATTTTAAAAATGTTGGGGTTAAAATAACCCCACGTCGTACGCCGAAGGTTAAACCAAACGTAAACAAAGCCGTTTATGACACAACCATAGATAAGTCAGTGATTTCAATTGGCCAATATTAATGCAATGAATAATGTGGCCTACGTGAATCCATAGACTATAGATTATATTCTACAGTCGGCAGTGTCAAAATAGCGTCCTGGCTCTACATATTTTAGAGTGCTAAATTCAATGTGTGAGGATTTATCGACCACTTTCCGTTAAAGTTTATATAGTACAAATATCGATATTATTGAAAAATTATATTGTTTGAGTAGACCTTTGAGTGGCTCTTTAGGGGTATAAAATATATTTACAGTGTCTAAATAGGTAAACCTACCAAAATTTAATAAAAATGGGACGAGCCGCTTTGTAGGAGTTTTGATATTATGTAGGTAGGGTATTATGATTTGGTAATTATTTTTATCCAACTTCCAAAAAGACGGAGGTAACATTATGTTCGTGTATGTTAAGTACAGTATACAGTATATACTTTGTTTAAATTCCTACGTCACAAATTGCCAAAGCCCAGCCAAGGACCCAAAGTTTGGGCTTTGGGTCCTTGGCTGGGCTTAAAAACTAAAAATAATAAAAAACAAGCGACCAGAATTTAACTTAAGTATTTATTAATAAATATTAAATATACGATGTTTGCGAACATAACGACTTGTTTGTTTTTCCTATGTCTCCGTTAGCATTATGTTGAAGAGCTGCATGTGTAAATAGTTTTGGACTTTGGTATAGTGTTATCACAGACTGATTGCTACTTGGCTGTACTTTTAGTTTTTAAATAAATTCTTGTCATTTCCTTAACAGTATGGCCCTCAAGTTTTTAATAACCTACTGATAATTATATTGTTTAAAAAGGTATGGCTACTAGAATAATAATAATAAATTATGTTATATTTTTTATCTAAACTTTTCTCATTATATTATGTAAGGTGTTAGTTAGGTTACGACAGTTATAACACAATTGAAGACATGAATGGATGAAGGTAAATATGTCGCAAAAATGTCCTACCCAGAAAATTGACTTTAAACTATCATTTAAAGAATTTATGATATGTTGTCATGTATTAAGTACATTGATTCTAAAGACGGATCTTAAGATTAATATACTCGATACGTAACGAAATATTTTTAAACGTTTAAGTGACAATTTGACCTCAATTTTCTCGAAATCAGTATTTTGCGTATATATCCTTCATCCACTCATGTATTCAATTAAGTGTACACAAAATCGTACGCATAGAAAAAAGTAAAGTGCGTAGCGAATGATATGTATCGCTCAGCAACGGAGCAAAGGTTAAATTGTGATGAGAATAGAAGCAGATATACTTACGCAGTTATTATATAAAATAGATTAATCTAGTATCTACGAGCATCCATTTCGGATGTTGGTCGAATCTAGTATCTACGAGCATCCATTTCGGATGTTGGTCGAATCTAGTATCTACGAGCATCCATTTCGGATGTTGGTCGAATCTAGTATCTACGAGCATCCATTTCGGATGTTGGTCGAATCTCGCAATCATCACACTTTATAGCACACAATTATAATAAATAAAGTATAAATATAGCTGAGTCATAATCTTTTTCATTTGTCACGTATTAGTAGTCCATTGTCTTCGTGTCATTCACTAGACAAGTGTCAGAATATTTGGGCGCCATAAACCTAACCGTAGCCAATAACCTCCTCCTTTTACGGAAGTCGGATAAAGTGATCATTTAGCGACTCATTCGACTCGACCTCATATTCATACAAAATTAAAAAACCGTCCAAGCGCGATTCGGAGTCGTGCAAGAAGGGTTCTGTACAAAAGGCAATTAATATCACGTTTGTTGTATGGGAGCTACCCTTAAGTATTTATTTTATTATTTTCAATTATATTTACTTATTAAGCTATTAGCTACTAAGCTATTGCATAGCTTCTATCGCGGGCCTTGAGCGTGGAGACCGAATCCAGAAATTCCGTAACGAAAATAACCTAACAGTGTTAGGTTATTTTCAGTGTTAGGCTAACACCCCCCACTCCGGCCGGATACTTTTTATTGCCATCTATCGATGACTAGCAGAACTATTAATGACTTTTTTGAAATATCACGCTTGTCTCTTTAGTTCAGCAACTCGCCTCTAGATGGCATTGGTTGTATCGGATAAGTTGATAAAAAATGGTATGCAATAGCTTTACCGCGGCAGTCCCCGAGTGCCATATTATGTCTTTTTTGTAGTTAATATTCTGCCGCCCTTATCATTGTTACATAATGCTATGCCATTATGAATTAGGTTTAAAACAATCTAATGTCAAATATGACATTTGACACTGATGCTTAATATAGTCTTTATATTAGTCCTCTAGAGAGGCCCTTTAGGGTTGAACCTATGTAGGTACCTAGTTATAAGATATTGTATAATATAATATCCACGTGAATAAAGCCAATACGATTAACTAGAAGTGTTTATTATTGGACGTGTAAATGGATCCTAATAATAATAATATATGCTGAGGCACTATGCAACAATCATAAACAACTGTTGAGACTGGAATGTCAGCAAAATACTTTTCGAAGACCGTCGCAACCTCTAGGTCAGAATTAACCTTTTTATCATTTATATAAAGCTCAAATTTAGAGTTACGACCGGCGACTCTTCCAGTCTCATCTGCAATAATCTTCCAAGTGGTTTTCACTTTATTTTTAGAGTTCGCTATTTTTTCTTTTATGTGAAGTGCTTTAGCTGCTCGACAGACCTTCTTAAAGATTTAAGAATATTTCTTGATATGTTGCTTAAACGACTCACTCCTATTTAATGTCCTTTCGTTATACAATTCATATAATCTTTGTCTACTTACAATAATTCCTGCAGTAGCCCAGTTTCTAAAAGTTCTATTTTTATTATTTAATTTGACCGTTTTAGAAGTAAATACAGAGTTAAATTGAGTTCTTAATATTTTAAAGAAATTATCAAATGCCATATTTGAATTATTAGGTACACTTAAGTGTTGAATATTTGAAATTAATTTACTTCTAAAGTTCTCAATACGTTTTGTATTAATTGGGATATAAACAAGCTTTTCTTCCGGGATTTTATCACAATTAATATCAAAAGATGCTAACTGACCAAAATGATCAGAGCTAAGCACATTAATTATTTATTTTACACTAGGAGTAATATTAGTGAAAATATTATCTATACAAGTAGCCGTAGTATCACATACTCTTGTCGGTTCATAAAATAAACTAATGAGGTTATACGATTTTAATAAAGATGTGAATCTAACAGTGGCGGAGTTTAAGTCAAATAAATTAATGTTAAAATCTCCACACACAATAATCATTTTGTTAGATGCACATATTTTTGCTAACACTTGTTCCAAAATTTGTTCAAAAGAATCGTATAAACCTGACGGAGGCCTGTATACGCTTACAATAATAAGGTGGCTCAGTTCAATACAAGCTAATTCAACTATACGTTCAGTAGAGAGACTTACAATGTCTTTTCGTTCTTTGAATTTTAATTTTTTACTTGTTAGTATTAAAGAACCACCTCTAATGGCATTCTCCCGACTGAACGAGCTAGCGGCCTGGTGACCACAAAAATTAAAAATTAATTCATATTTTCTAAACCAATGTTCTGATATACACATAATATCAATGTTGTACTAACTAATAGGTAAGTACCAAACTAATAGGTAACAAGTAACAAGTAATAGGTAACAAGTCATAACTCGTAACCATCGTAAAAATATCTATTAACTAAATATGTACATATAATATTATCGTCCAGGCACTAAACAAATAAAATTTTAATATTCCTAATTCCTATTCCTTAGTTTGAGAGAGACAACAAAATATAGAAAAAACTTTGATCACGATTTACTCGAATGTAACCTCCAAGCAAGTGCGTTGTTTATAATAAGGACGGCATATTATCTATATCTATACATATAATAAATCTGTAGAGGGGTCATGTCTGTACATTAAGAATATTTAAGTGAAAATAAAAAAAAGGGGGTCTATATAAGCCACAGAACCTAAAAATAGCATTTTTGAAAAAAATGTCTGTCTGTCTGTCTGTCTGTCTGTCTGTCTGTCTGTCTGTCTGTCTGTCTGTCCATATGGGAATGTTTGTCGTCGCATCACGCTAAAACCACTGTATGGAATGAAATGAAATTTGGCAGGCAGGTAGCTTACGACCTGAAGAGCATTATTGGAAATTATTATTCCGAAAAACGAAAAGTTCCCGTGGGATCTTCAAAAAATTGTAGCTACCTATTTGACGGTATTTCAGCCAAACTACTCAACGTATTTAAATAAAATTTGGCAGGCAGGTAGCTTATGATCTGAAAAGCATTATTGGAAATTGTTATCCCGAAAAACGAAAGGGTTCCCGTAGGATCTTCAAAAAATTGTAGCTACCTATTTGACGGTATTTCAGCCATACTACTCAACGTATTTAAATGCAATTTGGCAGGCAGGTAGCCTATAATCTGAAGAGCATTATTGGAAATTGTTATACCGAAAAACGACAGGGTTCCCGTGGGATCTTCAAAAAATTGTAGCTACCTATTTGACGGTATTTCAGCCAAACTACTCAACGTATTTAAATGAAATTCGGCAGGCAGGTAGCTTATGACCTGAAGAGCATTATTGGAAATTGTTATCCCGAAAAACGTAAGGGTTCCCGTGGGATCTTCAAAAAATTGTAGCTACCTATTTGACGGTATTTCAGCCAAACTACTCAACGTATTTAAATGAAATTTGGCAGGCAGATAGCTTATAATCTGAAGAGCATTATTGAAAATTGTTATCCCGAAAAACGACAGGGTTCCTGTGGGATCTTCAAAAAATTGTAGCTACCTATTTGACCTTATTTTAGCCAAACTACTCAACGTATTTAAATGAAACTTGGCACAAAGGTAGATTGTTACATGAAATAACCAACATAATATTTTTAACTGACTTACAAAAAAGGAGGAGGTTTCTCAATTCGTAAATATATGTTTGTTTTTTTTTTGTTTCTTCGCGGATATCTTCATCGTTTCTGAAACGATTTTAATTTTTTTTAATGTTGTGTAGGGTATAATTTAAATTTGATCCCATTGTCACCAAATGGTGACCTGATGATGGGATCCGTGAGGAATCGAAGGAAATCCTCAAAATTTATGTGAATTGATTTTGATTTTTTCTGAAGTAGTCTAAGCATATATTACCAAACAGTTAGGTTTTGCACCATATCCTGGATCTATAATATCAAAAAATTTCACGTTTCAGTAAGCTATATATATATATATATATGTGTTGAAAAATTTCGCGCTGCTCTGGCTTACGCCAGAGCAGCGGTAGACTTTTTCTCTTTCTACTATTTTTTTTTATCTAATCGTTTTTGTTTTTCATTTTCCGTCCTCAAATAATCGTCGTCTGATCATTCGAGAATTATCCCTACTCAGTCTATACCCATCACTAAAAATCTGAAAATTAAATAATTTTAAACAAAAAAAAAAACGACTTCAAAAGGTAAACTAAAAGGAACAATTAAATTTACTTCGCACAAAGTAATACTTATTTTCCAGTACAAGTGAAAATAATTATTACTTTGTGCGAAGTAATTTATTATTATACTTAGGTTTTGCAAATACGATTAATAAAGTATAGGCGTAGGATAGTTTTTTTTCAAGATATGAATGAGATGTCATAGGTACATTTAAATTAGAAAAGTTATGTCAATATAAGTAAGATTGGCTTGGGTTTTTTCTTTCTTTTGGACTTTTGTTATTTTGACGTCTAAAGCAAGTTAGTACTTTAACCGTAAAGTCCCAAAGTAGGCTACATGTTTGTTAGCGTAGGTAATTAATAAATAAAAAACCGGGCAAGTCCGAGTTGGAATTGCGCACCGAGAGTAGACTTTTAAAAAATTTGGCGCTCGGCGCCAGCAGCGCAGCGTCGGTGTGAAAACGATCATCGTCTGCAGTCGCTGCGGCGTAAAGTCCATACAAATCTCAGTACAGAGATCTTCGTCGCGTATATGAGTGTACTATCAAGTAGTCCCGTTCGCATAAAAGAAAAAAAATATTATACATACAGACGAATTGAGAACCTCCTCCTTTTTTTGAAGTCGGTTAATAATACACGGTCATTTTTCGAGCTGGTAGTAATAGTTTCAAAATATAACCTAATTTTGTTGAAAAAATCCTACGGCAGCAGAATCATGAATGATAATAATAAAATTGACACTGGTTCACACCCAAATTTGTCCACATTGAGAGATGATAATGTCGGTGTCACTCTGAGAAAGCGAAAGCAGCCCGAATGTTGTAATCACTCGGATGTATTAATTGATTTCCAAAATAAAATTATGAATACCATAAAAACCACCCTCGAAACCCACAACCAAAACATATTGGGGTCCCTGCAGGGATTACGTGACGATATAAACGTTTTTAAACTCGAGTTGAGTACGGTGAACAACAAAATAGATAAACTTTCTCAAGAACAAACATCTATAAAAAATGATATGAGTGATTTGACGTCGGCAAATGTTAATAACATTAGCAAATTACACTCCATATCCACTGATGTCACTCAACTACAGATGAATGTTTCTACCCTATCGGAACAATTACGTACCAAGGAGCAACAGGGAAGAGTTAATAATCTGGAAATCACAGGAATTCCATTCACAAAAGGTGAAAATTTAATAATTATAATGCAAAACATTTCGAAGAAGATTAATTTTCCTATTACTGAAACGGATATCGATCACATTCACCGAGTTCGACGTTTCACTACAAACAACACCAACAACGATTCGACCATACCCAATATCATCATCAAGTTTACCCAGAAGAAACGCAAAAACGACATGCTGGCTGCTGCTCGTGCGCGCCGAGGTCTGACCACTGCGGATGCTGGATTGGACGGGCCGGCGAAACCTATATACATCAATGATCATCTGACCCCATATAATAAACAATTACACAAGCAGGTTCGCCAACGTGCTATAGACAATAATTATAAATATGTTTGGGTATCCGATTGTAAAATCTTGGTACGTAAAACCGATTTCTCAAAAATACAATGTATTTCAGATGAATCTGATCTCGCAAAATTAAAATGACTATCTACTTTTATTATTTGCATGCCATTCTTATCACCTGTAGTCCTACATATATTATTATTAACAAATTCTTATAACTTAAAAATAATATGTTATTGTAAAGTTAATTTAAATTTAATATATAAGTCTCATTACCATAATTATTGTACAATAAGCTTACTAACTATTGTTAATGGAACGTGTAAACTTTTTGGGAATTTTATTATAATTCGATAACACTAATATATCATTTTATTATCAGAACGTGAGGGGTTTACGCACAAAATCACATTCCTTTCTTAGGGGAGTCCTAAATAATAATTTTGATATCATTTGTATCACAGAAACATGGCTTACTCAAAATTACTATAATAGTGAGTATTTTGATAATCGATATGAACTTTATCGCTGCGATCGAAACAGTCGAGCTACCGGACACGATCGCGGCGGTGGAGTAATGATAGCCGTGCGCCGTGAGCTTTGTCCCAGGCAGCGCAGTGACATCCGCGCGCCGCCGTTATCGGAGGAGGTATGGGTCTCCCTGCCCTTACGCGCGAGCGTCACAGCTGGCCCGTCGGCCGCGGCGGCGCGAAACAACGCACCGAACCAGTATTTACATATTATTTGTACGTATATTCCGCACGGAAACAGCCATGAATCGATGCTAACGTCTTTTTATGATCGAGTAAATGAATTTATACAAAGTAATAACTCCAGCGATACATATGTAATAATTGGAGACTTTAATATAACATATGCTACCTGGGATTACAATCCTACCTCCAATTCAATGGATATTTTTACCAATGGCGATAAATTAGCCTGTTTGACCAACGATTTCATGAATCTTTCATTATTATCACAGTATAATAATCAATTTAACCATAACTATAGATTATTGGACCTAGTTTTTAGCAATGTAATGTGTCATATTTCACCCTGTGAAAGTCCACTTGTACCACAAGACCCCCATCATAAGTCCTTAGAGTTTGATATAAAACTAAATTATAGTTCTACACTTAAACTTGCCTCCAGCATTAAAAGACAATTTTATAAGGCCGATTATAGCTTAATAAAAACTGCCCTTAGCTCTGTTGACTGGAAAACATCTCTAACCAAGTTTCACAATGTTGACCTTATGACTAATTATTTTTACAGTATTATTAATAATACAATTGAACAATACGTCCCCTCTTACATACAAAGTGGTAAACAAAAATATCCCCCGTGGTACACAAAACCGCTTATAAAATTATGTAAAGAAAAATGTAAATACCATAAAAAATGGAAAACATATGGCAATCTTTTAGATTATAACACTTTTTCGACACTACGAAGCCGTTTTAAAAAAATGTCTGAAGATTGTTATAAAAATTTTATTGATTTATCTGAAAAGAACATCAAAAATAATCCTAAATCGTTCTGGTCCTTCGTTAAGTCTAAGAATGAGTCTAGTCAAATCCCAGAAAGAATGTTATATCAGGACCAAGTACTCTCAACTGGTAGTGAAATTTGCGATGCCTTTAATAAATATTTTAATTCCGTTTTTATCAATAATACTTCTCAAATAACTAATAATAATAACAATTCTTCATCAAGTGTAGATATAAGTTCAGTAAATATTAATTTTAATATAGTATTACATGAATTAAAAAAAGTTAATACTAAAAAGGGTGCGGGATCAGATGACCTTCATCCTATCTTTATCTCTAGATGTGCTGAGGTTCTTGCTAAACCAGTAACGATCATTTTCTGTACTTCAATTGAAACAGGAGTTTTTCCTGACATATGGAAAAAATCTATTATAACTCCCATTCCCAAAAATAATAAAAAAGATAATATAACAGAATATAGACCTATTTCTAAATTGTGCGTTCTTGGTAAGATACTTGAAAAAATTGTAACTTCACAAATTTCATCGGCTTTTCGAAATCATATATCTCAATATCAACATGGCTTTTTTAAATACCGTAGCGTAGATAGTAATATGTTAAATTTTTCTGACTTTTTAATAAAAGCATTGGATAACAATTTACAGGTGGATGTCGTGTACACCGACTTCTCGAAAGCATTCGATAAAATAAATCATGATAAGTTGATCGACAAACTTGCGAGAGCCGGTGTGCACGGCAACCTCCTCAGATGGATCAACTCTTACATAAGAAATCGTAGCCAGGCCGTCTACCTTAAAGGTCACTCTTCCCGATTCCTCCCTGTCCCCTCCGGAGTTCCCCAGGGATCACATCTTGGGCCTCTACTGTTCAATCTCTACATAAATGACATAGGATTAATATTCAGACATAGTAAACACCTACTTTACGCTGATGATACAAAAATTTTTATAGTCATTAAGTCCATAATTGATTGTACAAAACTACAAATTGATTTATTATCTCTAGAGCAATATTGTGAAACTAATCAATTGTTCTTAAATATAGACAAATGTTTTATTATGTCATACACACGCAAAATTCACCAGATTAACTTCGACTACATGATAAAAGATTCTATCCTTAAAAGAGTTTCAACCATTCGAGACCTCGGCTTGATAATGGATTCCAAATTAACTTTTTATAATCATATTGACCATAATATAGTTAGTACCGCATTTCGTAACCTAGGTTTTATGCTTCGTATAAGTAAACCCTTTAAAGACGTTAAAACATTAAAAATTCTTTACTTCTCTTTTGTGCGTTCTATCTTGGATTTTTGTAGCACTGTTTGGAGCCCATGTTTTCAATCACATATTAGTCGCATTGAAAACGTCCAGAAAAAATTTCTTAAGTCACTTAATTACCGTATAAATATTCATAATGAAACTTATGTAGATGCCCTACGTAGACATAATTTAGCAACTCTTCATAACAGACGAACCATGTTTGACATCACTCAATTATTTAAAATTTTAAATTCGCTGACCGACTCGCCTTCTCTATTATCTAAAATATCATTTAAATCTCACACGCGACTTCCTGTGCGCCCCTCACGAAATAAACCACTTTTTGTTCCTCCAACACTTTTTAAAACTTATACTCGTAACTCATTTTTATACCGTTCCACTAACAATTATAATAGAGACTTCACTGACATAGACATGTTCAATAACTCTCTCAATAGCCTAAAATCAAAATTGAAACGTAAATTTAATATTGTCTGAGATCTTTTACTCGATTTACAAATGTTTCCTTACATTGACACATATTTATTATATTATTATATAGTTATTTGCTTATATTATGTATCTAACTTTTTTTTTTTTTTTTAAGCGCGTCTTTCTAAATAAGAGCTTAAATTTTGTTATTGTTTCTGTAATTCCTTTTCGGCACTGTAGGTTTATTATAAAATCATATATGTTGCAAGTATTATTCCTGTATGTAACTGTTTGTTGCCAAAATAAAGAGAAAAAAAAAAAAAAAAATAGGAATCGTTAGCATTTTCATAGAAAAAAACGGCCATTATTTGACAATAAATTATTATCATTACTCCATCGGCCTACTTCTTTTGCTTATGCACGTCTAATACCGTATATAAAGAAGCATTAACTACTATAAATTAGTGATTTTAAATATCCAAACGACAGTGTTCATAAACTAAAAATTTATTTGAACTGCTGCCCTAAATCACTTTTCCACGCGTACGAAGTCGCGGGCACAGCTAGTTAATAATATAATACAACTAAGTACTTTGTGAACTCAAATGCCTACCTATTGCCGTTATTGATATCGCGCAAAAAAAGGCAAACAAATCGAGTTTGTTGTATGGAAGTCCTCCTTAAATACTTATTTATATAGTTTTAAGTAGTTTTAAGTCATAGCGGCCACATATACAAGGTGTAAAATAAATGAGTGATAATACTTTAAGGTATGTATGTGCCTACTGTGTTAAGTTTACTGTGAAAGTATCAGTGCTGAAAGAGTTACTTTTGACTTTCATGTTTCCATGAGAAATGTTCTAACATCATAAACTTACCCATACAATAATAAAAAAAAAGTTACTGATTCAGCGATGGTACTTTTACAGTAGATAAACTCCTTATACGGGACCCATACACATCCTAAAGTATTATTACTCATTAATATTACAGCCATATACAACATGGTAAGTAGGTATTTTAGGTATGGAACTACCTAACCTAAAATAGACAGACAGACGGACAGACTAAACTGATCCTTTACGAGTTCGTATCCTTTTGAGGTATGGAACAATAAAATGTAAACAAACATTATAGGGCTAACTGTGGATTACAATTAAAACACAAATTCGTTTCTTTTTCTTTCACCCATAGACATAAATAACGTTTAAGAAATAAATAAAAAAATGATGTTACCACAAGTAGATAATAAAGAAGTTACTACACTTTAGTAAGTGGCATCTTTAAAATGCGTCGTCGTACTAAAATCAAAGACTTTAAGACAAGTATGTGTAGCTGTATTTAATGGTGTAGAAAATGTAGGTAGGTTCCTATTGTAGGTGGGTGTAGGATGTAGGTACCGGAGCTTCATTTCCACCAGACACCAGACAGTTGCGGAACTTCCGCACAAAATCGTACCTAGGTCTTGACAAAAATTAACCATGCAGAAATGCAGAAAACTAATAATATGAAAATATTATTATTTTTTCTGCATATATAAGTTTAACTGTAAACATAACTAACTTGAATATTAATATACGAAACCAAAATAAAATAAAGGAAAATACATTTATAAATCATATTTATTCTTACTCTTAAAATTAAAATAATTTATGTCCAGTGTTTATATAAGTAATAATTGGCATAGAAGTTAAAGAATATTTTATAAATTATTATGAATAAGTTAATTTTATTTGCAAACTAACTACACTTATTTCTTAGTACCTAAATTGAGAAATAATTACATACCCTACCTATTTTAATACTTTTAATATTACCTAAATTAGTAAACATTAAGTTCAGAGAATTATCTTAAGAGATTTCAACGACCTTACTACATCGACTACCAACCATTGTACAAGGTAATAAAAGAAATGCCCTAAATACGAAAATAAAACTAACACACAGAACTTTGTAGAAGACATATTCTTAAGGAATGGGTAAATATAAACGCCGTTCCAAACTCCTTGGATGCATCTGAAAAAAGAAAAAAATTTGAATAACAAAATAAAACTTGATATTTTTAATACTATAAAATAGGAAAAACTGCTTCTATCAGAATCTGTGATCTCTTCAAACTTGAACCGCAAAACCCATTGTGTTGGCTTTGAAATACTTTGAATCCTAGGAAAGGTATGTTCCATTCCTGATAGCTTTTATTCCGTAAAAGTGCAGTGTTTCACGAAGACTGTATTAACGCAGGACGGAGAAGCGGGAAAAATCTGGTAAGTTCATAAATAATAATAAATAATGCCTCCCACACCGGTGTCGCTGGCTACGCAGGAGTTATTTTATAGTGCCTAAGTGTATGCGCAATACACATAAGCACTCTCTCTTCCTTCACTCTCGTAGCGGGACGGATATCCGACACGACTGGCGGGAGATCAGGCGCAGTACCGACTTTTTACATCCCCATCCGACGTATGGATTATTCTTGTCAGACAATCATGTGATCACCCTACATTGTCTTAAGTCCTAACCAAACTTGAAAACAACATTTTTTGTTGTTCCAACGCGGGAATCGAACCCACGAGACCAGAGCGAAGCTCTGAACCACTACACCACGGAGGCGATAAGTTCATTTAATATTGTAGTTCTGACCAATTTGTGAAAGGTCAACATTTATTTTTGTATAACCTTTGCTTTTGATTTGGGTTCACTAAAGTTTAGACAGTCAGAATTATTAGATATATTAATAGGTGAAGCAAAATATCAGGTACAATCTATATATTATTATAATAAAAGCGAAAAGTCACTTATTCATTCACTCACTCCGATGCGTGAATGAATAAGTATAATCTAAATAAGAATAATCATATAACTGGTTGAATGTACTGTTGGTTCTTGATGGAAATTCATGTTCACCATAATAACACACAACTTTTTTACACTTTTTACAACAACACGACCGGTTTTGATTAAATCATCATCACACCTGATGATGATTTAATCGAAACCGGTCGTGTTGTTGTAAAAACCTTATTAAAAACGTAATGAAAAGTAGAAAAGTGTAAAAAAGTTATGTGTTATTATTGTGAAGAATAACCATCACGAAATTTTAGTAACTACAACTTACAAGTGCTAGGAGCCTCACATTATGCATGGGGGTTCTTTTTAAGACATAGGTGCTCACTAAAACGGGATTTCGCGAAACTCAACCTCTAAGGGAGTAAAACGGAGGGGCAAAGTTAGTATGAATTTGCCGTTTTTAATAATAGTAATAAATTATTATAATATAACGGGTGTAAAAAGAGCAGTCACTATAACTTTTGGATATGATTGTACTGCCTTTATCTCATTCTAGAAATGTATTTTTTTTCTTTTTTTTTACAAAGATTAAAAAAAATGTTGCTTTATTTATATTTTTGCGACAAAAATAAGAAATGATAGAAAGTAAAAAAAAAAAATTTTTAGTTTTTGACAAAAAAAATATACCTACTTAAAAAAATACATTTCCAAAATGAGAAAAGGTAGTATAATCGTATCTAAAAGTTATAGTGACTCCTCTTGTTGCACACTGTAAGTTTATAAAATAAATAAATAATAAATATACAATTAAATATATTATATCTAGCAATATCCCGCGAAACAATTATAACCACAACCTGCAAGCAGATGAGTGAGTGTACGCATAGGCATGCGTTTGATGCACCTCCCTCCTCCCACACTGCTTATGCGTACACTCGCAAGCAAAAAACATGAAAACACCACCACCACACAAGCAATAATGTTAACACGATCGTGCAAAGTCCCACCACCATGCAGGTTGCAAAACTCAACGCGCGTTTCGCTTCGACCCCGGAGCATCCTCTGGATGTTGACTCTGCGAACAATGTTCGTTAAGTCCTTAACGAACATTGTAACTATTGCAACGCATAAGCAGTGTGGGAGGAGGGAGGTGCATCAAACGCATGCCTATGCGTACACTCACTCATCTGCTTGCAGGTTGTGGTTATAATTGTTTCGCGGGATATTGCTAGATATAATATATTTAATTGTATGCTATGGATTTCCGCAAAGTAACGCCTGATTCCATTAACTAAATAATAAATAAATTTGCCGTTTTTAATAATAATATATTTTTTGAAGAGTCGTTGCGAGTTACGGGTTGCGGGTTAAAATTATAACAATGTTTGTGGAAGCTGCGTTTCCATTTCCAGAAAAATATTCCCTGTCACCTTTTATGACACCCGTGGAAAAATTGTTGATGGGGAGGTCTTACCCCGGCACCCCAAGAACAACTCAGTATCTACCCTTAAATTATTACTCACTACCGTGTGTTTGATAAATATTATTTAAACTAACCTCACAAGATTTAAACGTAAATGTTATTTGCGAATTTGAACTCTATATCTATTCTACAATTAGATACGAGAGGCCATTGTTAGAAAATATTTACACACAATAACGATCGAAGATATAGTTCCCTTATCTAGTAGTAGCTTATAGGCTATAGGTATACATAAATGTTTTAAACTGAGTAATCTAAGGAACTGCTAGTACCTAAACTTAAATTGTAGTTGGGCTGGCAGTATTGACATAATTTTGGCATAAACTCTTTTATTAGAATAAAATTATACAATGTCAACTTACATTGACATAATGTGATGTGACGTATTTTTTTTCACACCACGTCAATCTGGCCCCGTGCTAAGTATCCGAAGAACTTGTGTTACAGGTACCAGACAACGGAAATATATTTATTACTTTTATACTATACACATATTTAAGATTTTTACTACAGTATACACACATTTAATAAACATCCATGACCCCAGGACATTGAAAACTTTTTTTTCCCTCGGCGGGATTTGAACCCGCGACCTTTCGCTCGAGCACCAACGCGCTCAACCACTGCGCTACGCAGGTCGTCTAAGGGCGTGTTTCACCAAGCAATGTTAAAGTTAACGCCATGTCAATGAATGAGATGGCATGGTATTTTAACATGGCATTAACTTAAACATTGCTTGGTGAAACACGGCCTAAACGTATGACAGTAATGCCTAACGTAGTCTTTATTAGTCGATCAAGAGAGTATCTATGTAGGTACATGGAAGTAATAAGTACTAAAGGAATGAGCGCTATCTGTGCATCTTGTAGCTAAAATAAAGAAAATAAAACCTTATGCTAAAGACGTAAGAGTCTTGTTAAACGCAAAAAAAAAATGAAGCCGAATGGAGGGTTATCACTGGACCTTGTGTCCCGTTCTAACAGTGACTTGGAGTTGCCATATGTTACCGTTCTTTTTTTGCTTCACCTGACAACCATGAAATGTCCGACTCGGATGTTAATGGCGGTGTTTTTAAACGCAGTTTTTTAATTATTTTTGTATAAGTGTACATACATAAAAAAAATATAAAAAGAACCGGCCGAATTGAGAACCTCCTCCTTTTTTTGGAAGTCGGTTAAATATGGGTAGAATTTGCCTCGTGGACGCTTACGGAAGCGAGTATTATCATGATTGTGGATTACCTTTAGGGCGTGTTTCACCAAGCAATGTTAAAGTTAATCCTTCGTTAAATATAAGGCTGTTCCTCTCGTAATTCCTATTAATGAATGAGAAAGCATGGTATTTTAACAAGCCGTTAACACTAACATGCGTTGGTGAAATCGGGACTTAATTTATTAGTTTAAAACATAATTTGATTGTGAAGAACTAGGGTGACCATTCGTGACTTTCAAATCCTAGTTCAAGAATAAATGACCAATGGGTGACTTTTGGAAATATATTTTTGAAAATAAAAGTTCTTTCCAAAAAGTCAATTTCTCCATGAGGATGTGCAAGTACAATAGTGGCAAAGACTGGTTCTCCTTCAAAGGGAAGCCCTTGACTGTATGGTAGGTTCTCCTTCAAAGGGAAGCCCTTGACTGTATGGTAGGTTCTCCTTCAAAGGAAAGCCCTTGACTGTATGGTAGGTAGGCATTTGGATGAGGGTCAAGGATAAGTGTCGCCGATATGAATGGAGTCGTGACGGAGTCATAGGAACCCCACGCCACTGGAATAACACGTTTAAAAACAAGTGATGATGAAGATAAAATTACTTACATCGCTGCATATAGATTTATGAAAAACAGCATTGCCAGAATGCCATTCGTTGGATTTTTCGGTCGTTTCCTGAGTCCCAGCAGCAGGTCTACCACCACGAACACGAAGGAGAAGGTGTGCATCGCATGCTGCGACCAGATCGACACCACGGTCTCTGCACTCAGTGGCATGAGTAGAGCCTTGTTCTTGTTCCATATTCCCCAGAACAATGTGTCTGCAAACTGAGGAAGAATAATTAATTTCCCGCCTTTAAAGACCTGAAGTAAGCAAGAAAGTAGGTACAGAATGCTCCTGGTGTTGGTATGCATAATTAACACTTTGTTTAAGTGAATGTGTATAATTTAATTATGCTCAACTCATATTGGCGTACGTCACGAGTTGAAACGTCAAGTTTTTCACCTTCAGCATAATATTCATCCATATTCTTACTTGTTTCATTATTAAGGTAAAATTGGTGACGTAACATGATAGCGAGCGTCGCGTCTCATCGGCGCGTCTTCGTTTGTCTTTGTTTTTTAACCATATTTCGATTATTCAAATTTATACCTTAATATTGTAACAAAAGAGATGAATATTATGCTATAGGTGAATACTTGAAGCTTCCACTTTGCTCCAGTGCGAGATGGGCCTTACCGCTGTTACAGGGAAAATAATATTCGAAAACAAGAATGTCCTTATTTCATTCAACTTGACGACATGCAGCATGGACTCTTGGCCTTGTAACTCCCTCCACTCGCAGTAGGCGCATACAGGGAGGTAGCCGATGATGACTAGCTAAAACAAATGGAATTTTATCAATTAATTCATTAAATTAAATTAATCAAATCAAATTGTTTTTCTATACACGCTATGGCCAAATGTAGGTTATCAGTAATTAATTATAAAACTAATTTTTGAAGTTTCTAGACCAAGATATATGGACCCTGTAAGGGGGCGTTATTATACATTATTTGAGTAGAAATACTAAAATCTAGTAGCCTCCTCCTAGTAGCCTGAATTGCGGGCAAAATTTAGACTCTTTTGTTATATGGAGTGTAAAAAGACCAATTATAATAACTTTGGGATATGATTATCCCATCAAAAACAACAAAAAGTGCCAACTCTAGCTACTTAGTTCTTCTACCGTAAAAAGTTGTGAGGTACATGTTATGCCAAGTAGGGGTTAGTCGGTCGGTCTAACAACATCTAATAGTGATCATAAATCAATATTATTAATAATATTTCATGTTTTAAATAAATAAGTAGATTGACTTGGCAATCGCATGAAAACAACATAATATTTATCTCACAAGACGTGATACATAATATTAAATCAGATCGTGTAGGGATATTGCCAAGTCTATCTACTATTTGTAAACTTCTGTTTCAAATTGAATGGACTTTTAAATGTACCTACTGTGTTTCTACAATGCTTACTTAGTGACTAAAAATGCAGGCTTTTAGTTTAACCTACAACAAACTTTAGGGGGTTGAAAATGGCCTGAACTGCTTCGAGAAAAGGATGGTACGGATGTTACATAGTAGATAATAAAATTATACAAAAAAAAAATCAAACTAAATGAAGATTCTTACTTTTTAATATTTTTTATTTTTAGTAGCATAAATAATAAAAATTATAAAAAAGTAATACCTTATTTATTTTCGTAAAAAATTATTTAATATACTAAATTGTGATAATCCTCTGTTTAGGTATATTAAGATTTCGAACGTTATCCTTTAAAAATTGTTTTACTTATCGAACTAATAGATAATCGTACAATGCCTATATTTTTTATCATAGGATATTTAACTAATATTTACTTTACAGATAATTAAAATAATGATAATAATGTAATCCCATCAAAACCAAAACTAGTAAAAAATGCCAAGTCTCGCAACTAAGATCTTTTGCCGTAAAAAGTTATGAGATCCATGTGATGCCAAGCTGGGGTAAGTCGGTTGGTCTAACAACATCTTGTAGTGATCATATCAATATTATTAAAAATCTTTCATGTTTTAAATAAATAAGTAGATTGACTTGGCAATCTACTTATTTATTAAAACATGAAAGAATGAAATGAATATACAATGAAAAGAAATGAATATACAAAGTATATACATATTATTATCTATCTCACAAGTCAAACACATTAAATCAGATTGTTTAGTGCGATTGTCAAGTCATTACAAATTTTGTTTTTGATGGGATCTCAGTTCTTTTTGTAGAAGATTAACTTAGTGTTTTTGTTGAAAAGTGCTTATTTAACTTTGTAAAACTATACATTTATATGGGATTACAAAGTTATTTATGCAGATAACTAGAGAGAAATTCCAAAATGTTTAGGTTTTCCCTTTATTTATACACTAAATACTAATTGTATTCCAAGTTTGAAGCTTCTATGTCTGCTAGAAGTGTCTAATACTTTTGATGATCGGTCAGTGAGTGAGTGAGTCAGTGACAAAATTTAAAATTTTGAGAAGTTATAATTCTTAAACTTCTGTTTCAAATTGAATGAAATTTGGAACATACAGTGTTCATACAATGCTTACTTAGTAACTAAAAATGCAGGCTTTTAGTTTTATGCACAACGAAGTTAGAAGGGGTCGAAAATGGCCTGAACTGCTTCGAGAAAAGATGGTACGGCCGTGCCCAACTTGGCGGGGGCACTACCGTGCCCCCAGATATAAACTGGCCAAATGCACCAGGCTATGCATTAGGGTTTTATAAGCACCCATTTCTGATTTTGTTTATAATGTTTTACATGTATACTTATTATTTAGAAGTAAGCTCATTTTCAAATTAAAACCTTATGTCCTCCTGAACTAATAAGGTTATCTGACCGTCATACCTAGTTTTCCTTTGTCGTCACTATTGTCATGAATTAGCTGTTTCGCTTTTACAGAGTCTCTTAATAAAATCTATTCGATTTAATTAATCTCTCAAGGCAAGACTAGACTAGTAAAAGCAAAACAGTTAAAAATAAAAAAATCGTCCTAGAAACTTAACAATATTTACATAAGAGCTTTTTATTGCACTTGACACTATATAATATTTATACAAAAGACAAATGCGTCCAATTATAATTAAATTATCACCCATTTATTTCACACGGTGTAACCTAATTCCAAGGTAAAGCGATAAGATTACATACCTAGTCCACTCTCGGAAAAATATCCTTGTTCATAATAATCATATTTTACAAAAATAAAAATAAGGTAACTAACAAAAAAATTTTTTTTTAATTGGCGCCATAATATGATGAGTGACAGTTTTAATAACCTGTGTTTTGTATGGGTAACTTATAGTTATATTATCTCATAGACACGATTTAAAACTTATAATAATAAGTTTGATCCCTGTATGTTTAACCCACACGTCTGTAGTATCGTATGGTCGAAACGCTGATTTCGATAAAGTTTTTTTAATCAATAGATATTGTATCTAAAATGATTCTTAGCCTTAGCCATATTTAGTCATAATTCAACGAGGTGTTTGAAGACCTTTTGTAAACTGTTTAAGAGATTTCCACTTTTCATAACTTAGGGCGTGTTTCACCAAGCAATTTTAAAGTTAACGCCATGTTAAATGTCATATTATCCCTCTCGTATTTCCTGTCAATGAATGATGGCATGGTATTTTAACATGACGTTAACTTTAACATTGCTTGGTGAAACACGGCCAAATAAGACAATTAATTGAGTAAGTATCTTGAAATTTTTTATATGAGTTTCATTTTCGCAATTTCATTTTCATATTCGAGGAAACTGTTGAATGTGACCTGAAGATGCTCCCAGGTGACACATGCGGTTTATATGTTTTTTTGAATACATCTCAATGAGTATTCATTGAGATATTATATTCAAAAAGGCCAAATAGTGTAGTTTATTAAAACGAAGGTTTTTAATATGTTACGAGGTGTTATGAATAAATCCTTCATGTTAATAACCTTTAAGAATGTTTTCAAAATGTGACTAGTCAGTGATATATCACTGTGTTCAGTACTCCTTGCATATTCTGAGTTTTTCCGATTTGGGTAGGTATGACAATAAAAGTTGACTTGAGGCAGTCTCATGGAATGTTGCATGAATTTTATATTTATACTAGCTGTGCCCGCGACTTCGTACGCGTGGAAAAGTGATTTATGGCAGTGTTATAATAAATCTGTTTTAAAAATATTTTTAGTTATAAAAACTGTCGTTGAGGTATTTAAAAAACTACTTTATGTTGACAATTCCTACTACCAGCTTGACAAACGACAGTGTACAATTACTATAATGCGAACGGGACTACTTGATAGTACGCTCACATACACGACGAACATCTAGTACTAAGATTTGTATGGATTTTGCGCCGCAGCGACTGCAGACGATGATCGTTTCCACGCCGACGCTGCTGGTGTGGCGACAATGATATTAAGACAGCGCGCCGCAAAATTTTGCGGTCTTTTCGGTGCGTAAGTCCGACTCGCACTTGCCCGGTTTTTTTATTTATTAATAACCAAACATGTAGGTACTGATTATAAATCACTTAAGTACTAACTGATTTTATACAGAAAAGTAGCAAAATATAGAAAGTCCCAAAAGAAAGAAAACAAACCTAAGTTGTACCTAACACAAAAAACCATTCGGTCCATGATAAAAACTAAGAAATAAAAATATCAAGACAAATATAAATCTAACTTATATTGACATAACTTTTTTAGTTTAACTGTAAACACAATACTTATGTTAATCAAAATTCTATACCTATATTATGCAGTTATCGAATACATAATTTGGACAAAGAAATCTATAAAAATGTACAGTAATAGTAGGCTGTAGTATGAATTTAAACGGACGGAATGAGAACTATAATATGAATGCAAAATAATATTATACATTGCTAATGATGCACGCTGAGTATAACTCTCGGATAACGTATTGTATAAATGTAGGTACCCACTCAACTTTGCTATAATTGTATTAAAAGTACGGCATTTGGCGTATAGATAGATTTGTATAAGAGAATACTCTATCAATATTATGATATTTTACAAAAAAACCCATAATAATCACACTGTTAACACATATCCAGGGCAGGCCGCAAAAGGCTAGAATTTCAAAAGGTATCTCGATTGGAATCGAGTTGTATCAACAGTTTTCCCCTGTAACACAGTTTAGTAACTATCGAGATGTTTTTAACGTATATCTTATTAAATAGAAAAAACAAAAAAAAGAGCAATATATTTATGAAAATCATAAAACTATTTTTATGATTCCGTACCTCAAAAGGAAAAAACGAAACACATATTATAAGATCATTTCCATGTCCGTCTGTCTGTCAAGACCCTTTTACTCAGAAACGCGTGTTGTGATGAAAATTATATAAAATACTCAGGAACTACTGTTCCTTGAAGCAGTGAAAAAACCAGACTTCTTAGCCAATGCAATCAAAAGCAGTCGCTCATGTCGCTAAATTTCGTCATTTTCGACACTCGTAAGGGAATCAAAACCTAAAGGGAACTCCCGTGAACTCAAAATCATAAAATTTGAAACCAAGCAACGTCTAAAACCATACGTTTTTAGTAACATTATATAGATAAGTAGTAAAAATATTTTGATTTTTTTAAACTTCGTACCGTTTGTCATGAATGTGTTTAATTGAAACTTATAACAAATACTTAGGTCTCTAATATATTCAAGATGTAACCAAATCAAAATTCTATGTCAATCAGGTTTGTATGGAACTCTCGGTGTGCAAGTCCGACTCGCACTTGGCCGGTTTTTATTTATTTACTTATTACTAACCTACGCTAACAAATATGTATACAGTACCTACTTATCACAAAGGACTGTACAGTAAAAGTACTAACTATTTTTATACAAATAACTTTCGTAATAAACTCAAGAAAAAAAATCTTAGATTGTTCCTACCTAGCAAGCCTAAAAAAAACAAATAAAAGTCACCCCCGCGGCCCCGGTGCGTTTGCTGCTATTACAATTTGAAGCGGCGCGCGCGCGCGGCGGCGCGGCGCACGGCTCCCGAGTCCCGGGCCCGGCGCGCGCTTCCTACAAACGTCCAGCAAAAACGACATGATCCTTTAATATTGTCATAACTTTTTTATTTATGAACCGATTTACATAAAACAAACACTAAATGTTAAGTGAAGCTTGCCGCAATATATTTGTGAAAAGTACATCTTAATCGGATAAGCCGTTTCTGAGATTAGCGTGCACAAACCCACAGACAAACAGACAAACAGACAAACAGACAAACAGACAAACAGACAAAAATTTCAAAAATCATAGTTTTGGGTACTATTGCGTAAATAAAGGTCCCCTATCATATTTTTTTTCAAATATCTTCAATGTACAGACACGACTCCTCTACAGATTTATTATATGTATAGATTTTGCAATATGGATTCTACAAATTCTTTGATTTATTTTACAATCTCAATTAGTGTTCGTTAGAGCCGACGAGATTTCTCGTTTTTTGATGTGGCTATGGCGTAACGTATACTAATATTATAAAAACTGAAGAGTCTGTTTGTTTGCTTGTTTATTTAGAACGCGCTAAACTCAAGAATTAGTTAGACTAGTTTCTGTGTTGGATAGTCCATTTATCGAAGAAGGCTAGGAATTAGGCTATAATAATAATAATAATAGCTCCCCTCACCAATTTCGGTGTCGGTAGCCGATTTCATTGAAACCAAGCCAGCTACGCAGGAGTTATTTTATAGTGCGTCTGTGTCGAGTAAGAGCATTGCACACACACCCAAGTGTGTGTGCAATACACACAGACACACTCTCTTCTTTTTACTCTCGTAACCTAGTGGGACGGTAAACCAACACGACTGGCGAGAGAACGGGCGCAGGACCACCTTTTTACATGCCCATCCGACGCATGGATCATCTTTCTTGTTAGACAATCAGGTGATCAGCCTGCATTGTCCTAACCAAACTTGAAAACAACATTTTTTGTTGTTCCAACGCGAACAATGGGATTCAAACCCACGACGGGAGCTAAGCTCAGAACCACTAGACCACGTAGGCGCAATTAGGCGATTAGGATCGGGGTTTTGACTATTTCACGCGGCCGACGTCGCGGGCACAGCCTGAATTGTTACGTATTTCACGTTTTGTGATGGCCATCTATGTAGGTATGTTGTACCCTACCCTCACTGTATAACAAACTTTATAATAATAAGACTGATTTTATTTTAACCGACTCCTAAAGAAGGAAGTTTAGAGTTCAGTGAATGTTATTTAAACATAGCTTTTCTACTACACGAGATCAATTGTCACTTATCGCATCTTATCGCACCCTATACTATTAGCGTGCCGTTTCTATCAATATTCAGCTATGACAAATTTCGAAATAACTATTTTGATCGGACTAACACAATGTCCCGAAAATCATTAAGTGCCATCACGGTAAATACGCGACCCGTGATGTCACTTTATGATTTTGGAAAACTTTTTAACTTAAAAACTTGCTAAAGCGCGTACCTACTAGACTATTGTAGTTGGTCCAGAACCAATACACGCAAATAATATAGTATTTATTTTATTTATGAAGTCAGAACATATTATATTACGAACTTTATGATAGAATCTCTACTTAAGTAAGCATTAAATATTTCTCAGTACGGTATTAGTGCTCACTACATATACCTTTGACCAAAATTCTGTTAGTACTCACATTAAACCATGTCGTTATTAATTTCCATTTGCTTTTCGCGTACAGCTGTATCTCCTCGTCGTTGTGGCTCTCAAAGTCCAAATTTAATAACTTCAGTGCGGTGCCGGTCAAGAACACGAACGCAGAAATATAAGTCGTAATTCTTATCTTTAACAATATCACATTTTTGTCACTGCACGCGTTGTTTTGGGCGCTCTGATCCATTGTTACTGGCAGCACAGAACAAATAATTGTAACTGCCAGCTGAAATCTTGTGTTGATATCGCTCGACTGTTTAATAAACTAACGCGGTAATGAATCGTAAACCAAATAAAAGTACGAAGTAGCTGGAGGGTTTATTATGAGTAATTATATACTTTAATTATTACATAATATTTTACGTAGTCACATTTTTCTGGTTAGAAAATGTAGATAAGTACTCGAAATAATTATCTTTATTTTACATATTCAACTTCTTTACACACATTAGGTACTCTATTTAATTATGTTATCTAATTAATATTTTATAGAGTAAGTACCTAATATATAAAAATTTGGAGAATGACAAATACGAATACAAGATAGCCGATAGGCATATTATTATCAATTTAAATAGTTTTATCTATGGACGCTTCACACCACGTCAATCTGGCCCCATGCTAAGTATCCGAAGAACTTGTCTTACAGGTACCAGACAACGGAAATGTATTTAATACTTTTATATTATGTATAACACATATTTAAGATTTTCATTATATTATACACAAATTTAATACACATTCATGACCCAAGAACCTTGAAAACGTTTTGTTCTCTCGGCGGGATTCGAACCCGCGACCTCTCGCTCGAGTACTAACGCGCTCAACCGCTGTGCTACGGAGGTCGTCATTTAAGTAATAATATATTATGTATACACATAATATATTATTACTAATAATCACACATAATTTAATGTACCTCATTTTTAGGTATGTACCGTTTAATTTATTACCAGTTTCGACCAAGTCGTTAATTCAGATATGAATATCCCACCAAAAACATAGATGTAAAAAGGAGACCAAAGTTCAATACAATAAATGTGGATATAAATGAATGCCAAGTTCTATGCAAAATTTAAATATTATGTAGATATTTATAGTAACAAAATAACCTTACAAACAAGTATTAAAATCAATTTCTTTGCCTTATTGGACACCTATAACAATAATATCTGATATTTAAAAAAAAGAGTTCTTATAGTATTGTTAAATAAAAAATATTATATTATAGTACCTATTGCTATGTATGACTGATGTAATTATTTTTAGATTTTTTTTACTCTTGCGCACAATAACCGAGCTGGATTCTAATCTAAAGTTTATCCGTTTAGGTCATCTGGAAGTATATTAGGTACTGTATGTTAGTCAGTCAGTGCTAAAATTTACGACTTTTTTACCTTCTATATAGCCGTTTGATCTAGCTTCATGAAATTTGTGCTTCTAGAATTTGTCGTTATGGATACAATTAAACACACATAGTTATATTTATTTATGTTAAAGAGTTCTGTGTTATAGAAGGGGGGTCAAAAACCAATTGGGACCAATTTTCGTGTAATACTTCACTCGGCGTTGGCAAGCCAGTTGCTTTCCTTGAACTTGGCTCGACACGCTGCCGCGTGTCTAGATCATTGTTTCGTTAATAAGGTTGAAGAACAAGGAGCATTTTGTGCATCCTACACAAAATGCCCCTTGTTCTTTGAATTACTTTAACCCCTTAAATTTTCTATAATATGTATGGTAGTATTAAATAGGTAAAGTCTATTCCCCCTCCTTGTATAAATACACAATCAAATAAGTTTAAATTCGTAATCAACCCATTATATAATATCTATAGATAATAATATCTATAGACGCTTCACACCACGTCAATCTGGCCCTGTGCTAAGTATCCTAAGTACTTGTGTTACATGTACCAGACAACGGAAATATATATTAAATACTTTTATAATATACACATATTTAAGATTTTTATTATATTAATACACAAATTTAATACACATCCATGACCCAGGAACATTGAAAACTTTTTGTTCCCTCGGCGGGATTCGAACCCGCAACCTCTCGGTCGAGCATCAACGCGCTAAATCACTGCGCTACGGAGGTCGTTTTTTTTTTTTTACATTAAATGGAGGATGGGTAATAGAGTCCAATTTTACACAAAATTATTAACCCCTAAGTCACCACCCCAGGTCCCCCATAGACCTTCAACTTTAACGTAGGCGCGAAAGGCCGCTCGCATCCACCATTTTTTTGCACTTCTGACGCCAGTCATGTCGGTTTCTCACTAGGTTGTGAGAGTAAAGGAATAATGTGTATCCTTGTGTATTGCGCACATACTTTGGCACTATATAAAGTAACCTGCGTAGCTGCAGCTGACCTAGCTTCAACGAAGACATCCACCAAAATCGGTGTGGAAGCTACAATTATTTATTAAAATCTAGTAATCATTTTTTTATCTTGCCAATGACGCCCCTAGGTCAGCCTAGAAACAACTATACGTACTTCGATACGAATATAGTTTTCTCTCGCACCGAGACGGCGCGTGGCGTCCATTTTGTGTTACCACCTTTTTGTGTGGCATCCATTTTGTGTCATCAAGGTGTTATGTGAAAAAACCGTTTAGTAAAATTAAAGTTTTCAAAAATTCATCATGTGAAATGTGAAACTATCATGTAAGTTTCGAACCTATAGTATTGTAACTATTGTAAAACCAGATAATATACGATATAAGAAACCAGTAATCTACGTTTAATTTGAAGACCTGTAGCTATAGTTTTCTGACCGTGCTGCCCCAGTGATTATTATTCTTATATACAAGCAGCATATCATTACGACATTAACAACCAGAAAATAGTAATAATACATATTACATAATAAGTATCTAAATGAGTACATTTTAATTACTTGGTCTAATGGCCTTTTAACTATTTACTGAAGAGGGTAAGATGACCAAGCAGAAATGTTGTATTGTATGTTTTAAAGTTCTAATTTATTGCTTTTTGTTAGTACTAGATGTTAAACGCCATTTTATCTGCGCATAAAGGTATCTAAGGAATCATACATTTAGCCGCAATAAAAAGTAGCCTATGATATTTCCTATGCTCTACTCTATGTCTCTACCAAATTACTTCAATATCGGTCCAGTATAGGGAGCCTATCTAGGTGGATACAAACAAATAATCTTTAATCTTCATACTATGAGTATTGAGTATCTAAAACACAATAATTACACACTAGATGTGCATGCGACTTCGTTCGCGTGGTTTTTGGGCGACTTAAACCGTTTATGCAGCGTACGCAACGAAAGTCCTCAAATGTGAATAATTACATTTCTCACTGACGCTTCGCTCCTATTGGACACAGCATAATGTTATATAGCCTAAAGCCTTCCTCTATAAATGGACTATCCAAGAAAAAAAATTTTTTTCAAATCGGACCAGTAGTTCCTGAGATTAGTGCGTTTAAACAAACAAACAAACAAACTCTTCCACTTTATAATATTAGTATAGATAACAGACAATAACATTTAAACTTGTACGGAATAAGTTGGAATATGTAGATTTTATTGAAAAGTTCTGTCTTTTTGTTTAATATTTTATTTTATATTATTTTCTTACCATTTTCCGCTAGTATGAGTGACCGTAGCCATGTGGGACAAGGAAGTGGTGCAGGATTACAGGTTAGTTGGTCGTTTCAGCTAGGTCGTTCACTGCTGGTCGTAAGCCTCCTACAAAGCCTTTTCCCTCCGTGCTAGTATAGTTTATCAATACTAATATTATAAAGCGGAAGATTTTGTTTGTTTGTTTAAACGCGCTAATCTCAGGATCAACTGGTCCGATTTGAAAAATTATTTTTTTGTTGGATAGTCCATTTAGGCTATATACCATTACGCTGTACCATGTAATGTATTTTTTTTAAACGTGCATTGGCCCACCTCACATTCCCACCACTACAACTCCTGTAAGCCAGGATCAACAGCGGTAACCAACCACGACAAACCCTTTGATATGATCTTAGGGGAGCCCGAGGGACAAGCTAAATCTGTCTTGGGACCCACAACGAAATTAATCGGAATAAAAAAAGGAGGAGTAGGAAGTATACCATGTAATGTATGTAACCAATAGGAGCGAAGCATCAGTGAGAAATGTGTTTTGTCTTTATTTTTTAAAGAGGCTTTTACCGTACACGACATTACAGCCCCATCATAACTTATACTACATATTAGTAAATAATTTTGTACAAAATATTGCTGCTTCACTCGCAGCTGAAGCCAGAAAGCTCATGTATATGTCGCAGTCATCTAATTGAAATCGCTATTTCATTGAGTGACTAGCGTTTTTATCGAATGACGACATTAAATTGAAAGACTAATGGCGTGTTTCACCAAGCAATGTTAAAGTTAATCCTTCGTACAATTTAAATATATTATATCTAGCAATATCCCGCGAAACAATTATAACCACAACCTGCAAGCAGATGAGTGAGTGTACGCATAGGCATGCGTTTGATGCACCTCCCTCCTCCCACACTGCTTATGCGTACACTCGCAAGCAAAAAACATGAAAACACCACCACCACACAAGCAATAATGTTAACACGATCGTGCAAAGTCCCACCACCATGCAGGTTGCAAAACTCGAGTCGAGTCGCGTTGCATAAGCAGTGTGGGAGGAGGGAGGTGCATCAAACGCATGCCTATGCGTACACTCACTCATCTGCTTGCAGGTTGTGGTTATAATTGTTTCGCGGGATATTGCTAGATATAATATATTTAAATTGTATGCTATGGATTTCCGCAAAGTAACGCCTGATTCCATTAACTATTTAATCCTTCGTTAAATATCATGTTGTTCCTCTCGTAATTCCTATCAATGAATGAGGCATGGTATTTTAACAAGCCGTTAACACTTTCGCGACAAAAACCCAAATGCGTCACCAACGCATGTTAGTAGAATATAAGTAGAATTATTGAATGAGAAATAAACAAAAATAATGAATATTTTACGCCTTATAATCTTTGTCAAGCAACGAAAGCACTTCGCTTTTAATTATTAAATTATTACTTTTATACAGGCATATCATAAGTTATATTAACTCTAAGACCATAAAATTCATATTAAAAAAAAAACATATTGTTAAATATAATATAATTCTTACATTAGATAAATGCGTAGATAATACAATATGCACCTCGTGCAATTTAGTTTTAGTAAGGATAAGTTCTTCCGGTGTTGACGCGGTACATGCCAGATCTGAAAACAAATTGAGTATCAAGAGATCTGATGATCAAACAAAGGATCTAGATCAAAATCAGTTCATCCGTTTAGGAGGCTAGGATGCCACGCATACAGATTAGACACGTCAAACTTATAACACCTCTCTGGATTCGTCAGGAGTTGATATGCAATACATTATTAAATAGTATTAATTTGCATGTACCTATCTAAGTTATATAGAAAATAAAAACTGCTGGAGTTATATAATATAATATGAACTGGGCGAAGGTTTTCATTTTTTGTTACCCGTTTACTAACCCCTGATGCAAAGTCCCACTATGTCGGGGTGTAAGTCAATCTGTAGGATAGTAGCACTGAAACGGATGGACCAATTTTGATGCGGTCTTTTTTAAAGCAAAGTTTAAGACGGTCTTTAGTAATGCCAAGTCACTAACTCTTTTGTAAATTGGTCCAGAAGTTGTGATAAATTATAAAAACAGTTTATTTATATATTGAAAGATTAATAAAAAAAAGTGACTTGATAATGTGGTACTCCAGATTGAGAGAGTCCGTGGTCTAGTGGTTCAGAGCTTCGCTCTCGACCCGGAGGTCGCGGGTTCGATTCCCGCGTTGGAACAACAAAAAATGTTGTTTTCAAGTATGGTTAGGACAATGCAGGCTGATCACCTGATTGTCTGACAAGAAAGAGATCCATGCGTCGGATGGGCATGTAATAAAAAACTATAACCCGACTTCGCAAAAAAGAGGTCTAAAAAGGCTGAAACAAGAAAATAAATCAATTTGAAATCCAGAAATGCATAGGTACAAAAATGGTCAAGGTAGAGCCGTGGTCGTACCCGCTATTGGGATTGTATAATTGCAACAGCAGACGAATATTATGATTTTTGATTTGTTAAACGGGTCCGACCTCGGCTCTACCTTGACCATTTTTGTACCTATGCATTTCTGGATTTCAAATTGATTTATTTTCTTGTTTCAGCCTTTTTTGACCCCTTTTTTGCGAAGTCGGGTTATAGTTTTTTAAACTTTTAATTTTATTTTATATTTTTCTGTTTCCACATCAAATATAACATTATATTTTGATTAAATTAACATTAAATTAACCCATAGAAAGTAACTAAACAACTCCTAGATACTACTTGTACGACCGAATTTGAAACGTTTATTTTGAATTTAACGATAAAACATAATAATTAATAAAATATTTATATACATATTCGTTATGTGCTTGCCAAGACCTATCTTTTGATACCAAACACGAGACAATTATCATTTTTTTTTTTTTTTAAATAGTTGTTGAGGTTTAATTTTCAAAATCTAAAATTTTTTGAAAATTTATATAGCCTATGTTACTCGCGGTATCATCATCAATCGATTGATACCTCATTTATTAAAATCGGACCAGTAGTTTAGCCGATACGAGGGAACATATATACATACATACAAACATACATACATACATAGACTGCCAAAATCATTACCCTTCCTTTTGGCTTCGCCGAAGTCGGGTAAAAAGTCGGTCCTGCGCCTTTTCTCTCGCCAGTCGTGTCGGTTTACCGTCCCACTGGGTTATGAGAGTAAAAGGAAGAGAGAGTGCTTCTGTGTATTGCGCACACACTTGGGCACTATAAACTCCTGCGTAGCTGGCCTGGTTTCAATGAAATCGGCTACCGACACCGAAATCGGTGAGGGGAGCTATTATTATTACTCCAGATTGAAGTGCAACCACAAAGGTTTTTAAATTTGATGTCATGTTTATATTACTTATATAGGTATTTTTTGTGAAACATACCCAATCTTTTCCAAGTCGTTATTTCCTACTGGCAGAGTGAACGACCTGCACGTGTTCAGGGAAATCTGCAGCATTGTGCCGCAGAGATTGCCGATCAAATGGTCGTGGGTGAGAGAGGCAGCGAACAGCTCCCAGGAGCGGTTGTGACTGCAGCCGTTGTTGAGGAAGCACCCAGGCTGGCCGTTGCCACCGTTGACGTAGAAGTCGACATGACCAATGGCATCATGGATCCCGTTGGACAGCAATAGGCCGCTGTCAGTATGGATCACTTCCACGTATCGGGCGTCTGCGATGCTCAGCCTCTGTGAGTTGCTGCCCCATTGACTGTCGCTGGGGTTGAGTCCTGGATAATTAAATATTATTAAATATTATATACAACAATTTTATTGACGATTGCACACACCTTGGCAATGAGATGGCCACATGCAAGGCTTCAATATACTTTATGTACTCTGACTTGTGTAACAATATTTATAGATTAAGTACATTGTTAACATATAATAGTGTATACATTTTTGAAAAAGAACAATTTTCTATCTTTTTGCTAAAAAATAGCCCCGACCGAGTTTCTTACTAGTTCGTTTCGGCGGGCTAGGGTTGAAAATGCCTTTTTGTTGACTTTCCGAAAATAGCTTGTTGAGTTTCATTTGGAAATAAGATATTTTTGATTTTGATTCATATGATTTTATACTACGATGTAATTAATTATGTACTACATGACGTAATTTACTATCCAGAAAACATTTTCATACGCTCCAGTCACAACTTTTTCACCTATTTACAAAATACTCTATTGTATTCTTACATTATTAAGGTACAAATTTTTAATGAACTGTGGTAAAAAAACGGCGCTACGGTTGCTATCATATTTCGATAATACAAATTTCAACTTTAACCATGTAATAATAGAGATGAATATTAGATGAATTTCATAAAATTTTGTCTACACTAGCGTATACAAACCTGTAATTCGTGCAATATTGCCGTTCAAAACTCTTCCAGCGAACCCAACCACGTGCGCTCCGAGATCGAAGCCTACCAGATGAAGCCTTGCTAGAGTAACTTTCTCTGCCACTACTGCATCTCTAATGAACGCCGCCAAGAACGTTCCAACACTGGGGACGGCTGTGACTGCGTTGCTGTAACTTTGAGACGCGAACACGGACCAGTCAATTACGATCACATTCACGTCTTCTGCGGTCAACAAGGCTGGAAGGTAATCACAATATTAATATTCTTCTGGGGTCAGTAGGGCTGGAAGGTATTCATAATATTAATAATCTTCTGGGGTCAGTAAGGCGGGAAGGTAAGAATAATAATCTTCTGCGGTTAATAAGGCTGGAAGGTAATCATAATATTAATAATCTTCTGCAGTCAATAAGGCTGGAAGGTAATCATAATATTAATAACTAGCTGACCCGTGCCCACTTCGTTGAGCATGGAAACCATGTAAACCTTCCCGGGACTGCCACGAATATTTTAAGACCAAAAATAGCCGAATCAGTTCAGCTGATCTCTAGTTTTAGCGAGACTAACGAACAGCAATTGATTTTTATATAGCCTATGTTACTCAGTGATAATGTAGCTTTCTAATAAAAAAATAATTATTAAAATCGGTCCAGTGCTTTTCGAGTTAAGTCGTTACATACAAAAATACAAATCTTTCCTCTTTATCATATTAGTGTAGATAGGGTTGCTTTTAAAAAATCAAGCGTTTGACGAACTATACTGTTTTGGTATAGTACTGATTCGATTCATTATCAACATTTTAGCTATGTCGTCTATTACTCGACATAAGCCATCCCCAAAGTGTTTCATGCGTTGCCTACACTCGCTACTTTGCAGAGGGATTGGTGAGCGCGGTATCTGTGAAAACGCTTCTGCCTATTTCTGGATATATTATATTCCCTGGCCTGACCCATGGACATGATGGTTGATGGGGATGGATGATGGATGGGGTTGGATGGGGATATAATGCTCGCAATTTAATTGTTACTTTTTTACCGCGCAATAAATACTAATAATACATAATGGTTTGGATCGTTTTTTTAAATCTTTATTACATTGAATCAGAAACTAGCACAAAGTACAATGTAGCTTAATATTTAAAAATTAATTTAACAAATTATTAATTAAATATTTTGCCACGCCTATAATTACTTTATTAGTCGTTATCTGAGCAACAGTGGGCTTAGAGCAGGTATGTTAGGAAGCTCCGTAACCGAAAGTATTAGATATCCGATAAAAAAAAAACCATAACCGTAACCGAATCCGAAATGAAAGTTTTTCCACTGTGAAAAGGAAACCAAAATTTAATATCCGTAACCGAAATTATCGAAACAAACGGATTATCCGAAATAATTTCATATCCATTTCCGTATCCGATATTTCATATCCATTTCATCCCTGGTTTAGAGTGAGGGTTGAACTCTATATTGTCACTTGCACCATCAAACTAAAATTGAAAAAAAAAACTTACCGTCTTTTACAAGAGGGTTCAATGACGTGGCCATCGTCCCTCCATGGCCGTGCACAACTATTACCGTCTTGAGGCTGGGATTAATATCTGATGCGCGAATTGCTCCCTCTGTCGGTAGTATGGGTACTGGCACTCTAGAGTTTTCCCTGAAAAACATTATTTATAAGTTGTTTATTGAAACAAAAACTTAAGTTGTTGCTTTGTAAAGAGCTCTGTAAAAATTATAAAACATTCCAAACGGTTTTACAGACTTTCACATTTAAGTACAATCATATTTATTAATTACTAACCTGTAAAGAGAAACGACATTAAAAGCTACTCCTTCAAATATTATTTCTTACAATAATCCATACTAATATTATAAAGCGGAAGTGTTTGTTTGTTTGTTTGTTTAAACGCGCCAATCTCAGGAACTACTAGCCCGATTTGAAATATTCTTTTTTTGTTGGATAGTCCATTTATAGAGGAAGGCTTTAGGCTATATAATATTACGCTGCGACCAATAGGAGCGAAGCGTCAGTGAGAAATGTAGCAAAAACGGGGAATATTAATCACATTTGGGGACTTTCGTTGCGTTCGCTGCATAAACAGTTTAAGTCACTCCAAAACCACGCGAACGAAGTCGCGGGCACAGCTAGTAAATTATATAATTTAAAAATCTCAAATACTGTCTGTTTACAAAGCTAGATTGGTGACCATTTTTCTATAGACAAATTCTAGAATGAACATAGTGCAAAGTGCTGTCACCACAGATAATACTTTGACATATAAACAAATGTAAAAAGCGGGAAATTTAAATTAAATGAGAATTATAAGAGCCTCATTGACATATATTAGGTTCAAATTAAATTAACAATTTTGTTTTACACTACCAAGAAAATACGTTTGATGTAGCTTTAAATCAGGTATCGAATGTTCACTAGAAAAAGGTTTTGGTAAATTGGGTATTGAGTGTCTATATCCAACAGGATAATATTAAATATTCAGTAGATTGAGTAAATTTATACTTACGATGTGTACAGATGATAGGTATTGAAGCTCCCTTGTCTGGTTGATACCGCGTTGGCGTTGCATGCTGAAAATTAATCATTAATTAACCCCACGAACTTTTGTTACCGAAAAAAAGTAATTGATCATTTTGATTAGCTTAATTCCAGCATAGGACTCTTTTAGTTTTTGATACTAAGATTTAAATATAATGTGATTATTTTAAGAATAGAGTGTATATTTTTTTAAATGTCGTCAATTTAAATAAACGACTATAATATGACCTGGGATCACGCCGTTACCGACGGATAAAATTTAGTGCACTCAGAAAGAACACAGAGCCCTTATTTTGAAACCCTTTTAAAACAAAATGTAAGGGATTTGACATAAGCTTAGTGACAAGCGAATTCGTATGTCACTTAACGAAGCTTGTGTCAAATTCTATAATTTTTTTTAGAACTTCGTAGGTGATAGCGATGGCACCTTGAAACAGGGCCCAGGGCTTATAATAGATCCAAAAATCCAGCAAACGAGCGTCGAGTCAATTGTCAATGTAAAATTTGACAACACGTGTGTTCGATTATTAACACTATTTTATTAGCCCTTATCTCAGAGATCTTATCTCATGTCTCTAAAATTTCTCCGGATTTCAGGTTTTTACTGTTTTATTTTCGGGTATTAGGAATTGTAACAAACACACTTAGTAAAATAAATAATAAAAGTATTTGTACACAGTGTTGTGAAAATTGGAATGAAACAAGAAGAAACTACGAACCAAGTGGTATTTAACCAGTTGGTTTACTGTCGGAGAGTTAACTAACTTGTGGCGAAGTTGCGATGGTCAGTTTTAGGCTGTGGTTCTAAGTATATCATTTACCGCCCAATGTTAACTTACACACAATTTCAACTTAGTTTCAAACAGTATAATTGTGACTAAAATAAAATATGCACCTCCGTGGTCTAGTGGTTCAGAGATTGACCCTCGACCCAGAGGTCATGAGTTTGGTTACCACGGTAAAACAACAAAAAATGTAATTTCCGATTTTGATAAGGACAATGCAGGCTGATTACCTGATTGTTTGACAAGAAAGATGATCCATTCGTCGGATGATCATGTAAAAAGTTGGTCCTGTGCCTGTTTTCTCGCCAGTCGTGTCAGATAACTGTTCCATTGGGCTACGAAAGTGAAGAAAAAGAAAGTGCATTGCGATATGTGTGCTTTTATATAATATCGTCACGATAAGACCAATTTGTAAACTACGTTAAAGAATTTTTCAAAATCTTTTTTAAATTACTATTAAATACCCCGTGTTCTTATAGTGCACATGACTATTATACGAGTATCAAAAAAATCATGATCTCACCTACACCTAGAAGTGATTTAACCTTGACTTATTAATAAAGGACTCATTACGTACCTGCTAAGGCAGCGAGAAACACAAATAAAAATCGTTCCATCGTTTGGATCTATGAAATACATACAATAACTACTGGCCACCTGTATATATGGGACAGCCGGTGATAAGCAAAATAGGTATTAGAGATAATTAATAAAACTTCAAAGAGAGCGCCGATCAAATGAATGATTTTGATTGCTCAAACTTACTCATGGGCTGATTAGATTTAGGTCGCTATTAAAATCTCTTGTAAAGATATTATAGATTATAAAATCGCAAGTAAATGCAATAAACATTACGTAGTTATAATAATAGACAAGCTAACAAGTTTTCTATAGGAATATAATATTATGTATGCTGAATTTCATTTAAGTATATAAATATATGTAATATGTATACATGGTCGCTTTACAGCACGAAAATCTAGCCATATTGTGTTAAGTACCCGAAGAACTCGTGTTAAAGGTACCAGACAACCGAAATATATTTAATACTTTTATACTATACACATTTTTAAGATTTTTATTATAAATTTAATAATTTGAGCACCAACGCGCTCAACGACTGCGCTTCAGAGGTCGCCCATACGAATCCTGCCCCTTAAAAATTAGACTCCAGTCTATAGTCTGCTGGCAAAGTTATTTCTTGATGCTGTATTTACGGGCTGCATGCAAAAGTACTAGCTCCTAAAACTATAGAGATAAGAGACAACTATATTTTATACCTCTAAAGTTTTAGAAGCTTGATGCCTCATGGAGAAACTCTAGAAAGAAAGCACATCAGTTAATTTCTTATGAATAAAAAAGGCGTTTTAAAATCAGCTGTATTATCGTAACTATTAACCTACATATATCATATGCTAAGTTATAGCTATGCTAAGTTTTACGATACGATAAGTTTATTCGATTTCAGGATGTCACTGGATGTCACTCTTTTCCTTAACCAAAGAACATGTAAACATAGCTTTAAATTACTTTTCTACTATCTTTCTAGTTATCACCTTGAAGCGCAATTTTATCGAACATCAATTATTATGCTAAATGAAAGTATTATAGGACGGCCAGAGTCCATAATATTATTTGCGGGTATAAACGCCTGATGTACGCGTTCTATATTTTTGTTGTTGAAAAGTAAAATAGGTACTTACTTGGACCTTTCCTTTTCATAACTGATTGAATGTACTGTTGGTTCTTGATGGATATTCGTGTTCACAATAATAATATACAACTTTTATTTACACTTTTCCACTTTATTACGTTTTTAATAAGTTTTTACATAATAACACGACCGGTTACAATTAAATCATCATTATCATCACATTTTTGATGTAAACAAAAACAAGATAAAATGTGTATTATGTAAATAGCACCGACTAGCTTCCTTAATGTTATCTTTGCTTTTCGGTAATTTAAATAACTTAAAAGAGACTAGGGCTAACGTTGCTAATACCTTGTCTTGTGTGGGTAGCAAGAACGCCTTACATCTCCGTACCTATAAATCGGCGAAACGAAATGATTACAGAGAGAAACGTGCGTAAATCTACATACGCCTATCTTCGACGGAATGTTTATATGCTTGCTTAGTACAACACGCGCGTAGCGTCTAGACCAAATGTATGGGGCCAGGGTCCCGATTCTCGTTCCACGAACTTTATTTCGAATATTAGTCTGTCCCGCTCGTGTACGTATGATTTGGCAAGCATCAGAGAGGGACATACTGATATTCAAAACGAAGTTCGGGGCACGAGAATCGAGGCCCTAGCAATGGGAATCGAAATTTGAAAACAAAATGTATGGGATTTGACATAAGTTCTTGTAATACTATGTGACATATCTACTTGTAATAATATGCGAGCGAACTCGTATGTCATTTAGCGAAGCTTATGTCAAATTCCATACATTTTGTTTTCGAACTTCGTTAGCGATAAACAGCGATGGCATCTTGTGTCAGGGGGCTGTACTAAGGTATGACTTATCACTTCGCACTAAATACGCGCTTTCTGACCATAGCCTAATAATAGTCAGGGTTCCCCCATACATGGTTTGATTACTACTCGATACTCGAGCTAATTTTTCGTGAGTACCTTCATTTTGATGAATCGCCCAAGAATTTCTTCGACGGAACACTTGTTTGTGGTAGCTAACAGAGATAGCAAGGATAAAAAAAATCTCAACTTTCGAGCGAAGGACCGGGATAACGTACAACGCAATTTGTAGGACAATTATTTCTATTGAATTACATTAATATTAACTAAGTAATAAAAACAAAATCAGCTGGTTACTAATAATTTAAGATTACCTCGTTATCGATACAAATTGGCAAGAGGGAACTCTTTGATTTTGTAGGACAAATATTTTTTCGGATAATTTAATAGGTACTTAGATTTATCAAAAAAAAAAACATATTTTGGAATCACCAAATCAACAAACTTTATTCTTGCTATATCTGTTAGCTACCACAAACAAGAGTTCCGTCCAAGAAATTCTTGGGCGACTCTTAAAAATTAAGGTACTCACGAAAAATTAGCATAATACTAATCAAGTGAAAACCATGTATGGGGGAACCCTGAATAAAAGAATAACCAATGAATTATTGAATTTCGGACAAGGCACTAAAATTTTAAAAGTGGCTGGGAATTTAAATTCAAATTGAATAGCTTTTATAGAGCTGCATAGTTAGTAGGAAGAATAGAGACGCCGGATGCATGCACTGATTAACGCTTAATATCGCACTAACCTAAATTATGTGCTAGATTTAGTACATTTTCCATTGCTTTGGTAGCAGAATATAACAGTCACAATTTGTCAAGTTGGATATATTTGTTAAATGTATTCTGGAGCGAATTATAGAAGTCACGTCACCTCATCAGGGTTCCAATTAAGAACAAGTCGATTAGTTATAGTAATACTACTATAACAAATCATATGATTTTAGGGTTTTTAAATACAGTTTTTTTTTTATGAGTCTCAGGCGTAGTAAATATATTTAAGGCTTCTGTTTCGTGGGTTATGGCTAGTTTTAAGATACATTTTCGTACGGTAAAGAAATGCAGCAAGTTGTAACTTGTAAACTGTGAACGCCTTCGTGGTCCAGTGATTAAAAGAGCTTGGCTCTTGATTCTGAAGTTCGTAGGTTAAATTATCTATTTGAAATTTTACATTAACAGAAAACAGTGTTCAAATCTGGTTACGACAATGCAGATTTCCCCGACTTATTTCCATTTGAAACAAACCTCCGCCACCCAAATCAGGTTCATTATAAATCCTCAAGGCCTTATGATTAATTAAAACAGGACAAAATGACAGGCGAATGCATTGATACAACGTAACTGATCTATGTAGCTTGTGGGTTTTATTTATGTACTTTTTATAAATACATAAACATAATATTTACTGAATGAATATATGTTTGAATATTGAATTATTACATCATATTTCTGTGTTGTACTTATTTTAGGTTAAATACTGTAAGATTGAACACACACATTGTAATTTGTATTTTACAACTAATCATTGAGTGTCCATAAAAACTTAAATTTTTTCCCTACTACTTACCTAACGGAACTACCCTCATTTTAACGCATTTTTTGTAATATTTTTATCTATAAGTCTGTATCTAATAATTTGTTGATAACTTTAATTGACCTTCAAGTTAATAATATATGTTGTTTAATTTAGAATAATTTAGAATAAAGGTAGTTGTTATCTGAATAAAATAAAATAAAAAATAAAAATAAATTTTACATTCGAAAGTTGTAAACAAGATAAAATGTTCTGTTTTGTAAAATGTATTATTTAGATACAGTTTTTTGAACTTTGAGATATAATCGATAGGTATGAAGCAATTGTTTACATGACTTTGTTTTGTATAAAAAATATCTACAGAAGAACATAATACCTATTAATTTTGGAACTAGGTGAAAACGTAGATCGTAATCTTTATCGATTAAAGTAGTTTTAAGTGTTAGATACTGAACATTTCGGTATGAGGACAAATGGGTTGCGATAAAATATCTGCGGCGGTTATCATTTCACACTCATGAGCACAAGGATACCCCCAATGAAAAGTTTTAAATTTTTAATGTTTGAGTTTAAGAATTAATTAAGAAAATGATTAATTATCAAACAATGCCAAAACATTGTATGTAAGTGTGTATATAATTTTTATTAGGAAGGGTTTAATAGGTAGAATGTAAATGTGAGAGATATACGAATAGTACGCATTTGAATGTAAATAATAATCAATTGAATGTAAAATATGCTTTAAGTTTTTTATCGTAGAAAAGTACGGTATAAACTGATTTCCTTTAGACCAGGCGAATTACGTGAGTAAAGTTACATACGATAGCTTCGATGCAATATGGAATATATGATAGCCTAGTACACACATTAGTAAAAATACGAGTATCCTTAAATACTGCCTAGTACTCGATTCGCGCGTATACATTACGTGTATTATTTCACTTATAGGTATATTGCTTTTTCTGGAGCAAAAAATAATTTAAAATCTTGGTTAAATTTTCTATAAGGCTACATATTATAGAAAATTTAATCAAGTTTTAATTTTTTTAGGTATACCAACTAAAGTCTCCCTAATTGTTCAGATTTATAAGCCGCATACAATATGTCTTTAGCCTATTGGCACATTGTAAATTTATTTTTAATATATTTCAAATTTCGAACATGACGTCCCATTTTTTCACTGCAAAATTATTCGCCATTATAAAATCTATGTACCATTTTTCAATTTTATTATTTTAATACATTATTATACCTTACCAAGAAATATCATTAATTTTGACCACTAATTTAATTAAAAACCCAGAATAAAGATTGGGTCTTGAGGACTAATGTTGTTAGAACACAGCGAAGAAACAGAGCAATAGCTGCTACAGCCTGAATAGGATATTTCAATGCGGAACTCTAAAATACCTGCACAGAATACCTACTACGTCAAGTTCTTATAACGACTTAGATTGTTTTGGTGTTTGTTTTGAAAACATATCGACGGACTGGCTGCAGCAAATGAAATACAAACATGGGTGGATAACGAGTTATTTATATACAGCTTGTTTATTGCAACTGCTGTTTGTGGTGTTGTTAATGATCATAATACTTCGAGTACGCCTGTCAGTTTTCCGTATTTTGATAATACGCAGTGGGAAGATAATTATTTGGATTTATGCGTTATTTATAAGGAACACGTTTTAAAGGAAACTATTATAAACTTTTTTCTTTCAAAATAGCTTTTTGCCTGTTTATCAGGAGTGAATATGTCCAATGATAAAGAGAGGAGTATAATGTTTTAGGAAGTTAATAGTCTATTTATTATTTAATTTATTTAATACACACTTAAATTTTACAGCTTTTGGCTAATTGAAGTAGCGCCTAATACTAAATTGTATGGAATCTTGTCTTTGATTTTAATTAGATTTTTATTATGACTAATTGATTTTATTTTAATGAGTTTTCTTCCCCATTTCACTTATTCGCCGACCAATTAACGAAAAATAATATTACATTAAGTTCAAATTTATATTTACTGTTAGATTTAGATCGGAGTGTATGTCGCAGCCATCTGATTAAAACAGCAGTTTAATTGAATGACTAAAGGACAACTCGTCGAGTTGTTTAATGTGGTCAACATTTGATGTGGACAACATAAGATTGCAACTTAAAAGGTCCTCAAAAATGAGGACATGACGTGTCACACAAAATGAAAATGAAAATATCAACTATGTATTATCTGTGCGAGCTGTTTGCCGCCATATTTGTTTTAGTGACTACTAGCGCCACTGCGGGAAAAAATTAACTAAATTTCAATCACCTGACTGATTTTACATCCGCTCTGTTTAAAGGATTTTGTTACAGTCCGCTAACTAGTTGGGACGTTGAGAGACGCTTGTTCAATCAACGTTCGGCCTAGTCAATCGATTAAATGTCGTCAATCAGTAAACGCGCTAGACATTTAATTAAATAGCTGATTCAATCAGATGACTGCAACATATACGATACATTAGCAGCAAAATTTTGAGGACCGGGAGTGGCCGGCAGCCGGGGACATGTGCCATGTGGGAGTCACCGTTGTGCCGGAACCGGTGCCGGCAAAGCTCCGGTTTCCTAGGGTAACATTGCTGTCATATAGCGGTGAATGACGATTTCTATAGTTAAAAACGGTGACATTTATCGCTTTTGAGGAAACTGCGCCATAACATTTACATAAAAATGTTTATTCACCGCTGTATCCGCTGTATTGCGGTCGCTATAATATGATGACAACGCTTTTCAAGGTAGATTTCCAACCTAAGAGGAAACCTCACGGTTGAAGAAAATACAAAATAAGTATTTATAAAATCTATTGCTGTCTCGTAGTCCTTTAGCTAGTCAGCACTAGCGCGATAGAGACAACTGCAGATCGAACTGAAATTACCTGATACAAGTAAGAAATCGACATTTGGGGGATCCCTGTTTCCTACTCCAAAACATAACCAATTTACATTTTTTTTTGAAACTAAAAAAAGGCTTGAGCTAGGTTCCTATGTTTTGATTTTATTGTATAATGTAATCAAATTTGTTTCCTGGTTGTTTAAACACAGCGAAAAGTCTGGTAATTTTAGATTTTTTAACGTTTATATCTCCTTGAATTATTAATATATTAAAAAAAGGAAAAATTAGGAATGTACCAATAGTAGATATTTAGCAAAAAAATTATTACTCTAGCGGCATTATCCAGGAAGGAAACAGGGGTTGCGTAGACCCCTATTTTTAACCGACTTCCAAAAAAAGGAGGAGGTTCTCAATTCGTCTGTATGTTTTTTTTTTTTTATGGTTGTTACCTCATTGTATGGAGAAAACTGGCGTGATGTTTCCTCTTAAGGCGAGGAATAACCGCAACTAGCGCTTTTTAAATAAATTTTACCACGACACAAAGATCTTATTAAAAAAAGTAATCGATTCAAACTTTAAGTAAATAGTTAAACTAATTTATTGGCATTACTAAAATGACCACTTTAGTTATTACTTATGAGAGTAAATACAGTATAGGATCTAGAGCTGTAATGCATTTAGCAAATAAATTAGTTTAACTATTTACTTAAAGTTTGAACCGATTACTTTTTTTAATAAGATCTTTGTGTCGTTGTAAAATTTATTTTAAAAAGAGTGGCGCTAGTTGCGGTTATTCCTCGCCTTAAGTAAAATAAATCATACATTTTCCAACATTTTTGCATTCGCAAAAGATAGTCGTGAAAAAGAATAACTAGTGTTATATAATATAGTATAATATGGACACTTCACACCGCGTAATTCTGGCCCCATAATAAGAATCTGAAGAACTTGTGTTACAGGTACCAGACAACTGAAATATTTTTAATCAGTTTATACTTTACACATATTAGTTAAGATTTTTATTTTATTTAATTAATACAGATATATGACCCAGGAACACAGAAAACTTTTTGTTCCTTCGGCGGGATTCGAACCCGCGACCTCCAGTTTGAGCACCAAGTTCACCTCACAGTTCCCACAGACGCAAACCACAGCATACTTTTACGCGTCATGTATTAGTCTGGGTGTGAACTAACGCTAATGTGGAATAATCTAGATCCTGCACAAAAATATGTCATCATTATATTATAATCTGTAATGATATCATGATTTTATGACAAAGAAACAAAATATGATCATTATCTGTAAGTAAAGTCATACAATTTCGATAGGTCCTATCAGTTATCGTAATTTATTATGACAGATTTGTGTTTTGGGAATACACTTATACTTCTCGTTACTTATTACCTATTAGATGTTATTTTGTTCGATTCTCTACAAGGTGTAAAATAAATGAGTTATAATACTTTAGGTAGAGTTTACTGTGAAAGTATCAGCGCTGAAAGACTTACTTTTGACTTTCATGTTTCTATGAGAAATGCCCCAACATCATACCCATACAATAATTTAAAAAAAAGTAACTGTTTCACTGCGCTGGTATTTTCAAAGTAAACTCGATATACGGGACCCATATACCCATACCCTAAATTATGATCACTCATTAATATTACAAACTGATAATCTGAGTTGAATCTTTCAAGTGGGCATGGTAGGCCAAAACTAGGGTCCTATGCATGATGGAAGTCCCCAGACACGGCGATGTGATCATGCGACGGAATATTAAAACAACCTATTCTAAAGATCCCCAAAGAAAACAGGATCAAAAGAATATGTACAGATATATTGTTTTTATAGTTTTTATATACAGGTTATTCCTACAAGTACTTAGTTAAATACGGTCAGTATTTACTTACAACACATATCTGATAATACATAAGATTAAGTTTAAGTAACTGCAGCGAGAGAAATAATCTATGAGGTATAGTGAAAAGATTAAGTGATATTGAATATTGTATAGTATCTTTTCCAACATCAATCGGTTCGATTCCTCGGGTTTATCAAAAATGTAAAAATCACAGCTCCTTTAAGAATATTTCATTTTTTTTTATTATTTATTTATTTGTGACTATAATTATATAGGTACTAAGACATATCATTACAATATATAATATACTAGCTGTGCCCGCGACTTCGTACGCGTGGAAAACTGATTTAGGGCAGCAGTTTAAATACATTTTTAGTTTATGAACACTGTCGTTTGGATATTTAAAATCACTAATTTATAGTAATGCTTCTTTGTACACTGTATTAGACGTCCACAGACAAAAGAAGTAGGCATATGGAGTAATAATAATAGTTTACTGTCAAATAATGGCCGTTTTTGTCATGTATGTTTTGAGGTAATAAATTAAAACTTATTATTTATTAATTACCTACGCTAGCAAACATGTAGTCTACTTTGGGACTTGACGGTTAAAGTACTAACTTCCTTTAGACGACAAAATAACAAAAGTCCAAAATAAAGAAAAAACCCAAGTCGTACCCTAGCATGAAAACTTATAAATAAAAATATCATGAAAAACATAAATCTTACTTATATTGACATAACTTTTCTAATTTTAAATGTACCTATGACATCTCATATCTTGAAAACAAACCATCCTACGCCTATAATTTATTTATCGTATTTGCAAAACCTAAGTATAATAATATTAATAACAATAATATAAATAAATTACTTCGCACAAAGTAATACTTATTTTCACTTGGATCAATGTTCAGCGTTCTTTCGTAATATGAAAACAAATTACGAAAGAACGATGAACTTGGCACCGACTTGAAAATTATAGAATAAAATTTTCTATAATTTTCAAGTCGGTGCCAAGTTCAGCGTTCTTTCTCTTCTTTTTAATTTGTTTTCATTTAATATTAGTTTGTAAGCCAGTACTCTGGGTACATAATATAATAGTATAATAACTTTACTTTGATAGTTAGTTGTTGTACATAGTTTGATATTATAGTAAGGTTTTTGAAGTAGGTACTTACTTGGCACCGACTTGAAAATGACGAAACGAAACGAATAGAATAAATTAATTTACCTAAGTGTAAATAAGTATTACTTTGTGCGAAGTAAATTTAATTGTTCCATTTAGTTTACCTTTTGAAGTAGTTTTTTTTTTGTTTAAAATTGTTTAATTTTAAGATTTTTAGTGATGGGTTTAGTCTCGAATGATCAGACGACGGTTACTTGAGACGGAAAATGAAAAACAAAAACGATTAGATAAAATTAATAGTAGGAAGAGAAACTTAAAAGAGAAATTTTGTAATAAATATATACATATATATAAGAAAAAAAGTATATATATATTATATTATATCAAGTAGATTGACTATAATTTTTTTTTTTTTTTTTTAATGTTTAATTTTAATACATATTTTTTTTTCCAAAAAAAAAAAACCAAACATGTAAGTTGAATGTTTGAATGTTTGAAGCATTTTTGTGACTTCTTTTTTACCCGACTTCGGCGAAGCCAAAATTTTTATTTATTTATTTATTTATTTATTAGTTATTACACACTACAATAGAACAAATATGCAACAATAGGTACATCATATTAATCTAATCCTGTTGTTACAAAAATGAGATACAAATTTTCAGAATATTAAAGTCGGTACCACCCAAACTCAATATTATGAGTTCTATAATATAGCCTATTTCATCATATTGTAATTGATATCACTATATCTATAGCGATGGAAATATGCTTGCAGTATAAGCGATGTCGAAATTTCCAAACGTATATCTTCAAAGACTAAAAATGATGTTTTTAGTCGGATATGCTTATGTTACTCGAAACAAATACAAAATTCCTCACGACGCCATCATCAGGTCTCCACTTTGATAACTATGAGACCAAGTTCGACTGTAATTGACGTAGTGGCATATGCTTGCATTTCTTTTAACAACGCTGAAATCTTCAAACATGTATCTCTAAGGACTCAGAAGTTCTGTTCAGTACGTTTAGATCCAGGATATAGTGCAAAACCTTACTGTTTGGTAACATATGCTTAGACTACTTCAGACAAAATCAAAATCGATATATTATTCAATATAAATTTTCAGGATTTCCCTCGATTCCTCACGGATCGGTGACAATGGGACCAAATTTAAATTATACCCTACACAACACAAAAAAAAAATTAAAATCGTTTCATGAACGATGAAGATATCCGCGAAGAAACATAAAAAAAAAAAACATATATTTACGAATTGAGAAACCTCCTCCTTTTTTGGAAGTCGGTTAAAAGTATTATGTTGTTTATTTCATGTTACAATCTGTGTTTCATTTAAATATGTTTAGTAGTTTGGCTAAAATACCGGCAAATAGGTAGCTACAATTTTTTGAAGATCCCACAGGAACCCTTTCGTTTTTCGGGATAATAATTTCCAGTAATGCTCTTCAGATCATAAGCTACCTGCCTGCCAAATTTCATTTAAATACATTGAGTAGTTTCGCTGAAATACCGTCAAATAGGTAGCTACCACTTTTTGAAGATCCCACGGGAACCCTTTCGTTTTTCGGAATAAAGATTTCCAATAATGCTCTTCAGGTCATAAGCTACAAGCCTGCCAAATTTCATTTAAATATGTTGAGTAGTTTGGCTGAAATACCGTCAAATAGGTAGCTACAATTTTTTGAAGATCCCACGGGAACCCTTTCGTTTTTCGGGATAATAATTTCCAATAATGCTCTTCAGGTCATAAGCTACCTGCCTGCCAAATTTCATTTAAATACATTGAGTAGTTTCGCTGAAATACCGTCAAATAGGTAGCTACAACTTTTTGAAGATCCCACGGGAACCCTTTCGTTTTTCGGGATAATAATTTCCAATAATGCTCTTCGGGTTGTAAGCTACCTGCCTGCCAAATTTCATTTCATTCCATAATGTGGTTTTAGCGTGATGCGACGACGAACATTCCCATACGGACAGACAGACAGACAGACATTTTTTTCAAAAATGTTATTTTTAGACCCCCTTTTTTTAATTTTCACTTAAATTTTCTTAATGTACAGACATGACCCCTCTACAGATTTATTATATGTATAGATATTTTAACTACTAATTAGAGTTTCTACTCTACTACTAAGTAGAGTAGTAACCACTAATTAGAGTTAATCAAGAGTGTCCATAACATTTAATTTTAAGATTAGATACTAACGTATCGTTATTCTTTTATTAAAAAACTAGCTGACCCGTGTCCACTTTATTGAGCATACAAGCCGTTTAAACCTTCCCTAGACTTCCACGAATATTTCAAGACTATAAATAGTCGAATCGTTGCAGCCGTTCTCGAGTTTAAGCGAGACTAACGAACAGCAATTCATTTTTATATACAAGACTAGGTGACCCGTGCCCACTTCGTTGAGCATAGAAACCGTTTAAACCTTCTCTGGACTTCCACGAATATTTCAAGACTAAAAATAGCCGAATTGGTTCAGCCGTTCTCGATTTTTAGCGAGACTAACGAACTGCAATTCATTTTCATATATAAGATATTTCGATATATCACAGATCAATCTCCTTTTCCCAATTCAAATGAGGCAGCCAAAATAAAGTTATACTAGGTCAGTAGTTTATTAGGTGGTATATAGCAAGAAATTTGGCAGAATATCGCTATAACTCGTCCAAGTCTTGTAACTTATGAGAACTACTCACTTAGTGACCTAAAATTACTTGGCAAAGGACAGTATGAGACACAGTGTATATAATATTAATATCTATCATATTATATAAACCATATGTGCTCCTGAAACTAGTACATAGATTTGTACGAGGAAGGGAACATAGGAGCAATATCGGATGTAGAAACTAGAAAGTTATGTGATTAAATTAATCTCTCAACCACACCTTTACGCATATAAATCATATTTAGGGATGTGATATTGATAATGAATTATACATTTTTATCATTCCCACAAAAATTGATAAGTATCTGAAATATAGATTTATTCATAAGCCTTAAATTTTTTCATAAGTAAAAAAATAAGTTATTTTTCATTATGCTATTCAGTAAGAATTAAATAAAGTTGATACTTGATACACCGGAGTCAAAATAGAATAAAACGGAAAATAGTATAAATAAGATTTTACGATATACACAAAAAAGGGGGCACGGCTGTGTTAAAAAATAATCTACCTATTTAAAAAATATATTAACTATTTTTAATAAAACAATTTAAAAAAAATCATTTATTTTTTCACATTCCTAACAATACTAATGCTAATTGAAGACGTGAATGAATGAAGGTGGTATGTAGCAAAATCATGATTTCGAGAAAAATACGTCGTAAATTATTAAGTCCATTACTTTAAAGATCCATCTCTAGAATCAATGTACTTAATGCGTTACTACATAATATCCTAAAATGAGTAAGTAACTGTTTAAACAAAATTTTCCGGGTAACATTTTGACATGTTACCTTCATCCATTCATGTCTTCAATTATTTCCAGACTTCTATATCATAATAATAGCTCCCCTCACCGATTTCGGTGTCGGTAGCCGATTTCATTGAAACCAGGCTAGCTACGCAGGAGTTATTTTATAGTGCCCAAGTGTGTGCGCAATACACAGAAGCACTCTCTCTTATTTTTACTCTCATAACCCAGTGGGACGGTAAACCGACACGACTAGCGAGAGATCAGACGCAGGACCGACTTTTTACATGCCCATCCGACGCATGGATCATCTTTCTTGTCAGACAATCAGGTGATCAGCCTGCATTGTCCTAACCAAACTTGAAAACAACATTTTTTGTTGATCCAACGCGGGAATCGAACCCACGACCTCTGGGTCGAGAGCGAAGCTCTGAACCACTTCACCACGGAGGCGACTTCTATATCAGCCATTAATACTAGTGGTAGTTGTCTAAGTACTAGATAGTGGTGGCTCGACAGTAAAATTATTTATTTTATAAGTTTCAACCTTATATTATCTAAGGGTTCTTTTGACTTTTAGATATCATAAAAAGTAATAAAAATGTAAATTTTGTCTTTTGAACTTGCAAGACATATTGCCAAATGTCTATGTGTAACAAAATTGAATCACTCAAAATATTATGTTATAGTATGTGTACTTTGTATTGTTATTTTTATTAATTTCATGTATGTTTTTCTTTTGTAACGTTTTTTACTCGTCTACGGTGAATCCAAAAGAAAAGATAGATAGGATATATAGAGTGTAAAAAGAACAGTCACTATAACTTTGAGATGCGATTATACTACCTATACTAATTTTGGAACTGTATTTTTTCTAAAACATTTTTTTTTCCTTTTCTCCATTTCTTATTTTTCTGTCGCAAGAATAACTAAAAAGCAGTTTTTGTTAATTTTTTGTAAAAAATGGCATTGTGACACAAGGCCTAGGCTAATTTACGTAGTCCGAATTAAGTTTTGTCTTAAATAATGGTTATTATTCGTTACGTTATATACCTAATAAAAATCGCGCACTCTAATATATTACACGTCATATAATGACTAAAATCTTGTGTGTATAATAATATAATATATATATTATATTATTATACACACAAGATTTTAGTGATAATGACTGATAATGACTAAAATCTTGTGTGTATAATAATATAATATATATATTATATTATTATACACACAAGATTTTAGTCATTATATGACGTGTAATAAATGTGTGATTATATTTAAGGACGCGTATGTACCTATATCCTTTGCATAGTTCGTCACTTTTAAAGTAAGACACTGAAAGATTTACTTTTGTTTATGCATGCCAAAGGACCATCGGAGTCTAAGTAAAACAATCGGTCGACTATTTTTTGATTGGAGCGGTATCTAATCATACCTATTAATTGCTAGGAACTAGTTGAGAATAAAAAATCGTATACTTTACACATGTTTACAACCTTTCGTAAATAAAACATGACTCAAAATTACGGTATTTCATTTTTATCACTCATTTCTGTTACACGTTTACACGTTTTATAAGATAATATTTTACGACTTACAAGGAACCACATTATTTCCGTGACTTCTTATCGCTTGTTTACTACTAGATCCTAAATCACCTATAAATTAGTACGTGAAGCGAAAACTTTGTTAATCTTTTTTCAAAAATTGCGCGGACGGAGGAGTAGGCAATTTCCCGCACCTATGGTTAAGGAGTTTTAATATATTACATATAAATAGCTCTCCTCACCGACTTCGATGTCGGTAGCCGATTTCATTGAAACCAGGCCAGCTACGCAGGAGTTATTTTATAGTGCCCAAGTGTGTGCGCAATACACAGAAGCACTCTCTCTTCCTTTTACTCTCATAACCCAGTGGGACGGTAAACCGACACGACTAGCGAGAGATCAGGCGCAGGACCGACTTTTTACATGCCCATCCGACGCATGGATCATCTTTCTTGTCAGACAATCAGGTGATCAGCCTGAATTGTCCTAACCAAATAATGTTATAAATTGCCTAAAATTTATATCAAGAAAATATATAGGTAGGTAATTAAATTTTATTTTCTTTGGGAATATTGGCGTTGACATAGGTTAATTTTTCTGTCGCATTTTATAAGGGAAATTTTTACATTCTTTTTTTGCATAACAAAGAGGCAAAAGAACCCTTAAAATAAGTGTTTGAATGGTGGTCAAATTTCAACCCCGAGATAACCTCCACTAAAAATAAATGTTGAGTTCACTCTTATACTATATACCCTAATTTTGTATCTTTTTGATTGTTACATCTATACTAATATTATAAAGAGGTAACGTTTGATTGTTTGTTTGTTTGTTTGTTTGTTTGAATGGAATAGGCTCTGAAACCACTGAACCAATATGAAAAATTCTTTCACCGTTGGAAAGCTACATTCCTAGCGCTGAACATAGGCTATATTATATGTTTAAAAAAAGTAGGGTTCCTTACTAAAACCCCAAAAATGTAGCCCAAAGTGTAAAAAAAACGACCTCCAAAATTTCTTACATCGTGTGCGCTTCGACAACGGCTTGACCAATTTCGCAAATTTTTTTACGGTATATTCGTTATTGTTACGAAAAGGTTATTATGAAAGAAAATGTTGAAAAAAATAAGCAGAAAATTAGAAAAAAGAAGAAAATACGTGATGGTCACGCGGGGTTTGAACCTGGGCTCGATCGATTCACGTCGTTGGCAGTTTATATGACACGGCTGTCATGGCAACGTCATTATTTACAAATGGAAAATAAAAATTATGAAATGCTATAAATACCGTTTTTATATCAGCTTAAACTATTTGGATTAAAAAAATTATTAGGATTAACAAAAACATGAATCCAAATAGTTTCAGCTGATATAAATACGGTATGTATAGCATTTCCTAATTTTTGTTTTCCATTTGTAAACAACGCTGTTACCATGGCGACCGGTAGACGTTATAGACGTTTGGCTGCGTTTCCATTGACGCGGGGCGAGGCGGACAGGAGCTTGCGGTACCCGAATTGACCAATCACTATGCTCGAAATCTCTGCTCCACTCCGCTTGGGAACCACTAAGTTCCTATGCGCCCCCCTTCGCGTCAGTGAAAACGCCGAGATTGGAGAAGTTTTCCAAATCTATACATCTATACAAACAAATAAAATTGAAGTGTCAGTAAGTATGAAACTTTCAATTAGCAACGTTTTTCTAAATACATATGACATTTTAAACGATATCTTCTGCTTTTTTTTGCATTGGCAACGATATTTACTGACAGACATTTTTTTTTAAATTACATAATTTAAAAAAAAATGTCTGTCAGCGTCTCTCTTTGCTCCGGCTAATCTCTGGAACGGCTGGACCGATTTTAACGAGACTTTCACTGGTAGATAGCTAAAGTTATAAGGATTAATTTAGGCTACTTTTCATCATCATCATCGTCGTCATCAAACTCATGATCACCGAATTGGCTGGACCGACTGTGACATTCACCGGGCTTAGCTTATGTTAGTAGGAGTAATCTATACATCTATATGTATAAAAGTAAGTCGTGTTAGTTAAATTATTTATAACTCAAGAACGGCTTTATCGATATGGCTGAAAATTGGTGAGGAAGTAGCTTAGAGCAAGTAGACGGACATAGGATACTATTTATTCCATATTATGTCAGCGTTGCGGGTTCTGTGTTTGGGTTTCGCGTTGTGGGTTCCGCGTTGCGGGTTCCGGGTTTCCGTGTTGCGGGTTCCGGGTTCCGCGTTGCGGGTTCCGCGTTGCGGGTTTTGGGTTCCCATGCTGCTGGTTCCGCGTTGCGGGTTTCGGGTTCCCATGCTGCGGGTTCCGCGTTGCGAGTTCCAGGTTCCCGCGTTGCGGGTTCCGGGTTCCCGCGTTGCGGGTTCCGGGTTCCCGCGTTGCGGGTTCCGGGTTCCCGCGTTGCGGGTTCCGGGTTCCCGCGTTGCGGGTTCCGGGTTCCCGCGTTGCGGGTTCCGGGTTCCCGCGTTGCGGGTTCCGGGTTCCCGCGTTGCGGGTTCCGGGTTCCCGCGTTGCGGGTTCCGGGTTCCCGCGTTGCGGGTTCAGGGTTCCCGCGTTGCGGGTTCCGCGTTGCGCGTTCAGGGTTCTCACGTTGCGGGTTCCGCGTTGCGGGTTCCACGTTGCGGGTTCCGCGTTGCGGGTTCCACGTTGCGGGTTTCGGGTTCCCGCGTTGCGGGTTCAGGGTTCCCGCGTTGCGGCTTCCGGGTTCAAGCGTTGCGGGTTCCGGGTTCCCGCGTTGCGGGTTCCGGGTTCCCGCGTTTGGGGTTCCGAGTTCCGCGTTGCGGGTTCCGGGTTCCCGCGTTGCGAGTTCCGGGTTCCCGCGTTGCGGGTTCAGGGTTCCCGCGTTGCGGGTTCAGGGTTCTCACGTTGCGGGTTCCGCGTTGCGGGTTCCGCGTTGCGGGTTCCGCGTTGCGGGTTCCGCGTTGCGGGTTCCGCGTTGCGGGTTCCGCGTTGCGGGTTTCAAGTTCCCGCGTTGCGGGTTCAGGGTTCCCGCGTTGCGGGTCCCGGGTTCCCGCGTTGCGGGTTCCGGGTTCCCGCGTTGCGGGTTCCGGGTTCCCGCGTTTCGGGTTTCGGGTTCCCGCGTTGCGGGTTCTACGTTGTTTTTTTTTTAGTTGAATTTCATCATAAACTCTTTTTATGCTCAACGAAGTGGGCAAGGGTCAGCTAGTTATTTTATAAAACAACTACGACATAAAGATCCGTAGGGTGCCGGAGAAAGACCTAATCTCCCCATTAACTAATCTTTCCCGTGAGGGTAGGTGACACAGGGAATATAAATCCGGAAATCACCAGCAGCGTTTCCGCAGACATTGTTATTCACCTAAAAACTACGCTCATCAACTCGCCTGAAAACTGGCGAGTGTAATAATAATAGCTTCCCGTACCGATTTCGGTGTCGCTAGCCGATTTCATTGAAACCAGGCCAGGCTACGCAGGAGTTATTTTATAGTGCCCAATTGTGTGCGCAATGCACAAAGATACTATTTTTTCTTCCTTTTACTCTCATAACCCAGTGGGACGGTAAACCTACACGACTGGCGCGAGAGAACCGGCGCAGGACCGACTTTTTAATTCAATGTTCCTGGATCGTAACCCAGGAACATTGAAAACTTTTTGTTCCCTCGGCGGGATCCGAACCTGCGACCTCTCGCTAAAGCACCAACGCGCTCAACCACTGCGCTGCGGAGGTCGGCAAAAAATATTATTACAGCACCACGTAGGGATCACCCAGTATATAAGTATGCTAATTGCATTTTATAGCGTTTGTTATTTGCCAATTTAAACATTGCCAGCTTAGGTCATTAACGCATGCGCGTGTCAGAGGTTGGACAGCCGCGCTCGGCGCTACCAGTAGTCGTACAGGCGCATTTAGGACCGACTGTCACAGTGTGCATGTGACCTTAGCGAAACTTCGCATCGCGTAGTGCAACAACTTATGTTTAAAGTTTTAGTGTAAATTGAACAAAATGCGGTGGACGACTTCAGTTGTTTTGTTCGTCAGCATTTTTTACTTTGGTAAGTTTTTAGTGTTTAGAACAAATTGTTTTAATTATTGTTAACGAGCTCATTATTAAATGCGTTTAACTAATTCTAGTAAGTTCGAAACTTGTACATTTATCTAAATTGTAGATATTACATTTTACAGCCCTTGACCCCTATTCTCTACCATGGGATAATTTTTACATTTAGATTAATAATTTTTAGATATATATTTTGGATGCATTAGTATCCTTACCTAATAGTAAGTGACTTTCAACAGCCAACTAAACGCCGGTTAAATTTTAGTTTCGTCGGTGTTTAGCTGTTATGTAATTTGTATTTAAATATAGCAACGCAGAATTTGTAGATAATAATACAGTATTTAAAAAAAATCTTATTAAATCATTAAAAATACTTAAATTAGTTGCATTTAGGTAATGAGTTATAAACAGAGAAGGAAAATGAAAATAAAATTGAATCTTCAAATGTTTTGTAATTATTATTTAATATAACTTTGATTTTTTATGAAACTTTTGGGTCTTTTAATTCAAGGCAGGCAACGCAAAATTTTTGTATCGTACTTTTTAGAGGCGTTTTACAAAAATCCCGCAACAGCTGTGAATTAAATTCGTTCAAGTGATGATGAAAAAGAGATTTATTGGGCTCTTATTGCGTTCATGACCACTTTAAAGAATTGTAGTCACGTCTCAGATGGGAAAATAAAGCTTAGAAAACCTAAAAACGAATGCTTCCCGGAGACACTATCTTAATGAGATTTTTTATACATTGAAAGTTTCACTTTGATTTGCTTAGCCTTTGTAATTCTGCGTGTAAAAATGTTATAAAATTATTTACATTCTTATACTAACTACTTATTTGGGTTTAGAGTAGATAATGAAATAAATTTGGATGAAGTTTCTAGAAATTACCTAATGTAGCCACTCTGCATAATAATTAGTAATGTAACAACGTCCTTCAGCGAAAGTCCGGAAGCCAATACAGGGTGATTCATGGTTCATATAGTAAACCGAATATAGTGTGAAGAGAATGACACGTAGATCATTTTTTGTTTTGGCACCTCATATAAATTACTTATTATAACTAAAAAAATAAAATTCAATGGTTTAAAATGACCATAAGGAGCGAATCTTACTATGCTGAGGCTCGCTGGCTCCTACACGAACGCACTGGTCGTTGACCTAAGACCTGACCAGGATTAAATCTCATCTGTTTTGTGACTTTTATGAACATCTTTAATCGTGATTTGTCGCACTGTGGTAAGTAATTTATATGAGTTGCCAAAACAAAAAATGCTCTACGCGTCATTCTGTTCACACTATATCTGGCTTGATATATGAACCATGAATCATTATGTACCTATATTATTACAGGAAAAGTGATAACCAGCTATAAATTTTGGTGAGGTGAGGGATACTTAAGCCTAATATTAAGAAAGACTAAGTACAATAATTTTACAGTGCCTGTATAAATAAATTTTAATGTTAGTGGGTTTTCACATACGAGAATATGATATCAGCTAACTTTTTCAAGAAAACTGTCATATACCTTAAACGATTCTACTTTTATTTCGATCAGCTCCGCATGTGAAAAGAAATTTCTTGTAAATAATACATAAGGTTATTTCATATATTAACGTTTTTAAAACATTTTGTAATTGTATTATAACTCCTGTATTATATATATGAGAAACTGGGCACGATTTCGTATCTTAGGTAAATAAGTAATACACTGTTGATTGCAAAATTTTAAAATACCACACAATTTCTTTAATTGATAACATATGAAACAAAAATAATATTGTGCATAGATACCGTCTAATAAAAGCACGTCGTATTTATTAGAATACCATCGATAGTTTTGAATGAATGAATAATTTGCTTGCGCCAATTTTCATCAGACAAAACGTTCCAGTTTAGCTTCTATATTGAAAACTATGTATTAATAGACAATAACTTGTCTAATAATAACCTAAGCTATGAGGTGTCGACTATGGAACGCTATAGGTATTATCTGCTTGTATGTTTAATTGGCAGGTCAGTCTGTGTGTCAATTATGGTTCATTCAACTAATGAGGTTACGCACCAATAATGTGGATGACGCTGTAATATTGAACGTAACTGACCAAATATTCAAGTATAACCAAACCTAGAACTAGTACCATTAGGCAGTGTTTCACCAAGCAATGTTAAAGTTAACGTCATGTTAAAATACCATGCCATCTCATTCATTGACAGGCAAATATGAGAGGGATAACATGATATTTAACATGGCGTTAACTTTAACATTGCTTGTTGAAACACGCCCTTAACCTAAACAATAGACTCGGACAAAGTATATGAAAGAACATTTACCATAATCCCAATTATATACAAAAAAAACCCAATTAAGTAAATTTTAAATTCATCTGGGGTATTTTAACGAATTTATTGACACCTCATTTAACAAAATCGGATCAGTGGCTTAGGCGCTACAAATAACCATAAATAATATATACATTTATAAACTGCTAAAATTAATACCCAATACTAGTCTGAAAGAGAGAAAAAAAACTAAAAATATTCGAAAAAAATAATATAAAAACAAGTTACATAAGTCACAAAACGTGCAAATAGAACGGCTGAAATAAAATAAAACGAGGAATGAACTGGTACAATAATTGTTCATCGGTTATTTTAGAACCTATCCCGTTCAGTTAAGGTAACAACTTCGTATTCATGAAACAGTTTTAGACTCTCCACTTATTTTAGAAGTTACCAGTTTCTTAGTCTATTCTAGAAGTAGCTCGATGCTAAAATATATTGAGCAACTTTAAACTGATGTTGTGTTATTAATGTAGTTTTTTTACTCCTTTAATATAAAAATACAGGGTGATTCATGGTTCATATATGTATTAAGTCGAATATAGTGTGAAGAGAATGTCGCGTAGAGCATTATTGTTTTTGCACCACATATAAATTACTTCATATAACTAAAAAAATCAAAGGTCTAAAGTGACCACAAGAAGTGCATCTTACTATGCTGGGGCTCGATGGCTCCTAGTCTATATACCTACACACGAACGCACTGGTCGTTGACCTAAGACCTGACCTGGATAGAAACTCATCTGTTTTGTGGCTTGATATATGAACCATGAATCATTCTGTATACGAGTACTCGAGCGTTTCAAATGAAAGCGCACCACGTGTATATTACAAAATTATATGTCCAATGACAATGTGCTGAAAATTCTATGCTTCTTACAAAGTTTATTAAAAAAATGTTAATTTAAAATATTATTTATTTATTATTTTATACTTAAACGTGTGACCTCAATTACATTAATTAACTTATATCTAAGTACAATTAAAACATACTAACAAATTATTAACTAAGTAAACAGCAACACAATATACATTTAGATTACAATTATCTAACTTTGGAAGAAACTCTTTATATTACCATACTGAAGCATAAGTCAGCGAGGTTGACAATAATTATTTAATTTCAACAATTTTGCAAGGCCTGGGCGGCGATTCTCGGGCAGTGGAAAAACGTTCACATTCGAATAAAACATCGAAATTCGGAAATTTTAAGAAGGATGTACAACATGTGTATTCTCAGAACTGCATACTCGAACGCATTTGACACTTGACAGTTCACTGTTCAGTAATACTTTTTCCACTGACGCGGAGCGGGGCGGAGAGGAACTTAGCGGTGCCCAACCCAAGCGAAGCGGAGCGGAGATTTCGAGCATAGTGATTGGTCAATTCGGGTAACGCAAGCTCCTCTACGCTCCGCCTCAGTGGAAACGCAGCCTTAACGTCTTTAACGTCTAATGGTTGTCATGGTAATAAAATTGTTTACCATTTGTAAACAATTTAGAAAATAAAAATTATGTAATGCTATAAATTCCGTATTTATATCAGCTTAAACTATTTGGATTAATATTTTTGGTAATCCAAATAGTCTAAGCTTATGTAGATACGTTATTTAAAGCAACGTTATACGATATAAGAAAATATCTTTGATTTTTTCCGCTTGACATTTGTTCATGGATTTTTCCGTTCTGCTGAAAAGTTCGAACGATTCTTAGAACACTTATTCTGGGGTATCACTATAACAATTACCAATCGAACTGTCACAGTGAACCTTAACATAGACATTATGTTGCGTTTCGGTTTAGCGTTAAAAAACCGCTTTGGGAAACTTCAAAGACATTAAGTGATTATTTTGTAAATATTGTCCGAAATTTTAATATTTTATATAATATAATATTATGTATTATAAACATATAAATTACGTATTTCGTTAATTATAGACAGTTAAAATAATTTTTACCCGACTTCAGCGAAGTCAAAAGGAAGGGTAGGAAGGTAATGATATTGGCAGTCTATGTATGTATGTTCCCTCGCAGCAGCTAAACTACTGGTCAAAATTCAACAAATTCTAAATTCAAACTTTTTATTTCCATAAAGGTTATTAAATAACACGTCTTATAGAATTATCCTACATGATGCCTACCACCGGTTCGGAAACTAGCCCGGCGAGAAGAACCGGCGTA